>OX637391.1:35789700-38189700 GCA_951799425.1 Ilex aquifolium | reverse complement strand
CTTCTCCCACTTGCTTGGGGGTCCCACCTACACTTCTCCCACTTGTCCCCTGACTTCCCTTACACATTTACATGCCTCCCATCACCCATGCTTGGACTTTGGAGACATTGGCATTAATGGGGATGGGAGAGAAGGGGGCTGCCAGGGGAGTTGTAGGCTAGCCTGTCCAAGGCCATTTATTCAACCTCCCATTAATGGGAGGCCTGCACACACATGCTAGGGACCACCATGGACGAAATTGCAAGGCTTTCACACTCCATATATTCAGCATTCTACAAGAATTTTCAAGTGTGGCTACCTAAGCTTAGAAAGCTCCTAAGGAAGATGATGAATAGTTACATATAGAAGTTTGTATTTTTGCATTTTCCTCTCCATTTCAGTTGTAGCTAGCTTTAAATATCTTGAAATCTTTAATTCTTGTACGTTAATCTTATTTATTTCAAGTGTATTTCAAGTTTAGTTCCATGTTCTTGAATCTACCATTAATGCATTTAAGTTTTCTTCACTTCAAATTTTAAAATGGGTTTTGAATATTTTTCTTCATAGTTCAAGTTTTCTTGCATTAGTTCAAGTTCCATGTTTCATTTCTCCATTATGTCTTTTTACATGATACATGTCTTTCCTTTTACCATGAGTAGCTAGAGTTTAAGTTGGCTAATCCAAGGGAGACCTCCTCTTGGGTGTGCCATTTCAACTCATTTTATTTCCTCCTCTAAGAGTACGATGGTTCGGTTTGACTGGGTTGAGAGTGGAAACGGTTGTGAGTCTTTGATATCCCGTAGGCCTAGTCATGGGTTATGCTTGGATCCTCACCTCCATTTCGTCCCTAGCTTCTCACGAATCAATCGTTCATCTAAACTCTATTCGAGGAAGGCATCGAGTTGATTTGGGATTCCCATTGGAATGAACCCTTCGGATTAGCCAACACTTGTTTCATTTCATTTTTAGCAAAAACACAATCACAAAACTCAAACTCAAAAGATTTTACATTTTCCTTTTCTTTCACAAAATCACCTTCACACACTTGAACTTTCCTTCCTTGAGGAGACGACCTTGGAATACTTTTCCAAGTAAAACACAACAAGCAAAAGTCTCTCTACGCTTGGGGAGCATTTTTGTTCACACACGCATTTCATACATTTCATTCCATCCACAATTCCGTTGCCCTTTCTTTTGACATCATCCCAAGGGAGAGTGACACTCCCTTCGCACCTACATCATATACACATTGAGAGATGATATTAGGAGGTTAGGAACAACAACGTTTTTGATCAAGCAGGATGACTCACCGCCACTCTTTCACAAGATGTGCTCGGCATTGTTGTAGGCCTTAACACAACAGTTGAGGTCTGGAAGGCCTTAGTCCATGCTTTTCCTCGAGTTTCATTTGATCACCGTCTCACCCTCAAGTAGTGACCCATTTCCATGACTCACGGGAACGATACCTTAGCAGTTTATGTACGACGGTTTAAAAAAATCTGTGATGATCTTGCAGCCATAGGCAACGCCTGTTTCCAATCACAAGAAATCTCGGTGGCTTCTCAATGGGCTTGGCATGGAATATGAAAATTTTTCAATGATGATTGATTGATTGGTCATTACGTCGTTCCTAACCTCGTAACATCACCCTCACCCTCAATGTGTGTATGTGGCTTATAATGATGGGGGAGTGTCACTCTCCCTCCGGATAATACAAGAGATATAGGAGCAACAACAAATGTGAATGTGAATGGAAATGTGGAATGAACAAAATATGTGGAATGAAATGCGGGTGTCAACAAAAGCGCTCCCCAATCGCAAGGAGTCTTTCGTTGTCGGTGTTTTACTTGGAAGATTATTCCAAGGTCGTCTCCTCAGGGAAGGAAAGGGAGTTTTGTGAAAGTGATTTTGCAAAAGTGAAAAGAAAGTGTAAAATCTTGTATTTGTGTTTTGGTGAGTTTTGTTCAAAATGAAAATGCAAGAAAGCAAGTGTTGGCTAATCCAAAGGGTTCATTCCAATGGGAATACCAAATCAACTCAAAGCCTTCCTCCGATTGAGCATGAATGAACGGTTGATTCGGGGGAAGCTAGGGACGAGATTGGTGAGTATCTAAGCATAAACCGTGACTAGGCCTACGGAATATCAAAGGCTCACCAACTCATCCACTCTCAACCCCGTCAAACCGAACCATTTGACTCTAAAGGGAGGAATGAAGAAGAGTTGAAAATGGTATTCCCAAGAGGAATTTTCTCTTGGATTAACCAACTTAAATCCTAGCTACTCATATTAAACATGCAAGACAAGCATAATGTAGATGGACATGGAAGAGAAATGGAGATTTAAAGCATGAAACTTAACTTGAAGCAAGAAATCTAAAGCTATGAAGGAAAATATGCAATACCCATTTTAAGCTAAGAAATGAAGAAAACATGGAAGCAACAATGGTGAAAGCTAAAATGAAAGATTAAACTTGCAGTGAATAGCATTAAATACATTAAATGAAGCTTACCAAGTTCTTACAAAGGATTACAAGTGAAATGGATGGAAGAAATGCAAAAACGAAATTACATTACACTATTCATCTTCTTCCTCAATGGAGCAAAAACTAAGCTTAGGTAGCCACCTTTCCTCCAATGTGTAATGCTGAATGTATGGAGTGTAGAGAGATCCATTTTCGTGCATGGTGGTCCCCCAAGGTGTGTGCAAAGCCTCCCATCAAGAGGGGGCTGAGTTGATGGGTCTTGACAGGCTAGCCTGCAACCCCATATGGCAGCCCACTTCTCTCTCCTCTTCATTTAATGCCAAGCCTCCAAAGTCTTCCATTTGTGTAAGGGAGGCATGGTTGTAGGGATAAAATGTCAGGGGAAACGTGGGAGAATCGATGGTGGGACCCCCAAGCAAGTGGGGCTGAGTTGCAGGAGCATCGGGGCTGCTTCAGGGGAGCGTACCGGTACTCGTACCGGTACCCCGAACACCAGAAACTTCGGCGTACCGGTACGCGTACCGGTACGCGTACCGGTACACTCTTTTCTGCTCTGGACCACTTTTGGTAGAATCGGCATAACTTTTGATCCAACCGTTGGATTGAGTTGAAATTTTGACACAAAACAGAAGACACCCATATCTACAACTTTCCTGTTTTGAACTTTTCCAAATTCTGAGTATATCATGGTCAAAATGGAGGAATTACGAGGCAGTGCTTCCAATTGTTGCTGCAGCTGGTGCCCTTGTTCCCAAGTACCAATGCCTTCTTGATTTCTTCACTTTTAAGCCTCCAATTCTTCATGTATTGTGTCCATGCCTTCACCACACATCCAACATAGTTGCAATGTCCTAAAATACATGATTTAAGCAATAAAAACTTGCAACATCAAAATATCAACATTATTCATAATTTCGGCTAACTCTAAGTACTTAAATGCAAAAGTTGAGTTAAAATGCATGTAATGAGCCCTTCAAATATGCAATATTATGTGCTCATCAATGATGCTTCGACCACCCGTTACTCCATATTCTGAGGTTGTAACTATGTTAGAAAGTTATGTCGATCATCATCATCTTGACGCTCCTCAAGCTCCTCAAATGGCTTTCTATGGGCAACATACTTCCACTCAGTCCCACAATACCACTAGCAATTCCAACAAATTCAAACGGTATGGTGGACCTCAATCAACATTTAATTCCAAAGGGCGCAGTTTTTCTCAAGGCTAGAATTCTGCCCCAAAACAGTCTTCTACTTCCTCCAATAAACAGCTGGATTATGCCAATCAGGTTGAAACCCCAATCTATCAGATTTGCTACAAGAGCAATCATACAGCCCTCAAGTGCTTTAACCGATTCAACCATTCCTACTCCACAGACAATATTCCACAATTACTTGCGACTGTAAAACTTGTTGATACTTAGGACTCTGCTTTGTTTCCAGACACAGGCGCCACAAATCACATTACGGGCAATCCAAGTAATCTTCATTCTTTGCTCCCTTATCGCGGCCCTTAGGTGTCATGGTTGGAAATGACCATACTTCGCCAATCACCTATACTAGTCAAGCCACAATTGGTGTTACTACTTCATCTCATAAGTTAAATAATGTGCTATTGGTTCCAGACATAAAAAAAAAAAAAAGATTTGCTCTCTGTTAGCAAACTTACCACTGATCTTCCTCTCACTTTTATATTTAATAGGCATGGTTTTGTGATCAAGGACTTGATGACCAACAAGATAGTGGCGAAATTGAGTAAGCAAAGTGGATTGTATGCCTTGGAAGAAGCTCTAACGGCCTTCTTCTCTCATTGGTTTCGACGAGTTGATAATGTTTATTGGCATCATCGTCTAGGGCATCCACATCAACATGTTATCAACCACTTGCTTCTAGAGAATTTATTTCTTTTGATTCAAAAAATAAGTCCTGTGCAGTTTGTACTAGTTGTCAAATAGGCAAGTCATGTTGTTTACCATTTTTGTATGTTGATCGTGAAATAAATTCACCATTTCATAAAATTCATTGTGATTTGTGGGGACTGGCTCCAGTCAGATCTGGAGAACAATTCCAATTCTACGTTATTTTTGTTGATGAATTCACCAATTTTACATGGTTTTTTCCTATGCGATACAAGTATGATCTAGTTGCATGTTTCAATCAATTTTACAAGTATGTTACATGTCAGTTTGATGTTAAAATTCTGGAGTTTCAAAGTGACGAGGGTGGTGAATTTGCTGATACTACTTTCAAACAATACTTGGTGAATAAGAGTATTCATCATCAATTGGCCTATCCCAAAATCCCCGGGCAAAATGGGAAAGCCGAACAGAAACATTACAATATCACGGAATTGGGACTTACTATGATGTTTCATGCTCATCTGCCACAACGATTTTGGGTTGATTGTTTCTCTACTGCTATTTTTTTGATCAATCGTTTACCATCTTAGAATGGATTCTCCGTTTCCTCGCCTTTATGGACAGCCTCCGAATTATTCTACACTTCGTGTATTAGGATCCAAATGTTTTCCCTATCTTGGAGAATATCAAGTGAACAAATTACAGCCTAAATCGCTTCCTTGTGTATTTATTGGCTACAGTATCAAGTATAAAGGATACAATGTTTTTATCCACCCACGGACCGCATCAAGTATTGGCCTATCCCAAAATCCCCGGGCAAAATGGGAAAGCCGAACAGAAACATTACAATATCACGGAATTGGGACTTACTATGATGTTTCATGCTCATCTGCCACAACGATTTTGGGTTGATTGTTTCTCTACTGCTATTTTTTTGATCAATCGTTTACCATCTTAGAATGGATTCTCCGTTTCCTCGCCTTTATGGACAACCTCCGAATTATTCTACACTTCGTGTATTAGGATCCAAATGTTTTCCCTATCTTGGAGAATATCAAGTGAACAAATTACAGCCTAAATCGCTTCCTTGTGTATTTATTGGCTACAGTATCAAGTATAAAGGATACAATGTTTTTATCCACCCACGGACCGCATATATATCGTTCGCCATGTTGTATTCGATGAAAAGGTTCTACCTTTTTTGGATCCCACTCGCTTATATGATACAGGGTCTTTTGATGGTGATCTTTACACATTTTCGTATTGGGAATTACTTTCCAGTAGTGGTGTCGTCCCAACCCCATCTGCCTTTGCACCCTCTGATTATGCACAAATTGGTTTTGCACACCACCTGTCAAGTGATTAATAATAAATGTTGTAATTAAGAAGTAAGAGATGGAGACAAGAACAACACAAGATTTATAGTGGTTCAGTCAACGTGACCTACGTCCACTTTGAATGGCTAGGGTCGCCGGGTACTTAATTACTTCAAGTGAGTAGGGAGAGCAAAGAGTTACAAGTTTAGCGAGATATGAGAGAGTTATGCTCGACTGAGTGTGATCTGCCCCCCAAGTTTTGATGGGGCTTACAATTTATAGCCGCCCCCTAACAGATTGGGGCGACTTAATAGTAACTAAATAGCTATTCTGGTGGAGTTGACGACCTCTTCTCAACGGGCGAGGCAATTGTGGTGCTCTCCATGAGATTCGGTCAAAGGATGAGGTGAGGGTTAACTCTTTCCAAGGCGGTGAGGATGAGGCTCTTGGATGACCCTGTACATTCCTTGGTAATGTAGCCCCTCGAACCTGATGAGCTTGACTGGGCGTGAACCACATTAGGCTTGCTGGGTCTTTACAAGCTTGGACTCTTAATTAAGATTGGGCTTTCAACATGAATTGGGCCTGGTCCATCATTTTCCCCACAATGCCCTGTGTCCAATGGAACTTGGAGAATAGGGCATTCAGTTGAATTTTGAATTCTGATCACGAAGACTCCTCTTGACTATGGAAACAAAGTTAACATCAGTTTCAACCCAACAAGGGCTCTCTAGCAATCTGGGAAGAATCCCGCTTCGTCTATGTTACATTCGACAGGATTTCGGGGATCGGCCTTCCCGGTCAAGTCACGGGGATCTCCTCCTTCATTCCTGACATATAATTTAGCTCTATAGGACATCTCCATCTGTATAAACTCTCCCACTTTTATCTCCTTTTGGATTCTAGGGCGTGACCGGAGGAGAAGACAGGGTTTGTGCTCTGCAAGGCGCTGAGGAGCTGGGCGCCTGGGTTGGACGCCTGAGAGGTGCTGGGCGCCTATGCTAGGCGCCTGAGAGATGTTGACCGCCTAGGTTGGGTGCCTGAGAGGTGTTAGGTGCCTGAGAGGTGTTGGGCGCCTGAGAAGTGTTGGGCGCCTGGGTTGGGCACCTGAGAGGTGCTGGGCGCCTGAGAGATGCTAGCCCCTGGGTTAGGCGCCTGTGATGGGCATCTAAGAGGTGCTGGGCGCCTGTGTTGGGCGCCTGAGAGGTGCTGGGCACCTAGGTTGGGCACCTGACAGGTGGTATGCAAACCAATTTGTGCATCATCACCCTCTATGCCACCTTGACCATAATATGCTGAGCTTTCTGGTTCTATCTAGCCATCCGCTTCTTTTGGTTCAACGCCCCTTGCACTCTCCAGACAGCCGACTGCTTCTCTCTTTGGCCAAGGTTCCACCAATGCACTGGTTGCATCATGCTCTTTCGTTGCATCCCCACAATGTCTTTTGCCATTGTCCAACAGTCCACGAGCTGCGACAAATGACCCCGGTTCATTGCTTGTTGCATCACAAATGCATTCTGCTGCCTCACCACTACCTCCTCTATATCCCATGATCACATGATCTTAGCTGGGTATCCACAAACCAAACCCAAAGTACCTAAATCTTCATGTTTCTCATCCTTTTGTTGACATCCCCGCTGAAGCACGCTCTATCAAGGCTGCCAAACAACATCCTAGTTGGGTAGCTGCCATGGATGACGAGTTGGCTGCAAACCAAACTTGGGTTTTAGTTCCCTTCCATCCCAACATGAATGTCATCGATTGTAAATGGGTTTATAAGGCTAAGCTCAAGTTGGATGGTTCCCTAGATTGACTAAAACCTCGCCTCGTGGCAAAGGGTTTTAATCAGGTGGATGGGATCAATTTTCTGAGACATTTTTTCTAATCATTAAACCTGTAAGCATTCACCTTACTTTGACTGTTGTCGTGGTTAAAGGATGGGAATTCCGTTAGCTTAATGTCAAAAAAGTGTTCCTTCATGGTTCACTATCAAAACCAGTATACATGACCGAACCTCCTAATTATGTTGATTCGGTCTATCCCACTCGTGTTTGTCAACTCAGTCACGTATTGTATGGTCTCAAATAAGCTCCCCAAGCTTGGTTTGATCAACTTAGTGAGTTTCTTCTCACGATTGGATTTTATTGCAGTACAACTGATCCCAGTTTATTTATTTGTTGTTCACATCATGGTATTCTTGTATTGCTTCTTTATGTCGACGATATGATAATAACTGGTGATAACCCTTCTCGGATCCACTGGCTCATTTCCACTTTGGCACACGAGTTCTCTATCAAAGATTTAGAGTTCCTTCATCATTTTCTTGGTATTGGGGTTCATCAGTTTTCTAAAGGCCTGTTTCTCTCTCAAACCCGATATGCTCTATGGGTGCTCGTGTATCTATGGGTGCTTGTAAATCCATTTCGACTCCATATACCTACTTTACTGCATATCGGAGCATTGTTGGGGGTTTGCAATACCTTACTTTTACTCGTCTGGATATTTCTTATAGTGTCAATTTCGTTTGTCAATTCATGCATGCTCCTACAATGGCTCACTTTCAACTAGTCAAATGCATTCTATGTTATGTCCATGGCATTGCTCACTTTGGCTTACGTATTATGGCATCTAGCACTCTAGACCTATATGCTTTCTTAGATGCTGATTGGGCAAGTTGCCTTAGCAGTCATTAATCTACAACTGGGTTTTGTACATTTTTAGGTGGCAATTGCATTTCTTAGAGTGCTAAGAAATAGTCCACAGTTGCTCGCTTTAGTGCTGAGGCGGAGTACCGTGTTTTGGCCTCAATAGCGGCTGAACTCACTTAGCTATCTTTTTTATTGCGTGATCTCAATATTCTCCTATCCATCACTCCTATATTTCACCGTGATAACATTAGTGCTTTACACATGAGAATTAACCCAATTTTTCATGGCCGGTCTAAACATATTGAGTTAGACTATCATTTTGTTCGAGAGCGGGTGGCTCTCGATTCTCTAAAAACTCTATTTGTTCCTTCCACCTCCCAACTTGCAGATATCTTCACCAAGCCTTTATCAAAAACTTCATTCATCCAGTTGAGGAACAAACTCGGCCATTGTCATAATCCCCGGCGAAGTTTGCAGGGGAGTGATAACGTTCATGGTTCAAAGTCTGACGATGAAGCCACAAATAATGTTAAATAGCCACAGATAATGTTAATTTAAATTCAAATACTTTAGTAGATTGTTTATAGGCATTACCTTAATCTTTTATTTATCTTTTTGCTAGAATGTACTTACCCATTTAATTGGGTCAAATTCCACTATGCTTGCCAAGGTCAGAGAGGCCTCCCCTGTACCTTCATGAAATATTGTTTGCTTAGCTAGCTACCATATGAAAAGAAAATAGATGTAAAAAATCTATCAAAAGAATTGAGTAAAAGGGGTTGATCAACAGGTTGAACTAGCCTGTCTAAAGAAAGGGCGACTCATCATTAGGCGCTAATTGGCTTTAATGGATTACCAATCGAATCAACCATAATTGACCTTTTTAAATTAACCTAAATAAAAAGAATAATTTTTGGGGGGTAAATTACACTTTCCCTTTGAACTATTACCCTTGTTTCACTTTGCACCCACAACTACAAAATTTCTCACATTGCACTCTAAATATCAATTTTGTTTCATATCACTCAAATAGATAACGACTGTTAATTTTTTGACTGTAAATGCGCATGTGAGTAGTTTATATTGCCAATGAGCAGCTACTTATTTCACATATGCAGATCAAAAATAAAGAAAAATTCCTATCAATGAATTTGCTCTTCCTAAGCTCCAAATTTTCTTCTTCTGGCCGACCTTCTTTTTCTTCCCAGCAACCATTTTGTTGTAAAATAGGAAAAATAAAATGATACTAGGCACTTAGCAGGAAGCTCTTTGGGGTTTTCCTCCCTCATTTGACAGATTTTCAAGTTTGTCGCTATTTATTGGAGTGATATAAAACAAAATTGATATTTTAAGGTGCAATGTGAGAAATTTTATAATTTAAGGTGTAAAGTGAAATAATAGTAATAATTTAGGGAGTAAAGTGTAATTTACTCTCTCTTTTTTTTCCTGAAATTTGAAGGGCCTATGGGTTGGACCGTGGGCCAAGTTGGGCCAAATACGTGACTGATTGCTCTAACTGATCTTCTTTGCAATGCACATGGTTGGACTATCTAGCCTTCGGATTCCCCCCTAAGGCTTCGAAAGCGCGAGAACTAACTCACCTTTGGTGCTTAATATTTATGGAAAATTGTGAAAAAGTACACCATAAACTACTTATTTGTGAAAAAATACCTTCATATAAATCTTATGTGTACAAGTCATTTTTTGTATAAATGTTTTGTGAACAAATACACTTTGATTTTTTGTAAATATTTTATTTACATAAAAACCTTTTTCCTTTATTCGTAGAATATAAGTTAGGCAGTTAATTATGGAATTTAGTTTCCTATTTTATTGGGACAATTTTCTTTTTTTTTTTTTTTGATTCTATTTTAATGGTTAAGTAGTTTCCTAAATTAAAGGATAATTAACTGTTTGAATTTTGAAAGGATTCTATTAGTTTTAAAAAGACTTCCTATTCTCTCTATATATCTGATTTTCACCGTTAATATATATATATATATATATATTGTAACGCCCCAAAATCCCCCTTGGATGGCATTACTATTTAAAACCATTCACATCATGAGAGTAACTAATAACTTTCATAAACAAGAAAATTTCATTCATCATCCATAATATCTACATCATCATCCCAAAAGAATAAGCCAAACCATGGCAATTACATCCCAACGAAATAACAAAATATTAAGATGAACAATATTCTCAAAAGGGATCTCCTAGTCTAGAACGTAGAAAGAACAATCCTAGACAGTTCCATTCGGATCTACATGACCATCTACTTGAGCTTCCCAAAGCACCTGCTCGTCAACTCCGAGCTCTTCCTCTTGAACACAATCTCAAAATATAATATTTGTAGGGGGTGAGCACTAAGCTCTGTAGCAACATCCTTCCAACTCAAACAAGGTTTAGAAAGCATATAAAACAAGTCGGTCTCGTTTTGCAAATATCATATATTTAACTTTTGAAGGAAAATCGTGACATTTTAATAGATCTCTAGTTTACGAATCAACAATAAAATTAAACGGAGGGGTGAAGCCAATTACCAACATGGAGCTATACAATTTCCCAAAAGTACACCAATAACCCACACATGATATAATATTGTTCCCTTTGGCATGAGCATCCTTACAAGGAACATCTCACCCTCAAGGTCTTGTCCATTTGGCATGAGCATCCTTACAAAGAACCTCTCACCCTCACTGTCTTATTTCATTGGCATGAGCATCCTTACAAGGAACCTCTCACCCTCAAAGACTTATTTCCTTGGCATGAGCATCCTTACAAGGAACCTCTCACCCTTACGGTCTTATTCTTTGGCACGAGCATCCTTACAAGGAACCTCTCACCCTCAAAGTCTTATTTCCTTGGCATGAGCATCCTTACAAGGAACCTCTCACCCTCACGGTCTTATTTCTTTGGCATGAGCATCCTTACAAGGAACCTCTCACTCATGTTCATCAAAACAATCATACACGAAATACCATATCCACAATTTATCCAACACAACAAGCCATTCCCGAAAATCCCCAAATTTCTCATAAAGTAGCACAATATAAACAATATGAGAAAATATACAGGAGATCCTCATAAATATCATTTTGTAGTTCAACTTCAAGCACTAAGGTTTTTGTATTCAAGAATCAAGGAAAAATTAAGAGAAAAACCCCTTTTTCTTGAGAACTAAGGTTTGAGACCAAGAAAAGAGATTTAATGGTGATTCCACCATAGCATTGTTTAAAACATGACCACATTTGCATAAATATAAAGAATCAACAATTCCATAGCAAGTATATAAGATTTGGAGTCAAAGGAATGTATATATATGTATGCCCTAGCCTCAATGCAAGAGAATGGAAGAAAACCCCTACCTTGAATCAAGATTCCAAGCTAAGCCCAAGCTCTAGTGATCCCTCCTTCCCTTTTCTTTCCTCTTTGATCTTCCTCTAGGGTCCTAAGAGAGGTGGGTTGAGAGTGAAATGTATGAAATGAGAGAAAATGGAATGAGAAGGGTGTTTTAAACATGCCAAATCCCGATTTTTACTGTTCACTAAAAAAAATTAGGAAGTCTGCCAAATCGTACCGGTACGCTAGGACTACTGGAGTTCGGCGTACCGGTACGCTTTGCCTGATCTGCCCAAACGCCCTGTGCAGCCACATCCACTCCATTCCAAACCCTTCCAACACCAACCCAAGCTTATACAACCTGCATTTGTATATCAAAATAGTTGGTACAAGTTCTATTACATGTGGGGGTTTACATATATATATCTCTCTATGTCATCTATTTTTCTCTCTCTTTCTCCCTCTATTTTCTCTCTCCCATCGTTACTCTCCTCTCCCTATTCTCTCTCTTTCCCCTTTATTTTCTCTCTCTATTTATGTAATGTTACATTTAAGTCACATTATGTGATACCCTCCCAATGTAAAACACTGCATATGTTGTTTGTTTTGCAGTGTGACATTGGAGTCACACTTTTGATGCCCATACCATGAAAAAAATAATGCATATGATGTGTAGTTGCATTGTGACATTGGATTCATACTATGATACTCACCATGTGTTTTTGAATCTTTATGAGAGTCACAGTGTGATACCATCTATGTGCAAACCCTATATATGGTGTCTATATGCAGTGTGACATTAATGCCACATTTGTGATGCCCACAATGTGACCCACAAGCAGTATGACATTGGCGTCACAGTGTATGTCACAATTTTTTTGTTACAAAATATATATATATCTATATATATATATAGAGAGAGAGAGAGAGAGAGAAAAAAAAATAGTACTTATCTTAGAAATTATTTAAAATTAAAGAATTTTAATTTTGCGTTAACTTTATTTTGGTCACAATTATATAAGAATTTTAAGAATATAAGAAAATCCTAAAATTTTTCTCTCTAATATAAGAAAAATCCTAAAATTTTAAAATTTTAGAAAGAATTGAGAAAATTTTCAAATTAAGAAATTTAAAATTTATCTAAGTTTTGAATTTAGTTATGTATATGTATATATACATATATATAAGATATAAAGAGAGAAAAAGAGAAAGAGTTCTAATATAAGAAAACTCTAAAATTTAAGAGTTTTAGTTTTCAAATTAATTAGTTTCCTTATAAGGAGTTGTGTTGTAGTTCTGTTCCAAAAAAAAAAAAAAAAAAAGGTACTTTGGTCCTTCTGCTTCAAAGTGTACTTTTTGTCAAATATTTTTAAAGTTTGTATTAAATTCAAATAAATTATAAAAAGCGTACCGACTTCCAAAAAACCCTAATATTTACTCTTAAGGGCATCTCCAATCATGACTCAAATTTAAACTCAAATTTGAGTAAAAAACTTGATTTGGTATAGAATATTTCAATTGACAAACTCAAATATTTACTCAAATCTTTTTAAAAAAATTTCTTATTGTCCCAAAACTCAAGTTATAGTGTCATTCAAATCATGATATTTAATAAAATGAATGAAACTTTCATATCTCTCCACAAATGGATAATTCAAAAAAAAATAGTATGGATACAACACCACTTGGTTATAAAAAGAAACAGAAAAAGCAAAAAAAAATCACTCTAGAATTCTCATATTGTTTTAATCCCTTATCTTTTTTTTTTATAAATCCACATAAAAAAATAAAAAAATAGTTACTTTAATATGGGTCTAGTCTGAAGAACACAAAAAATGGATCATTTTTAATAAAAAATGATGATTGAAGAAATAAAATGACGAATTTCCTAAATTTGTGAATAGTGAAGGCTGAAATTTTAGGAACAATCGGTGGCCTAAAATTACATTACCGACAGTGTTTAACTCGAAAAAAATCAAAAAAAACAAAAATTGATGGATAGGCTTAGGTGGTGTTTGGATCACCATGGAGGATTGGATTGGATTTGAATCCGAACTCAATCCTATCCAATGCAAAGTGGTCCAGATTGGAGAATTATAAAGTTCGGATTCAAATCCTATCCCATCTTTGGATAGGTTTCATTTGGTTTGTGGGCCCCCTGCACATGTGAAGGAAAAACATACTAAAATGACAATTCACCCTTGTGTAAAAAAATATTATCCAATCCTATACCATGTTTGGAATATAATGAAAAAAAAAGTCCAATCCATTAGTATTGTCTTATTTACGAAAAAAAAATATGAATCAATAAATTACGCATTTTTACAAAATATTGCAATAAATATTTTGTTCATTTATTTAATTTAATTTGTACAATACACAATTAATCACAAAAATAATATGCATCATGAAAAAATAAAAAATAATGTACAACAAAAAAAAAAAAAAAGACAATGATTATGCTTGTACATAAAAAAAAGACAATGGTAGACAAAAGGTCCCTATGTTAAAGTCGTTCATACACATAGTCAAAAGTGTGAGGCTCATATCTATATTTAGTCAGACAAAGAGAATGGATGACTCACGCCATGGCTGCAAAACCAGTTGCATGTGAGATAAACATCCACACACCATCAGGTTTGCCTCGCCAAGATACGGGTCGGATTATCTCAATGCCCGATTCATTTGCTCAAAAAACATATCATATCATCCCAGCCTCTCAAATATACGGGTCGGATCACCAGAGCTACAGCCACCACCACCACCAACACCATCAACATCACCAACAACATCAATACCAAGAACAACAACAATGGCACCAACAATGGAAGAAAAAGAAGAAGAAGCAGAAACAGAAAGACATGCAAAGGGTTTCAACCTTTGCATGATTTACATTGATTCCTTGTTAATAATGTCGATTATAATGTCATTATGTATTTTATGCTCGTTGAATGTTTATTGGTACTTTGCATGTAGATGCGTAAAATTGCGGAGTATAGAATGTGTATGAAAATCATGTGCATAAAAGGAATCAATCTCGTGGATTGAAGGATTGATCTGGAGAGAGATAAAAAAAAAATACATAAAGTTTAAAGGATCGATCCAAAGCTGGAAGTAGTTGGTCCACAAGAAATAAGAAAATTGGACATAAGCATTTTATGGATCAATCCCTAAAAGAATGGATTGATCCAAATTAAAGAAGTGGAGGGTCAACAACGTAGAACCCTTGGGGATTACTTGCATCACATTCGCAATAGTATTCCTTTATGTTTTATTCTTCCTGCAAATACATATAATTTTAATATTAAACCAGGGTTTATCCAGTTGTTGCCACAATTTCGTGGTTTGGAGTGTGAGAATCCGTACTTGCACATTAAGGAGTTTAAAGGAGGTGTGTGACACATTCCAAGATAATTAAGTGATAGCACATCTAAAGCTTTTCCCCTTCTCATTGAAGGTTAAGGCTAAGATGTGACTAAATTCTTTGAAATCGCAGTCCATAGCCAACTGGCAAGGACTACAAAAGAAGTTTTTCAAAAAGTTATTCCCTTTTCATATAACCAATGCCTTAAAATGTGTAATCATGAATTTCACTGTTAAGGATGGTGAGACTTTTTATGGGTGTTGGGAGCATTTCAAAGACTTACGCCAATCGTGCCCTCACCACATTTTTGAAAATTGGCACCTAGTAGGTTTCTTTTATGATTCATTTCCCACCTCTCTACATTAGTGTGCAGAGATGATGTCCCAAGGGATTATGAATAAGAGTTTGGATGAGGCTTTTGATTATTTTGATAGACTTGTGGAGAGTGCCCAAATGTGGGACTCTGCAACAGCTCCCCATTCCAAGTCAGGATCCACTAGTTCCCATGGGGAAAATTTTGTGTTAAAAGAGAATGATTATTTGAGGGCTAAGATGCCACCATGGCCTGTAAACTTGAGGCATTAGAGATGAGGAATATGAATTAGGTGTCAAGTGTCCCTCCCACAGAGCAGGTGTGTGGAATTTGTGCCTTGTCTGGGCATCCTACTAGGGATTTCCCTACCAATCCAACTTTTAAAGAGGTCTTGTTGGATCAGTCCAATCCGATCTCTACTTTTAACAAGCCATATTATAATCCCTACTCTGAGACTTACAATCAAGGGTGGTGTAACCCCAAATTTTAGTTGGAGAAACAATCAACAAGCACAAAGTCAATCCTCAACCACCACAAGGTCCTTCAAAGTATCCTCCTTACCAACCCCCACAACAAAAGAGTCTAGAGGACACGTTAAATCAAATTATGTAGAGCGATAAGAACTTTAACACTCAAACCACCTAGGCTCTTAATGGGTTCAAGGTTTAAACTACTCGGTCAATAAATGATTTTAGGAATCACCTTACTAAGTTGACCCAATCTTTGAGCATTGTTGAGAAGGAAAAGGTTTCTTTTAAACTAAAACCACCACAGGGTCAATTTCAAATAAGTGCTTCTTTCACTTCTGTGTCACCACCTGAGCATAGGGATGGTAGTGGACTGGGTAGAAATGAGTATTCGTCAAAACCCGTCCCGTTTGGACCGGGGATGGACTATACGTATTTGACGGTTGACGTATACAGGAATACCCGTATAAATCCGTGTGGGGATGAAGGCAGGGATGGACTGACACTTACCCCCTCCCCGCTTGGGATGGCAGTGGACCGAAGTAGGGGCGGGGGTTGTAGTCTCCATTCCCGTACCAACTTAAAAAAAACTTCGTTATTCCCCGGTCCACCCCCGTTAACGGATATAGTTTTCATCTCCATCCCCGTCCGTGGGTAAATTTGTAATCCCCGCCCCCGCCTCGTCCCCCGCCTTCACCTCCACCCCCACCCCCGTCCACCTTACTCACCCAAGCCCAAACCCAAGCCAACATAATCCAAAATTCTAAATAAATCTAACATTCTAAATAATCCAACATAATTATAAAATATCATAACATAATTAAAAGTTTGTCATTTACAATACAATATATTTAAAACATTGTCTACAACATAATCCAACATAATATAATTAAAAGTTTATCTCCCTTGTAAATCTAACACAATATCATGCAGCACAACATAATGTAACACAACATAATCTAACATAAAAAAATATAAAAATACAAAGATCTACACTTTTACAAGCCAAAACTATAAAAAATATCAAAAAATAAAACAATTTTCAAAAGAAAAAAATCATTCAATAATATGCAGATTTGTATTCACAGTAACATATATATATATATCTATATAATAACAGGTAAAGCGAGGCGGGGAGAGACAGGGCGGAGGCGGGGCGGGGGTAAGTGTCAATCCATCCCCGCCTTCATCCCCATATGGGTTTATACGGGTATCCCCGTATATGTCCACCGTCTAATAAGTATGGTCCATCCCTAGTCCAAATGAGACGGGTTTGGACGAATACCCATTTTTACCCAGTCTACTGCCATCCCTACTCCTTGCCCCTCCCCGCCCCGCCCCGCTTTACCCGTTATTATTATTATATTATTATTTTTATTTTATATATATATATATTTATTTATTTATTTATTTATTTATTTATTTATTTATTTATTTATTTGTTTATATACTTGTTGTTGTGAATAGAAATCTACATATTATTGAATGATTTTTTTTTTTTGAAAATTGTTTTATTTTTTGATTTTTTTTTCATGGTTTTGGCTTGTAAAAATATAAATCTTTGTGTTTTTATATTTTCTTTATGTTGGATTATGTTATGTTACATTATGTTATGTTGCATGATATTGTGTTGGATTTACATGGGAGACAAACTTTTAATTATATTATGTTGTAAATGACAAACTTTTAATTATGTTATGATATTCTATAATTATGTTGGATTATTTAGAATGTTAGATTTATTTAAAATTTTAGATTATGTTGGCTTGGACTTGGATGGGTAAGGTGGACGGGGGTGGGGGCAGAGGTGAAGGCGGGGGACGGGGTGGGAATTACAAATTTACCTGCGGACAGGGATGGAGATAAAAACTATACCCGTTAACGGAGGTAGATCGGGGATAAGCGGAGTTTTTTTAAGCGGGTATGGGGATGAAGACTATACCCCCCGCCCCCGCTTCGGTCCACTACCATCCCTACCTGAGCATGTACAATCCATCATCACCCTTAGGAGTGGTAAGGTTGTAGATAAGACATTAGCTGCCCAATAGTCTAATCTTATAGTTAATCCTATAAATGTTTCCCATAATGAGACTAGACCTGAGGGGAACGAATATCTACCGTGTCCCACACCTCTTCCTTTTCCTCAAAAGGTGAAAAAGCCACAAAAGATAAACCACCATGCTGAAATTTTAAAATAAATATTCCTTTGATGTCATTAAACAGGTACCCTTTTATGCCAAGATCCTAAAGGACTTGTGTACTATAAAAAAAATATTAATGTGCAAAATAGGACATTTCTTACAGAACAAGTTAGTGTCATAATTCAACATAAGACCCCACCAAAATACAAAGGTCCAGGTTGTCTGACTATTTCTTGCATCATAGGAAACTTTAAGGTTGAGTAATCTTTGATTGATCTTGGAGTTAGTGTCAACTTGTTCCCATTCTTGATCTACTAACAGTTAGGTTTGGATGAACTTAAACTCACAGGTATCACTCTGCAACTGGCAGACAGATCTATAAAATCCCCAGAAAAATAGTTGATGATGTCTTTGTTCAAGTGGACACATTTTATTTCCCTGTTGATTTCATAGTGTTGGACACACAACCGATCTTGCATGTTGGCACTCAAATTCCTTTCATATTAGGTAGATCATTCCTTGGTACTTCTAATGCATTAATTAATTGTAGGAATGAGTTGATAAAGTTTTTTTTTTTTTTGATAATATGACAGCTGAATTAAATATTTTTAATATTGAAAAATAGCCAAGTGATGATGATGGGGTTGGGATACATGAAGTGGACATGATTGAGCCTATTGTCCAATAAAAATTTAAAATTTTCAGATCCTCTTGCTACTTGCCTGAAATTCTTTTGGTTTAGAATATGGTGAGAATTCTGAGTCAGTGCAATTTGATAGTGTTCTAAATCCTTCACAGGGATTAGAAATGGCTGCATGGAAACGAAAGAATGAGAAAGTGCTACCACCAGATAAAAACAAGTTGTTGGTGAAAGGTGATAAGGGAATTTAGAATTGAAGCCGGATTGGTTGACTAGATATGTTGCACATTACTAGTTAAATTTTATTTTATATTCGTATTTGTATTCCTTTTCTATCTTTCGATCTATAATTTTCCTATAGTTGAGTATTTTATTTTTAGGTTTTAGAGTTGGTGTCGCACTAGGTATTTTTAACTATTTGATTCTTGTTTATTATTTTTATCGAGCATTTAGATATCTATTATTGTTCATTGGAGACAATGTTGAATTTAGATTGGGGGTGAGGACGTGTCTTGTGTTGCTAGGTAAAATTTTAGTTTTAGGTATTTTTCTTTTTTGATTTTTAGCATATTGAGCCTTTAGTTAGGAATAGTTAATCGCGTCAAGGCTTAGTCAGTCAATTTTTTTTCTTTTAGTTAGCAGTTTGTTTATATATTTTTTGTTAAATTTCGTGAATCATATTTTCCTTGATAGATAAATATTGAAGTTTAGAAATATTAAACTTATACTTGGATTTATTGTCATTTAAGCCTGCTATAGCACTTTATTCTATATTTTAGTATCTCAAGTTGTGTTCCCAATTGAAACTCATAGTGTTAATGCACGTTTATCCATACTATTTAGAGTTTATTGAATGATACCTTTTCTATGTGAACTTGATACACATAGTGGATATGTATTATACAACCGTTGTAAGCTTAGAGTTATTCTTCTTTTGAGGAGTTTTATACATTTACTCATTATATATACATTCGTTCAGTGAAATTTTATTGAATAATCTCATTTTTTTTTTGTTTTGATCAATGCTAATGAGGTAAATGATTGTTGTTATCTAAAATTTATTTATCTTGAAGTACATATTGTTGGAAAAATTAGCATAATTATACATAATTTTAGTTAACAATTTATTATCCTGATCACAAATTAACAAGAATATATAAATAAATATAAAATAACAATCAATTTAGAATATAATAAAATAGACACTATAAATTAGAAAGAGATAGCTTCCAAGGCCGAGAATCGTGTGAACACTGTCTTAAAACAGTTGAGCCTCCCCGCGTGGAGCAACTTCATTTCATTGCATTGGCCTTGGAACTGCTCGAGATGATTTTTTCAGGAATAAATGGTTGCTCTTGGGTGCTGCTTTCAAGGAAAATAACATTTTCACAATCAGTTTTTCTTTTTTTTGCCTCTTATTCCCATCTATTTACTTGTCTCCTATTTACTTCTTCTATGAAACTATTGCATATTGTCCAATCTTCCCACTATTAATCACATGTTTTTTGTTGGGTTAGTGTATATAATATTAGCTACCAACTATTTTTTATTTATGGGTTTGAGTGCCAAAGATGTATCAATCGGATGTATGATGTGATTTAGTCATTTTAATTTTGAAACACTAAAGTTTATTAAATATATTTGTAGGCAATGCGTGTATTCTCAGGAGATCAGGAATTATGGTTGGATTTTATTGAAGAGATAAAACTCCAGAGGTATTGATAATTTTTATATTATTAATACTTGATGCGATGGGATAGAGAATGGTTACAACCTTATAGAGAGAAAATATATGATTTTTCCGTTAGTTATGAGGCACCTTTAGAAGTAATTACCATTTGTCACTGTTTATATGCTATCAATAGTAGTGTGTTATGGAAAAGAATTCCCTCTGTCATGCAAGACATGAGTTTTTCTCAAACATTGTGTTTATTTTTCCTTCTTCCGTTTGTTTAGTAGGATAATGATAGAAAATACAAGAAAGAGAAAATTTTAAAAATTTTCATGTGTTTGGTTAACATGAAATAGAAAATGATGGAAAAAATAATTTTCTTCCATACTTAGATTTTCTCATAACTAACCAACCTTTTTTTCTTGTAAAAAACACAAGGAAATGCTAGAAAGTTGTGATCTTTAATTAACTTCCAATGTTACCCTTATTTTTCTTAAAATATTTTATTGGTTATTAATTTTAAAAAATCTTAGTATGAATTTAATTAACCGTATAATTTAGTTCTGAGAACTTGGTGCTAGTACTTGTCCCAGAATTAGGTTAGGAGCCATTTTTTTAAAAATTTTAAATTTTTAATTATAATAAATATTTTTTACTTATTTAAATCGATTTAATATACTTAAGGGTAATTTAGACAATTAAAAAAAATTCTTGTAACTTTCCTTTCTTTCAAATAATAGACTGAATTTTTTTTTAAACTTTCTCACAATTTTTTCATGCTAACCAAATATATACATAAAATATATTTTCTTTCATTTTCTTTTCTTTTACTTCACTTTGTATCATTTTCACTTTCCCTCATTCTTTTCTTCCTAACTAAACGGACCCTTACTTTGATCAATTTCTTAAATGTGTAATTTTTTATTAATTTGTCTATTTTACAGATTGCTTTGTGCGTGTGGTGTGGTGTGGTGTGGTGTGGTGTGGAGGATCTAAACCATCCTTTTTCATCCAATTGCCAAAGAGGACCCAATGGACATCAAAGGGGGACGTATACCAATGAGTCAACCTTGGAATAAAAAAAAACACGAATAAGGTGGATGAAATCAAATTTATTTGGTTTCTGATTGCGATTTGGTGGAGATCTTTTAGGGAAAGATTTTCAGGTTTTGGATGGATCTTTTCCCTTCATTATAGGCAAATAGAATTTCAAATTCAAACTCTTTTTAGACTTGATGCAAAACTTGGGTGGAAAGATCCTATTTTTATGGAGGAATGGTACCGATATTTGAGATGGAAAACTAGTATGAGATCATATCGGTTTTTTCCCAAACTAATCATGGAGAGATTATTTCGGTATTGTGCTAGATGAGGAAGAATAAAGTTGTGCTGCACAAATTTGTTTACCAAATCTTGTATCCCAAGTGATGTGTCAAAATCTCATACCCTGAATATTTGGTGGAGTTAGTAAACCCCATTAATCCAACCACCTGTATTGATTTGGGATACAAAATTTGGGCAACAATTTGGTCAGCATATCATTGCTTGATAACAATTTGGTCAGCCTGCTGTTCCTCCAAAACCATGTCGTTTTGGTCTCTTTTTTTTTGCTCCCCAAATGGTGCCATTCCAATAACCATTGTACAGTGACCAGCAGAGTGGAGGACCCAAAAAAAATTGAAAATTCAAGTTGTTGGTTTTCACAAGTGGAAGATCGGTAGAAGTCGAAGTCACACTTCATCGCCGATCAAGAGATGACGAAATCTGGTTGGCTTCTTCTATAATATGATTTTTTTTTTCAAAAGCTGCTGCAAGTGGCTGAATAACAACCGACGATGAAGTAAGTTGGCTCGTCTTCTTCACGAAAAAGCTGGTTCAATTTTTTTATTTCCTACTGGGAGTTGGCTTTGGGATTTGCAAGTCTCATGCTATAGAGATGGATGGAAAAAGGGCTCTTATTATGTGACGATGGGCTACAACTAGGTGAATAAGCTCAACGAAAATAGTGATGAATCAAACCAACTTTCGAACACCACAACAATAGGCTGGTGAAGGATGAGACATACTGGGGAGGTGGACTACAAGTCTGGGTCAGATCCTGAATAGAAGACCCAACAGGCCGCCTTCTTCACAAACCTTCTACAAATCCACTTCTTCTTCACAAACCTGGGTCTCCTTATTAGCGATTAATGTGGTCCAAATTTATTTATTTATTTACTTTTGTTTGGGATCTCTATTGTAGTGTTGATATTGTAACAGTGGTGTGTTGTGAATTGGGTGAGTGCTTCTTGGATGGGCTATGATTTCACAAAGGACACAAAAGTTGTAGATGTGATGAAATCGTTTGCAGTGGCGTTTGTGATGGTGAAACAGTAGGGTGTTTTTGGAACGGCACCATTTGAGGAGTTAAAAAAAAAAAAAGAAGATCAAAACTACGTCGTTTTGGAGGAACAACAGGCTGTGCTGTTCTTGGCGCACAACAGAGGATCTAGATCCATATTAAATTTGAATCATAGAGACTTTTAAGGGGTCCTAATGACTACAAATTGGAAAAGATTTCTTGCTACAAACTAGGATTTCAAACTTTTATTTTGTGGTTTTCATTTTTGTAATTTAGACAAGGAGCAAGGCCGAAAGTACCCCCTAACTAGGACTTTGAAATTTTGAATTTTTGATAATATTTTTCCTCAAGCAATGCTATTTAGACATAAAAATTTGACATCATTTGTTGACATGATTTACTATGACCTTTGGATTGACTGTAGACCCATCAAATATTAAAACTTGCACTTCATCCAATGGTTCCAATAAAACTCACATCATCATATCAATAAACAAGGTCAGATTTTTAGGTCTGAATAGCATTACTCTTTTTCCTCACATTGTAGAGATTTAAATTGAAAAAAAAAATAATGAAACTAATTAATTTTTTATTAAGTAAATGTGTACTCCAAATTGCATTTGCTGGGAGGGTTTTCTAATATCAATTTTTATTAAAAAAATTGTTGATTTTCCATTACATTGTGCTTCGGACATGGGTATTAACTAGTACTGTTATATATCATTTAGTTTCATAGTTTGCCTTTGTGTTGATTTATTTGAGTTGATAGTTGGATATTTTTCGAGTTTTGCTATTAGTCAAGATATGATTCTATGGTTCAAGTATTCAATGAATAGAATAAAATTCGTAGGTTTCTTCACTGGAAACCTTAAAGAAACTATAATTCGTTCATTTGGAGTAATCTTAGAGTTTAAAAGCTTGTTGCATATGCTAAACGCAATCGTGAGTCCTACGAAAGTGATTGGGTAGTATTTGTTTTGTTTTAGTTTATTTTATTTATGATTGTTAGGATTGCAAGTCCCTAGCAATATCTAGGTTGGGGGTGTAATTAGACACGAGAAATGTGATATTTTGATATTTCATTGTTGATGATTTACCCTAATTCCTTGTTAATAATGTCGATTATAATGTCATTATGTATTTTATGCTTGTTAGATGTTTATTGGTATTTTGCAGGTAATATTGAACGTGCATAGAAATTATGTGCATGCCAGGAATCAATCCCATGGATTGAAGGATTGATCTAGGGAGAGAGAGAGAGAGAGAGAGAGAAGTCCAGAGATTTAAAAAGATCGATCCAAAGCTGGAAGGGATCAATTCACAAGAAATAAGAAAATTGAATAGAAGCATTTCATGGGTCGATCCTTAATGGAGGTCTAAGTGGATGATATGCTAATAAAGAGTTTGGCTATAGTAGACCATGTAGCGCACTTGCAGGAGGCCTCATCCTAAGAGCTTACCGAATGAAGCTAAATTCTGAGAAGTGTGCCTTTAGCGTAAGCTTGGGAAAACTCCTAAGCTTCATGGTTAATAAAAGGGGTATTGAGGCTAATCCGAATAAGATAAAAGCTATCCTGGAGATGAGATCCCCAGCCTCTGTGAAGGAGGTCCAGCACCTTAACGGAAGGATAATAGCACTCAGCAGGTTTGTTTCCAAGTCAGCAGATAAGTGCTTATCTTTCTTTAAAATTCTTCGAATGTCTTTTCAATGGGAACCGGATGCAGAAGAGGCCTTCCAAAAGTTAAAGGCCTATCTTGTTACACCCCCTTACTCTTTCATGCCATACCTGGAGAGACCTTGTATCTTTACCTCTCTGCCTCTTCCTTTACTATTAATCTTGTCCTTGTCAGGGAGGAAAGAGGAGTTCAAAGGCTTGTTTATTATGTAAGTAGGGCCTACCGGGGAGCAGATGTAAGGTACTATGAGTTGTAGAATCTAACCCTCGCGCAAGTCACTGCAGCCAAGTGCCTACGACACTATTTTTAGGGCCACACCATCGTGGTTATCATAGATCAACCACTCAGAGGGATCTTGGGAAAGCCAGATATGTCCGGATGACTCCTCAAATGGGTCGTCGATTTAAGCGAGTTCAACGTGCAGTATCAGCTAAGGGCGGCCATAAAAGGGCAAGCGATTGCAGATTTTGTGGATGAATCTACACCAATGGGGGAGGGGGCCTCCCAAAAAGAAGTAATGTGTGCCCCTGCGCTCACCTGCTCAATACACAGCACTTCGAATCCTCATACAGCAAGGCCAAGCGCCACGCCTAGAGAGCCTGGAGCCTTGGAACCAGCCTCCCAGGCCCCTGACGTCTATGTTTCCCGGCCTGAGGTGTCCAGTTCTCTTGCAGCTAGTCCTCCAGCATGGTCATCACCCTCGTCGACTGTACCTCAGCCTATCGCACTCCTGCCTGACTGCACTCCCATGCCTAAGTGGGTGTCTCCAATTGTCAAAGCTAGTACACCTACGGATGCACTATACGTAGATGGATCTTCTACTAGCGAGGGCGGTGGAGCAGGGTTGGTACTTATCAATCCCCATGGTAATCCGCTTAAATATGCCATATCTCTCCATTATACGGCATCAAACAATCAGACAGAATACGAGGCCCTCATCTCAGGCCTGAAATTCGCAATTGAAATGGAGGCCCTCTACCTAGGCCTGTCAAAATCCGATACGACACGATTAACCGACACGAATCGACACGAATTAAGCGGGTTTGGGTGAGACCTTAACGGGTTCGGGTAATAAACGGGTTAACCCGCCAGACACGTTTAATAAACAGGTCGTGTTCAGGTGAGACATGTCAACCCGTTTATCACTCATTTACCCGTTTAAAAAAATAATATAATAATAAATTAATAATTATTTTTAAAAAATAGTCAAAATTAAAATATTATATATAAATTATAAATATAAATATATGATAAATGAGTTAAAAAAAATCTTACTTCTTCTGAAAGACAGATCACTCACTTACTCAATTTGCTTGCTGTGATCGATGTGGTAATAAATTTCAATCCAAACCCCCCCTCCCCCTCTCTCTCTACCAACATTAATCCTGAAAAGTTCCAATGTAGGAGAGAGTACAGTAGCTTCCCTGCAAACGAACCAGACCCAAAATGCACAAACACAAAGAATCCTACAATTATAACCTAATTACCCAAGAGAGAGAGAGAGAGAAGAGATGAAGCACACAGTCTGAAAACCCCATTAAAAGTAGCAAAACCAAACCTTCATTCTTTGAACTAAAAAAAGACAATAGATTTGTCATCTCTCCCAGAAGCACAGAAACAATAGCTTCAACAACTTCAACAACAATTCAAAGAACAATAAGCACAGCAACAAGCAGAAAAGGAATCCCAATATCTACAACAACAACAACAACAACAACAACAACATCAAGATTATGCTTCACAAGCCTATGACCCATCTCAGGTTCAATCCTATGATCCATCCTATTACTCTTATTACCAGTAATACCAACAAGACCCACAACATTCACAACAAGAACAGGACACCCAACAACAAAATTACTCGTATTATCAGACAAATTACACCAATGAGTATTCACAACACCCACAACAACAAACCCAACGCGAATCAGCATCGATTCTTCCGCCTGGCGTTTTGGTTCAGCAAGAAACGGCACTGATGAAGGTCATCCCTCTGTGTTGGATGTCTATGTGGAGAAAAAGTAAGTTTTTTTGGCTTGAATCCCACATCGATAAATTCAAATGCGGAAGACCTCCCATGCCTATAAAATGATGTAACCCCTTCCTTTAGTCATTAAATTTTCTCATTTGCTTTTGCAAGTGGCAGCCAATTGGAAATTTTTTAATTAAAAGAGTACAATTGATGTGGATAATTAATGGAGTTTAAAATTTTGTACGAATATTTTTTTTGCTGCGGGATATAATTTTAATAATAAAATAATTTTAATAAAATTAAACAGATTAAACGAGTCGTATCGTGTTACCCGTTTATTAAAATGTTCGTGTTCGTGTTTAGATTTTTTACCCGTTTATTGAACGTGTCGTGTACGGGTTTACATGTTTTTCACCCGTCACCCGTTTAACCCGACACGTAACCGTTTAACCCGACACATTTGACACCCCTACCTCTACCTCACGGTCTATAGCGATTCTCAGCTAATAGTCAATCAGGTAAAGGGAGACTTCGAGGCAAAGGAGAAAAGAATGCAAGAATACCTGTCAATGGTCCAAACTTTGCTGAAAAAGTTCAACCACTTCCAAATTCAGCATGTTCCCTGGGAGGATAATCCCATGGCAGATGTGCTTGCCAAGTTCGCATCTGCAAATATATTAATAGGCCCCGCACTCACAGGTCACCAGTTTGAGCCAAGTAGGCTCAAAAACAATGAGGATAACGTCAACTGAGCATCCTCTGAGGCTAATTGGATGACACCTATCTGGGCCTATCTAGAAGAAGGCACTCGCCAAAAAAACCCAGTGGAGACCAAGAAATTGAGACTAAGGGTGTCTAGGTACGTCATCGTGCGTGACACCCTTTACAAGATAAGTTACTCACTACCACTACTCTACTGCCTCTCCTCGGAGGAATCCGATTATGCTATGAGATAAATCCACAAGGGAATATGTGGAAACCACGCCGAAAGACGCGCACTAGCTCACAAGGCCATGAGGCAATACTAGCCTAACATGATAAAAGACGCCCGTGAATTTGTAAAAAAATGCAACAAATGTCAACATTTCGCAACAGTGCCAAGACAACTGCTGGAAGAATTGACCACCATCATGAGCCCTTGGCCCTTCTCTAAATGGGGCATTGACATCCTAGGCTCCCTACCCATGGGTCGTGGCCAATGCAAATTTGTGGTAGTAGCCATTGACTACTTCACAAAGTGGGCAGAAGCTGAGTCCTTAACCAGAATAACATACCAGAAAGTGAAGGACTTTATCTGGAAGAGCATAGTGTGTCGTTTTGGAGTACCCCATGCTATAGTAAGTGGCAATGCTAAGTATTTTGACAACAAAATCCTTAATGGCTTCTATGTGGACTTATAGATCAAGCAACCCCACTCCAGCCCAGCCCATCCCTAAGCGAACAAGCAGGCCGAGGTCACTATCAGAACAATCCTGCGCAACCTGAAAACTAGGCTGGAAAGCGCCAAAGGGCAGTGGGTGGACAAACTCCCTAGAGTACTATGGGCCTATCAGACAACATCAAGGAGCCCTCCTGGTAAGACCCCTTTCTCCTTAGCTTATGGAACAGAGGTAGTTATACCAGTCGAGATCGGGGTACACTCCCTGAGGGTCCATCACCACGACCCAACCATTAATGAAGAAGGCCTCCACATCAACCTCGATTTGGTAGAGGAGGAAAGGGAAATGACTATGGTCAGGAATGCGGAGCACAAGTGCAGTACAACTCGAGGGTCAAGTCTCGCTCCTTCTTGCCTAGGGCCCTAATCCTCAAGAAAGTAATCCTATCTACCAAGGACACTCGATAAGGGAAGCTAGACCTTAATTGGGAAGGACTTTACATCGTGACAGAAGTTGTAAGACTAGGCACCTATAAAATTCAGAACTCTAAAGGGAAAGCCTTGGCTCATCCATAGAATGTCGAACACCCGAAGAGGTATTATCAATAGCGAGGAAAAACCAGTGACTCTCATTTGATTTGTCTTTTGTTAAGTTCAGTCAATTTATTTATTTTGTTATCTATTACTTTAGTTATGAAATAAAACTTTGCAAAGATTATTTTGTCTAGAACTGTCTTTCTTTCATTCCATAGAAGTTTGTAAGTAACTTACCAAAGTCAGAACATGATCTAACAACAAAAAGATAGACAAGTAAAGATAAAAATCGTCACACTCCAAACGATCGCTCACTGCTCCCCGATCCACTCTAATCAAAACTCTCTCTGTCACCACTTGTCCCTGGTGACTCATAAGGGACGAAGCCAGAGAAGTCAATATCAATGAAAGCTGTTAAGGCCTTCCCCCTAAACTCCTCATAACCATTAATAAAAGCGCCTATAACGCCGTACTTCAGATCAAGGATGACCCTCTCAGCAGCCTCCCTCATTCTCTCCATATCAATGGAATGAACCTCTGCCCTCGTGACTCTCTCAATAGCTACTCGTAGGTTTGCCTCTGCCACGTCAGCCCTTTCCCGAAATATCCGTAGCTCTGCCTCAGCTCCTACGACCCTCTCATATGCCGCTCGTAGTTCTGTCTCTGCTCTCGCACAAGTAGTCTCCCTGTCAGCCTCTAGCTTGGCGGCCTCTCGCGGGACGCCAAAAGCTCGGCCTCAAGAGGTGCTGTTCTCTCATGAGCCAACCTCAAATACTCCTCAGCAGCCTCTCGTGCCTGTCTCTCTTCTATGAGAGCCCTCGATGCCTCACCAAGCTTGATTGTCCTCGAAAAAAGGCAAGGAAAAGCAGCAGCCACCTACGAACATCCAGGCAAAACATAAAAAAAAAAGGAGAAGTGCAGAAATCAAGGTTGAACAGAAAGAAAGGATACCATAGCAAATTCCTCCATCACGGTATCAATAATGTCCTCTAGACCTTGAGAGCCGACATCACTAATATCCGCAGTCGTCACAAATTTCCAAAACCGCTCCATGGCCAGGTTCACATCCTGTAACAGCAACATAGACACCGAGCCACTACTGGAAGTAGGATAGCTACGTGGAGCTTCGGTCCTCTCCAGAGGACCGTACAGGAGTCTCAGCCCCTAAAGTAGTACTAGGGATAACCCTAGCGCTTGAAAGGGCCGCATGCTGAGAAGGAGTGGGGGCACCACTAGATCTCGCCTCTCGGGAAATAGCATGGCCATCGGACCTCGGCCAAGAAACACTGGGGACATCAGGTTTCGCCCTCTTGGGAGGAGGGGACGACGCCATACTAGAAACATAGAGAGCCTCCACCATCGCCCTGTCAACAGTAGTACCTATGGAACTTGAATAAGAAACAAGCGTCACCAAATTTATCCAAAGAGCCAAATACCTTTCCTCTTCTATCTTGGGGAGGATCTAGAGTGCCCCGACTCAGACATAAAGGCTACAAATTGCTTGGTAGGATGATCCCTCATAGCCTGGAGCCTACTCTCTTGCTCCACAGATAATGCGGGTGAAGCTGCAAAGGAACCGAACATGCAATGAATACAAGAGAGATATGACAGTTGGGTATGAAAGCAAGGGCAAGACTTATACCTAGCTTGGTCTTCGGAAGAGTATCCCATCTCAAAGGCACTAAGTCATGATCCTCTTCGGCAGCCCACTCTCCTCCAATAAAGAAAAACCTAACGTCCAACTATGACAGTTCGAGGGTGGTTTAGTGATCAGCTTGCTCGACCTCTGAGCAAAGCGGTACCATCCCTGATGAGGAGTAGGGTTCTCCAAGAGCACATATGATGCCAAGAACTCCTTGAAAGGGGAAGAAACATCCTCACCATAAACCAGCCGCCATAATGAAAAGAACGCCAAGAGTACTCCCCAAACATTTGGAGTCAAGCTTCCCGGGGCAAGCGACAAGTGGCCCAGAACCTGACAAATGGGTCTAGGTATAGGAAACCGCAATCCTACCTCCAGGACATCCTTATAGAAAACAATCTCTCTGGAGGAGTCGTAACACGCCGGCTCGTCTTTCTCGGCTCGACGAAACAAAACAACGGGATCATTGTCGCAATCTATGAAACTGAAGATAGAGGTTACTTTTGAGCCATCACTGTCAGCAATTCCCTTGCCTCGCTGAGAATCCTATGTGTTACTCCTCATCATGCATTTGTCATAATGGGCGACTGCCAAAATCAGAGCCAATGTCAAAAAAGTGCCAAAATAACTAAGGAATTAAGAGGCGACAGACAGCTGCCCGATGGAGCCTAGTTCCCCAAAGCCTTCACCCAGCATTTCGCCAGCGCGAGGGCCCAAGGTGTTGCCTCCTCCTTCTCCACTGGCGTTTCCCAGTCTGCCGTCTGTGCCTCATGCCTTTGTGCCCAGGGTGTCGCCTCCTCCGTCTCCCATGGCATCGCCCAGCTCGTTGCTTGCAGTTCCTCCACCATTGGCGTCGCCTTTGGTGCTTGGCGCAGCCCCTGGTTTCACCATGGTGTCGCCTAGGGCTTTGCCAGGCCTTGCCAAGGCGTCGCCGACGCCTGGGTTCGCCATGGCACCACCTGATTTCGCCTGTGACCCCTCTGTGGCATCGCCTATGGCTTCACTTGTGTTCTTCAACCTCCTTCTGATCTCCATCTCCACTTTCTTTGTGAGCCTTTCTTCCTATAATCTATGAGAATATGGAGAAGAAGATTGTTTAGCCCAATCCAGAAAGAAGGGAAGTAATGAAAAGAGATGGAAAAGTGAATAGTTTCTTCTTGTGTCTATATATATATTGACCAATAAGGCCCTAAGGATGATGCCCTAAATGAAAAAGGGGCTTTTGACTGATAGATCTAATGGGAGACCTAGCAGATGAGTTTGGGTGCTAGTGTAATGGTTGTCCAACAATGGTGCTACCAAATGAGGAAAGAATTTTTGAGAACGGAATGTAATGGAAAGCTGAAGAAGCCGTGTGGGACAAGATGCCTGGTCTGCCTAAATGAAGGAGCTCATTCATGCCCTTAAATTTATGTAACCGCAAGAGCTTGGGGCATTGGGGGAAAATAACGAGCCCAGACCATGGGTTAAGCCCAAATCATCAAAAAGGCCAGGCTTAGTTCATGGCTTGGGTCCAGCCTGAATCTCCAGAGTCTAGGGAGGGTCAATGCATGTGGGAGAGCGATCATCAAGATAGCCATAATTCGGAGATAGTGCCTATTCCCAATTGTAACTATCCTCCCCAGAAGATTAGTAGTCTGACCTTCACGTTACTGTCTTATCTAGGGCTCTGTGTCTATAAATTGTAGACCCTTACACAGGGGACAAACACTCTACACCTTAAGCATACTTTTACTCTCTTTCTCCTACTACCTTATACTCTTTTATTAATAAAGTCCTACGGTCACCGTTGTCATCTTCAGTAGTTAGGTCACCTAGACTCAACCACCCAATTTTTGTCTCTGTTATTAATTGTTTTACACCACACACACTTCGTGAATCCAAAACACAAGTGTTTTTGTAATATGTTCAAAATCTCAGTTGGTCATGTATCATTTAATGAGCACTAAAACATTTGCTTAAAACACCAATAATATTATTAATATATCAAAATATTGCACTTTTAATGTCTAATCAGCAAGAATACACTATCATTACGTTGAGGCTAAGTGCTCTCAATTCTGGGTTGCTACCCAACTCAGAGACTAACTAAACCAATTCTAAAGACATGTTCCCAACACTACTTTATGAAAGTTTTCCATTGGTTGGTCAAAGCAAATGACAAACAACTTAATAGAATAGTTACTCACATAATACATGTTGTTCCTATAATTGCTTGCCTTGATAAGCAAAGTGCTTCCAATTACATAAACTGTTAAGCATCCACAGATATTCAGTTCACTGCAGGTCATGAATGTAGATGATTTCAGTAGAATGAAGTTATCTTGGGTCTGATCAAACTAGAGCTATGAAGCGGTTAGTAATGGTTTCAATCAAAATGTATAAGCTAGATATATTTAGAATCAACAATGAAAGAGATCTGTTGTTGAAAAATCTTCCCTTTCAATTATTCATGGAACTTGGAGGAAACGGAAAAATTCTGAGGGTGGTTGTTATTTCGAGAAGTGTAGCGAAGGGACTCTATGAAAGAGGCTCGAGCGAAAGGCTTTAAGTCATAGCTATCTTTTTGTTGTTTGAAAGACTCTATGTAGGTACCTCCTACCATTGTGATAGCCAATGAGATAGTGACTAGGGAGAATAAGATTGGAAGAAAAAAATTTGCTTGAAGGACATTGAATAGTTGCTAAGCCCCAATAGAGTCCAATGGGGCATTGCGTCGTAGTGAGTTGCCCAATAGAGGCTCTTCCGGATTGAGTTTTTGCCTTTTGACGGCTTTGAAAAAAAATTAGGATGTAATGCAGAGAGTGTGTGAAAACCTTAGACTGTTGATTATCACCGATAATACCAGGCTAAAATCCTTCAATAACTTTATTGATTCCTAAGAATACCAAAGCAATTGGAAAATAGAGAAAACCTTCTCTGCAATATTATTGTCAAAATACCAAAGCTCCTTCAATAGGTTACATACTTGGATATCACTACAAGAATTAAAGGCTTTAAAAAACTATGGCAATTTTCTTTAGCAACGTTTGTGCGACATTTTCAACAACCGTAATCTAAATCGTCGTCGGCAAAAGTCCTGACGTTTTCATAAACGCCGGCAAATCTCTTCCGAAAGTTCTCCCGACAGATAACAAACGCCAGATCCAGCTGTCGGAATCCGACCACTGGAAAATGTGTTGTGGCGTTTAAACAAAATCGGGTAAAGGCCAAAATTTTTTTATTTTATTTTTTGATCTAATTTTTTTTCTGTTTACAAAAAAAAAAAAAACTATACACACTAATTGTGAGTAGCGTCCATATTGTTTGAAATATGTCCATTCATATAAAATCTACAATTCATTCACACAATGCAGTTTATCCATTCTTAGATAACTCAATTTAAATTTAAATCCATAATATACGTACCGAAAATTATACCTAACTAAGTCGAAAAATAAGAATCACAATGCATTTCAATTGTGCATAATTCAACAAGAATTCATTACAACAGGAAAAAAAAATAAAAAAATCATCCCGACATTCTGCATAACCTGAAATTAAAAAAAAAATTCGTATAAGCATGAGCATTTAATCGTGTAAAAATATAACATTCATAAATTATCTATCTATATAAACATGAATTAAAATTGTAAATTTTTAATTTTGCAGAAAATAAGAGCAGTGGCATTAGATATCACGAGAAACTAGTATTAGATAAACTTTCATGTTAGATAAACCTCCATGCAGGCTTGTCATAGTGCTTCTGCCCTTCACCAGGCTGATTCTATGAACTAATACAAAAAGGTGATGGCCAAAAAAATGGTCTAATGAGAAGTCTGACAATTAGCATAAACATGAGTAATAACTCAACATTTATAATTACATTTGTTCAGTTGAACACTGAAAGTACACCCAAGTAAAATTCATAACTTTTTTTGCATAAATCATTAAAACTAATACCTATTTCATATTTAATTCCAAATTCAACTCACCTGACCTAATGAAGTGGTGATTAGCAGTAGAAGAGGCTCTAACTAGGCCTCGCAATTGTGTCTCTGGCATTGCCGAACTGCTTGACTCACACCTGAACGTTGGTTGATGAGTTTGTGTATGATGATGAGTGTTACATGCATCAAGTAACTTTCAAGATTGCCATTAAAGAAACAGAACATGGAGAACCAGTCTACATACAATAAAAAAAAAAACCTAAAAAATCTAAAATTCAAGTTGAAGACGTACGTCAAATTTAAGAATTTCTTAAAATTTACTTAAGGCTCCAAGAACAGAAGTTTCTAAAATCACAATATTGCAATATGACATCATCATAGTTATTAGTATCGTACGATACGTCATAATACACCTGAAAAACGATACGTATCGTGTCTCTGTATCGTTTTTGCACCGTATCGTACGATACACGATACAATACGTACAATACATGACGATTCTTCTTTTTTTTTGTTTTTTTTTTTTTTTTTTGGGGGGCTGAAATGACATTATTTTACCTTAGAACTTATTTTTAAATCACTAGCTAATGAAATAACTTTGTTTCAGTGGTTATGGTTTAAAAAAAATATAAAAAGTATGTTGTTAATGTTGTTCAATTGAATTCAAAATTCCTGATTAATATTAAGGTTATTCAAGCAATTGATGTTAAAAGTTTGAATTAGAAGTTTTTGCATTTTGATATTATTATGTTGAGAACTTGAATAGTTGGTGAAATATTAATGAAATGTTATAGTCTATGACTTTTTTACAAAAGTATATATATATTTTATTAATAATTATTTAAAAAATAAAATTGTGTGTATCTTTTTGATACACGATATATGATACGATACGATACGATACGATACACTATTTTTGAAAAACGATACGCCTTCCGATACACGATTTGACAACTATGGACATCATATATGGAGCAAAACATCCTAAGAACAGAACCCTGGAGCTAACTACTTAATTTGCAAAAGAAATAGATACATGGGAATGGCATATTAAAATCCAGAATTGCATGACCACAGGTGCTCCACTCATCCATGTTTCACGTCTTATGACACCTCGAACCCTAAGTTTAAAAATATTGCTTCCAGATAGATTGATAGTACAATATGACACCAAACAAACTTCCACTATGGTTAGGAACTAATTCTAATCAAATTTCAGTGTTTCACAGAAGAGAAAAGAAACTTCCACTATGGTTCTTGTCTTGCTCTGCTTTTCCCAGCACTGATAACTTAAGATTGATAGAAAAAATAAGAGCTCATTCCCTGCCACAATGGGAACCTAATTTGATTAGAAGTGGGCGTATCTCCCCTCAACTGAACTTACACTTGTTTACTAAAAGGAAAAATGCGTCTCTACAATATTATCCTTTGGAATAATATTATTGTTGTATTGCAAGAACATGACGCTACCGAAATATTACAATAGAGAATTCAAATAGTTAAAAGTTCACACACACTAGAAACAAAATAAGGTTTGGAAAACCCTTTCATAGGCCAAATTACTCATTGGAGAAAGTTTGTGAGATTATAACTTTCAGTTTATAAGGGAAAAGATTCAATAATTTCGGAGAATGGAACTCCAGCTGCCAAAAAAAATCCTCCAAAGGCCTTGACAGTGGCAGCTCCATTCAAAATTTGTTTCAGAATACAGTACTAACATAATATCAGTAGCACTAGAACTAGGAACAATCGTTAGTAGACAGACAACAATCATAATTCCTAAAGCAAAATAGAATTTCAGATTTCTAGATAAATAAAACAATAAAGAAACAAAAAGAGTGTAAGAGATTGCCAGAATTTGTTCTAAAACTGAAATAAGTAAGAAAAGGAATTCAGAAAATGAGGTTCATTTCTCCAACTTCGACTAAATCAGCAAACTAGAATCCTAATTGTATTTGGAATAAAAAAATTATTCGAATTAAACTAAAAAATAAAAAAAAATAAAGTATTTTCCTAGTTAAATTACTAAATAAATTAAAAAATCCTAAAAAATCCCTAATTGTACGGCATTGATGATGTCCAAGTGAAACTTTAAAATTCTTGCCACGCATTCTGCATTATTTTCCCCAAGTTTGGGAAGTATTAGCCCTCGAATTTACTTTCATATTTGAGATCTCGCTTCAATTAGGCTTCCCACCAACACACATCAACTCTTGATTCAATACTTCCATCTTTTGCTTGAATTTGATTCAATATTTTGAGTATTTATCAGATAATCATTCTTAGGATATTTATTATATATCAGGGAATCACAATCATCTTTTATGGGATTATAGAATCATCATCTGAATATTCATCGAATATTGGAGGTAGATCCCAATCAAATTCTGATTGTAGAGAAGATAAATCACTAGAAGAAAATACATCTTTTGAGTTCATGTCAGGTGATGGATCCGGTCCAGCTCAAAGGCCTAGTTTAAAAATGCAGACTAGACTCAGTTCATATATACAGACTAAGCCCACGACAAGATCAAGGAAGCTTAGTCGGGTCAGTCTTGCCATCTTGAGAGATTCAGTCCATAAATGACACATGAAGAGATCTTCGTGGGACGCAATAATCGGGTGCACGTTGCCACCTCCACATGATTGTCTTCTCTGTTACGAGAATAATGTCACCTCCAATGAACTACCTTACCTATCTATTAGGAGACGTCTATAAATTATAAGTCTCACTTACACAAAGGGAGCATCACTCACATCTGAGCACTCAATAAAACACTCAAGCTACTGAAATCCTTCATAGTGGAGTAGATCACCCTGACTAAACCACTCAATAAACACATTTTGTGCATCATCATCAAGAATTTGATCCCCTCCGGGATCTTCTCCAGGATCACAGTAGTAGTAACTTCACTAATCTTGTGATCTTTCCTCGGACTGCCATCCATGTGTATCCTTGACTTGCGATATGACATGCGAAATTCAATAGTATGGATCTTGTCCCAAGATCTGAAAGCGTTGAGGCAACTCGTTTAATGTTGGGCAATTTTTCATTCATAGAGCAAGACGAAATACGGTTTGCACATTGATAGTCAGCCATCAATCTATGTACCTGAATAGTCAAGGCCTCAACTGCTGACATCACCGAAAGAAGGATTCGAGCCACCATTACCTCTTCCAAGCGACATGGTATGGGAAAGACTGTAAGTTCTGATATCAACCGATGTAGGGAGTATGATTGTACGATCGAAATAACACACAAACCTTAGAGCTATTGACTATCACAATAATAAAAACCTTCTTGTGATATTATTGTCAAAATACCAGAGCTCCTTCAATAGGTTACATACTTGGCTATTTATAATAGCAGAACTCTAATTAAATTAAGAAACTAGCATTTCATTAGTTTTCACAAGAAAGGCAGCTTCCTGTCAGCTTTCCACAGTCCATGCTTAATGCTTTAAGAATTGCGCATTTACAGATCCTCTAGTTTTGCACACATTCTCCAAATAGAAGGCAATGACCCTTCAAACTTCAGTCTGAAGAATATGCAACATGGGTCCTTAAGAACTACATTTGCTGTGTACATAAAAAAATTGTCAGAATGCGAAGCATAAAACAAGCGGACAACAGAAAAGAAAAAAAAAGGCCCTTTAGTTGCATTGTTTTTTATTAATACGATACAAGAAATGAGGCCTCATCTGTTGTGATTATTTTTTCTAAAAATTTAACTAAGAAGAGTGACAGAGCACAGTATGAAGGAGCATTGCAAAGCTAAATCAAGCAGCCACAGCAGTAGCTCACCATTGCCAGTGATAAGATGACTGATGACTTTCTATATATAATCACCCTATCTTTGCTTTCAAAACACAAGAGAACAAAAAATTTGGATGCCATTTTTCTGCCAAAAATTGGTTGCATCATTACATTATCCTCTTAAGTTGGACTAGAATATTAAGATCTTGTTTGTGTGTGTGTGTGTGCGTGCGTTGGAGAGCAAACAAGTTTCAGCAACATCTAATTGGTCCAAATTTATCCACCTTTCATGCCAAAAAATTGGAAATTAGGGAAGAGAAACATTGTTTTGAAGAAAATAATCAAGAATGCAATACGAAAGCAGCGTTTTTGGGGGAAAAAAAACACATAATCAAAAAATGTTTATCCATGATATCTATAATCATTGGGGTTGAAATCTTGTGAGATTTCAAATCAGTCCCTAAACTGTCGCAAAATGTTCTACCTGAGGCAGACTGAGATTGAAAAATTCGAGATTCATCTTCATTTAAATATTTTCTGAATAGGATAATTGACTTGTGCAGGGACTATATGTAGGCAAAGGTGTGCTCTAGGATTCCCACACTGAAGACTAGGAAGAGATAAATTATCCTTCAAGTCATCAAATGAAAAGAACAATCACCAAATATCATCTGAATATATCTACCACCATCTCCGAGACACCAACAATTTATCAACCCTGTTTGTGTTGCATCTTGTGAATTTGCGATATTTAAATCTCCATTGTCATCACAATAAGAGAAAAGTGTCCTTGTTCTATCAAAGGAAAATAATATCCTAGAAATTAGAGATGTCATACAAGATGACTCTACATTCAGAAAGATTTTGGTTTACATCCTGCTTTTGTTTGCACTTCATGCTCTTTTGTTTATGCTAAAATTCTCTGGATTCTACTTACCGGGAAAAAAAATCGGTTGATTCTAATTTCGAATCATGGAATTGTAAGATTGTTTACTTTAATTTACAATTGTGATGGTAACTCTTGGATTCTCAACAGAACTTACTATTCTAACCTGCTATTTATAGACCAGGGTTGCCTGCGTCTTTTTCCAGGCCTTCTTGATGGGAAAACCTCCTGGTGACAATTGAGTAAGAATCTTTTGGACCTGAATACTTTATGCAGATTATATTTAACAGAAAAATTAAGGCTGTGTGATTCAAATTCTTGTAAAACATGATAGAGTATTTATTAGAGTTTAGAACTCTTGCCCTTCAAAGAATAATAATGTGTGATGCTTTACAACTGACTAAGAAGATGAAGCAGGGGACCTTTATTCTTTCTTGTCAAATTAAAACGCACACCATTCTCTCATAATATTTAGTACTGCAATGATAAACAAGTCATAAAAAGAATTTTAAACAACTTTCTTTATTCAATAAAACTAGTACACATACTGAGTAAACAACCACCATTTAGAGGATTCTTTTACCAAGTAAACCTATAATTAAGCCCCTTCATTACCTTAACAAATAGACTTAAACACTTATGCAGAAGACAGGGACAAGTTTCTTCTAATATATCAATCAGAGTTTAAGACCTGCTAACTATCACTGCATGAGAACGATTATCCCCGACTTATAATTGGTGTGAGCTTCTGATCTGATGTTCAGTGTTATCTGCAGGTACTTGTGCTGAAGCCTGGGATAGCAACACTGCTGATGCTGGGGTCATGGTTTGGTACTGAGGCGGCAATGGAGCAGCGGCATGCTGAGCATAATACATTTGATCATGTGAAGGATGAGCATATTCAGAACCATAATCAGAAGTGGTAGCAGAAGCAACAGCAATGGACTGTGATGGATGAGGCATTTGAGAAAGACCAACATATTGTTGCTGATATTGCTGAGACGAAACTTGAACTATTGTTGGAGTTGCAGTACCAGCTGTTCTGTAAAAATTTGCATCCATTTCAAGCATTGTTGGAGTAGTTGTCTTCGGAGGGTAAATGGGTGGATTGGTTTCATTGTAAGCTGCAAAAGAAGCCGGATTTGGTGGGTTTAATGGCCAAGTTGAAGCCACTGCAGTAGCATCTGATATATTGGATTGCACAGTCATGTTGTAAGGTTGAGTCTGGGAAACAGGAAATAAGTACACTGGATACTGTTGACTCATCGGTTGATAAAGAGGCTGCTGTGAAGGGGGAGCATACACTTGGTAGTAAGACGACATTGGCACGTGACCTGTGGCAGGGTGATGAACATAATGTGCACTCGAGTGAACAAATTGTTGTTGTTGTTGCCGATTGTGTTGTGGAGGTAGGAAGTACACAGGATCCTGAACTTGCTGAATCTGGATTTGAGAGTTCAGATCTGAAATATTCTCACTGGAAGTAATTAGGCCAGCAGGAGCATTGTTTTCCCAGGTTGCAATAAGAGTTGGGTCTTGGGAAATTGTGTGTTTTGAGAGAGTTGTTGTTGCTGATGCAATGCTGCTATCACTGCAAAAAGAATTCAATCAGAAATACATTTCAAAATCATATTACGTCTCCCAGGACTTTAAAATAACTTCAACAGACTATCGTAAGAAAAATTCCTCTGGATTAGCATGGAAAGTGACACAATACAACATGAATTTTGTATAATAGAAAAATGATCAGACAAATTAAGATCAAAATCTGATTGTTGACAGTTATTAGTTTATTGTGACAACACTGAACATGGATCCATGCAGGCCCAACAATTCTGGACACAACCCATAAACCCGACAAAGTTAGTTGTTTGGGTTTAGTCCAACGAGTTTAAATGATAAACGGGTAGACCCAATAAATAAATTAGTGGACAAATACTCAACCAAACGCGAAGACAATAAGATCCCAAAGTCGAGAGGAAGCCAATTATACATAATAATAAGACTTAGAAACACGACTCTACCGATTGACAACCCTTGTACCATGTGCCAAGAAAATACAATAGCTGTATCTAACATCCGTAATACCTCACCTAAATTAAAGATATGTCACAGCTAATGACTAGTTTTGAAGCAATTGAAACCTAAGTTGCAGATAGGCAGAGGAAATTCAAAGAAAACAAAATTGTGCTTTCACTAATATTCTAGGAACTATCAGTTGAAAATTGGAGCTCAACCAACTCATGTAGTACTAGCAGGGTCTTACTGAGTGGAGCAATTGGACCTTCCATGACATAAACATTAGTATTCGATTTCCTTTCTTTTCCAACGTTTCATTAGCAATCAATTGTGACAACTTAGGTGACGTTTCATCACGGTTATGGTTTTTAAGTTTCAAAAAATGAAAAGAGAAACGGTTTTGGTACCTGGCCACCGAATCATGTGAAGGCAAACTGCAACCTCCACCATGTTTTGAATCAGGTGATGGAAAACTATAAGGATCAGCACCAAGCTTTCTCTGTTGCGGCTGCAGTGGCAATGGCGGCTTCCGGAAAGCACCTGGTGCCCCATGATCCGACCTGTCATCATCCGAAAATACCTGACTCGGACGATCATCAGAAACAACTGTTGGATCCACCGTTGCACCACCAACAACAGTAGGAAGTGGAGGGGGAGGAGCAGACATCATAACAAACACATCATCTTGCTTGTGAATAGTTGCAGCAACACTCATCTGTGAGAACTGTTCATCTAAGCCAACCATCTGATCTTGCACCATAGTACCACCTTCCTCAACCCGAACCTTAATAGGAGGCAGATTCGACATTGAAGGGGACGAAGAACTTGACCCGAACGATGAACTTGTTTCCACCATTGTCGAATCAGGCATGTTTATATGCATATGGTCACACACATTCTTTACTTCCTTGCCATCTAAAGACTCAATCTTGGCCTCTCCCTCCATTTCTCTACAAGATTCATTATTCACATTCCCATCAAATTCTAGTAAGGTATAAATGGCGGCAGAATCAGACACTCCTCTAGGGAGCAAACCAGCACCATTAAGAGCATCGACAAACCATGTCTCCGACTTGGCGTCGTCGAGGAGAGAACCCATTGAGGCTGAAGTCTCAGGCTTGGCAAGAAAGAGAAACAAGCGAAGGCGAGAAGGTTTCAATGGTGAAGTTGAGGTTGTGCGGTCATACTCTTCAATCATGTTCTCTAAGTCCTCATCAGTGGAGACTGATATGAGGGAGTCGAGGTCTTCGTTGGGGAGTTGGTACTTGAGAGTAAACTGGCGGCCATTGAGGAGGGTGCAAGAGAGGCGAGAGGAGAGAGATAAGAGAGATGAGTGGCGGTCCAGGGCCACGATGCGGGTGTCACCGCCTACGTAGCTGAGGGACTTGTCGTGAGGACGGGGGATGATGTGTCCCCTATAGCTGCACATTAGGCGCAGCTTGGCACCTGGGACGGGTGGTAGAGGCTCATCCCAGGTGTCATTTTGGTGGGAGCGAGGGGAGGAGTTGGTTGAGTCGGGGCAGCTGAGATGGGTGGTAATGGCGGTGGCAGTAGTGGTGGCTACGGTTGGGATGGGGTTGGGAACAGTTGTTGGATGGGGTGGAAGAGGTGGTGGATCCATTGGCGGAGGGGCCGTGGCTTTTGGTAGAGATTTGGAGCTAAAAAAGTGTATAGTGAGGGTGATGCTTAAGTTACTGTTAGACAAAGACTAAATAATTGTCTTGAACTTGGGAAGAAAACACAGGCTCTATATTTCACAGAAGAAGTATGATGTGATCCACTAATCTCCGTTCATAACAAAACAAAGGATAAATTAAAAATAATAATTATGAAAAATAGAACTGCTTTTTTTTTAACAAAATTTCTATCTACTTTCACGAGAGCGGTTATTCTTCGAGTACTATAATAGGTTTAGAACTTTTTATATTGGCAACAATTGAGAATACGCTCCGTTCTATTGCATTGTGGTCCAGTAGCCCCTTTTCATTGCGCTGTGCTGCAATTTTCTTTGCGCTGTCCACGGATTATTGGATTCTTAGGCATAATGAACATGAACTATCCAACGTTTTCAATGTATTTGCCATAGAGTTTCTCTTTAGAAAATCTTTTATATAACTTTTTTTTCATGGGAACAAGCAAATTAATGGCATAAACTTGTGCCACACACGTGTGAGGTAAGAGTGGTACTCAGTATAGCTAAGCTGTGCACATGAATGTCACCGGAAGAAAGGGGGGCGAGTCAAGTTCTTGTAATTTGATAATGCATTGTTATTTGTGTCTGTGTTTATAACTCATGGAGATCTCAGTGGCGGGTCATTAAAGCAATCCTCACTTCTATGGGACCTTTTTGCTTTGTGCTTCCTTAAGATTTGCAAAGTTTGTAATACCAGTGCAGTGTAGAAACCCAAGAGAGTGAATTTTGCAGGGAAGGGTGCAGAATGAATAGGAATGATACATTCATCCCTTTATGCTTATCCACCCAGTTGTGCAATTCAAGTGGATTCTAATCACCGGGGACCAAATAAGAAAATTGATTCAGGGCTGTAGCAAATCTGGGGACCAAATGATCATTATGTTCACAATTTCTTTCTTAAACTTTTTTTTTTTTTTTTTGTCATTTTTTCAAGTGACCTTAGCACAGAGGCGAACTTTATGAAATCGAGTCATGGAAATAACTTTTTCTTCTGCGTGGTAAGATTTTGTTACATAAGGAACCTCGTACATTATTATTATGTTATTTATCTACTTAGGTCTCTATCGTTTTCGTTTTTTTATATGAAAAATCTACAGAATGCTCTTTTCTTATTGGTGTTCTTATTGAACTGGATTTAACCAACTCTCTATTTTCTGTCATGCCCATAGTGTTAATGACTGTGTAGAGCGGAGCACTTGTTTCTTGTACGCACATTCTTTTCCCTACATTCAACTGTGAACTGAGCATGGATTGATAAGAGTATGAGAAGTTATTTGTGTACAATTTTTCAGGACGAGATTAAAACTCCTTACGGACTAACTGTAAACCTCTATGCTAACCACATGGTCCACATCCCATAATGGCCTGCGCCGTACACAGTTTTCATCTAAGCTCCATACAAACGCAGGCACAATAGCTTTCCTTCTTGTGTCGATTTTGGGAGAAAAATGTAATTTGCTTTCTCATCCCGTCTCCGATGACGACTCCAATACCTCGGTCCTTTCTCTCAGCACATAATTCTTTAATATCATCCCATAACAGACTGATTTGAAAGTGAAATGAATTCTATCAATCACAGATTTGTGTTTCCACGTCCCTTCTGTAAAATTCTTTCTCCATCAATGTAGAGAGAAAACCGCAACTTGTAAATTTCAAAACAAAACAAATAAAGGAAGCTTTTGAATCTAAATCAATACCACCAACCTCCAAGACAAGACCGTTGTTTTTTTGAAACTGTAAAACAAATTTCCAGAGAGAATCAGTGTTGGAATGATTCTCTTGTCGCTGCATTTTAACCAGAAAACTTGAATCAAAAGGGGGAAAAAAAAAAATCTCTCACATTCTCCATTCTACGGGAGGTCTATTTTAGGGTCATATTGATTGCCCATTTCAAGAACTATTTTTACTAAAATAGAACTCATCAATACTTCATTGTCTTGGTTTAACAGTGTGGACTTCAAACTAAAGACGTAATACTTAGCAGGAAACTGGTGGTTGATTGAGAATAGGGATATGCCGGGACTGAGTAATTTCGAAGGTGATGGAGGAGAAAGAGCTTTTGACCCAACTCATGCACTTTTCAAAAGTTATGCACAAAAGGGGGTCGGTTTGAAAATATTTCTCAAACTCATGCACTTTTAAAAACGTCAGATGGACTAACGCCTCTTGCTTAAAAACGTCAGACCATCTGTCGTTTTTAAGCCAAAAACTCATCTTAAAAACGTCAGATGGACTGACGCCTTTTGTTAAAAACGTCAGTTCATCTGACGTTTTTAACACTACATGGCCTTAAGAGACGTCAGATGGACTGACGCTTCTAAACGCCAAATTCACTTCCCTTCCCAGCAGATGGACTGACGCTTCCTAAATGCCAAATGCACTTCCCTTCCCAGCCACCAAATTATTTAATGCCTTAATAGGAAAGTTCAAGCAAGACCAACCATAGATTAAATAAAGACATCACTGCATTTGATCATTTTCAATTCAACCACCAATTATTTAATGCCTAAATATATTTATAAATTAATATTAGTTTGGGTAATTATAATAACTGCCCCCTAAATTTTCTCTCGGCTTTTTATTTAGTCCCATAAATTTTAATTGTTTTAATTTAATCCATCAATTTTATTTCAATTAAATCATTTCATTAATTTTCATTGTCAGATCAACTGAAGATTAGTCCAATTTGATTGATTTCAGCATTGATCTAACGATGAAAATAAATTTAAAAACTTAATTGTAACAAAATTAATAGTTGAGGGACTAAAATAAGACAACTGAAAGTTCATGGATAAAATTCAAATTGGAGGTAAAATTCAAGACGAACTATGATATTTACCCTAATTTTTTTTAAAAATATTATAAATGCATAAAATAAATATAATTTCTAATCAATTTTAATATGATCCTAAATTTTTTTTCGACTTACAATATTATTTTTAAAAAGCGAACACCAGTCGTTAAGAACAACAATGAATCGGATACAAAATGAATATTTCTTTTAGTGATAGGTTTTCTGCCTTTTTTTTTCTAAGTAAAATGTTAGATGTTTATTTAATAAAAATTTAAAAATACTTATATTTTTTAGCATATAAAACTTTAAAAATTGAAAATGTATACATATAATTAAATTTAATTTTATCATAAAATTAAAAACGCATACATAAAAAAAAATATTTGTAATGTTGATCATGTCGACATTAATGTTAATTAAGTTGTGAAAAAATATAAGTTATTTAGAAAGTATACATGTAAAAAAAGGATGTTAACAACGTGGTTGATATTCAAAACAACATAAAGAATTATCGAGTACACTGCCAACATAAAGGATTATCGAGTAAAGGATTAAAATATATTTAGGCATTAAATAATTGGTGGTTGATAATGATCAAATGCAGTGATGTCCTTATTTAGTACGTGGTTGGTTTTGCTTGATCTTTCAGGCATTAAATAATTTGGTGGCTGGGAAGGGAAGTGCATTTGGCATTTAGGAAGCGTCAGTCCATCTGCTGGGAAGGGAAGTGTATTTGGCATTTAGAAGCGTCAGTCCATCTGACGTCTCTGAAGGCCCTGTAGTGTTTAAAATGTTATATGGACTGACGTTTTTAACAAAAGATATCAATCCATCTGACGTTTTTAAGATGAGTTTTTGGCTTAAAAACGTCAGATGGACTGACGTTTTTAATAAAATGCGTCAGTTCATCTGACATTTTTAAAAGTACATGAGTTTGGGAAATATTTTCAAACCGACCCCCTTTTGTGCATAACTTCTGAAAAGTGCATGGGTTGAGTCAAAAGCTCATAGAAGTATGTTTCCACTACTTTAGCTTTTTTGGGAAATAGAGTGCCTTAGAATTATATTGTTAGTGTTAGAGTGTCTATGGGTCGGGTTAGCCCATGGGACCGTTACTCAGCCCAAAAAATAGACTCAAAACCCAATGAGTCTGATAATTGCCCACCTGAGCCTGAGCCCAAACCCAAGTCCGAGTCCGAGTCCGAGTCCGAGTCCGAGCTCAATATCCTTCAAGAGAGAGCTTGAGTCTACCCCTGAGCCCATTAGCCATTTGTAAAAAGATCGACCACCCACTTTGTTTGAAAAAAAAAAATTGACTATTGAAAGTTAAACACACATGTATTAAGCATGCATGGTATGTTTCCATGCTCTCATGTAAACAAACACACTTTAAAAAGTAGAGTTGTGCAAATAATATTATAGGTAGGTAAGTGTCAATCTAATTGTGATATATTCATTATATTGTGATGCAATTTCTTCTTTATTTATAAATAAATTTATGCATTATTTACTTTTTGTCCATTTCGACTCTACTTTTAATTCAAAAATATAATTTATAAAAATATTAAATTAAAAACTTTTTAAATGAAAATATATATATATATATATATATATATATATATATATATATATATATATATATATATATATATTAAAGAGCAATGTTATAAAAACCTTATTTGAGAACCTAATAATGTGGCTTCAATGCAACCATTGAATTAGTTGTGAGTTCCAATGTTAGATAGAACCCACAACCAATCCAATTATTATATAATTATGTCACTAAATTAGAACCTCAAATTAGATCAAAATAGCATTTTCCAAAAAAAAAAAAAAAAACAATCCAACAAGACTGCCATACTAGTGAGTGACAGATTGAGTTACAAGTAATCTACCCTTACTCAAACCCTGGCTGGCTCGGCCAATAACTCACTCAAATAAAGATTTGGACCTACCCTATTCAAACCCAACCCAAAAAAAAATCTCACGGGCCTAACCTAGCCCAGCCCATTGACACCCCTAGTTAGTTTTCAATCATTTATTGGATATACGAGCTAATTCGTAAAGGATATTACCAAATTCAGGACATAATTAATCTGACAGCAATAATATACATATTAATAATTCCAGTTATGGATATACTTTTCGTACTAGTAAGCAATTTGATATACAGCATTACTGTAGGATTACCTTGTAATCAAAAAAATAATAACTGTCGCACTCCAAATTGATCATAAGAGCCTAGGGCATAACAACCGCCTAAAAAACACAGTTAATCGAGTGTAAAATGTTTCCTTACAAGCTTTTAATCAGTATTGAGAGTAAAAACCAATTTGATTTGATAGTAATTAGCATTAAGTAACTAATTCAGGCTACCAGGCATGCAACACTCATAATTGGGGGGAAAATAAAGGCTATACTGCATCTTCAGCAAATAGAGCAATAAGTTTCAAACATTAAGACAAAACTGGTACCTTGATCAGACATAAAATAAACATCCAAGCATCCTCCCAAACTGCATACAACTACAACTGAAACCACCTAAACACTGAGGCGGGCAAAATCAAAGAAGTCTAATTGAAATGTCAAACCACATAGAATAGCAACACGACCAGGACTGCAATTTGCCATAACTAGCCATTTAAAAAAGAGATGTCCCCTTCCCCTTCTTATCTCCACCAATCTCAAAATGCTTGCACCTCTGCAAAATAGAGTAGCAACATTTAAAGATGAATCCATGGAACCAAAAGGAAGGGAGGGAGGGAATTTTTTTTTTTTTTTTTGGGTGGGGAAGAAAAAAGCAACAGCGAAAAAACCAACTCAAAAAAAGACAACACAAGTTGAAAACCTGACCTTAATTGGATGCTGGGATACATGTTTGCAACCCTGGCATTGCAGCCTCAGCACGATCTTCTTAGTAGTTTTTGCCTAGAAAAGTAAGAAAGCAATCAATGTTTGTAAAATTTTGCACCAGTGTAATGCTGCTGTACACTACATTTTCCATTGTTGAAACACTAACTTTATAGTTTAAAGCACTATAACACATGGATGAAACATATTCTTTCTAAAAGCACAAAAAAGAAATCCCCACAGATGGGTTCTTACCTTTTTATGGAAAACAGGTTTTGTTTGTCCACCATAACCAGATTGTTTCCGATCATACCGGCGTTTGCCTTGCACAGCTAAACTATCCTTCCCCTTCTTGTACTGTGTAACCTTATGCAGAGTGTGCTTTCGGCATTCCTTTGACTTGCAGTAAGTTTTCTTTGTCTTTGGAACGTTCACCTGCAAGAGACAGGTCATGTCACATCTATTAAAAATTTGAAAGTAGAAGTTAATGATGCAATTAGAACATGATTACAAATTTCATTTGCCCGAAAGTCAGCTTCCGGGAATGTTCTAAAAACCAGGAAACAAACACAATCTGCTATTGCACATGTGACTTTTCAACACAAACAACTAGCAATCAACTAAAAGATTGGATAATATACTAAGACTGCAGCAAATTATATAAAGGACTGTACAAAATCATCCTTAGCACCTTTATGAGCCATTAGACTGCCATAAAACAACCAGATGAAGCAATCATCATCTGAACCTGAACAAAACTAGTAGGGTCATCCAATGCACCCCACTTCCAATCATCTATCACTTTTGATCATCTATGTTTTGGCAACCCTAGCCCTACTACAAGTATAATCTTACAAACCCACAATGACAGCATTGAGTTCTTTGCAAAGGTAAAAGGTTTTTCTGGGTTGGGTTTCCTAACACATCAAAAGATTCAACACTTAATGCATATTATGTTACATTTGACTGAATTTAAAGAAATGTAACATTTAATTAAATATATTTTTCTCCTAAGCTTTACAAGGCCCTATAATGTTAGGTATCAGAGTTCTCTTATGAAAGTAACAAAACCACTACAATTTGAAAAATGCCAGAAACCAAATGATTGCCTAATCCAACTCACTCTATCAATTAAAATGTTCAAACCACATAATTCATATCAGATATGATAATTACTAGAGGGATAAACATGAAAAGGATAGCTGACAGGACAAAGCAGTGTCAAAACATTAGGTCAAGTTGTCAATAAATCAACATCTATCTGACAAGATCTAGTTATATATTACTACTATAAAGGAAGCGAGAGGAGTTTGATGTGTATATAAAAAACCAATAGTACCCGTATCTTGTTTGCATCTCAAGTACCCCTAACACCTTAACTACACATAAATCCCTGTCAACCGCCTATAAGAGTTATCTTGGTCTATTTTCACTTCCCCATCTCTCTCCTTCATCCTCTCCCTATCTCACTCATTCACACACACACACACAGAGTTGACTGTGTGCAAGACCCAATAGTTACTAAGGTATTATAGTACACTGCTGCGCCAGAAATCTTTCCGCGAAGGGCATGCATAATATGACACAAGGATCAGGAATATAAACTTTATCATATCTCAACATATTAGCAAGCTCATCCAAAAATTATGGCTGCGAAAATGGAAATGGGCTACCATCCACAGGAAATATGAAGAAGGGAACATATTTATTCCACAGTCCTAATTCCAAACAAGGATACTTTCATGCCGGTTATAATATGTCTACGGCCAAATTGGATTAAACCTAGTTCTTGTTTTTTTTCCTTCTTTTTCCTACTCTCACTCCCTAATATCTGGAACAGATGGAACCCCACTGCCACTGGCACCACTACCATCACCTCAGTCCCTCCTAACATCAACGAACAATCATTAGAATTGACACCCAAATTTGAACCACCCACCATGGCCACCACCTCAACCCACCCCACCTCGATCTCAATTACACCTATCAGCACAATAACTGACCACCATCACCACAGATCGCGACCCCCCTACCTCTCTCCCAAAATCTGGAAACACATAATCCACAACTACTAAAAATAAACCCATATCAAAATCACCGCATAAAAATCCCAACCCATGCTAAAATTTAGAACAGAAATTGGAAACCCATGAAATTCTGTTATTGGTTTGGAAATTAAACGCCGTTGGATTTATCTTTTATTTGTTTTCATATATCTTCTCAGCAATCAAATTACAATAATATGAGAGAGAGAGAGAGAGAGAGAGAGAGAGAGAGAGAGAGAGAGAGAGAGAGAGAGATTACCATGGTTGATGCTCGATGGAGGACGAGAGAGAAGAACGAGAGGACTGCAGCTGCTACGGTTAGGATTTGGTATTCGGCTTTTTGTATTTTATACCAACGGCCGCACTAGGGTTAGGGTTTTGTTAAAGGTCGAATTTTCGAGCCCAAAATTGTTAGCTGGACCAAAGCGAATTCCAGTTCTCAAAGCCCATTTTTAAAAGTTGGGCTTGACAATTAACATATGCGGCTAGTTTTTTACTCGGAAAATTGATGATCGGTACACTTTCGAGAAGTTATTTGGCTTTAATGCACAACTACCCTTAAATTATTTCATGCCTAACCGATTTTAGTTGCCGTTATTTTTGGATCTGTTTCAGTGAGATAGATATATTCAAATGTGATTAATAGAAAATCATTTGAATTTTGAAAAGAGAGTATTATACCTTGTGATTATAGCATCTAAAAAATGGATATTGAGAACAAAAACTAGAGAACACATAAATGATGTTCTATGTGTTTTCAAACTAAAATAGAAAACACATGAAACAACATAGCCATTAATAATGTCTCATCTTCAAACCTCCTTAGCACCAAAACATGTCCTAGTATAAAAAGTTTTTTTTGCCTTTCTCTCTCTCTGACTTTCTGTCTCTCCACTTTGGTGAAACCAAACGAGAACACACACAACGTCTTCTCCGATGAAAATGTCTTCGCTGACCACCGGAGATCGTCTTCTTCGACGATTGAGAGCTCTTTGATGACTGCTAGCTTCAAATCTGATTTTTTTTTTTCAGATCTGGGTTTTTTTTTTTCAAATCTGAGTTCATCCTTTCCGTTGTGTACCAGAGCTCGATTTGTCTTCTCCATCGTGTACCAAATCTGGGTTTGTCTTCTCCACGGCAAAATTTTGTCAAATCTGTGCTTCTCTCTCAATCTCTTTAGGTTATAGATCTGGATCGTTAAATCTGTTCATGTTATATATCTTGGATTTTGGGTTTTATGTTACTTGGATTACTCCGGCGAAGCTCCCGCAATGCAGTTCAGTCAATGGCTAGATTTTCCTTCCTTTTTTTTGGTATTTTATCAAGTTTAATATATTAAAATATTTGTATATGAAACCATCAATCCAAACAACTTTTACTGTTTTTTATTTTGTGGAACTGTTTTTGGAATCATCTAACCAAACAACTTATTCGTCTCAGAAAACATTAAAACACATTTTTCTAAAACTCTTCTCAAAAACTATTTTTGGGTACTGTTTTTTGAGATACAATCCAAACACGCCATATAAATATAATATTCAAGTGAGTCTTTCACAAATACATAATCAGTAATCTACCACCATTCATAGAATAATCAAGAGTTAAATCTAGAGAAGAATCTTAATCTCTACAAAGATAGTATTGATTGTATTAAGTGTTAATGATGATGGATTTAAGTCTGGGCACTCTTTCGAAGCCCAAAACCCCTTTGGCTCACGTAAGACGACTCAAGCGCCTCATCTAGATAGCATTCATCTGACCTGAGCTGGGCTATACCCCAACTCCGTGAAAGCCTAGAATAATTTAGCTCGGACTATATGTCAACTAGGCATCAACATCAACAAACACGGTACTAATATCCGTTCGGGAATTGGGAGCTCGGCACCAGGCAATTCACTGATAGTCGTGCCATGACACATGGACAGGAGACAATGGGATAATACCTGACAATCCTAACGAACGAATATTCACCGACAGTGGAGATGGCTCACGTATTCTGTTCAAGGCGTAGTAGACACAAGAAAATGTCAGGGACGTCATGATCAGTCCGGCTTTTCTACCTGGAGGAGAAAGCGACAGATACATGGGCAAACCTATCTTACACACGTGTCCATGTAGAACTCAAAAGCTAAAGGACAAACAAGGAGGGGACCACAAAATCAACCATGAAAGGAACCACCAGAAAATCCTAATTATGAGATGTATAAATAGCAAACAACATCACTGTGTAGAGATATGTAAAAAAAAGATCACTCAACAGTAACCTAGGAAACACTCTGTAAAAGGCTTCTAGTCAAATCTCTTGTAACAACAATCTTCTTCCCTAAGCAATATAATCCTCAAGGAGTAAGAGTCTTCCTTATAGTGGATGTAATCTTAGTTCATCGGCTGAAGTGAACCACTCATATTTCTGTCTTTGTTTCATCTTCAACACACGATTTATGTTACATAGGCTCATATTCATTCCCTCTATACCACGCCCTAAGCGATTCTGTAATTGGGTTAATTGATTTCGAACACCATAAGGCATCATGTAATGATTTTTATTGGGCATTTATGTGAAATAGAGGTGGTTATTAAATGTCAGGTGTAACAGCTAGGTATATGTGCTCATTAATCCTCTAGCAACATGGCCTACAGCTACACCTTGATGTAGATATAGTCTAATTATAATATCAAAAAATTAATTTTTTATTATCATATTTTCGTCTTTTGTCCAATAAGAATTTGATAGATACAAGTTTTTTTAGAGTGAGGTTATTCTCATTCCACAAATATCTATTCTCACCCTATTTAATTTGTTATTATCAAACTATTAAGTCCACCTCTTTTATACCCATCTTATTAGTAAGTTCACTACATGCTATATACATCTCTTTAATAAGTAATCTCATTCATTCTATGTACATCTCTTTAATGACTAAGTTCATCCTCTTATGTACTCACCAATTAGTGACTAAGCTCACCCTATTAACATGTTAATATATCTTGTTTTTTTTTTTTTTGTCAGAATTAATATATCTTGTTCAAAAAAATTTTAATATATCATTTAACTGGTAATCATCACTCAATAAAAAAAAACAATAATCATAGCATGTTAATATATCATGAACGATACAATTCTCCGGTATAACATTAGAAATGTGTTTTCTATTTGAGGGTGAATTATGTAAAATTTCAAAAAATATCAAGCACTCAAAATAATCTCACACACAAAATCTCCAAAGTGTTCACATCTCATTGTATCACGTTAGCTTAGAGGTTTCATAATTATTCAAGTCTCCAAAGTGTAAAATGAGAACTTATTAAAGGTGTGTGTATTAGCATGGGGTAGAATTAGTTACTAATAGGGAGGATATAAAAGGAGTAGACTTAATAGTTTGAAAATAAGAAATTAAATGGAGTGAGAATGAATATTTATGATGTGGGAATAGTCCACATCATAAATACGTTATTATGATCTTATTACGTTATTATTTTTATAATATAAATCAAGATTTACAGTTCTAAATTAATTTCAATATAATATCAATTTTTTTTCTAAAAATCAAAAAGTCCACACATGTCAAGATGTACCAAAGAAGAAGCATCCCTATCGCTTGTTCCTATAGCAATGACACAATTACGCAAACATTTTTATTTTGGAACTTATGTAGCAAGCGAGCATACCCCAGAAATATAAGATAGATTAGGATGGGATGGTTAGGGGAGGGTATTAATCGGGACCTATTTCAAATTTTGATATTGGAAAATTATAAGGTTTCATTATGAATTTTTTATTTTACGATTTTACAAGATTGATTTCGTTATCTTAATTGTTTTTAAACCAAAAACGATATTTAGAATATTTTTAAGTACTTTTCAATTTTTTTTTCAGTAGGTGTATGTTTATAATTTTACATGTCAAAGTTGAATTTTTAGGTAGTTTTGGACTACTAGGATTTTGTTTTGACGGATATTAAGCCATAAAGCTATTCATTAGGTTTTGGCATTTTTTCAATTGCTTTGATATTTTATGAATTAAATAAACTTTAAACTATTTTTTTTTGTTTCAACGGTCAAGGTATCTGGGTCAGTTTACACGCACATCGACTAATCCTCTTCTCGGTCCAGTCAAAGACATGTGATCCACGCTAAAATTAGGGGTCAGGTTATGCACACCTTGACTAATCCTCTTTCCGGTCCGGTCAAAAACATGTCATCCACGACGAGATTAATGTATTCATGAGGGATAAAATCTCATGGTCTTGCCCTAAGGAATTGCTAAGTTTCGTATTCAAAACGTTTAGATTTACAACTCGTCTCTATTTACCACTTGATCTACCCTTTGAAATTTTTAAACTAGTTTTTGATTGTTATATCACGAAATTTAAAAAAATTTGAGTTAAGACATTATTCTTAATTTTTTCATTCACAGTCCTTCAAAACCGACAAAAATGTGTCGCACTCTTTTATTAAATAACGGTGATTAATCATAATTATGCATCTTTGAACTCGTGATAATAGTATACATTATAAATAGACATATTTTTTTATAAATCTATAATATAAAACATGACAGCCTTCAATAATGCCACTCAACGGATTCAAATAGACTCATCCAATGACCACAAACATCTCTCTCAAAACTATTCACATTACACTGTACCTTCAGGCACAATTTATCCCTAGTGATATATATAAGAGGAAGCAGAATTCTCATGTGATAGTCAAATATAAATATAAAATTTCGAGATGATAATTATTATATTTTAAATTTCCATATTTTTAAGGTAATGATGCACACGAATTGAGACACATGCTCTCCAAGATCTTGTGCCGAGAAACGCTGCCTTGACAAGCTGGATTAGGCCGCCACTTCGCATCCCTAATTAAGTACATGCATGCAAAGAGAGTATTAAAAAAAATTGTATTTCATTTTAAAACAACAAATAATATGTGTGGAAAGTTCTCTTATTGTAATTTTAATTTAATTTTATTGTTTTTATTTTCAAGATTAACAACTAAAAGTGAATCAATTGAAAATTTGTAACAATAAATTATTTTTTAGTATATTTCTAATATCATATTTTTATCCTTATATATGCACGCGAGAAAGGTCATAGCACCGAGATTGTTATCGTACTAAAAATTGTCAGTTGGCATTGGAGACATGAGCACAATGTATTTTCTGGGTTCTATTTTGCGTACATTTGTTCAACTTTCTCATGAGTATTTATACCTGAACTAATAATGATTAAGGGGTCTGTGAGTCTCATCTCAGCATTTAATGGTTGACGCTCATATCCAAGTATAATGAGTGCAATCCAATCAAATCCCCTCAAGATTAACTCCCTCGGGAGAATAAATCCGTGTTCGGGGTCCCTTTAACATTTAAGAGTCTCGGTTCGGTGCTTGACACCTACGCCCGAGCGTTAACTGCTCAAGAATAATCGCCTCGGGTCTTACCAAGGATAAAGGGTCGGCGTAATGGCAATTAATATTTTGCAATGATGACGGACTCTGTGGATCTCGAGGACACAGAGATTCATTAATAGCCCTGTCACAGTCACTCAAGTCCTCATTAATGAGCAGTCATGTCCTATTTAATGCTGGGCTCAATCAGTGTATACTCGACTCTTCTAGTCATAACTCCTCGGCTCCTTCTTCTGACACCCTTTGAGGTCCATAACGACTATAACTGTCCATGTGTCAACTTAGGGCTGTTGAGCCGCCTAAAGTCTCGTCAACTGCCCCCCAACCTCCATTTTCCTTGCGTCGTGGGACAAGTGGTGCATGGAGAATGGAGGCTTCCTGAGCAAGCCTGCATTTTAGGGGCGGTTACTCGCACGCCTAGCGCCGTATTTTTTAAATTTGCCTCTTTGATTCCCACCCCTGTTTTAGAGTATAAATAGGATATTACTTGGCTGATTGTAGACTTTGAATCCTCGAATTCTGGATCTGCAATCAACTCCCAAACAACTATCTTTATTCTCCTGAGCAACTGTCCTTACTCCCCCGAGCACCTCTTTCGAAGATCTTCCACCTGTAAGTACTTTCCTTCCCACAATCTCCTCTTCATTTTTCCACTCTTCTTCTACATTTCTTCAAAACTCATCCATGGCCAGAATACGAAAAACCATAGTGAGGGAACCTGTAAGGTCTAGTGACACTGGTAGGTTGAGGAAAACCCAGGTGAAAGAAAGCAATCTGCAGACTTTTAGGGCTAAGTACAACATTCCCGAGCCCTTTTTTACTTTTATTTTTAACTCTAGGTTCCATAGGTCTGATATAGGCAGTGTGGAACTCATGTCTTTCTACACCAAGGCCATCATGGAGAGGGGAGTTAGGTTCCCTCTTCCTCTCCTCCTATTAAGAGTACTCATGCACTTGAGGCTCTTCCCCCTTTAATGTTGTATCAGCCTGTTCAAAATAGTCATGGGTGTAGTCGCCATAAATGCTTGGCTGGGGGTGAACTAGGGGTGGATGAGATTCTATTCTGCTACGACTTGAAATTAGTCGGTGGGGGCAGATATTATCTTTAGGCTCGGGACCCCTCCATGTATTTGGTGACACATATGTCCAACTCGGACAAGGGGTATGTCCATGATCTCATTATGCTCGGTAGCAGATGGGAGAAAGTTGATGGGCCCGAGTATGATGACCTTTTTCTACCCCAAAGTGCCAAGGGATCCAGGTGGGCATTGCACCAACTTTGCCACCCTTCGGCTTTTATTCCTATTTCTGATCTCAATGTTGCTCTCTTTTTGTAGAGGGATACAAGGCCGACGCCGCCCAACCCTTGCAGTCCGAAGTATCTTTTGAGGACTTAATCAAAGTCTGGTCCCACAACCCAGCTGATCTATTTGCTCGGGCGGCCAACGTATTGCTCGACTACCATCCTAGCTACACCAGGTTTTCACAGATCTCGCCGCCGTTCGATCCTTCAATCTGGGAAGACAACTCTTCTGAGGAAGAGCAAGAGGGACTTGAAGCCGATCCAGACCGAGACTCTGAATCCACGTCTCCCCTTCCAGATGAGATGTTCAACATTCCCCCAATCACAGTGGATAGCCTGGAAGTCGCTTCTGCGGCAAGGAGAGCGAGGCTCCCGGGAGCGAGTGAGTCGTCTGGCACTACACCGATCGTCGTGCCTCTGCCTCCTCCACCGCGCCGACAACCACAACCACCACCACCACCACCGCAATAGCAACAAACAACAACCTCAAGATCCAGTGGTCCCTCCGAGGGACCACCACCAATGCCAGTGCCAAGATATTCCCTCGGATAGGGCTGACGAGCGACAGAGGGATCGCCGCAGTCAAGAGCTCGAGCCCTCCACCGAGCACCGAGTCAAACAGCGCCACGACACTCTGGCGCCCCCTGCTCCCGCCCAGTGGGCCCCCTGAGCTGTTACCCTGACGTTGCCCTGGCCATCACTAGGAGTCTTCATTTTGAGGCCGAAATGGCCGTGCTGTAGGATTACGGGGATAATTGACTCCTCCAAGGGGTGATTCAACACAACTTGGTGGTAAGTAAGCCGAGTTCCTTTCTTGCCTTGAATTCTTTTTGATCGTTTTACCTTTTCTAACTTTTGTTGTTCTTTTTCAAGTCTTCCAGCAGATGGGGGTCATCATCGACCACTTCTGGGAGTACAGAAGCAGAGCTGATCAAGCCCGGGCCGAGCTGGACCAAAAAGATGCCCACATTCTACAAGTGGAGAGGATGGTCAGCGACCAAACAAGGCACATTGCCGACCTGATCCGCAAGGCCGAGGCCCTTACTATCGAGTTGGACAAAACCAAGTATGCCGAGGCCGAGGCGACAAGGAGGATGGAGGAGGCTAAGCTGAAGGTCTCTTTCGCTGAGGCGAAACTGCTCGAAGCCGAGGAAAATTGTGCTACCTTGACTTCAAAGGTGGAGGCCCTGGAGGGAGAAAGGGTCGGGGAGGCCGAGATGGTCAACAAGGCCTGTATAGACTTGTACCATCGGTGCCAAGACCATTTCGTCCTAGCCTTTGATGAGGGAAAGAAGAGGGCGTTCAAGCAGGGCTGGGACGAGGCCTTTCATGCTGCTGGGGTTGAGGTCGGCTCGGATCTTTTTGCAATGCACAGTCAGCTCGAGGAACCCAATGTCGCGGACGCCCCAGCCGAACAACCTAGAGCCGAACCTACTCTAGAAGGGCCAACTGAAGAAGAGGGGGAGACAACTGCTGACCACGTGCCAATCACTCTCAGTGACGGGTCTGACCAAATGTCCCCCCATCGGATCCTTTCTCCATCTCTCCCAAGCCACACCGGCGATCTCCCAGTCCCCGACACCCCCATCATCCATCATGGGGTGCCCGAGTTAGGGGAACTTGACGAGATACTTGGCGTTGGTGAAGGCTCCCTTCGACGGCATCAGGCAAGGCTCGGCGGTGATGAGCTTGGCGGAGACCTGGGCGAGCCAGTTGACCCCGAAGGCCCATGAAACACTTAGCATTTTTTCCTTTTTCTTTTTTGTTAACTCTGTATGCTCAGGGGACGCACAACCCCTTTTTCTTTAATCAATGAAACTTTTATTTTCTTCAGTACGATTTTTCTTTACTTTGTAATTTATTCCATTATGTTAAACTGTGTTGTTGATTCCCGAACCTCCAGGTTCACAACGTTTGTTTGGGACTTGCCCTACTCAGGGCCTTGCATCTAGGAACCGAGCCCGAGGCTCGTGTCACCTTTTCGAGGGCGGTGCTCCAAGGGTGGAAGCTTACCCCTCTTGGGGCCGTACCCCTAACGACCGAGCCCGAGGCTCGTGTTAACTTTTCGAGGGTGATGCTCCAAGGGTGGAGGCTTACCCCTCTCGGGGTCGTACCCCTAACGACCGAGGTCGAGGCTCGTATTGACTTTTCGAGGGCGGTGCTCCAATGGTGGAGACTTACCCCTCTCGGGGCCGTACCCCTAACGACCGAGCCCAAGGCTCGTGTTGACTTTCGAAACTCAACACTTTAGAGTTAACTTAGTAGTAATATTTCTTCAAATTTGATACATTCCAAGGTCGATTTACATCATTTCCATCAATGTTTTGTAGTTGATATGCCCATGTGCCCCCCACGGCAACAATTTTGTAAGAACCTTCCTAATTAGGTCCGAGTTTTCCATCGGTGAGCTCCCGAGTATTGCCAGTGACCTTGCGCAGCACTAAATCCCTTACTTGAAAATTCCTTGTTCAAACCTTCTTTTGATGCTGCCTTGACAGCTCTCCCTGGTATTTTGCTAGCCTGATAGATGTCAGTTCTCTTCTTTATTCGGTTAGATCAAGATCTTGGGCTAGTGTCTTATCATTATTTCTTGACTCAAAGGCTTGACTTTGTATGGTTGGGAGCCCCACCTCCAAAGGAATGATAGATTTGACTCCATATGTCATAGCGTAGGGCGTTTCGCCTGTAGAAGTCCTCGGGGTAGTCCTATATGCCCACAACATATTGAGTAACTCATCAGTCCACCTACCCTTAGCCCTTTCCAACCCTCTTCTTGATTCCAGCCAAGATGGTCTTATTTGAAACCTCCGCTTGTCCATTACATTGTGGATATGCCGGGATGGAATAATAGTTGCGTATTTCAAATCCCGAGCAGAACTCTCTGAATGGACCACTATTAAATTGAGTACCGTTGTCCGAGACGATGGCCCGAAGGATGCCGAACCGTGTAATAATGTTCTACCATACAAACTTTTTTGTTTCGACGTCCCGAATATGACTCAAAGGCTCGGCTTCAATCCATTTTGTGAAATAGTCAGTAGCAACAAGGAGGAATTTCTTGCCTAAAAAGGCCCTTGGGAGAGACCCTACTATATCCATGCCCCATTGGGAGAACGACCAAGGACTTGTCAATAGGTTTAGGTCTCCCGCCGGTTGTTAGATGATGGGAGCAAACTTCTGACACTTATCACATTTTCGAACATAGCTCTTGTCATCCTTCTGCATGTACAACCACCAATACCCCTGAGACATCGCTCGGTGAGCGAGAGATCTTCCTCCCGTGTGACTCCCATATACACCCTCATGAACCTCATAGAGCAAATGTTCAAATTTATCCTTGGGGACACAAAGTAAATATGGCCCCGAAAAATATCTTCTGTATAACTTGTGATCGGGGGATATCTAGAATCTGGGAGCTTTCCGTTTGATCTTTCTGGCTTCTTTAACCTCCACGGGGAGTGCTCCTTCCAGCAAATACTTGATGATGGGGTCCATCTAACTCGGAGTGACGTCTTGTATGCATATAGGCAGTATTTCCTCGGCGCCTACATCTTCTATGCTCAGGCTCTGAAGTTAATAAATTGTAATGCACCGAGTTACCTCCGAAGCCAAGGCCGAGGCTAGACAAGCTAATGCGTCGACGAGGCTGTTATGGTCCCTCAAAATTTGGGATACTTCCATCTTCTGGAACCTCGCCATCCTTAACTTCGCTCTCTGGTGATATGCCTTCATTCTGTCATCTCGAACTTCAAAGTCTCCGTTGATTTGGTTTACCACCAGCTGGGAGTCACAAAAAATATGGAGATGTCTAACCCCGACCGAGTATGCCACATCGAGTCCGGCCAACAACGCCTCGTACTCGGCCTCATTATTAGATTCTTTGAATCCAAGTCTTATACCTCGTTCCACTGTGAAACCTCCGAAATTGGCCAAGACTACACCTACTCCTGCCCCCCGTTTGAGGATCCATCCACATGCAAACTCCAAACGTCATTGTTTTCAAAAGTTAGATCCCTTTCAGGTGGAGCCTCGGACGTAGAGAACTCGGCAATAAAATCAGCTAGGATCTGCCCCTTGATCGAATTGCGGGGCTTGTAGCGTATCTCGAACTCTCCTAGCTCCACGGCCCATTTAGCAACTCGTCCAGACATGTCAACTTTATTAAGTATCGGTTTAAGGGGCCGATCGGTCAATACCTCAATGGGATGCGCCTGAAAATAATGTATGAGTTTCCTCGCTGAGACTACCAGAGCTAGTATAAGTTTTTTCATCGGCAAGTATCTGGTTTTGGCATCAAGCAAGGTCTTACTTACAAAGTAGATAGGTATCTGCACCCCATCATGCCCTCTTACCAAAGCCCCACTAACTGCCCCTTCCGAGACAGATAAGTAGAGGTTTAACACTTCACCCCACCGCCGGAACAGATAAGGTTGGGGGGGACCTAAGGTACTCCTTAATCCCCTCAAGTGCTCAGTCACATTCCTCACCCCAAGTTCCTTTTGCCGCCCCTTTAAGTAGGGCGAATAATGGTTTACACCTGCCCGAGGACTTGCAGATGAATCAGTTGAGGGCCACTAACATTCCAGTCAATTTCTGAATGTCTTTTGTAGTTTTCGGCGCTTGAATACTATGCACGGCCTATACCTGCTCGGGTTGGCCTCTATGCCCCTATGGGTGACCAAGTACCCCCAAAATTTGCTCGAGCTCACCCTAAAAGCACACTTCGAGGCATTGAGCTTTAGGTCGTATCTCTGGAGCACGGCGAAGGCTGTCCCGAGATCCCGCAGATGGTCGGACCTCTTTTTGCTCTTAACTAACATGTCATCAATATACACCTCCGTAATGACACCGAGTTGCTGCTTAAACATCTTGTTCATTAAGCGTTGTAAGTGGCACCAACATTCTTCAACCCGAACGACATCACCGTGTAACAGTATATCCCTCGAGGTGTGATGAATGCCGTTTTCTCTTGATCTGATTCATGCAAAGAAATTTGATGGTAACCTGCTCGAGCGTCTATGAAGAAGATACGTTCATGACCCGTGGTCGCATCAACAAGTTGGTCAACCTTTGGCAGTGGATACTCGTCCTTGGGACATGCCTTATTCAAGTCCGTGAAATCCACGCAAACTCGCTATTTTATGCCCTTCTTCTTTGCACACACCGTGTTTGACAACCACTCGGGGAACTGGACTTCTCTGATGGATCCCGTCCTGAGCAACTTGTCTACCTCTTCATCCACTGCCTGTGCGTGATGGGATGTCGTTCTCTATTTCACGGGTTTGAAGGATGGGTCCACATGAAGCCGATGACATATCACCTTGGGACTTATTCCTGTTATTTCGGCTTGGTTCCACGCAAAGACATATGCGTTCTAGCAAAGGAAGCTCACCATGTCAGATTTCTCGGTGCCGCCTAATGAAGCCCCTATTAAAAAGAATCTTTCCTTGCCCTCGGGATCCAGAAGGATCTTGACCATAGCCTCCGTAGATCGATCGACCGGATCTGTAATTGGGTCATCTACACCAGGGCGATTGAATTGTGATTGCTATTTAGCCAACACTGCATCGAGGTCACGATCTTGGGCTCGGGCGTTGACCCCGGTCTTTACTGCGGCATAAAAATAATTTTTTGATGACGCCTAATCGCCACAAATCTCCATGACACCCCTCGGGGTGGAAAACTTTATCTTCTGATGATAGGATGAATGCACCGCCTTCATTGCATGTAACCATGTCCTGCCCATGATGGCATTGTATTGAGAATCGGAGTCTATCACCACGAATTCTATTGGGACGGTAACAACCCCGACAGTAACCATGAAAGTGATATTCCCGATGGGGAGAGCGTATGAACCGTTGAAACCCACGAGGGGAGTCCTTATTGGTTTCAAGTCTTTCTAGGTGAACCCCATTTTGCAAAAGAGGTTGTCGTACATTACTTCGAACGAGCTACCCGAGTCCACCAAGATCCTTTTGACATCAAATTTGTCGATCCGAAGGGTGATTACTAAAGCATCTTCATGTGGGAGTACTAGCCCAGCAAGGTCGGCATCAGAAAAGTGGATAGTCTCGGCATCGAGCCGAGGTCTCTTAGATGACGGCCCCCCATACTTGCTCTCCTCCACCCTCACGGCTTGCGAGACCCTCTGGAGGTCGACTCGGAGTGAATTATACGGGGGTCTATTAAATGTGCAAGCATGTATTACTTCAATCACGGTTGCCACTTCCTGAGATACGGCGGCCCCTTCCCCCATCGAGCCTCTTGAAAACTTGTCAATGAACTCCCCAAGATGTCCCTCTCGGACCAATTGCTAGAGGAAGGACTTGTATACCCTGTAATCTTCAGTTAGGTGCCCCACATCCCGGTGATAAGAACATCGAGATGTCGAGTCCCTCAAGGATAGGTCTCTTTGCATCTTTAAGGGCCATTTAAAGAAAGACTCATTCTTCATCTTGTGCAGCATCTTGTAAATGGGTTCTTTGAAGACCGTGTTTACCCCTTGAAAAGACAAGCGGCTCGGAGCTGGGGGCGGTAACCCCCCTCCTTGCAGGCAGTTCCCTGTCATGTTTCTTCGGCACTAGGGCCCTATTCTCGGGCACAATCGACTCTTCCTCCACCTTGGCGTACTTGTTTATCCGAGCCATCAAGTCCTTCATGTCTATCAGAGCTCACTTAGTAAGGGATCGATATAGATCGGTGTCTCGGGACAATCCTAACCGAAATGTTGTTGTCGTCATGGCCTATGAGCATGCCTTAACCTCCTCCCAATATCTGATTGCGTATTGCCGAAGGGTCTCTCCACTCCTCCGTTTGAGTGTCAGCAAAACGTCGATGTCTTTCAGCCTTCTACTGCTGGTGATAAATCGAGCCACAAAGAGCTCGGTCATTTGCTTTCAAGATATGATACTCTTAGGGGCCAAGGTCTCATACCACTTCATAACAATGTCTCCTAAGCTCATAGGGAAAACTCGGTATAGTAGCCCTTGGTCGGTGTCGTAAATCAACAACAACTGTTTGTACTGTCGCAAATGGATTTTGGGATCCGTTCTCCTATCATAAACCTTGAATCGGGGGACGGTGAACTTCTTGGGCATCTCGATCTCCCGGATCGCCCGAACGAACGGGGAGATGATTTGCTTATCCTCAGCGTTTTCCTCCTTGTGGTATGATCTTCGGTGCTTGGCGTTCAAGCGTGTTCGGAGGTCCTCTCGGGGTCTCGTTTTCCTAGGCCCCCTGGCCGTGGAATCAGTGTGGGACTTTGTCGCCGCGGTACCCCTTGACAATCTATGGCGGAGATCCCAACGAGAAAGGTCTACCCTGCGCCTATCACCCTCTGATCTCTCCTCAGGAGCAGGCATTTCACTGCTTCGGGGCTCGCGCTTCTTGTTCAAGCGCCTGTGTAAGCTCTTCCCCGGGGCACCTAACCTTTTACCCCTGGAATCATCCTGGCAGATACTTCTGTCCTCACATTTGCTGTTTTGATAGCTGGCACTTCCCGATCGCTTAAAATCATCGAGCCGATCCTGTACCTTAGCATTATCCTTCTCAAGTCGCTCAAGACGGTTTCCCATCCATTTCTCCATCAACTCGACGATTTTACGAGCCAAAAGGCCTTGCCCCCCAAGGCTTTGATCCACAGGCAATGTTTGTGGTGAGGCTTGCTCACCTCCCTCTGACTGGTTCAAAGAGTCTGACTCAGTGACTACTGGGAGCCGGCTGCCCCCCCGTTACTTTGAGATCGTGTGTTCACCATGATGCTATCGTTACGGGAAAAGTTCGTGATTTTCCACAGACGCCGCCAAATTGCACGGGTGAATTCCTACAATAAATGGAGATAACGACTCACTGGATTATGAACCTGAAACAATAAAAAAGGTTAGGAAAGGGGCCGGGTGAACATCCGGCTAATCCCCTCCAAAGCTTAAGTCAGTCGGTATTGGAGACATGCGCACAATGTATTTTATGGGTTCTATTTTGCGTACCTTTGTTCAACTTTCTCAGGGGTATTTATACCTGAATTAATAATGATTAAGGGGCCTGTGAGTCCCATCTTAGTATTTAATGGCTGACGCTTATATCCAAGCATAATGAGTGCAATCCAATCAAATCCCCTCAAGATTAACCCCCTCGGGAGAATAAATTCGTGTTCGGGGTCCCCTGAGCATTAAGAGTCTCGGTTCGGTGCTTGACACCTACACCCGAGCGATAACTACTCGAGAATAATCGCCTTGGGTCTTGCCGAGGATAAAGGGTCGGTGTAATAGGAATTAAATGCTTTGCAATGATGATGAGCTCTGTGAGTCTCGAGGACACAAAGGTTCATTAATAGCTTTGTCACAGTCACTCAAGTCCTCATTAATGAGCAGTCATGTCCTCTTTAATACTGGGCTCAATCAGTGTATACTCGGCTCTTCTGGGTCATAATTCCTCGACTCCTTCTCTTAGCACCCTTTGAGGTCCATAACGACTATAACTGTCCACGTGTCAACTTGGGACTGCTGAGCCGTCTAAAGTCTCGTCAGTTGATTACCAAACACAGAGAGGAGAGTTTATGTTTGCTGGGCAGGTGGTTTTTTTTTTTCCAAAATTTGAACTCCATGTTTCTAATTGCAGGTAACTTGAATAAGTCATAGGAGCAATACTATTTGAACTTAATTTATTGACTTAATTTGTTGATTTTATTCATCATATCACTTAGATTAATCGTGAGTCCCATCAAACACTGAACTTGATATTAATTGAATATTTATAATATAACTATATTATTAAGTCAATAAATTAGATAACATTTTTAAGTTTAAATAGCAAATTAGATTAAGAAATAGTAAAGTGTGGTAAAGCTCAAGGCAAAGACCAAAAAAATTTTGCACTTAAATATACAAGGGCAATTTAGTAATTACACAAATTTTCTTATAAGTTTCTATCATAATTTTCACTCTAACCAAATATAAACAATAATATATATTTTTCTTTCACTTCAATTTCTTTCATTTTTACTTTCTATCATCACTTTTCACCTAACCAGACGAATTCAAAAGAGGAAATGAAGGATTCCTCACTTGAAGGATAGAAAAATGTATTATTTTTATTTTCTATCATTCTTTTTTTTCATTTACCCTATCAAACAGACCATAAAATTAAAGTGCTTGCAACATTTATGCGGCTAATGATAAGTGGATAAATAATATCTATATCTATTATCTTAACATGAAAAACTTTTGATTCACTATTTTACCCTTATAAAAAACTATAAAGGCTAATATATCATTTTATATTCAAATATTCAAATTACCATAATATCCATTTGTATTTAAATAACAAATTAATCTCTAAAATATCTCTATATTTGCAAAACTTTTAAATGGTCATGTTATACTTAGCATGATATATAAAAACAACATTATTATTTTTTTTCAAAATTTCAATATTAATACACGTTGACAACTCCATTGATACAATATCATATCCAATGTCAAAAAATAGATATATTTATTGTATCATTCACAATCAAAAATAATTTAATAAAAAATTACTGATGCATAAAGTACAAGAAATACAGAAATAAAAAAAATCGAGAAAAGAAAAATCTATAAACCTTACTACTTAAAAGTTCGAATGAAATAATCATAGAAAATGAGTCAATTGGATGTTTATAATTATGAAAAGAATACAAATAATTTAAATATGATAAATATGAAATAATATATAATATAGTTACATAATTAGATTTTTTTATGTATTTTATCAAATATTTCAACAAAATTTTTTACGTGCAACGTACATCGTGCATTGATAGTAATATATAATTTTAATACATTAACAAAAATTAGCCTCTCGCTTGGTGTAATTTATCTGCTTAGTTTTTTTCCATTAACAGATGTAAGACAACCTTCACCGCCCATAAACACATCCTTCTGGCTCCAAAATGGCCAACAACAAATGTATATATTAAGAACAACGTTGAATACAATTTTCACAAATCGTACGACAAAAATGGCTGTGTTTCAGTCGGATCTCCGCCCGGCGACCCACATTGCGACCACCTTCTCTCACCTCCTCAACCCGGCCCGCTCTGACTTCACACCCGACACTCGCCTCTCGGTCCGTACGTCGCGGGCGAGTTTGATAGCTCTCCATGCGGTGGAGAAAAATGCGAATAAGCCATCCATTTGTACGGCCGACGAGCTTCACTACGTATCTGTACATAACTCCGATTGGAGGCTCGCTCTCTGGCGCTACAACGGCTCTTCAAAGGTTCTCTCTCTCTCTCTCTCTCTCTCTCTCTCTCTCTCTCATTTACATTCTTGCATTTAGCAAAAATGTGTGGTTAGTAAGGTAAAGACAGCCATTTTTGTAATTGTACAAAATTTAACAAGGGTAGGATTATGATCAGTCCACAATCTCAACATCCTCAGGCCAAAGTGGGTATGATCCTATATGCATTGCCTCTGAACAGGGGGGGAGCCGGATTTTTTTTTTTTGGGTGGGCACTTAACAAGTTTTTTCCTAATCGATGAAAGTAAGATAATATGTTTATCTTTATTTATCTCATGAATGATACTTAAAAATCTATTCAACAAAAAAATAGACAGAAATTGGCATACAATGTGTACCAAAAAAAAGAGAGATTGACTATAACCTTTTACTAACGTCTTACAATAAGGTTAATTATAATTATTTACAATTGACCCCGATGGGTTTTCATACGTTGATAGAATTGTATGATAGTTTCATTATCAATACCATTGAAAAATATTTTTTTGTATACACAGAAGCATGCTATCAATCATATTTTTATTACTCATTCGATTAAAACAACTCAATTTTCACAAGGTTTATAGCTGAAAGTAATAGTTACAGTCGCAACTAGTAAAATCAATGTCAAAGTCACAAATATGTAAATGAAAGAATATACTACGTCTTTTCTTGTCTTAAATTTTTTTTGAGTAAGATAAAAAATCTCTGTTAGGTTCAAAAACTTAATGCTAGATCGCACTCCAATAATACGTCCAAACTTATATGAATAATTCGAAATTTGTCCATAAATTAATAATCATTTAGGAATGAGTCTTATTAATTGATATAATAAAAATATAATAGGGTGGGCATAGTTGGACAAAATGAAAAACAATGAATACAAATTATATGAGTAATGGTAAGATAAAAAGAATTGAGGGTGGGCACCCTTATGTGGCTCTTCCACAGCCTCTGAATTTGTCCAAGTAAAGAGAGAAATGAGGGTGTAACAATTTTTGAAATCTTTGGAGGGCAACTTTTTGTGGATTAGCGGGAATAAAATAGACTTTTATTTGTATATGCACATATGTATGTATGAATGTTGTGTTTTACAGGCACCTCTGAGGAATCATCCGCTATTGCTTTTATCTGGAGTTGGTACGAATGCAACTGGATATGATCTGGCTCCTGGGGTGAGTTTGTGCTTTTATCTCTTTACCTTGATAATTCTCAATGTTCCTTATTTGCATTAAGATTTTTTAATCGGCTTTGACTGTTTAAGTTAAAAATTCTTCACATTTTGCAGTGAGAAATATTTGCAGGGTTTCAAACCTCCATAAATGATGCTGAAGTGTTGAGAGCAATTATTGTTGTTACGTTTATTGATGTCTATTGTGGGCTTTGCACATCAATGCATTTTCTTATGCTTTTACAAGCTCTGCATAATATAGTCCTTGAACATGCACAATGTCTGAGGGATGGCATATAAAGGAAATAATATAATATGTAGAGAATACTTCTCAATATATTTCCATTGACCTAATCTATACAATTTGTAGTTACTTACAATGAGACTATATACATGTGACGAAATACATGAAAGGAAACAAACAATAGCCAACATGACTATGTGGTCGCAACGACACGATACTCAGCCTCAATAGAGGACTAAGTAAACAATCATTTCTTTCAAGACCGTCATGAAATGAGGTTGCCACCAATGTGGAAGTGTGCTTCTTGAGATACAACCCATGATATAACGTGCTTATATACCGTAAGTCATGCTTGGCAGTAGTCTAGTGAAGAAGAGATGGGTGATGAATAAATTGAGCTAGCTTGTTCACAGTGAATGCAATGTCAAGTTTGGTGAGGGAGAGATATTGTAATGCGCCCATTATACTACGATATTCACAAGCATTAGCAGAGGGAGCGCCATCGTCCAGGCATGAAGAGCAATTAGCAGCAAAAGGAGGGGCAAGTTCTTTGGATCCACTCATATCGTCCAGGTATGTATTTTGTGCTGAGTTAAGAACAATCCATTTGATGTTGGGGTAACTTCAACCCCGAGAAAGTAATGAAGAGGGTCCAAATACTTGACAAAGAATGAGAGAGCGACAATTGCCATGTTAATCTGATGCACATTATTCGTTGTGATCACGAGGTCATCAACATAGATAAGAAAATAGATCTAGAGGCCATTGTCAGAATAGAGAAAAAGTGACGTATGTGATTAGGAATTTATAAACCCAAGGATAATGGGGAAGGAGCTAATGGCATTATACTAGGCTCAAAAGATCTTGTTTATGGCCATAAATCGAATTTTGAAAGCGACAAAAATGAGGATCGACAAACCATGGAGGTTGGGCCATGTAGACTTCTTCATCGAGGGAACTATGAAGAAAAGCATTACTGACATTAAGTGATTAGATAGACCTAGGCCGGCTTCACCCCTAGGCAAGTGAGGTCGTCGCCTAGGGCTCCACTCGTTGAGAGCCCCATTCGCATTTGTCTCCATATGACTAAATTTAAAAAATATATAAAAAATTTAGGATGTTACGTCAAACGATCAAAAATTTAAAAAACATTTTTCTTTAAATTATAAATATATGTACATTCAAAAAGAAAAGAAAAAGATCTCACCATATTATTGTACACAAAATTACAAGATTCTACTTTCTCATTTTATTTGAATTCTCCATAACTCTGGTCTATTTAGTCAGTTTAATTTTCTTGAATTATAGTTTTTGAGATAATTTTAATCTTAATATAATCATTCATATAGTGTGTTTGTTTTGCAAGTTATTTTCGACCTTAAATATATCTACTAAAAGATATGAATTTAAATATTTAAAATTAAAAATAAAAAAAACAAAATTATTCATTTATAAATAATTTAGGGCCCATCTAAATTTTTTGTCTAGGGCCTCAGGTATTCTTGGGCTGGGCCTGGGATAGGCCAATCACGAGTAACAACAAGATTAAGGACAATTCAATTAGTCGTCAGCTTAACAGCTAGACTGAAGGTGTTAGTATAGTCTAGACCAGGTCGCTAATGAAATCCTTTAGCCACAAGGAGAGCGTTGAAGCAATTTGCACTCCCATCAAATTTTATTTTGATACATAATAGCCATTTATTACCAACAACATTTTGACTCTGAAGAGATGGTACTAGGGTCCAAATGTTCTGGCGAACAAGAGCAGCAAACTCTTCAAACATAGCCAACCACTACTTGGGGTCCTTAAGAACTTGGGTAATACCCGAAGGTTCAATTGAAATAGGAATGTGGTGTTTGGTGGTGTGATGAAGCTGCTTGGGTTTGAAAATACTGTTAAGGGATCGAGTGCACATAGGATGTGTACAGGTCGAAGGAGGTGGCTGTGGTGGTGGAAGTGAAGCTGAGGTGGAGGAGGTGACACTTGCTGGAATTGATAATGAATGGGGAGCCTAAGATGATTGAGAAGAGGAGGCATAATAATCCAATATGGGTAGTGTGGAGGAGGAGAACTTGGGATACAACTTCTGGTTGTAACGAGGAGGATAACAAGGTAGGAGATGTGGGCTTGGGAGAGACAGGAAACAATGTGATTGGCTCCGGACGTCTATGGAACTTGATGTGTGATTCTCATGCAATATAGGTTGACGAACTAGCGGGTCCGAAGAGAGCCTTGGAGGAACGGGCATGAGATTTGGGGAGAAAATGCCATCACTGTTAGAAAAAGATGGAATCCAAGAGTAAGAAGAGGAACTAACTTGAGAGTTGGAAGATGTCATAGATGCTTGAGGAAAGTGTTTTTCATCAAAGATGGCATGATGAGAAAGAAATAGATAGTTGGATGAAAGATCGAGGCATTTGCACATTCTTTAGTGGTTGGAGTCCGTAGCCAACAAAAATGCAAGGACAAGATTTAGGAGCTAGGTTGTTCTTTCCAAATGGTTTAAGCAAAAGGTAGCAAGGGCAACCAAAGATGCGTAGCTTGAGGTAGTTGGGCTTCTTTCTAAGGAGCATTTCATATGGTGATTGGAGATTTCGCAATGGGGTGGGTAGGCGCTGGATACGGTAGGCAATGGTGAGAAATGCATTAGACCAAAAGGAAAGAGGTACTGAGGCATAGTGAAGGAGAGTAAGACCGATTTCAACAATATGGCGGTGGCGACGCGCAGCGGACCCATTATGTTGTGGGGTGTAAGGTGGAGTGATGCCATGATTGGAGAAAAATTGTTTGAGTTTTCCGTAGTCACCACCACCATTAGTGTCTAGGGCGACAATTTTTTTAAAGAAATTTTCCAAAAGTGCCTTGAATTTGGGAAATAATGTGAACACATCTGTTTTTTTTTGCAATGGAAAGAGCTAGGCATATTAGGTATAATGGTCCACAAATATAACAGAGCCATCGATGGAGATAATCGGGGTAGGGCCCCATATATCAGAGTACAAGAGGTCTAAGGGACCACGACTAGTAAGAGATGCAACACCAAAAAGAAGTTGATGACTTTTATTACATTGACACAATTGACAAATTTCAGATTCAGCAGTTTTTGAGGAGTCTGGTAAGGAACATACTTAACAGAGTGCTGTAGGATTTGGTATGAATGAAGGATGGTCGAGCCGAGAGTGCCAGCCACTCATAGGCTTTCGTTCACTAGTGAAGACTGATTGATTGAGGTGGTGAACTCGCATAACTGGAGGAAGTTGATAAACATCCCTTTTACTTGGCTACGTGATAGAATCTCCCCCGTGCACCAATCCTTCATTACAAAATGAGTGAGAAATGCATGAGACCAAAAGGAAAGAGGTATTGAGGCATAGTGAAGGAGAGTAAGACCGATTTCAACAACATGGCGGTGGTGACACTCAACGGAGCCGTTATATTGTGGGGTGTAAGGTAGGATGGTGAGATGAGTGATGCCATGATTAGAGAAAAATTGTTTGTGTTTTCCATAGTCACCACCACCATCAGCGTATAGGGCGAATTTTTTTTAAAGAAATTTTCCAAAAGTGCCTTGAATTTAGGAAATAATGTGACCACATCTGTTTTTTTTGCAATGGAAAGAACCATGCATATTTGGTATAGTGGTCCACAAATATAACATAGAGCCATCAATGGAGGTAATCATGGCAGGGCCCCATATATCAGAGTACAAGAGGTCTAAGGGAGCACGACTAATAGGAGATGAAGCACCAAAAAGAAGTTGATGACTTTTATTACATTGGCACAATTACCAAATTTCAGACTGAGCAGTTCTTGAAGTGTCCGGTAACGAACATACTTGACGGAGTGCTGTAGCATTCAGTATGAAGGATGGTCGAGCCAAGAGTGCCAGCCACTAATAGGCTTTCGTTCATTAGTGAAGACTGATTGATTGAGGTGGTGAATTCGCATAACTGGTGGAAGTTGATAAACATCCCTTTTACTTGGCTATGTAATAGAATCTCCCCCGTGCACCACTCCTTGGTTACAAAATGATAAGGATGAAACTAAATTAGAACATGATTGGTTTTACAAAATTTTGACACGAAAATGAGATTTTTGGTGATGTGGGGATCATAGAGAATACCAGAGAGAGTGAAGGAGGAGAATGTGATGGAGACCACGTGTGTAATATTCAAACCTGTGCCATCTGCAATTACGACTTCGTCTAGACCATCATATTCTGAATGCAAGGAGAGATGACTGAGATTAGTAATGACATGATGAGATGCGACACAGTCAAGGACTCAGTTCCTGTTGGTAGAGGATGTGGAGGAGGTGTAGTTTGCAATAGGATCAAGGGAAGAAGTGTGAAACTATGGACAACTTTTGGCAAAATTTCCTTGCTTGTCACATAATTGACAGCTGACAGGAATACATAGAAACTGGTTGTTGAAATAAGGAGGCGATTTGAATTAAAATTGCTTCCATATTGACTCTTGTTGCAAGAGTAGTGAGAACCTTCATGTTGACTGTTGTTGCGAGAGAAGTGAGAGCTTTTGTGTTTATTGTTATTGCAATGGTAGTGAGTACCTCGACTATTGCTCTAATTTCTGGAAGAATTGTGTGGCTGTGTGTGGTTTTGTTGGACTCGTGTGTGAAGTTGGTAGTGGCAATAGCAACATCACTGCATCCTCCCATTTTAGATATTCCTCATGAGCAACTAGGCTATCATGTAGGTCCTAAAAGGAAAGTGGGAAATCTCGAGTGCAAATAGAGGCCGAGATTTCTCGGAAGTCAAGTCAGAGACCATGAAGTATGTGGCTATGTACAAGGTAAGATCTTCAATAGGAACCGATTTATTAATAATAGCAAGTTCATCTGCTATAGCTTTAAGAGTACAAAGAAATTTAGAAACCGGTTTGGAGCTGTGAGACGTAAGTTGCAGGCGTTCCTTGAGATACATAACTGTTGAGTGAGATCGATTGGTGTAAAAATTTCCCAGAATTGACCAAACTTCGTGAGAGATTTCAGCCGAAGAAACCAATGGGACAACTGCCTCTCGATACGGAAGTCAGAATTGCATGGCAGAGCAGTTGATCTAGGCGGGTCCAGAAAATATAGGCTGGGTTGGGATCAATTTCTTGCTCGCCTTTAGTTAACAGTTTGGGGTGATTGAGGAAGAGAGTCATCAACATATCCTATAATCATACCCATTAAGCAGGAAATTAAATTGTGTAGGCCAAGAAGGATAATTGTGGGCATGAGTTTGAGAGGGAATTGTGCCCGAGTTTGGGAGGGAATTGTGCCGCTGCGTGAATGGCAATGTGGTTGCAATTGCTCAAATCGGAGGAGACTGATGTTGAGACAACCAGAGAGGTGCTGCTTGATGACTGGGGTTTATTGTAGGCCATTGAAGGATCTTACTAGCAATAGTTTAGTGGTGCTCTGATACCATATAAAGGAAGCAATAAAATATGCAGAGAATACTTTTAAGTATATTTCCTTTGATCTATTCTATGCAATTCATAGTTACAGGCAATGAGACTCTATACATGCGAAATACATGAAAAAAAATAAGCAATAGCCAGCATGAGTATGTGCTAACTTTTGGGACCAGTTTGGTGTTGACCAGTGCAAGCTGTTGCTATAGATGTGGAAGCAGATTGGCATTGATTGGCGGGGATCTTGACTGAATCATATGAAGAGGAATTCATATATTCTATATGGCATGGCTTTTGATGTGCATTCCTGTGTATGAGTTTGTGTTTCTTTTCAATACTATAGGAAAGGCATGTGAGTGCACTTGTGGGGTGTGAGAGGGAGAGAGAGTGGGAGCGGGTAGTTTTTCGGGATATGACTAGTTACTTTGAAGAGTTCAGGATTATGCCAGAGAGACACCTACAGACCAAGTCAAGTCTCTCCTTTAGTAATATAGTATAGATGATCAAAAAAATACTGTTGATGGCTCTAATTTTTAATTTGTTTGTTAACTTCAACAGATGTATTCTTAATATTATCTTCCAAGACTGTCCTTTGAGATGAATCAGTGCTTCATAAAAAAAATACTTGGTCTGATTTTAGCTTCAGTAATGTTCCTTTATTAGGTCTAAGAATGACGACCACACATTAAAATATGGGTACAGATTGTGTATTTATTTGTTATGGAGCCATGCTTTGCTCTAACTGGTTTTTTTGTTGGAAAGTTCACACTGAAGTTAATAATTGCTTAAATAAGAGAGTAGGTGCAACTTGATATCCCTGATATTTAGACAATGTAGTTTCCTTGTTATTGGATGGTTTGCAGTATGATGAGTGCTCTTTATCTTTTCTAATTTGTATCTGATTCTACTGGTTTACTTATTTCATATATCATGTTCCGCGTCACCAAAGCTATTAAATTTAGACAATGACAAACCATCAAACTTTGGACACCTTGTAAGTACTATATACTTTTGCCAGATTATGGAGACTTTGGTCTCTCGATTCTCTCTTTTAAAACTAATGAAACTAAATTCAGCACAAATTACAAAGGCATGTATTTCTACCAAGTAAAAGCACGTGATTGAGACAGTAATTTGTTATGAGAGAGAACTTAAAAATTATCCACCGCGAGATTTATTGCCCTTAGAAACAAATAGACTGTTTTGGGTGAAAGCAGTTTCAAGATTCTCAAATCTAAATTCAGGTTCGGATTAGCTGCCCAATTTGATAGTCAAAAATTTGTATTGGAACACATAATACAGTAAAAACTTTGCAAAATGTGTAAGTAATGTTTCCTCCTCCATTACCTTTATTTGTATATTGTCTTTGGGGTTTCTCAGAAGTTGGGGAAATTGATGTAGTAACTAGGCAAAATGTACATGGGTTACTGGATTTAGTGAGTTTCTACTAGTTCCATAGTATGCTAAAATGTTACGAGGGTGATGCATTTCATTTGGAATATTTGAGGAGGGAGGGGGTGTTCTCTTAGGGGTTATTTCCTAGGTGAGTCCCTTTTTTGTGGTGTAAGTTGGAATTCAAATAATCAAGTATTAGGGTTAGATTTAGGAGAAAGAAAAGAGATTTACACTCTTATTTATAATTGTTAAACAACTATCTACTCCAAAAAACTTAAGTTGTTAGAGAGGGTGTAACTTAAGTATATATACTTCAACACGCCCCTTACATGTAGGCTAATTTTTTGGGCCTAGTACGTGAAAATCTTTTTTAATCATTAGGGTGACGGCGAAAGTCGAACACAGGACTTCCTACTCTAATACCATGTTAATGTTGAGATAGAGACAGAGACAGAGTGAGACGTGAGAATGAGGTTGGAAAAAGTTAGACCTACCTTCCCCTTCATCTCATATATATATGTATCCAAATTTAACTAAAAGACTAACATACCCCTCTTAGGATATAGTTATTACATGGATGCCACTTATACATTCTAACACTCCCTCTCAAGCTGGCGAATATATAAATATATCTTAATTGAGGACTATTCAATGACTTAGTAAATATATTAGTAAGTTGATCCTCAGATTTAATAAACAGTGTGATAATATCCCCATGCAACACTTTCTCTCGGACAAAATGACAATCAACTTCAATATGCTTCGTTCGTTCATGGAACACAGGATTAGAAGCAATATGAATGACATCTTGATTATCATAAGATAACTCAATCAGAGTCTGGATTGAAAACTGAATCTCCTTAAGAAAGTGATATAACCACGTCAACTCATTACACGAGTGAGTCGTCGCCCTATACTCGGCTTCTGCACTAGATCGAGCCACTACTGTCTGCTCCTTACTCTTCCATGTAACCAAATTACCTCCCAAAAAGGTATAATATCTAGTAGTAGATTGTCTTTCTGAGGAGGAACCTGTCCAATCAGCATTTGTGAACCCTTCCAACTTAAGGTGTCCATGTGATTGATACAATAATCTAAGTCTAGGAGCTCACTTCAGATATCTGAGAATACGAATAACAGAATCCCAATGTAGTACTTGAGGAGTTTTCATAAATTGACTTACTACACTCACTGTATATGATATATTTGGTCGAGTAATAGTGAGATAGTTTAACTTCCCAACTAGTCGATGATATTGTCCAAGATCTGAGAAGCATTCACCTTCATCCACTGAGAGTTTATGGTTTGGATCTATAGGGATATCAATTGGTCGACCACCTAGAAAATATGTTTCCTCCAAAAGATCAAGCACATATTTTCTTTGAGACAGACTAATACCCAGTTTAGATCTAGCAACTTCGATACCTAAAAAGTAACGGAGTTTGCTTAGATCTTTAGTATGAAACCGATGCTGCAGAAACTGTTTTAACTTGGCAATACCCATAGAGTCATCACCAGTAATCACAATATCATCAACATAAACAACAAGAAGGATATTACCTGGATTGGTACATAGGTAAAATCCCGAGTGATCTGTCTGACATCAATAAAGGCCAAAATCCATCACTGCATTTGAAAACTTCCCAAACCATGCTCGTGGAAATTGTTTCAACCCATACAATGCTTTCTTTAATTTGCACACTTTTCCCTTATACTCCCCCTGAGCAACAAACCCAGACAGTTGCTCCATATAAACTTCTCTTCTAAGCCACCATGTAAGAAAGTATTTTTCACATCTAATTGAAATAATGGCCAAGAGAGATTAGCAGCCAGAGAAATTAAAATCCGGACATAAGAAATCTTGGCCATAGGAGAAAAAGTCTCCGTATAGTCAACACCATATGTCTGGGTATACCCCTTAGCAACCAGACGAGCTTTGAAACGATCCATAGAGCCATCCGGATGAAATTTAGTGGTGTAAACCTGGCAACACCCAACAATTTTCTTACCATGAGGCAATGAAACAAGATTCCAAGTGTGATTATCATGGAGTGCATGCATCTCCTCTTCCATAACTTGCCTCCAATGTGGATTAGAGAGGGCACCTGAGACAGTCTTAGGAACAAATATAGTAGATAACTAAGAGATAAAACAAGAAAATACCGGAGATAACGAATGAGAAGAAACAAAATTACCAATAGGATGATTAGTAACACAGGAATGAATACAAGATCCGAAGATGACGAGGAAGTTGGTGATAGAGCAGGAGTAGGTGGCCTCGTCCAATGAGAATAGACATGTAATGGTGTGGTGGGAGGTACATGAGGAGACACTAACATAAGAGGTGACTCAAGAAAGGGAAGAGGACCTAGAGTTGGTAGAGGAAGTGAAATAGGCAAGGAATATAAGTCAGAGTGACAATCAAAAGGAATGGGTGGTACAGAGAAATAGGGGATAGACTCCTAGAAGGTGACATCAACATAGGTAAATTATCACCTCAGAGTAGGACTGTAACAATGGTAACCCTTTTGCGTGGGAGAGTAACCACAAAATATACACTTAGTAGCACGTGGATCCAGTTTACCAAAACCAAGACCAAGATTATGAACAAAACAAATACAGCCAAACACCTCGGGAGGAATGGAGAACAATGGAGACCAAGGAAACAATACAGAATGAGGAAAGGCCCCTAGTAAGACCGTAGAAGACAAACAGTTATAAGATAATAAGCAGTCAAAACAGCATCACCCCAAAACTAAGGATGAACATGCATATCAAAGAGGAGAGCCGGAGTAACATCCAACAAATGATGATTCTTTCGCTCATCCATGCCATTTTGTTGAGGCATATGAACACAATAGGTCTAGTGTATAATCCCTTTTTGTTGGAAATAACTCTGAAAGGGATTAGACATATATTATTTAGCATTGTCAGACCGTAGAACACGAATATGGCTGTCAAATTGGGTCTTAACTTGCTTACGGAACAACTGAAAGATATAAAATAATTCTGAGAGAGATTTCATTAAAAATAACTAGGTCATACGAGAATGATCATCGACAAATGTAAAAATAACGAAATCCATTAATTGAAGAATCTCTAGGAGGACCCTATACATCAAAATGAATTAATTCAAAAGGACTAGAAAAACGATTATCAATCGTAGATTTAAAAGGCACACGATAGTGCTTACTAACTTGACATGCTTCACAAGACAAGGATGACAAACTACTAAGATTAGAAACTTGAGACTACAAAACTAGAAGAGACAGATGTCCGAGACGACAGTGCCACTGGAGGGGAGATACTGAGGTCTGTAAGGTTCTAGGAGGTGGTTCAAAATCAAAGTAATATAGACTACCAAATTCAGGTCTCGTACCAATCTTTCTCTTCGTCTTTGAGATCTTGAAAGACACAAAATGAGGGATAAAAGGTTATTGAACACTTAAGAGAATGAATAATCTTACTAATAGACAACAAACTAAAGGACACTGTTGAACATGCAATACAAAAGACAATGATTGAGAAGGACTAAACTGCATACTACTCAGACTTGAAACTTGTGACGAGGATCCATTGGCAAGAGTAACACTCCGAGATGGAGCTACTAGGTGAAAGTGAGATAAGTGACAAGAGGAACTAGTCATATGATCTAAGGCTCTAGAATCAATGATCCACGGGCTGAATCCTCTACCACCATGGCCCTCATGAGGACTACCAAATCTACCTCGCATGCCACGACTTCCTCTACCACCACGTCCTCCACAAGAACCACTAGACCCATCCTAGGAAACAACTAAAGTAGACCGATCACTGATAAGATCTGTACTTGTCGGAGAGCGATGATTAGACCGAGTAGTATGCTGAAGGCGAGAGAACACATCAGGAAGAGATAGAAGTTTGGGACCGTCCAAAATTTGTGCACGGATAGGCTCATATTTTGATCGCAACTCAGTCAAAAAACGAACAACATCAACATCATTACGTTATTGTTCCATCTTTAAAACATTAGAAGATATAGGCTGATACAACTTACTGATGTAGGACAACTTTGTAAAATAAAAAATAAAGGCCGTTTAGGGGCTGTGAACAGTAATGGGGATGTGAACAGTAATTTTGACTAGGAATCATTCCTAGGGTTCCTTAGGCATCACACCTAAGGTTAGAATTGCATCACACAACTCAAGAAGCATGTAATTGTTGAAATTTCTGAATATCTCTCTCTATTTTATTAAAAGTAACACTAACTATAAATAGAGTTCTAAATACTCCTAATCCCAAAAGATTAGGATTCCAAAGTCTCTAGGACTCCAAAGACACTAGGTCCATACAGATTAGAAAACTAAAATTAACTAGAACTAGGACTTTAAATTCTAGAATATTCAACACTAGAATTTGACCCAAAAATATAACCTGTTCCAGAAATTCTAAAAATTACAAAGATACCCCTGACACTAAAAAATATTTAAAGGATATATAAAATATTAATACTAACAAATTGATTTAAAATAAGACTCAAAATACAATAATGCAAGGTTCCATATGAGTCTCTGTGTTGATGGAAAGCCAATTCTATTATCTTTCTCATCTTCGAATTTGTGTTTCTTTGAACATCTTATGGATTGCATCACTTACATTCCTCACAAATTCCCATGACCTTAGAAAAGTACTCCTCAATAGTCAAGGTGCCTAGGCTAAAGTACTGTCTACATACCTCATAAATACGTGTGATATTACCAGTGCCAGAATACATGTGAGTCAGTCGATCCCAAATCTCCTTGGCAGTGTCTAGATAAAGTAAAGAGGAACTGATGTGAGGCTCAATGCTAGTCAAGAGGATTGAAATAATATGTGCATCTTCCTGCCCCCACTGAGCAAAGCCAGGATCACTCTCCTTTTGTTTAGCCTCCACTAAGTGCTTACGAAGACTTTTTTCTTTAAGAAAAACATTGACAGATTGAGCCCACAACACATAGTTACTCTCATTCAATTTAACAGAGGTCATAGGAGCATTAAAGAAGGAAGCATGAAACAAATTTGGTGGAGGAACTGAGCTAATGGGAACATTACTAGTGGTCAAGGGAGCATTATCTACCTTAGGATCCATGCTCTCAAGAAAAAACTAAGCAAAGAATGCAGAATCAACAAATAGATGTGCTAAAACTCACTGCACAAGGGCGAAAGCAGTGAACCGGGCCAATACCAACCAAAAAAAATGGCTGAAAATCCCACTGAAGGTGCTAACCTGGCTGGGGAAACTGGAAAAGTAGTGAACCAGACTCAAAGCTGCTGAATCGGCTGGAGAAGCTGCTGAACCGGCTGGAGAAACTGGAAAAACGGTTGGAGAAATTGGAAAACCTGCTGAACTGGCCTCAAAGCTGCTGAACCGGCCGGAATAGATGCTGAATCGGCCGGAATAGATGTTGAACCAGCCAGAATACCTGCGGAACCGGCTGGAATAGGTGCTGAACCGGCCGGACCAAGGAACTGGGCTCTGCTGAATGGACTGCACCAAGTGACTGGGCCTTGTCTGATTTGGGCCTTGTCTGGTTTGGGCCTGGTCTGGTTTGGGCTTACCCAAATTACTAATTCAGGAGGAAGACAAAAAATTATCCTCGGTTGGAACGAGCCCACACCTGCAGCCTAATAGGGGTCTTCCTCTTCACAAAACTAACGTTGACTGGGGCAAACCAGCGGCGACACAGGAACGACAAAGAACAGTGGCAACACAAGAACGGCAAAGAACAACACCTACGACACTAATCAACACAAGCACTAACGATGCGAATCTCTCAGGCGATGCCAATATGAGGAATCACGATCAACAGGAGCAATCATCAACAAACTCGAATGACTGCAATGGAACCACTTGAACAACGACAACTTCCTCTACAATACTCTTGATACAAAACTCAACATCGATCCATCCAACGAAAATTCATGCTATTGAAGTGGGCATCACAACCAACCGAGAAAAATAGGAAAAAGAAATTATGATACCAAAGAAGGGAAATTATAAACCCTAATACCATGTTCTGATACTATTTACTCTAAAAATTTAAGCTGCTAATGAGAGTGTAACTTAAGTATATATACTTCAACAATAATAAACTGATACTATAGGAATTACAATATTACCCTACACTACTAAAAATATAAATAAGAACTCTAACACCCCCTCAAGTTGGAACATAAAGATAAAAAATGCCCAGCTTAGAACAAAGATTATTGAAGATAGATCGAGCCAATGATTTATTAAGGATGTCACCTAGTTGATCACTAGACTTGATGTATGGTGTGATAATCTCCTCACACATCACGAGATCTCAAATAAAATGACAATCCACTTCAATGTGTTTAGTCCTCTCATAGAATACCGGATTGCTAGCAATGCAAACAACTGCTTAGTTTTCATAATTCTTCTGCATAGGAGGGGGCATACTAATACCCATATCACGAAGTAGTGAACGAAGCCACAACATTTTACACATAGTATGAGCCATGGCCTGGTATTTAGCCTCTGCACTCGAAAGTGCAACCACATTCTATTTCTTGCAATGCAAAGTAACAAGATTTCCATCAATAAATTTACAATAACCTAAAATAGATCGTCTATCAATACGACTCTTGTCCAGTCTGCATCAGAAAGACCAGTAACAATCATAGAGGATGAAGGACGATTTAATAATCCTTTACCTAGTGGTCCTTTTAGAAATCGAAGAATACGACAAATAGCCTCCCAATGAGGTTTATGAGGAGTATACATGAATTGACTAACCACACCTATAACATAGGTAATATCAGGATGATTAACTGTAAGGTAAATCAGCTTACCAACCAACCTTCGATAACAAGCTCCATCATCAAATATGGTTCAAGGTATCGGCCGAGTCGTATCTGACTCGGCCACCTCCGATCCAATAACGATACACGATTCACAAGTATCACGATATTAAGCTGAATCGGTGTCAACTCGGTTACGACTCGGACGTATCAGCCTAACTCGGAGTTATATCGGTCCAACTCGGACGAGTCGGAACTGAGTCAACACAATATAATGCAAATCATCTACTAGACCTCAAACAACAAAAATAGCCAGAGAAAGAATCAAATAGAAGAAAATAAAGAAACCCATGTAACCCTTAATTAAAACCCCTTTTTGAGCTGTAAAATCAGAAGAAGCAATTGACAGAATTTACAAACAAACTTGTAAAATCGAAACTTACAAACCGCGAATACAAAGTATAGAGGGTCTCTCTACGATGCCTCCTTTTTCTTCTTCTTCTTCTTTCTCGCGGAGACGCAAATCAAAGCTTGTAGAAACCCCAGGCTTGTAGATTGAAGCTTCGTCAGTTCGCAAGCCCTCCCCCTCTTTGTTCGTCTGTTCATCTCTCTAGCTCTCTAACCGATACCCACAGTAAACACAAACTCATGCCTTTTTTGTATGGTCGGTTTGGATTTTCTTTCTCCTTCTAATTTTTTTTCTATTGTTTATTGTTTGATCTAATTAGGAGTTAAACTCATTAAATTAGTACATTTATTAAAAGTTAGATTAAGTCATATATACATTAACATAATAACATATTTGTCAAATTTATAATCGATAGATGCATATTTTTTTTATTGTTTTTATTTTAAACTTGTTTAAAAATAGGTACTAGTATGTTCCAAATAATTATAGTACTATATACTTAGTATGTTTTTAAATGCTTACAAGTGATGATAAATATTTTCGGTAACGCCCTCTTAATTCTTTTTTACTATGTTTAAGGTGTTAACTAATGTATTTGGAGATATGATGCATGAATGATGATATTTACATTTTTAGAATTTTTCATTATTTTTTTAGAATTTTTTGGGCCTTTTATCTAGCATTTTGAGCGTATCAGGCAATACCACGCCCCGACCGATGTGTCTCCGTGCCCTCCGAGTCGATGACCGATACCGTAACTTTGAACCATATCATCAAAACCTTCACTACTATCAGGATCCAATTTAACTGTGAAGTCCATAAAAGTATCAACTGGACGTGCACCAAGAGTACCAGTTTTAGACAATAAATCGAATACATACTTTCGTTGGTACAAACTGATATTTTCCTTTAACCGGCAACTTCAATTCCAAGAAAATACCAAAGAAGTTCTAATTCTTTAGTATGAAATTACTTTCCCAAATAAATCTTAAAGTGGGCAATATCATCTGAGTCATCACCGCTAATGGTAATGTCATCACATACACAATAAGAATAATAACACCTATTGAAGAATGACGCATAAAAACTGAATGGTTTAAAGTAGAACGTTAAAAACCATATTAAAGTACAACAATATTTAACTTATCAAATCAAATACGTGGTGATTGTTTCAGACCATATAGTATTTTTTTTAGACGACACACTAACTGTTCCTTATCAAATACAACATAACCTGGAGGTTGTACCATATATATCTCCTCTTGCAGTCTCCATGTAAAAAAACATTCTTGATATCCAGTTGATACAAAGGTCAATCACAACTCACTACAATTGAAATAAGAACTCTAACAGAGTTAAGACGGACAACAAGAGAGAAAAGTCCCACTGTAATCCATGCCATATGTTTGGGTGTAGCCTTTTGCAATCAGACTGGCTTCAAACTTTCAATGGAAATATCAGGATGATACTTCACTATGTAGACCCAACGACAACTGATAGGTTGTTTACCAGAAGGAAGAGTAGTAAGGTTTCATGTTTGATTCTCATTAAGGGCTTTCATTTCCTCATTCATAGTCAGTTTCCATACAGGAGATGTCAATGTCTGTTTTAAAGAACTAGGAATAAATATCGAAGACAGAGTCAATGCAAAATAACGAAAGGATGGTGAAAGCCCATGTAAAGAAACATAATTAGAAATGGGATAATTTGTACAATTATGGATACCTTTTTTGAATGCAATAGGCAAATCAAAAGATGATGAACTAGCTGACGACTCAATGTGTAGGACCCTCAGTAAAATCAGGTGATGGCTATGGAGCTGAAGCTGCAGCATATGGAAGAACCAGTCTATTTGGAGCAATGATACCCTTGTAAGGGAGGAATATGGGTGTAAAAAGATACTGGGCTCCCCCTGACTGCGACAATAGGTAACAAGGGCTCCCCCTAGTTGGGAAAGTCTAAATTTGGGGAAAGGCCATGTCTTGACGCAGAGAATAAAGAAGATGACTCAAAAAAGATAACATCAACACTGACATAGTATCATCGAGAAATAGGGTCACAACAGCAATAACCCTTTTGAATTCGAAAATATCCCAAAAAAACACACTTGACTGAGCAAGGCAAAAGTTTATCCCGACTCGGACCAAGAAGATGAACAAATAAAACGCAAGCAAAGACACGAAGAGTGAGTTCAAATGGTGGTTTATCTATATAAAGTAATGAAAAAGAAAATTTGTTGTCCAAAATGTGAGAAGACGTGCGATTAATAAGATAGACTGAAATAAAGGACAACATTGGTCCAATATAGTTTTGGCACATGCATGTTAAACATTAAGGTGCAGGCAAAATCCAACAAATGACGATGTTTACGTTCGGCAATGCCATTTGGTTGGGAGGTACGAGGACTGGTAGTTTGATGGATAATACCACAGTCTGCACAATTTGTTTTATAAATAATTGAATACACTCAAATGCATAATCAGACCAAAGAACTTTCATACTTTTATCAAACTAAACAAGAATTTCATTATAAAAAGTGGTAAAGATCTTAGACAATTTATATCGATCTTTCATAAGGAATAACTAAGTCATACGAGAGAAATTATCAACAAATATGACAAAATACTGAAATCAGAAATATTTTTGACTCTTACCGGACTCCAAATGTCGGTATGAACAACATGAAATGGACTGGGCTGACGATTTAAAGGGCTAGGAGGAAAGGAACTACTGTGATGCTTACCTAATTGACAAGCCTCACATTCTAGCACAAAAGAAGAACTCAAACCTGGGATAACTTGACTCAACTTTTGCAAGGAGGGATGACCTAGTCGAAAGTGCCACTGAAGAGAAGACATTGTAGCACTCAAGGCATGAACAAAACTACTAGGATCTAAATAGTATAGACCATTGCTCTGATACCCCAAACTAATCACCTTGGTCGTCTTGAGGTCTTGAAAAACATAAGAGGATGAAGAAAATATTACGAAATACTGTAATGACTTAGTTAATTGACTTACAGATAACAAGTTAAGGGGAAAATTAGGAATAAACAAACTAGAGGTTAATAACATAGACTCAGTAGGGTGGAGATTGTCAGTCCCATGTACTGGTCAAAAAGAACTATTAGCTAACATAATATGTGAGTTAGACGAACGAAAATTAGAGAATAGGGAAGAAATATTAGACATATGAACACTAGCTCCTGAATCAATGATCCAAGATGATGGAGAAGGTGGAGCAACCACACATACAGAGTTACCTTCATTAACAAGATTGGTAGTAGGAACAGATAAATGTACCAAAAAGGAAGATAACTATTGGATACTTGGATGAGCTAATGAAGCTGAAAAGATAGATCGTCATGAGAATTAGTAATAGATGCAACTGGACCATTAGTAGGCGTATGATGTAATGAAGTATCATTAGAAGCTTGATTACAATATGCGGGTCTCCCATACTTATTCCAGCAATAAGTCTCAGTATGTCCAGTGCCACTGCAATAAGTACTTTTTCACTTAGATTGATGACCACGACCAAAACGAACGCCACACATTACATTATAGAATGAACCACGATTGCCACCATGAACAAAACCATTACGATCATTCAAAGTCGTCATCGAAAAATCCACAATTAATTATTCACCCAAAATCTTGCAACAACACCAACAACCTACTCAAATAGAACTAACTAAACAACTCAAATCACTGAACTAGACCCAGGAGGACTATGTGGGGATGGTCCTGTTCAAAAAAAAGGAGAATAAGGTGAACCAGAGGAGGAAAATTCCTGAACCGGAATGAACCGGTTTGAGAGAGAGAGACTGAAGCCTCTAAACAGGTTGGTTTGGACAGGATGAACCGGTCTTCGAGTGAACCAAGCCGGTTGGACCAAGAGGCGAGGCTAAAAAAAGAGATGGGTCGTGGGTCTTCTGTGCTTAGACCCTTTTTTCTGTTGGATCTGCAGCAAAATGGGCTTGGGCTTTGAATTGGAAAAAAATATGGGCTTAAATATCTCAAGATCCGATCCACATCTCCAGGTTAAATCATGACCCAAGACTTCTTCTTCTTCCTCGATCACGTCTGACGTGAAGCCCTAGCTCTAGTGTTCACAACAACGGCGAACACATGCGACCATTGATCACGCCAGCGATTCGCAACAACGGCAAACACATGCGACTATTGATCGCATCTCCGAGGGAGGCGCAATCAACAAGAGACCGACCAAGGCACAATCAACAAAAAAACTTCAATGAGAACCACGAAGCTCAAACTCTCTGCAACCATTCGACTCCACGATGCAATGAGCCTGTCATCAACCACAACTTTGAAGCTCTGTATTACCCCTTCTGAGCTCCATGCTCAAAACATCACAACATCAACACAACGAAGATCTTTGATTTGGTTTCTGTAAAGAAGGGGAAAAAAAAGAGAAGAGAGGAAAAAAAAGAACGAAAATATGGATAGATTCAAACCCTAATTAACTTGCTTTGATACCAAGTTGGAATTCAAATAATCAAGTATCAGAGTTAGATTTAGGAGAAAGAGAAGAGATTGAGGAAATAATTGTTGTGTGGGCTATGTTGCTCTACACTCTCTTATTTATAATAAATTGATATTATGAAAATTACAATATTACCCTACACTACTAATAATATAAATAAGAACTCTAACAATCCGCACCAATGTGGAATTGTAATTTGGTCTAATATGGTTACATCATATTCCATGGTGCTTGACCTAGAGACATATCTGCAATACCTATGGTATCATCGAAAATTTGTTTTGCAATCAACATGATTTGTATCTTCATAGTAATGACTAATAGAGAATTATTGCTAGTTAAATTTTTGAGAATATAAGCCTCACTCTTTTTCTTAGAAACCAAGTCATAAAGACTACGCTTGGGTGAAGGCATTGCACTTGTGACACACACAGTGCCTTTGAGCTCCAAGAAGAATAGCTCACCCCTCTGATTCTAGGCTTTTACAATTTGCTTGATGGAGAGAATGTATTCATGAACCTGTATCAATGTAAATGTGTCATGTTAGGTTGCGATGATTGACGGGAAAGGAAAATGTAACCATTTTTATCCTTCTTTTGCATTTGGTAGTCATAGGAAATTGTGAGTCCTGACATAAATACTTTTCTGCTGGAAAATTCCTTCAAATTATTTCCTAAGTTTAATACGGGATTTTGCATTGCTTTCCTATAAATGAAACACATGCTGGAAATTATTTTTCTTTGTTTTTCTTGTTCTTTCATTTTTGTTAATTCGGGTTTCTCGGGAAACACTTTTCCGTATGAAGTTCTAGACAACCAAAGGAGCGTTAAAAATGAAACGTGGAAAATCTTTGAAGATAAAAATACCCAGCACTTATTTTCTGAAAAGAATAGAAACAAAGCGAAAATATATTTGCTTCTCAACTGTTGTTATGAGGAAATTCAATTGAGAATGAGTTATCTCCTAAAAACGTCATAATAGAGTTGTACTATGATCATTGTTTTGGAGTCAAAAGAATGAAAAGTTAATCCATACCCTGTGTTTTAGCCTTTTAGATATTATGAATCTTGGATTCTTTTTGAAGTTTAGGGTTTAGGGGTCACCCACCATACTGCCCAACACAAGAGCATCAGGTGGTTTAAGTGGGATGCCATGATTACACTGTGCTCAGCTTCACAAAGATATTGAACAGTATTGAGCTATGAAACACGGACACTATCAAGAAGGTAACGTATCCGTGTCGGACACTGACACTCCTCGAACATTCTTGAATAAGTGTTCGATACTCTTTTATCCGTGTACATAATTAAATGACAAAAATAATTTCGGACACGTGTCGAACATTTCTTTGGGGACATGTCAGACACTTCTTCACACCATGTTTACTATTGAACAATGAACGTGTGTTGACATGTAATTAAAAAAGCTTAAAAATTTAACTATAAAGTATCTTATACTATGAGAGAACATATAATTACTAAGACTAGATATGTTAAAGTTGTATTCAAAATATAATAACAAAAGCAAAAGATACATAAAAGATTTACAAAAGAACAATTGAGAAAATGAGAGTCAATCATTCAGATTATATATGTACAGAACACATCTACGAAAAAATTAATGATTATTGATTATTATGATGTCAGTCTAAAAATCACACTAGATGAGTAGACATAACATTTACTTATAATAAAATACTGAATTTTTTATGAATAATATATCATTATCATGTAATAAATTATATAATTTTATACATAGAACACAATTATCTATAGTGTGCCTTCAACGTATGTCCGTGTTCTACTTTTTTGATAAATGTCATATTTGCGTATCCGTGTCATGTTGTATTCGTATCTTGTGTCTCGTGTCCGTGTTCGTGCTTCTTAGGTATTGAGGTTCAGTGTTGCATTACACCCTCTTAATAGAAGGGTGGTCTGCCATTGTGCCTCTTTCACCTCATTAGACAATTCACACTTATTTTTTTTATATGAAATAAAAATTCTATGTCACGGAAAGATGCAGAAGTCCACAAGTCCACAGATGGCGGATAAGAAATCCACCCGAAAAAGCAAAAGAAAATGAAGTAAACAAAAGAAATATCAATTACCAACAACTTTCCAATTGTGTCGAAGAACCGGTAAATGAGTGTCACAAAGCTTCATCAGATACCACAACCATAAGAGATTTCAAAAAATTCACCCTATCCCATAACAACTCCATCTCTTCCTCATTTCCTTCAAAAATTCTGTGGCTCCTCTCCATCATCACCACCCAAAAAATGGTCAAAATAGCACATCCCCATATTTTAAAGCTTTTTTATCACTCCTAAAACCATCAAAACACACCACAAAAAGCAAAACACAATTGACTTGCTTTTAGCATTCAATTATGCAGGCATGAGCAGTCTTAAATCTATATCTGGTAAACTAAGAATAGTAAGTAGTTGTATTGCTTTTTATATCCAGTAGTTGTGGCATATGCTTATCCATGCATTATAGTTTCCTTTTCCTCGTCATTTATCTCACCTTTTGCTATTTTGTATATGATAACTCATTCACTTGCTGCACGTAGCTTTGTATGTGTAGCGTAGAGTACCACTCGTTATGCTTCTTTATTACGATTGGGAAGTTTTAACTTTCAACTTTGGGCTAGACTTGAATTACTTTATGAGGGAGATAGCCCTCGCATCCCCCCAGTGGGCAAAACAAGGGGCCATCACACTTGCAAACCATAATTTAAATCAACTGAAAAGCAGAAGAAGTAGGGGGAAAAGTTTATTTTGTTGGATTGTGATCCATACTTCCATAGCCCAGTCACTGAAGGATGTATGTAAAAACAAGCTGAAAGTTGAATTTTGCCTAGAGCCTTGACAATAAAAATTTGTGTATAATGTAGATCAAATAATGATGACATATGCCCTATGTTTTCATACTGCTATAAAGCATATGCTTTGCAATTCCCAAACTTCTTGTAGATTTTTCTGTAACTTAACCTTTTTTAATGTGTGTTTTCTGTAAATTAAGCTTTGTTCTTTTCCTTTTTCCCAGCATCTTTTTTCCCCTAATCTGGTGGTAAATGTTAACTTTCTGCAGTCTTCATTTGCACGTTACATGTCAAGCCAAGGATTTGATACATGGATTCTAGAATATCGAGGTGCTGGATTGAGCGAGGAAGTGAGAACCAGGGAAGTGAAGCGGCCTGTTACTTCTATTTCTGAGCAAGTTGATTTGGCTATCAAGCATGAGATGAATGGTGCATCCTCTTCAGAACTGCAGCCAAGCATCAACTCTGATGCGTTTGCAGAATATAAGGACTCTGCCAAAGGTAAAAGAACAGATATGGTGACTAAATCTAAAAATTCACATTTGGTCACAGAGTTGACAGATACTTTTTAGGTTTTTCTGAAATACTGTCTTGCCAAATGATGGTCAATCACAAATTATGTCTATTATACAATAACTGATATAAGATGTACAATTACATAAATGCTTCACAGATTTGATGGTAAGACAAATCTCTTCTATACCTAACCAAATCAGCGATTCTTGTGAGTATTATTGAACAAGGTCATCAACCAGTTTCTCCACAGTTTATCGAAATTCAAGAACGATTTTCTGCTACAATAGAAGATTTAAGGAAACAGCTTGGCCTCATTGTGAAGTATGACTGGGACTTTGATCACTATCTGGAAGAGGACGTGCATGCTGCGGTGAGGTGACATCTCAGTATTCAGGATTTCAAATATGAAAACTCTTGTGATTTTATCCTTTCAACAATTAAATCCTCTTAATTGAGATTTCATATCTGTACCAAATCACCCTTCCTCATATAGATCCATTGTCATTGTTGAAGTATAAATACGTAAAGTTACACCCTCTTTAACAGTTTAAGCTTTTAGACGAGTTGGTGGTTTAACATGGTATCAGATCACGAGGCCTTTTATTCAAATTTCATCATCACCCTAGTAATTAAAAAGATTTTGACGTGCTAGGCCCAAAATTTAGCCTGAAGGGACGTGTTGAAGTATAACTACCTAAACTTACACCTTCTCTAAAAGTTTAAGCTTCTAGATGAATTGATGGTTTAACAATCATCTCTTTTTTTTTCTGTATATAGATGGGGTACATAAGGACTCAATGCAAACCGAAGGATGGCAAGTTACTCGCAATAGGTCACTCCATGGGGGGAATCTTGTTATATGCAATGCTCTCCCAAAAATGTATGATGGTGTAAACACGGTTGCCCTTTCTGTTGTTTTATCCACATGAAGCATAATCTGTTTGTTTTTTTCTTTTGGACAAACCATGAAGCATGCATCAATGTACATGATTTTGAAGCATTATATTTTTTTGGTCCTTTCTATCAAGATTCTTGCATTTTCGTCATGATATGTTAACATAAAGGTTTTTCCACTATTTCTGGCCTGTTCTCAGCTTTAAAAAAATGAGCGTGGATGTAGGTGTCTGTGAAGGAGGTGGCCGGGGGAGGCACGGCTTGTCCGATGGAGTGACTTTTAATAACGAAAGGCACTTCTTGCATGTTCACTTAGTTGTTATTGTCCTTAATTTTGTTGATTATTGGAATGTGTAAAAATCTTTGAGAGTCTCCAAAGTTAAGTTCCGTAGTACTCAGCTTAATGTCATTTCGATGATGAGCTCAGTGGACACAAATCTGTACAAAAATGTAAGGACAAAAAGAAAAGAAAAGGGAAACAAATGCACAATTAGATAAAAATATTTTACTAACAAATTATAAGAATGCATATGGAAAAGTGATCACCATCTTCAGGATAAAATATTGAAGCTACAAAACAAGGAAAGGAGCATATTGTAATTCTATTATCTTCCAAGTTCATTTTTCTAGTGCGCTAATGAAGACTATAAAGCTTGTGTATAGAGTATTAAAAGAATGTGCATGAAATTGTTGTTTCTTATCTAAAAAAAAAAGTATTGACTGAATGTGCATGAAATTGTGTTTTTCTTATCAAGAAGAAGAAAGAAAAATGGATTTGTGCAATAAAAGCCTATGATCACACATCTTGGCATTTTCATTCATAGAATCATGGAAAAATTGTATGGAATGATTCTTGGAAACATTATGATAATAAAGTCAACTTGCATGTTAATTTTTCCTTTTATTCTTTAAATATCACTGGTCCTGGTTTGACCACAATGAACCTTACTTGACGTGTCAATAATGAAGAGAGTTTGGTATACCTATGTATGATCTCTTCTATTTGCGAATGGAAGTTGTCACATGTAGTTGTGTTGAGAACTTGAGATAATGGTTCTTGGCTTTCATCCGCTTCTACTTCAACCTTCTCCCCAGGAGAAGGGCACAAAAGAGTTCATGTAGTGGGGCAGGGAATGAAGCAGAGGAAAAGAAGTTTTTTCTAGACGATCTCCTTGTCTCGATGCACCGGCATAGAGGGAAACCTCTTATGCCTTTTGTCTAGGAATCGATTGATCTTAACGAGAAACAGAGATTTTAGGCACAATAGAAAGGAATGTTGTAACCGGGGTGGGTGAACCCTCATAGATATCAGGTGTCCACATATATAGAGTCAAAAGACATATGGAGTCCGAAGGGGAGGGGGTTTTCTTCGGGGCTCAAGAGATGGAATAGATAGGGCTCCACAAGTTTTGAATTCGCAGCGGGGAATTCACACGAAAGGGAACGAGGAATTCTCAACGAAAAAAGTACTCTCTGAATCGAACGTGAAAGTCGTTTTCCATCAGACGGCTGTTCGCCTAACTCTACTCTCGACTTGGATTATATATCCAAAAAGGTCCACTAATATCAATAGGTGGCATAGGGGAAGAAGCACTACACCTTGGAATCAACAATACGAAAATTTTGTTATAAATGACCCCTTTCCTTATCGGGCTCGGGATATTAACAATAATGGTTGGGACAACAAATGAGAAGGCTGTTTTCTTAGCGTTTAAACTACTATGCGAACAGTCCTCTCCATTGCTCTAGGCCAAGGCTGGCAAATCAAAAACCACTTTATGTAAACAAACAACCAACACCTTTCACTTACAACATTCATGAAAATGAAGCGTGCGGCCGACGGGAATAACAAGACTCTATGGCTTAACAAGTGCCTTCCCCACCAAAACCTTACTCGGGCCTCAACAGGGTGAGAGTAGTTGGGTCGAAATGAGCGTCCCTCTCCTTCCACTGCTGTGAGTGCTTACTATCTTCCGAATGTTGAGATAATATTTTGCTACATGTGCTAAAACATATTATTTTACAAGGTCGCCAAAGAAGGGACTCTGGTCTGGCATCAGTTGTGACACTGGGGTCATCACTTGACTACACTTCTTCAAAGTCATCATTGAAATTGATCTTACCTCTGGCAAGTGGATTGAAATATTAATTGTTTCACACAACTGAAGTATTGCTTCACTAAGCTTTCTAAATGTAACGGAATATGATGAGAAGGTGATTTTGATTTGATGTTTACTCAGGTAGATCCTTTACAAGCTCTCAACGTTCCTGTTATTCCGATTGGGGCTTTGATCGCAGCTGCTCATCCTTTTGCTTCGCATCCTCCTTATGTTTTATCCTGGCTAAATCCTCAGATTTCTGCACAGAACATGATGCATCCAGAGTTGTTTGAGAAGCTTGTCTTGAATAGCTTCTGTAAGTAATTATTGTTTTCCTTGTTTCACTTCCACAAAATATATGAGTAAATCTGTCAAAAGTACATACACGGAGAACATTGTAAGCAACAGTGGAAGATTTCATATCGATACCTTTGCTTGTTACATATGCTCTTTTGAATTACTTACCATGTCTTGCATCCAGCCCTTACAGTGCAAGATGAAGTAATCTTTGCATGGCCCATTATTCGTACATAGAAAAATTTCTGCTTGGTATGATGCTGTGATGTCATTTTAGGAGTGGAGATATTATGCCTATAGTTTTAGATATTGGACTGTCTGTCATTGTTGTGATCTATGTTGGATACTAGGGTTTGTGTTGGTGCAAAGTAAAACTTCAGGGTGTAAGCGTGAGCATTATTATGGCGGATGTCAAGTGTGAGAATATTCATGCAAGTCTGAAAGCAGCCACTTTCTGCACAAATCTCAAGGAAGTAAGTCTGTATTTTGTTCACCTCTCAACACCCTGCATTGGCGAGACTGATATTGATGAATGGCCTTTCTTTTTCCCTTAACTTCAAGTTAGGTGCTTGAATATGCTTCAAAAGTAAACAAGTTAAAGCTATATACAGCCTCTTCTTTTGTACATCTAATTACTTTGAAAGCCATGCACTTTTTGTCTTCTGTTAGAAATTGAAAGCCCTAAACTGTGATAATGTTAGAAGCTATTTAATTTATTATTTTTATCTTTATTGTTATGAAGGGTATTTTTGTCTTTTTTGATAGTTGAACTATAAATATAAGTGACAAAGGGAGAGAACCCTAACTCTCTCTTCTTTTTTTCAGTATCTTTATTTCTTCTCTTTTTCTTCCCTTCTCTTTACATTATTTCAACATGGTATCAGAGCGGGTTCCGCAATTCTTAGATTCATTGCGGAACAACACCAAATTTTTTCATTATTATTACTTTTCTTGATCTACTAGAAAAACAATATTTTTTCAATTTTTTTGTTGTTTGTCCACAAAAAAATAAAATAAAAAAAAATAAAAAATCAACAGCTTGGTCGACTTGTTGAGTAGTGTCCATCTATGATTTTTCTGAATTTTTTTGAAATTATTTGGTTTTTCGTTCTATTTTTTTAGTTTTTGGAAAAATGGGCCTATTTTTCAGATCTGCGATTTCCAACCTCCTTTTGGGGGATTGGTTGCTTGGAATAGACATTATGGATGCCGATCTACAATGCCCAAGGGTTGCCTAGTGATTTGGAGTTGTTTTTTTTTGGTGTTTTATGGATATAACGGGGCGACAAACATATTTTTTGGCCTTGGGCAATCCATTTTGTGCCTTGGCAGTGATTTCGCCTATTCTTTGTGATATTCATGTTTGATTAAATTCAAGTTTGAAATAGTAGCTGTGTTTCTTATTATTTTGTTGTTTTTTGAGTCATTCGGCGTGTATCTGGCCTTTAAGAAGAGGTAAAAATCAGAGTAACCATGTCAAAATTTAGCACGGTCTCTCAAAAACATTCAGCAAGTGTTGTAAGTCATATTTGACTTCAAAATGAAAATCTCAACCTACAAATTACAACAGTGAAGCTTGATGGGCACAATTACCTTACCTAGTCGCAGTCACCTATGTTGTTTGTTAGGAGTAAGGGAAAGATGGGTTATTTGACTGGAAAAATTGAGGAATCGAACGTTGATGATCCACTTTATGATAATGCAGCCAGAGATTAGCAATGGCTATTTATTCTTACGTATTGCCAAGGAAATTTGGGAGGTAGTATCACATACCTACTCGAAGATGGCCAACATGGCACATGTTTATGAGTTGAAATGTTGGCTTCACAATACTAAGCGGAAGGATTCCTCTTTGGCGGCTTAACCAACTCATGTCATGATTGTAGGGCCTCCTGCCTTTTTCGTCACAATTCCCTTTTTCCCTGTTGGCTACTTCACTCAAACCCCCTGGAAAAAAAATGTCTTAGGACATTCTTTGCAATGCATGCTTTAGTTGTGGGCATCACAGTGGTGCTAAAGTATTGCTAAGAGTTAGCTGTTTTGTAATTTTGTTACCTTGTTTTGTATCTTCGCTTCTTTGATAATGTACTCTTGAATAGCTGCTTGTTTGGATTTTGGAGAATCTGTGACAGTAGCTTCTGCCTTCTTGCGCGTAATTTTTTTCTATTGGATGAGCAAAATCTCTTTTATATTTCTGAAAGGTTTGGGTGAGCAAAATTTCATTTGTTTGTTCGACGAACAAGCAACATTTCATTGCACCCAAAAATGGGGCAAATCACAAGTACATGCAACATATACAAAGCAGCACCCCCTTCTAGGAGATATAACATGGAGCACAAGAACTCTATAAAAGATTTTATACCCCAAGGGCCAGGATACACTTCATTACTGCCAGAAAAAGTACTCAGGAAAGTATATTTGAGTTTAGGTAATCATTATTTACCGAGTGTATGTAATGGAAGCTGAATGCTTCTTTTTTTTTTTGAGTGCCTGTTCCTCTCCTTCCAGAGACTCCACATAAGACATACGGGGGCTTTGGTCCAAGTCTATGAAGCACGGACACTCTCGAGAAGGTGACGTATCCGTGTCGGACACAGACACTCTTCGGACACTCTCGGACACGTGTCCGATACTCTTTTATCCGTGTCCATAATTAAATGTTAAATTTTTAATTTCGGACACATGTCGGACACTTTTTTGGTGACGTGTCTGACACTTCTTTAGAACGTGTCTACTACTAAACAATAGACATGTGTTGAAATGTGATTAACAAAGCTTAAAAATTTTAGAACATATAATTACTAATACTAGACATGTTAAAATTGTACTCCAAATATAATAATAAAAACAAAAGATGCATAAAAGTTTTAAAAAAGAAGAATTGAGAAAATGAGAGCAATTATTTAAATTATATATTATGTACACATTGTCTACAAAAAAAATTGATGATTACTGACTATTATGAGGATGCTTTAATCTAAAAATTCACAAAGATGACTAGACATTAGATTTACTTATCATAAAATACTTAATCTTTTATGAATTGTATATCATTATCACTATATTTGTAATAAATTATATAATGCTATATATAAAATATAATTTTTTTTGTAGCGTGTCCTCAACGTGTCCGTGTCCTACTTTTTTGAGAAATGTCGTGTCGACGTGTCCGTGTCGTGTCGTATCCGTATCCCGTGTCCGTGTCCGTGTCCGTGTCCGTGTCCATGCTTCTTAGGTCCAAGTCTCTCACAGTTTCCTATGCACCCTGCTACCTCTCAAACTACAGAACAGTGCATCCACTGACTTTAGAAAAGAGAGCAATTCTTGAGCCACCTTATTATGCAAAAGTTGGTGATCCACTTTTTCCTTCACATTATTGCTCCTTCACTGCTAATTGAATAAGAGTTTTCCCTCTTCTTATCAGGTCATTGTATGACTTCTAAAGCTGCTGTCCACAGAAAAACTGCAACCTTCGAGGGGGCCTTGGCACACCAGACACGAATTAATTATCAGAACACGGCAATTTGAAAACATTATTACCAAATACAACATTTTTGAACTTACCAAATTACGGTACTTTTTTAAAAGCGTGTTTACTGAACACATTTACATTTTGAACATGCTTTATTATGTCTAACAAAACTAAAAGCGTGGTTATTAATCACGTTTACGCTTTCTCATTGAAAGTGGCACACTCCTTCTCTGTCAAATTGTATTTTCACCTGAGCGTTATCTCATCCGTCTTTTGAGTCTTCTAGCTAGCTCATAAGCACCATAACTCATCAGATGCAATCTGTACACTACTAGCTTAGCCTTTTCAACTATACTCCCTCCTCCAGCACGTGGGCCACACTCGTCTTTATCCTCTAGCTCATTAACACCATAACTTATTGGCTGAAACTCAATTTGGCCAAGATTTCACCTGTAGGCCAGCCTCTAGTGAACCCTAAAAGCAAAGACTCAAACAGAAAAAAACTCACCAAAACCAAAAAACGGTATGCTCCAATTTCAACTTCCAACCTAATAAGCAACTTATGAAAAGAAAATAATTACATAAACCAGTCCATTACAATTAGATGATGAACAAGGTGAAGAAGAGCCTGATGATGATAAGGATGAAGGTGTTTGGTGGGTCTCTTGTTTTTTTCGTATCTTGCCTGTGTCAATTGAATTAGAGAGTGGGCCTGATGAATATGTATGTGTGTAATTTATGAGAAAGCGAGTCTAATAATCACGATTTTCTACTGTTAAGCTTTTGTCAGTGTGTGTATGTATTTATAATAAACTCCTGCATTGGATTCTTAGAAAAGCGGGGTTGTTGACTAGGTTTTCTAATAAAAGTGATGTTGTTGACCACACTTCTAACAAAAACGAGGTTAACAAATACATTTTCAAAAAGTGTCGTAGTTTGGTGGTACTTCATTCCACCAAACACCCCTCCAAGGAAGCTGCCGCCGGATTGTCAATTAACACTAATATGTTTTCACATAGACAATTCATTTTGTGGTAACAACACACATCATCCCTAAATTGAATGCTTGGAAACTTGTGGCAACAAATGCTATATTCTTGGAGAATTCCTCCCAGGCTCTTCAAATACTTTTCCAAAGTTAACCCACTGAAAGGTTCTTACCTATTTCGATGTCCACCCACCATGATCACATCCATATTTCTCTCTGTATCTCTCGCCAGAATCCATACCTGATTGAAAACCCTCAAGTATTTTAACCCTGGTCCAACCTTTTGAATTGAAGTTTCAACAGTATTTATCGTCAATCCTTCCCTATGAAAATCTTCATGCAGCTTGTCAAATCTGCCGTCTATTGAAGCTGGCATAGTGAACACAGACATGATGTTGATATATGCCAATGTCCTCTTGACTAAACTAACCCGAACTTCTCCATATCCAGGGGGTTCCACATACCTTTTCATTTGAATGGTGCTCCGGGCTCCTGGAGAACCCAATTAGGCGCATGGAAGAAAACTTAACTGCTTTCTCCAAATTCCTAGTCAAAACCAAGCTGCCAACCACTTCTCCAACTAGAATTTCTTAACTTTTGGTGAGGTCGGTACAAAACTGTAAGACCGGCCCAAAGCATAATAGAACATGCCTAAGGTACCTCAGCTGTTATTTATCCACACACTGGGAAAACATTGTGGTATTGTTTGCAAAAAGAATATTTGAGACTTCCAATGGGGTCTGTCCCCTTCCTGCACTCTGATTTTTTTAATCATCTCCCCTCCACAGTTCTGCCCAAAAGCTTGCTCAGGCTCCATCACCATTGACCAATATGAAAAGCAAAGGGGATAGCTGACACGTTTGAAGCATTCAATCTGTTAAGCTTCTTTTTATGAGTTATATTTGTATTGAAATGGTCTTGCCATCCAATTCATAAGCTGTCTGGACTCTTGCCTTCAAAAAATTGATGTCATATTTGTTCTAGCCAATGAGCTCGGATGCGAACTAGTTAAAAGAGATTGTTATCAACTCAGTATGGACTTACTAGTCAACATCTACTAGGGTGTGCATGCCTGTTGCATTCCTTTTTCCCCTTTGTCTTTTGAACCATATTTGGCTGACAGTCTATGAATAATTCACAGGTACAGTGCCCACTAAGCTTCTTTTGCAGCTAGCAACAGTCTTCCAAAAGGGTGGATTATGTGACAGGAGCAGAACTGTCTTTTACAAAGATCATCTGCACAAAAGTGAAGTGCCTGTTTTAGCAATTGCTGGTGACCAAGATCTAATATGTCCAGCTGAGGCTGTATATGGTGAAGGATCAATTTAGCGTTGTTCATGTCTTATATTTTAGGGAGTCTAATTTGTCAAATGACTTTCTGAGTGTTTTTAATGGAACAGAAACAGTCAAGCTGATTCCTGAGCATTTGTTTACATACAAAGTTTTTGGAGAACAGCGCGGTCCACATTATGGGCACTATGACTTAGTGGGAGGTTGTTTGGTATGTGCTAAATGTGTTTTAAAATTGACATTCTTTTAACCATTGTGAAAGCATTTACATATTCCAAGTTTTACAACTATTTCCTTTAAATAATTTCACAATTTTCTAAATGCAGGCAGCCAGCCAAGTGTATCCACTTATAATTGAGTTTCTAACTCTTCATGATGAAACCTAACAATGTGAAGCCATACATGACAGACCTTGGTTTCTCTCTTATGCTTTCTTTCTAAGTTCTGTCGTTGAAAAATGAAGTTATCCCAATGAAGAATCACTTTAGATAGAAGAAAATCCCGGATGCCTATCAATATGTGGTGTTGTTGTTGTAAGCAGTTCAGAGGTGTCCATTATCGGTTGAGAAAATAGCAAATGTAAATATTACACACTAAAACAAATGTTCCTCCTAAGCATTGTTTCATCTCAGATTCCGAGATTAGCTTCTAAAGATGCACCCTTCTTGGAGTACTGTGGGTGAAATAATGAACTTGTATCAGTTAGACTTTTGTACCAGTTTGCTGTATAGTGAAGTTTTCTGGAGCAAGTACTGGACTCATCTTTCTTTTATTGCCAGCCAGAAACATAAAAATGATTCCTGTCCAATTTTCTTTTACAAAATGCGTATGATGTTGAAGATATATTATGATTCAATTTGTAGGAAGCTGTTGTCAGAGCAACTGACAGGCGTTTGTATTATTCTTTTTTTATGAAGAGTTATGGATCTAGCCTATTCTTGAGAGAGAGAGAGAGGTTCTGTTAAGGAATGATTTTTGGACTATAACAAAAGAGGGCCTTTTTAGTTATTTCACTCGAGCCAAAAATAAACAAATTGTTTTATTCTTTTTTGTGTGCTTCTGATAAAATGCAAATCAATACAAAACCAAGGAAGAAAACAATTGCTCTGACCTAAGCAAAGACTGGACTAGTTTTCCTCCCTCCAGCTCTCAGCTCAGGTGCCAGGGGGAAATACACTTCAATTCTCGAGAAGGCATCAAGTAGTGTGGATACTACTTTGCTCAATAATTAGGAAAAATGGATTCCAAAGCATTCTCACATCGGTCCATCTCCCCCCCCCCCCAAAACCACCACCACCACAACACACAGTACCCCAACCAAAAAAAACCCCATGTCCCCCATGTTCTGTCCAAATTAATTTCTGGGCAGAAACTTTAATCTATGCCAAAAATAAATGTGCTTTCCCTCTCACAAAGGATCCAGACAAGCTTGAAGGTGTCTTGATTTCATTTTAAGACCGGGGAAGAAAACTTTCAAGTTTTATCTGCAGAATTGGAGCCAAGGCATGAAAACCAGAATCAATACTTTTGCATTCAAATTTGTAAACAGAATAAAAGGATGTCATTACCAAAAGCGGCAAGTGCAGTACACATTAAACATTTGCTAAACAGTAAGAAGCGGGAAAATGAAAGATATTGTGATTTGATGAAATGGTAAAGCTCATATCACAATCTCCATCAGATTGCTAAAAAAAACTCCAACCATACGGGACTAGCAACCGAAAAAACGGCCCATCATTTCATATTAAGGACATAGGAACAAAATGCCACACCAAAGAATAGCAGTTTGCTTGTATTGAAGATGTAATCTGTACAGAGGAGACCCAAAACAGCTCTCCAAAAACCACCAGGGCTGATGGAAGTGTGAGAAGTCATCCAGCCTAGCATTGAGTCACGGCTGCGGTTTTACAGACAGGGCAGGTATTTTTCTGCACAAGCCACTGCTTTATGCAATGGATGTGATACAAGTGCCCACAATCGAGCTTGCCCATGTCATCATCTGTGTCATATTCCTCCTGAATTTAAATTGAAAAAACAGTAAATGCATGTTAAGATTGGGAACAAATCAAATAGCAGATTTGAAGAAAGATTTGACAACTATAAGCAATGCTAGTAACATTTTTTTATAAATTACCTGACAAATGCTGCACTTCCGCTCCATTTCTGTAGGGAAATGTAATGGCAAATCACCCGAAATAGAAAGCTTAGTTTTCCTGAGACAGTGTATTATTTCCTCTTCTCTCAATCCGGTATTAACGTATCCAATTCTATCACCAAGCTCAAGTAATTCCTGTTGGCACCACCAAATCAAGTTATTTGCACGAAAGTGAAGATTAAGAGAAACAAGTACATGAAAGTTTTCAATCAAAACAAGGACACAGGCATTTACTAGGAAAACATAGAGACCTCATATGACATTTTATCAACATCAAGTCTCCAGTCCTTGTGGCGATCAAGTCCATCTGACCTTCCTCCCATCATTAAACTTCTTTGGAGCATAACAATCTGCACCCAGACAATACTATTTTAAGTACATCTGCACTTAAAAATGAGAACAAAATACACTTTATAGGCTTCTAGCTATATTCTTTAAGTGACAACGACTAACAATCAAAAAGATACACACTTGACTTCTATAAAATATTGCTGAAGTCTTGGAGTACCCACAAACCAATAGACACTTCAAAACAATGGTGGAAACTAAGAATTCTGATTATAACATAAGATCCCAATATTTTTGAATCAACGTCGCACAGAATTAATTTAAGCAATCAATTAGAATTAGCCCGGAAAAAGGCAGATTGATCATGATTTCTCCTGGGGAGATAATCATTAAACAATGCATACCAAGTGCAATTTTTATACAGGTCATTAACTGAGGCAATGTTAAAATTGTTGGGACTTAACGTTGAAAAGAGAATCCAAGTTGAATAACAGCTACTTTGTGCGGCCTTTCAAGAGAGGGTCAGTTATTACAAATTTCTAAACAATAATGATTCAATGCAGAAAATGAACATCAGGCACACACAAGAACCACTTACGACAAATCGATTTACCTCACTGCATTGATGGAATTTCTCCTCCTGTGTCCTAGGGGTGGACAATAACTAATTTCGTGAGAACATTATGAAACAAAATTACTTTACCGGTGTTTTCTATGAATACCTATGAAACTCTTTATTCATATTAGGCCTTTTTTTTCTAATGAATTACCCTTTTAAAGATCACTGTACAATGACCTTACAAGCTCTTAAAGTAAAGAACAAGCTCATTAACTCAAATATTCAATTTCTCAAGTACCAACAAAATTAGATCTTTACTGATCAATTGACTGGCTATGTAACTAGTTCAATCCCAACTCATGTTTTTCATTGCTTCGACTTACAATAGATCGCGATTGATAGATACATTAGAATAGATGGCGATTGATAGAGCCATCCATGATCATAATTTCCAGAATGAGTACTGCTTGCAACATGATAGTTTTTATGGGTAGTAAAACATTGAACTTCCTGTTGAAAGCCTCTTCATAGATTTTCAAGAAATAGCTTCTCCGAAAGTTTCAGTGTAGCATCTATAACTTCCTCTTTTTTAGGCAGGCAACCCAATAAAAAGATATCCACGTGAATTTGTTTTCTAAGTCTTATACACTAGCTTATAAACTTTAACATTATGTTCATAATCAAGGATTAAAATTTCGTTTCATTTCAGACGAAACGACCAAAACATTTTGAAAACAAATCAGTGATTAAAAAGCGAAACTCTAATATTTCGGTACCTTTCGGGATATTCCGGAATCTAAATTTCAAAATTTTTATCGATTTTCTTTTTTTTTTTTGAAAAGTTTTGAAACTTTTCCGAAATATTTTTATTTCCATGTAGACCAAAACTATGTACTGAAACAAAATTTCGATTCATGCCATTACTATAATATGCATGTCATCCTTTTCTTTTCCTTATCTTTAACATTCAAAACACCAACTCATACATAATCTATGACATCAGCTATTGTCGCAAAAGGGAAAAAGAATTGATGATATATTTTTGCTAAGGGCCTCTGGCTTGACAATCTAGGTTCTTAAAAGACTAGTAGATATACAAGATCCCTAAAATAGTGGTTTACTAGGTCAATAATTCTAAAGGCTAGGTATAATATTTCCAAAGGATATGTACTAATGATATCACCTTGTCATAGACAACATGCAAGTATACTGTTATCTTTCTACTATGCAACATGTAAACCATAGACTTCAAATACATACTTGGTTAATTGGGAAAGAATTAATACAAATTCCTTTGGCAAGATTCAATGGAGAAATAATCCAGGTCAAGGTTCATGAAAACCACTTAAGTCTCAAGTAGTTAACATGGCAACCAGCAATGACAAGTACCAAATTTAGAGAAATTTGGGATTTCATGGTATGAAGAAGTTGAAAATAGAATGTTGAGGATTAGGGTTTAAGAAATAGAAAGAGGAGGAGAAAGAAGAGAAAGAAATAGATTGTGAAATAATGTTCTGTGTAAAATGTATTGCCTCCCTCTTATTTATAATAGACTGACACTACCGGAAATTACAATATTGTCCTACACTACTAATAATGTAAAATAAGAACTCTAAAAGTTTCCCTCAAGCTGAAACATAAAATCAAAGACGCCCAGCATGGATCAAAGCTTGGAGCAAAGATTATTGAAGACAAATTGAGCCAATGGTTGGGTAAAGATGTCACCCAGATGATCACTAGACTTGATGTATGATATGGTAATTTCCTTTCTCATCAAGAGATTTCGACTAAAATGGCATTCCACTTCAATGTATTTAGTCCTCTCATAAAATATCGAATTATTAGCAATGAAAATAGTTTGGTTGTCACAATACACCTGCATAGGAGAAGGCACAGGGATAACCATATCACGAAGTAGAGAACAAACCCACTACATCAATGGGAGAATTCTAAAAGGAGAAGAAGGAAAATTCCACAAGGACAGATTGTGGATGTCGGTTCGTTGCTTTTGAAGCTAGTTGTCAAGACGTTTGCAGTGAAATATCTGGAGTAAAGATTCAAAGGAGAAAACGTCTAGGCATGGAATGCGTTGAGGTATAAGTCTTCGAACTTGTAATCGAAGTTTTAAATTAGTGGATTAGGTTTAGGTGTACCAAGATTGGTCCTGTGATTTTTCTCGAGAGGAATTCCATATAAAAATTGCATGTGTCGTGTGATTGCTTACTTTTACACACCTACCATTTTTTATTCCTTCTTTATTCTTGGTTGAATGATCGAGCAAATTTGACGTGTGTTGGTGGCCGTTCAATTTGCACATATATTGGTGATTTGGTGGACGGGATTCGATATGTTTGAATTAGTGGATTGTGTTGAATTAAACTGCATTGAATTGAATTACACATTCACTAATTAGGTCAAAGGTCGTGATCATATAGGGGTTTAAACTTGTAATTGCGTGAGTTAGGTTTCATTTGGGCATAATTTCTAGTTTGAGTTCACAAGACATATTCGCCTCCTTTAGGTCACATTGTGTGGTCGATCTCATATTTTGCACTCCCAATCATAGTTATCAAATCGTGTATCAGAAGGTGTATCGTTTTTTAAAAATAGTGTATCGTATCGTATCGTGTATCGTAAGATACGGCGCAATTTTAAATAATTAATAATAAAATATATATACTTTTGAAAAAAATCATAGACTCATAAAAACATAATATTTCATTAATATTCCACCTACTATTCAAGTCACCAATATAATTTACTAATATTAAAAAAATAATGAAGGGTATCAAATTAAATCAATAGTACTTATGTATACTTAAAACTAAAAAGTTATAATGTCGTGGGGTAGTAAATGTAATTCTTGATACTTAAAACTAAAAATTATAATGTTGTGGGGTAGTAAATGTAATTCTTGATACTTAAAACTATAATGTTGTGGGGTAGTAAATATAATTTTTGATACTTGTAACAAAAAAACTCAGTCGTGAGTCTCGTGACCCACGACCGAACAGAGACAGAGAGAGAGAAAAGGCGAGAGGTGAGAGGTGAGAGGCGATGGGCGAAGCCGGTGCCAATGCCGGAGAGAGAGAGAAGAAGAAGAAGAAGATACCTGATGGCTGGTACCTCGTGGTCGCAGCTCACAGCGACAAAGAGTGAGAGATCGTGAGACAAAGAGAGAGAGATTTGCTCACGATTACAGGTTAGGGTTTTTGAAATTGAAAAAATTTGCTCCTATTTTTGAAATTGAAAAAAATAGCAACACTAACCTTAGGGTTTCATCCGAAATTTACAGGTTAGTGTTGCTATTTTTTTCAATTTCAAAAATTTGTTTGATTTGCTTTTGCTTGGGTGTTTTTGCTGATTTGTGAGTTTGGTGACCTGGTTTGTGAGTTTGCTGATTTGTGGGTTTGTCTTCATCTATGTTGCCTTTTCTTTGGCATTTTCTCTATTCTCTGGGCTCTGTGCGATTTGTTCAAAAAAAAAAAAAATTTAAACAGAGACTTCCCGAATCGTTTGTATCGAACGATACGGATCGTATCGGAAAAACGTATCGTGTATCGGACGATACTATGCAAAAACGATACAAACCTCCGATTCGTATCGTTTTACCCATTTATCGTGACGTATCGTACGATACTAATAACTATGCTCCCAATAGATAATGCCACGATTAGCACAAAAGGTTTTCATAAATGATTGATTATACTCAAGGACATTGTTAGACCGAAGAATGTTGATACGTATATCAAATTGAACTAGAATTTCATTATAAAATATAGTAAAGACCTTAGGCAATTTAGATCGGTCTTTCATAAGGAATAACCAAGTAATATGAGAGAAATTATCAACAAAGATTATAAAATAATAAAAATCAAAAATACTTTTGAATCTTGCAAGACCCCAAATGTCTGAATGTACAACATTAAAAGTTCACAACTTGAAGAGCTAGGAGGAAAAGAACTATGGTGATGTTTGCCTAATTTACAAGCCTAGCACTCTTAACACACATGAAGAGCTCAAACCGGGGATAACTTGAGCAACTTCTCAAGAAATAATGACTCAATCAAAAGTGTCATTGAAGAAGAGACACAGTAGCACTTAAGGCAGTAATAAGAACTTTGGGATCCAAAAGGTTATTACTCTCATGCTGTGAACCAATCACCTTCTTCGTCCTGAGGTCCTAGTTAATGGCATTAAGTACAACGAAAATCACCAGTTCCATGCACGGGTCGAAAAGAACCATTAACTAACACAATACGTGAGTTAGACAATGGGAAGAAATACCATACATATGAGCACCAACTCCTAAATCAATGATCTAAGCATATGAAGAAGGTTGGGTAGCCACACATGCAGAGTTGGCTCCATTAGCAAAAACTACGATAAAAGTAGATAAATGTGAAAAAAATGAAGATAACTGTTGAATGAGCTAACTAATCTGAGAAGAAAGATCATCATGAGAGCTGGAAGTAGATGTAACTTGACCATCGATATAAGTCTAATGCCCTAGAGAACCTAAAGTATCATCAGAAGTCAGATTTTTATATGTTGGTCTCCCATTCTTATCTCAATAATCCTCAGTATGTCTTATACCACCATAATAAGTACACTTTCATCCAGAATGATTACCATGGCTAGAACAACCACCACCTCGCCCACCAGGACTGGTATTATAGGGTGGACCATGTCCACCACCACGATCGCCACCAAAGACACCATTGACATTATTTAATATCCCCATTGTTCAACCCATAATCAACTATGCCACAATTGGAACCACACGGACCAATAGTATGCAACAATCAACAATCCCACAATGTAGGAGAGAGAACAAGAAACCCAAACAGAAATCCAACACAGTATCTGCCCAGAACATACACAATAGCAAATGGACAAACTAGGGACTTCGTCAGAACAGTGACCAGCAACTGCCAAGGAACAGTAACTGCCGACCACCTTCTTCAAGCAAAAAAGCTCAAAAAAAATTAACCAAAAGAGAATGGATACCACAGATTCCACATGGGTACTTCAGATTCAACCTCCTTATCCCTCAATTGCAACCCAGGGCAAAATCTCCTATGACAGAATCATCCAAACAGGCCTAAAATAGGAAAGCTGAACCACTGACCAAGTTAGAAAACACTCATAGATCAACGAAATACCAATAGGTCATCCAAAACAACCTTCACAAGGCTTAATAGGCACATTTAGCACTACAGAGCAGCATCAAACACCCTTGGATTACACGAAAATACTAAATCGAAGAATCGGCACAGTATTTTTCTAAAAATATTCGAAAATAGGAAAAGACCATTCAAACAACTTCAAAAAAAACACTATAAAAAAATCAGCACAAAAAACCGAATCTGGACATGGTTTCGGATCGCCGGAAAAATTTAACTACAGGATGACATCATCCACTAATGATGACATCAGCAATGTCAACAATAGGGTTTTTTGTTGGAGATTTTTCTTGAATTTGTCGACAATGTGTTGCCTTAAATCGATGCTCTAATACCAAGTTAAAACTACAATATTGAAGATTAGCGTTTAGGAAATAGAAAAAGGAGGAGAAAGCAGATAGAAAGAAATAGAGTGTGAAATAATTTCTATGTAGGATGTGTTGTCCTACACCCTCTTAATTATAATATGGGTAATTAAAATAGTACCCTACACTATTAGTAACGTAAAATAAGAACTCTAACAGCAGAAATCAAATGATGTGAGCACAACAATTTGCATAACTTTAGCAAACCCAAAAAAGTGGAGACAAATCCTCCCGAATCAAGCATAGAGAGGTGGTGAAATTAGTGCAACAGAGAGACAGACAATGCCAATAGGTTTCAACTAAATAAAAGTTTATTGTTCAAAAAAAACTAAATAAAAGTTTAACGAGCATCTCAATGAAGGGTTTTTTAAATATTGAGAGAGAGAGAGACAGGAAGGTAGGGGATGGAGAAGATATGACACACTATAAAGTCAAGCTGCAATCTTTCAAATCTGATAGGATTGGCAGTATAACATCTGGAGCCACATATTCGATTATCTTTGTCCTGTCAAATAATTTTTCCTCCCAACAAAAGAAGGCCAGATGGTGTATATCATTGTATATTTTCCAAGTGTTCACTCATTGAGCAATAATTTTGGAGTTTGGTTGATTTGACAGCTACTGCTTCATTAGCAGCACCAACAACAATAGCAAGAGCCAAAAATCAAGGCCGTTGACTAAGGGCATCAGCTTTTTTGATAGATACTGCAGCTTGTTACTAGTGTCAAAGGACAGTTAAACGAGAAGATGTCCTCATGAAGTGGAACAATTAGCAAACAAACTATCATGTCAGCAGAAATTTCATCCTAAAGATGGAAACTTTTGAAGGACTAAATCACATGCAGACTTATTCATTGCCTAAAAAAAACTTGAAGCGTTAACATATGACTTTGTTTTTATCAACTTCGACTTTTGGTCGATCAAGTAAACAATCAACATCCAGAGAATTTATCCAATCCAGTTTTCTTTGTATGACTATGTCTTCAAAATTGATCTCATAATTATTCAAGAAGGAAGTTTTGTGAATCCAGAACTATAAATGGCTTCTTGCAGTTAGAATGAATCATTTAATTGTAGCTTGTGCCCTCCAGAATAAGCCTCTACATCTTTGAAAGTGCACACTATTTCAAAAAGGCACTTTTTGAATTGGTGATTGCCACATTTAGAAGTCAAAGGAACAACTTTCAAATGTACCCATTAAACTGAATGGAAATGGTAAACCATTTGTGTTCACCTTCCCTTGCCAATGCTTCTTTCAACACATTTTCTCATGGTCGTAATCTCATCAAAGTACAAATGAACTGGTAATACATTTTGCTTGTTTGATCACATATAACAGCCGATCTTTTGAAGATCACAGACTAAAATCATGCCAGATAATCAAATTTGAATTAGCTATAGAGAATATATTTCATCTCAGAAGGGGATTTGACCACCTCATTTGCATTACGGAATTCTCCACATGGCTCGCAAGGACATAATATGAAGAAATCAACAAAAGTCAAAAAATTCTAAAAGACAAAAGATTCTACTCAAAGGCCTAGGCCTTCTAATGAAGAGCACAAGAGGCCTCCCAAGGAAGACGAAATTTAGAGGAGAGAAATTTGAAATTTGACTGATTACTTGTCCTATTTAACTATAAGTATTTGAAGTTACTTGTCAATAACTAACTATAACCTTCAGGTTACTTTTACAAGACTTGCAACAAATTCGGCACTATCCCTAAAAAAATCTTTCAGCACAATCACAAGTGATCAGCCCCTGGTTAGGATGCCAACTGTGTCCAAAGCTCTGCTTTGCTCTACTTCAAACAATGCTCTTAATTGCACCAGTAGCAATGTCTTCCCTGCCCAAAACTTCAACAAGTGAGCCCCCACCATGGTACCATTTTTCATGAATTGCCAATATCAAATGCAATTTTAGTTCTATTTGATGCATTTGGTGTCTGGTCTCCTCAGGCAGCGTAGTCTCCAATCTGTTCTCAAGGAACACATACATTTGCTTCTTGAAAGCATGGTTCCACTAATTTAAAAGCTTGAATTAAGCAAACGGAAGACTTTCAAGTAACAAACTTATGAAGACCTCCACAATGGAAGATGAGATACCCGGCTAGCCTTTAAAGCTGCTCACAACTGCATATACCCATCTTGTCCAGATCAAGGGTTACTTAAAAGTTCCACATCAACCCCAAAAAATCCTAGAAGTCCATTCACGAATCCTCCATTTCTACAAATGCAAAGCAAGCATTCTATGGCTTCCCTTACCTATAGCCACAACTTCAGTGATTATCCTAAGTCCCAAACAAAATGTGTTGCAGTATTCTTTGGTAATGTTTTGATTTGAACTATGTATTGCATTGAAACCCCAATACTTAAGAGATAAAGAAAGCAACAAAGTCCATTGCAGTGACTGAGACGAAAACGATGTTAACTGTTGAGAAAGCTACTATAATATAATTAGGTTTTACGTTTATTGTAATCATGGTTCAAAGTCGTGGTATCGGACCTCGACTTGGAGGCTACTGAGAAACACCGGTCGCGGCGCGGTTTCAGTCGATACGCTCAAAATGCTATGTAGAAGGCTCAAAATTTTTTGAAAAAATCAAGAAAAATTGTAATAAATATAAATATCATCATCCATGCATCATATTCCCAAAATACATTATTTAACACATTAATCATTACAGAAAAGAATAATAAGGGCGCTACCGAAAAACATTTGTCATCATTTATGTGCAATGTGCAATGGAAACACACGCAAAACCATTTGTGACATGTGCAATATTTTGCTCTTAATTTGGACAAGCATTTGGGACCATTGGGAGCAAAAAATAAACCAAAAAAATAAAATATCTTAATTTTTTGAGTCTTTTTATCGTTTGACAGAGAGAAAGAAAAAAGAGGAGTTGTGGGTGTAATTAATATAATATAACTTTTTTGTCAACTAAACCAACAAAAAAAACGAAAAAAACATACCCAAGTATAGAATAAAGTGAGACTCAGTTCTCACCTCTCACTCAGTCGCTCTTACTCCGGCGACGACAAACGAAACTAGAGAGGGGCGAAACAAGAGAGCGAGAGACTGAGAGAGGTAGACTTTGGGTGGGCTGAACTGGATCTAGTTTGCTGTATGTACAGGATCTACAGGTTTTTCTGCAAATCCTTTCAATTGCTATTTTAGGATTTGTTGATTTCTTCTACTTTGGTTTCTGCATCTTTGGGTATGTGAATATGCATGTGGAATTGGTCTTCTTCTTCTTCCCTTCTCTTTTTTTTTTTTCTAGTTTTTTACATTGATTTGTTTATGACTCGGTCTAACTCAATCCGACTCAAACGATTCGACTCCGATTTCAACCAACATCAACGAGTCGTGATCGAGTCAACGCCGATTCGTTTGAGTCTCGTGTTATTCGCGTACCGTGTAATTGTATCAAATCGGTAATGGCTGAGGCGGATACGACTCGAACTATACTTCGAACCTTGATTATAATGTATACCACACAAAGGGTATACTCGTCTTTTGCTTCTTTGTTCAGTAACTATAAATACAAGATTAATAGTGAGAGGTAGGGTAAGTCAAAGCCTCTCTTTGTCTCTCTTATATTTTGCTAAGTTTCTCTCTAAACTTAACATGGTATCAGACCAATTAGGTCTAATCTTCTATTAATCTTTTTTTTTTCTTTTCTTCTCCTTTTCTTTCTCTCTGTTTCTGGTTCTACTGAGTCAACTCTTTGCCCTTTTTAATTGGATGGGTCTGCACTGAAACTGTGTATTCCCGAAAGTGTAGTTTCGGTTGAAATCAATGGTGATTTTTTGCTAAGTTGATCTTGGTATTGGTGTTGTTTATGGTGGTTTTGCTGAGTTGATTTTTGTTGTTCGTCGTCGTCGGCGGATTATCGCCACTAGTTGGTGACATGAAATTGACGTTGATTACTGTCGGTGTGGTGGTGCTCGTCATCGATTGTTGTCGCAAAAGTACCGTGGGTCGCCGTCGTGTGGAGTTGGCCCTGTGAGCAGAACTGTTAGAGGCGCGAGGGTTTGTTCCCAAACCCTTCTGTGAAGACGGTGAACAGTGCGGTCGAGTCGAATCAGATCTTTTGATGGTTGTGGGCTCGGGTCAATTCTAAAATCTAAGTCTTTTGGCCCAAGTCCCCCGTCCAGCCCACGTCTTTTGGCAACCCAATCCCAGCCCAAACTATTCCATCCCAGTCCAGTCCAGTTTAGGCCCGGTTCAATCCGGTTTAAACCAATTCAAGCCGGCTCAGGCCCAATTCGTCATGGTTTAGCACCAGTTCAAGCCAATCTTAGGCTGTTACAGGTCAGTGTTACATGGTCCACCCCAGCTCAAGCATGATTAAGCCTGGTTCATCAGAGTTCGCCACAGTTTAGTACTGCCTAGGTCTAATTTTGACCGGTTCGGGTCCGGTTCAGCACTGCCCAAGCTCATACTGACCGGTTCGGTTCCAGTTCAGCACTCCCAGGCCTTATTCCACCGGTTCTACTCTGATTCACCACTCTCCAACACTACTCCAGTCGGTTCAGCTCCGGTTCCACTCTGTCCAGCACTGCTTCGCCTGGTTCAACCCCTTTTTCGCACTGTTTTACCCTAGTTCAACCCTCCTACGGCTATGGAATCCAAGAATGATGACACATCCGTTGTTACTTCTTTTGTGCCACCCGGTTTGTCTTCTACTGTTCTATTTAATGGTCCTATGACATCGGTCAAGCTTAATGGGACTAATTATGTTTTATGGTCACGATCAGTACAAGTATTTCTAAAAGGTAAAGGCCTCAAGAAATATTTTGATCAGTGGGAACAGGCAGATGCTCAAATTATCTCCTTATTATTGAATAGTATTGAGGCTAGTATTAGCTCCACTTTACTTTATCTTGACACAGCTAAAGAAATTTGAGATCACTTGGCCATTATGTATTCAGGCACAGGTAATTTTACTCGTGCATATGAGGTGTGTCAACAGTACTTTTGCTTAGACCAAGGCAATCTGAGTCTTGCAGATTATTATTCCCATGTCACGGGAGTTTGTGAGGAATTGAAGCTCTACTAGCCTTTTACCACTAATGCTGCAATGTGGCAGAAGCAACATGAAGATATGAATATTGTTCATTTCCTAATGGGTTTGAAACCTGAATATGAGACTGTTCGTTATCAGATTTTGGGTAGTTTCAGTCTCCCATCTCTCCTTGAGGTTTTCTCCCACTTACAACGTGCTACATTGTCTACTGGGCCTTCTGGTGTTGACCGTAGCTTACCTCCTGACTACTCAGCCCTTGTTGTTCCTACTACCTATAATGATAGTTCTCGAGGTGGTCGTGGCAACCGTGTTAGTCGTAGGGGCCGGGGAAGCCGTACTGGTGGTTGTACTGGAGGTCGTGGTGGTTGATCTGGTTCTCGTGTGTGCACTCATTGTGGTCGTGGAGGACACAACATTGATTATTGTTGGGATTTACATGACAAGACTTCGGGCGCTGCTAATCAGGCCTCTTATCAAGAATATACTTCCTTCTTATCATGTCCAGCTCCACCTGACTCTTGGTCTGTTACACTTACTCGCGAGCAGTATGCTCAGCTCCTGTCCCAACAACAGGTTGTTTCATCCTCCTCCTCCACTGCCACGTTTGCCCAGTTAGGTACTGCTTCCACTTGTTTATTGTCCTCCACTAGCAGTCTCTGGATCATGGACTCCGACGCTTCTAACCACATGACCGGTTCGTCTAGTGTCTTCTCTACTTATCAGTATGTTAATTCCCCATATAATGTTACTCTTACTAATGGTACTTTCTCTAAAGTTTCAGGTTTAAGGACAATTGAATATTGATATGTCCTTATCATCAGTTTTATTTGTTCCCCAGTTTCCCTTTAGCTTACTTTCCATTAGCAAGATTACTCTCTCTTAATTGTTTGGCAACATTTTTTCTTTCATACTGTGTGTTTCAAGATCTCCAGACGAAGAGAAAGATTGGTACGGGGCATGAAGCTCGTACTCTCTATTATCTTGACCTTGATATATCTCCTCGAGCCTTTCAAACCTTGTCATCTCCCTTTCAGTGGCACTGTCAACTTTGTCATCCTTCGCTCTAGAATCTAAAGCGCCAAGTTCCTAGTCTCAGTCATGTGTCGTCTTTGTCTTGTGAAGCTTGTCAACTTAGTAAGCATCATCGTGTTTCCTTTCAATCTAGAGTCAATAACCGTGTATCGAGTCCATTTGCTTTGATTCATTCTGATGTATGGGGCCAATAAAGAATATTTCATCCAATAAATTTCCTTATTTTGTGCCATTTGTGGATGATTATTCTCGTGTGACTTATGAAAGCCCGTTTGAATTATGTTCTATATTTGAGACCTTTCATCAAGAAGTAAAAACGCAATATGGTTGTCGCATTCGTATTCTCCATTATGATAATGCTAGAGAATATGAATCTGATCATATATCCTCTTATCTTCGTAAAACTGGTATTATTCATCAAACATCTTGTGTCTATACCTCTCAACAAAATGGTGTTACTGAGCATAAGAATTAACATCTGTTGGAAGTTACCCATGCATTATTATTTCAAATGAATGTACCTCGTATTTTTTGGAGTGATTTTGTTCTTATAGCCTGTCACCTTATTAACCGCATGCCGTCTTCTGTGTTAAATGGGCAAAGTCTATATTCCGTCCTTATATCTCATATCCCCTTATTCTCCTTAATTCCTAAAGTTTTTGGGAGTGTTTGTTATGTTCATAACTTAGGGTCTGGGTTTGATAAACTTAACCCTCGTGCTACCAAGTGTGTCTTCCTTGGATACTATCGCACATAAAAGGGGTATCGATGTCGCCTTTAATGAAGAAGTTCCATATTTTTCGGCTCCTAAGCAGCCTTTGAATCTTAACTTTAGGTAGTCTACACCACAACCTCCTCCCTTACCATCGTCTACTCCTCTGTCTATTATATCTCCATCCCCTGCTCCGCTCCGTGTATACTCTTGTCGTGCGCGGTAAAGTGCCCTTGCCAACTTTCTTGCCGTCTCCTGATCCGAGTTCCTCCGGTAATTCCGACTCCTTACCGATTGCTCTTAGGAAAGGTATTCGATCATGTGTTACTAATTAGCCAATTGATAATTTTGTTTCTTATGATGCCTTATCTCCTGTCTTTTCCTACGTTACCTCGCATTTGTCTACTATTTCTATTCCTAAGAATCTATCGGGTGCCTTGTCTGATCCAGGCCAGAGAAAAGCTATAGAAATTGAAATAGATGTCTTACATCAGAATGAGACTTGAGATCTTATTCCCTTACCGCCTGAAAAACGAACGATAAGTTGTCGATGGGTGTACACAGTTAAGTTTAATCCAGACGGTTCTGTTGAGCGTCTCAAAACTCACCTTATTGCTAAGGGTTTCCCTCAGACCTATGGTGTTGATTATGCAGAAACATTTTCTCCTGTTGCCAAAATCTCCTATGTACGTGTTTTAATTTCTTTGACTGCTAATCTTGATTAGCCCCTGTTTCAGTTAGATGTCAAGAATGCATTTTTGCATGGTGACTTGGCTGAGGAGGTTTACATGGAGTAACCACCTGGGTTTACTGCTCAAGGAGAGTATCGTAGTAGTGTGTCTACTGAAGAAATCTCTATATGGTTTGAATCAGTCACTAAGAGCATGGTTTAGTAAATTTTCAGATGCAGTATTAGAGTTTGGTCTTCTTCGATGTCAAATAGATCATTCTGTTTTTCACAGACAGACATATGCAGGGTATACTCTATTGGTAGTTTATGTTGATAATATTGTAATCATTGGTAATAATTCTGAGGGTATTACTCAGTTAAGAGTATTTCTGCAAGACAAATTTCATACGAAGGATTTGAAAAAACTTAGGTACATCTTCGAGTGAAAAGTTTTTCTGATGCTGATTGGGCTAGTTCTCCATCTGATCGGCGATCAACTACTTGTTATTGCATCTTCTTGGGAGGTAACGTTGTTTCATGGAAAAGTAAAAAGCAAACAGTGGTAACACGATCCAGTGCTGAGGCTGAGTATAAAGTAATGACACATACAACTAGTGAGTTGACATAGTTATTACACTTTATTCGGGAAATTGGTTTTCCAGTTCAACTACCATTACAACTGTTCTATGATAATCAGATATCCATTCATATTCCTGTCAATCTAGTGTTTCATGAGAGAACCAAACATATTAAAGTTGACTGTCATTTTATTCGAGACAAGATACTAAGTGGAGACATTGCAACTTCGTTTGTGAGATCTGAGGCTCAACTTGCAAACATGTTCACCAAAGCACTAAGTCGTACTTGTCTTACGGATATTTGTTCCAAACTTGGATTATATAATATATTATATTCCAGCTTGAGGGGGAGTGTTGAGAAAGTTACTATAATATAATTAGGGTTTACATTTATTGTAATATGTTTAGCACACAAAGGGTATACTCGTATTTCGTTTCTTTGTTCAGTAACTATAAATACAAGATTAATAGTGAGAGGTACGATAAGCTAAAACCTCTCTTTGCCTCTCTCATATTGAGTTAAACTTCTCTCTAAACTTAACATTAACTAAAGTGATGTATTTTGTAAGTATAAACATTATTCAAATCACCAAAGCTCATACTGTTTTCTACAAATAAATCCCTTGAACAGCTTCCTACTTCAAGCACAAGACCTTAGTCATCTTTCACAACAAGGAACAATGCGATAGTTAGCAAATACCATTCAAAGTAGCTCTATTGCCCTATAAAGTAGCCTTCAACATCTAGAAGCCTAACTATTAAAGTTTTCAAATGCCATTTTTTTCACAAAGTAAGAACAAAAAAATGTTACATAGAAAAAGTACCTGGTAGGAAATATTAAAGGTCAAGACAATGACACTTATACAAATTACAAGTGTACAAATGCAGAATGGGGAATACAGATCAGCATGAAATATGTAACTTCTGGGTCTTCTGCAGGGAAGAGATATCTTAAAATTTAGGTATTTAAGGAAGCATGGAAAACAAACCTCTGCCAGCCCTTCTGGAGAACGATGTCGAACATGGCGATGATGCCTTGATCCAAATAAATCCAATCGAGAGTGTGGCATTCCAAAGGCAGGGTCAGGATCAAGAAAAGAGAAGTCTTCAGGGGTCACCATTCTCCTTGTTGCATATGAAGGACGCTGCCAACACAAGTAAAGAGTTATTGAATATGCATTAAATTCTATATGAGTAACCATACTACTCAATTAAAGGATGAATGAAAAGTAAAAAGTTCCATAGATCACTTCAAATAAAAAGGCAATGCAAGATCCGTATTGCAAAAGATGAAGACACCTAAAGAAAAAGAAACAAAGGTGATCATCCACGAAACCTTCAATATAAACTGAGCTGCCAGAAACATACCAAAGGAGGACTCAATGCACAAGAACAAAGGAAAGGAATGCCCAATGCAAATTAGGACCAAGTGTGAACAATTAGTCTCCGACAAGGGCAGAGTCATGATTTATGTGCAGTCAAAGCAAACTATAACTAGTTGTTATATTAAAATCATGATGCTAAAGCTGTTTAGTTTATCACAAATATGTTGATTTGTTGATACTGGAAAACCAATCAATCAAAAAAGGTTATTTCAAATATAATTTATAACAACTAAATTTTAAAAATAATCAACAAAATAAAATTTTAATCCATCACAAAACACGAAACTTGAATCTCAAGAGGTCAATCAAAAACAATTTAATACATTGCTATTAATTTTAGAATTTAAATATGGAAATGCAATTCCATATGAAATCCATGACAATCATAGCAAATTTAGAAAATTCATGTATTTCGTGCAGTTCTCTCCTCCATGAATTTCTGATTTATTGATCAAATTCTAATTGGTGATGCTTGTTTAACATTCAAACGTATGAAAGCAATTTATGAAAGAACCTCCTCTATTTTTTAAAATATAAAGAGTAATGTTATTTAGTGACATAATGATGTGACAGATAAAATGGTCCAGTATTACTATTCTACGAATAAGTCAACAATTTAGTGTCAAGTTACAACTCCAAAACGTTATGATCGATCATGAAAAATACAACTTCCAAAGGCACAATTATATATTTTAAAAGTTATTCTTGATCGACCATAACATCTTATGATTCATCACAATATTTGTAATCAGTCCCTACATGTGTGATTAATTACTAACCTCATAGAGTTATATTATGTTTCTTACAAGTTGTAACTTAACATTTAAAGTTTTAATTTTTGATACAGTACCAAAAAATCTCTTTTTGATACCATAGACTTACCGTTATTCTAATTACAATTTGTGAACTTCTTCATGAGAACTCAAAAGCATTATTCAAGTAAAAAGGTACTCATAAATTTTTACAAATATTTTAGTGGGGGCAAATTTAAAAAAAAAATGTTAAAATTTTCAAAATTTCACATATACTCAAAAACATTTCAGGATTGCACTGGGTGCCCCCGGTGTAAATCTGCTCCCGGTCTCCGAGGAACACAAGGATGCCAAACAGGTATTCTAAAAACCTGGAGAAATTGCCATTATAAGAAATTAAAGCAAAAGAAAAAGTTTTTTTCTGCAGAGAATGTAAGTCAACCTGCCTAAATATGTCAGTTCATTAACAGATTACAAGTGCAACCTGCCTTAAATATGTAATGAAACACTACATAAACCAGATAAAAAGAGCAAATTGCCAAACAACGATTGATGACAATCAATTAATCATGATCAGATAATCAATCTAACTTCCCAACCATAGCCCACCAATCCATGACAATTTTTTTTGGTGAAGCAAATCATATAATAAGCCATGAGGTCCTCGAAAACCCTTCAACCAAGAATACAAGTGCCTACCCAAAAACCATAAACAAAAGGTACCCAAGAATTATTTACCATTTCAGATGATCAAGATCACCAATTATTGTGAAATCAAGATCAACTCTCAAATAACATAAGCATATAAACATAAAAGTCTAAAGCAGAACCAAAACCCATTTTGTTTGCAAGGAAATAAGAGCAAAACTGATAGAAACAATACCTCCCTTTGATTTATCTTCTCACCATCAGCCTTCCCTCTTCCTGACACAGGCCTTCTTGACACAACACAATCAACTGAGGCAGCATCAGTAGTAAAACCAATCCCAGGACCACACCAAACATCAGGAACAGCCACAAAAGTTGATGATGAGTTGTTATTAGTAGCCCCCATTGCCAAAGCTGAATCGGGTGCCTTGTTTTTCTTACTCCTCTGCTTCTTCTTCTTCACTTTCTTGGCTTCCCAACTCGCCGATGCCCGAATAGCCGCCGGCACTGATACCTGAGGAGAAGCTGTGCATCCTAAACCTCTGAATGTCGCAGATGTAAAGTTCTTCTTCTTGGTAGTGGAGATGGTGCGGTTTTCATTGGTGGAATTTGGGTTGAATGTCGAGAGGATGAGACCGGAAATGGTGGATTTACTCCGAGTGGACTGAATGATAGATGGGATTTGAGGTGGGTTTGGATCTGTGTCTGAGTTGGGTTGGTTTGGGTTTCTTGCTTTTCTGTATCTAATGTGTTCTGCTATTGTTGAATTCTCAGCAGTAACTACAGGCATCGTTGAACAGTATGGAGCCCAGAGAGAGAGAGGGAGATCAGTAGGTGATCGTGGGTTGGTTTTGGAGAATGGAATCGTGCAGAGTGTTGCAAGGGATATTAAGACGACAGAGAAAGAGAGAGAATGTCGGTAAGCGTATTAATAGTGATTAGAGGCCATAAATGGAATTCTGAGAGGGAGGGGGATAAGTATAACCCTGTGCTACTGCAACTCTACTTTTGCACAGCAAAATATAATAATTTTTAGGAGTTAAAATCACAAATTTTTCCAGGGATTTGGAACCTTTCCCACTTAAAAAGAACTAACTTCACTTTAGTAGTTATATTAAATCTTTTCAGCTGGATTGTAACTGTTTACTTATACTTTAATATCATGTCCAAAAATAATTTGTAGCCGTACGATTTGGATTATTTCCTACAAATTTAAAATAAATTTACTTGTGTCATAGTTTCATTAGATAAAAAATATATCTGACTAAAATAAAAATTTGTAATATGGTAATGAAAACAGAAGAGTGGGGGGAGTATGGGGGGATTTTAAGATGGTGGAAGAGAATAAATCCTTCTTTATTTGATTAGTTTTTATAAGGCATTAAGATGGTGATATATATATTTATTTGGTAACAATGGGGGGTGGTTAGGTGGGTTGTTTAATGTCAACTTGTTTGCTATGTGGGTGACTAATTGTCCATATACCCATTAAACAGACAACAAACTGAATCACTGGCATTTGTAAATTAACTTTTGCTTTTGTTTTTTTGGCTTTATAAAGTAAAAAATTGTGACTACTCAATGACTTATCAAAGGAGAAAAAGTTAATATATTCTGTCTCTTTCTCTCTGTTTCTGTCTTTTTCTCTGTGTTTTCGTCTGTTTAGTTGTTTGAGGATGAGCTGGAGTTTTGTTGACACAGTTTCTTGGTCTGTAAAAGTCAGACTTATGGTTGGGTGTATACAGCATTTTACCAGTTCAAAAGTAATAGAATACAGCATTTAAGCTGTGTCCCATATCTTGACCAAAAAAAAAAGCTGTGTCCCATTTGAAAAATCACAACCCAAAAATCATAGGTTATGTTAGGTCCAACTAATTAAGGTACATTTTTCAAAGACTATAAATGAAATTAATGAATTTAAATTTAATTTCAATGAGTAAGACCGATAAACAGATAAATTTGTTAGACCGATTAAATAAACGAGCAAATATGTTATGAGAGTTTATATTTCACATCGAATAATTAAGGGCCCGTTTGGTAACAATATGTTTGTGTTTTTTTTTGTTTTTTTTTTCAGTTTTTGCTAAAAAAAAAAAACAATAACGCGTTTGGAGTGTGTTTTTATTTTTTTTTTAGTTGATCAGTTTTGTAAACAACACCGAATTTTAAAAACATCAAAAGAGGTGCTTTTGAAAACACGGCAAAACGGAAACACGCGCCCCCCTTTAAACCATTTAATGAGGTCTAGCCTTCGAACTCCATTAGCAGCAAAAAAAGGATTTTTTTTCATTCCCACTATAAAAGCATTTTTTTTACCCCTTTTGCTCTTCTGTCGTTCATCTCTCTCACTCTCACTCTCATAGTCTCTCGTTCATCTCTCTCACGAGGCAGCGACAAAAGAGCTACGAAGGAGCGACAAAGAGCTACGAAGAACACACACACTCTCTCTCTCTTGCCCTTCTCTGATGAGTTCTACTAGAGTCATGGTTGGGTTTTGTGGGTGGTGGTGGAGGTGGATTTCGGTTGCTTTCAGTGGTGGGGGCGGGTTGGGGTTTCGGTGGTGGCGGGGGTAGATTGGGGGTGGGTTTCGGTGGGTTTCAGTGGTGGAGGTGGGGGTAGGGGTGGGGGTGGGGTTTCGGTGGTGGTGGGTTTTCGGTTGGTTTCAGTGGTGGAGGTGGGGGTAGGGGTGGGGCTGGATTGGGGGGTGGGTTTCGGTGGTTGTGGCAGTGGATTAGGGGTGGGTTTCGGTTGGTTTCAGTGGTGGGGGTGGGGGTAGGGGTAAGGGTGGGGTTTCGGTGGTGGTGGGGGTGGGTTTCAGTGATGGGGTGTAGTGGGGTTGGGTGGTGGGTTTCCATAGTGGGGTTGGGTGGTGGTTTTGGGTGGTCAATGGTGCTGATTGGTGGGGTTTGGGTGGTGAATTTTTGGTATAATACCAAACAAGTTTTTTATTTTTAATTTCACAATTTTTAAAATATAAATGACTACCAAATATGTTTTATATTTTTAATTTTTATCACACAAAAAAAAAAATTTTGTTCTGTTTTTTTTAAAAAAAAAAACATAAAAACAAAAACGTTACCAAACGCACCCTAAGACTATCAAAGTTGGTTTATATATTTGACAAGTCACTTTACCCATTGTCATATGGTATTAGAGTTGAGTCTTGGATAGTTAGTATCCGTAGATCAAGTCTCTTACATATTTGAATCTTAGTATGAATGATTATTTGTTTGTTCATCCCACGTGGAGGAGGGTTTTGAGTTGGATATTCTAACAATATGAATCTGCTAAACATGACTTGCACGCACCATACCAAACATTGTTGCGAGATGTAGCTCTTGTTTTTGATTTGTTTGTAATTGTTAATTGTAAAAATAATAAAATTATATAATATAAAATTCTTATATTTGTATTATTATTGTCATTGATGGAAAATATGAAGGATGGTACCCATCAGCCTTAAGTAAGGTGTTTTGTATAAGAGGGTAGGTGAAATGGTAAGTTTCTTGTTATTATCAATGTGTCAGGTGTATCAAGATTCAATATTAAGAAAGCTTCCCATGGACTACCATTGACAGCTCAACGTGAAGCCAATATCCATTTTTTTTTTTTGATCCAAAGCCAATATCCATTGGGTGGGGCTATTTCTATTCCTATCGCATTTAATTTTTCATTATTAAACTACTAAATTCATCTCTTCTGTATCCACCTCATTATTAACTAAATTCACCCTATGCTATATACACTCCTTTTAATAAATAAACTCACTTTATATTTTGTCATAATTAGGGTTTCATTCTTTTTTTTCTTGTTTCAGTTTTGCTTGGTTTGTTTTTGTTCTTGTTTCGTAAGTATATTTATGCATTCAAATTAATTGTCTTCTTTTATTATTTTTTTTCTTACGATGACTTCTTTCATTAAAGAGGTGTACATAAAATGAATGAGTTTAACTATTAATTGGGTGTATGTAATATAAGGTGAGCTTAGTTACTAATGGTGTGAGTATAGAAAGGGTGGATTTAATAATTTGATAATGAAAAATTAAATGGGATGGGAATGAAGATTTGTAGGGTGGGAATAGCCCCACACATATCCATTCAATAAAACTAAGATGGTTTATTTATAACTCATACTTTCTACATAACGAAGTGTTAAACTCCAAGAGGAGACTAGATGTCGAGAGTATAAACACAAGATTAGACATTATTGAATAATGAGCAATGTTACAAAATTCAAATAAAACTTAAAAAGTTATAACTCAAATGCATATCATCCCTTTAATGAGTGGGTCCTATTAATTTTTTCAATGGGACTCACTCATCCCACACTCATCCAAATGATGATATGCGTTTAGATTTTAATTTTTGGGTTTTATTTGGGTTATGTAGTATTTTCCTTGAATAAATATCTTACAATTAACAATATGGATTTTCAGACTTTTCTGTCACCCCATACAAATCCCATCCTTTGTTCCAAATAAAGCTACGTATTTATGTATGTATATGTATTGTTGTTAAGGGTGTCCGGATCAATTTATGTGTATTTTGACTAATCTTTACCCATCAAAGGCAAGTCGGAACTTGAAAACGTAACAACTTCCTTAAGGTTAGGTTATAAGAGATTTATCTTTTATAAATTCTCTAGTTCCGGTGTGGGTCGTTATTTTTTGACCGAATCAGAGAGAGGATTAGCCAAGATGTCTGTAAATTGATTCAGACACACTCCTAATCGTAATACAAAAAAAAATGATCATATTAGTGAAGGTTTAGCCATGATCTTCATAGTATTCAAAAAAATACGAGCTAAACAAATCGATCTATTGCACCTAACCAATTCTTTTATCATTTATTTATCGGATACAATATCAACAATGTATCACTTATTCCATTAAAAAAAAAATTATGAAAACCTTAGAGGTTGATTCAAAATTAGGTCTAAATAATATCGTTTAATGTTGAAAGTTACAAATTGAGATTTTTTCCATTACTCTTTCACTCAGTGGTAAATCTCACTCATATAGTTATAGATTTGCCATGGAGTAAAATTAAGTAATTGAGTAATGGAAAGGATTTGGATTTGATCAGACCCAAAAAAAAAAAAAAATGACAAACGAGAGAGAAGTACGTTGTTGATAAGCGTGTAATTATAAAAAGAAGGGAAGCTGATTGGTACTTTTCTTTCTAGTGCAAAGCTGATTAGTTGATTCCCACTTTTGACTTTTCTTTCTTTGCTTCTACTCATCCTTCTTTAATTCTTTCTTCATTTTCAAATTTCCTACACGCCATCTTTTCTTCAATTGGACATATTTTGATTGTTTTCACGGATGATCCAAAATTGTGACATCATACTTCGTGATTTTTTAATCTAGATTTATCGATATTTAATCTGATTATAATTTATGGGCCCAAATTTAACTGGGTTAAGCCCAATAAATCTGCTCCTCCTTCGCCCTCATTTGGCACTTAAGCTCAAGTCCAGTCCAGCTCAAGATCATCCTCCGACGGAATAAGAGCACGAGAGAGAGAATATCAGGATACACACGGACGTCTAATCTTACAATGATTGTACTTACCAAAGTAGTAGAGTCATCTCTTAATTATACTTACCAAAGTGGTAAAGTCTTCTTCGTCACGTCACCGTCTCACAAAACCTATATAATATAAGCCATCTCCACATAGAAGGGCACCACCTTATGATCTTGAGACCACCCACATCTCTCTACACACCTTGCTCTCTCTCCCTCCTAAAACATTGTAATATTTCCAGAGTATCCTCTCCCGGTGACTTTCATTCATCAATAAAACACATCCGGCCACCGTTGCCGTTCCCGAGAGTGAAGTAAGTCACCCGGACCGAACCACTATATATCTTTGTGTTGATTCGTTATTTATTATTTTTGCCATTGATTGCCTATTTACTGCTCATTAATTGCACCCTTACATATACTCGACTGTTGATCTTGTGCAATACCAATTTATGCATCATCAGTTTGGCGCCGTCTGTGGGAAACGACTAGTTTTCTACTCTCTTTCAATCCATGACAATCACTACCAGATCAATGAGTCAACAACCGGGAGACAACAACCCGGCCCACCGAAAGGAGGCTCCTCCTCCCCTCGCACCCTCGGAACCGTCTACTGCTGCGACTCCCGTCGCCGGGCAACAACTCTTACAAACCATGCAGCTGGTGATAAACCAGAACCAGCAGATCATTCAGTTGATGCTTGCCAAGGAAGGGTCACCCCTCAACCTGTCGCCCCTCAGCCTATGGGAGGAGCCCCACTCCCTCCAACAGGAGAGGAGCCATAGCCTATCCATTATGGGTGCCAGGCAATCCCTCACCATGGGGCCCCTCGCCAGAATGCCCCAAGGCCACACCAGGACGCCCCTCGTCCAAATGTCCCTCCTTAGCGTGCAGGGAGCTCATGTGTACCCCCTCCACAAGTACCTGCACAGGAGAACGAAGACGGCGAGAGCCAATATGGTGACCACGAAATCCAGTACCACCACCCGACTGAGGATGTCCCCAATCAATGGGACGAGAAGATTAGAGAGGTGCAAAACCAACTTGGTGATGCCCTCAACGCCATCAAGGCACAGATGCCCGAGACCGTGGATTACCTGGTAAGACGTACTGATACACCTTTTGTTGCGGACATAGTCAATTATCCTCTACCCTCGAAGTTCAAGATGCCCACCATCGAGATCTTCGACTGTACCAAAGACCCCCTCGACCATCTTGACACATACAAATCCCTCATGCAACTCCATAACGTGCCTGAGGAGATTATGTGTAGAACATTCCCTACCACCTTGAAGGGGTCTGCTCGCCAATGGTTTGCCAAGCTCAAGCTCTCCTCCATCCGTTCCTTTACGGAACTGAGTAGATCTTTCGTCTCCCACTTCATCGGGGGACGCCGACATCAGAAGCCTGTGACCCACCTGCTCATCATCAAGCAGGACAGGGATGAAAGCCTCAGAGACTACCTCACCCGTTTCAACAAGGAGGTGCTTCAAATTGAGGAACCAGATGACAAGGTAGCCCTGACCGCCTTTATCGCTGGTCTTCGCTCCTCCAGTTTCATGTTCTCTGTCCTCAAGAAACCACCCTCCAGCATGCCTGAGCTGCTGTCCAGGGCACAAAAATATATGAACGCCGAGGACGTCACCAAAGCCCGCAGATGTGAGTCCTCTCGAGGAGGAGAGAAGAGGAAGGACCCCTGCGAAGCCAGGAGGGAGACAGAGAATAAGAGGAAAAAGGCCGAGAGAGTGTCTGTGAAAGACCGTCTCGATCCATTGCCCCCGAGGGACCGACAGCCATTCACGCCCCTCAATGCCTCGGTAGAGCACATCCTATTCCAGATACAGGATGACCCCGCAGTTCGTTGGCCCGGGAAGATGAAGTCTGACCCCAAGCGCCGCAATCCCAGCAAGTACTGTCGCTTCCACCGCGACCACGGTCATGACACAGACGACTGCTTCCAGTTAAAGAGGCAGATCGATGAGCTTATCCAGCGGGGCCAACTGAGATAGTATGTTGCTGGTCGCGAACCGGCTCCTCCGCACGAGAATCAAGAGCGCCAGCAACCCCTCGGCGAGATCCAAACCATCGCCGGAGAATTAGCAGGAGGAGGTAACTCCAACTCCACCAGGAAGGCGCACGCCCGGAAAGCCAGACAGGCAGAGTCACATGACTCTCGCCCAAAGAAGACACCCCGACATGGGGAGGATGAGGTCATCACCTTCTCAGATAGAGACCTTGAGGGGATCTAGGTCCCACATGATGACCCTCTGGTCTTGACCCTTATGGTGGTCAATTACCAGGTTAGGAGGATCCTAGTCGACAGCGGCAGCTCAGCCGACATTCTGTTCGTGACAGCCTACGACAGTCTTCACCTCGGCAGGGAGAGACTGCAGCCTGTCAGGACTCCCTTAGTTGGTTTCTCAGGAGAGAGAGTCCATCCCTTGGGATCTATCACTTTACCTGTCACAAGAGGAACTGCACCGAGGAACTCTACTATCATGGTAAACTTTCTTGTACTTGACTGCCCTTCTGCTTACAACATAATACTTGGACGCCCTGCCCTCAACACCCTAAGGGCAGTGCTGTCAACCTACCACATTCTCCTCTGTTTTCCAACCTCCAATGGGATTGGGAAGATCAGAGGAGACCAAGTCTCAGCCAGGGAGTGCTATGTGGCCTCTATGAGGGCCAGGAGACCACAAGAGGCTCTCCAAGTCGAAGTCCTTGACCCTAGAGATGACAGTACCTTGGAGAGGGGTGAACCAGCGGAAGAACTCTGCCCAGTAATAGTAGATGACAGCCTTCTAGAGAGAAAGGTATACCTAGGCTCTTCACTCTCCCGGGAGCAGGTAGCCGCCCTGGTAGACTTCCTCAGGCAGAACACAGATGTCTTCGCCTGATCGCACGAGGACCTGGAGGGCATCGACCCCGAGGTGGCCTCCCACCGACTCAACGTTGACCCCAGGTATAAGTTAGTTTGCCAGAAGTTGAGGAGTGTGGGTACCGAGAGGGAGCAGGCCATGGAAAAGGAGGTGGACAAGCTACTGACCAATGGGTCAGTGAGGGAGGTAGCCTACCCAGACTGGCTATCCAATGTAATGATGGTGACAAAGGCTAATGGGAAGTGGCGCCTCTGCGTGGACTTCACAGAGCTCAACAAAGCGTGTCTCAAAGACAATTACCCTCTTCCACGCATCAACATCCTCATTGAGGCCACCGCTAGACATGAACTTCGGAGTTTCTTGGATGCCTACTCCGGCAATAACCAGATCAGCATGTTCCCTTCAGATCAGGAGAAGACCTCATTCATCACCCCGAGGGGCACCTATTGCTACAGAGTGATGCCTTTCGGGCTCAAGAATGCCGGAGCCACTTATCAACGCCTCGTCAACAAGATGTTCGAGGCCCAGATTGGAAAGACAATGGAGGTCTACGTAGACAACATGCTAGTCAAAAGTATGGCTGCAACAGACCATGTGACACACCTCCAGGAAACCTTTGACGTGCTGAGAGCCTACCGGATGAAGCTGAATCCTGAGAAGTGCGCATTTGGCGTCAACTCAGGAAAATTTCTAGGCTTTATGGTCAACAAAAGGGGCATCGAAGCTACCCAGACTAAATCAGAGCCATCATGGAGATGAAGTCCCCCACCTCAACAAAGGAGGTTCAGCGACTTGATAGGAGGGTAGCAGCCCTCAACAGGTTTGTCTCTAAATCAGCCGATAAATGCCTACCTTTCTTTAAAATCCTCCGCAGGTCGTTCCAGTGGGGTTCGAATGTAGAGGAGGCCTTCCACAAGCTTAAGGCCTACCTCACCACACCACCTCTATTCTCCCATGCAGTACCAGGAGAGGCACTGTACCTCTACCTCTCCTCTTCACCCTCTTCCGTAAGCTCTGTCCTCATCTGAGAATATGGAGGCATCTAGAAGCCCATATACTATGTAAGCAGGGCGTACCGAGGGGCAGAGATGAGGTACACAGAACTTGAAAAGTTGGCTCTTGACCTCATTATTGTCGTCAGGCGTCTACGCCATTACTTTCAGAGCCATACCATCGTGGTGGTAACAGATTAACCACTCAAAATGATCTTGGGGAAGCCTGATGTCTCCGGTAAACTACTCAAGTGGGCCGTTGAGTTGAGCGAATTCGATGTGCATTATCAGCCGCGGTGGGCCATTAAAGCGCAAACACTCGCAGATTTCGTGGTAGAGTCCACACCGTTACAAAAGTCACAGGAGGAAGTACCAGTCGCCCCTACGCCCAACTGCTCAGTACACGTTGACTCCATCCACTGAGAGACTGGACCAGATGCTGCCCAAGGAGAACTCGACAACCCTGAGAAGGAACAGGAGGCGGAGCCACAGACCGGGCACCCCTGGGCGCCGCCCACTTAGCCTGGGGCGCCGCCCACCCTGCCTTGGGCACTGCCCTCTCAGCCTCCATCACACACCACCCTTCCCTCTCGCCAGATGTCACCCAGCAGCCCGCTGCCGCCTACCTCTTCGATGCTAGCATTGCCCACAGGGTCGATTTCCTCTCCACCACCTACTATACCAGGCTGGAGACTCTACGTGGATGGATCCTCCACCAACGAGGGTGGCGGCGCCGAACTATTACTGATCAGCCCTCACGGCACTCCGTTGAAATACGCCGTTTCTCTCCACTTTACCACATCGAATAATCAAGCAGAATATGAGACCCTCGTATTAGGCTTGAGACTGGCGTTGGAGATGGAGGCCCTCTACCTGATAGCCTACAGTGACTCCCAGCTCATAGTCAATCAGGTAAAGGGGGACTTTGAAGCAAAGGATAAGAGAATGCAAGAATACCTCTCGGTGGTCCAAACCCTCCTAAAAAATTTCACCAACTTCCAAATCAATCATGTACCTCGAGAAGAGAATGCCATGGCAGACGCCCTCACCAAGTTTGCGTCTGCCAACATACTCATGGGCCCGGCGCTGACAGGTCACCAGTTCGAGCCTAGCACCTCCAAGACAGAAGAGAACGATAATAACTGTACGTCCTAGGAGTCCAACTGGATGACTCCCATCCAAACTTACCTGGAGGAAGACACTCTCCTAGACAACCCAGCAGAAGCTAGAAAGTTGAGAATGAGAGCCTCCAGGTATGTCATCCTCCAAAACACCCTCCACAAGAAAAGTTATTCCCTGCCACTACTTCGCTGTCTCTCCCCCGACAAAGTCGATTACGCCATGAGGGAAATCCATGAGGAGATATGTGGAAATCACTCAGGAGGGCATGCACTAGCCCACAAAGCAATTAGACAGGGATATTATTGGCCTACCATGACCAGAGACGCCTGCGAATTTGTTAGGAGATGTGACAAGTGCCAACGTTTTGCAACTGTGCCCAGACAGTCACCCGAAGAACTCACCACCATTCAGAGCCCATGACATTTTCTCCATGTTGGGGATCGACATTCTGGGTCCCCTCCCTATGAGTCGAGGACAGTACAAGTTTGTAGTCATAGCCATCGACTACTTTTCCAAGTGGGCAGAAGCTGAGGCCCTAGCCAGAATAACAGACCAGAAGATAAAAGACTTCATATGGAGGAGTTTAGTCTGCCGCTTTGGAATACCTCACACCATTGTGAGTGATAATGTCAAACAGTTTGACAACAAACTCCTCAACAGTTTCTGTGCAGACCTCCAGATCAAGCAGCCCCACTCCTGCCCCGCCCATCCACAGGCAAATGGGCAAGCATAGGCTACAGTTAGGGCCATCATACGCAATTTGAAAGCCAGACTAGAGAGTACAAAAGGACGATGGGTAGACGAACTCCCAGGAGTACTATAGGCCAACAGGACTATGCCAAGGAGCCCCACGGGCAAGACTCTTTTTTCCCTAGCTTATGGGACAGAGACAGTGATACCCGTTGAAATTGGGGTACACTCCCTTAGGGTTCAACACCACGACCCTACCAGTAATGAAGAAGACCTCCGCATCAACCTCGACTTGGTAGAGGAGGAAAGGGAGATAGCCATGCTCAAGAATGTATAGTACAAGCGTCGTATGACCAAGTACTACAACTCGAGGGTGAAGCCTCGCTCCTTCTTACCCGGAGACCTAGTCCTCAAAAAGGTCATCCTGTCTACCAAGGACTCCGGGGAAGGAAAATTGGGACCCAACTGGGAAGGACCTTACACGGTCACTGAGGTGGTAAGGCCGGGCACGTACAGAATCCAGAATTTTGAAGGAAAAGTCTTGGCCCATCCATGGAACGCAGAGCATCTAAATAAATACTACCAGTAGCTGGGGCAGTGAGTTATAAGTTGGTGGTCGTTATTTAGAGTATTTACCTTTTTTCAATTTTTCTACAAGTATTTACTTCAAATTATGGAATAAAATTTCACAATGCTTTTTCAAAAGTTGTATTTCTTCCAAGTCCATGAAGTCTTTACAAAAGATTGAATCTGACTTATCAACAAAAAACAAGAATACAAAGACAACTCCTAATGACACTCACTGCCTCCGCTCCCATCATCGCTCGCATCCTCCTCGTCAGTCTCTAGAGCCTCTTAAGGTACAAATCTGGAGAAGTCATAACCAGGGAATGCTGCTGAGACCTTCCTCCTGAGCTCGTCATAGCCGTCGACGAAGGCACTTGCCTTGGCCCTCTCAGCAGCATTTCTCATCCTCGTCATCTCTACGGAGTGAGCATCTACCCGGGCAACTCTCTCAAAGGCCACACGAAGGTCAGCCTCTAGATGGGCAACCCTTTCTTGCGCTAGCCTCAACTCCTTAGCTGCATCCTCTCGTGCCTGCCGCTCAAGCCTTAACTGCTTTTCAGCAGCCTTACGTGTCCGCCTCTCCGCTGCCTGGCTGTCGATTGCCTCCCTGATCTTCAGCATATTAGCAAACAAGCTGGGCAAAGCAGTAGCCACCTATAGACATTCGAAGGTGAAAACATAAAGAAAGTCAGGAACAAAGCCAGAATATAACAGAAGAAAGCCAACGTGCGGAGCCAGGAGTGTGGAACTTACCAAAGTGAAGCCCTCCACAGTGGCGTCAACTATGCCCTCTAGGCCCAGAGAGCCGACCTCCTCAACATCCGTGCGGGTCGCAAGACCATAAAGCCTCTCCTTGGCCAGCCTCATGTCCCGCAGTATAGATACTGGGGCACTACCTGGAGCGGGACAACTAGGCGGACCCTCCATAGGAGACCGCACCGGAGCCTCGATCCCCGCAATAACGCTAGGACCATCTCTGGGGGTGAGGGGACCTCCATCAAAGAAGGATGAGGTGTATCTCCAAGCTCCACCTCCAGGGGACTTGCCTGACTAGTAGGCCTCAGCTGAGAAGAACAGGGGGCACTGGACTTCGCCCTTTTAGAAGGAGGATAAGACGTCACCCTGGAGGCATGAATCTCCTCCACCACCGACCTATCAATGGAGGTGCCTGCAGAACCAGTATAAAGTAAGATGCCTACAACGTTGCGACTACAAGGTATCTACGGGAAAAGTCAAGTACCTTTCCTCCTCGGCTTCGGGAAGGCCTTGGGATGACCAGACGCCTCCATGATCCCAGAGAACTCCTTGAATGGGTGCTCACACACCATCCACAACATGCCCTCTTACTCCACGGAGAGAGTTGGCGAAGCTACAAAAAAGCCAATTGCACTATAAGGACAACAATGCAACGAATAAAATGAAGTTAAAGGAGGAGTCCTTACCTTGCTTAACTTTGGGAACAGTATCCCATCTCGAGGGCACCACGTCACGATTAGATTCAGTGGCCCACTCGCCTCCGATAAAGAATAATTTGGTCTTCCAACTGTGAAGGTTCGAAGTAAGTCCGGTGATGAATTTGCCTGACCTCGGGGGAGAAACGGTACCATCCCTGGTGAGGAGTGGAATTCTCCGAAAGTACATATGAAGCCAAGAATTCCTTGAACGGGGGAGGAGCATTAGCACTGTGCGTCAGCTGCCACAGTGCAAAGAATCCAAGTATCGCCCTCCACCCGTTCGAGACCAGCCTCCCGGGTGCTAGTGATAGGTGCCCCAACACTCGACATATAGGCCCAGGTATCGAAAACCTCAGGCCTGCCCCCAGAATGCCCTCATACAAAACGATCTCGCCCAAAGAGTCGCAGCATGCTGGCTCGTCGATCTTGGCACAACAGCACGTCACAGAAGGAGGGATGCGATACGAATAAACTATAGCTGAAATATCTTCTTCGCAATAAAGAGAGCTGAATATAGAGGCTACCTTAGAGCCAGTCTCTCCATCAGTCCCTGGGCCACGCTCGGAATCCCCAGCATTCTCTCGCTCGCCCAAAGGAACGTTTGTAAAGAAGCAAAATCAAACCAAAACTAAGAAATATCCGTGTGCAAAAAAAAAAAAAAAGAGTACCAAATAACATACCAGCACCCTGAGCGACGTTCCCATCATTGACCTCGCAGGAGGAGGTCTGAATCACCCCTTGGAAGCTGCTTGGGGCGCCGCCCAGAACATAATTGGCGCCGCCTGGGGCGCCGCCCAGCTCATGATAGGCGCTGTCTGTCCCTCTTGAAGCCCCTCCTTGTAGCTCTCCAACGCCTTAGGCACCTCCCGCTACATGGAAAGGGTTGTCCGAAGTCTCTTTGACCGTGCCTGATCTCACTCCAAGAATTCCAAAGGGCCTTTCACTATATGTCGGGACCTCACCAAAACCACCACGAAGAGAAGTACTCAAACGACCAGAGCACGAAAAGGGGTCGCCCAAGCCTCTCCGACTGATCATCAACGGTACCCACTTTCTTTGAACTCCTAGTCTCCATGTGTTTTGTTTTAAAAGAAGGAAGAATAAGGGAAAGAAATGGTGAGGAACAGTAACCACTTGAAGGAGCCTTTAAATAGAGGAAGTGTAGCTTCTTGGAGAAGCTTTGAAGAATAGCTTCTTGGAGAAGAGAAATGAAAAAGAGGAGTGTGGAAGGAGAGACTAAATAGCTCAATACCCAGCAAGAGGAATGCCGAAAAATGCAGAAAATATCCGGAGTCAGTCAAAATAAAAAAAAAGGCACCGTGGGGAACAAGAAAGCTCCCGAGGAAGAAGAACATGCCCTCAAACCCCCTCCTATTGGCAAGAGTCGGAGGCTTGGGGAATAGGGGGCAAATGATGGGCCCAAATTTAACTGGGCTAAGCCCAATAAATCAAGGAGGCCCAAGTCAAGTAAGATGCGACCCAGGCCCAAACAAGTCGAGAAGGGGCCGCATCGCCAAGCCCAGAATGGATCCAAGTAACCAACACCCGAAGGAAAAACCCAAGGGGGTGCCGTCCAAGGGGGTCACCCAAGCCCCTGGCGCCACCCAAGGCTGGGCTCCCCTGTATCTTGTCTCCTGCTCCTCCTTCGCCCTTCTTTGGCACTTAAGCTCAAGTCCAGTCCAGCTCAGGATCCTCCTCCGACGGAATAGGAGCACGAGGGAGAGAATATCGGGATACGCACGGACGTCTAATCCTACAATAATTGTACTTACCAAAGTAGTAGAGTCCTCTCTTAATTATACTTACCAAAGTGGTAGAGTCTTCTCCGTCACGTCACCACCTCACCAAACCTATATAATGTAAGCCCTCTCCACATAGAAGGGCACCACCTTATGACCTTGAGACCACTCACATCTCTCTACACACCTTGCTCTCTCTCCCTCCTAAAACATTGTAATATTGCCGGAGTATCCTCTCCCGGTGACTTTCATTCATCAATAAAACACATCCGGCCACTGTTGCCGTTCCCGAGAGTGGAGTAGGTCACCCGGACCGAACCACTATATATCTTTGTGTTGATTCGTTATTTACTATTTTTGCCATTGATTGCCTATTTACTACTCATTAATTGCACCCTTACGTATACTCGACTGTTGATCTTACGCAATATCAATTTGTGCATCATCAGTAATCTAGTTCGAATTTTATATAAATACTAGTTATTTCTCGTGCCTGAAGGTACGGAGTAATAAAAAAAATGGTCAACAATAAATCTATTTGTATTCACACCTAAAATCAAATTACAAAGATAAATGAGAAATGAGAAATAAATGAATTTAAGCACTGGTTATAGTAGGAGCGAGTGGTGGTAGTGATGGTGGGCGGCAGTGGTGGTGGTGGGAGACGGTGATAATTGTGATGGATGATGACAACCAGTTGTAATGGTGACAACTATAGGTGACAATGGTGATGGTGGTTAGGGGGCAATGTGGGTGATGTGGTAAGGGTGATGGTGGGATAGTGGTGGTGGTGGTAAGGTGGCGGCAACAGTGGTGGTGGTGGGGTTACGATAGTGGAGGTGGTGGTTGTTGTGGAAGAGGTGATGATGGGGTGACAGTAGTAGTGGTAGTGACGGTGGTAATAGGGCGATGGGTGTGGTAGGGTGGTGACAGTGGTGGTGGGGTGGCGGTGGTGGTAGTGGAGGGGCTGGTGGTGGTAGAGGTGTTGGTGGGGCGGTTTCCAAACACTATTTCTTTTTTTTAAAGTGCTTATGAGAAGTTATAAGTATTAAAAACACTTTTAAAAAGTTACATCAAACACACCCTTAGGCCCTATTTTCCATATTAAATTTTGAGTGTTAATATTAGCCGTCAGATTAACTTTAAAGTAAAATTTAAAGAGATCTCAACCGCAAATAACAAAAGTCATTTTGTTTATCTTTTGAGATTTGAATTTTATTGTACTTTATTATATAGATATAGAAGGATATATATAATGTAATTCAATAATTAAAATTAAGTTAAAATTTAAGTATAATTCACTAAAATCAATTCTAATCAAATTATTTGGATCGGATGGTACATTTGTATAAGAAAACAGATTTTTAACGTATTCGGATATGAAATGAGAATTCATAATCTAACACTAATTAAATTGAATTTGGATCGAATTAGGATAAGTACAAATCCGATTCATTGATATGTTTAACTTGGACATAAATTTTTAGTATTTGGATTGGGTTTAGACAAAAAAAAAAAAAAAAACCCTTATGCAACTTAAATTCGAATAATACTCAAATTAGGGTGTCGGGTTGCCAAATCTAACCCAAGTACAATCAACCATATATAACATATGACAGTATAAGCGAGAATTAATAGCTGTATGTCAATTTAAATCGTTGATTATAAGGTAAACCCAAGTACAAATTACGTTTATCAGGTCAATCTAGACATATTGTAAGAACTAAAAACTTTGAGATATTTATCAATAAAACTCTATAACTCATACAATCCTGGCTGATTGAATCAAGATGGCCAACCACCCTAGTAAACTAATTGATTATTGTATTAGATACACAAAATTCAACTTGTGATGAAATCAAAATGGCCAACCCTAACCTGAAACTTGGAAATATGCTACCCTATTTTAGAATTTCATATGGCCAACTAGAATGTGTGGGGAAGTGAGATATTGGAATCTGGTTGAGAGTTTGGATATATATTAGGCCTTGATTTGTATTAAAAAAAAAATAAAAAATTAGGTATTAGGTTGTGTAACTTCCTAGTTCACCCTTCTTGTTGGGTCTATTTCATGGGGAATCATGGCAAGTCCCATTCAATGACATCCCACCGACTTTGCAAAACAAACAAATAAGAAAGAAAAAGAAATGAGAATCATCTTGGAAATAATTAAGTATTAAAAATGTAATGACTTTATTATCTTTGTAAACTTAAAGTCACACCTTTATATAAAAATTATACATTATTTAAATTCTTACCCTTAATATTTGATGAGCCCGAAATCAACTAGGTCAGACCCAATAAATCAAGAAGGAGCCCAAGTCACCAAAGCCTAAACAGAGACACTCAAAGGGGCACCACCCAAAGGAGACACCAAGGGGGCGCCGCCCAAGGGTTGGCCCTCCTGTTTCTCATTCGCCCTCCTCACTTTGCCACTCCAACTCAAGTCCAACCTAGCTCAGGATCCTCCTCTCGACAGAATAGGAGCACGAGGAGAGAATATCGGGATACGCACGGAGATCTAATCCTATCTTAATTATACTTACCAAAATAGTAAAAGCCTTCTCCCTCACGTCACCGCCTCACCGCCTCACTAAACCTATATAATGTAAGCCCTCTCCACATAAAGGGCATGACCTTGAGACCTTACACATCTCTCTACACACATTGCTCTCTCTCTCCTAAAGCATTGGAATACTCCCAGAGCATATTCTCCTGGCAACTTTTATTACTCAATAAAGATTTCTGGCCACCGCTGCCGTTCCCGAGAGTGGAGTAGGTCACCCAGACCGAACCACTATATATCTTTGTGTTGAATTATTATTTACTGTTTTGCCATTATTGTTTATTAATTGCACCCCTACATATACTTGACTATTGATCTTGCACGAAGACCAATTTGTGCATTATCAGTTTGGCGCCGTCTGTGGGAACCAACTAAGTGTTCTACTACCTTGCTATTCTATGACAATCACAACCAGGTCGATAAGTCAACAATCGGGAGACAACAACCCCGCCCCCCGGGAGGAGGCTCTGTCTCCCCTCGCACCCTGGGAACCATCCGCTACGGCGACTCTCGTCGTCGGGCAACAACTTTTACATACCATGCAGTCACTGGTAAAACAGAACTAGCAAATCATTCAGTTGATGCTCGCCCAGGGAGGCATTGTCTCTCAACCCGTAGGAGGAGTACCACTCCCTCCAACAGGAGAAACCCATCAACCTCTCCACTCCGGGCGCCATGCAGCCCCGCATCAGGGGGTCCCTCGCCAAAATGCCCCAGGGCCACGCCAGGGCACACCTCGCCCTACAGTCCCTCCTCAGCGTGCAGGGAGTTCACGAGCTCCCACTCCTCATGTGCCTGCACAAGAGGACGAAGGATAGAGCCAGTATGACAATCATGGAAGCCAGTACCACCACCCAACGAAGGATGTCCCCAACCAATGGGAAGAAAAGATCAGAGAGGTGCAAAACCAACTCGGTGATGCCCTCAACGCCGTCAAGGTACAAGCGCCCGAGATGGTGGACTACCTGGTAAGGCGCACCGATACACCCTTCGTTGCTGATATAGTCAATTATCCCCTACCCTCGAAGTTCAAGATGCCTACCATCGAGATCTTCGACGGTACCAAGGACCCCCTCGACCATCTTGACACATACAAATCTCTCATGCAACTCCACAACGTGCCTGAGGAGATTATGTGTAGAGCCTTCCCTACCACCTTGAAGGGGTCTGCTTGTCAATGGTTCGCAAAGATCAAACCCTCCTCAATCCACTCCTTTGTGGAGTTAAGCAAGTCTTTCGTCTCCCACTTTCTTGGGGGACGTCGACATCAGAAGCCTGTTACCTACCTGCTCACCATCAAGCATGATAGGGATGAAAGCCTTAGGAATTACCTCGCTCGTTTCAACGAGGAAGCTCTCCAGATTGAGGAGCCAGACGATAAGGTAGCCTTGGCCACCTTTATTGCTGGTCTGCGCTCCTCCAACTTTATGTTCTCTGTCCTCAAGAAGTCACCCTCCAGCATGCCCGAGCTGCTGTCAAGGGCACAAAAATACATGAATGTCGAGGACATCACCAAGGCTCGTCGAGATGAGTCCTCCCGAGGAGGGGAGAAAAGGAAGGACACATGCGAAGACAAGTGGGAGGCAGAGAACAAAAGAAAGAGAACCGAGAGAGTCTCTGTCAAAGACCGTCTCAGTCCCGTACCCTCGAGAGAACGACACCCTTTCACGCCACTCAATGCCTCGGTAGAGCACATCCTATTCTAGATACATGATGACCCCACGCTCCGTTGGCCCGAAAAAATGAAGTCCGCCCCAAACCGCAGAAATCCCAACAGGTACTATCGCTTCCACCGCGACCATGGCCACGACACTGATGACTGTTATGAGCTCAAGAGGCAGATCGAAAAACTCATACAACATGGCCAGTTGAGGCAGTATGTTGCTGGCAGAGGACAAGCCCCGCCACCTGGCTAGGACCAGGACGACAGAGAACGCCAACAACCCCTCGGAGAAATTCAGACAATCTCCTGAGGGCTAGGAGGAGGAGGCGACTCCAACTCCGCCAAGGAAACCTTGACCCACCTATGGGACACCGAACACCTGAAGATTTTATCTATATTTTATTGTTTCAGTTGATTTATTTTGTTATTTATTATTTTATGAAATAAAACTTTGCGAAGAGTATTGTGTCCATAACTGTTTTGCTTTCATTTCAAACAACTTATGACCTAACAAGTAGACAAAAAGGCACCAGGCGCCCAGTCTCAGACGCCCTCCTCATCTCCATCTCAATGGGATGAGCCTAGCACCAGGCGCTCAGCCTCAGGCGCCCAACACCAGGCGCCCAACCTCAAGCGCCCTCCTCATCTCCATCTCAATGGAATGAGCCTAGCACCAAGCGTCCAGCCTAAGGCGCCCAACACCAGGCACCCATCCTCAGATGCCCTCCTCATCTCCATCTCAATGGAATGAGTCTCTGCCGCGGCAGCCATCTCCCGAGTTATACGTAGCTCGGCCTCAGCTCCTACAGCCTTCTCACGGGACGTTTGCAGCTATGACTCTGCTCTCCCGCAAGTAGTCACATTGTAAGCCTCTGCCACGACAGCCTCTCCCGAGTTATACGTAGCTCGATCTCCAGCTTAGCGGCCCTCCCACGGGACATCCGTAGCTCTGAATCAGTTCTCGCACAGACAGTCAGCCTATATCTCCAGCTTCGCACTCTCTCGCAAGTCGTCAAGAAGCTCGGCCTAAGTCTACCTCTGCTCCCAAGCAGCCTATATCTCTAGCTTCGCACTCTCTCGTGAGTCGCCAAGAAACTCGGCCTAAGTCTACCTCTGCTCCCAAGTAGCCTATATCTCCAGCTTCGCACTCTTTCGCGAGTCGCCAAGAAGCTCGGCCTAAGTCTACCTCTACTCTCAAGCAGCCTATATCTCCAACTTACACCTCTCGTAAGAGTCGCCAAAAGCTCGACCTCAAAAAGAGTTACTCTCTCATGAGCCAACATCAATTGCTCCTCAACAGCCCCTAGTGCCTGTCTCTCTATCACTAGATGCCTGAATGTTTTACCAAGTATGATCGTCCTTAAAAAAAAAGGGCAAGGAAAAGTAGGACAACTAGGTGAAGCTACAATCCCCGTAGAAACCGCACTGGAGTCTCAACTCATATAGTGGTACAAGGGCTAGTTCTGGTACACACAGAAGTTTTAGTCTGGGAAGGAATGGGGGCACCACCTGATCTTGCTCCCGGAAAGCAACCTGGCCATCAGATGTTGGTGGAAAAGCACTGAGGGCATCAAACCTCGCCACCTTGGAAAGAAGGGTAGACACCACCCTAAAAGCATAGAGAATCTCCATCATCGCCCTATCAACAGGGCGCCTATAATTAGAGACAAAGTCAGTTAGTGACCAAGCACTAGAGAGGCGCCACCCATATCAAGACTCAAGGCGCCACCCAAACACAGCAGTGCCCAAGACCTCCTGGTGTCGCCCAAGGAGCCCTGCCAACCCCTTGGCGTCGCCCAAAGCGCCTGCCCAGCCACCTGGAATCATTCAAAGCACCCTACCAGCCTCCAGGTGTCGCCCACAGCAACCTCCAGCGTCACCCATGAATGCCCGACAGCTGTCTGTCAGAACGCAGGTTTCCACCACCGTCGGTTTCACTAATTTGTGCTTAAAACTCAAATTCAAAGAGATAGAAGCATTTTTTAGGAAAATTTGTTGACCAAACCCCCTTTGGCGGTTTGTGTGTCGTAGATCTCGAAAAAAATACCCAAATTCAAAAAAAAAATTCGCCTCAAACGGACAACCGAGCGCAAAGTTATAGTCGTTCAATGTTTTACCGACATCAGTGCCATTGCCCAACATCTTGGCGCTAGAGCTTGTGCGTGTACTTGCTCCAAGCGTCGTCCCAACCCTCCTACCTTGCCTAATTTGCCACGTGGATCAGCACCCAGCTCATGAGTATCGCCCAACATGCAGCTGGCGCCACCCAGCTTGCTGCTGGCGTCGCCCAGCATGCAGCTGGCACCGCCCAGCTTGCTGCAGGCGTCACCCAGCTTGCGGCTGGCGCTGTCAGTTCTGCCTCTACCTTGACCCATATCAGCATAGAGTGCACTAGCCTCATGGGCATCACCATTCATCCCATACCCGTAATGGGCGCCGCCTGGGTCCCCACTTGCACAACTTACTAGGCCTCCAATATTTGAGGCATCACCAAACTCACCATGGGCGTCACTTTATATATATATATATATATATCGGTAGACTCAACAGAATCCCTGAAGACGAAAAAGCACCGTGGCGAACAAGAAAACTCCTGCTCAAGTGAAGAAGAAGCACATGCCCTCAATCCCTTCCTCCCGTAAAAAGTCAGAGGTTTGGGGCATGGGGGGCAAATGATGAGCCCGAAATCAACTGGGCCAGGCCCAATAAATCAAGAAAGAGCCCAAGTCACTAGAGCCCAAACAGAGACACTCAAAGGGGCGCTGCCCAAAGGAGACACCAAGAGGTGCCGCCCAAGGGGGTCACCCAAGCGCTTGACGCCACCCAAGGGGTTGGCCCTCCTGTTTCTCCTTCATCCTCCTCACTTTGCCACTCCAACTCAAGTCCAACCTAACTCAGGATCCTCCTCCCGACGGAATAGGAGCACGAGGAGAGAATATCGGAATACGCACGGAGATCTAATCCTACCTTAATTATACTTACCAAAATAGTAAAAGCCCTCTCCCTCACCTCACCGCTTCACTAAACCTATATAATGTAAGCCCTCTCCACATAAAGGGCATGACCTTGAGACTTCACACATTGTTCTCTCTCTCCTAAAGCATTGTTATACTCTTGGAGCATGTTCTCCTGGCAACTTTTATTCATCAATAAAGATCTCCGGCCACCGCTGCCGTTCCCGAGAGTGGAGTAGGTCACCCAGACCGAACCACTATATATCTTTGTATTGAGTCTATTGACTCATTATTTATTGTTTTGTCATTATTGTCTATTAATTGCACCCTACATATATTTGACTGTTGATCTTGCACGAAGACCAATTTGTGCATCATCAATATTTGTTTTGTCATTTTTAATTTAATATCATACACTATTACTTAATTCAAACATAAATTTAGTATTATAATTATAAATTTATATATTATCTTAACTTTGATCCAAACTTGTTATACAAGAATAAAATTATTTTTAGGGGTGTCCATGGGCCGGGTTACCCACGGGTCCTGTTACCCGGCCCGAAAAAATAGGTCCGAAACTCGATAGGCCTGATAGTTGGCCCGCCCGAGCCCGAGCCCAATATGCTTAAAAATAGGGCTTGATTTTACCCCCAAACTCATTACCCGGCCCGAAACCCTGCCCAAGAGCCCGCCCGTCAAGCCCAACCCGCGTCACCCTTCCTTTGAAAAAAGGGTAATTTAGAAGTCGGTACAAAAATTTAGACTTATTTTAACTAAACTACATTAAGGAAACTTATTTGACCCTAAGTGCATTTTTTTGAAAAAAAACTAAAAGGGTTTTTATTGCTCAATTACTCTCTCTCTCCTTCTCTCTCTCTATTACTCTTTCACTCTTTTTTCCCTATTTTCTCTCAATCTATTTCTCTCTCTCTTTCTCTCATATTTATAATTTTTTTTTAAATATGTAAATATTTGATTTAATTTTTTCATCTCTCTCCCCCTATTTTTTTCTCTCTCACCCCCTCTCCCCTTATTTCCTTATTCTCTCCCTTTTTCTCTCTCCTTATATCAACGTTACACAATACAATTACACTAATCAGTTACATCAATTAGTTACAATTTCTCTATAATACACTAAACAGTTACTCATGTGTTCTAATAAACTAAACAGTTACACTAAACAATTATACGAAATTACAACACCAACCCAATTTGTCATTTTGTTATTTACATAAATCAAAAAGTTACACCATTTAGTATCACGACATGGTTACACCAATTATATACACCAAATTGGATTTATTATTACACAAAAAATTTTACCATTATACTAAATTTGATATATATGATTGGTGTAACGATGTCGCGATACTAAATAGTGCAACTATTTAGTTTATGTAAACAACTAAATAACAAATTGGGTTGGTGTTATAAATTTGTATAATTATTTGGTATAACTGTTTGGTTTATTAGAATGTATGAGTAACTACTTGGTGTATTATAAGACAATTGTAACTGATTGGTGTAACTGATTAGTGTAATTGTGTTGTTGTAATGTTGATATAAATAGAGAGAGAGAAAATAGGGAGAAAGAGAAATGGTTAGAGAAAATAGGGGGGAGAGAGAGAGAAAATAGGGGAGAGATGAAAAAATAAATCAAATCTTTATATATTTGAAAAGAAAATAAATTATCAATGATAGATATAGAGAGAAAATAGGGGAGAGATGGGGAAAATAATTGGGAAAGAAAGAGAGAGATGGAGAGAAAATAGGGGAGAGATAGTGAGAGAGTCTAATGAAATATTTACATATTTGAACAGATATATAACTAACAATCAAGAATGAATAATTTAAGGGAGGGTATTTAGGTAAAAACAGTTTTGATTTCATTTGAATTTTGTACCTAAACACAATATGTTTTATTAAAATTGAACTTAATAGAGTAAATAACTTATCCATACACTTTTCCTCAAATAAGTCTAAAAAATTGTACTCACAGCAAAAAAACCCTTGAAAAAAAGTTATACTTTTAGATTATTAAATTTGAAATTTTGAAATAAGTCTCTCAATGTCGGAATTTGAAGTTTTAAAAATTTAGATACTATAAATAATGTATTATTTTATTTTCCATGTATTAAGCATGCAAGTTTTAAAAGATAGAGTAATGCAAATGATAGATAAGTGAATAGGTATCAACCTAGTTGGGAAGTATTCATTCTATTGGATGTAGTTCATCCTCTAATTAAAAATAAAATTATTCAGTATTTTATTTTTGTCCATTTTGACTCTATTTTTGATTCAAAAATATAATTTACATAAATATTAAGTAACAAAAATATTCATTATTTTTAAATGAAGTTGTATATAAAAAAGCTCGTGAGCAGACCCGCCCAGCAAGCCCGCCCAATAGACTCGCGGGTAGCCTACTCCTACCCGAAGCCCGGCCCAGCCCGATAACTCACTTGGGTAAGGACTTGGGCCTACATTACCCGGTCCGCCTCGACACCACTAACTATTTTATAGATTAGATGAAGACTAATTACCCAATTCCATCATTTATTTATACCTGAACCAAACATGTCTATACATCTCCTTCAATGTTCTCACATGGGCCAAGATTGCCCCTACAATAGTAACCATGGGCTAAACTTGAGCCCACATTGTCTTTACATTAGCCTGAAATATAGAAAAACAATTTAGAAATCACAACTTGAAAGAAACAACTAATTACTGACAATGATGAGCAGAAGGGGTGTTAATCGAGCCGAGTTTTACAAGCTTGAGCTAGAACCTGGTGAGCTTATTTCTCTAAACGAGCCTAAAAAATTGTTCAAGCTCGGCTCGTTTAAAACTCGAGCCGAACCCAAGACAAACCTGGGACGAGTCCGAATAACTCTACTATTTTAGCTATAAACGAACCAAATTTTGCGAGCTTGAACCGAACATTTTTATGCTCGTTTTTCTAAACGAGCTTAAAAAAATTTTCAAACTCAACTTGTTTAAAATACGAGTCGAGCTCGAGTCAAGTTTTATGTAAGTCGAGCCTGAGTTGAGCTCGAGTAATTCGTCTCGATTAACCCCCTAATGAGTAGTAAGGAACTTTTAGTCGAACCCTTGAGATCTCATCTTTAATTTCCACACAGTTATTTTCAGTAAGCTAAAATAATTTTTCACTTTAGCCTAAGGTTCAAAGAAAGCACCAGCAAAAAATATTTTGTTTTTTTCTTCTTTTCCTTTAATATTACAATAATTTTGTCTCCTTTTCAAATGTTAAGCCTGTAATCTTGTGTTATAATGCTTTCATTAAATAAGGTCACTGACTAGTTTAAATCTTTTTTTTTTATGAATTTTTATTTTAAAAAAATATAAAATTTACTATCCGGCCTTTTTAAAATAAAATTCATAAAATGCTTAGTCATAGTTTCGGAGGTAGTGGTTGGTCATTACTCATTAGGGACGTGGCTACAGTGCCGGGAAATAAATATAATTTCTATATCATATAAAAATTAATCTATAGTCATAAATTTTAATTTGGTAGATTTTAAATTCCAAATCTTTTTCCTGTCAATTTCTGTATTTCATCTCCAAGTGGATAGACGGAGATATTCAGGCCTAAATTACATCTGATTAACCCTCTGGTTCTTCTTCGCCTACTAGCTTTGCTTCCGTGTCGGTTCCGACAACGTCATTTGCGTCACATAAGGAGGGCGGCAAGGCTTCATAATGGGTCTTGGCGGTGGTGGTTTGGAATTTTGTTTCTTATGTAAGAAATTGAATATCTTATTAAACAAAGGAGAGGAATCAAATTCATATGTTGGTGAGAGTAAGTTTGATGCATTTGTTTCATCCTGCACATGGCTCATCCTCTGTCCTATTATAACCAAGGCCGACTCAAGTGCAATGCTTAAAAATCAGGGTTTTAAGCCCCACCTCTAAGTAAGGTCCTATAATTTGTGATTAGGAATTTTTGGTGGTCGGTACACTTTGTTATATTTTTAGGCCATTAAGGTGATATTTGATAAAATTGAAAGTTGAAATCTGAAAACTAAATGCTAAAGTTTAAAAGTTAAAAGTTGAAATCTGAATTCGTGAACTGTTTGGTACCCACTAATATTTAAGTATTGAATTGAATCAAATTGTTTGATAATTACACAGAGCTGACGTCTAAAAATAAATTAATTTTCAATTTTACCTTCCCACTTTTTAATTTGAAAAATAATATTTGAATAACACAATAAGTGAACAATAACATTTGATAAAAAAAAAATGAATAACACAATAAATGAACAACAACATTTGATAAAAAAAATAACATTTAAATAATACAATAAGTGAATAATAATATTCAATCACAAAAAAAAAAACTAATAAATAATCAAATAGTAATAAGTGAACAATCAGAATAACTGAATAATAACAAATTGAATAACACAATAAGTGAAAAATAATATATGATAAAAAAATAACAATAACTAATAAATAATCAAAAAATATTAAAAAAACAATAAAAGACGTGTGTGAAGTGCGCGTGCGTGTGATTGTTAAACTTTGTGTGAGTAACTGTGTGTGCAATGCGTGCGTCTGTGTGTGTGAAATTGTGTGTAATTATGTATGTATATTTTTGAAGACAATGGAAAAAAAAAGGAAGAAGAAGATAAGGAAGAAACTTACCTCTTACCCGCTGAAGAAGACGATCGGCTCAGAGGATATATAGATTAGGAGTTTTGGAGAGAAGGCTAATTAGAGTTTAATAGGATTGTGAAATATTTTGGGGCATAATTGTTGACGAGCCCAAATTCGACTGGGTCAAGCCCGATAAAAATAAATCGAGAAAGACCCGAATACTAAAAGGCCCAAGAAATAGTCCAAGTTGCTAGAGCCCATTAAGCTGGGTCAACCCATCCAAGGAGAGTGGAGAAGGAGGTCAAGAAGCCAAGGGAGGCCAAGGGGCGCCACATGAGAGGCCACCCAAGCCCTTGGACGCCGCCCAATGGTTGAGTTTCCCCACTCCTCCTTAACCTCCTCACTTGCCTTCTCTTCATCCCATGGTGATCCAATTCCAAAGAGAATCAACAAGACAATGGCCAAAGCACCAGGTCCAATGCCCCAAGGCTGTATGACAACCCTTGGGCGCCGCCCATGGCAGCCCTTGGGCACCATGCATGGCAGCCCCTTGGGCGCCTCCCCTCCTTGCCCCTCTTGCCTTGGTACTCCGACGCAAAGTTCAGCCCACTCCAACTCAAAGCCCAGGCTCAGCATCAAGACCAATCCAATCAGGATTGGTCTCCGACTGAATAGAAGCACAAGGGAGAGAATGTCGGGATACGGAGATCCATTCCTACCTTAACTGTGCTTGCCAAAGAGATCTATTCCTACTGAGACTGCACTTACCAAAATAGTGGAAGACCTCTTCTTCACGTCACCGCCTTACCCTAGCTATATAATGTAAGCCCTCTCAAGAATGAAGGCACGCCTCCAATCTCTCACATACTTGAATGCATACATTGCTCTCTCTTTTCCCCAAGCACTGTAATACTCCTGGAGTTACATTCCCGGCTACATTGTTCATCAATAAAATACCTCCGGCCACCGTAGCCGTTCCCGAGAGTGGAGTAGGTCACCCGGACCGAACCACTATATATCTCTGTATTGGTTTTATATTTACTGCTTTGCTGTTATATTGCCATTGATTGCCTGTTTACTGCTCATTGATTATACTTGTTCATATTTGTGACTGTTGATCTTGCGCAATACCGATTTGTGCATCATCAGTTTGGTGCCGTCTGTGGGAACGACTAAGTTTCTAATACCTTCCTACTCTTCCATGGCAATCACTACTAGATCAAGGTCTCAATAACCAAGAGACAATAACCCAGCCCACCGAGAGGAGGCTCCGCCTCCCCTTGCACCTTCGAAACCCTCTGCCACGGCAACTCCAGCCGTTGGACAACAGCAACAGCTCTTGCAGACCATGCAGTTGCTGGTGAAACAAAACTAGCAGATCATCCAGCTAATGCTCACCTAGGGGGGCGTCGCCTCTCACCCTGCAGGAGGAGCGCCACTCCCTCCAACGGTAGAGGAACAGCAACCCCTTCCTTCTGGGCATCAGATAGCCCCTCACCTCGAGGGTCCTCTCCATAATACCCCAAGGCCATACTAGGGTGCTCCTTGCCCAACAGTTCCTCCTCAGCGCGCAGGGAGCTCGCGCATTCCTCCTCCTCCTCCACGCATGCCTGCGCAGGAGGACGAAGACAGCGAGAGCCAATACGACGACCACGAAAGACAGAACCATCATCTGACTGAAGATGTCCCCAACCAGTAGGACGAGAAGATTAGAGAGGTGCAGAACCAACTCGGTGATGCCCTCAACGCCATTAAAGCACAAGTGCCTAAAGCCGTGGACTACCTGGTAAGACGTACTGATACGCCTTTTACTACTGATATTGTCAATTATCCTTTGCCTTCGAAGTTCAAGATGCCCAATATCGAGATCTTCGACGGCACCAAACACCCCCTCAACCACCTTGACACGTACAAATCCCTCATGCAACTCCACAACGTGCCTGAGGAGATTATGTGCAGAGCTTTCCCTACTACCTTGAAGGAGTCTGCCCGCCAGTGGTTCTCCAAGATCAAGCCTTCCTCCATCCATTTTTTTGCAGAGCTGTGTAGGTCCTTCGTCTCCCACTTCATCGGGGGACGTCGTCATCAGAAACCAGTGACCCATCTGCTCACTATCAAGCAGGACAGGGATGAAAGCCTCAGAGGCTACCTTGCCCGCTTCAACGAGGAGGTCCTCCATGTTGAGGAGCCAGACGATAAGGTGGCATTAGCCGCTTTTATCGCTGGACTTTGCTCCTCCAGTTTTATGTTCTCTGTACTCAAGAAGCCGCCCTCCAGCATGCCCGAGCTGCTGTCCAGGGCACAAAAATTTATGAATGCTGAGGACGTCACCAAGGCCCGCTGAGGTGAGTCCTCCCGAAAAGAGGAGAAGAGGAAGGAAACCCGTGAAGATAAGAGAGAGACCGAGAACAAGAGGAGGAAAGCCGAGAGAGTCTCCGTGAAAGACCGTCTCAGACCGCTGCCTCCGAGAGACCGACAACCTTTCACCCCACTCAATGCCTTGGTGGAACACATCCTGTTCCAGATACAGGATGACCCTGCCATTCGTTGGCCCGGAAAGATGAAATCTGACCCCAAGCGCAGAAATCCCAGCAAGTACTGTCGCTTCCACCGCGACCACGGCCATGATACAGAAGACTGCTTCCAGCTAAAGAAGCAGATTGAGGAGCTTATTCAGTGAGGCCATTTGAGGCATATGTTGTTGGTCGAGGACCAGCTCCACCACACGAGGAACGCCAACGCCAGCAGCCTCTTGGTGAGATCCAAACCATCGCAGGAGGGTTGGGAAGAGGAGGTGACTCCAACTCCGCCAGGAAGGCGCACGCCCGGAAAGCCAGACAGGCAGAGTCATATGACTCTCGCCCAATGAAGACACCCCGACATGCGGAAGAGGAAGTCATCACCTTCTCAGATAGAGACCTTGAAGGGATCCAAGCTCCGCATGATGACCCTCTAGTCTTAACCTTGATGGTGGCCAACTACCAGGTAAGGAGAGTCCTTGTCGATAGTGGCAGCTCCGCCGACATCCTGTTTGCCACAGCCTACGACAGCCTTCACCTTGGCAGAGAGAGACTACAACCAGTCAGGACTCCTTTGGTTGGTTTCTCAGGAGAGAGAGTCCATCCCTTGGGATCTATTACCCTGCCTGTCACAGTAGGGACTACATCGAGAAGCTCTACTATCATGGTAAATTTTCTTGTACTTGATTGCCCTTCTGCGTATAATATAATTCTTGGACGCCCTGCCCTCAATGCCCTAAGGGCAGTCCCATCGACCTACCACCTTCTCCTCCGTTTCCCAACCTCCAGTGGGATTGGGGAGATAAGAGGAGATCAGGTCTCAGCCAGAGAGTGCTATGTGGCCTCAATGAGGGCTAGAAGACCACAGGAGACCCTTCAAGTCGAGGTCCTCGACCCCAGAGACGACAGCACCGTGGAAAGAGGTGAACCAACAGAGGAACTCCGACCAGTAATACTAGATCATAGCCTTCCAGAGAGGAAGGTCTACCTGGGCTCCTCACTCTCCCAGGAGCAGGCATCCGCCTTTGTAGGCTTCCTCAGGCGAAACATAGATGTCTTTGCCTGGTCCCACGAAGACTTGGAGGGCATCGACCCCGAAGTAGCCTCCCACCGACTCAATGTTGATCCCGGATACAAGCCTGTCCGCCAGAAGTTGAGGAGTTTAAGTATTGAAAGAGGGCAGGCCATGGAGGAGGAAATAGATAAGCTGCTGATGAATGGATCAGTGAGGGAGGTAGCCTACCCCGAATGGCTGTCCAACGTGGTGATGGTAACGAAGACCAATAGAAAGTGGTGCCTCTGTGTGGACTTCATGGAGCTCAACAAAGCCTGCCCCAAGGACAGCTATCCGCTCCCACGCATCGACCTCCTCATTGACTCCACTGCTAGACATGAACTCCTAAGTGTTCTGGACGCTTACTCCGGGTACAATCAAATTAGTATGTTCCCTCCAGACCAGGAGAAAACCTCATTCATCACCCCGAGAGGTACTTACTGTTACAGGGTAATGCCTTTCGGGCTCAAGAACGCCGGAGCCACATATCAGCGCCTTGTCAATAAGATGTTCGAGGCCCAGATAGGAAATACGATGGAAGTCTATGTAGATGACATGCTAGTGAAAAGTACGGCAGCGGATGATCATGTAACTCACCTGCAGGAGACCTTTGACGTATTAAGGACCTACAAAATGAAGTTGAACCCTGAAAAATGCGCCTTCGACGTCAGTTCAGGAAAGTTTTTAGGTTTCATGGTCTACAAGAGAGGCATTGAAGCCAACCCAGATAAGATCAGAGCCATCATGGAGATGAAGTCCCCTTCTTCGACAAAGGAAGTCCAGCGCCTTAACGGAAGGGTAGTAGCCCTCAACAGGTTTGTCTCTAAGTCAACAGATAAATGCCTACCTTTCTTTAAAATCCTGAGCAGGTCATTCCAGTGGGGACCAGAAGCCGAGGAAGCCTTTCAGAAGCTTAAGGCCTATCTCGCCACACCACCCCTGCTCTCCCATGCAATACCAGGAGAGAGACTGTACCTCTACCTCTCTTTTTCACCATCTGTCGTGAGCTCTGTCCTCGTTAGAGAGGATGAGGGCATCCAGAAGCCCGTCTACTATGTAAGCAGAGCCTACCGAGGAGTAGAGTTAAGGTACTTGGAGTTGGAAAATTTGGCCCTTGCCCTCGTTACAGCAGCTAGACGTCTGCGCCACTACTTTCAGAGCCACACTATCGTGGTGGTCACAGATCAGCCACTTAAAAGAATCTTGGGGAAGCCTGATGTCTCCAGCAAGTTGCTCAAGTGGGCTGTGGAATTGAGCGAATTCGACGTACAGTACCAGCCTAGGGCTTCCATCAAAGCCCAAGCCCTCACAGATTTCTTAGCGGAGTCCAGACCCTTACAGGAGTCCCGATAAGGGTACCAAGCGCCCACACACCCACCTACTCAGTGCACACTGACTCCACCAACCAAGAATCTAATCCAGATGATGTCCAAGGGAAATACCACTACCTGGAGAAGGAGGATGAGGCAACTCCGCAGACTGGGAAGCCTTGGGCGCCGCCCACCTTGCCAAGGGCGCCGCCCACCAGGCCCTAGGCGCCGCCCACTAGGCCCTAGGCACCTCCCAGCCTCCCTGGGGCTTCGCCCTCTCAGCCCTCATCACATTCTCCTCCCCCATCCACTACACCATTCTAGAAGCTTTACGTAGACGGGTCCTCCACTAGCGAAGGGGGTGGAGCCGGACTAGTACTGATAAGTCCGCATGGCACACCCTTGAAGTATGCTGTCTCCTTACACTTCACCACATCAAATAATCAAACAGAGTATGAGGCCCTCGGCCTAAGGTTAGCGTTGGAGATGGAAGCACTCAACCTCACGACCTATAGTGACTCTCAACTCATAGTCAACCAAGTGAGGGGAAATTTTGAAGCCAAGGAAGAAAGGATGCAAGAGTACCTCCTGGTGGTCCAAGCCCTACTCACAAGGTTTGCCTACTTCGACATCCACCATATACATCGGGAAGAGAATGCTATGACAGACGCCCTCGCAAAGTTTGCCTCTGCCAATATACTCATGAGTCTAGCACTAACAGGTCACCAGTTTGAGCCTAGCACCACCAAACCAGAGGAGGAGGTTCACTGCGCATCCTCAGAATCCAACTGGACGACTCCTATCCGAGCTTACCTGCAGGAGGGCACTATTCCAGACGACCCAATGGAAGCCAGAAGGTTAAGGATGAGAGCATCCAGGTATGTCATCCTACAAAACACCCTTTACAAGAAAAGTCATTCTCTCCCTCTACTCTACTGCCTCACCCCCGAAGAAGCTGACTATGTCATGAGGGAGATCCATGAAGGGATGTGGAAACCATTCAGGGGGGTGTGCACTAGCCCATAAAGCAGTTAGACAGGGATATTATTGGCCTACTATGATCCGAGACGCCAAAGACTTCATTAGGAGATGTGATAAGTGTCAGCGTTTTGCAACTATTTCCAGACAACCACCCGAAGAGCTCACCACCATCCAGAGCCCATAGCCCTTCTCCATGTGGGGAATCGACATCCTAGGTCCTCTCCCCGTGAGTCGAGGTCAGTGCAAGTTTGTAGTTATAGCCATCGATTACTTCACCAAGTGGGCAGAGGCCGAAGCCTTAGCCAGAATCACAGACCAGAAGATAAAAGACTTCATATGGAAGAGTCTAGTCTGTCGGTTTGGGATACCACACGCCATTGTGAGCGACAACGCCAAGCAGTTTGCCAACAAACTCCTCAACTGTTTTTGTGCAGACCTCCAAATCAAACAGCCTCACTCCAGCCCTGCCTATCCACAGGCGAACGGCCAAGCAGAGGTCACAGTCAGGACCATACTTCGCAACCTGAAAGCTAGATTGGAGACTGCGAAGGAGAAATGGGTAGACGAACTCCCAGGAGTACTATGAGCCTATCACACCACACCAAGAAGTCCTACGGGTGAGACCCATTTCTCTCTAGCCTATGGAACAGAGGCAGTGATACCTGTTGAAATTGGGGTACATTCCCTTAGGGTCCACCATCATGAACCTACCAGTAATGAAGAAGGCCTCCGCATCAACCTCAACTTGGTAGAGGAGGAGAGGGAGATAGCCACACTCAGGAATACAGAGTACAAGCATCGCATGACTAAGTACTATAACTCGAGGGTGAAGCCTCGGTCTTTCTTACCCGGGGACCTGATCTTAAAAAAGGTCATCCTGTCCACCAAAGACCCCCGGGAAGGAAAACTGGGACCCAACTGGGAAGGTCCTTACACCGTCACAGAGGTAGTAAGGCCAGGAACCTACAAGATCCAAAACTCCGAAGGAAAAACCCTAGCTCATCCATGGAATGCAGAACACTTAAAGAAATACTACCAGTAGCTGGGGACAGTGAGTTATGAGTCGAGGGCCACCACTTGTACTATTTACCTTTTAGTCATTTTGCTATTTTCTGCTTTTTTTCAAATGTTTACTTGGAATTGTGAAATAAAATTTCAAAATACTTTCTCAAAAAGTTGTGTTTCATTTAAACCCATGAGCTTTTTACAAAAGATAGACATAGTCTGTCAACAAAAAAGTACAAATGCATCACTCCTAATGACCCTCGCTGCTCCCACTCACATAATCCCCCTCATCATCATCATCAGAGTCAGGGGCCTCATCTGGCGGAAAGATAGAGAAGTCATTGTAAGGGTATGCCGTTGTGACCTTCCTTCTGAGCTCCTCGTAGCCGTCAATGAAGGCACCGACCCTGCTCCTCTCAGCAGCATCCCTCTGAGCCTCTGCCCGAGTAGCTCTCTCGAGTGCTACGCCAAGGTCGCCTCAAGCTGGGCAGTCCTTTCTTGCGCCCGCCTCAATTCCTCAGCGGCATCCTCTCGCGCCTGCCGCTCGAGCCTCAGTTGCTTCTCGGCATCCTCTCGTGCCTGCCGTGAAAGCTCCGCGGCATCCTCTCGGGCCTGCCGCTCAAGTCTCAGCTGCTCCTCGGCAGTCTCATGTGCCTGCTTCTCCCTCACTTGGCCGTCGACTGCCTCCCTGATCTTCAGAGTGTTGTTGAACAGGTAGGGTAAGGCTGCAGCCACCTATATACATTCAAAGATGAAAATACAAGAAGAGTTAGGAACAAAGTCAAAGTATTACGAAGAAGCCACATACAAAGCAAGGGGATCAGAACTTACCAATGCAAACCCATCCACAACAGCATCAACTACGCCCTTTGGACCTCGAGAAGCAACCTCTTGAATTTCAACGCCAGTCACGTAGTTGAGAAGCCTCCCCTTTGCCAATCTCACGTCCCACAACATAGATACTGGAGGAGCACTCGAAGTGGGAAAGCCTGGCAGGTCCTCCGTACTGGCGGGAGACGGCATCAAAGCCTCAACCCCCGTAACAGTGTAAGAACAATCTCTCAGGGGTGAGGAGACATCAACCAAGGAAGGAGGAGGGGCATCACTAGGGTCAGCCTCTGTGAGACTAGCCTGACCGGTGGACTCTGGTCGTGAAGAGCTGGGGGCACTGGTCTTAGCCCTCTTGTGAAGGCGAGGGGGAGAAGACGCCACCCTGGAAGTAATAACTTCCCCCACTATTAACCTGTTAATAGGGAGACCTGCAGAACTAGTGTAAGTCAAGAACCATATCATGCTGTGTTTTCGAAAGGACAACGAAAGGAGCCAAGTACCTTTTCTCCTCGGCCATCAGAGAACCGTAGGGACACCAGACACTGACATAATTTCAGAGAACTTTTTGGTCGGAGTGTTACGGACCATGTCGAGCATCCTCTCTTGAGCCGGAGTTAGAGTCGTAAGAACAAATAGGTAATAATCAAGGCAGAAGGAAAGGGAGAAATTTTTACCTTTTGTGGTCTGTGGGACTGTATCCCATCGTGTGGGCACCACGTCGCGGTCGGACTCGGAAGCCCATTCCCCTCCGATAAAGAAAAATTTCCTCTTCCACTTGTGAAGGTTGGATGTGAGTCCGGAAATAAGCTTGCCCGTTCTTGGGGCGAAGCGATACCACCCCTGGTAAGGAGCGGGGTTCTCAAGAAGCGTGTAAGTAGCCAGAAACTCTTCAAACGGCGGAGGGGACAGTAGCAGGGTGAACCAACCGCCACAATGCAAAGAATGCCATAATCACCTTCCAACCATTGGGAGCCAGCCTCCCCGGAACTAGAGACAAATGCCCTAAAATACGACATATGGGCCCAGGGATAGGAAACCGCAAGCCGGCCTCCAACATGCCCTCATAGACGACGATCTCGTCTAAAGAGTCACAGCATGTGGACTCGTCGGCCTCGGGACGACGACACATCACAGAAGGTGGAATACGATACCAAGCAATTATGTCAGAGATGTCTTCATCATATTTAAAGGAGCTAAGTATAGAGGCTACCTGGGAAACATTGTCTCCCTCCGTACTTGGACCTCCGTCGAGGTCTCCAACGGGCTCCCTATCATCTGAACGAATGAACGACCACAGAAGCAAGTTCAGACCATGGGTAAGAAAAATTTATCACGTCGACAGAAGAATAAAAAGAACATTGAAACATACCTCGAGAGCTAGGCCTATCCAAATCAGCGATCGGTCGCTTTCTGGACTCGCGAAGGGGAGACTGCACCATGCCTGGGGTGTCACCTGAAGACCTCTAGACGCCGCCCACTAGGCCCTGGGCGCCAACCGGGGACCCCTGGGCGCCGCCCACTACACCAAAGGTATCAGTTGAGGAACTTGGCCCTAGACCTTGGGTACTGCACTCCGTCTCGGTTGAAGATCTACTTCGTTGCCCACCTGCACTCGGGACCCCTGCTGACACACTAAAAGGATTGATTGAGGCCTTATTTCTCGAACCCAACCTTGGACCAAGAATTCCAAAGGGCCTCACTCCACCTGTGGACATACCCGCCACGCTGCGGTTGCCAACAATGGGACTAGGAGGGCAGGACCCCTGGGCGCCGCCTGGGCAGGCCCCTTGGGCGCCGCCTGGGCTGGCCCCTTGGGCGCCTCCTCCTTGCTCCTTCCCTCCATTATCTCTCGAGCTCCTAGTCTTCATGGCTTACTTTGGGTTGAAAAAGGAGAAGTCTAAAAGAAAAATGGTGAGTAACTAAGAAGTGGAGATGAACAGTAAAGCTCTTGGAATGCCTTTAAATAGAGAAGGCAAAGCTTCTTGAGGAAGCTTGGTAAAGCTTCTTGAGGAAGCTTGGTAAAGCTTCTTATGGAAGTTTGGTGGTTTGAAAGAATACCCAAAGGAAAGGCCTTCAGAAATGAGGAACTAAGAGGAGGAAGATGAAACAGTGGCCCCGACTCATAGATGAAGATAAAAAAAATAAATTTTTTTTTGGTAAATTCAACGAATGACCTGAGAATGAAAGGGTGCCGTAAAGAGCAAGAAAAAATCGTGATGAAGCCGAAGCACATGCCCTCGACCTCTTCCTTTCGAGAAAGTCAGAGCTCGGAGCATGGGGGACAAATGACGAGCCCAAATTCGACTGGGCCAAGCCCGATAAAAATAAATCGAGAAAGGCCCGAATACTAAAAGGCCCAAGAAATAGTCCAAGTCACTAGAGCCCATTAAGCTGGATCAACCCATCCAAGGAGAGTGGAGAAGGAGGTCAAGAAGCCAAGGGAGGCCAAGGGGCGCCACATGAGAGGCCACCCAAGCCCTTGGGAGCTGCCCACTAGGTGCCACCCAAGGCTTGGGTGCCGCCCAATGGTTGAGTTTCCCCACTCCTCCTCAACCTCCTCACTTGCCTTCTCTTCATCCCATGGTGATCCAATTCCAAAGAGAGTCAATAAGACAATGGCCAAAGCACCAGGTCCAATGCCCCAAGGCTGCATGACAACCCTTGGACGCCGCCCATGGCAGCCCCTTGGGCGCCGCTAGCCAGGCCCTTTGGGCGCCTCCCCTCCTTGCCCCTCTTGCCTTGGTACTCCGACGCAAAGTTCAGCCCACTCCAACTCAAAGCCCAGGCTCAGCATCAAGACCAATCCAATCAGGATTGGTCTCCGACTGAATAGGAGCACAAGGGAGAGAATGTCAGGATACGGAGATCCATTCCTACCTTAATTGTGCTTGCTAAAGAGATCTATTCCTACTGAGACTGCACTTACCAAAATAATGGAAGACCTCTTCTTCACGTCACCGCCTCACCGCCTTACCCTAGCTATATAATGTAAGCCCTCTCAAGAATGAGGGCACGCCTCCAATCTCTCACATACTTGAATGCACACATTGCTCTCTCTTTTCCCCAAGCACTGTAATACTCCCGAAGTTACATTCCCGGCTACATTGTTCATCAATAAAACACCTCCGGCCACTGTAGCCGTTCCCGAGAGTGGAGTAGGTCACCCCGGACCGAACCACTATATATCTCTGTGTTGGTTTTATATTTTCTGCTTTGCTGTTATATTGCCATTGATTGCCTGTTTACTACTCATTGATTATACCTGTTCATATTCGTGACTGTTAATCTTGCGCAATATCGATTTGTGCATCATCAATTGTCATATTGTAAATATTATTAAAGAAGTTTTGCTAAGTGTTTTCAACTTTCAGAATTAAGTAAAAGATCTCCTACTTAATATTATAACTTATTTTTAAGGAGCACTTAACATATTAAGAGAGTTTAAATTTTGATTATTAAACGAGTTTAATTAATAAGTGTCAAATATATTCATTTTAAGTGTTAAATTTAAGTTAACAAACACACCATCAGATTGGTTTTTAACTTAAAGGTTTTAAAAGATACTTTGGAGACGAAATCCTAAAATACCCATAAAAATCATAGTGATATATACACGGTGACAAAATAAATATTAAACCTATCAAAAAAAATGAATTGTATCATAACTCAAGATGGCAGTGACATAAATCCATTAATTGCAGAAACTATGGCGGCAAGACATGCCTTATTCTGGGCACACAAAAACGAATGGAGCTACATCATCATAGAAAGTGATTCACACTTGATGAGCTCGAATCTAATTGGGTTAGACCCAATTAATGAGGTAAGCCTAAATCAACTAAAAGGTAAGTCAAGTCAAGTTTGTGGTCTTAGCCCAGTCTAAGATTCAAGGGACCCAAGAAGTCAGCGCACGTGGAGAGCGATTATTGGGATAGTCACTCTCAAATAGCAAGACTACTTCTAGTTGTACCTATCTTTAACTATAGCTATTTATTCTAAAGGACTAGTCACTTATCCCTTCACGCCACCACCTCAACCAAGGATATATGTTTATAAATTGTAAGCCCTCTACATATAAGGGACACAACTACATACCTTTTACTCATCTATCTCTTTTATAGCTACCTCACCACACTTAGAGCTTACTCTTACTCTCTTTCTCTCCCACCTACTACTTTATCAATAAAATCCTCCGGCCACCGTTACTGCCTTTAAAGTGGAGTAGGTCACCTTGACCGAACCACTCTATATATATGTTGCTTATGTAGATCTCATCTTTATATTTACTGCATTTATTACCTATATTAATTACGCGACAAGTGGTATTGAATGTCGAACTCGCTCAACTTGACGACCCATTTGAGGAGTCGACTAGACACGTCTGATTTTCCCAAGATTCCCTTGAGTGGTTGATCTGTAACAACCACGATTGTATGACTCCGGAAGTAGTGGTGAAGGCGTCTGGCCACGGTGACAAGTGTGATGGCCAACTTTTCCAGCTTAGAGTATCTCAACTCTGCCCCTCGATACGCCCTGCTTACATAATACACAGGCCTTTGGATTCCTCCATCCTCCTTGACAAGGACGGAGCTCACGATAGAGGACGAGGAGGAGAGGTAGAGGTACAAGGTCTCTCCTAGTACAACATGAGAGAGTAAGGGGGTGTAACGAGGTAGGCCTTTAACTTTTGGAAGGCCTCTTCTGTGCCTGGTCCCCACTAGGAAGATTTGCGAAGGATCTTAAAGAAAGGTAGAAATTTGTCTGCTGATTTTGAGACAAAGCTGCTGTGGGCTACTATAAAAGCGCAAGCAATTGCAAACTTTGTGGCCGAATCTACATCGCCAGAAGGATCCCAGGAAGAAACACCATGCGTCTTTGCGATCACTTGCCCAATACAAAGCGCCTCAAGTCACCATGAGGCAGGCTCAAGCACCATCTCTAGAGAGCCTAGCGCCTTGGAAACGGCTCCCCAGGCCTCTAAAGCCCAAACTCCTAGTCCAGAGGCGCCTAGTTCCCTTCCACATACTCCTTCAGAGTCATCAGCGCCCCAGCCTACCGTGCTCCTGCCTTAGTGACCAACCATGCCTAAGCAGGTGTCTCCTACGGACATGGTATCATGCTGGAGATTGTATGTTGATGGATCCTCCACTAGCAAAGGCGGCAGCACAGGACTGGTACTGATCAGCCCCCACTAAAGTCCACTCAAGTACGTCGTCTCTCTCCATTTCGCAGCATCAAACAACCAAGCCGAGTATGAGGTCCTCATATCAGGTTTGAAGTTTGCAATGGAGATGGAAGCCCTATGCCTAATAGCTTATAGCGATTCCCAACTAATAGTCAATCAGGTGAAGGGAGACTTTGAAGCGAATAAGAAAAAAATACAAGAATACCTATGAGTGGTCCAAGCTTTGTTGAAAAAGTTCAACCACTTCCAAATCCACCACGTGCCCAGAGAGGAGAACGCCATGGCAGATGCCCTCGCCAAGTTCACATCTGCAAACATAATCATGGGCCCGACACTGATAAGCCACCAGTTTGAGCCAAGCAGGTTCAAGGCAGAGGAGGACAATGTTAACTGTGCATCCTCCAAAGCCAATTAGATGACACCTATCCGAGCCTATTGATCTGATTTTATTTATGTTGTACACCTAAGTATAAGTGGTCAAATTGCAATATTTTTCGATTAAGTTTGAGATCGAACCCACAGGGAGCTAACTATCGGTATTCAAAACAGAGACGGTAAAATTGTCGTGTGTGTAGTGTGTAACAGAACAGCTTATGGTGTGAGCTTAGAATTGTCAAATAAACACTTAACTAAAACTTTGAAAAACAATGATAAAAAAAGGTATTATTCAATGCGGAGATCCAACATGCTTTATACTTGTTTATTTATGAAAATGTCACTTTACAACAATCAGCTCTCATTTCACTAGAAAGCTAACCGGTAGGTTTAATGTATTACTGAACCATATCACAACAACTGATTAAGTTAGGCGGAAGGTCTATGTACCATGCAACAAACAAATAACTCTAGTAAACCCGAAGGTGAACCATTCAAAAGGTTTACTCAAGTTATTCAATCGGCAAGTTGATGATTCAATGAAGATGGAGTTCCGATTTATGCATTGAATCAAAAACATTGACTATGACGAGATTTAACCCGTCTATAACCAATCTCCCGACTGTTACATAAAGTCCAACTACGTGCATCACCGTATCATGCATGAAGTACGTAATAATAATAGATAGAATGATATATATCAATAGGCTTTACTCGGTGTTCATAACCATGAGCATATTGTAAATGTAACCATCCATCAATTGAGGGACGTATAAACATTAATGCATAAATAAAACATTAGCATTTCCATAACTTAAACAGTATTACACATACATTTACCCTTCACCGAAGAGTATAAACAGACTATTCATGCCTCATTGTTATAGACGAGCAAAAGGAGTGAAATGATCCTATTACAACTGAAAACAAAATACAACACATCCTTCCTCGACGAATAGTTGAAACACTGTCCCTCTTATTACCAGCTAGGGTACAAAAGTGGGAGATGTTCAATCCTCCAAGTAGAAAGGATAAACAGAAATGGAGAAGTAGAGAAAATTCTGGCTGAGAAGCAATTCTAGCAGGGCTTCACTCTTCCTTTCTTTTCTCTTGCACTGGACTGAACTCCGGTGTCATCCCCTTGCGCAATGGCTGAAGCAGGCTATTTATAAGCGCCGGAAGGTGGGTTTAAGGCAGCAGACATCCAAATCATCCAATCAGGGTGTTTTGTTGCAAATTTAGACCAATGGGAGAAGAGGAATGGGGAAAGACAGTTTAGCCATCGTCCGGACAGTGGCAAACCTATGGTTTTCATGCTTGGCAGCCTTCCTTATTTGACCTTGTTGACTTGGTAATTGCACTTGTCTTCCCTTCTTCATTTAGCCTTTACACTTTGATCCTCTTAAATTTTCGTATTTCTGCTTGAAACCCTATAAAACGTACAAATTACGCATTAACCCTAATACTTTATAAATTAATCATTTTAACCTAATTTACGCACATAGCTAACCCTAAATCCATATTCAATTACGCACTTTTTAGGGTAAATCACCTATCTAGAGGAAGACGCTCTTGTAACGCCCCAAAATCTACCCTGGAAGGCATAATTATCTACAAACCATCCAACTATGAGAACAACTAAAAATAACCATTAAGTAAAAAACCATTCATCCATTTGACAAGGAATAAATACTAAAACTAATAAAATATTGTAACTTCTCCAACTTATAATTCAAAACCAAAGAATATCTAGCAGCAGAATAATAAAAACATGATAAAACATTATTTCATAAAGATCTCTCAAACTCGAACAAAAAATAGAACAACTCTATTTCTCTAAGGCAGGATCCACATTTTGATCCTCCAATGGCTCGTAATCAATCTGCTCATTCACATTGACATCATCTTCTATGCCAAAATCTGTAATTATATTGTAGGGGGTGACCAAAAGCCCGTAGAAAATCCCTCTAAAATACCAACAAGGTTTAAACAATAAAAAGAAGGCAAATTTCTTTTGAAAAATAGTATATATAAATTTTTGAGAGTAAAACCATGACAATTGTAATGATCTCAAGTGTACGAAATACCGAAAATTAATAACAGGAATGAACATGCAAGAAATTAAAGCAATCAATAAATAACTCAGTAGCATCATCTCATATTCTCATGTATGTTGGTTCATCCCTACTCTCATGTATGTTGGTTCATCCCTATTCTCATGTATGTTGGTTGCTTCTCAGTAATCTACACAACGATTCTATCTCGGTCACACACTACAACTACACAATCTCAATCATTTCCCGAACTGCCAAATCACAAACTACTTTAGGAAAGGCGTATACCGTCTCTCACGACATTGACGAATTCTTCCTAGGAAATGTATATCATCCCTCAATCTCGAACTTACATGAACAATAGTGGTTTCTCTCACAAACAACAATTCACTACAATTGTTAGGCAACCATCTCATCCCCACTAGGATAGACTAACCTCTAACACTCTACGGCAGCTCTCGAAGGCAATTCAGGTCTGTCACACCCAAACCATACAAGAGATGAAACCACAATTTTTCTCAACAACCACAATCTTAACCAATCACAATTTTCATTGACAATTCAAGTATCACAATTACACAATTCTCTATATACTACCATAATAAAGGAATTAAAATATGCAAGAGATTATCTCAAGAAAACCTTCACAATTCGATATTCAAAATTCAAGGGTATTGCCAAAAATCATAATTTCTTGGAACACAAAAACATACCACCATACATTTCTTTTTTGGTTACCAACAAACCCTCCTAAACAATAGTAGCTTTTATTAGAAATACAATAATTCAACTTTTTAAGATAAAATAATAATAAATTAATGTTTAATTAAAAAATAGGATAAAAATCACGGACATCTCTTGAGTTTTGACAATATTACATGGACAACTCCTAACATTTTATAAATAACATGGAGACCCCCTGAGACTTGAATTCATTTTACGGAGACCCAATATATTTCCCTTCTTTAATGTTGCTGACGAAAATTGATAATTTCATACCAATTTTTTTTATTATTTTTATAGGTTCCCTTCTCCAAATTTAATTTAGTACCAAAAAAATTAAAAATTTAATAAAAAAAAAAATGATTTAGTACCCAAAAAATTGATATAATTTAGTACTCCAAAAAATTGATTAAATGGATTTCAATATTAATTTGATAACAATAAAAGTTAATTTGATATTAATTCGACAAAGTTGAATATAAATTGGACAAAATTTAAATGCCAAAATTATATATTAATTTACAATATAAGGTTTATTTCGTGTTGAATATTATTTGATTTTTATAATCAATGTGTTATATTTTATTTACATTAAGTGATATTTTAAGAAGTAAGTGGCAAAATACATGCCATCAGATATATAAAAACTTTGAAATAGTTTCATGGAATAAATAATTGTATAATATGTAATTTCATCTGTTTTATAGAGTAAATAATAACAAAAACAACACAGGGGAAAAAAAAAAAAAAAGATAATAGTATGAGAGAGGGAGAGAGAGAGAGAGAGAGAGAGTATAAGATAGATAGATAGAAAGTGTTATATAAGAGATGAGAGCCTCAGAGTTGTAAAAAGAATGAAAATTCAATTAGGACCATCGAATCAAAACGATCTGAACCATAAAAAGTTTAAGACAAACAATCTAGCTACTTTATTATATAGATAGACATTAGTCAAACTATTACATTAGGAAAATAATAAATATCAAACATAAACAAAACTAACATACATACATACAAATTATTACTTTAAGATAATATTCTTAATATATTTTTCCATTTTATTTTCGTTCAGGTTCACAAAGAAGTTAGAAACATCCAGATTCGTAAAATTTGATGGATAATCAATGAGGTCAGCGCCTGATTTCCCTTCACCAAAATTCTTCACTATCAACTTTTCATTTTCGTTGATGGATTTTTGATAGAGATTTGCTAGATGTTTAGGCATACGATGGATACGCGACTAGTGTCCTTTCATTCTAAATCTATAACAACCATTTTCAATTTTCTTAGAGAGTTTATTAGGTAAACTCTTCTCTTTCTTTACTTTGATCTGGTTGTTCCACTTTTGTGTTTGGATTGTTGTTCCACTTCTGGTGGTGTGAGATATTTCTCCATTTCTAATTTGGTGTGAAGAACCTTGGGCCTCCACGATAAACCTTGCAAAAATGATTAATTTTATTTTTGCCATGGTCATAACGCCCTCTTCATTGACCACGAAAAGATGTGACATTTACCTCTAGAAAAGCTTGATGTCCAGTTGGACGAGACTCATGATTTTTCATTAATAATTCATTATTCTCCTCAGTAAATAAAAGGCATTATATGAGTTCATTATGGGCTCGTTTGGTGGCCGTATTAGAAATGGATGGATTAAATAAAAAAATTCAGTCTAATACAATACAGATAGACAAAAGACAAGATTAAATGGGGCATTAAAATAATACATAATTTTTATCTAGTGTTTAGCAATATACAACATAAGTTTGGGATATTAATTATTTAGTCCAAACCACTGTTTGGTTAGAGAATTATTTCATCGTATTAATATTGAATTAACAAAAATATCCTCAGTATTTATTACGTTGATGACAACTTGGTTTTATCAGTTGCGGGGTTATAATAGTAAATGTGTACAATAATACATTTGAGTTGAATTCTAATACCACCTCTCCTGGTGGTATTAAAATACCTCCATGATACAAAAAAAATACGAGATCAAGTATTAGACCCGATTACATAAATAATAGTAAAATCCAATATTTAATCCACTCATAATACGTCTACCAAACGAACTCTATATGTCTTGAACCTATGTTGATTATATTGTTAATATGAGTTTAGTAATTTGTCGAGCTTTTATTTTTGTCTAACTTAATTATTTTATTCTATATAGTTTCGTAAATATGGCCAACATCATGCATACACTGAATATTTAATATTTTTATTTAATTTTGCGTGCGTATTTAAGATCACATAAAGATATTTATTTCTTTGATCCTGTGTATATACATGTTATAGAATATAAATCATGGAGAGTAAAATTTTCTTCTATGTATTCTAAAATAAATTTCTCTCAGACTCTTCATTGTTATCTCTTTTTTATTTTAATTCTCTAAGTAGTGATAATTTTATTTTTCCTTTTGTATAATCATATTCTACGTAGGCCAGGAGGCACTTGCCCACCCTGAATTTTTTTTTTTTTTTGATTATATATATATATATTTATTTTTTTTTCTCTGTGCCCACCCAAGATGATAAAAATAAGTCTGGTCCCATACAAAAAACCAACTATGCCCACCCAATACAAAAAAATAAGGTTGGGCCAACCCATTTCAACCTTTTTTCTTATTTCTCTCTCTCTCTCACACACACACAATTTTACAACCTTTCGTTATTCCTCTCTCCTTTTACCGTAAGCTTCTCCTTCTGCCATGACCCTTGTTATTAGTTTATTCTAAACTAATATACAAAATATTTTCTTAATTTTTTGATCTTTTTTGGTTCTAAATTTGTAATTTCAAGGTAAATTATTTGCAAATGACCTACAATTGATCTCTTTTTGTCTAAGATTAAGATTGATTTATGTCAATTGGATTTTAGTGGTATTATTATCCTTATTTTTTAAGTTTTTATTTGATAGTTTTGTAATTTTAATATAAAAAAATAAAAAGATGTCAGGGTCAATTACAAATAGATGTAATAAGTCTTTCATTTTGGTAAGAGATGTAATTAATTTTTTTTATAGTTTTTCTTCATATACAATATATATATTAACTTTTAACCCTTTTCAACTTAACAAACTTTTATTTATTATATATGATGTATGGTATTACCTTTATCTTAGATATCTTTATATACATGTGAATCAAGTGTAATTGACGGTTGATTTCAATATGACTATTTCATAAATAGTAGTACTATTTGGTAATGACCTTGTCATTTGCATTAACAAAAAATTTGACACTAGACTTTTATAAGATTTTTTTTGTGGACGGTTTAGATTTTAACGGAGTTTAGATTTATGATCTACACTATTTTATATAAAATCTAAAATCATTAATCTTTTTATACTAGAATAGACCCTAGTTAAGAGTGCTAACTCTTAAGTCAATTTTTGGCTCTACCCCTGATTCTTACAAATTTATTTGATGTAATATTATCGAATAGTCATTTGTAGTTTAATTTTATTTGTATTTATGTCAAGTTTCTTGTAAACTTGTATCATTAATAAAAGATCTTATGTATTTATATTTATTTGCCATCAAAAGAATCTATTTATAAATTTGCAAGAAAACTTTTGGGTAGAAAATAGAAATTTCAAAAGTTTAGGGACCTAACGAGTACTTATTATAAAATAAGGGGTGAAAGAATAAATCTAGTTATATTAATTCCACATGCAACCTTTCAACCGTCTGCAATTGTGGGATCGATTCTTAAAGCAATGGAATTCATCGTTTGGATATATGTGAGTTTCAAAACAGTTATTTTTCATATAGGTTAAGACAAAAAAAAATTGTTTTGGTATTATTGTTAAAATAGGTAAATAGTAGATTCGAACCGATGACCTCCACTTCCTTAAGGTGGAGTTAATCATCTCGGATAGACCTGTAGGTCTAAGCAAATTCGGCGAAAAAATATACATATATACATGAATATAATGAGAAAAATACTGCAGGCATCAATTAATATCTCAAGTGCTGCTAGCACAATTTTATGCATGAGTTCAAGCTCAGAAAATTAAATTGTGATCTTTTGGTATTACAATAATTTACAAACTTTAGGTTTGTAATTTATGTGTTTTTTCTAGCACAATAAAATTCTCTGTACTTCAGGTAATAGATTTTTTCTATTTTGTTTAAGACCATAATTTATATTAAATTTTATGTACTTCAAGTACACAATTTATATGCTTCAAGCACTAATTCAAATATAATGATGATTCAAAAATAGAATAACAAATATCCACGTCATATTCTTCTAATAACATGTATGGTGTTAATTAAAACTGATAAATTCAGATACCTGATTTTACCATTCAGATATAGAATATTATTCGGCTATGACTCAGTTGACTAGCTCTCCTTCTAATAACATATTTTAAAACTAACCAATTAATGTAGGTGCAAATAACTAGTTCAAACAAACAAATTAAGAGATAGAGAAAATATTGAAAGAGAAAGAGATGTGTTCTTCATTCATAAATGGAAAACTTATTTATAGGCAAAATACATAACTCTATTGCACTGTCGGCAGGAGTGCAATTATACATAAGCATAAATACAGTGGTGGTCATCCATCTTCTGCCCATGTGCCAATGTCATTTACAACATGGAGTCAATTTTTCATTTTAGTTCAAAAATTACATGAGGTTTATGTGATTTTCTCTGATGGTAAGGAAGTAGCCTACAGAAAAGCTTAACTGCGAGGGAAAAAATAAACTTTTCATATATTATATTCATATATGTAGAGTTTTTGGTGGTTGGTGGTGGATGATGGTGGTTTGTTGTGATGGTGCTATGGTTGGTGTGTGCGAGAAAGAGGGAAAAAAGTAGAAACTAGGGTGTTTGGTTGGGTTAGAATTGAAATTATTTTACTCTAAGGAGTAATAAAATGAGCAATCTTAGTATTTAAGACATTATTTTTGTTTAATATTGATGGGTCAAGCCCAAGGGCCTAGCCCACGATGTAAGCCCAGTTTAAATTAAGAGCCCAACTCCAAGAGATCCAGCACCCAAAGTGGTCCACGCCCGGTCAAGCTCATCAGGTTGGAGGAGCTACATCAGCAGGGGAGCATGCAAGGGTCATCCAAGAGCCTCCTCCTAGCTACCTTGAGGGTTATCCAAGAGCCTCCTCCTAGCCATTTTGGAGTAAAGGTCATCCAAGAGTCTCCTCCTAGCCACCTTGGAGTAAGGGTCATCCAAGAGTCTCCTCCTAGCCACCTTGGAGTAAGGGTCATCCCAAGAGCCCTATCCAAGCCACCTTGAAGTAAGGGTCATCCCAGGAGCCTCACCCTCGCCGTCTTGGAAAGAGTCGAACCCACCTCATCCTTTGACCGAGTCCTATAGAGAGCACTGTAACTGCCTCGCCCGTTGAAAAGAGGCCGCCAGCTCCGCCAGACTAGCTATTTAATTACTATTAAGTCGCCCCAATTCGTTATGACTATTAAATCGCCCCAATCCGTTATGACCGCCAGATTAGCTACTATTAAGTCACCCCAACCCGTTAAGAGGCGACTACAAATTGTAAGCCCCACCAGCACTTGGGGGGCAGATCACACTCAGTCGAGCACAACTCTCTCCTATTTCTCTAAGCTTATAACTCTCTGCTCTCCCTACTCACTTGAAGTAATAAAGTACCCGGCGACCCTAGCCATTCAAAGTGGACGTAGGTCACATTGACCGAACCACTATAAATCTTTGTATTGTTCTCTCTCTCTCTCGACTTATTACTGCATTTATTACTGTTACTTGACAGGTGGTGTGCAAACCAATTTGTGCATCATCAGTTTGGTGTCGTCTATGAGAACGACAAAATTCCCATATAAACACTTCCTTTGTTGAACCAATGACGATCACCATCAGATCCATGAATCAGATCGAAGAAAATTCACCACGAGAGGAGGAGGTTGCCCCTCCACCAACTGATCATGTTCTGAATGCACAACAGATACTGGAAACAATGCAACAAATCGTAGCCCAGAATCAACAAATCCTGCAACTGATGCTCGCTGGACAACAAGGAGGAGCACAGCCCGGAAGACATCAAGCTAGAGGAGCTCCACGCCCTGGGCATCAAGGAGCTCCCCACACAGGGGAGCCCACCATGAGGGAACTCCACCTCCTCTTCTAGCTCCCTCTTCCCATGGTGGACACCCTCGTTTCTAGGAGGATGAGGACAAAAATCAAAGTGTGGAGCATGAGAGTCATTTCCATGACAATTCCAAAGAAGCCCCAAATCACTGGCACAAAAAAATCAAAGAAGTACAGAATCAACTGGGTGACATCTTCAATGCCATGAAGGTACAAGGACCAGAAACTCTGGAGTAACTTGTAAGGCGAACTGACACACCTTTTGTGCCAGATGTGGCAAACTACCCTATTTCCCAAAAGTTCAAAATGTCATATGTAGAAACTTTCGACGGTACAAATGACCCACTTGATCACCTCGAAACCTACAAGACCTTAATGCAGCTGCACAACGTCCCCGATGAAATTGTGTAGGGCATTCCCAACTACCTTGAAGGGATCAGCGCGACAATGGTTCGCCAAACTCACCCCGGCCTCCATAGGCTCCTTCGCCGAACTGAGCAGATCCTTTGTGGCACATTTCATTGGTGGATGCCACCAGCAGAAGCCTGCCACCCATCTGCTCAACGTAAAATAGGATCAAGACGAGAGTTTGAAGAGTTACCTCACTCGTTTTAACAAGGAGGTCCTCCAAATCGAGGAGCCCAATGACAAAGTCATTATGACCGCCTTTCTGAGAGGCCTCCGCTCATCGAGTTTCCTTTTTTCAGTAATGAAGCGACCACCAAAGAGTATGCCAGAACTATTGGCAAAAGCTCAAAAATATATGAATGCTGAGGAAATCAACAGGTCCAGACGAGGTGAATCATCTCGCGGATCGCCAAAAACTTGACCTGTCTCTGCACTGCTCTCAAACAGGTAGCCTATATCTCCAGCTGAGCGGCTCTCTCGCGGGTCATCAAAAGCTTGGCCTCTGCACTACTCTCAAGCAGGCAGCCTATATCTCCAGCTGAGTGGCTCTCTCGCGGGACGCCAAAAGTTTAGCCTCTGCACTGCTCTCAAGCAGGCAGCCTATCTCCAGCTTAGCTGCTTTCTCGCGGGTCGCCAAAAAAGCTTGGTCTACCTCTGTACTGCTCTCAAGCAGGCAGCCTATATATCCACATGAGCGGCTCTCTCGCGGGATGCCAAAAGCTTAGCCTCTGCACTGCTCTCGAGCAGGTAGCCTATCTCCAGCTTAGAGGCCCTCTCGCGGGTCGCCAAAAAAGTTTGGTCTATCTCTACACTGCTCTCAAGCATGCAGCCTATATCTCCAGCTGAGCGACTCTCTCGCGGGATGCAAAAGCTTAGCCTCTACACTCCTCTCAAGCAGGCAGACTATCTCCAGCTTAGCGGCTCTCTCGCGGGTCGCCAAAAAAGCTTGGTCTATCTCTGCTCTGCTCTGCTCTCAAGCAGACAGCCTATCTCTAGCTTAGCGGCTCTCTCACGGGTCACCAAAAAAACTTGGTCTATCTCTGCTCTGCTCTCAAGCAAGCAGCCTATCTCCAGCTTAGCGACTCTCTCACGGGTCACCAAAAAGTTTGGTCTATCTCTGCTGTGCCCTCAAGTAGGCAACCTATACCTCCAGCTTAGTGGCTCTCTCATGGGTCGCCAAAAGCTCGATCTGAAAGGTGTGGCTCTCTCACTAGCAATCCTTAAACTCTGTCTTTACTCTCACACAAGCAGTCTGCCTCTCTCTCTCTCCAAGTAATCATGTTAGATATTTTAATATTAGAATAACATTATTTTTGCCATCTCTAGGTACATTTTTGAAACTCAGGCCGTCTACAACTCGCGAGACTACATTAGATTGAATGTCAAAAATCGGCCTCATCCATCTGGCACTGCCTGCACATCTGCCTGACCAAGCCGAGTGTCTCCCGGGGCCACATCAGCCCTCACCAATCCTTGAAAAGTGCCTGGAGTCCCAAACCTGATTCACAAGCAGCACCCGTCGCCTCTCTAGGGGCGCCCAACACCTTAGGCGCCTCTCCAACAGCGCCATGGGCGCCCTTCTAGCGCCATGGACGTCCCTCCAACAGTGCCCAACACCATCAGCGCCCTCCCTCTTAGCGCCCACTCTGTGCTCGACTCACCCATGAGCCCCAAAGTGACACTTCATCGCCACCGTCGAGCAGCGCACAAGGCGCTTCACCCTCGGCCCGAGGCGTGCCCATCCAGAACCGCGCCCAAGACCGCACACCCAGCTGCCTGCATGCCCAGATTGGTACCCAGGACTGCGCGCCCAGCTGCTTGATCGGCCAAATCGGCACCTAGAACAACCTGCACGCCCAGGATCGCACGCCCAGCTGTTTGATCGCCAGATCGGCACCTAGAACCGCCTGCTCACTCAGATCAACACCCAGAACAGCGCGCCCAGAACTGCGTGTTCAACTATCTGCTCACCCAGAACAGCGCGCCAGCTGCCTGCTAGCCCAGAACCGCACGCCCAACTGTCTACTAGCTATTTTGACCGTAACTTATGCTCTATTACTCCAAATGGGACCCATAATATATCAAATCGAAACTCTCAGTAAGCCCTACTAGACTCACAGCTTAATGCTGTGATTTATGCTATCAAAAGTCCAAAAAAGGCCTAGAAACAAATGTTTTGACCTCCCAAAGTTTTTCCAATTGTGCAGCTGAACTTCAAATTCTATTGAATGCCCTCCTCTCCAAGTTCCATTGGACACAGGGTATTGGGGGGGGGGGTAAATGATGGGTCAAGCCCAAGGGCCTTGCCCATGATATAAGCCTAGTTTAAATTAAGAGCCCAACTCCAAGAGATCCAGCGCCCAAAATGGTCCACGCCCGGTCAAGCTCATTAGGTTCGAGGAGCTACAAGGAAGCATGCAAGGGTCATCCAAGAGCCTCCTCCTAGCTATCTTGAGGGTCATCCAAGAGCCTTATCCTAGCCACCTTGGAGTAAAGGTCATCCAAGAGCCTCCTCCTAGCCACCTTGGAGCAAGAGTTATCCCAAGAGCCTCATCTAAGCCACCTTGGAGTAAGAGTCATCCCAAGAGCCTCATCTAAGCCACCTTGGAGTAAGGGCCATCCTAGGAGCCTCACCCTCGCCGCCTTGGAAATAGTCAACCCCCACCTCATCCTTTGATCGTGTCCTATGGAGAGAAATATAACTACCTCGCTCATTAAGAAGAGGCTGCCAACTCCGCCAGACTAGCTATTTAATTACTATTAAGTCATCCCAATCCGTTATGACTATTAAATCGCCCCATTCCGTTATGACCACCAGATTAGCTATTATTAAGTCACCCAAACTCGTTAAAAGACGACTATAAATTGTAAGCTCCACCAACACTTGGGGGGGCAGATCACACTCAATCGAGCACAACTCCTTCTTATTTCTCTAAGCTTGTAACTCTCTGATCTCCCTACTCACTTGAAGTAATAAAGTACCCGGCGAACCTAGCCATTCAAAGTGGACGTAGGTCACATTGACCGAACCAGTATAAATCTTTGTGTTGTTCTCTCTCTCGACTTATTACTGCATTTATTACTGTTACTTGACAGGTGGTGTGCAAATCAATTTGTGCATCATCAAATATCACTTTTAATTTGTTTAGGTCACATGGCCCCAGCGCAAGGATGACACACACAAATTGAAAAAAAAATATTATAATTTTAAAATATTAGAGCGACTCTGTGTGAGACCCAGACATACATTGCATTAAGTTTAATTTTGAGTAATGGTGTAAGTAAATTATTTTAAAAACAATTGAGGTGTTAAGTATGATGATCCAAAAATTTTGGCGAGTTAAGTTTGAGGTATGTCGGAATTAAGGAAAGTTAGTCACTATACATGATGTTATATTTAAGCTAGAAGAGTGGAATTGAATTGAAGTTACAAGGTTAGGATTAACTTATAATTACTGAAATTATTGGAAAAAACATTATGAGAGTTAAATTCTTTAAGGGATGAAAGTGTAATTCGTGCATAAAGTTGTAATTATTGGAGGTAGAAGGCGGCGGTCAGATTAAAAGAAAGGGACAAACAAAAAAGGGAAAAAAAAAGGAAGAAGAAACAGAGAGGAAGATCAAAAAAGAAAGGAAGAAAGGGGAAAAAGAACAATGGCTTCGAGTGCAAATCTGATGGTGAGATTAACTCTGATTCTTACAAAAATTTGAGTATGTTATTCATCGTAGTTTGAATCTCATATCTATCAATTTAGTATCTCCAACATGAGATTTGAGAATTTAATTAAGTGTTTGCATGTTTGATAATATATTTGAATGATAGTAGTGCGTTTGGGTGGAGTATTTATGATGAAAAGATATAGAAATTTATGTTTAGTTGTTGGAGAGTTAATTCGTAAAGCTTAAATGAATTGTTTAAATTGATGTTTAAAACCTGTTTTGGATGATGGAAAGATTATAGGAGATTTTTAGGAGGGTTTTAATTGATTTTGGAGTAGATTAAATTGGGTTTTGGTTCATGGGTAGAAGAATAGAGATGGTGATAGTAATCTCGGTTTTGACTGACAACTTGGATACTCAGTAGAAAAATGGAGATAACCCTTTCTAGAAAATTCGGATTTGTGCACCATTTTTTTTTTTGTTAGAACACAGACTCATGGATCTTTCTAACCATATATTATACAGAACCCAATTCTATTTGTGTGAAAACTGACATCTGTTTGAAGTTGACTGAAATACTGATGGAAAAAATCATATAAGTATTTTTATAAACAAGTGAACATAACTTTTCACTAGAACCTCAATTTTAGCTCATGACCTATGGTTAGAATGCTTAGGAATTCTACTTTATGATTAATTTGGGTTCATGTTATTTTAGCAAAGATAAAAGCTTGTTTGAATTAAACTCGTGCGATGGGTTCTCGTGTTATTTTAATGCTTGTTTGAGTGAAGCGAATGAGTGAAAATGGCGCTTAAGTGACCCGACCTTATTTGAGTTTAATATGGTATGAATAAATTGGATTAAGTTGAATCAAAGAAACAAAATATTAAAAAATTCGAATATGAGGAATATTAGACAACTTTGACACCCTTTGGTAAAATGAGCATAACTTTTTATAGAAAACTCGAATTGATGCACCGTCAATTTTGTTGGAAACTAGATTCAGAGATCTTTCCAATGATATATGGTAGCACATTATATTGGTCATGTATAAATTCAGTTTTTAGTTTAAAAATATCTAAAAACAATCCACTTATTGAATTTGAAAACTTGTTGAAAAATAATCAGAACATGATCTATGGAAGGTTGTTTTGAGCTTATAACTTATTGTTAGAAACCTTAAGAAGTTTACTTTGTTAACTCATTTGGTTTCATGTTGAGTCATTATGAAAATAAGTCATGAGATTGGAGTTGTCTTGATCTAAGTCGAGTTGAATCGGAACGAACAAAACTTAAAATGAAATATGCTCATATGCATACGTTCTCATCCATTGAGTTATTTGGAGTTGATACTCATTGTGTATGGTTATATGATTTAGGTTAGGTCCAGAAGATACTATACTGATTCCATTTAGGGATCGAGCATAAATTTGAGTTGTGTGTTGGTTGGTAGTGACATGTGAGGTTGTAACGCCCCAAAATCCCTCTTGGACGGCATTACTATCTAAAAACCATTCACATCATAAGAGCAACTAATAAAATCCATAAATACAGAAAATTTCATTCATCATCCATAATATCTACAACGTCATCCAAAAGAATATGTCAAACCATGACCATTACACCCAAAAGAATATGTCAAACTATTATCTCGCAGCGGAATATGAAAAATATTAACATGAACATTATCTCAAAATGAATCTTCTAGTCTAGAACATAAAAAGAACAATTCTAGACATCCCCCTCAGGATCCACGCTTCCCTCCAATTGAGTTTCTCAAGCTACCTGCTCATCAACTCTGAACTCTTCCTCTAAACCGAAATCTGAAAATAAATATTGTTTGTAGGGGGTGAGCACTAAGCTCTGTAGGAAAATCTTCCCAAACTCGAATAAGGTTTTAAAACAAATAAAATATGGCAAGTCTCTTTTGAAAAATAACATATATAGATTTTGAGAATAAAACCATGATAGTTGTAATGATCTCAAGTGTACGGAATACAGTAAAACAATGACAGGAATAAACTTACAAGAAATTAAAGAAATCAATAAATAATTCAGTAACATCATTCCATATTCTCATGTATGTTGGTTGCTTCTCAGGAATCTATACAATGATTCTACCTCATTCATCCATCACAATCACACAATCTCACAATCTCAATCATTCCCCGCATGACACATCACATACACTTTAGGAAGGGTGTATACCGTCTCCCACGGCATTGACGAATCCTTCCCAAGAAAAGTATATCATCCCTCAGCCTCGAACCTATGTGAACAATAGTGGTTGCTCTCACAAACAACAATCCACTACAAGTGTTAGGAAATCATCTCACCCCCACTTGGATAGACTAACCCCTAACACTCTACGACAGCTCTCGAAGGCAATTCAAGTCCGTCACAACAAACCATACAAGAGATAAAACCAACATTTTCTCAACAACCACAATCTTAGTCAATCACAATTTTCATTTATAATTCAAGTATCACAATTGTACCATTCTCAATATACTACAATAATAAAAGAATTAAAATATGCAAGAGATCATATCAATAAAACATTCACAATTTCGATATCAACATTTTAGGGTTTTGCCAAAAAAAAATCATAATTTCTTGGAACAAGAACAAGTATTAGATGAAAACAAGATTTAATCAAGAATAGGACTTTAGAAATCAAGATCAAAAAAAATTTAGAGAAAAACCCATTTTTCTTGAAAACTAGGGTTTTCAAGACAATAGAAAGAGATTTCATGACTATTTCACCATAGCTTTGTTTAAAACATGGTAATATTTGCAAAAATATCAAGAATCAAGGATTTCCTAGCATATAAATATGATTTAGAGTCAAAACATACATATATATAAACATTAGCCTCAATGGACAAGATTAGGAAGAAACCCCTACCTTACTCCTTAGTTTTTGTGTGAAGAACTAGAAGATTTGATATTTCCCCACTTGAATCAACACCTTAATCTCTTGTTTTCTCCTTCCTTCTTCCCCTCTAAGCCTCTCAAGAGTTAGATTTGATGAAATAAGATGAAAAGTGGAGAAAACACCCACAAGAGGTCTGGGATGTGAAGCCCCCGGCTTGGTGCGTCCGGACGCGTGTTTTCTTGGGTCCAGACGCGTGTTTCTTCGCCCAACGTTCTGCGACACGCGTCCGGACGCGTGTCTATTCCCGTCCGGACGCAGGTGGCAGTATACCCTCAACTTTCAGATCGATTTTGACCTATTTAGAATCCGATTCAGAAATTTTTTGTTTAATACACTTTTGTAACCCTTGAAGTCTAGTTTATACTGTCCAAAAATCAGATCAATCGGAGTTAGGAGTAAAGAGTTATAGCTAAAATACTAAGATAGTGTCAAATTTATTTATATCCGAATTCTTTCTAAAATTTGTTTTAACTCCGGAATACTTCCTAACTTCTAATACACCCCATATTACCTCTCCCAAGGTTTCTCGATCTTCCGAATTCAATGGAAATCTTATTTTGTCCTAAAAATATTTAGAAACTTACCTAACAACCTTTCCCAAGTTTAAACGCCTTCGAAACTTAAACTTCACAATCAATTTGCCTCCCTAATATTTATTCCTACTGCTACAATCTATATGATTTATTCTTAGTTCATTACATATATAAGAATTACCAAACAATTACATTACTATATTATTATAAACATGTGAGGGTTTACAGAAGTATACTGCTTCATAATAATTAATAATTAGAAATAAAAGTATATGATTAATATGAGTTATTTCACTATGTGAAATGAAGTTTTGATGACTTTATTTATGTTGAGTTGAGTAAATAATGGATCAAATATATTGAAAAGTTTGTGGTTTGTTGAAAAACTTGTGATTTGTTGAAAAACTTGTGATTTGAGTAGTATCTGCTGTGCTAGAATTGTTGATAGCTTGATATGACTTAAATGTTGATTTGGACAATGCACAGTTGTCGTAAGACGACTTGACATTACTTAAATGTTGTAGATAGCTTGACATTACTTAAATGTTGTTGATAGCTTGATATTGCTTAAATATTTTTGTTGACTCATAGCACATGTAAACTATTTATTATGTTGTTATATTAGCAGTGATTATTAGATTTTCAAAGTGAGTTGAAAACACTTTGATTTTGTTGTTCTCCACAAATTGTGAACATATTTTGGTGATATGATATTTGATCTATATTTTTAATATTTCTATTTATTATGATGCGCAGTACACTCAAGAAAATATTTTTTTTCAGGAAGCTAAAGTTTAGAGTTGAGTCCACTACAGCACTAGGGCAGTCGAGATGGAAGGTTAAGGAAACTGATTGTATACATTTTGTACAAGAGTGTTCGTTTCCTTGTTGTTGTAAGGAATGAATTCCCTAATGTATTGTTTTGATTTAAGTTGCACAGTTATACACTCTTCCAAAGTTGCACAGTTTATATCTTTCATGAGATTATTAGTTTGTATTATTGATTTAAATGTATTCCTGAATTGTAGCACAGGTATTGCCACGTGCCAAGTTATACTTCCATCTTTGAGATACCAAATATGTCTCTCAAGATAGGATGTGACACTCTACAATCTATCTAATATTACAACGAGGAAGTTAAAATTTTAATTTATTAAAGCATAACAACAGTCAAAATTGAACCAATCATTTGTTTTGATTCAATAGTACAAAATTCATATTAAATTTTTTTCCCGCCGAAAAATATTATCTTTTTTGCACGACCCCCAATGTCAAACAACTCAATCAATACACTCCTTAATGCCAAATAGTCTCATCAATCCACATTTACCTCTCTTTTAAATATAAATATTGTAAAATCAATATTCAATTTTTAGTATTATATAGTGTCTTTAGACACAAGGTTATCACCATTAAAATTAAAAATTAGAGTATAGTTGCATACATGTTTATGTGTTTAGAAAATGACAAAAAAAAAATTGTTTGGGTAAATTTCATTGATATTCTCTTAAAATTTTCTAATTACAATGAACATCCCCAATAATTTATGAAATATCATTGTCACCCTCTATTAGTTTTGTCCCTAACATATGTAACATAAATCATTAAATGACATTACTACGCCTAACAAAATATTAATTTCTTACTTATTATTTAATTTGACCATATATTAAGTATATATTTAACCATTATTAATTTAACTATAATTAAATTATTTTAATATTGGTTATATATATGTATAGACACACACACATACACACACTTCAATTAATATTTAGATATCTAATTTATAATAGAAATTACAATGTAAGAATTGCGTATTTTAAGAGTTAACAAATACCCATTCTTAATTATTTATACATTTTGTTATACACATATTCCTGTTTGACATTCAATTCACAAAATTAATATTTAATTTTATCGAATTGATAATTTAACACTAATTTAAAATAAAATTAACATTTTATTTCATCAAACTAATATTGACTTTCAGTAAATTATTATTTAATTGCATCGAATAAATATTTAATTTTGTCAAATTAATGCCAAATTAACTTTTAATTTCACTAATTTGAAATTTAATTTTATCAATATTATTTTCGAATTGACCTTCAAATTAAAATTCAATTTCATCCAATTAACACCTATTTCATCAAATTAACTTTTAATTTTATTCCACCAACATTCAGTTTCATCAAATTAATATTTATGTTCAATGTCATGAGATTATCACTAAACTTTACCAATTTAATACCAAATTATTGCGAGTGGTGGTGAAGGTTTAATTTTCCCAAGATCACAAATTGGTTGAAAATGTTTGTCTATACATGTGTGTACGAGTGTGGGTGTGTGAGAGATAATTAATGTATGAGATATGAAAAATATTGTATTCAAGGATATGAGGGCTGTTTGATTTTAGGATTAGTTTTGTTTGGTTAGAAATAAGGGTGATAGGATACAAATTTATATATAATTGAAGGGTAAAATTATCATTTGTGAAAGAATATTGGCTGACATCATCCTTTTTTGGATGTGACAGTAATGTCCCTGACCATAAGGAGAGTATTTGAGATAGATATAAAAACTATAGGGGATGTCAGTGATATTTAAAAAACTATTAGGGTGTCCCATTAATTAGGCCATTATTTTGGGTGTCAATGAATTATACCCAAATTATTTTTAAAAGGGTATAGTACACCAAGACCCCTTGAGATTTATCACTTAATCACCTACACCTCCTCACGTTTGGAATATTAAATCTACACCCCTGAGGTTTGTGCACGTGTAACACATAAACCCCTGTCATTTGTGTCCGTTAATGTTATTTGTTAAAAATTCATGATGCCATACTAATAAACAACTATAATTCTCATACTACGCTATTTTGTGGATCCACTGTCAGTTAATTGCCTAGTCATATTAACGTTCAAACACAAATTATGATAATTCTGTTCAAGTGATGTATTGCATTTGATATAAATAATATTGTATAATACCCGTACTTTGAACATAAATTTTCATAGACCATACAAAAGTATTTTTAATAAACCATACAAAGATACACTACCAACAAACCAAACACATAAACCCCCAAGCCAACAATAAAAGTTACATACTAACTAAAAACTTGTGCAACAAAAAATTAGAATATAGCATATTCAGTTTTTCCAGCCTCAAAATAACATTCCTGGCTCAAATTATTTTTTTCAGCTTCCCCAACGTTGCGTATTTTACCACGAAGTGAACCATCCAAAAGGTCATCTTCACCATCAAAATCTACATGTTGAACACCCTCATTACTTAACTCATGCTAATAAAGGCCATAGTCTGCCATATTATCTATATTCATCTTAGTATCCACTAACTCCTGCTCATGTCCTACCATGGATTGGTCATCTGTTATTGGTCATTTGTTATGGGTGTAAGCATTTCAAATGCCTATCATTTGACAATTCCAAAGTGTATAAGTACCTCACAAAGCCCTAATCAATATAGATTCCTAATTAGAAAAACAAATACCCAAAAAAACAACTTCTTTCTACTTATTAGTAAAATGAAAAAACAACTCCTAATCAATTAAAAAAAATTGGTTTTTAATGTTTGAAGTTGTTGGGGGTTCTGACCCTCAAAGTAAACGAGAAGTCGAGAGCTAAATAATCTCTACGTGGAGAGAGAGGGAGAGATCAGAACATTGATTTTTTTATGTTCTCTTCAGTAAAACAAAAACCCAAAACCCAAACGAAGTCCTAATTGTAAAACCTAAAATTTTTAATAAATTGATTAAATAGGTAATATGGTGATTAGGCCGTTTAAGTAAGGTAAAAATCTGAAATTTTATATAACTGGGATGACAAAATGGACTTCATCGTTGAACTCGTCTAGCGAAAACGAGTTGGACATACGAATTTCGTTAAATTTTGAGACAATCAAAATTTTCACGTATTACAAGACGAAATACGCGTTCAGGCGATACGTGATTAAAATTCTAGCAACTTAGTTTTTTATTTGTCGGATCCACAATATAATTAAAATAGCTATCCAATTAACATTATCTACACTTGACACATGTCAAAGTGTGATTGGCTCTCTAGGATTCCAACCAATAGAAAGAGGACACTTGACACATTACACACCTAGTATATAAAGGGTCAAAAAGGTGGAAGACAAGTATTCCACTCCCCTATTTTGCTTGACCAAAAACGTTGGAGAGAGAGATAGAGAGAAATAAGAGCTTCCATTTTTTCAACAATTCTTCTTCTTCTTCCTTCACACTTAACACCCAATCCAACAGTTAGACATTGATCAACCAAGAATTAAAGTTGCTCTACACGAAGAGGCTTACCTATTAACACCAAGATCGACTAATCCAACAGTTAGATCTTGATCAACCAAGAATTAAAGTTGCTCTACACGAAGAGGCTTACCTATTAACACCAAGATCAACTATTTTCCAACATCTTTGAGTCAAGGGTTTTGGCTAGGGCTTGTGGGAGACTTGGTTGGGCTTTTCAAGGGATTTATTCACCATCATTTCTCTTCTTTACTTGCGCTTCAAAAGGTAGGGGTTATCTTCTATTTAGATTCTCTTTCAATCTAGGGTTTGCATATGAGATGGTTGGAATAAATGTATGTTAATCACACGATTAACTTATAGCTAATGAAGCTAGTGAGTTAATTGGAACTAGTGAGCATGTTGCCTAATTTCTGTTTGAGTTGGGTTGTTGAACATGTTTTATATGTAGATTATGATGGGTATGCTAGGTGTTTATAATTATACACCCTATGTGTTTGATAAAATGTCTGTATTCAAGCATATTATTTGAGTTAATTAATGTATATAACTTGTGTTGGGTGATATGCTTGAATGCTCTTATATGCTTTAAGGTTATAATTGACATTGTGTTTTCAATTGAAATGCAATTGTATATACATTGCACGTGCACAGTTAGACATCACATCTATGAGACATTTGGCATGGTTGTGAGTGTTGTGCATAAATAAATTGCTTACCACATAGGTGAGTGATGGATGGGGCTTGGAAAGATTGGACTAAGGTCCAATCGAGTCTCATGAGAAATTGCATGGAAATATGTCGGGGCATAGCAAGAACGACTAGATTCTCTATTGGATGCAAGACTTGGTATATTTGGTCACACATTTTCCAATGGTGTAATGAGTCCATAAAAGTGTGTCTGCGAAAACAGAGTCGGATGTGAGATGCCCTCGAGATCGTTTAACGTGATATTAGATTAGACTCATATTAGTACAATTGTCGCTTTTTCCCCACCTGGCCTCTTTTTTTAGGCCCGGGCTTAAGCACTCTACCTGACATCCTTCCCTCTTCTTTGCCAAGAGTGACGTATTCAGTCTAGGTTGAGCTCAGCCTTCCTTGAAAAAAAGTAGTGGTCGTGTAAGAGATAGGGTGTTTTCCTTGGCTCATCATTGATCTCTTGGAAGAGCAAGAAAAAAGAAATTGTATCCAAGTCCAACACATAAGAAGCTGAGTATTGTGCTATTTTGGTAGCTCGTTAGTGAAAGACAATAAATTACCCGCCCCTAAAGACAAGATAATAATTGAAATGGTCATTGAGTGTGTATAGCTTAATGGGGGTGGCTTGGAATTGCCCGGTTCATGACATGACATTACATTATAGGTATGCATGGGAACCCGGGAGTGAGTTTGGAGTCGAACATGCATTCATGAAACATCACTCGTGGCTCGTCATGTTTAGTAACATTCTTTTATGTTACTTGTTGCATATATGTGATTGTTGAGTTGTATGTATATAATATCATATATATGGGTTGAAAGATATTCTCTATAGGAGATACCCTACTGGGCTTAGACTCATCCCGTTATAGGAATATTTTTCAGGTACTACACACGTTTCCACAGATAGGGCTCCCATGGGTCCACTTTGATGATAGAGCTGGAGCTCGGACTCTTATCTTGGATGTATAGATGTTAGGTCCCAATTTTAAAAATGATAGCCTTGTAGTATTTTGGGTCATACAAAATTGTATAGTTTTTTGTAAAAGCTTGTATATGGGGACTCAATATAAACTCTTCTTTTGTTTAAATGAATAGTTTACGTTTGAACTTGTTATTATTGTCTAATGCATGGATTGAATTAGATGTGTATGTTAGACCTTGGAAGGTTAATAGAAATTGTTATTGATTTAAGTTGTGTTTTGGGTGGAGCTTCACGTGCAAATGAGACTTCACCAGAATTTCGTTAGGATTAGTTCACCAGGAACATGGCCTTAGGATAATTAATGAGGCTTAACGGGCATTAAGGACCCTCGAGAATTGGGACGCCACACTAATCAGTACAGAGTTGTCAAAAAATTGAAACCTAATCAATATAGAGTTTTCAAAAAATCGAAACCTTTCAAAAAATTCGAAACCTGATAAGTACAGATTTCTCAAATAAATGACGGACAAACAAATATAAGCATAAAAACCCTAGTCAATTTAGACACATAAAAAAAACCATAACCAGTGTAGACGCATCAGAAAACCTAAAAACCCTAAGCTAGAACCATTCTTATTTTGCTTATCTTGAAAACAAAAAGGGGAAAAATTGTAAATTTTTTGAAGAAAACCCTAATCATAATGTGTACCTTTCACCACCTTAAATATTTTCACCTCCTAGGAATCTTTGATCCGATTGAGAACTTCATGCACCAAAGAACATCATACGCCTGTGGTGTTCTTCATCTGGAGAGAGATATGAGATCGATAGACAAGGTTGGTAGGTTGAAGGCAAGAAACATTACACACTCGGCTAAAGGGTCAATTTAGTAAAGAACTTCACAAATATCTAGGGGCATTTAAGTCTTTTCCTTGGTTCTGTTGCCATAGTCAGTTAATCGTCAACCGTCAACCTAAGGAGGTGTAGGTGTAATATTTCAAACGTAAAAAATCTAAATGATTAAGGTAGTGTTTGGTAACTCTTTGTTTTTGTTTTTTTTTGTTTTTGTTTTTAATTTTTGTTAAAATTAAAAACAATAATACGTTTGGTTTATGTTTATATTTTTTTTTAGTCAAGTTGTTTTGAAAACAAGGATGAATATTGAAAACAAGGAAAATGATGTTTTTGAAAACATAGAAAAACGAAAACACGCGGGGGGCTGAGGGGGCCTTTAATGAGGTCCAGCCTTCGACTTTCATTAGAACCAAAAAATAATACATTTTTGTGGCACCTATATATAGCAAAAATAAAGCTTTCTCTCTCTCTCTCTCTCTCTCTCTCGCTCGTCTGTGGGTCTGCAATTGTGGCGAAGCAGGGATCCCAATCTACGAAGCTCTTTCCGGTGAATCGGCGGTGGCTTGCAGATCTAGGGATTTTTCTTCATCTCTGGCGATGCTCCGGCTTTGCAGATCTCGGGATTTTTCTTCATCTCCATAGAAAAACGGTGGTGGTGGACTGGTATTGGTGGTGGTGTATCGGTGGTGTAAGCGTAGGTGTATCAGTGGTTTTTCTTCATCTTCACCTTCAACTCTTTATGGGTTGGTGTATCGGTGGTGGTGGACTAGTATTGGTGGTGGTTTTGGGTGGGTTGGGTGGTGGGTTTTGGGGTTGCAGCAGCTGGGTTTTCTGTGTGTGCATCGGTGGTGGTGGACTGTTATTGGTGGTGGTTTTGGGTGGTGGGTTTTGGGGCTGCAGCAGCTGGGTTATCTGTGTGTGTTTGTATCGGTGGTGGTGGACTGGTATTGGTGGTGGTGGACTGGTATTGGCGGTGGTTTTGGGCGAGTTGAGGGGTGGATTTCGGGGCTATTGCAGCTGAATTTTCGGGCTGCTGCAACTGGGTTTTTAGGGCCGGTGATGGTGGGTTTTGGGTGGATTGGGTGGTGGGATTTTGGTGGTGTTGGTGGTGGGTTGGATGGTGAGTTTTCGGCTGTTGAGTGGTGGCTAAACAGGGGTGATGGTGGTGGGTATTCGGTGATATTGATGGTGACCCAAGAGATGAGTTGGTGGTGGGTTTTAGAATGGTGGAGAAGATGGTGGCTGGGTGGGTGGGTTTTTTAGTGATTTGGGTGGGGTTGTATTTGGAATTAAAAAATTAATTAAAATAACAACAATAAACTATGGAAACACTATTATAATACCAAACATATTTTTATTTTTGTTTTCATAATTTTTTAAATATAAATGACTACCAAACATGTTTTATATTTTTAATTTTTATCACAGAAAAAACAAAAATTTGTTTTGTTTTTTTTAAAAAAAAAAACATAAAAACAAAAACGTTACCAAACGCACCCTAAGTGACAAATTTTAAGTGGTTTGAGAGTAATTTATCCTTTTTAGAAAGGGCAGAAATGGAAACACACGTTCTACACTTCGAACCCGGTTTGCTGCAAAAACCCCCCATTTTTCCCACTCACTTCTAAAACCTCAGATCTGCTGTATTTCATCTGTACTCTAGTACTTCGTCCACTCCGCCCTAAAAACTCGGCAAAACCTTTGCATTCTCATTGGTGAAGGCAGCAGCTATCCCATTGGGCAATCGAGCAAGGTATGAACGAGCAGAAGAAACTAAACCTTTAAAAGCCATGAACCGAGCTCTGCTAAGAAACCTCTCTCCTCACGCTCGCAATCTTCTCTCTCCTCCTTCTTTAACATACAAACCAAGACCCATTGGTATCACTGCAATACCATTTTATCTCTGTTCAGCTTCTCCAAAAATCCGTTTTTTCTCATCTTCTGAAAATGAACCTAATCCTAACCCCAGTCCTGAAACGAGCTTGGCCCAGCCCCAGAACAAAGAACTTCCTGTCGATGTTGAAGACGTCAACAATAAAGGTACACAAATGAAGAACAAAATCTGAACTCTCTTTCTCTCTGATAATTATGAAATGAGTTTAAATTATTATGTTTTTTTTTTCCTGAGAAAATTGTGGGAAATAGAATTTAGGTTCATTTGGAAAAATGGAATTTAGGTGGGCAGTCTACCACAAGATCGAGTTTTAGCCGGGAGGCAAAGTCCAACAGGCAGTTAAAATGGAAGGAAAAAGGGAATGGTCGGCCATGGGGGGAATGGGAGAAAGTTGGAATTTTTGGTGAAATGAGTTTGGTTTTCAAATTTTGAGTTCTTAATGCTGGGAGAATTTGGGAAAGTTCCAGAAAATAGGGTTTATGGTCATGTGGTAAAACGCGATGTTTAATTGCAGCAGTGATAGTGTGTAGTTTAAGGTTTGAATCTTTTTAGTTATAGACAAACATAAAATTTGAGTTTGTTTTTGTCAACAACAAAAAACCTCCATTAATAGTAGAAAAGCATTGCAATTGGACGAGTAGCCAGCCAACGAAAGAAAAGAAAGAACAGAAAAAAAGCAATAAGAAATACAAGTCGCATATAACAAATGAATGTCCAATAATGCTCTAATCAAGAACAATGGATCCTACAAATTGAGGAGATAACGCGACCCAAGGAAGTCAAGAAGCAAATTTGTTTTCCATGAGCTGCCCACCTCCTCGCAATGATTTTAAAATATTCTTGCACATCTTTCTTACCATAAGACCCAAAAATTGTGATCAATATACATTTCCAAGGTGATCAACCTTTTTAACTCTTTCCAAAACCCCAAAAATCAATCTCAAACACTGCACAGCAGGAAGCTGGTGAAATCCAACACAACTTCACTAACCTAAATGACCTTCTACATAATTTGTCTGAAACCAATCTAAATCTTCCGGATGCTAGGATTGTGGGAGTTAACTTTTTGCAGTTTAATCTGTAATTCTTGTGGTTGCAGAGCTGAAAATGCAGATAGAAGATTACTTCAAGGGCAACGAGGAGGCACTCCCATCCATCCTTGAAGCAATTTTAAGGAGGAAATTGGCGGGAAAGCATGAAGAGACAGATGGTGAGGTGATGGAAGAACTTCGGATGAAGCCATTGGATGATGTTAATGACAAAGAGTTCGAGTCGGATTTTGAGGAGGCTCATGAGACTGACGAAGAAATTGATGATCTGTATAATGCAAGGGAAATTGTGATGAAGAGAATGATAAAAGATGAGTTCTTCAATATGGATGACAAAAAGTGGGATGGAATGATCAAGGAGGCAGTTGAGCATGGGTATCTTAAGGATACAAAGGAGTGTGAGGAAATTCTAGAGGATATGCTTAGCTGGGACAAGCTCCTCCCAGGTATGTTCTTGTCTTTAAATTTCTTTATCAATGCTATTGAGTAGGAAAATGTTATTAAAGTGGGTGTTTATTTAGCTGGTTATTGATCTATGCACTTTACTAATAGCAGATAAAGGGGCAAGCTAAAACAAAACCTACTCCTAGCAAGGGGCATGAAGCACATCAGAGCAATCAATTTTTTCCATTATCTATTTATTTTCATAGTTAGATTCCTTAAAAAAATGAGTGCTCTCTTTGTTGTCTTCCATAATTTTTTTGGTTGACAACTAAAACTATTGTCTTTAATATTATAGCTATCGAACACTGAGGTTTCAAGATGCTTAGGTTTGCTGAAAAGTTTTGCTTTATTTATTTTTTTTGATGTCTTGTATGTTTTTGTTAAGGAGTATGCCATTATACTGCTTTTTATATGTGTATTTTATTTCTGAAGTGAAAAGTAGATTAATTTCAATGAGAGCTTGACCATGGCCTTTTTGTCAGAGTGTCGGGTGTGGAGTTAGTACCGGTGCTTGTGATGTATTATATGACACAACATGTTTTGAGATTGGTAATGAAGCATTAACTGGGACTTTTTCTAATAAGAAAACTATTTAAAGAAGATTTTTGGAGAAGAAGCACAGTAGTATTAAAAGGAATTGAACACAATGTAGCCCACATGTATTAGAAACTTTCTTGCAGCAGTGCATCTTGAACCTCCATGAGTATGCATGGGAAAACTATTGGAGATTTGCTTCTGAACCATTGTTTACTTTGGAGTGAAGTAAAATCTCGAGCATTAATGTGTCTCCTCTGATATGCTATTTGCTTGAATATAGTTTTTCATTTTACACTATCCACTTGCCACATTTTCTTATCTTTTAAGATCCAGTCTGCACTTTCATCTCTTGTTTTTTTTCGATAAGAAACAACATTCTATTGATTAATAAAAAAGAAATATTACAAGGGACTCACATCCAGTGTGGACAAGCAGTCCAACACAAACCAAGTCCATAGAAAACAAAAACAAAACAAATTACTAGCCACTTCCAACTTGTTCTAATACAAAAAAGAGGAATATCTTGAAACTCCGTGAATATCTTCACATTTATCCTTAAAAAGCCTCACATTTCTTTCCTTTCACATCATCCATATTGTAGCAAAGAAAGCACTCCCTTTTTTGATGAATATCTTGTGATCTTCATGACTTTGCTTGTACTCAAACTTGACCATTGTCTTTATGGAATCTGTCAAATCAAGCTCTAGGAGACTGTTTTAATCCATAAAGAGATTTTTTTAGCTTACATACCTTTCCCTTTGTCTCTTGAGAGAAGAAACCCGAAGGACTATCCATATACACTTCCTCCTCCAAGTCCCCATGAAGAAATGAATTCTTTACATCCAGTTGTAGTAGATCCCATTACGAATTGGGGCACAAGAAAGAATGACCTGAATGGAATTCATCTTAGCTTAGCTACATGAGCAAAAGTCTCTTGATAGGCAATGCTATATGTCTAAGTAAATCCCTTAGCTACCAGTCTTGCCTTGTATCTATTCATTGTACCATTTGTATTCTTGACAGGGAACACCCAATTACGGCCTACTAATTTTTTTTTTCAACTGAAAGAGACACAAGCTCCCAGGTTTCATTCTTTCTTAGAACTCTCATTTCTTCCATCATGGCTACTTTCCACTTGGGCTCTGCAAGGGTTTCATGCCAATTCTGATGAAGAGACAAAGCCAAAACAAAAGCAAGGTAGAAGGAAGACAGAGAGTCATAAGAAACAAACTTAGAAATAGGATGTTGGATACAAGTTCGAACTCCTTTCCAAATAACAATAAGTAAAGAACTATCATCAACATGATTACTATAAACCTTATAAGTGTTATCATCCTCAATCCCAGAAAGTATATGTTAGCACATTTCATGAGGCAAAATCATATTTCTCTACTTCTCTGCCATCTGTTATGGGGAGCTGTTTATTCAAGAAGAGATGTTAGAGGGTGATTTTTTTTTTTTTACCTCTCAATTAATCCTTGATTCAGGGGGAGCAATCTAGTCAGGGGAGCCTCAAGGAGAAACACCTATTCAGGGGGAATAGACTACTTGTGGTAGATTAGACAGGGATGATTTGCGGTGCTATACTCGACGACAAACAAAACAGATCATCACCTATGAGCCACCAAGCCAGTCATCATCTCCTGACTCAGTTCCTGAGATCTCCTCCCCCTATATTAGGTAATGAGCTTTCTTATAGCGTAGTTATCAAATCGCGATTCGTATCGAAAATTGAAATCCTAAATTTAAGAATCAAGAATTGTAAGATTTGACACAAAATTCGAAAAATGGTAAAAAAATAACATGTATATATTTAAAATAAGCAAGATATCAAATATTGAACATTCTTGTATTTAAAAAATAATCAATTGACGATATTGACCTGATCAAGTCTTCTAAATGGAAATACGTTAGCCTTATATAAATTTTTATAAAGTTATACTTGAGTTTTACCTTTATTACTTCTTTCTTAATGCATAATAAATCGTTCTCTCAAAATGGCCATGATAAAAGATGCATGATTTTTAACTAACAAATAACTATTGTGTTCGTACCAATGAAGTTAAACTAAAATAGGAAAAGCTCATATTGATTCGAAAATGTAAACTTAGAAAATCACTTCCTACATTCAATTGAAAAATAAATTTTTGAAGAAAAATAAAAAAACAGAATATTTATTAAAGAAGAAGAAATAGGGTATGTTAATGTTTGGTTGCTGTTTTTGAAGAAGAAGAAAAAGAAGCATACCTAGAGTGAAGTTGTCTCTGATGTTTGAACAGTCGCTTGAGAGGCATAGACGTGAATAGGAGATATAGATAGAGACGCGAGTTTTATATTTGAGGGTGGGCATTTTTTAGCAAAACGACGTCGTTTTGATGATTATGTTGTTTTACTAGAAATATGATTAAAAAATAATAATAAAATGAATCGTGTAATTCCTTTGATTCGAATTGAATCGTATGATTCTTGTGATTTAAGTGCGATTCTTGGCCAAAAATAATTTTAGTGTGATACGAATCGAATGGGGACTAAATCTAATCGACCAGTATGAATCGAATTGCGAATTGTACAATTTTGATAATAATGACACTAAGTACTGTATTTCTCCAAAAAGACTAAGGTACACCCATAGTAAACATCAGGGAGCGCTCCACTTCGAGGAGATGTCAATTTTTCCTCTACGCTACACCATTCTGCTTAGGTGTTTCCACACAACTAAATTAGTGGAGAATCCCATGTTCCATAAGATAAGTCCGGTATTCTCCATTAAAGTACTTAGTTACATTATCGGTCTTGAGAACTTAAATTTTGGCATTAAACTGAGTATTTACCAATTTATGAAAATTCTTGAAACAAGTAAACACTTCATCCTTGCTATGTAATAGATAAACTCAAGTAACCCGAGTGTAGCAGTCAATGAAAGTAACAAATTATCGATATCCAACAAGATAAACAACACGAGATGGTCCCTAGATAAATGGAACAGTGCTTCTATTACGATTACTAGGATAAGAATTTCTTGTATGCTTGGCAAATTCACAAGTATCACAAAGAAAGTGATCTTTATTATATTGTTATACCAAAACTGAATTTTTTTTCTCTAATACTCCTACTGATGGATGACCTAGTTTTCGATGCCATTGATGTAACTGTTGGAGGGCGACAGAACCAGAAGTCTGAAGTGCCTGACAAGGTTGTTCTTCCGGCAGATATAAACCACCATGAGCTCTACCATTGCAAATCGTTCTCACTGTTTTCAATTTCTAAAAGACACAATGAGAAGGGAATAATGTTACATAACAATTTAGAGATTTTGAAATACTATTTACTGTTAGTAAATTAGTAGAAAAATTAAGAACATGAAGAACTGAAGACAGAGACATAAATGTAGAACAATGGATGAAACCTTTCCCAGATACAGATGACAATGAACCGCACTATTAGCACTAATAGATGGAGATGGGTCACTGGAGGATGAGATATGATCAACAGTCTTAGTCAAATGAGCATGTGAGCGTACAGGACTAGTCCTATTACCACCATTTCCCCTTGATGGGAGACCATGTAGCTTCCAACAGTGGTTTTTAGCGTGCCTCGTTTTTCCACAGTAATCACATTTTAATAGATCTTTTTCTAAGCTCCCATTTTTTTCATCGCCACGAGGCTGAAAAGGTCTATTCTCGCTCTGCGGTCCAACTGCTAGGGCAGATCAATCATGGGCAGGATTATGAAGCATGACATTCCTCTTACATTCCTCCTGTTGTTGCTACCCAAGACCTATATACGGATTTGATCATACTTCATATTGAGGCCTGCAAGAAAATCATATACTCTTTCATTCTCTAATAATTTTTGAAACTTAGCAATATTTCCAGCACAATCTGCTTAAAAATCTTGGTAATAATTTAGTTCCTGCCACAGATTACTCAATCCTGCATAATAGTTTGTCATAGTCATATCCCAGTGTTTGGTTTCATGAATCTTCTTCCGATGCTCATAAATCTAGGCATCATTCCCAACCTGTGAATAGGTCTGCGCTACAGCTAATTAAATCTCACGAGTTGTCTCAAGAAATAGGAAACCACGACTGATACGAGTCTCCATCGAGTTGAGTAACCAGGTCATTACCAACAAGTTCTTAGAAATTCACTGATTGAGATTAGGTTTTGATTTGGGTTTCTTACTTGCCCCATATCATATGGATTCAAAAAATTTTAAAAAAATCACCATCATACACAGAAGAGAAAACCGAGCTGGACTGTGATGAGTTTGGTCGGTTCCGATGACAACGTCATCTTTCCGGTGACGACGTCAACAGCTCCCAAAGCCTCCTGAGTATTTCTATGACCTCAAAAATTCGAATAGAGAGCTCTGATGCCAGGTTGAAATCTTGATGATATGGATATATGGAGTTGACTTCCCTTTTTACTTTGGTTGAGAATATACAAAATGATTGTGAGTCATGTGGAGGGTAGTTTCTCTTGTAAGTCTTTTTTTTTTATTTACTAATTGATTATCCTTCATGTCTTTTTTTGATCCATTTGTGACGATATGCAAGGGTAAAGTGCCCATTAAAGTGCAATTTTGTGCATGAATTGTGGTTCATGGTAAAATTGATACCAATGACATGTTTCAAAGGAGAGTCCTTTTGCTTGTCTCTCTCCAAAATTGCGTGCTATGTGTCGATGCGATTATGATAATGTAGATTATTTTTTATATTGGGCTATTGTATTGTCGTCGTGGAATAAATTGTTTAACTCGGCAGGATTGAGTTGGGTTACTCCTAGTTCCATCTATTCTATTTTACTTGTGGACTTTGGTTTTGGAAAGAAGAAGAAAGGGGTTACTCTTTGGAATTGTGTTGTTCTTGCCACAATTTGGACTATTTGGTTGGAAAGAAATGCAAGGATAAGATAAATGTGAAACGGTGGATAGATTATGGGAGTGGATGTATTTTTTGGCGTCTTTTTGGGCTTTGGTTTTGAAGGATTTTGAAGTTATTCCCCTATTATGCATAATGGTGGCGTGGAGCGCTTTGTGTGCTATATGGCGGGACATTTATTGCTGGTGGATGCACTTTTCTACTTGTTTCTTTTTCTTCGTTGCCTTTTTGTAATTTGTGACTGATTACCTTCTCTCTCATGTAACTCATTAAAATCAATAAAATATTTCGTTCCTTATCAAAAAATAAAAAAAAGAATTATGCATTTTTTTTGATATGCTTTTGCGAGGAGGTCTTACGCCTATCTGGCGACGAATAATCAGGATAGCAAAGAACTATGACAGGTCTTGGTTTCTGTTTCAGGACTTGATCGCCATCCGTGTTGTTTTTGTATCTTACCATAACATTCTGGTGCTTTAGTGTCATTTCTGCTCTCTTTGTTTCAAGGAAGTTTATGGAGCTTCCATGGAGGTGAAATTTCAATGATCGCAGCCCTCTGAATGTTTTTATTAGCTTCCTTTCCTAAATTTGTAAAGTCAATAGTTCAGCAAATTTTATGAACTTACTACTACTGTTATTTGACATATTACATAAGTTTTTCTCTAATTTACTCTGTTTCTTAGCTTTAGGCACCTCAGATGTATGCATAAAATTGTAGGGACCATACCTTTTCTAATTTAATTTCCTTTCATCTTCAGCATTAGTCCATACTGTTTTCTAGTATACCTTTCCAGAATGATATTTTTGGCTGTGCATGAATGTCATATGTTCTATAACATACATTTTCTAACGTCAGTTACTTTTGTTTTTGTTACTAGTCTATTTTCAACTTCCGTAATCATATATTATTTTGCAATGGAAATGGCCACAGAGTCTTTTGAAGATTGCGAACACCGGAATCGTTTTATCATAGATTTTACATTTGCTTGTCAAAGTCCCAAGAGAGCTTAGTTTGCTTTAAGATAGGATTTTTTCCTTCTTCTTTCCTCCTTTTCGCCCCCTTTCCACCCATCCCAACAACCCTGGATATATGGGGGTTGAGAGGGGCTGTGGTTAGGCTGGAACTACAAAAGGCCCTTCAAGAATCTTGGCCTTCGCGTATTTTGGAATCACTATAGTTTGAATTGTTGTACCAAAATTATCTAGATCATAGGTCAATTTGGTACATGGTATAGATATAGGTACTTTGTACAATATTTTCGGTATATTAGTTTGGGTTATGATTCATTTTGGAGTGCTCTTATATGGACCGCTTTTACTATTAGAGGAAATGATATACTCAACCAATATTTGTATTTTACTTATGATAAGAATTTCAAATCGAGCTGTAATACCAACCACCATATCGGGTAATTTTTGTTAATGTTCAAAACAAATTGTTGCATATTTCCATTACGGAATCACAACAAATCATAAACCGTGGATTGTGGGACACATGGGGTACCTATGACCCTTTCACTATGTGTTTTACCCTATCTAATTAGTCCTGTTCACTCTAGATTTGACAATAACAAGCAGAAACACCAATATTTAAAGAACTATGGTCAGACTTTGGTTGCATGGTGTAAAGTGGCGGTCATGCTGCCATGATAAGTTTATGGGTTTGAAAGTACAAGATATTTATGACTTTAACTAAAAAAATAGAACTTTGCAAGGAAAATGACTAGTATTGATTACTTTGGGAAGTTTTTATTTTTTTTTTTAATTTTAGAATCTAAATTTAAGGTAAAAGGGCACTTGAAATTGTTGTTTCGAGAGGGGGAAGCTGATATGGATCTTCCCACACGATTATACATGTGGAGATCAAGACACTATACGTAAGGGGGTTGAATAGGATTTTCAATTTTAACCCAAATCAATTATTAATTAAAACTTAACCCATCACAATTACCTCTTTCCACAAAGATTTAACAAAGAATGTGAGAACCCTTTTAAACACCACAACTATGACGATTGATTAAATTAATCTTTAATTAATTTGCTTAAGTCAATCTCACAGTGACCCCAAAAATTCCAAACTCAATTGCACAACTGTGGTTGAATGAAAGTCAATCAATCAATACAACAAATACAGTGCGTGTGTGCAAACAATCACAAGTGTATATGATAGAAAATAAAGAACACGAGTGATTTGGAAAAACCATGGTGAACCTTCTCGGTTTGCCAAAACCTAATCTACTACTCTCCAAGTCAACATACAAGTATTCGAGACTTATACTTCAACCAATACTATGGTTAGATGCTCATTTCCTTGCTATATCTCTCCGCCAAAAGTCTCTCTCTGATGTTTGGTGGAACTTCACTTAGACCTTACTATCACATGGATCGTCTAGGCCTCGAGCGATTATGGGCACGCTAACAATCCTCGGTATGCTACCAACAAGTTTTTTTTCTCCAAGTTGGAAGTTGGGTAGAATCACTAGTGATGGCCTTTGGATCTAAGAGATCTAGGTTGTGGTGGAAGCTCTCAAGGTAGAGGAATGAATTTCTCTTTTTGAAATCTCACTAAAGGCTCAAGAGGTTTAACCTAGATGTGGGAAATACTCTCCTTATTTATAGGTTCAAAATAAGGATAGTGTTATTAAATAAGAAAACTCTCCTTATTTATAGATTTGTGAATAACCGCCCGATCGGTAGGAGGGTGGTTGTCGCTGGAGTGAAAATGTTGTTTCAAACACGACTAAGGTAGGCATTGCTCGAGCGACCATGAGACCGCTCGAGCGAGCTCATAGAGTAAGCCCTAAGTTATAAAGATATTGTTCTAGCGAATGTTAGTGAGCATAAATCAGTCCCTACATGTATTTAAGAATAAAATCATGCAAAAGCTTGTCCTCTCGAGCATAGTTATCAAAATCGTACGATTCGCGATTCGATTCGTACGATTTGATTCGATAAAGGTACAAAACGATTCATATCTTATATTAGAATCGTTTTAGAGTTGAATTGCACCTGAATTGTACGAATCGCACGATTCAATCACTTTTTTTTAAAACCCAATTTTTTGGCAAAATGACGTCGTTTTGTTCTCTAAACAGTAAAGCGACGTCGTTTTGTTTGCTGATGAATCCATGCCCTAATAAAAACTCAACCTCTTTGTTCGTTCTCTCTCTGACGTTGTCTAAAGTTCGCCTTGTGTTGTCTAAAGCTAAAGGTCACGGCTAACGTTCTCGCATCATCGGTTGATTTTTGCTCTCAATTCTTTCATGGGTAATTTGTTAGGTTTTAATTTTTTATTTTAAAATGTTGACCTATATGTTTTCTTCCAATTAAGTTTTTTATTTGTTATTTTTTCCATTCATGTTTATAATCTAATCTATACTGGGTGTCATTATTTTGATTCTTGAATAGCTGTAGTTTTTTAATGAATTTTTTTTTCAAGTTGTTGAATTTGAAAATGGTTAAGCAAAAGATGAAAATGAAGCAAAAGGCTAGCGTCTTTTCATTTAAACGACGTGATTATGTCAATTGATTATTTTTAGAATGTAATAATGTTCAATATTCAATATTTTATATATGTAGTATTATTTTTTATTTTTGTTCAAATTTTGTGTCGAATCTTACGATTCACGATTCGATACGATTCACGATTCTCAAATTTAGGAGTCCGATTCACGATATGAATTGCGATTTGACAACTATGCTCTTGAGCACTAAAGAGTGTTGCTCAAAGAGGGGTCCAACTGTGACTCAAATTATATTTTCAAAACTCATAAATAGTTTAAAATTTTTTTTTTAATTTATAAAATCACAAAAAAGTCATAATCGGATCATTTTCAATTCTATTTTTATCCTAATCATCATAACTTAAATAACTAAGGGTTCATCTTTGGTGTGTAAGTCATTATCTTTGTCCTAAGTAAGAAGGTGCGTATAGAGGTTGAATGATGTTGCATTGATGCGTGATCTTCTCCCTTCAATGATGTTTTCGGATCTTGAACTTGATAGAATTATGACTATGGAATGGGTTGAGATTTTACAATGGACTCCACGAAATTAGCCAATTACAAATATATTCTGACAGAAATCTTAGTTTGGGTAGGGTTTTACTCAAAAATAGTCTTATTGAACACATGAAAGCCTTTGTCCAAAAAAAGAAAAGAAAAAAGAACACATGAAAGCCCATATTCAAGTGGATTGAGGAGAGTGATGATGACTCTGGTTGTTGAAGGTGGAAAAGGAATAAGATAGGTTGTATAAAGTCGAGCCTTGGTTGAAGACGAGGTATTTCGCTGCTGCTTTGTTCTGTGCCTAAAAGAAAAGGGTAAGCATTTGGTAGATAATATCAACTCAAAGCCTTACTACAGGCCATCCAAAGATGGAAAATTTGACCTCCTCCATGCAAAGCTTTGGGGTGATATTATTCTATAGTGCCTCTTTTCTAAGATGTTTAGGATGACAGAGGATTTGCTGAAGGTGTTTGGCACTTTTCATGCTAAAGGAATTTCTGATTGCGTCATGTTGCTACCCAAGAGTAATCTTGGAGGGTACAGTCGAAAATGTAGTCTATTACTGTTTCATCTCTAGGATTTTAAGAAGTGTTTTGAATGGGGTTGCAAAATGGTATGGGAAACCATTTCATCTTTTGAATGCCTGTTGAACTACTTTTTTTTTGTTTTCCTTTTCTGATAAGCAATGAGACTTTATTAGATCCTGTAAAAGGAGTACAAAAAAAGATACAACGCAGGACAAGCCATCCTACCAAGGGTCATTATAATAGAAAGAACAAAGAACATTAGAAATACACCAAGACCTATCCGACCTAATCAACAAAATGATTTCCAATCATATCTAATATAGACGAGAGGAAGACCATCAAACTCGTTACTGAGGCCCAGAAGTATCTCAAGAATCCCATAAGCAACCATCAACTTCGATCTTGCCATAAAAAAAATCGCATTTTGTTCTAATCAAATGACCACTTAGATAGCCAGAATTGTAGAATCCAAAGAATGGAAGCTTTCTTTTCCTTTCCAAAACCACAAAGATCTTCCACACACAAAGGCATAAGATGCCTAGGAATTACCCAACTCATTCACGCTAACCGGAATAATTTCCACCACAATCCCAAAGCAAGTGGGCAATGATGGAAAGATGATCAATGTTTTCTCCTGTCTTCGACACATGGCACACCAATGTGGTAGCAAACTTGCATGAAACCTCTTTTCCTGAAGCAGATCATTTTAATTCTGGAAAAATTTACCACTAAGTTTAGTCCCCATTAATGGGGGACTAAAATAGGTTTAGTATTAATTCTATCATGAACAATTGTCCATGCACACATTTGGATCTTAATGGGCACCTTAACATACCAAATCGTCAAGGATGGAGGGAAAACTAGAACGGGAGGATTCTCAATTATAAACATCAAAGAAAGAGTTGCAAGAGAATAACCCAAATGGATCACAACCCTACTTCTTCTATCAAAGTAATGATGATACATAATTAAGGAGAACTCATTAAATAAAGAATGCGAGGGACACAATTTATGAATTTCCCTATGACCAATTTTCCTTGAAAACCTGAAATTCCAATAGAAACAAAATTATATGAGCAATTGAGATGTGTAATTAGTAACCGATAGATGTGTGTGAAAATCAATGAAAAAGAAGAATCCTTAGCAATTGAGACATGTGCGCTCTACAATTTATAGATACGAGTAAAAACCACCAAAAAAGAAGAATTCCCAACCCAAACATGTTCCTGAAAAAGAACACACTCCCTATTTTCGACAATCATTTTGATAAACACCAAGGTAAATTCGGAGAAATTAACTTCCATGGCCATCGGAATGTACCTCTTTCAACTATATTAGAGTCCTACCTCAATACAAGCTAAGCGCAGGAGGTGATATCCAATCAAAACCGGGCTATCGTCCTATATAAGAGAGGAAAATCAATTAGCTTGCAGTGACTGATTGTTTTGGCCTGCATAAATTTTCTGGGTTTTTTAATTGACTATGGATATTATTGTGTATGTGGATTATTACATGTATGCGACCTTATTAATTGGTGTCCTTTGACATTTGTGCAAAGCCAAAAGTATATGCTTTGCCATATGGAAATATGACATGGACAGAATATGCTGAGTACAATTTCCAATTTGAAATTGTAGTCATCAAGCATTTGGCTGTTTGCTTACCCAACCCTTTTGTGCACCTGTTTCAGTTAGATACTAACTCTCGGTTGCCCATGTTTAAATTTTAAATTAGCACGTGCCTTATTATTTTTTTTTTTCACTAAATGCAATGTTTTCAGATGAGATAAAGAAGAAAGTGGAAGAGAAGTTTAATGAGATAGGAGATAGGATCGAGAGAGGTGAGCTTGAAGCTGAAGAAGGTTATGCACTGTTCAAGGAGTATGAGGATAAGATGGTGCTTGAGTGTGCTAAGCTGATGGAGGCAGAGGGCCCCCCTCAATTTGATGAGACTGCTGTGCCAGATAAGAAAAAGGACTTGGATGATCCACCAGGCGAGGGTCCGATCCTTAGGTGGCAAACACGTGTGGTCTTTGCTCCTGGTGGTGATGCATGGCACCCCAAAAATAGAAAAGTGAAAATGGCTGTTACTGTGAAAGAGCTCGGTCTTTCAAAACATCAGTTTCGTCGGCTGCGAGAATTGGTTGGAAAAAGATACCATCCAGGGAGAGATGAGCTCACAATAACCAGTGAGAGGTAAGGTCAAAACTTGAAAATTTTGCTTCTGTTTTTCTTACCAAAAAGTATCTGGATAATTTAGTAATATTTGATGGATTTCATTCTCTCTGATAATTCCATGGGAATAGGATATTGTATGCTAAATGAAACTGAATTTTCTTTCAGGAATTTCGTCAGGAAACTTGGTTCTGTATTTTGTCCATTGCTTTTATAATGGTTGTTTTCTTCCTCCAATATAAACTGGTGTGTTTAGTGCATATATGCAACAAGAACCATGGCATATTTAAAGTAATTCATTTAACTCCTTATTCAGGTATGGGAGGACATAAATTATTCTGAGAAATGATAATATTGCTGCACCTTTCTGCTATTCAACTTCGCTTCATGTCTACATTATGAAAATATATGGTTGCAAAACATTAAATTTAGTTATTTCTCATTAGGTTTGACCATCGGGAGGAGAACCGGAAGGATTGCCTTAGGACTCTATTTTCTCTAATTGAGGAGGCTGGAAAAGCTAATAAGCTGGTGGAGGAGGCTCGAACTTCATATGTCAAGGAGAGACTTAGAGCCAATCCTGTGTTCATGGACAGGTTACGTGCCAAAGTGATGAGAACAAGAGGATCTACTTCACTGCCCACCTGAATAAAAAGCTAGTGGCACCTGATGCTGTCATGGGGAAACTAAAGTTCTAGGTTAGGGACAATGACTGCTACTATTTATCTGTTTGAAAACATTTGTCAAAACATCCGCAAAAAAGGATACAAGGAAATTTAAAGAAAAATTCCGTTGTCAGTTTACTGTAGCAAATTTTGTTTTGGTTACTCCAAGCCTTTGGCATGTGTGGTGCACAGGGAAAAGAAAAGACACTTGCAGAGTTTCATTTAGAAATTAATAAGTGGTACATTTTCACTTTGCAGGGCATTTGTTATGTGTTACCTTTTGGCTATTTGTGTATGCAATCATTTCTATGAATTTGTGTCTCGGGGCAGTTCTTATTTCAAACTTACTGTCTTATGTTTCATTTCCTTTATAGTGAGTTGTTAGTGGGATGATATTGGTGTTAAATCATACCAATTTTCAGACCAAAAATTGACAAATCTTTGAACCCTTGCCCTTGGTAAGGATCATAGAATCTAAGCCACCAAGGAGGAAACATGATTTCTTAGGTTGTCTTGCTCACAGATATTTGAAGCGTATGATTATTCTATTGTAGGATGCAGAAACTTTACTAATTAGAAAATTCATCTATTTTTGTGAATATATTATAAGCACAAATCAAAATTTGATTTCAAAATGGTTAAAACAATTGAAATATTTTCGTTTTTATGGATATAAACTGGTGATTGAATATTGAAATTACGATGTTTCGAGGTATTTTGGAATATTTTGAGGTATTTTGATCTGTTTCGACTAATGTTTTAAAATGTTTCAGAAATAATTTTTAATTTTTTTTCTGTTTTCATTCTATTTTCAAAATATTTTTGAAACATTATTGTTTCCCGGATGACTGAAACAATGTACTAAAACGAAAATTTGATTTATCACACTTGCATTCAGCTGGATAAAGTTCCTTATGCTGGGCGTTTACACTTTTGATATTGAAGGGAAGAATGAATTATGCATAATCTTTCTGGCTTTACCTAATGGCTGCTAAGATAATTATGTTAAAAAAACATTTACTGCTCTCAACGGCAATTTGGTTAAAGAATAAGTGTTAACTGAGATTTATAAAATTTAGCTAATAATATTCGCTTTCTTCTATTTGGTTCCTTTCCCAAAATTTTCTTTTCATTCTGTTCTTTAAAGGCATATATGACATGGGTTTCTTTAAACTTAATTGAGGAGTGATTGTGAAAGTATAGAAAGATGCTGTTTATTAAGAAACTGTTACACGAGATCATATGAACTGACGGGACACAGAGACTTGAAACAACTGTAAGTGGAAAAGGAATACCCAAACTAAAAGTAGAGCTCGTATATATAGTCAAACAATAGTATAAAGTGACCTGAATTTTCCTTTGGTCTAAGCAAAACATAAAAGTAATAGTAAGGGTAAAAAAAGAAAAATAAAAGAAAAAAAACTCTAATAAACTAGACTATAACTCCAACACCCCCCTCAAGTTAGGCGCAAAAATATCAACTAAGTCAAGCTTGACAACCGAGTCTTGAAAAATAGATAAAGTGACAGGTTTGGTGAAAACATCTCCAACCTGATCACTAGTCCCCACAAACAATAGAGTGACAATACCACCGTTAACCTTATCCCGAAGAAAGTGAACATCGATCTCTATATGCTTCGTCCTCTCATGTAGTACAGAGTTAGAAGTGAGCTGAATAGCAGATCGATTATCACAATATAATGGAGAAGTAATTGGAAATCCCAACTCGCCAAGAATCGATTGTAGCCAGATAATCTCCCACGTGCTAAGTGCCAATGTCCGATACTCTGCCTCTGCTGACGAGCGGAAGACAATTGCCTGCTTCTTGCTCTTCCAAGAGATAAGATGAGTCCCTAAAAAAGTACAGAAACCTACAGTAGATTGACCGTCACACGCTTCCCCATAATCTGAATTTGAATAACAGGCTAGAGAACCAGTCTGAGATCCTGATGCATAGAACAACCCAAGTCCAGGACAAGGCTTGAGGTACCGAAGAATATGATAAACTGCATCAAGATAAAGCTGATATGACCTGTGCATGAACTGACTAACTCGGCTAACAATGAATGAAATGTTTGGCCTAATGTTGACTAGATAGATAAGTCTACCTACCAACCTCTGATAGACAGTCGGATCGTTCAACTCCTCACCTTCAACAGTAAGCTTCAGGTTTGGAATCATAGGTGATAATGCCGGTTTGCACCCCAGCATCCCAATGTCTACGAGAAGATCCAGAACATACTTTCTTTGAGAAAAAATAATACACCTACTGCTACAGGCAACCTTAATCCCAAGAAAGTGTCGCAAAAATTCAAGGTCCTTCATATCGAAGGCCTTCCCAAGGTCTACCTTGACCTGCGCAGTCCCAGAAACATCATCCCTAGTAACAATAATATCATCAACATATACCAAAAGAATGATACACTGTCTAGAAGTATTCCGTCGAATGAAGCAGGTATGATCAAAATGACATCTAGTGAACCCTAAACGTACAACTACACCACTAAAGTTGGAGAACCAGGTTCGCGGTGACTATTTCAGTTCATAAAGAGACTCACGCAGTCGACATACCTTTCCAGCATACTCCCCCTCACCATGAAAGCCCAGTGATATATCTATATAAATAATCTTGTCCAGATCACCGTGAAGAAACGCATTCTTCACATCCAACTGATGAAGAGACCAAGAGTATTCCGCATCCAGAGAAATAATCAATTAAATAGTAGTCAATTTTTTCACGAGGGTAAAGGTAGCACCAAAATCACAACTTGGTACCTGAGTAAAGCTATTCGCCACAAGCCTAGCATTGTGATGATCAAGAGTATCATCCGCAAGAAATTTCAGGGTATAAATCCAGCGACAGCTAACAGGCTTCATCCCTGAAGGTAAAGAGACAAGACCCCACATATGATTACACTGAAGTGCGTCCATCTCCGTCTGCATGGCAAGAACCCATTGGGGCTCCCGCATAGCCTCTGAAACAGAGCGAGGAACCAGTGTATCTGATAAGGCCATACTATAAGTTCGAAATGTAGGAGACAGATCACCATAAGAAACATAAGTAGAGATCGAAAATAAAGTCCTAGGGGTCCAACCATAACGAACAACTGGACGACGATCACACTGCGGATAACGACGCCCTAAATCATCATCATCCACTGACAATGTCTCATCAGGTAAAGTAACTGGCTCAGTACCTGTAATCTCATCAGTACTAACAACAGGTGCATCAATATGCTCAACGAACTGAGAAGTATTACCTGCACCGCCTGAGGTAGAGGGGATATTAGCAGGGGAATAAGAGCGAGGACGACGAACAAAAACACACAAAGGAAGAGAGATTGGTGACTTTATACTGATAGAGATGAGTGGCTGTGGAGGAGGAGAGACTGATGACTCTGTAGTGATTCCCCTTAGACTGATGACAATAGCCCATAAAGACACAACGAATCGCTTTATCATCAAGCTTATGGCGAGTAAGAGACCGATCCTGAACAAAACATGTGTAGCCAAAAACACGAGGGGGGATCAAAAAAGTGTCCGCTCAAGGAATAAGACCTGTAAGGGAGCCATATGTTGAAGAACACTACTCGGTGTACGATTGCACATAAAGGTAGAAGTCAAAACAGCAAAATGTCAATTAGATTTTGGTATGCCCACACTTCTAAGCATACAACGTACTATCCCTATCAGCCTCCTATTTTTCCTTTCAGCAACTCCATTTTACTCAGGAGTATATGGACAAGTGAGCTGCTGAAGGATACCCAGAGAAGAAAGGTGAGACACTAAGATATCAGACACATATTCTTTGGCATTATTCGAACGAAGAGTACGAACAATGACATCGAATTGTACCTTAATCATCTGGAGAAATTGAGTGATGACAGAGAGTACATCAGACTTCCTATGCAAAAGGTAGACCCAAGTATAATGAGTATGGTCATCTATAAATATCACATAATATCGAGCATCTAATAGAGTAGTAACAGGAGAGGGTCCCCAAATATCAGAGTATATTAGGTCAAATTACTTGGGTGACTGGTGCATGCGAGAAATATAACTAGTCCGAACATGTTTTGATAGGAAACATATAACAGTCAAGTTTACCACCAACACAAGCATTGCTCAAAGTAGGAAATAACATACATAAATATTTAAAATTTGTATGCCCAAAACGGTCATATCATAACTGAACAGTTTGTGATGAAAAATCATAACGACAAGTACTAGGTAGAATACTAGCATGCAAGCTAGAAACAGATAAAGACAAAGCAAGTGCAGGTGATGAAGGTGGAAGAACTGGTGAAACTGGAGGTGGATTGCCTAGATAATACAGTCCATCTCTCTCATGTCCCTTGATAATAATCCTCCTAGCACTTAAGTCTTGCAAATAACACGAATTAGATAAGAACACAACCGCACAGTGAAAATCTCTGGTTAACTGATGTACAAATAATAGATTCATGGCTACCTTTGGCGCATGAAAAATCGAATGTAATGTAAAGCTATCTAGGAGGCGGACTGTATCCCTACTAACAATAGGGGCATGTGTCCCATCTGCTAGCTGAACTTGTGTATGTAACTGCTCGTTAAAAGTGGTGAAGTGATGGGCTTCACCTGTCATATGACCATTCGCACCCGAGTCCAACATCCAAAGGGGAGACGGACTGACACAAGCATGAAAAACACGAGGTATACCTGTAGTGGTGGCAGTAGTAGTAGTCAGACCCTGAGAAATCAGGGAGAACATAAGTATATCCAATCAGGAAGTGATAACATCCATATCATTCTGCTAAGGAGGAGCAGTAGGAGCAGCATCAAGAGCCGCAGCAGTAGGTGGTGGTACCTCAACAATAGCAGAAATATGGCCCTGGTCCTAGTCGGCCATAATAATCACAGTGACAAGAATTCTCCTGTCTGCGCTGATCTGGGGTGCCTTGACGGCGCTGGTCCGAGCGCTGTCTACCCCTGGCTGAGGTCCTAAACGAGACCCCGTAGCAGCTGCAAGGGCTATCTGATCGGTCGGAGGAGTCAAGGCCGCCACTAGAAGTGATGCAATACGAATGCGACGCTCATGCTGCTCAATCATCGCATACACCTCATAAAGAGACGGAAGCCTCATCATCAACAAGATCTGTGAACGAGGTCTCTCAAACTCATCCCAAAGCCCTATAGGGAACTTTTGAATTCTATCATCCTTCTCTCGAGTAAGTAGGAATGCTGCTCCCTCGAGCTCTATTTTTGGAATAGCAACAAGAGGACGTAAAGTCTCATACTTAAGCTAGCACTGGGTCAAATAGCCATAATAATTCTGAACTGTCATATCTCCTTGCCGAGCATATGAGAACTTATGAGAAAGCTCATAAACACGAACTCCTCATCCTGACAAGGAATGCATCTCTAATAATGCGCTCCATAACTTTGGAATAGAGCTATGAAACTTGTGAATCTTGTAAACATATGGCTCCATCGAGTCAAATAACCATCCAAGAATTGCACAGTTCTCAAAGAACCATGCAGAATATCCAGGGTCGTCATCAACTGGCTTTGGATGAGATCCTATTAGCCAACCAAGCGTTCCTACACGGCCTAAGAAAAACTGGAAAGAGCGTGACCACTCAGAAGAGTTACGACCATTCAACAACTGTGCCGTAACCTTCTGAGAGATCATACCCGGCATTGCCGGTAATGCAACTGTGCCAGTAGGTACTATACTGGTTAAAAATAAATGTGAGAGAATCAGGTGGTACATTTTAGGTGGAAGTACTAACTGTAGGGGTCTCAACAGTAGAGGTCGCAACGGTAGAGGTCTCAACGAGAGGGGTTTCAAGTCCTTCAGTAGTAGTCATAGCAACAACAATATGTGGGCACCCGTGACAGAAAATACTCTAAGATAAATAGAGCGAAAAAATAAGGGAGAACAATATACTTTCAATCGAACAGTAGTGATAGATAAAGGTCCAGAAAGCTTCCAAAAAATCAAATCATGGTGCCCAGAAAACCAATAAATATATAAGCGATCTACTGCATCAAAAGAAGATCAACGGAGAAGAGGATTCAACCCTTCTTAAATGGTCCTAGATGCTACAAACCTACGAAAAAGAAATCAGTGACGCGAAGAGATGGCGACACAGCGACTAAGAGCGCGAAGCATGAAGGCAGGGCAACTGGGTTGGGTTTGCTAGGTTGATTTCACTACTGGACTGGGAAATGGGTTGTTGCTGGTTGGGCCACTGGGTTGCTGGGTTGGGTTGTTGGTTTGGGTAGCTGGGTTGGGCTGGGTGGTGTTGCTAGTTTTGGGTTGCTATTGGGCTACTGGGTTGTATCGATGGAATTACTGGGCAGGTAGGTTGGTAGGTGGATTAGTTTAGGTTTAGTAGTTTTCGGTGGGTGGCCTGGGCAGTCAGTGACCGGTCTTGGTTTTGGTGCTGGGATGATGTTTCGGTGAAGTTAGTGACTGGTTTGGGTGGGTTAGCTGGAGCAACTTAGTTGCAGTTTGTCGCTGGGATGGTGGGTGGCCTGGGCAGTCAATGGCTGGCCTGGGCAGTCGGTGATCTTGTCTGGGTGGTTTCGTCGGAGCAACTGTGTGTTATGGGTTGGATGGATGGTTGGCTGCCGGTGTTATAGCTGCTGATTATGGTAGAATCTATGGTGGAGGTTAGCGTTAGGGTTATGGTTAGGGTTTGAGTTTGGCTCTAATACTAACTTGAAATAACTGTGAGTGGAAAAAGGATACCCAAACTAAGAGTAGAGCTCCGTATATATAGTCAAACAATAGTATAAAGTGACCTGAACATCCCTACGGTCTAGGCAAAACATAAAAGTAATAGTAAGGGTGAAAAAGGGAAAAGAAAGAAAAGAAAAGAAACCCTAATAAAATAGACTATAACTCCAACACAAAACGATATTTGTACCAGAGTTTGACATGTGGACATAGACGGTAGAGATAACGCATCGGTCCCTAGGAGATTCCTCATGCGGATTAAAGGAGATTCACGGGCTGAGCATTTCACACTGTGCAGTGATGAGAGCCCACCATGACGTGATGTATTAAAGCAATGATTACACCATTGATCGGTCAAATCATATTGCATCACAATCCCAGGAGATTCGGATAAAGACATGCTCTTGACTGACACCAATCTCTCGGGAGACATTGTATTTAATGATTGAGAACAGAGTAATGAGTACTCGTCGTAATTCAATAAATGATGTGCAAAGATTATTAAATGCTGAGAGGACATGCACAGGGTGCTCGACGCCTCGAGATGGCTAATCATTACAATGTCAGACCCTGAGTTGACACCGACCTCCTACAGGCCTAGTAATTGCACGGCTCGAGGAGAGTATAGCTTATTGATGAGTGCACCTATGAAGCTTCCCTCAATCGGTTTGATATGATGTTGCTTGACTCCAAAAAGTAGTAATATTCGGGAAGTCCGAAGTCGAACCACAAGGATCAATTAAAATCAAAATGTAGAAAAAGAAGAACAGTTAAAATTTGATTTTGAAGATTTAGATTGCTTTGTAAAGTAACACATAGAATTTAAAAAGAATTTATTAATTGAAAAAATGACTCTTTAGATTCGGGATCTGGATCTATTTATGATCATTAATTAAACATGCTCATGCAGTTACAATTATCTCCGTTGATTTCAAACGTCAGTGTAGTCAACCGAAAAATTTAGCTTTGAAAACAAAAGACGATTATTTTGAAAATAAGAATTTAAGAACTAGTTTTATAAAACTCATGGGGAATAATAAACACTATCCATACCAAGAACTCAATCATGTTAATGAATAGTCAAACAATTATACAGAGTATAAAACTTTTCTAAAAATCATCCAAATTAATGGTGAGTAGGTGAATGAATGCTGTAACATTGAACTGCATCTCTCTCTCTCTCTCTATGTTTGCTTTGCTCAGGAAAAAGATTTGGCTATTTCCAATTAGGCTAACAGATGGACAGGATGTGAATAACGTCTTGTAAAAATATGTAACTAGAAGAAGATGTTGAGAATTCACTCGCACTCTAATTTATGTTGATCAAAGATTTTAATAGTAAGTAAAAAATAAGATGGGATATTAATTATTGGTATTTTATCCTCAATAGTCGCTGCAGTCCTGCATTATATAAACTCCTCATTATGTTCAAACACAAAGCCAATTACATGAGATGGGGGAGAAGATGTGATGTTAGGGAGAGGAATCTCAAAACTAAAAACCGAATAGATCGATACCAGGGGCACCCCCGGGGGAAGAAGGAGGGGTGGGGGTGTTTGGTGTCTTGTCCTTCCTGGACCATGGTTTTTGGGGTTACGCCTCCAACTTCATTTGTTGAACTTTTGAGTTGGAAGCTTGTGTTAGCATCCCCTGTTTTCAAATTAGTCACTGCCATTTGAGACTAGACTTATTTTTGCAACCATCCGGGTGAATCAAGTCTGATGTTTTTTCACTGTCTTAAATCTTAATTAGGGTCTCCATCATCGTGAGGTTGCTTGTACATCAGAAGTTGCTGAGGAAGTTCTGATTGCCTGAGAATTACGATTTCTCAACAATTGCTGGACAATGTAAAAATGGGGTACCGAACATGGTTGTAGAGACGCTGCCTCCCCCATCCAAGTCCAAGACTATTGAAATTTCAATCTCCTAGAGGGAATAGTGGCAAGAGTGAAGCCTTTTTTTTTTCTCTTCATGTTCTTCGTGACAAGAATGATGTTGGTATCCTATCTTTAGCATTTAAGTTTGTGGAGGAAGCAATCTAGGGTAGATATTTTTTTGCATATCCCAAAAGCATTAAAGAATGAGCTCCACCAATTCGTTTAGGTAATAGTCACCAATTTCATATCTAACCATTTGGTGTACGTATTTGGATTTGATAGTCCAACATATAGAACGGCTCTATTGAAGTTGATCAATGAAATGGTTCATTCCGATGCTTTTGATCATCAAACCGTTGTTTCTAACTGAAAAATTCAGAATAAGACGGATTTTCACACGGTGTTTGGCCGGCTAAACTTGTGTCCACAAATTTGAAAACTCCGGGATTGAGTTTGCAGTGTGGGGAATTCAACTAACCAAGCTCACTTTGCTCAACAATTTTTTTTTTTTTTGGCTAAATAAAAATTGAGATTAAGAAAACAAAGGAGTACAAGTAATATACCGAGCACCAATGTGGCTTGATATATGCCCACTTTGCTCAGCAACATATTCCTCAGCTAAAAAAACTTTGGACATTTGAGCATTTTCTTCCTTTATTCGTTATTTTTTCATGGAAAAACATAATACACCTCTAGGCATTATTCACTGAAGAGAAAATGATTGTTTGGCAAACTATAAGCAACATCTCATGTGGCTATGATGTCCACTAGTGTGTCCATTCAAAGAGTGATTTAAGATTGTAAGGCCCTGTGACATTGGGAATGCCACTCCACATTAGCTCTGCGAATTGCTGGTTGGCCATTTCAGTGGGATGACCTGAGTCAAAGAACATATACTCACTCGCATTCTTGCATAACTCAAACTCTGTTAGTCCTCTCTTTCCTCCACAACTTGAAATTCCGCGGTAAGGACCAGTGCCACAGCACGCTGTCTTGCCTTCCTTGAAACCTTTACATGACAATTACAAACATGTATGAATACGGTAGAACCCATTTATATGGGGGAAATTACAAAGAAAATAACATGACATGACATTTTAAAAGATAACCTTGGCTTACCATATTTTGATGGATTATTTATTCTTTCGCTCGCTGCAGTGTAGAAATTGAAATTAGAATACATGAATCCTTTCAATTGTTTCTCTAGGTTTCTGAGGTTTTTGGAAAGTGCCTTGTTATGTAGTTTCACTAAAGGTGTGATTTCTGTCATGCATTCACCATTATTTTCAGGCTCGAGTGCTCTAAATCCTGGCGAACAACCCAAAGGTCCCAAGCTAAGAAACCCGAATTTCCGCCCTCCATTCATATAAATGTCCTGTTTAGAAAATTAATAGTAAGCAGAATTAGACCGGTTAGGAATGCCAACGACAAAGATTTGGGGGGGGGGGGGGGGGGCTGGGATTTGCTAGGAAAAGAGAGACAGTGTCATTACCTTTATCACAGCTGTTAAGTTACCGATCACAATCTTGACATATTCATCTTGTGAATTTGAATGAAAGAAGCTGGAGTTTGTGATTAAGGGTCTCGCGTAATAGTTGCTCCCTATGCTAAACAAGTATACGACATTAGACAACAGTTGCTTTGCTTCCCCGTCCCCTAGATTTTGCCTCAGTTGCTTCACTACGATTTTGAAATAGCTCAGCTGTGTTTTAAGGTCAATCACCTATAAAAGGATGCACAGTCTGAAAATATGTCTAATATATAGCTTAATGAATATGTTTTTTCATATGAAAATTAATCTCAGACATCGATACTTAAATATATAGTATAGTTGCATTAATGCCTTTGCACTGGATAATACTGAATACTGACCCTTCCTGGAAAAGTTTCAGCTAAAGCACCAGCTCCGCCAGATGCGAAGTTTGCCCCATAAACAAATTGTTGATAACCAGCAGGCTGCTGGAGATATGGTTGAATTAGGGGCAGCTTGGCATACTCAGCTGCAAGAGTTACAATACAAGGGTGGTAGGTAAGCTAAGGTCTATAATTCATTCATTCAGGTGTTAGATCAGGGAAATGAATATGATGCATGCTGAGGAACTTAAATATTACCGATAAAGTCGGTGATGAGACGGCCATCGCAAAACCTTCCAGTGGGGTACTTGAAGAAAGATTCACCATACGGCCAAAAATTTGCCTGGAAATTGGTGGTAGTGTTGATGTAGTTATTGTTTCCTGGATCGAAAAGGGAATCACCAAAAATGAAGAGGGCGGCATGTTTGTTGTTTTGATGATGGCTAAGGCAACTTGTTGGGGAGATAAGACTTGAAAGGAGAAGCAAGATGGAAAATTGAAAGCAGCTTAGTCCTGCTAATGCCATGGAACTGGTACTGGAACTTGATTCAGTTTTCGTTGCTTTCTGCTTGGTGTCTGTCATCTTATTTCAATGTTATCATTTGGGTTGGTCAAGCAGGCAAATATTCAAAGTACGTGCAATTTGTCTTTTCTCTTTTGCCAGCTTTGTTTCTTGTTTGATAGCAAAACATTTTCAGTCTCTTTAGGCTTTAACAACAACTTGTCAACTTGACTATATGTCTTGTTGAATACTATTGAAGCTTATGCAACAAGAAGTTCACCCGAAACTTTTTTTTATATTTGATAAGTATTGCTTCTTTTGAATTCTTTTTCTTTCTTGTCAATTAAGGAAAATATTTTTGTATTATAATTTTGTTCACACTGTTCAGTCTTTATTTCTCATTCCAATAATCATCTAGAAAGTTTATGTTATGGGCTACGATTTTCTGACACAAAACTCTATGGTCCAGCAAGGGCACCCTTATCTGCGCAGCGCCCATAAGCTCTTTTCCTTCAATACAACTAAATCAATCTTATATATGTATCATTCACCGATGCTTGTATAGAGTGTGGGGGTGTGAAATTGGAGATATAATGACTTTTTGCAAGAAAGACTAAACAAATTTCCCAACTTCAATAAAGGAATCTAGGATTATTTTATATTCGAGTGAAAAAATTTTTACATTCCACAACTCAGAATTCACGTGTCCAATTTTTCTAAAAGGAAATTGAAATTGACATTCATTTACTTACTAGTATGTAAAAAGGGATTTAATAAATATCTTCATTGGGCACTTGACAAAATAGTCGGAGCTATATGAATTTTTTTTTTTTTCAACTTTGGACTAAATGTTCCTGAGGCAACTAACCAACACTTAGAGGCACTGGAATAGAGTCTTGAGATTGTAAGGCCCTTTGCTGTTCTCAGCCCACATTTGATCTGCCATTTGTTTGTAAACTCTTTCAGTGAGATGATAAGAGTCCCAAAAGACATGCTCTTTTGGATTATCACAGAGTTGAAACTCCTTCACTGGTCTTTTGCCTCCACAACTGAATATCCCTCTAAAGTCTCCTGTCCCACAGCATGCTATTTTCCCTTCCTTGAAACCTTTAAGATAAAAAATTCAACACATTGCTAATAAATTTAGATTTTATTTGCATGATCAGGGTTCTTATAATTGGTATTTTGCTGAAAGGAAAGAAAAAAGAAATAGTAAGTACCAAATTTTGAGGGGTGATTCACCCTTGTCTAAGATTATTGTTGAAGTGGTATAGTGAATACTTGAAACCATGTAACTGCTTTTCCATTTTCAAGAGCAGTTTAGATAAAGCTTTATTATGTAGTTCTGCAAGCACCGAAGCTTCCTCTAGGCAGCCACCTTTGTTCTGTGGTTTCAGTATTCTCAGTCCTGGAGAACAACCCAATGAACCCAAGTTGAGGAACCCAAATTTTCTGCCTCCACTTATATATATCTCCTGCCAAAATCATGATGATAAGACCAATTTGTTACTTGCACCAGTAAATGCACCAACTCTGTGGTGATCTACCCCAAGGCCTTGCTTGCAAGACTCCGTAATATAAGCTGCCATATTCTTAGCAAAGTTCATTATACAAGGAGAGGCATAAAGAAAAAAAAACTAAGTCAATTTGTAGAATTAAAGGCTATACGGTAATATCCAGATATCAAAATTCCCATTGAACGTAGCGTGTGGTGTGCGAATAACTATGTTTGATCAGATAATTAATCAAGAACCACTCGCCCCTTCCACTATCTATGGTTAGCTTCGATGCAATCTTTACCAAAAGATATACTCTCAAAAATAAATTTACTTTGATTATAGTTACCATATACCCTCATAATATTCTAAAGAAAAAACCCTGACTCTACTACCTACGACTGTGGGCTTTGACCAAATCCTAACTAGCTACTAAAGGAAAACAACAAAGTTTTTTTTAAAAAAAGTTTTAATAAAAACCAGGCATAAGAACAGAAATCCTCCTAACAACTCTCTAGGAAGAAGGACCAAGCGCATCATCAGGAAAATGCAATCTGTCAAGTATCCGACCATGCCTCGAGAGCTCCCTCATGATCCACTTTTGATCCTCCTAGATCAGAAGTAGAATATCTCTATCAGTATGAGCATCCTTAGGGTCCCTCATCAATGCACCTCCTCCTATACCAACATCATCCTCACCACCCTCTTCTTCCTCCTCATCACTTGTCTCAGGCTTAACTATTCTCCCCATGGCACTACGGCTCTTAAGCAATTCCATATTGTCCAACTGCTTAGGGCAATTCTTCTTCAACATTCCATCCTCTACCTCAATGCCTTTACCCATACAAATCCGGGTAATCAAATAACCAAAAGGCAAAAAGGCATTCTTCGTGGTCTCCTTCAACGTCCACTGCATCTCAGCCATAATCAAGAAGAACAAGCAGATAGTCTGGTTGGTGCTAAGAGCGTCAACAACTTCTCTCTCTCAGGGTACACATGATTCTTCCTATTGATGGGCAATAGGTTGGCAACATAAATCCAATTCAACACCTTATACTTATTAGTCAACTGTCTCTGCTTAAGCATCTTGGCATTCTAAAGCAAACAAAATCAGGGTCACAAGTCAACTCTCTCGCCACCACCTGTATATCCATCACTGTAATCAAGGTAAACTATGGCCTAGATACCACATTCGCCCTGGCCACACTGAAAATCAGCGCAGAATCAACAATAAAACTAACCCCTCTAACAAAAGTTTGGATCCTCCTTGTGTTTATACGCTTAGCATTGCAATAAAACTCCCCAATCAAGGGATTGACACCCTTACCAGAAGTCTCCATAAAATCTATCCAACTCTTATTCCTAATAATGTCACTCACACCATAAGCAACAAAATCATGAAATACAACCTAGCAAAAAAGTATTGGGTATACATTCGATCCTTCTCGATGGTAGGGAAGTGAAGATGATCAAAATAATGCTTGTACTCCCGGTTCAGCCACTGGTGGATCAGCAAGAACATCTGGGCCTCGTTGGCCACCATGAGAACTTGATTCAGGCCTCAGCCTACGTGCCCTCTTGGAAGCCATTGATGAACAAAGATGGTATTTTTGAAAAAGCTTTGGAAAGGTGGGTTTTAGAAACTTACAATCCATCCCAAAACAGAAGTTTTAAACGGTATTTCCTGGCTTTGGTGAGTGTTTGGTGAATTCTGAAAGTAATTTAAGAGGATTTGGTAGAGATTTGAGGTAAAAATTGGCAAAAGAGAGAAGAGGGTTTTGGTTCTTGAAAAGATTTGAGTTGCAGAAAATCAGAGAAGACGAAGCCATCTATTTATAGAGTTCCAGGCGTGTCCGGATAGTGCTTTTAAAATATCCCCGTTTCCCAAGCGTTACATCCTTTTACGTCTGAGACTAATAGGTCAAACCCAAGAGATGCCCCCAAACAGTGATGTTGGCGTCCTGATAGTGCTTCTCGTGTCCGAATGATAGAAGTTGTATCTAGACATTGAAAACTCTCTAGAATTTGTGATTTAAGACTCGCGTCTGGACAGTGGAAGTGGGGGCGGAGCTCCTCTGCTGTTAGAGATGTAACAGCAAAAGTTGAAGTTAATAACAACGACGCAGTTTTGGCACCAATCTGCTCCAACAAAAAGACACAAACGAATGGCGTCATTCAACTAGCTTTGCTTGAAACCCGAACTGCGTCATTTGCTCTTCTTCTCTTATGCTCCGTTTGGTACGATGGAAAAGTTGAAGGATGGAAAGTTAGAAGGATGTAAAGTGGGAGGGATAAATAAAACATCATGTTTGGTAAGGAAGGAAAGTAGGAAGAATGGAAAAGTGGATGAATTAACTTTCCTTCCAATTCACCAAAATCAATCCGTCCAAAATCGGAAGGAAAATGGATGGAAAGTTAATTATTTGTGTTGAGATGTATTCTATTTGTCTATATATCTTTTAATATATACATATATTATATATACATTAATTTCATATAAAAATACAATGATAAAATATATATAAATATATATTTTAAAAAAAATTAAAAATAAAAAAAATAAAAAAATAAAATATAAAAAATAATAATAATAAACAGGTCAATTCGCAACTCGACATGACACAATTAATAAAAGAGAGAATTACATTTAGACCCCCTGAGGTTTGTCACTTAATCACTTAGACCCTATGATATTTGAAATATTACAAACACAGATCCCCTGAGGTTTGTACGCGCGTAACACTTAGACCACTGCTGTAAATATATCAGTTCATAATTTACACTTAGACTTCTTTAAAGTTTGTAGGTATATAATACTTAGACTCTTTAAGTTTAAAATATTATACTTATACCAAAAATACTCTAATTAAAGATAGAATATCAAATATTTTAAATTTTACAACCAAAATTCATATTCTATTGTATAATTCATTGAAATAAAATTAAAAATAAAAATTTAATTTTTTCTTAACAAATCATAATTAGTATACAATTATACTATCTATTGGAATAAAGCTAAAAAATCAAACAAGGGGTCTAAGTCATTCATAATAGAATATAAATTTTACATCTAAAATTCATGTTCTATTATGTCATTTATTGAAATAAAATCAAAAATAAAAATCTAGTTTTTTTAAAAAAAAAATCATAGTTAGTATATAATTATATTATCTATTAGAATAAAACTAAAAAATTAAACAAAGGGTCAAACTGTAATTGACACAATATCTTTTAGCTTTAATTGGGGTAGTTTGGTATTTTAATTTGGTCGTTTAAACGACCAAATTAATTTCAATAGACAATATAATTGTATACTAATCACGATTTTTTAAGAAAAAATTGAATTTATACTTTTGATTTTATTTCAATAAAAGATTCAATAGAACATAAATTTTAATTGTAAACTTTAAAATATTTGATATTTTATCTTTGATTGAAATATTTTTGGTCTAAGTATAACATTTTAAACTTAAGGGGTCTAAGTAATATATATTTACAAACTTTAGAAGGTCTGAGTGTAATTTATTAATGAATATATTTACAGCAGGGGTCTAAGTGTTACGTGCGTACAAATTTCGGGGGGTCTAAGTGTTACGTGCGTACAAATTTCGGGGGTCTGTGTGTAATATTTCAAATGTCAGGGGTCTGAGTGATTAAGTGACAAACCTCAGGGGTGTGGGTGTAATTCTCCCTTAATTAAATGAGTTGAGTTAGATTTTACTAATGTTTGATATAAATCCGTAATGACTCAACACGAATCTGACACGATACGACTCGATTGTCACTCCTAATCTTATCCAGCACAAAAAAAAAATATATTTAGTCATTTTTATTTTCCATCAATCCAACCAAACACAAAGGAAGGAAAGTATATCCCTCCTATTTTCATTCATTGAAGGATAAAAAGTGTATCCCTCCTACTTTTCATCCTTCCTACTTTCCATCATTCCAACCAAACGGAGCATTAAGTTAAAAGATAGTCTATTTCCCCAAAAACCAAACCCTTGAAAATCACAGTTCGTTGCCTTCTCCAAGCGAAATCCCAACAATTGTCTTCCTCGTTGAAACAAAATCGAAAATCCCAGCAGCCAAACGAAAATCCGAGCAGACCTCTAACAGCAGGCCAGTTCTTGAGCAACTATAGGACCACCATGCTGATGATTTTAGTCCACGAAGCTGCGATATTGCACCACAAAACTGATTATATGAAGCGCAGATTGGGGGTTTTCTGCTGCGATTTCTGCTGTCTGGAAAGCTTCGCTGCTGTTTTGGGTTTTGTATGAAATGCAGATTGGGGGTTTTGTATGAAGTGCAGATTGGGTTTTATATGAACTGTCTTGTAATTCTTTGTTTCAATCTATAAATTTCTTTTTTTTTTAAAAAAAAAATATATAACCTAAACCTTTGTCATGAGTGATTATATTGGTAAATTCAAATGCTAAAGAGTGTCTGCTACTTCCCAGATGGACGAGGATTCTAGCTGCATTTTACTTCAGCTAGATTTCAACATTGCCTGGTCTCTGCTTTGGCTACTGAATGATTGAATTTTCTGAATGGGTGACGAGCAACTGTAGAAATTTCAAAATTGAAGCTAATGAAGCTATCATGATTTATTTTACTAGTGTTGGTTTTGATTGTAATGCTAAAATGATGTAACTTGCTTGTAACAAGTTCATGAATGAACTTGATGATGATGTTTGGAAATAGTTGGTTTTGCTTTATGGAACTAGTTTGTAATAAGTTACAAAAGAATGAATGTGTATTGGTTGGTTGAAATTGATGTATTGGTTGAAGATGGTTCATGACATGAGTGAATGTGTATTGGTTGTTTGAACATTGTGCATGGTACATAGTAAATAGGAATTTTTTCGCCAATTGGGCTGTGCAGCAAGAGTCTTCTTCTTATTTTTCCAGTCTGTTAAACATTCCTGATCAGACAAGGAGGCTGCAGCAGCAATATCAGTAGGGTACCAAAGCTTTAAGGAAGAAGATTGTCATTTGTTAATTTTTGTTTTTTCTTGCATTTTGGATAAGGACAGAGCAGGGTTTGTCTGCTTGTCTTATTGATTGTAATTCTTTTTCTATTAAATAAAGTGTATTGGTTGGTTGAAAATGATGTATTGATGTATTGGTGTATTGGTTGAAGATGGTTCATGGATTGAGTGAATTTGTATTGGTTGGTTGACAACTACACATTGGACACACATAAAAATTGTACTTGTCCAAGATAACAACTACACATTGAACACCATGAATCCTACATAACAAAAATTGTACTTGTCCATGATAACAACTACACATTGAATACTATGAATCCTACAAAACAAAAATTGCACTTGTCAAATATAACAACTACACATTGAACACCCAACTTCTTTGTTTCATTGTCCAACTTGATTCTCCTCATTAGAATAATCAACGACGTTGTCCAAGAAGCATGATTCAACATCTACCCGAGTATTTTGTGAACCAATTGATGCTTGAGAATTTGATGCTTGAGAAGACATGCTTGAGAATGGATTTGAGTGACTATAAGTTGAAGCCCATGAGTAAGTAAATACATTCATTTGTGAACTTTGCTCATTGGATTGAGATACCTTCAAAACAAGCATTTAAAGACATAAGATACAATTCAGAAAAAATAAGAATCCAAAATATCATAACCATAATATTGGGGTTGTAATACCTTAGACCTATAGGAAGTTCCAGTTTTTCTCTTCGTTGGCTTCTCATGCCAAGGCTTCAATCGACCTTAACCCTTGTAACCACCATCTTTCCTCTTCAAGCCAGCTACTCGTAGAATATTAGGGTCAACATTTTCTACTCGTTTAGAGAGAGAGAGATTTTCCACTCCTTCATCACTATTTTGAACTATCCTTATATATGTTCCCTAAACGCTTTAAAACATTTTGGGAAAGGTGCCAATAGCATAACCAATGATATGTCTCTGGCATCACTATAAATATAGTTTTAACCATTGCTTGATCTTGGTCAATGAAAATAGTAACAAGCTTCTTCCCAGACATTGCTTGTAGGAATGTCTCAAACAACCACTGAAATGATGTTGTAGTTTCATTGTACAATAATGCAACACCAAATATCACCGTCTCCCTGAACTGGTTGAATCCAAGCAAAATGCCTAAGGGTCGGTACTCCTTGTTTGTTTGGAATGTTGTGTCAAATGTGACAATATCCCCAAAGTGGCCATAATCAATAATCATCCCTGGATCAGCCCAAAAAATATTTGTTAGGCGCTCTTCAACATCCAATTGGACTCTGTAATAAAATGATGGATTCTTAGCTGCTTTTGCTTGAAAATATTGCAACAAACTACCCGTTTCACCGTATTTCAAGTCTCGCTGTCTCTTTTCTCGAATGTAATTTTTTTGGTCTTGATGAGTGAACCCTAAGCTTTCTCTCCCACCTGCTTGGGTACTCAAAAGGTCCTAGGACGCCTTAAGTGATATCCCACAATCCTCAACAGTATCAACATTGATGCCTTGAATTACAGTAACCTTTCATTGGGATGACATCATATGCATACATTCGATCAAGTGCAAAATGTGATTGTGTTGGTCTTCCCATTTAACAACAACAAATTTTTCAATATCTCTCTTGAGGGACATGCACATGTGAGTGGGACAATTTGTTCGAGTCTCTGCCCGAGCCTTTGTTGTTTTCCAATCCCTTTGATCTTTACTCATTTGTCTATGTTTACAACATACGTATTTTCTGTAAATTAATACACCATTCTTCAAGCTCTTGTTGTGATAATCTTTTCTCACACTGAATCCCACAGTTCCACCATAATTGTTATAGAACCTATAAGCATCTTCTTCCGAGTCAAATTGCATTTCCATACATGGAGTATTGTCTGCTTTATCAATCTCAACACATTCCATCTCTACTATAGATTAGGTCCCCTACAATAACCAAACAATTACACAAATTAAACATAAGATCAAAATTTGCTCATATAAATTTTCAATTGCAAATGGAACAAGTAAATACTTATTTTTTATGTTCCTTATGAACAATAAAATCTTATGTATCAAAGTCTATATAACTCAGTTTCACCAAAGCCTAAAACATCAATACCCATATATCAAACAATCAAAGATTCTACAGGAAATTAAAAAAAAAAAAGTCCTGAATTTTATGAACTGGAATTTCATAAAAAAAATCTGAAAAAATATCAACATTACCAATGTGAAATCGTAAGAGACGAGGTCGAAGTGCCAGGAAATTTTAAAAAAAAAAGTTCTAAATTTTATGAACTGAAATTTCATAAAAAAATTCTGAAAAAAATATCAACATTACTAGTGTGAAATCGTAAGAGACGAGGTCGAAGTGCCAGGAAATTTAAAAAAAAAAAGTTCTGAATTTTATGATTTGGAATTTCATAAAAAAATTCTGAAAAAATATCAACATTACTAGTGTGCAATCGTAAGAGACTAGGTCGAAGTGCCAATCACCTGCTGTAGAAAAACAAAAAGAGAGAAGAACAGTGGAAACTTTGGAACATTAGTTGGTGATTACAACTCTCTGCAGAGAGTTTTTTTTGTATGTTTTTAGGCGGGGCTGATTTCACTATGGAGGGAAGGAACAACTCTGTTTTTGCGTTTTGTTCTGCATAGGTGGGAGACGACATCGTAGCGGGTTGAAATGAGCTGGATATTGACGACGTCGTTTGTGTCTTCTTGCTGGAGCAGATTGGTGCCAAAACGGTGTCGTTGCTCTTAACTGCAACTTTTGCTGTTAGACCTCTAACAGTAGAGGAGCTCCACCCGTGGAAGTGGTGTCTGGACAGTTATTTTTTTCTGGAACTCGTGCCTTTTCAGAAAAAAACTTTTCAAATTTCTCAACTCCAACAATAAATAGGAAAAAAAAATTTGAAAAATGTCAACAAAAAAAAATTGCTATTTTTTTTTTTAATTTTGGAAAAAAAATATTTGTGCACCTTAGTATGTATATCCAAGACCTAAATGCAATAAAAATAACTATAAGCAATGCAAATAAAAAAAATAAGAAATAAATAAAATAAAATAACACACTTAAGAAAGGAGATTAAAATAAAAAAAAATAAACCAAAATTATTCCCCCAAACCTAAATCATACATTGTCCCCAATGTAAAATAAAAAAAGAAAGCTCATAAAAATTAATAAAGATGAAGGGAATAGAAATACCTAGTATCGCAACCTCTTTACTAAACGTAACATAAAACTTAAAAACACATAACAATAAAGAAAATAAAAATAAAAATTACTATACTACTATACAATACAAGGTAGCAATCATCTTACATAGACAACAATGGATACACCAATTCGATGGACTCCACCTCAGCCACAAAACCATCTCAGGACGGTTTAAGTATTTGCCCATTGACCTTAAACACGTTATCATTCTTAGGATTTTCAATCTCAATTGCCCCATGAGAAAAGACTTGTCGAACAATGAATCGATCCGACCAGCTAGACCTCAACTTATTAGAAAATAGGTAGAGTTGAGAATTATAATGTAGAACCTTTTGAGAAGGCTCAAAGGTTTTTCTCACAATATGTTTATCATGGAAAACTTTTCATCTGTGCCTTAGAAATCTTAGCATTATCATAGGCATCATTCCTAAGTTCTTCTAATTCAAAAAATTGAAGCCTTCTAGATACCCTTGCCTTATCCAATTCAAAATTCATATTTTTAATTGTCAAATATGCTCTATGTTCTAACTCAACAAGCAAGTGGCATAGTTTTCCATAAACCAGCCTATAAGGAGATATACCCAAAATTGTTTTAAAAGTTATATAGTAATTCCATAACATATCAGTCAGTCTTAAAGACCAATCTTTGAAATCATGATTAACCATTTTTTTTTTCTAAAATTTGCTTAATCTTCTTATTGGCCAATTCAACTTGACCACTTGTCTGTGGATGGTAGGGAGTTACAATCTTATGATTTATAAAATATTTTCTCATTAAATTTTTGAAAAACTGGTTGCAAAAATGAGATCCCCAATCACTAATAATGGCTCGAGGTATTCCAAACCGTGATAAGATATTTTCTTTTAAAAACCTCACCACAATGATGATCATTATTACGACATGGAATAGCCTCAACCCATTTAGAAACATAATCAACAACAACTTAAATATACAAATAGCCAAATGATTGAGGGAATGGTCTCATAAAGTCTATGCCCCAACAATCAAATATTTTAATTACAAGAATTGGATTTAAGGGCATTATATTCCTTGTTGCTATACCCTTAATTGTTGACATCTATCATGTGCTAAGCAAAATACATGGGTATCTTGGAAATGTGTGAGCCAATAAAATCAACACTGCAAAATCTTTGTAGTGATTTTCTTTGAAGAAAAATGGTCTCCACATACTTTATTATGGCAAAAAATCATTACACTAAGCATCTGATCCTTATAGTACTTAAGCAAGTAGAGTTCATCCCACTGTCTGCAGAGTACCAATACTTGTGAGCAAAGATACCGGTACCTGAACCTACTGTCCATCGGGGTGTCGGTACCTAAGGCATAGGTATCGGTACCTGAGCTCACTTGAATCCAGGTATTGGTACCTGTAAGCCTAGGTACCGGTACCTGGGTCATCCGACAGCGTAGTACTGGTACCTATGAACCTAGGTACCGATAACTGAGGCCATATTTTTCCCAATCCTTCCAATTTTCAATTCATCTTCTTCCAAACTTATATCATACTCAATACATTAATTCATTTACATGAAAACATTATCCGATAGAGTCCCATTGCATAATATATTACCAATATATAAGTTCAAAATAAATTTATATAATTGATTTACAAAATGCAATTCAAAAGCCTCATTCCAGATCCGTCATCAATAAGGGTCCAAGTAAGGGCCATCCACTGGCGATTGTCCAACACCTGAAATATGTTCCCATAAAGGGTGAGCCACGCTCAATAGAGTATCTCCTAAGGAGGCTACTCCCCAACTCAGATGCATATGAAATGTTACATGCAACTTTATCAAACCAAGCATCCATTCAAATAAAATCATTGCACAATTGAATGCCACTAATCCATGCTATACCTTGAGATGAAACTCACACATGCAGTGCAACCCGAGCCCTCCACTGGCTTCCATAATACATGTCATGCCATGCGTATACACTCGAGTACTCCAAACCCCCGCCATTGATGTTAGACATCCAATGACCATTTTATAAAAATCTTGTGTCTTTCTTGGGTAGGTAAATTCATGGTCTCACACCAACGGTCTACCACACCAACATGGCATTTGAGGTCTCACACCTCCGGTTCTGAGTACACCGACACACTTTTTTGAAATTTCACCTCCGGTCAAGTGAGTGAACAAAGTAACCGAGCCTTGCACCCAAGGGAGAATCTATCATTTCTTGCTATACACGACATATATTTTCAATGTAACCCATGCGACTCAGTCGAACCTAGGTCCAACCTTCCCGAGCCCACGTATCAACCCACCAAGAATGGTGTTTGATTAAAAATATGCACACACACCCACACTCATGTCAATGCCCATGAATGCGATGCTACCTGTGCAAATGTAAATGTAATGCACAATTGCAACTTACGATATCATATTCATGTCATCATGAGCATATATCAAACATATCCATCTCCTTACTAAATCCTAAGCGCGTTACAAGTGATGTTCACCCAATTAACATACTTGTACTCATAAGTACTTTATCAAACACTTAATAGGCAACAATATGTAAACACATAGCATGCCCAAAACAACACATTTCTCATGAAATTCCAAATCAAGCAATTTCATCAAAGCCAAATTATGCAAGAATTATTTTTAACATCTTCTTATACCCATTTTCATAATCTAACCATCCTAGGTATGTGTTATACATGAGAATTCATCTCTAACACCCTACCATTTTATATTTTAACCCTAAGTTGGAAATAAACTTAATTAGGAAATGAACTCTACCTCTTGTAGTGTAAATCCGCATAGAAAATTTCCAAAAACTCCAAATCATGCCTCAAAGCTTTTATCCCAAAACTCCTGTCTTTGTGATCTTGGTGAAAGTCACGATCTTTGATATGTACGTGTGCTCTCATTGCATAGAGCAACTTTATCTCTTGGTCCGAAGAGATCCGACAGTCAGATTGTTGTGGATCGGAGGAAGAAGGTGGGAGAACCCTTGGTTTTTTTTTTTTCTCTCTCTCTCTCTCTATTTTCCGGAAATTGCAGCAACACAATAGGGGAAAAATGTGATTTTCCCCCTTTTTGTACCCTCTAATTGCATGGCTAAAAATGCACCACATGTCCCGACTTTTTTTGATCCGATTTTTTTCTGAATCAATTAAATCTCATCCCGTTTTAGGTTTAGTACATTTTTAATGAAATAAATTTAAATTATTTCACAGGTTTCACAATTAAATCCTGATCGTGCTTATTTTAGTCGTGTAATGCCCGATCGTCTAGTTAAGCACGAAAATTTCGACTGTCTCAGAATTCAACGAAAATTGACTAGGTAATTATATTTCGTGAGACAAATCCAACGGTGAGGTTCGTTTTTTTTAATCCGAGTTCTAGAAAAATTTGGATTTTCAACCCATACTACAATGGCTAATTACCGTTTTGCCATTTTTCATAAAATTTTAATTTTCTCGGGTTTTACACTTCGATTATAATGATTTCAAGAATTATCTATGTCAAGTCTTAGTTGTCTACGGGTAAATAAGAAGATATACATATTAATAGTGTTTTCAAATTTAATCATTCAATTGACTCAAATAATTCAATCATTGAAAAATCCTAGTTTGAGTCAAAATCTCCAATTAACGGATGAGACTCCCACACCCGATCAAACCGGAGTAGACTATTCATTCATGATAGAATTGAAATTGAAAGCAATTAAAGTAAGAATCATTGTAAATGAAAGCAAGAAAACTTGAATTGAAATTGTGAGAATTGAAATTGCGATTAAAAGTAAATGCCTTGTATTGAAACTCAATTAATGTAAATAGTTCACAAGAAGAAACCAAAAGTACTTGCATTGCAAATAAATAACTTGAAATCAACAAAGCTTATAATGTAAAACAATGGAGAAAGATTTAAAGAAAAAGAAGAAATTCTAAAGCCCTAGGAAAGAGAAATAGAAGAACGGTGAATTGAACGATGGAATTGAGCTTCTCTCAAGCAGCTAGGTTTGGATATTTATAGGAGATTTTCTGCTGAAAATCCTCCTCTCCATTCACCAATCATGGCCCTTGAAAAATTCAACTGATTCACCTTCCTTATGAGTCTTTATTTCCAAATTATAGAAACCTACCAGTAGGAAGCAGAAAATGATCTGCTGGTATGATTGTTCATTGTTTTGCTTCTATTGGTTACCTTGTTCTTCTATTGGTAGAACCTCTTTTTGTCTTCAACCTACTGGTAGAATAATACTCACCTATCAATAGAACAAGTCTATGTTTTACTTCTACCGATAGGAGTGCTATCCTACTGGTAGAATCAAATTTTAGCCTCCATTGTACCAGTAGAAGACCTACCGATAAAAAGGGTCTTTTTTCTCAATTATGCTTGCTATGGCCTTGGATTCACTCCTGGACCTTCTAGCTCATCCTCCAAGTCCTCTACGGCATTGAAACATGTGCAATTCCATGTCCTTACACCAATTTACCTACAAACATACATATTCTCTATAAAATACAAAACTCAACTAAAATAGATGCATTAAATAACTAGCATTCCTAAGACGAATGATATGAGGCCTATAATATGAAATATTATGCTCTCATCACTTGATCTACTCGGCAATCCCTTATGACTGTTGCGATGGTAGGACAACCTAAATCCTTGAACTTTGGTGGAATGTTGGTCCGCATGATAGAACTTACATGGTCAGTCAGAAAAGCTTTATTTTGAATATTTATCTTTATCTTGACAGTGCACAAATCCTTTAAAAACTTAGCATATGAAGGCATTTGTCGGATGACATCCAACAATGGGATGTTGATTTTCACTTGCTTGAACACATCAAGAATTTCAGCATTATTAGTAAACTTAGCAGGCACTTTCAGTCTCTATGGATATGGTGCAAGAACATGACATTTATTTTCATTTAAATTGACAATTTCAGGCTGCTCAAGTTGCTCACCTACCTTAAATTCTTTCTCAATCCCTTTTTTTTTTATTTTTGGAAAGAATTATTTTCAGAGACTTTAGGCAAAATAGTTTTATCAATTTTTTTTCCACTCCTAAGTGTTGTGATTGACTTGAGTTGCTCCATATTACCCTGAATGGCATTAGAATATTTAATACCATGTTGATTTTTCGGGTTCTCTTGGGGTTGGTTGAAAACTTACCTTTCCCTTGATGTAGCACACCCAATGAGTTGGTGAACTTGGTAAGTTGAGTTCTAATTTCTCCAAAGGCGACGGGTATGAAGATTGATTTGCCACGGGTGATATTTTGATTTAGTCGGAGAGCTTTTGATGGGGGTTGGAATAGTGACAATCTACTTTTTGGGTCTCTTATCACCCAAATTTGTCTGGATAAGAATGTGATGGCTTTAGAGACTGATCAAATATAGAGGCCAAAGAGACCTCTAGGGAAGGAGTCATTGAGACAGAGTGAAACTCACACGAGTTACACATTTGACCCCATAGAGGTAGAGGTAAAGGACGATGAGATGGAGGCTGAGATTCATGCTACTACTACTGACCCTGGACCATCGATTTATACATCACCACCAATATGTACATGAGCTAGCACATCACATGCACCACCTAGGACTCCTCAGGAACCTTCACTTGACCTATGGATTGCTATAATGAATGCATTAGGTGAGGTTCAAACCAACATTGGTCATGTTTAGTCTAGTGTAGACATGCAACACAGTCTCATTGCACTTCGGCTAGATTCTTGTGAGGGGAGACATATGGACCTTTCAAGAGATTAGAGAGCCATGCGGAGGGAGCTCAGACGTGTCAGACAGATGATGCAAAATGCCGGATTCATTGATGACGATGATGAGCTAGAGACATAGCCACAAGATGGTGGAAATGGTGACGATGGTGGAGATGATGCAGCCATTGGAGCTGCTTAGAAGATATTAGTATAGGACCATTTGGGAGTTTTGAGCTTTTTCTTCACTAATGGTTTGTACTTAAAGTACCCTATTTTTCCTTGTTGAATTTTTCTTTTTCTTAATTTTTGCATTTTTTTGGTATTTTTGTTTGTTGTGACTTACTCTTAGCCCTTGCTATTTGATGCTTATTCAGTAGACTTTGAATTATATGTATTGTTTGTTATTTGCTTGCTTTGTATGCCTATTTTAGCTAGTTGGTTTGTATTTACACCTTTTTGTTGTACCATGATTCTATGTCATTTGGTAAGATTTATCCCAAGTGACATTTTGTGATAAATAAGACAGAATATGTTGGGATAGATTAATTATGTACCTTGCTTGTTATGATATATCATTGGTTTGACACTCTGTGACGAAAAAAAGGAAAAATATTTTGGGTACATATGACAAGATTTAGGGAGATATTCTCTTAACTAGCTTAAGTGAGTTGCATGTAAATAGAGTAAGAGAGAGTTTGTTCTAATACTCAATGGGAGTACATTTACAAACTTGACATGAAATCGCCTATTTTACGTTGTTTATTTTACATTTTTTATTTTACTTGTTATTCCAGGAGGGAGAACCCGATGTGGATCTTCCCTCATGATTATACACATGGAGCTATAGACATTTTACCTAGAGGGGGGTGAATAGGTTTTTCAATTTGAACCCAATTGACTACCATTAAAAACCTAAACCACCACAATTACATCTTCTCACACCAATTTATCAATGAATATTGAGAACCCTTTTTAATCTCCACAACTCAACCATGACGATTGATTTTAATTAATATTTAATTAATTCACTCAACAATCAATCTCACAATAATCCCAAAATGCAAAACTATGGTTGAATAGATAGTCAGTCAATCAAATCAACAAACACATAGTGCAAGTGTGTGCAAACAATCACAAGTGTATACAATAAACAATAAATAACACGAGATTTTTTGACGCGGAAAAACCTCCTTGGGAAAAGCTGCGGGGAGCCTTCTCGGTTCACCAAAGCCTAATTCACTACTCTCTAAGTCAACATACAAGTACCCAAGTCTTATCCCTTAACCAACATCATGGTTATATGCTCTTTTTCTTGTTGTCTCTTGGCCAAAGGCCCTCAGTATAGCTTTATTTGGACCTCCCCGCCGCACGGTTCGTCTAGGCTTCAAGCAATCTTAGGCATGTCAACGATCCCTAGTATACACACACCAATGAGTTTGGTTTTAAACCATCAAGATCTTCAACTCCAATTTATGAAGTTGGATAGAATCTCTAATGGTAGCCTTTAATTTAGGGACTTAGGTTAATGGAGGAAGCTCTCAAGGTAGAAGAAGTATTTTATCTCTTAGAAATCTTACAAGAGACTTAACCTAGTTGTGGGAAATGCTCTCCCTATTTGTAGGTCCGGAATAAAGGTAGCCATAGTAAATAAAAAAACTCAAATTTACGAACAACCACTCGATCGGTGGGAGGGTAGTTGGCACTAGAATGAAAATCACGTTTTCATCTTGTCTAAGAGCAACATCGCTCGAAGGACTACAAAGGACCGCTCGAGCAAGTTCATAGAGCGAGCTTGGTGAAACTCCCCTGTGGCCTTATCCCATCTAATTTCCTAAGTCATCAAGATACCGTTCTAGCCAAGGCTGGTGAGCATAGTTTGGTCCCTACCAGTTTTTCAAGCATACAATCACGTAAAAACTAGTCCTCTTGAGCACTAAAGAGTGTTGTTCAAGAGGGGTCCGATAATGACTCAATCTATGTTTTCAAAACTCATAAATAGTTTAGAAAATATTTTCTTTTAAAATCACCTAGGAGCCATATTTGGATTGCTTCGAATTTCATTTCATCCTAATCAAATAACAAAGGGTTCAGCTTAGGTGTCTAGGTCATTATCTTGTCCTAAGTATGAAGGTGAATACGGAGGTTGAATGATGTTATTTTGACGTTTGATCTCCTCCCTTCAATGATGTTTTCAGATTTTTAACTTGATAGCATCATGAACATAGAAAATGTTGAGATTTACAATGGACTCTACGAAATTAGTCAATTATAAAATGTGATCTAACATTACTTGTGAACACCCACTAAGGGGGAGAACTAGTTATGCATTGTCATGATACATCTAAAGGTTCTTGAGCATATTAGGCAAGATAGTTCTTACATATGTTACATATTTACACTTGCATAACATTAACATGAATAAGTCCTATGCTTAATTTGGTGGTTACCATACCCGTGATTATGTTACATATTTTTCTAACATATGATGTTTTTCACGAGATTTTGGTTTAAGTGGTGATGTGCATGACTATGATCTTTAAGCTACATTTAAAGAAGTAGATATTGTACTTATTTTGAGATTTAGCATCTATACACAAGTGCTAATATTAGTTTGCAATTCATTTTGTTCATGGTTAGTGGGTTATAAACATAATTTCTTACTTGTGTATTTTGTCACGAAATTGTTAAATGGGAAGATTGTTAGATCATAGTTTGTAATTGACTAATTTCGTGGAGTCCATGTAAATCTCAACCTATTCCATGGTGATGATACTATAACGATGAAGATCCAACATCATCAATTGAAAGGAGGAGATCATGCGTCTAACTTATATCAAAAGCACTCCACATGCATATTCATGCTTAGGACAAGGTATTGACCAAGAGACTTAAGATGATTAATTGGTTTAATAGACTTAGGAGGATTAGTGTTAAAATAGAATCAATGTTGATCCGTGTATGGATCCCAGGTGATTTTCGAAGAAAGATTTTCTAAACCGTTTTATGCTTTGAAAACATAGTTTGAGCAATTAGTGGACCCCTCTTTAGCAACATCCTTTAGTATTCAAGAGGACATATTTTTTTGCTTGGTTTTAGGCTTAAAAAATTAATAGGGACTGACCTATGTTCACTAGCATTCGCTAGAGCGTTATCTTGATGACTTAGAGAAAAATTGGGTAAAGGCCAAATGGTGGAGCAGCAGGGACCGCCTTTAGAGGTCACTCTAGCAGTCCTACTCTCCAAGGTCAGCTCAAAATTTTGTTTGCATTCCAGTGACCACCGCCCTATGATCGCCCCACTCACCGATCGAGCGGTCATTCACAAATTTGTATTTTCTTGTTCACCAAGATTGCCCTTATTCTGAACCTATAAATAAGGAGTGTCTTTCTTACACCTAGTGTAAGCCTCTTGTGAGTATTGTTAGAGAAAAAATAGAATTTACACCTTGAAAGCTTGAACAACCACCCTAGGTCCCTAAATTCAAAAGCTACCATCTTGTGATTCCTATTCAACCTTTTAACTAGGAGAATAAGAACTTGCTTGGTTGAAGACCAAACCCGTTGGAGTGTGCACATCGAGATTCTTGGGTGCATCCTAGGACTGCTCAAGGCCTAGAGAGAATCCAAGTGAAGCTACCCAAGAGGTCGAAGAGGCATTTTTGCAGAGAGACTTATTGAAGGAAATGAGTGTCTAACCATGGTATTGGTTGAGGTATAAAACTTGAGTAGCTGTAAGCTAATTTTGGGGTAGTGGATTAGACTTTTGGTGTACCCCGAGTGGTTCCATGTGATTTTTTTCGTGGAGGGTTTTTCGCATTAACAAATCACTTGTGTTATTTATTGCTTTTCATATACACTTATGATTTAAGCACACGCACACACTATGTGTTTGATTGAATGACTGATTAATTATTTTTATCATCCATAGTTGTGCATCAAGGATCTGGGTCATTAGATTCGGATCCTATGAGTGATTGAGTTTGAGTATTTAATTGTAAAATTAACAACATCAATCTTCATGGGTTCAAGGGTTCAAGGGATCATTGTGGTCAAAAGAGAGTTCTCACAATTAATCGATTAATCTTTGTGAGAAGAGGTAATTATGGTAGCAATATGTTTAAAATTAGTGGTTGTTCAAGCTTAAAATTTAAAAACCTATTCACCCCCTTCTTGATAGTGTCGTGCAATTCACTGTATAATCGTAAGGAAATATCCACTTCATATCTTCTCCTCCCGGAACAGCAGTAATGTTACATTATCAACGTATTTGACAATTTTTGGTGATATCATTGACTTTTTTTTGCTTTAGCGATAAATCAAGACAAAGATGGTAGCTAAGATGAATAGTTAAACTAAAATAATTGATTTTGCTTTTCAAATGGTTCAATTACAACGCATCTTTATAACATTTAATCTATACTACTATAAAATATCAACAAAAGTGAAAAACTTTTGATTAACCATTATGTCCCTATAAAAAAAATTAAAGCCCATGCTATCATTATATATTTAATTATCTAATTCCAATTAAATATCCTAATGACCCTTCATATACTTCCCTTTCCATACAAACTATATCTATATCTATATCTATATTATCAAAATTCTTCTATGTATTTATTGCCATTTTACCTCTTTATTTTCCAATTATAGTTAACATCTTCATGATCAGACCTAAATAAAGTCAGTTTTTAAAAACATTAAAAGTTTTATTAACAACCGTAAGCAATAACCATGGCCTTTTCTCCTTCCACTCCAATTTTTCTTCTAGATTTAAAGACCCATCATCAAGAAGAGTGCTCCAATTCTCCATCTCCCCAAAAGTAAGTTCTCTTTGCATACTTTTTACATGCATTTGCTATTATTCAATCGGTTTCTACTACTAACACATCTTCTTTAGTTGTAGATGACAATATTGAATTCAATTTCTGGTATAACTCCAGTGGGATAAGGATCTTACTAATCCCTAACATTTGCACTCTCTTTGAGGTAGTTCAATTAAGCAATTTATTCACCATGCTTTTTCTTGTTGATTGAGAAATGGTGCTTGCATTCTATTATTAATAGACAACCCACTAGTGGCAAAAATTTTGCTTAGAGATAATTTTGATGGAAATTTTGATAATTTTGGATGGAATAGGTGTTACTAAAATGGTCAATACACTGAATCCAATTTTCTATTTTCATAATTTATCAGAACCATAAATGTTTGGTTGGACTACAAGTCTTGAACCATGGACTCATGCCATCAACTCACGAAGAAAAAATTCACCTTCAAATTGCATTCACTTGCAATTTCTATGGTAAAAGAACAACTCAAGCTATCAGCCCCCATCGTTACACCCATGTCTTTGTCTAGGTATTAGTTTTATGAATTTATTGTGTCTCTTATGTATAGAATGCTATGTTTATCCGTATATTAGTGATAATTTGGTTATTTTAATGGATAATTATGTATTATCATCCTATGGATGCAATATATTGCATAAGCTGGTGGATAATTTGTATCTTTTCATGAATTTTTATGGGAATCCAAGGTTTAATCCGAATGGTGGTGATATTGGCTCCGAGTTTGTTGACATGAATGATAACTAAGTGAAACAAGAGTGCAAAGAATTCTTAGTGCATGTATACATTTGCTACCCGCACCTACAATATTATTTATTATTATGGTTGTGAATAGAGTTGTAACTATTTATAATTGCGATAGTTCAAAAAACTCTTGGATTATGCTCATAGTAGCAAATTTGATGTAGAAATCAATCCATTTGTATAAACAAATTTATTAGAACTCCATGGTTATGATGGTTTTGTGAATTGTCGCTGATGAATAATTGATTGTAGTGCATCCCCAAAACTGATTTTACAAGTTTTGACACTAATGTTCAACTAATAACTTTATTGTGTCTGTTTCTTGAAAGAAAAAAAAAAAAAAGAATTATCATACGGATTGGTGTAATACTCTTCAACATGCGTCGAGTTGACCATGGTTGCTCTTTTTAAAAACTTGCAGTGAGTTAACTACAATTTGGTACTTTTTTCTATAGAAAGACAATTTAGTTACAATGGTTGTGTTCACTACAACAAAAAGTATTTTTTGCGACGTTTTCTTTTGCGACGTTTTTAAATTTGTCGCAAAAAGTTTACTATTAGCGACGATGTTAGAATTTTGTTGCAAATTTCTGTTTTTGACAATTTTTTTGCGACATTTTTTTAAAAACGTCGCGAAAAAGCGATTCCTTCCTAATTATTTTTGGCGGGAGAAATGGCGGGAATTGGTAAATTTTTACAACAAAGTTATTCGTCGCAAATATTTTTATATCGTCGCAAAAAATAAATAATCTAAAATTTAAAGTAAAATAAAGTCTAAATTTCTATTACGCATTTTTTTGCGACGTGTTTTAAAAACGTCGTTAAAAGCCGATTTCTTCCTAAATGTTTTTTGGCGGGAGAAATTGCGGGCATTGGCGAATTAAATAAAATAATAATTAAGTTGATTTTTTGCGACGTTTTTAGAGAAACGATGCCGATAAATATTTAAGTAAATAAAAAAAATTAAAATAATATTTTAATTGGTTTTTCGCGACGTTTTTAGAAAAACGTCGCCAATAAATCTTTACGTAAGTAAAAAAGTTTAAAAATAATAATTTAGTTGGTTATCGCGACAATTTTAGAAAAACGTCGCAAATAAATCTTTACGTAAGTAAAAAATTTAAAACAATAATAATTCAGTTGATTTTTAGCGACGTAAACGTCGCAAATAAATCTTTACCTAAATAAAAAAAGTTAAAAAATAATAATTTAGTTGGTTTTTAGTGACATTTTTAGAAAAACGTCGCCAATAAATCTTTACGTAAGTAAAAAAGTTTAAAAATAATAATTTAGTTGGTTATCGCGACAATTTTAGAAAAACGTCGCAAATAAATCTTTACGTAAGTAAAAAATTTAAAACAATAATAATTCAGTTGATTTTTAGCGACGTTAACGTCGCAAATAAATCTTTACCTAAATAAAAAAAGTTAAAAAATAATAATTTAGTTGGTTTTTTCGCGACGTTTATAGGAAAACGTCGCCAATAAATCTCTTTACGTAAATAAAAAAAAGTTAAAAAATAATAATTTAGTTGGTTTTTTCGCGACGTTTATAGAAAAACGTCGCCAATAAATCTTTACATAAATAAAAAATTTTAAAAATAATAATTTAGTTGGTTTTTCGCGACGTTTATAGGAAAACGTAGCCAATAAATCTTTACATAAATAAAAAAAAGTTAAAAAATAATAATTTAGTTGGTTTTTAGTGACATTTTTAGAAAAACGTTGCCAATAAATCTTTACGTAAATAAAAAATTTTAAAAATAATAATTTAGTTGATTTTTCGCAACGTTTTTAAAAAACGTCGCAAAAAGGCGATCCCCGCCCAATTTTTTTGGCGCGAGAAAATGGCGGGAATTGATATTTTGTACGACAAAAATTTTTCGTCGCAAAAATAAATAATCTAAAATTAAAATTAAAATAAAGTCAAAATATTTAATTCACGACGGTTTTTTTTCCGTCGCAAAATTGTCATTCTCTCTCTCTCTCTCTCTCGGCGCGAGCAAGCGATGGCGAGAAATGAAAATATTTTTTATGATAAAATTTTTTTTGTCGCAAAAATAAATAATCAGTTGGATGTTTTATCATCTATTTTGCTGGACTATTCCTGGGTTATCATTATCTCATCTGCCTTATCAGTTGAATGTTTTATCTGGACTCTATTATTTAGCTATGGAGTTATACCTGGATTTTGCTTCTATGTTTAAAGACTCCAATTCAGCTGCGCTGTTTGAGCTAGAATAATTTTTAATGGGATGGATCTAGTTAAATAAGTTACATGTAAGGTCATTCGGCTTCATTTAATCCTGTTGTTTTCATTTTGAATTGTATTTAGTATTGTTTGAATAACCTTAAGTTTCCTATCTTGCATTTGGACAAAGGATGATAATGATTATGGTAATGGTACAGGTGGGTATGGAGTGGCCACAGGGGGGCCTTTGGCCTGGGGTCTGTGCTACAACAAAGAGATGAGTCCTAGCCAATCATACTGTGATGACTATTACAAGTACACCTATCCATGCGCGCCTGGAGCTGAATACTATGGTCGTGGTGCTATACCTATCTACTGGTATGTTTCTTTTTCCTCATCAGTGATCATGGTTTAAATTTTGAAGTATTGGTCAATACCAATAAAACTCAGGTGTCATATCCAACTTGTCCATTCCAAGGGCGATACACGCATCGTGTAAACCACAAGTGTTGCTCGACTTGTGGTTGACTCGGACCTTTGATTAAGGGTACCTTGCCGTTGTAATGACCTTTGGTTTCTGTCTGTGGAGTACTGCTTGCAGCTGGATGTGTTTTAGCAGAATCAGTTCAGGAGGTATATTGAATGGAGCAGACAGTTTAATGGGGATGTATCTGCTGCGTTTCTGCTACACTGCTATGAAGGGTTTGAGGATAGCTGCTGGGATGATGCCAGGGTGATGTTGTGCATTGGAGATGCTTGCAGCCTGTGCATTTTGAAGGCTACCAAGTGTCTGCCAGAATTTGTCTGGTTCAAAGGTACTGAACAGCATGCTCAGTAGCTGGACAGATTCCAGGAGCTGAATGTGAAGATCAAAAGATGCAGTAAAGTAGTTAAAAATGGTTTTAATCATCTTGAAGGATTAAAGTCATTTCTTGTATTCTTTCAAAAAAAATAGTTCTTTGATTCTTGTAATTGTTTCTTTTATCAATAAAATTTTCCTTTTCTTAGTCTTATTAAATATTTGAACGGTGTGATTATAACTCAATATGGATGAAATCAAATTTTTTTTGCGGCTCCTATTTCATAGCTCAAATGCAGCTGTGTACGCATCCACAATCCTATTTAATTAATTATTTTTTATATTTTTTATTTATTTAAAAAATTATTTGCGACGATTTTTTTCGTCTCGAATAATTAATTAATTAATTTTTTTTAAATTTTTTATTTATGAAAAATATATTTGCGACGATTTTTTTACGTCGTGAAAAATTAATTAATTAAAATTTTTATTTTTTTACGCTGGTGGAATAGATTTTAGCTATTTTTTTATTTTATTTTTTGCGACGTTTTTTTTTCGTCGCAAATTTTTTTTTTTTTATGATAAAAATAAAATTGCGTCGCAAGATACTTTCTACGACGAGACTATTACGACGAAGACGCGACGAAAAAAAAACGTTGCAAAAAACATTTGGCGACTATTTTTTTTAATTTAGCGACGAAAAAAATCGTCGGAAAAAACGATTTTTGTTGTAGTGGTTTGATATTGTTGCTCTTTCGTTTGAGTTTGTTATTATGTGTAAGTCTCCCTCTTTCTCTTGCCCTCTCTCTCTCTCACACACAGTTGTGGTACTTGATAAGGGACAATGTTCAACCAATTCGCATTTTACATAGGGGTGTTCGTTTATGTGCGTGGTTGTATATTGGGGTTGTCGGGTGTCGTCATTATGCATTGCAAATTTTTTTTTTTAAACCAATTTGTGCAGTGCACTCAAAGTAACATTTTTATTTGTTATTTTTGTTTTATTGTTTCCATCATCATAAAGAAATCATGTGGTCTGTGTTGTGGATGTTACGATTGTAAGTGATCATTGGTGTTTGTGTGCACGCACACCCTACACTCGATGTGAATTTAAGGGTGAATTTTTTTTTAATTTAATAGATGTTCAATGAGGGATCAGATTTGTTATTTTATTGATTGATAAGAGTTTGTATAACATATTCTTTTATTCCACTGTCACTTAGTAATTTAACTATACAAGTTCTCTCGCTCTCTCCACCATACACATAGACACGGTTCTCTTTTTCTTTCCCACACGCAAAAATATACTAAGCTTCAGATCATGGTCTTTCATTTCTTGTATTTGCACTTAGGTGCATAGGGATTGCCCAACGAATAGTATTGTTCTAGCCTAATGTACGCTTGATGGTTCGAATTTTTTTATTATTGGTAAGATGAGATGCCTCCAATTCTGGTTGACCCAAATATACTAGCAATTTTCCTCAAGTAATGAGTTGCATCCCATAAAAATGATTAGAGAATATGCTTAAAATGGGAAAACTACTGTAAAAAATTATTGTGATCCATATTGCATTAGGAAAGTTCTGTATTTCTCTTTGTTTCTTACAATAAATAATCTCTTAAACTTAGCTACACAACTAAACTTTGAGCATTCAACTTTGAACCGAAAATTTAGGTGTAAAAAATTTCCAATAATAATTTTCAATGTACATTCGAGTTAAATACTTATCTTTTGTCATTTTTTTGATATCAAGTTTTCACTTAATTTGGACAATTGAAAAGATGACATGATATTCGATTCACTCGGAAAAATTATATGTGCAAATAGTTTGTGTGCAACGCACATGTGCACCACCTAGTACTCCAAAATGTGATTATCAGCCTAGCTGAATTGGGTTGACTCACTGAGAGCCAACACAGCAACACTCCTCTATGACTAATCTTTAGCGAGTAATTTTATTTGAATTTAAAAATTTGACCTCATTTGTGGACTTGATTCACTGTGACATTTGGATTGATTGTGAGCTCCATCAAATATTAGAATTTACTCTTCATCCAATGATTCCAATAAAACCACATCATCAGGTCAGCAAATGAGGTCAAATTTTTGGATCTAAATGGCATTACTCATCTTTAGCATGTGAAGGCACCAGCATATATTCCATCTTCCCAAGGAAGTGATAAAAAGTAAGAAAAGGGTGAAAAAGAAAGAGGGCAAAAAATGTGCAGTGTGTAGAAGCCTTCCATAATCTTTACAGAAAGGAAAAGCAACATACTTTTCCTAAAGAGATTTGAAGTGGGCGTTGATAGAATGATAAAATTATTCTATTTTGACTTGAATCTGAAAAATCATTTCACTCTGCGTACATTTGATGTGATTTTTCTAAGACCTCTCTTACATTCAAAAGCATACTTTAAAAGTTATACATGCTCATAATCCTAATAGCATGATCATCTACATTAAATGATGGAAATGTTCTCATCAAAGTTTATGAAAATTCGAACCTCTTTGTTCATTTGAGTGGCTGGTATAAAGGCAAATATAGGCAGAAGGCCAAGACTCATTATAATTTATAACATGGAAGCTAAGCCTTCAACTTCCTCTTCTGGTTCTTGTTTTCATTTTCTTCCTTCTCCTCCACATCCTCCGGCGAGAGAAAAATCGACTTGCTGCAACAAAGTGATAGAGTTTGCCTGCAGTGCATGCTTGTTATGTGTTTGTTGCCCAATATCAACCGTTTGGTGTTGTATGAAGCAACCCTGCAAGATTGGAAGGCTCTTGGTGCAGCATGCAAGGCACAACGCTTGTTGTGGATTGGGAAAGAGGATTCACGCGGCATACTCTTCGTTCTCCGACATTGATTCTGATGTCGATAAAGGTAAATGACAGCCATGCTCCAAGAGTTTGGGTTCTGTCAAGAACAGGATGACAGAGAGAGCTGGATGACTTCAAATTTTAGAAATTCTGTAGATTTGAATGTAGCAACTGTCTTTGTTGGTTATGTTACAGAACTGCTATTGATATGCTATGGCAATTTAATAACTTGGCATATCGGATTCCACTTCATATTGGGATCACAGGCCTAATAGATCATGTTTGTCGAATGATATTAACCACAAGGGCCGGTGTGGGATCGTGAATTTAGATGCCTTAAGTTTAACTCTCGATCTTTACTCCCAGATTACCGATGTGGACTAGCAAGTGATTGCAGGTACGCCGGATAAAACATTGTAGGGGTGGGTTCAATAAGACACTATCTTGGTGAGGTTTGTTGACATAAGGAAAAATAAATTAAAGATGCATCTTTTGAACTTTTGGGACATTTTGCAACATCTCATTACTCAAAGCAGTGCTTCATGGGATACGTTATGAAAATTTCATGTTATAACTGACAGGTTTGTATGTTGATTGACAATATTTATTCAGTTAATGCTCTTCACTCTTTTGTGCTCAAGCTCCTTGACTAGAGAAAATATTGGGTGTAATGGTTATACCACATCATCATGCTGACATAGTATAACTGTTCAATAATAAGACAACATGTGGACAAGTGGACCCACATAATTAAATAACTACCCATCCATGTCATGTAGTAACTACCTCATATAAGATTCACTTGCTCACATGTTATCTTATTATTAAACAGTTATACCATGTCAGTATGATGACGTGGTGTAACCGTTACACCAATATTTTTTTCAACCAGAGGGTATGTTGTGTGCTTATGATATATAAGCTATCTTTCACCTTAAATTCAAATTCATTAATACCATAACATCTATGAAACAATGATATTATTTATAATTAATTTGAGAACCTAATTTGTTGTAACCTTTGGATTGATAAGAAACTTATTTTTCTCAGATTAAATCTCCAAATTATATATAGCTTAGAAAGTTTCAGTTTAGGGGAAAAAAGAATGCCTTAGGGTTTGCCTTTTGAGGTTGCTTTAGATGCCTGCCACCACAAAAGTTGTTATATCGTTGTGGCAATCCATTATTGTGACTGTCGTTGCATATTGGAGTGTTAATAGATTAGATTTTAATCTGAATCCTATTTCAAATTGAATTGGATTAGTCAGATGGATTGATAATTTAAATTGATTATCAAAATCCAAATTCGTTGCATAATAGTATTCAAACTTGAAATCGAACATGTATTTGACCATTTATTTTGTATTACAAGGATTCAAGTTTAAACATAGGAATATCCGATCTGAATAAGATCCGACCCGTTATTTATATTTCCTGGATTCAAATTTGAACATAAGAATCCAATCCGATTAAGATTTAGGGGCTTAGGGAGGCCGGTACCTCCCTAAAAACTTAATAGGATAAAAATTCATTTTTTAAAATAATTGGGATAGAAATACATTTCCTAAAAAAAAGTCATAAAAGCCCTTTTACCCCTACCATAAATAGTGCATACCTTATTAACAACTTTTATATTTTCAATATCTAAATATTAGAATGTGAGACTTTCAAGATTCCTTTTGATATTTGTGTATTATTTGAATTTTGAAATTTCATATATATCTATATATATATATATATACACACACACACACACTTGTATTTATAAAATATATATATATATCTGTGTGTATATATAAAATAGTAACATCAAACAGTAACACGTTCAACAAAAAAATAGTAACATCAAATAGTAACACTCTAAAAAAAAAATAGTAACATCAAACAGTAACACACTAAACAAAAAAATAATAACATCACACACTCAACAAAACAATAGTAACATCAAACAGTAACACGCTCAACAAAAAAATAATAACATCAAACATTAATATGTTAAACAAAAAAATAGTAATATCAAACAGTAACATTAAATATTAAATTTTTAATTAAGTTTTTTATTGAGTATGTTACTGTTTGATGTTACTATTTTTTTGTTGAGTGTGTTACTGTTTGATGTTACTATTTTTTTGTTGAACGTATTACTGTTTGATGCTACTATATGTGTGTGTGTATATATATGTGTGTGTGTGTGTGTGTGTGTGTGTGTGTGTATATATATATATATATGTGAAATTTCAAAATTCAAATGATACACAAATATCAAAAAAAATCTTGAAAGTCTCACATTCTAATATTTAGATATTGAAAATATAAAAACTATCAATTAGGTATGCACTATTTATGGTAGGGGTAATTATGGAATACATTTTAGAAAGAATTTGAAAATGTTTTAAAATGTGTACTTATTGACAACTATTTGGTGAAAAAAATGACTTAAATGATGATAAGTTTGGAGGTGGTACTTTAAGCCAAATAAGTTTTAAAAAAGGTACTTACATCCCATTATCTCTAAGATTTAACCCAAATGATATGCAATCATATGAATATATAATGAAATTAAGTGATTACTTGGTCAATTTGAGTTGAAATTTTGGGTGTAATTTGTTGAAATTCAAATACATTAGGTACATTTTTGTTTTACTTAATTTACGTGGTGTCTACTGGGTACAAAGTGTTGAAATACATGTGTCTAATAAATGCCATAATTAGTGTTTAAATTCGGAATAAACTAAGCCTCAAGTGGTGGGTCAAATTGAATAATTCATATCATGAATGTCATATATTACATGTATTTTTTCTAATAAATATTATCTGCATGACATGTGATTGAATTTAAGGTAGGATTTGGATCTTTTCTAATAAGCATTGTTGTTGCCTTGGCAAGACCTGGTCAAGAGTGTTTCATGATATCATTACTTTTATGCTCACACATAATAGCAAAAGTGGTGAATGACGATATAACTACAGGGGCCTATAAGGATACTTTGAAACATTAAACGGGGCGGGTCAGGACAATTTGAGTCTTAAAATGATAATATCAAATAAGATATTTTTATTTTTAATATTAAAATTAAAATTTTTTATTTAAAATTAGTTTTTTTCAATTTTGTATGTGTGCGAGAGAGAGAGAGGGGGGATCTGTTCCACTTGGTAGAGAATGAGAGGTCAGTATTTAACTTTTTTTTTTTTTATCAGATATAGAAATAAGGGGCTTAATTTTAGCTTTTGTTTCTATTTTTCACCGGAGAGAGAGAGAGTGAGTGAATGTGTGGGGTAAATATTAGTTAACTTTTGAGTGGATAGTTTTTTGTACTTTTAGTTTTTTTTTTTTTTGAAATTTTGATTTTTGGGTTTCTAATGTTATGGGTTGTATCATGGACTCAAATTATTAAAATTAAATTTTTTTATTGGATTTGAATTTTTTGGGGCCTCTTGGCAGGTTTAAAATTTTCATAGATTTAAGAGTTTTTTGGAGATCGGTACCTAAGTCCAATAAAATTCAAACAAAAAAAAATCCATGTGCCAATTTTCTTTTGGATTAAGTCTTTATTGAAAAGTCAAAGTAATAGATATAATTAGCACCCTTCAAAATTATAAAAAATAGCCACAATGCCATCAAGTAATTGAGACATATTTTAAAAAGTTATGTCATCGTAATGTATCTGTTTCTCCATAGACACGGATCGTCAACATGTACATTAAAAAATATGACAAATTTTTTAATAATGTACTCATTAATTGGTGATTTACAAATACATTAAGATACATTTACTAATGATGGCTGAATTTAGTATATCTCTACAACAGATACACTAAGATGAGACGTTTGGACAAACATCCCTTCAATTAACAACTCAATTAACACCATGATGAACATGCATTTAAATTGCTTCATCTACCCTATGGAAAAACCTCTATAAAAAGCGTATCAAAAAACAAATAGAAATCACAAAAAAAAAATGGACGTGTCAAGAGGGCAAAGAACACAAAGTAACATTCATATGCTTACAGGTTTCCTAGATGAAGCCCACGTCAAGGAAGACCGGCTGAAGAAAGATATCGAGCATGTAGATTTAGAACTGTACCTATCCAACAAATGACAAAATATGTGGAAGGCAATGGCAAAAAAGTCCAACAAAAAACTGTAGAAGGAGAGAAAAATGACCAAAAAGCTTGAGACAGAGTTGGAAGACCTCAAGAAATGACCTTCTTTTATGTTTTTTTTTAAATGTAAAAAAAAAAAATGATCCACATTTGTAATCTCACTTTCTAAATAAAATATTAATGAAATATAATATTTAGTTTTTAATGTGCGAGCACCATTTCACAAGTTAATTTTGTGCATCTCTAAAAATACGTGTAAAGATATGAGTTGATTGTGTACCTATACAGTTATATAGACACGATACATTCATCAGGAGCGGTGTTTAAAACCCACTTGAAATTCAAAATACGTTCGTAAATGAAGGTATTTCCATCCAAAATCATAATCCATTAAAATTCGAAAACGAAAACCCTTTCAGACATTGGGTACATTCTCAAAACCCTTAAGACGTTAGGTACCTTTTCAAACCCTTAAGACGTTGGATACCTTTCAGACATTGGGTACTTTCTCAAAACCCTTAATACGTTGGATACCTTCTCAAAACCCTTCAAACGTTGGATACCTTCGCAAAAGCCCTTCAAACATTAGGTACCTTTACAAACCCAACCGCACTTACAAGTATATTCTCGAAACCCAATCGCATATAGATACATTGTAAAGGTACCTATACATTACAAACAATCTATTATGTCTTCTATTCGAGTTTTTGTGATGTAAAATTAGGTTTTCATCAATAAAATTAAAATATGTACCTGTTGTTATGCGAATGTACCTGTAACTTATTTCCCCTTCATTTTAATCAATGTTTACTCGCACATAAATTTATTGTACCTATGTTATGTCCCTGAACGACAAAGAGTATTATAATACTTGATTGTAGTAAAATATGGTTTTAATACCCCAACTTCATTATATTGATTTTTTTTGTCATTAATTTGTTATGATCTTGTCTAAGAATTATCTATACCTGTCAGATATATTATTTACATCCTCTGAATTTTTTTGTAAATTACACAGATTAAACCATGTCACAAAAAACAACACCTAAGAAGTCTTCGACTGAATAGTTTAGGTCCAATTTGCTGGCTCTCATCAGTGTGATGAAAGAGATCAAGCCTCTAATAAATGCAAAACATTTAGAGTTAATGATACTACAATGGACTGGTATCCGAAATTTTTTACAAGAAGTCCGATCATGATATCACCCATATAATTCAGAAATTCAATCCTCAAAATCAAAAAAAAAAAAAATTGGAAAGAATCCAGTAGCAAAAAACAACACCTAAGAAGTCTTCGACTGAACAGTTTATGTCCAATTTGCTGGCTTTCATCAATGTGATGAAAGAGATCAAGCCTCTAATAAATGCAAAACATTTAGAGTTAATGATACTACAATGGATTGGTATCCGAAAATTTTTACAAGAAGTTCGATCATGATATCACCCATATAATTCAGAAATTCAATCCTCAAAATAAAATAAAAACAAAAAAAAAAATTGGAAAGAATCCAGTAGACTTTAAGGCATCCCATATTGCTGATATTTCGGATTGACAGACAAAGATCAAGAAATAAATCTAAATCAGAGGAAAAAAATAAAAAATGCTTTCACAAAAAAATATTTTATAAACGCACACAGAATCATGAAAAAATAGTTGAAAATGGTATAAAGAAGGCAGTCCAAGGAAATCAAACAAGATATCAACATGATTTTTTGCGGTTGGTGGCACTGTACTTCTACACCACACTATGCTTCTGCAACACAGGAAACTCAATTGGTTGGTTCTTTATCGACTACTTAGAGGACTTGGAAAAAATGCGAAGTTATGCATGGGCATCAGCAGCTCATAAAATGCTAGTGGGATCAATGACTGAGGACTTGAACAAGCCTGGTACAGTTACTGGGTGTATGATTGCTTTTCTGGTAAGATCAATAACTAATCCTCTTTCTGCATTTTGAATATTAATCCACTCTAAATGTGTTAATCTGGTTTTCTTTTCAGATCTGGTTAACCATATTGGCCCCAATAAAAGGCAGAGAAAATATCAATCTAAAATTTCTCAGATGGAATCTACCTCTACAAAACAAACAATTGGTGACGACAAGCATACAGACACTCCAGCTTAGGATTGATCCAAAATTGACTGTAAAATACTACCAACGTCCAGCTGTTGCACACTGCCACCCCCCTGACAAGAAAGAAAAAGATTAGCCACCATCAATCAAAAATAGATGATGATGATGAATTGGAGAGAAATATGAGAACGTCAAATGAACATGATAGCCTAATGCAGCCAATTGAGGTGGACAATATGTTCCTGTGCGATGTTGAGGTATACTACACAACTCACTAAGTTTGCATTTGATACAATATAACACAATATACACTGATGTAGGACAGGAAGGACTAGAAATCACATAATAGAAAGAGAAGAAGAAAGAAGAGGGGGTGGAAGGGGTTTACCTCACCCTTGCAAGGAATCGGTGAAAAAACACACAAATCTCTGCACATAATACTCAATTCTTATTCATAATCTCTCTAATAAAAATAGTTGGGATTACACAATTATTTATAGGCCAAGTGCCCTACTAAAATACAAATTACTCTCCTACTAAAATACTAAAAGAGTTTCATAATCAAACTCTCAAATCCCTATCCTACTAAAACTCTATAAAAATTTTCTAGTTAAACTCTAATTAATACTCCTAGTTAAACAAATACTCATAAATCAAATAATAATAATAAAACTACCAATTACACTTCCCTTTGGACCAAGAATTCCTAATCTTTCGCCTAGGCTTTCAAAGTCGATTGTATTAGTCTAACCAACCAATGGTTGTGCCATCAATTCTCCCCCGTTGAAAAGAACTCGACTCCGGCGAGTAAGGAGGGCCAAGAATACCATATGATGGAGAAACTCTCTGAATCAATAACAAACTCTTTTTCAATTGTAGTGTACAAGCATCCGTAGCACAAGTAAGAGTATACTTCTTTCTTCCAATTGCAAAAGAATAGGTATTAGCACGACTTGCATGTTGTGCATCACGATCCCACATCCAAGTGTGCCCTAAAAGTATATGACAAAGCTTGAGAGGCAGCACATCACACATGACGGTCTCCTTAAGACTTCCAATGGTGAATGTAATTGGACATCTCTTATCAACTTTCAGCTTGGTATTATTAATCCATGCTACATGATATGGTTCCGGATGTGATTCAACTTTCAAATTTAGCTTCTTCACGACCTCTTCTGATATCATATTTGTGCAACTTCCTGTGTCAATCACTAACGAGCATATCTGTCCTTCATAACAAAACTCTTGTCTGAAAGATTTTTCCTCGATGAATAAACTCACTATTAGCAACTTCTTTATTAGCAATAAGTAGAGGACGGATAACACCCATAAAATGATCATCATCCAAATCATCAAAATTAACCTCACCCACATCAAGAGGTTCTACAATCTCTGTTTCAAATTCTGGTTCATCAAAATCATTATGCACCTTAGAATTTTCCTTTTCAACCACTGCAACAGATTTTGAAGGGCATTGAAAAGAGAGATGACCAAAACCAAGACAATTAAAACATCTTCTCTTAGAATTAGTACTCCATTGAGAAGAAGAATTAGCACTAGGCCGAGATGATTTGTTTGGAGTAAAAGTATTCTCTTGGGATTTATTAGTGGACTTACCTTGATTTGCATCTACAACAGTTCTTTCGATCCGGGTTGAAGGAGCCATAGAAAATCTCATATAAGATCTCTTTTTCAACTCATCTTCCATCTAATAGGCAACCTGAACTGTATCTGCCATGGTGTAAAGTCTACTTACAGCTAAACCCATAGAAATTTGTGAATTGAGACCTTGCATGTACATGGCAATCATTACATCCTCAATCCATGGGACCTCTGATCGGGTGGCTAAGCTGTAGAACTTTCCTGTGTACTCCTCCATAGACATACTCCCTTGATTCAATTGTGTAAACTGTAGATGAGCTCGCTGCTTATAATTAGTAGGCACAAAGTAACGGGTCATAGCAGTCTTTATATCATTCCATGATCTATCAAAGTGAGTTTGTTGGTACTTTACCCACCAAAGTCTTGCTATACCATTCAATTTTGATTCTACAAAGAATACCTTCCTCTCATCGATCAAACGATACCATCTAAAGAAGCTTTCAATGCTATGCAACCAATCAAGTAATATCTCGGGATTATTGTCCCTATGAAAATCTCCAACCTCTAATTTAACCCCTTTATCAAAATCAAACAATCTTGGGTCTTCTCGAACTAGGCCTTGTGGTGGAGGGACTTGTGTGAGCATTGGTTGTTGATTGATAGCCGATGAGGAGGAATCATGATTTGCATGCATCTCCACTCCTTTACCCTTTTTATCTAGGACAATGGCCATCAAGACTTCCATATTTTCTTTTATCGAGGCGACAGATGCTTGGAGAGAATCCATTGATCCTTGGAGCGAATCTAATTGCGAATCATGTGTTTCAACTCTAGCACTTAACTCGGCATTGGTCACCATCTTGATTGAAGTAGAATGTAGAGAATTTTTTTTTTTGAAAATTTTGGGGTCAATCTGCAATTTCAGAAAATTCTGGGGTAAAATTATAATTTTAGAAACTTTTGGGGCCAAAATATAATTTCTAAAACTTTTGGTAGTTTCAGAAATTTCAGGGGGTCAAATCTGTAATTTCAAAAATCTTAGGGGTCCAATCTATAATTTCAAAAGTCTTGCGGGGTGTTTGTGCAATTGCAGTGGTATTGGTTCAATTACTGTGTCAGTGGTTTTTTTTCGATGAAATCCAACAAACTATTTGTTGAAAGAGAATCTAAGGACTTGAAAGGCTACAAAACAGTAACAGTAGGTAAAGAATAGGACATCAAAGTGTGATTAATGGATCAGAGTTTTGCTCTGATACCAAACTGATGTAGGAGATGAAGGATAAAATCACAGAATAGAAAGAGAAGAAAAAAGAAGAGGGGGTTGAAGGGGTTTACCTCATCCTCGCAAGGAATCGGTGAAGAAACACACAAATCTCTGCAGAGAATACTCAATTCTTATTCATAATCTCTCTAATAAAAATAGTTGGGATTACACAATTATTTATAGGCCAAGTGCCCTACTAAAATAAAAAATACTCTCCTACTAAAATACTAAAAGAGTTTCATAATTAAACTCTCAAATCTCTATCCTATTAACACTCTATAACAATTTCCTAGTTAAACTATAATTAATACTTCTAGTTAAACAAATACTCATAAATCAAATAATAATAATAAAACTACCAATTATTCTTCCCTTTGGACCAATTCCTAATCTTTCGCCTAGGCTTCCAAAGTCGATTGTATTGGTCTAACCAACCAATGGCTGCGCCATCGATATACAAACACTAAAACTCATTAATTCTATATTTGTCCAACAAGTCACATGCGAAGGAGTTACACAACAACCAGCTGAAACCTATCATGAACCACAATCCATTGAAGAAGAAAAAACTCTGGTTTGACACAACAAAAAGGAAAAGATGCATGCAAATAATCCCTCCCCAGAAAATGAAGATACAGATTCTACCCAGTCAAAAGATGAATACCTTATGGCAGGAAGTAAATGGTTCACTCGCACAAAGGTACCAGAAAATGTAACTGCACTGATGTTTTACCTACTGTGATATTGTATTATGTACCTGCTATGATATTGTCTGTGTGTACCTGTAATTGCGGATTTATGTACCTACAAGGATATTGTACCCGGTGTGATATTGTATTTATGTACCTGCTGTGATATTGAATTTGTGTATCTGCTATGATATTGTACCTACTTTGATATTATATTTGTGTACCTGTTTTGATATTGTACCTGCTTTGATACTGTACCTGTTTTGATATTGTTTTTGTGTACTTGTTCATCAAATTGTATTAGTAAAAACATTATTTCACAAACTCATTGATGGTATTACTTGTTCTTAAAAAAATCAAACTACTTAATGCAACTATTTAATGATGAACATGAACCTCTATGCATATATATTGATACAAGTCGTCCTCGGTCATTTACCTTAGATGAAGATCCCTTGACCTCTCAAATCTCCTAGCTTCTGGCTTTTCTAATGCCGAGCCAAATAATTGATCAAATATCTCACGTTAACTAGGAAAATACATTACTTTCCCAAAAAAAAAAAACAAAAGACAATAGGATTGTTTGAAACTGACTTTTTTAGGTAAAAAGTTACGGTTTGAAAAGTTTTGTAAAAAAAAAGAGTTAAAAAAGTCTCTCAAAACCGTTTGGAATGTTCTTTGAAAAGCTGAAAAGGTTAAAAAAGTCCATTTGGAGTGACTTTTTAACTTTTTTGGCTTTTTTGTGTCAAAATAAAAAAATAATTGCATATATGTATAGATTATGCATAATAATTCCCAAAATATGAATTTTAAATTTTTTTACGTTACTAATAATTTTTTATGAATATAATAAATTAAAAAGTTATGTGGGATCCGCGACAAAACTCTAAAAAGTCAAAAAAAAAAAAAGTTCATAAAAATAGCTTCTTGAATTAGCCTAAAGAAATTTTTTAGGTCCAAAAAACTGTTGCATAAGCTGGATTAAGGTCTAAACGGATCTGACTTATTTTACTTCAAAATCCTTAAAAACTAGCTCCAAATAGGCCCTATATAAACAAACTAGTAATAACTTGTGTATGATGGCACTAAGTAACTCAAAAAACCTCGAGCACCGATTATGCAATATAAATATTTTTAAACGGCACTTTATTTTTTATTATTTTCTTTAGTTACACAATTCAAAATCAATTTGAAAACACTATTTTCTAAAAACAATTGACAAAACTTCTCTAAAAACATGGCCCTAAAAAATATCAAAACATGTACACAATTTATATATTTAATCATTATACCTAAAAAATATTTTTTCTTTTTGGGTAGAAGTCGATATTGGCGTGTGTGTTGATGGATGTAAATATGGAGAAAGAGAGAGTTATATGAGAGATGAGATAAACATATGAGATATGTGAATATGATATAGAGAGAGAGAGATTATAGTTTTAATGGGTATTAGATATATATTGTTATTATTAGATATATATATAACCGTCTAGGCCAAACTCTCCGACTCCTATTGCTTTATTATTTTATGCGTCTAGGATAGAGAGAGAGTGTGTGTGTGTGTGTATGTGAGAGTATGAGGTAGATAAAAATATAGAGTTATATGAAAGATGATAGTGTGTGTGTTTAAAATGTATGAGAGATAGGAGAGAGATGAAAAAGGAATGAAAATCTAATTAGAATTATATATATATACGATGACGTACATAGACAAAGCTACACAGGGGCGAGGGTGGGCACGGGCCTACCCTCAAATTTAAAAAAAAATATATGATATTTATATTTATATTTATATATTCTACACATATTTTTTACTTATGCTCACTTTATAATTTTCTTATTTCAATTGTTTAGTTTTTTTTATTATAATAAGGCTTTCTTCAAATGACCTCCATTTTATTATGAATTTTTGCAAGTGAAAGTTCTTTTAATTGATTTTCATTTGACTTTATTTTTTCTATGAAAAAATATTTTTTATTTTAACTCGAGTATTGATTATAGTCTTTATTATGTGCCAATCGATTTTTATTGTTTTAATATGTTTACCTCTTAAATTTTAGTTTAATAGTTTTACTATGCTAATATTTTAGTGATAATGTTTGTAACATCATTTATTAAATAAATTTAATGGATTGTTAGTGAATAACTGATATTTTTTAATTATAAAAATGACCAGTAACTTCATTTTTTTACAATGGTGATAATTAGTTAATTTTGTATACAATATACATTGTTTTTTGGCCTTTTTATGTTAAATAGACTTCATGTATCAAATATGATATAATAAATATAAATATATTATGTAGTGTGATTGGTTAGGAGGAAAAAAATTAAAGTGTATAATTAAAGTGCCTACACTAAATAAAGAGTGTGTGTTTAAAATGTGTGAGAGATAGGAGAGAGAGATGTAAAAGGAATGAAAACCAATTAGGATCATATATATATAGATATAGATAGATAGATATATATATATGATGACATACATGGGCAGAGTTACACAGGTGCCCACCCTCAATTTAAAAAAAAAAAATATGATATGAATATTTATATTTATATATTCTACACATATTTTTTTACTTGTGTTCACTCTATAATTTTCTTATTTTAATTATTTAATTTTTTTATTGTAATAAGACTTTATTCAGATGACCTCCATTTTATTATGAATTTTTGTAAGTGAAAGTTCTTTCAATTGATCTTCATTTGACTTTGTTTTTTCTACGAAAAATTGTCTTTTATTTTTATTTGAGTATTGATTATAGTTTTTATTATGTGACACTCGTTTTTTATTGTTTTAATATGTTTACCTTTTAATTTTAAATTTAATAGTTTTATTATGCTAATATTTTAGTGATAATGTTTAGAACATCATTTATTAAATAAATTTAATGGATTGTTAGTGAATAACTGTTATTTTTTAATTATAAAAATGACAATTAGCTTTACTTTTTTGCAATGGTGATAATTAGTCAATTTTGTATACATGTACAATATACATTATCTTTTGGCCTTTTTATGTTAAATAGACTTCATGTATCAAATATGATGTAATAAATATAAATACATTATATAGTCTAATTGGTTAAGAGGAAAAAAATGTATAATTAAAGTGTCCACCCTAAATAAAATTTCTGACTCATGACATATGTTAATGAACTTATAATTTGTTAGAAATAATCCTTGTTATTAGAGTTTTAATGGGTATTAGATGTATTTTGTTATTATTAGATATATATAGCCGTTGAACAAATGTGAGAGTGTGTGTTTAAAATGTGTGAGAGATAGGAGAAAGAGTATGAGATGGAGGGAGAGAGAGAGTTGTATTAGTTAATTAGCATGAGATAGGGAGAGAGAGTTAGAAGATAGATAGGAGTCTTACAAAAAATTTCGTATGAGGACCGTTGGATCAATAATCGTCAAGCGATCTGAGCCACGAAAAGCTTAAGACAAACTTTTCTAACTACTTTATTATATAGACTAGTAGTTGCTCGTGCTTGAAGACATTGCGTTACTCATAAAAAATGAACAAAAAATTCTCCAAAACAACACCACATATACTTGCGATTTTATTTTTTTAAATTTTTTTGGTGTAATTGGTATCACTTATTTTTTTTATTAGTGATTAACTTGGGCTTTGTGTTTTTGTTTCTTGGGAGAATATTTATATAGATTTTTTGTTTTTTTGGTGTAATTCGTGTGACTTTTTTTGTTTTTTTTTATTTGTGATTAGCTTGGGCTTTGTGTTTTTGTTTTTTGGGAGAATTGTTTTGCTTTTATTGGTCACTTTTCATTTTGTTTATTCGTGATTTGTTTGGGCTTTGTATTTTTATTTTTGGGGGAATTGTTTTGTGTTTATTGGTCACTTGTTTTTTTTTTTTTTTTAAGCTTGGAGGAATTGTTTTTTTTTATTTTTATTTTGAGAACTATATGTTTGCATGTAGTAGATTTTTTTTTTGTATAAATAATAGCTTGAAGGTTGAATTTATGGATTAAATATTGGTGATTAGATTGAGTTTTATTTTGAGTCAACTTTTTCTATCAGAAATTCAACTAACTTTCAAAAGAATGTGTAGAACCTGTTAAATTTTTTTTTTTTATATTTCAGATTTTTTCATTCTATGAAATCATAGAAAAAATTAAATATTTTCTCATTTGGGTACTGATTGTGGTCTTGTTAAACATGCAAATCTTGAGTAAATAAGCAATTAGCAATACACATTTAACATATAACATCTTTATATAATGATAAATTCATGTCAAAGCATGCACAACTAAACCAAGACAAAAATTAATTAAAAAGAACAAATATTTAATGATAATCATACAACAAATTTTTAATATGAATTAAAAAGAACAAATTCATTACTACTTACATGGTGAAAAAGAAAATTCGTATTTTGATAATGTGTAGCTTTGTGAGAAAATAGTAATTAAATTGACAAAAACAATTAGTCAAAATATCACATACACCATAATTGAAATAGATTCAATTACAATAGAAAGTAAATAAGCAAGAAAATGAGTGCTTACAATTATAAAAAATTTAGAGAGAGAAGAAACCCGGAAACCAAAACACACATGAAAACAAAAAAAAAAAAACAAAACGCATAATGGCACACACACATGAATACACTGGCAGACGCATGAACACAAACACAGGTACACACACGAACCCATGAACACACACATGAACACAACATCAGGGCTATGGCCCCCTACTGCCTTTGTGGTCAGTGGTTTTGGGTTTCAGTCATCATCATCATCATCTGGTCCATCAACAACCAATTTGGGCAATGAAAGTTCTAATTACTTCCAAAAAATTGGGTTTCCTGGTTTTGACTTGCCAGCCACCAATCTGGGTACTATGAGTTACCGGGTATTATATTTAACTAAAGGACGAAGCTTCTTCTTTTTTTTTTCTCTTTGGTTTTGGCATTACCTTTGTCGCATCGACTGCCACCGGGTATTATAATTAACTTGGCGACGAAGTTGCTGCTGCTGCTTTTTTTTTTGTTTCCTTCAGTTTTGGCGTTACCACCCTTCTTGCACCGACTGGCCCCGGGTCTAATACTTAAGAGGAAACACTATATTACAGATTTTTTAATTTTTGGTATCATTCTGTTCTTGGTCCCAAATGAGTCACATGTCTAAGTGTTATCACCTAATTCACGTGTTAACACATTCTAAAAAATTAAAAAAACAGGAATGTAGGCACACACATGAACACACACATATGAACACACTGGCAAAGGCATGAACACACGCACATGAACACACAGGCACACACACACATGAACACAAACACACACACAGTTAGAGAGAGAGAGAGAAAGAGAAGATCCAGAGGGAGATACCTAGACTCCTTGTAGTGGGTGGTTTAGTGTGTATTAGAGGCGCAAGGTAGAGACACAGAGGAAGGGAGAGGGTGTTACTTCGGTATGGTATGTATTGCCGCGGGGAAAAAAGTTAGAGATGAGGGAAGGTAGCTTGTTTTTAAAAATGAGAAAGAGAGTTAGACGAGAGATAAGGAAGAGGAAAAGAGAGAGAGAGTTAGATGAGAGATAAGGAAGAGGAAAAGAGAGAGAGAGTTGCTGGGTGAGATAAGGAGGGAAAATTAGATGAGAGATAAGGAAGAGAGAGAGGTGCCGGGTGAGGAGAGTTGCCGGGAAAATGGAAGAAATGTGTTGCTGGGTTTTTAAAAATGGAAGAGATGATGGAAGAGATGGGTTGCTGGTTGCTTAATTTGATGGGAGTTGCTGGGAAAATGTAAGAGAGAGTTATTGTATGAGGGTTGCTGGGTTGGTGGATAAGTAAAAAAGGGTTGCTGGGTTGATTAATTTGATGAGTTGTTGATCTTTTAAAAATGGAAGAGAGGAGGGAGAGTGTATGAGAGAGAGAGAGGAGGAAGAGAGGGAAAAAGAGAGTTATTGTATAAGATAGAAAGATAAAGTTAGATGAGAGATAAAAGTCTTTGTATTAGTTAGTATGAGATAAGAGGAGAGAGTTAGATGTGAGATAGGAGTGTTAGGAAAATTTGGTATGAGGACCGTCGGATCAAAAGTCTTGAAGTGGTCTAAGCCGCGAAAAACTAAAGATAAATCAAACTAGCTATTTTATTATATAAATTGCCCTTAATTAAATGCTTAAAAAAATATGTAACAAGACACTATCTATCAGACACCATCTGATTCAGCTTACCTTTGCTGCCAAATAGGGTCACAAACAATAAAATCAAATGAATTATGGAAACAACCTTTGGCCACATCGAAGAGGCATCATATGAGAGGAGAGTTTAATATTATACTTGTTACAAGTTAGGTGTGGATTATGGTATTGGGATTAAATTAAAGAGTTTTGTTATACTTCATCCCGAACAATAATGCATTGGTTTCATTCCACCTTTTTTTATCATTGGCTTTTCTTATTTTGTCCATCAAACTATGCTAATTGGTTATGCATTTTTTCAAGGGTTAATTACAATCTGTCCTTTCTAACTATGTCCTTTATTACAATCAGTTCCATATAGTTTTAAATGTTACAATTTATTCCCTCTAAATTTCAAATGGATTAAATTGACTAACAATAGTGACTAAACACCTAAAAGAACCATTCCACCCTCCATCTTGTACATTATTTCTTATGTTTTTTTTTTCTTGAGATACCAAATTTGTTCCTAAAAAATAAGGAAATGAAAAAAGCCAAGACTAAAAAATTAGAAAATCTTTGCCTCCGTCTCATTATAGGGAAGTAGCGTTTTTACCGGAAGGGGGAAGACAATGAGAGCTAACCATCCGAGATAGGAGAAGATGAAAGGGTGTGAGTGTAAATGGGAAAGTACGGGTATGTGGCATGGATAATTGGTGCTGGAAAAAAAAATAGGTGTAAGGGTATTTATTGTAAGAAATTTTAATGATTCGTATATGAAATTTAGAACACCTAAATTACAAGATACAAATTCTAAATTTAAGATTTAGAACACACCTGTATGAGCCATGATATTCGATCTTCAAGTATCTTTCGCGGAAGGGTAAGGTCTTCCTCTCCTTCTTCAAAGCAATAGGCGGCTCTCAATGGGACAAGCCAATTTAGGGTTATGAAGTGGAGAGGAAGTAGGGATCACGTTAATTTGACATGCCTAACTTTTGTTAATTTTTATTGTCTAAAAATAATTATTTGGAGTTAATTGTAAAATATTTAAACTTAAAAAGGACTATTTCTTGAAATTAAAACCTAAAGGAGTTACAAATTATCTAAAATTAGAGGGGGTATCGTGATGCTAGGACAATATCTTAGGGGAAGTACAATTTACCCCAAGTCCTAACTTTTGTTCAACATCATCATGCAACATTGGAAAAAGAGGAAATTGTACTTTACTCTCCTTAACTATTCTCTGTCTCATATTATACCCTTAATCATAGTGTTTTTCATATTCTACCCTTTTCCGGAATGTTCCTCACATTGAACATCCAATTGTGCCTTTTTGTTTCACATAACCCCAATTAAGGTCATCCATTAAGAATTAAATCGAAACTCGTACTATTATACCCTCTGAACTGTGTTATCTGACAACTCGTGAATATTTTTTTCTCAAAACATAAGATGTTTGATTTTGGGTTAGTGTGAAGGGAATTCGAGTAGTTGAGGGACATTGTGAGTAACTTAATAATGAGAAAGAGGAATTAAGACCGGGAACATACTTCAAAGTTTTAATTTATTTGTGAAAGATAATGTATAAATAACTAGTATAATGGATCTCAGGGGATAAACAATTGATCATGAGTTTGCTTTACTTCTTGTTTTGAAACATGTTCTTAGTCAATTGACTCACCTCAAAGATTTATACTCGTAGTTGTTTAATGTATATGAGACAATGGGATCGTACGTTGTTCGAAAGATTAATTGGGTGCTTTAAGAGGCTCTAATCCATTTTCCTTATAAAAAATTGCCACCATAATCTTTTCAAAATGCATGCTAGTACCTAGACAACATGAGCAATTTAATGCTTCATTGTATGTGTTTAGTGCTTGATGAGTTTGCACTTAAATTCAAAGAAGAAATAAATTCAACAAAAATTAAAAATGATTTACCACATTAAAACTTCATTGGTGAAATCTTAACACATCTTGTGTTAGGTGTGAAAGGTAGTTTATACGAAAATAGGTCTTGTGCCTTGTGGCAACGCATAATCTTGTATTGCACCCTACTTTATTTTTGTTCTTTTGTACTTTGTCACATCAAGCATTGTTTTGAAATAGGTAAATTTCATCCATACTCGCTGTAGATTACCCTATCTTCAATAAGATCTCTTGTATCTTTTAAAATTTCACTGTCCTCTCTTTTAATTTATGTGTCCATTTATCAAGACCCTTTACTATAACCAACCATTATTGACAATCTAAAAAATTATGGTGGCATGCATATATAGTTTTTAAACACCAAATTTACCCCTTCTTCTTCCAAATCTTTCCCCAGATTCAATCCACACAAATCACCACCAATATTACCACCACTGCCTTGCCATTAAAATCTTATTCTCAAGAAAAATGAATACAATGCCAATACGAAAAAATACACACAACAAATGCCCCTAGACCAAACAAATTCATCTCAAATCCACCATAGAACTTTCAATTCTCACCTCAAGTCAAAAATACTCCACAAATCCAGTCTTGATTTGCTAATATGCATAACAAATTTTTTGAACTTCTAATACTTTGTGACCAATTCTATTGTCAGTGATTCACGTTAAGAAGAGACATGAAAGTTAAAGTGGCATTGTAGATTTTCACGGAATCGCAATCACATTTAGGAATGAGTTTCACAATGGCCTATGTAGATTTGCATGAAGATAAGCGATAAGTCGGAAAAATAGACAATTCTGTTACTTTTTTTAGGGGATAAATACTAACAAGGCGTGTCAGTGAAAATTCAAACGATGTCAGGAGTCTCATTGATGAAAAGTATCAACTATATCAGGGGTCTCATTGATAAAAGGGTGTAGACGAAATTTTCTTTTCAAAATATTATACATCAACTATTTAAATTGGTGTTATTTTATATAAATTGTAAAAATTTAAAATTAAAAATAGACCATATGTCAATTTAGGACATAAACTATTTTTTACCCAATATTTAATAATTTGTGAAAAGTATCACAAAAATAAAATTATCAAGAATCGTAATTTAAAGATAGAAAAATATACCTACCCCAAGAAACATAGTATATACACATGTCAGGTGTAAACTTTCTAACTGGGCCAACAAAAAAACCTCCCCGAGAAAAAAACAAGCACATGCACCCAAAAGAACAATAATCAAATTCACACCAACTGTTCCACACAAGAAAACAATCAAAATAGACCCCAGAACACCCCCACGTGAGGATTTAAAACTGAGAATTTGATTAAACAAATATCATCCCACTTGTTCACAACTCTGAAACAACAACAAAGTACAAATCAACAATGGTAGCTCTTCAGATCTCCCATTGCAGACCCAATCAAAGCCATCCAAACACCAAAAACTCCAGCACTACCACCCACCAATAGCCTTTACACCAAATGGGTCCAATGGGGTTTTCTCTATATTCACCATCTCACTCCGCTCTCCTCTGTTTTTCCCTGCATACCCAGAATCCCAAAACCCCAAAATTCTCTTCCAGTTTCAAGAATTCCACCACCATCACCGCCGCCTGTATGCCGTCGGCGATGACTGAGGCGACATACACTAGCTTTGGGTTCCAGAATTTGAAGGAAACATTCACAGTCAATGTGCAGAGAGCAGAGGGTAGGCCTCTGAATGTGCCTTTGATTGCCCCTTTTACTATAGCGAGTTCTAGACTGGAAAATGTGGAGAATGTGGCTATTAGGGTTGAATTGAGTAATGGGTGTGTGGGGTGGGGTGAGGCTCCAGTTCTTCCATTTGTCACCGCAGAGGATCAGCCCACTGCGTTGGCCAAGGCGGCCGAGGCTTGTGAGTTTTTGAGGCGGAGTCCTGGGATGACTTTGGGTTCGGTGTTGAATGAGATTGGAGCAGTCCTGCCAGGACATGAATCTGCATCAGTGAGTTTCTCTAAGTTTCAGTATGGTGTTTTTGACTTTCTTATGGTTATTTTGTTATTTGTATGAAGTGGTCAACTTTGTGTGCTTATTGGATTGTTTTCTTTTGTGATCATTTGGTGCCGCATTGGTTTTTTAAAATGCTTTGATTTTCTTGTAATTGTAGTACTGCTTCCTTATAGCGGTGAATAATCTATGTTGATTGAAATTGTGCTCATGTTTTTTGGGTTTTTATACTTTGCACAGTTTGAACCATTGTATTGAGTTTTGTATTCCAAAAAGAAACTTGATTCTTCAAAACCTGCTGCTACGCTGGATTTATCTTGTTTGCCGATTGGAATTTGCTTTTTTGATAACTTGGTGAAAAAGCAAGTTAGCGACTTGATTTCCTAGTTTGATCGAGTGTCAATGATTGATAAGAATCATTTAACTTTGGCAATTTAGTGTTCCTCTTTTATTCTCTGTCGTGGGGAATATCAATGGACTTATGATAGCTGTTGCCCTACAATGAATTCTTCGTAGTATGTTGGCTGAATTTTATCTTTCGACACACATTTATTTTTCTTCCTCAAGTCCCATTTGGTTGCAATCAATCTACTTGATAAGGAGAGAGAAAAGTTCTCATGCCTCTCAAGTTTCAAGTCAAGCAAGCACTTCCAGAATATTCCGTTCATTACTATGTTTGCTTTGACTTCCCAGAAAAATTAGAAGCCCTTGTATTTAAAAGGAGTAGTTATCATTCCTTACCTATCTATAATTTGACTTGAAAACTTACAAAATGCGGTCGATTGAACAGGTTCTTCGAGCACTTTTTTCTTTTCCCTGTTTCTTGCTTTTTATCTTTTATTTGTGGTCTTCAGAAGCGGTAGAACATGTTAGAGGGGGTGTTTGACAATGGCTTTTGGGAGAGGAAGCTGAAAGGAATCTGAGAGGGGCTCTTGACTACACTCTTGTGAGAGTGGAGTTTTTATTTTTCAGCGACTTGGCTTTGTTTTTGATATTTGTCCAATGGGACTGTTTACTGTCACTAGAATCTACCTTATTCGTGGATCTTCTTCAACTTCTTGATCGAAGGGCACCCCTCTAACCCTTAGGTGGAGTCCAATTATTTCAGGATTAACTTGCCTTCTTTGCAGTAAAATTCATTTCACCCCTCCTGTTTGACTGACATCTGCAATTTTTTAGTTCAGTATGACGTTTGATTCTTGAGTGGGACCCCAACAATAGGTGGGAGCTTTTAGAGGAATTCACAAATTTGTTATATTCTTTTTTTTTTCTCGTTGTGTTTCTATCATGTTCGATCATTTTTTCAATCTTCTGGTGAATAACTTAGTTATTTTTCACTTCTATGGAGATTTACTCATTTTTTCTGTAAACAGCTATAATATGGAAAGGAATATTTACATGTGTTCGTGTATATACATCTGCATTCTGCAGTTAAATATTTGATGTAACAATGAAACTTGTAGTCAGTATTGGACAAACATAATTGGCATTTAATTCGCTTGTTTATATTTTTCTCAATTAATGAATTACTCCCTTTAACCCGAAGTATGCAACTTTATAAAGTCTCAAGGGTTCTGTAGTTCTCATTTAGTTGTTTCTGCGGTTGAAGGTTAGAGCTGGAGTTGAGATGGCATTAATTGATGCAGTTGCTAACAGCATTGGCATACCTTTGTGGAGACTATTTGGTGGAGTTTCAAATACAATAACCACTGATATAACAGTTGAGTTCCTGCTTAATTAATCCACTTAATCAGAAGCATTCTACGTAACTATATTTTTCTCTATTTTCTTTTTACTTCCTTAAGTACCAGAGGGGCTGAAGACAGGAGAATGGCAAAAATTTGGCCTTAAATATTTGACTACTTAAACATTATGTGTAGATTCCAATTGTTTCCTCTGCTGTAGCTGCTGAGCTTGCTTCAAAGTATCGTAAACAAGGATTCAAGACATTGAAGCTTAAGGTAGGCAAGAATCTAAATGCAGACATAGAAGTGCTTCAAGCCATACGCGCGGCCCACCCTGATTGCTCATTTATTTTAGATGCTAATGAAGGTTACACATCCAAGGAAGCTATTCAAGTTCTCGAAAAACTAAATGGTAAAGTGTTTGTTGAAGTATCAATTGATTATTATTCATCCCACTAATAAGTCATAAGTAAAAATTGTACATAAAAAGAAACCCTAAGCAGGGCAGATAATTTTTTGCTTAGGGATGATTCTTGACTTAAAAAGTGATCTCTCTCTCTCTCTCTCATTTTGTTTGTGTAGACGTAGTAGTAGTACCTTTACCACTATTTCAGTTTATTGAGAAAATTTTCCCAAAAATCAAAATATTGTCGTTTCCTTGCAGAAATGGAGGTGACTCCAGTCCTTTTTGAACAGCCGGTGCATAGAGATGACTGGGAAGGTCTTGGTCATGTCACTCATATCGCGAAAGACAAGTATGGGGTATCTGTTGCTGCTGATGAAAGCTGTCGGAGTCTTGCTGATGTTAAGAAAATAGTGAAAGGAAATCTTGCCGATGTCATAAACATTAAGCTTGCCAAAGTAGGGGTCCTTGGGGCCCTTGAAATAATTGAGGTGGCAAGGGCTTCAGGATTGGGTTTGATGATTGGTGGTATGGTTGAGACTAGACTGGCCATGGGCTTTGCTGGTAATCTTGCAGCTGGGCTTGGGTGTTTTAAGTAAGCATCACGTTCCTTTCATTTCTGCAGTAAAATGGCTTAACTAGCTGCTTTTTATAATAGAATTTCATATGTTTTGGGCATTTTTAAGTTATAAATACAATGTTTCTGGGTATGAATTATCAAAGCTCTTTACTCTGTATCAATCTTATTCACAATTGAGTTTCATCCATTTTCAAATTATTCAATCCAAAGTTGCAATGCTTGAAAGATGACACTAGTAACCTACGTCTTAAATTTCTATCCAGATTCATTGACCTAGATACACCCCTTCTGCTCTCAGAAGATCCAGTTCTTGAGGGTTATGAAGGTATCATCAGTCCCACTCTTTAAAATAGTAGTTGGGTTTTTTGTATCTTTACTATTATTTAGTGTTTAAATTTGAAGTCTCTTATTTTTTTAAATGGCTAGTTTCGGGTCCCGTTTACAAGTTCACAAATGCTAGAGGCCATGGCGGTTTCCTTCATTGGGGCAATATTGCATGGTAAGTTGTGAGTCTGATGTTTGATTTAGACTTTCAATTGCTTTGACGTGGCTTAGATCCTTTTCAAATCATTCCTAGGATACCATTAATACGTGATATATTTAGTCTGACTGTGGAGTCTTTTGTAATGTCACAATAACTGCATCAGTTATGCAGTTTCTAGTATCATTTGGAAGATACACCAAATCGGAGCATTCATTAACTCAATTTAAGCTGCACAGATGCATTGCATATGTGAGGTAGGCTTTGGCACAACGGTAAAATTATTTCATTGTGACTTGGGTTCAAGTCGCCGAAATAGCTTCATTGCATGCAGAGAAGGCTGCGCACATTTGATCCTCTTCAGACCTGTAGTGGTGGGAGGCTCACCAGGCCAAGGATCAAAATATCGTTTCGAAACGGTCGAAACGTCCGAAACGTTTCCGTTTTCAAGGAGACCGAAACGAAACAGTGATGGAATCGAAATTCTGATATTTCGAGGTATTCCATAATATTTTTAAATATATTATAATATTTCAATGTATTTGCACAATTGTTTTAGAATGTTTCAAGGTATTTCTAGATACTTTGATATATTTTCATCAATGTTTTAGAAAAATAATTCTTAAATTTTTTATTTTTTTCATTATATTTCCGAAACGGGTCGAAACGTTTCCGAAACATGTCGAAACGTTTTCGTTTCCTAGGTGACCGAAACAGTACACCGAAACGATATTTCGATCCTTGCACCAGGCCACCCTTATTTAGATGCATTGCATCTTTAGTCTTACTAACCTTTTTCATTAAATCTATGTCCTCGATGTAGGAGACTAAGATCTCAATAGATGCCCATTAGGCAAAAGGCTAGCATATAAGTGGAAAATTTGGATCACCTAGACATCGAACTTGGCTAAAGGTATATTTGTTTTTGGAAGGAATACAAGTATCAAGTAGTTTTTGTATAGTGTAAAAATTGGGTTAGTATTTCTTTAATAGATTGAACTTTGATTTGCAAAGTTTTGTATCTTTGTTGAATGGGTAGAAAGTAAAAACAACGAAGCACAATTTCTGTATTACCATTTTGTGTTTACAATAATGTGTTGTTTTCCTGATGAATTCTTTTGCCATACAATTGATGTTTTATTAAATTTAATCCAAGCTATAAAACTAACTACACTATATATTTAAGAAGTGGTATTATATTCTTAAGTTCTAGCTTTTATGCAACGGAGAGTTGAAAAGTTCAAATCTATTGGCCTATATGGTCTACTAGAAATTGCCCGTGCTTGAAGGCACTATGTAACAAAAAGAAAAAAAAATAGCCCAAGTTGCATCCAACTTGGTGCATATCAGTTAATAGCCATCAGCGAGAAATGCAATATGAGATCCAAGAGTAACCTATTAACCCTAATTTTATTGTTTCTTATAATTCTCTACCACAAATTCACCACCCATGTGAACCAACTATTATTTTAAATAAAAATCGACAAAGCTTCATTTGAAAACACGATCACTGGACAATATCAACATGTGTGTACAACTTATAAAATCAAATATTTATATAAATAAACAATACCATGCATCAATAATCTCATTATATCATGTAAGTACCGTTATTATCACTTTTTATCAACTACTATAATATAATAATTCAAAGCAATTGAACATTGTACCAATTGAGCATGAACCTTAATAAATAAAAATGTCCATGTCTGAAAGCACTTGTTAAATAAAAAAAATCACCAATTAAAAGCACTATGTTTCCATTGAACAACATCATGAGTTTAACATTCTAGGCACGAGTTCAAGATTATTAGTCATTTATGATAGGCTAACTATTGTTCACATGAATGGATAAGTAAATACCTAATGGAAAATTGTGGTGATATGGGGTGGCTTGCCTTCATCCCTTTCTTCCTACCAATTCGCACAGCATTAGTGGGGTTGGGCTCCCCCTACAAAAGTACAACATAGGACAGCGGGAACGATGACCCCTCTTAAGCCTTACACCTAAGCTGGACTTTCTCTTTCTGCTGGTTGCCACCCCAAAATTTAGGATTGAGTCGCTGGGGAAGTGAGAGCTGATCTCACCTTTATTGATCTAGTTGAAGAGAAGCATGAACAATGACTCATTTCTCAAATTCATCAAATGTAAGTCTAAAACGATGTGCATAATAAGCATCAACCAAAATCCACCATAGTGATGCCAGAGATATGTTGAATATATAGATTTTTTATTGTAAGCATATAAAGTAAAGAACATAGTGTTACCTTTGGGGCATGAGGATGAGTCACTATCCAATCACAACCTATTTCTTAGTCACCAGTGAGAACAAAGTTATTTCAACCTAGAAATCAAAACAGTTGAAGCAAAACCACATAAGCTGAATTTAAAAACTCTATTCAAATTAAAAAAAAGTATAGCATTAAAGAGCCTCACATACACTCCAGCATGAAGGTTTGTCGTCAACTGCCTAGTATAGCATTGAGCAAATGTAATTCTAGTTTTTTGCCTTTACCGCCTTTTTGACCAGCACCACTGAAGCTAAAGTCAATTAATTACAGACTCATAGTGAGTAACAATAGCAAAATAAAAATCTATATATTCAACATATAAGGCATAATAACATCCCAAACTTCACCAAACCAAGAAATAAAAAAAAAATGAAAACGTTTTCCATGATTCAAGCAAAACATAATACAAAGCATAAGCTAGTGAATTATGCATAATTCACGGAGAAAACATCTATGCCACTGATGAAGGATGCCCCAATTGTCTCTGTCACTGATGCAAGAGTTGAAGAGCCAAAGCACTATCTGTTTGAAGTGCTTAACTGGTAGAATGAGAAGAAGTTGCAACATCCAACAAGTATGGAGCACATGCCACCATGTGCTCTACCAATACCAATAATTTTCCCCGACTCCAGATCCTGAAAGATACAATGAGTTGGGTAAAAAGTCACTGAACAATTTAGGGAATTTATAATATTGCTAACAGACAATAAATTTATAGAAAAATTAGGGATATGAAGAACGAATGAAAGGGGCAAGTTGAAGAGCAGTTAATTGAACCTTTTTCCTGAAATAGAGGATGAAGTTCCATCTGCCACCTTACCTTATCCCTACCTTAACATGTAGAATATGAAGATAAAAAGTTAGAGGAAGCTATCATGTGGTCTGTGGCTCCAGAGTCGATTATTCAAGGAGTGTATGAGGATGAAGCACTAATGCACTAGCATATATACTTGTTTTGAGCAAAATTGGAAGAAGAAGAAGCATGATTAGGCACTATCCTAGAGAAACATGAAGCTAAGTCATGAGACGTCTAAGGGTTTGTATCTCATCTTGAGAAAAAAATTTAAAGTACTGCCAACAGATTGAGATGAACGCTCTAAAGATTCAGTCATGTATGCATGGGATCGCACACTTGACAGTACCACCTCGAACACATGTGAGTCTGTCAGTCAACTTCCAACAAATTATTCTTCCCACAATAATCACATTTTAAGATATTCTAGTCCATGGTACCAGAAAACACCAAAACAATGAAATCATGACCAACGAAATTGCACACAACACCAAGATTTGCACCGCAATAGCAAAAGGCCACAAACTAAAGGCAAAAAAACCTGCAACCCAGTGGCCAAACAGTGGCTAAAGCATTACCAGAGGGAAAAAACGCAGCTTCCAGAACAGAACCTAAAGGAGTCAGAAATCACAACCCAAATATGCCTCCACAACCAGAAAAAAAACTAGCCAAAAAACCACTGGCAGAGAAAGAAGCCAAATCTGGCAGTCTGTAGGGAAAAAATTTAGCAACCAAAAAATTTGAGCAGCCAAAACTCAACAACCCAGCAGCCAAAAAACCAGAACGTGCCTTGAAGCAGGAAGTTGGAGTTGACCAGCTTTGACAGAAGGGCAAAACAGGCAAAAAATGGGACTTCCGACCATCAGAGCTAGTCCAAAAACATACCAAACTTGATCCAAATGCAACAAAACTCCATTGGTAATGTATACTACCCTAGTCGGTGCCCTCTCAGTGAGATCCAACCAGAAACAGCAGCGAACAAGGCCTCAAAACCAGAAATTGCAGTTTGATCTCCAAAATGCTGAAGATATTCAAAAATTCGAAAACCTAATTAGATGACTTCAAATAATTTCAAGCAAATCACCATAATTCTTATAATATCAAGTCGAATCTCCCATATGAATTTTGAAAATTTCTGGCAAAGTTCAATGCTGAGATGTAAGCATGTTATTAGCTGATGTCAGCATGGTATTCGCTGACGTCAGCACACCAGAAAATTCCGTCAACCACTATAATTATTTGCGACGATTTAAGACGAAGTTTGACAAATTTAGGGCTTCAGATATAAATTGATGCTCCGATACCAAGTTAGATTTTCAAGTCATTAGGGTTTAGAAAAGAGAGGAAGACAGAAGAAAGAAGGATATTGGAAGAGACTAGAGAGTAGTGTGTTAGGTTACAAAACTGGACTCCAACTTATATATATATGCACAAAGTACACGAGGACCCTCAAGCTAAAAAATATAGCATAACTAACAATAACTAACACCAACCTTGAGCTCAAGCTCCTCAATTACCCTTCCATTGGTTACCCACTTACCCCTCATATTTGTATTCATTTGTATTGTGGCAGGTTGGCTCAAATCTGCAATACTGTGGATTGATGGTATCAACTCTAGTGATAATAATATACATAAATGCTGTTTGTAAGGCTAAAGGTGCATCCAGATTACTTATCCATTGTAATAATCGATGTGAGAAAGAAATCGCGTACACCTCAAGCTAGCTAACCATCAGCCTGCTTCAATTTCTTTTTCTGGATGAAACTAAAATACAATTGATGCTCCCATATGTAGGCAGGACAAATGATACAATCAGCTCCCATGGTAAAGCCTGGTATGCGATTATGTTGAGTTAGGGAGTATTTTGTAATTTTAATGTAGTATTACGGTTTTGCCGGCACTATAAATAAGCCTTAAAGGTGCCATACATGAGAAGGCTGAAAAAGGTGAAATCTTATGGAGTCCTTGGCATGGCCTTTGGCTCCATATATTCTTGCTTCTCTTTCTCTTTATTTCTTTTCTCTGTCATTGTGGATTTGAGCCAAGGCCTCTAGTAAAGTCTAGTTTTTGCTCCCTTTTCTTCCAGCTCTCTACCCTCCTTGAGGATTTAAGGCTCTGAGTGGTTTTTGTGATTTCCCCCATGTTATTTGTCCCTTGGGCCCTCAACCTACTATCAAATGAATTCGAATCAAATATTATGGTTGTATTTGGTGTAACTTCTTAAAGTAAAAGCTCATCTCAAAGTAGGACTTAATTTGATGGATTTTGCAAGATGGACTTCTAAAATACACCGAATGTTTGTGAACATAGGTTTTTAAGTGCTTTTGATTTATTTTAGTGTTTGGTGGAAATATATCAAAAGTGCAAAATAACACATACTTAACAAGATTAACCTTAACCTTATTGTACATCAGTATTTGTTGAGTTTAAACCTCTATGTATCTAATATATTTTAGTAAACAATTTTGAAAATAAATTATAAAAAAATTAATAGTAAAATTAACAAAATGAATTGTATAATTAAAAAAAAGTTATTCGACCAAACCTTTTATGTTTTGATCAATGAGAACATAGTATATAAAGATATAAAATATATCTTAGTAATGTTATAAAAATTTACAATTTTAAAATAGAGGGTGAATCAATGGTGCCTGGCATGATCAAGTTTAACCATAGTTAAAAGCAATATATGACAACAATTTACACAAAGTTTGTTCCACTATAAGGAATAAGAAAATTTAATTTTTTGATGTACATTTATAGATCACTATTACTTTAAACAATCAACTATTTCAATTTTAAATTATGCATCTATGTCAAAAGAAAACACCCATAACCGGGTGAAAAAAAACGAGAAAGAGTACACCATAAAACATCAAAGCAAAACAAAATGCGAAATGTGTGAAATATATATTTCATTAAAACTACTGAAGAAAGAACCAACAAAGTTTCGTGGGAATTCGCATTCCTGATTCACTGGAGGTTAATGATTTTTTAATTCTACCATCACATTACATGCAAGGATCGAAATATCGTTTCGGTGTACTGTTTCGGTCACCTAGGAAACGAAAACGTTTCGACATGTTTCGGAAACGTTTCGACCCGTTTCGGAAATATAATGAAAAAAATAAAAAATTTAAGAATTATTTTTCTAAAACATTGATGAAAATATATCAAAGTATCTAGAAATACCTTGAAACATTCTAAAACAATTGTGCAAATACATTGAAATATTATAATATATTTAAAAATATTATGGAATACCTCGAAATATCAGAATTTCGATTCCATCACTGTTTCGTTTCGGTCTCCTTGAAAACGGAAACGTTTCGGACGTTTCGACCGTTTCGAAACGATATTTTGATCCTTGATTACATGATTATAAGGTTCTGTTTTGGTGTATTAGTAGATTATGATGTCGTTAGGGTTTAGAGAAGAAAAGTAGGATAGAAGAGAAGATTATCATAATAGGGTAATGTGTTACCACAAAACTACATCATGCTTTTATATATATAGTTACAAAGTACTAAACTACCCTTAAGCTCAAAATAAGATATGACATAACACTCTCCCTCAAGTTGGTGCTTAAATATCCCTCATGCCCAACTTGCAAACAATGGAGTAAAAAACCTAGCTACTAAGCTTCCCCGTGAAAACATTGGCTAACTGATTTTCTGATTTCACAAAAGGCATGCAAATCAAGCCCTTGTTTAACTTCTCTTTAATAAAGTGCTAATCAATTTCAATATATTTAGTTCTGTCATGTTGAATTGGATTATGAGTAATATTGATAGTAGCCTTATTGTCGTAGTACAGTTTGGTTCATCATTATAAATTCTCAGCTTTCCAGTAATGTTTGGAGCCACATAAGCTAACAGACTCCATGGACCAATGTTCTGTATTCAATCTCCATACTAAACTTTGCCACCACTGTTGCTCTTTTGCTTTTCCATGTGACAAGATTTTCTCCAATTAGAGTGCAATAGCTTGAAGTAGACCGTTTGTTATCCATTTAACCTACCCAGTCTGAATTACTAAATGCTTCCATTTTCAAGTGGGCATTATTGGTGAACAACTACTGCATAAACAACATCTAGCTGAGTATGCGAGAGTCGAGAGATATATCAATCTCTAGTATCTCTCCTTTCCTATTACTTCACCAATTCAACCACTTAGTCAATGGTTGATTTCAATATGAGAATTTGTAGGGCTATATCCCAACTTTCCTGTCTCTTCAAGAATACCAAGAACATACTTTCTCTGGGTGATAAAAATGTCTTTATTTGATTTGACAACCTTTATCTCAAGGAAGTACCTCAACGGACTCAGGTGTTTGATTTCAAACTCCTTAGCAAATTGAGTCTTTAATTTAGTGACCTTATGCTTATCATTTCTCGTTATCACTAAATCATCCATATATACAATGCGGTTGTAGTCTTGTCATCAACCTGTTTGATGAACATAGTATGATTAACATGACTCTGTTTATATCCAAATTTCAGCATAACTTTAAGAAACCTATCAAACCAATCAATCCATAAAAGACTTCTTTAACTTGCACACCATCCCTTCAGTTATCTGAGATGAAAAACTTGGAGTAATCTTTATGTACACCTCTTGGAAGGAATTTTTCACATCCGGCTCTTGCAAATTCCATCCGACATTAGTTGCACAAGAGATAAGAACACGTATGAAATTCATCTTTGCCACATAAGCAAAAGTCTCTTGATAATCACTACCATATATTTGCATAAATCCCTCAGCAAGAAACCTAATTTTATACCTCTCAACTGTCCCATTAACTTCTTGTTTGACTGTAAACACCCATGTGCACCCTACTGCCCTTATTCTAGGAGGAATAAGAACCAACTCCCATGTGTCCTTTTTTTTTTTAAGGACTGTCATTTCCTCTACCATAGCTTCTCTTCACTTAGGATAGATGAGAGTTTCTTTCTAACCCTGAGGAATAGACATAGAAGATAAAGAGGAAACAAAAGTATGATAGGATGGAGATAAAGAATCATAAGAGACAAAGTTAAAGATATGATATTGAGTACAAGCTCAAACACATTTTTTGACTGCAATAGGAAGCTTAGAGTCATCAACAATCACCTGGAGGTTCATTACCTAATAAATTAGTAGATGATGGAACTGGAGTTGAGAATTCAACTGAACAGTGACACATGGGTAATCTGTATTTTCTGATGTCGAGAATAAGTCTTCAGATTATCCTTGTGAAGGTGAACACCATGTGGATCACTGATATCACTTTTTTCCTCTATAAGCTGTTGTTCCTCTTGACTAACATTTCATTGAACGGGCAATTGAAGAAGAGGTTCTTGACAAAACATCTCTTCCTCTATAATGATATTTTCCCGCTAAAGAGTTGTTTGGATGGTAAAGAAAAATGACTCAAATTCATGAAAGGTAACATCTATGCTAACATATATTTTTTGAGATGGTGGATGATAGCATTCATCTCTCTTTTGGGTGGCAAAATAATCAACAAGGACACATTATAGAGCCCTGGGGTCAAGTTTTCCCCTAGAGGGTCTGTAATCATGTACAAAACAAACCACCAAAAACTTTAGGAGGGGGGAAGAAATAAAAAGAATGAAAGAAGAATCAGAAAGCACTCAATAGGGGACCTAAACTGAAGTACAGTCGAGGGCAGACGATCAATAAGATAAATAGCAGTAAGAACTACATTCCCTCAAAACCTCAGAAAGATTGAGGAACATTCATAGTGAACATCAATGAACAAGCAACCTCAAGAAGATGACAATTTTTTTACTCAACAACACCATTTTGTTCAGAGATACTCATATAAGTGGTTTGATACGAGATGCCATTCTCATTGTGGTAAGAACGAAATTCCCATCAATATACTCAATTCTATTATCAGTTATCACTTCGAAATTTTTTAACTTTGGCGTCAAACTGGATACTCACCATTTTATGAAAAGATGTAAAGCACAATAAAACTTCACCTTAATTGTATAGTAGGTAAACCCAAGTAAAACGAGAATAACAATCAATAAAGGTAACAAACGAACGATAACCCGAAATAGACATAACACAAGAAAGACCCCACATATCAGAATGAATAACAAAAGGGGCAATACTTCTATTATTAGTATTAGGATAAGATGAACATTTATGCTTGAAATATTCATAAGCATCAGCAACAAAATATTGTCTACTATAGTGTTTCACTAGACTAAGAAAATGATGCTTTTAGACACCAAATGAGGGATGTTCCAAATGTATATGCTATTGGTGTAAGAGCTAAAGAACTAAAACACTCTACTTGGAGAGATTGATAGGTAGAATGAGAAGAAGTTTCAGTATCCAAGAGATACAAACCATCATGTGCTCTACCACTATCAATCGTTTTTCCTAATTCTAATTCTTGAAAGGTGCCATGAGTAGAGAAGAAAGTCACTGAACAATTCAAGGATTTTGTAATATTACTAATCGACAATAAATAAGTGAAAAAATTAGGAACATGAAGAATAGAGAAGAGGGATAAAGAAGGTGAGGAATTAATTGAACCTTTCCCAGTAATAAAGGATAAAGATTTATCTGTCACCTTAAATTTATCCCCACCAGAACTTGTAGAATATGAATAGAAAATACTAGAAGAACTTGTCATGTGATCCGTGACTCCAGAATATATTATTAAGGAGTATATGAGGGTAACACAATAAATACACTAGAAGATATACCGATATGAGCAAAGTTGATTTAAGAGGCAGGATTAGGAGTTGTAGTAGAGGAAACATTAAGTTGAGGTATTAGACGCCTAAGAGTGTGCATCTCATTTTGAGAGAAATTAGAGGGAGTATACAGAGATAGAGTCTTTGAAGATTCAGTCATGTGTGCATGAGATCGCAGATTACCTCCACGGTCACCACATCAGCCACGTATAGGACGTCTAGTCAACTTCCAACAAAATTCACTCATATGCCTGATCTTCCCACAATAGCCACATCTTAAGTTATCCTTAGCAATAGTGTCACTCATCTCAATAGGCTTTGACTGAAGGATAGCAGCCTGCGCAAATTGTTTCTGAGTGGGAGCATAAGTCATAGCAAATGAGCATAGGCCTCCTGTAAAGTAGGAAATGAATTATGACCCAAAATTCGAATCCAAATCTATTCATACTCAATATTAAGTCCAGCGGGAAAGTCATATACTTGTTCCTTATCCACAATTTGCTGACATTTTATACCATCATTAGCACAATCTGTTGACATTTATACCATCATTAGCACAATTTGCTTGAAAACTCTAGTAGTCAAGCTCCTTCCACAAGGTAGTCAACTCTGCACAATAAACTGTAATGATCTTATCTTTTTGAATAGTCTCTTGAACTTTCTTTCGAAGATCATATGCCTCACCATCATTGTCCTGTTGAGAATATATATGGGACCCAGCAATCCAAATTTTATGTGTTGAGCAACAGGAAGCCATGACTAATAAAGGATTGTATTGAATTAAGTAACCAAGACATGACTAAGACATTGTCAAATGTCCACCGTTTCAAGAGGGAACTAGACTCACTAAGTTTTTTAGCCTATTTAGTCAAATACCCATCTAAAGGGATAGGTTGGACCGACAACAAACAGGCTCGGGACCATGCTAGATAATTGTTCCAATTTAGTTTCTTTGGACTAATTTTGAGAGAGGGGTCATTTGCAAGAGCCCTTAAATGGCTCAACCCACTCCCTCCGGTACTTTCGCCTATGTCGGTAAAGGTCACACTAGCTTCTGTAATGTTCACACAATGGAATTAACACAATTGTAGGCTAAATCAACAAATCGCAACCGGAAAAATCCTCCAACAATAATCAAATAGGCTTTGTCCAACAACTAGAGGTAAAAACATTGAATACTTGATCCTTCTGTAACTGCTTGAGTGTAGCACCTTGCACAGAAGTTGAAACCACAACTGCCGAGAGTCACCTGGGCCTAGAAAGCCACTCAAATCCAACTAATGTGCAATGAATCCATATGGGAATTGTAAATCAACACTATTGGCACCTTACTAAGTAGGATTGACTAAAAAACAATCTTCAAATTGCTCCAAAAAACGAGGTTGTAACTTAGAACTGGAAAAACTTTAAAAAAATGAAAGGCCAATCAAACAGCTTCAAAGAAATTCCAAAAAAAATATCCATAATACATAAGAGATGGGATTGAATTTGATCCTCTGTATTTCAAAAATTTTTGACAATCTTGATGTTGATGTTAGCATGTCAGACGGTTTTTTTTTTTTTGGGGTTTGGGTTTGGGTTGGGGTGGGGGGAGAGGGGACTTGAATCCTTGACCTCAAGAAGGTAAAGCCTTCATAAGGTAAGAAATACCATTAGACCAAAAGCTCGTTGGTGCATGTCAGATGTTGGCGACAACCATTGTTCACTGCTAGGGCTTATTTCTGATGACTTTGAGACGTTCGATTTGGATCACGACTCTGATACCAAGTTAGATTATGATATCTTTAGAGTTTAGAGAAGAAGAATAGGAGAAAAGATTATCAGAATAGGGAAGTGTATTAGGTTATACAACTACACCTAGCTTTTATACATATAGTCACAAAGTATTAAACTACCTTTAAGCTCAAAATAACACAACATAACAGTATTATTCACACAATTAGCTTCTATTTCATTAAATTTAGTACTCCTTCTGTCGCAGTGAGCCGCATTCGTTGAGGTAAAGAGGTTTTCCTCGATGAAGATAAACATTGAAGAGGATGTGTACATAATAGTCATTAGTTTTGTTGTAGAGGTAAAAGAGGTATTGGCAAAACAAAGGAGAATAGTGTAATTTACTTTATTATTTTAATGGATGTCCTCGACTTCACGCAAGTCATTTTAGGTGGGTTTTGAGAAGCTTCAAAGACTAGCTTCTGCAAATGGGCATTGTAGGAATGCACTTATGGCTGAAAAGTTGAAAGCAGGGAATCACCAAACACTGGACTTTTGCAAATGGACTTGCCAGCCTCAAAAGCCCATCTCTGATCACCGCCAAACGCACCCTATACATTGTCAAACACTCGGGATTTTTGCAAATGGACTTGCCAGCCTCAAAATCCCATCTCTGATGACCGCCAAACGCACCCCATACATTGTCGAATAAAATCTTTAATTTATGGTTCTATATTATTTAGCTTTTAATATTTCAGTATTTAGTTATTTTGAATTTCTGGGTTACATGAGCAATGGTGAGTGTGTTGGCGCATTTTGGTGCAACAATGTTGAGTATTGAGAATTTATGTGCAATTGTTTCCCATACCTATGCCCTAATTTATCAGATGCAGCCATAGCATTTTTCCTTTTACAAAATTAGTGCTTTACATGTTGTAAAGCTGTTTATCCAAGCAACGGGGAACCATGGATTTTTATGAATTATGAGTATTAAAAGTCACTTAGACTCCATTGGTTGCTAGGAACAGTTCATGCGGGAAAAGACGGCAGAAATAGACAATGTGAAAAGAAGATTTGGAGCAGATAGACTGCTGAAAATATTTGAATGAGAATCCCATCACAATGAGTAGCTTTTAGGATTTGTATATAGAAAGTAAGTTTTCAAAATGTTTAAAACATAATATGAATACAGCTATAGAAGCAGGGTCTCCTTCAAATTTCCCATATAATTCTCAGAAGCTTCAGAATTGGGCAACTTAGAACCTGGATTCTCCTTACAACTTCTTGAAACTATGTTTCAAAGGGCTTTAGATTCTCACATGACATGTAGCTTCTTGTGAAAGTGAGCTAGACATAGTTGTTTTCATATGATCTGTTCTACTTGCTGTACTTTTATCAGTTTCCTCAACTGGTATTTAATTTGCTGTTATGCCCTGAGGTTATGAGGAGTTTGAACTTCATATTTGTGCCGTAAGTTGTTTCTGGATGAGTATTTCGTAAACATATACTCTTCTAATTTTCAGTTCATCATTAGTAACTGCATTTAATCATCTGCAGATGGATAAACGGGTCGTTCACACTCTTTTCGACGTGCAAGTAATCATGTCATGTACGAGATTCACGTGCTTGCCATGTATGCTTGTTTAATAAGATGCCAGGATGGCCTTAGCTCTTCATGATGGTTCTCCAACAAATGAAAGAGGATGGAGGTCAGCCCTAAGATAAATGAACTTAAGAGACATTTTGTATCAGTGATATGTAAGTGCAGATTTTTTGTCACTGAAATTCAGGTCAAGTTTTTAGTGCTCGTTGATGATAGCACATGAATGATTGAATGAGATTTCATGAACATCTGTTGCCTTTTCACCTCAAGGATAAATCATGTTTGGTCACCATTTTTCAACTATTTGAACCTATACCTGACTGCAGTGGATCCTCTAACATCTACCTGACTGCTACCCAGTTCGGTTGGCAACTATCAGAACTGCATTTGGATTTATACGTAATATCGTGGGTCATTGAATCTATTCGTAGTATTGTGGGTCATTGAAATCGAGCTAAATAATCCGAGGAATGACTATCGTTTTACATTTCTTCTTCCAATTTGACTCCAACGGATATCATATGAAACTCGAAGACAATTATTTATGCCTCAACAATGTAAAATGCCACAGGCACGCCATTATCGCATTATCAGTTGAAGACATATGAAAGCGCTGCAAGTCATTATGTCTTTCCGGCAACATGATACGTGATTTGATGATTTATGCCAAATGCCTACGCACAGATAACCATAGCATACACACAACAAAAATGAATAACACTAAGTGAGACAACTATTGACATATACCTTAAGACAACAATAACTCCCTCAAAATGAGATTTTTCATGCTCCGTTTGGTAGGAATGATGAAAAGTAAGAGGGATACATTTTCTATCATTTAAGAAATGAAAGTAGGAATGATACACTTTCCTTCCTTTGTGTTTGGTTGGATGGATGGAAAATTAAAATGACTAAATTTTTTTTTTTTTTTTGGTGTTGGCTAAGATTATGGGTGACAATCGAGTCGTGTCATGTCAGATTCGTGTTGAGTCATTACATGTTTGTGTCGAACATTAGTCAAACCTAATTCAACTCATTTAACTAATTGTGTCGTATTGAGTTGCAAGTTGACCTGTTTATTTTAATTTTTTTAAATTTTTTTAAATTTTAATTTTTTTAATTTTTAAATTTTTTAAATTTTTAAATTTTTATTTTTTACTTTTAAATTTATTTTTAAAATTTATATATATATATATATATATATATATATATATATATTAAAAGATATATAGACAAATAAGATATATCTCAACACAAATAATTAACTTTCCATCCACTTTCCTTCTGATTTTTGAGGGATTGATTTTAGTGAGTTGGAAGGAAAGTTAATCCATCAACTTTTCCATCCGTCCTACTTTTCTTCCTTACCAAACATGATGTTTTATCTATCCCTCCAACTTTTCATCCTTCCAACTTTCCATCCTTCCATTTTTTCATCGTACCAAACGGAGCATCAGTGTAAACTGAAAATGAGAATGAAGAAACCTGTTCAACTACACTGAAAAATGATATCATCTGTCACTATGTTAAAGTTCTTTGGCCGATTATGTTGTAGTTGCAGTTCCAGTGGCAATCGTTTTGTTTCAATAAATAGGAAAACTACTATAATACCGAAAAAAAAAATTCAGTACCATCTAGGTACAAGAAGTTGTGTTCAATCATTAAACATTGCAATCAATCATTAAACATTGTACTTTCGATATAGTACCAAAGAAGGTACTATAGTTGTTTCTCTATAAATGGTAGCAATATCTAATAGGTCCTTATTATTCTATTTTCCAATTTTTTTGGCTCCTTTTGGATGACATTTCGTATTGAGAAAATACTTGGAAAATCAGCAAATAGTTAGACAGAGTACATATGCTTTTAACTAGATCCTGGATATCACTTGAGAATTTAAGTGGCATACATTCATGTTTAACACCACATATGCTTTAAAGTAACTGCAATACATTCCATTGAAAACACGAATATCTCTAGATCAATGCACGCATCAAACAGGTGGTTCCGACAAGCCTACATAAATTAGATTTGTGTTGCTAAGAAAATGACCAAAAAGTACCTTAAACCTCGGAATCAATAGTCTGCTCAACAAGTGAGACCACAATGGAAGAACAAAAAGAACTTAGAAGGGAGACTCCCAAATTGGGGCAGTCCAAAAAGGATTGACATTGGATTCACATATCAAGAACATGATGACAAGAGCTACTTACAAAAAGAAGGTTCGAAATTGAGAAAATACTTGGAATGTTCTAGATGATGTCATAAATTGCACCTCAACAAAACTCACGAACTCAGAGTTGTCAAGCTGCAGAAGACTGACCTGACCTGGCCCAGGTCACCGCCATAAGTAAAGCCAATTCTCAGATCGCCAAGTAATATCCAATCAGCTCGGGCACAGCCAAGTCAACTCAGATCCCATAACTATAAAAAGGAGAGGAGGTCAGCAAGCCCATCTTATCTTGGACAGCAAGCCACCGCCTAAAAAAATCCACCTCACCGCTTCTAAAAGACCACATGTCATGCGGATATGATTGTCTCTAATGGCCAAATAATTTCGAATGATTCCAACTGATTGAAGAGGGAACCGCATAAGGACAAAAAAACTTATCCTTGTATATATAGAACAAGATGTCCTACAAAAAAGGCAATGAAACCTCTGTGAACAAATTTTTTTTTTTTTTCCCCGAGCTAGCGATGCATGTAGCTGTGAACAATAATCTTCTTCTTCATCAGTATTAAGAATAGACACAGGAGCAAGAAATTCCAGTGGATTAACTTAGCTATTCAGCTTGGTGAATCACTCATACTATTCTCCGTTTTACTTGTTCTATGATTGTTTTTTTTTTTTTTTTGTTCTATGATTGTTAGTTTGTGCTTTTTCACTCATTTTTCAGTTCGACACTTGGACCCTCTCACACCATATTTTTCAAACCATCAATTTGGTCTAGTTCGTGGCAACAATTGTCATCGTCCTGCTCCAACATCAACACAACAGCTACGCCATGCAAAGAAAAAAGAGGAATACAACTGAAAGACTTCTATTTCAAAAAGGGGGGAGGAATACAAAAGTTCTATGTTAAAAAAAAAAAAAGAAAAAAAGGAAAGAAGCAGGTCAACTTTGCCCAACCTCTTTCCCTCCCGTCCCAACAGGCTTGTCATCAGAAAAAACAGGCTTGAATAGTTCAAAATCTAGCTGTGGGAATGTAGCTTGAGCTTGCTATGGGAAGTTCCAAAATCATCTAGAAAACTGTTGGCAGCGTCTTCTTTCAACTTCTGCACCTTTTTCTTCTGGGCGTCCAGCTAGGCCTCCAAATCAAAGAACTTTTTGGTTGTCTTAGGCAATTGTGCGGGGTGGATTTTGCACAATAGTAATGAAAGACAGATCTCTCCGTTGGCGAACTCGTGCTGGCCTCGAACATCGAAGATCCTGTGGTAAGGAAAGGGTTGAGAGGGCCAAAGGGGGCCTATGGAGTGGTGATGAATTGTTTCAAGGGGTTGCTCGATTGATTCAGGCGGGTCGGTGATAGTTCCTGGCACACAGAAAACAGATTAGAAAGGGAGCTGGAGTGTTTTTCGGCGTATCTCCTCCGACGGTCAAGTCAGTTCTTTGAGAGAGGGGAATAAAAAAGTATTGTAGTATGTTCTTCAGGGATGATTTCGCGTACCTTTGCAATGTGTTTTTTAGGCTACTTATACCTTCCAGGACTGATCATTGCTGATAGTCTAGATAGTAGGTAGCATCTAGAGATGGGACAGTGTGCCCCATGTTTCGTATGGGGAAGGCCCTATTATTAATTGCTCGGACCCCCGAGCAATCAACGTCTTTCCTTTTATGCAAAGGCATTAAATGCTCGGATCCGGAGCATTTAATGTTCTTTCTTCAATACTGAGGCATTAAATGTCTTGACATTAGGCACTTAATGCTCCTCCTTCCTGGCTTCTAGAGTCACTGTTGATGTCCCATCGACTGAGGATTCATTAAATGCCTGCCTAAGACTGCCGCATGTCAGCAAGGGTATTTTCGTCTGTTCGCTCCTCATCGTACACTTTATGCCAGGCGTCCTGCTCCCCTTGGTGGAGTGTTGTGTTGGCCTTGCCATTCTGACCCCCCTTGTGCAGAGTACCCTCATGATTGCTAGTCTAGTTGAGGCTGATCAGTTGTCAATCGGTAGCCTTTCTAGAAGTCGGAGTTATGTGGTAGGGCCACAGTACCAACTAGTATCCGTCGGCGCCGAGGACACACGGGCGGCTTGGGGGGGAGGTACCCTCGGAGCCGAGGGTACGTAGTTTGTTCAAGAGAATGGGGATTCCTTGGGGCCGAGGAGACCTTGTCGTATGAGAGCAACGTTCCTCGGCGCCGAGGGCACCCTGTGGCCGAGGACACGTATCTTTATCAGAGAGCCAATGTTCCCGGTGCCGATGACACGTGGCTTTATCAGAGGGAAGGATGTCCTCGGTGCCGAGGACACGTGACTTTGTCAGAGGGAAGAATGTCCTCGGTGCCGAGGACACGTGTCGCGATCTGCTACTATCCCAGAAGTGTCCCATCAACTGCCCCCCAGCCCTTTGATCTTCTTACGGAGAGGAGACGTGTCGTCGGAAGGTGAAATGGCTCAACCGTCTCAACTTTCCCATCAATGCTTTTAGCCGTTTTCCGTCTTTTGGAGATCGTGCGCATTGAATGCGCCCTCTTCGTGTTCTGTGCGCAATGATGGGCCAGAGGGCCTATATAAACAGAGCCTTGCCTTCATTTTCACACTTTCGAACCCTTGAACTTTCTCAGAGATTCCTTCGCCGGAGACTCGTCGGAATCCTTTACTGTTTACTCGAAGAACCTTGCCGGAGTCTTGCTGCTTCTTGTCGAGGAACCCCATCCCTGGTCATCGTTCGAAGATAAAACCCCCTCAAGGCTTCAAGTCACCTCCCTAGCCTCTTTTTTGGTGAGTTTTCTTCTTTTTTCCTCCTTTTTCTGTTTTTCCGACTACTGGTGGCCTTCCAGGCCACCACCATCTCCTCTTCGTCGTTTCTGAGCTTGGTAGTGCCCCCTAGGACTTCCATCTTTAGAGAACATCCTCCTTGCACCCTCTTGTTGTCCGAATTTGGTATTGACAATTTACGTGCAAGTATACACGATCAGCAAGTAATAAAGTGATAAGTAGAGTATCGTTCCCACGGAGAATTATTGCTAATAACTTTCAAGTACTAACTTTATATCAATTCGATTTTATTTAAACAATAGGAATTTAATTATGAATTTACAAATTTAAGACTAAACCTAAATTTAATAATCAAAGATTAAATTTAACGGATAAAAGAAGTTAAGATTACAACTTCCCCTAATGTTTCGTATAAATCTCTCCACTCTCTTTTCCAGTTAATTGATCAAAATAAGTTGTTAACTGAGACTTCAAAATTATTTATCAAACCTCTTCTGATAGTTAGATAAGCATGTCTCTCCCAATTAAATTGCTATATTCCTATGCAAAATAAGTTGGAATAGATTCATTACGTTCAAACTCTCATAAAAGTTACACACGGCATATAGGTATATTCCTATCCTATACACAAACCCAGCAATTCAATCCTAAGAAGAATTAACCAGACGCATGTCATCATATTCAGATCTAAACATATAATTCATCTTCCAATTTCATCTAAGTTATCAAATTAATTGTTAGCCACACAATCATATATTAAGCACAAAATATGACAAACAACTCATGTATGATCAACAAGAACTAGAAACGAGAGTAGATCAATTTAACTAGACATTAGGTTCCGTTGCAATCTTAATAAAAATTTAGTTCATAATGAAATTGAAAAACATCCTTCTCAAATTAAACAACATCTCAGAAAATTAAGAAGTAAAAGTAAGAGAAAAGAATGAAAACTTAGTTGCAATCTTCAACTCCTCTCTAGCCTTCAAGTCCAATTTTCTTCGCGTCGGTTCCTTCGATTCTTGCCTTCAATTTTATATCAATCCTTGGTATTCTCCTTGTTTTCCAGCCCCCAAAGTCAGTATGTTTTTATTCCCCTCAAACCCTAGCACATAAGAGGCATTAGAGTCCAATTTTGGGCCAAAAACAAGTCCTAATTCGCTTTCAACTTCCATCACAAGCGCAGCAGCGCTGGGACAGCGGTGGAACAGCGCTGAATAGGCAGTAAGTGGGTGCTGGGGCGCTGAAACAGCGCTGGCCTTTTTTAGCCTTCAGTTCCCTTTGTTGCTCAACCTTCAAAAATCCAACTTTTAGGCTCCAAATTGACCTTATTCCCTTCCAAATGATCTTGTTTGCTTCCAAATGATGATTCCTATCAAATAACATCAAAACACACAAAACAAATAAAAAAGAACATAAAATAATTGAAAACTTGCAAATTTCTCAAGCCGAAAGTACTCAATTCGTAGGTATAAAACCGACTTATCAAATACCCTCAAACTTAAATCTTTGCTTGTCCTCAAGCAAAATACTAAGAACAAAAACTATAAAGATTAATCAACCAACTACTCAAACAATGGATCAATATGAATTTGAATAATGGCCCCAAAAGTTACTACAAATAATAATTCACGGGAAACTTCAAAACAATGCAAAGTCTATCAATTTAACATACTCCTTAATTTTACCTCTGCTCATGACCCTTTAAATACATGCACATATTCGAACTGTTTAAACTAGCCATCACCCAAATAAATTTACGTAGTCAAGCGCTCCATAAGAGATACTCATTATCAACTCTATAAACTTACATTTCACATCAACCTCTACTAATTAAGGCAAAACATATAACTAGAAGGTACAAAGATTTATTCATTTTTTTTTTCTTTCACTCTTTTTTTTTTCTTTCACTCTTTTTTTTTTCTTTCTCTTTTTCATTTGTTTGGTGAGTGCATTTTATGCTCCATCTCACCTCCTATTGAGCGAGTGCGTTTTACGCTCCATCTCGCATTTTCTTGAACGAGTGTTTTACGCTCCATCTCGTTCTCAACATGTGTTTATGAGTGAGTGCGTTTTACGCTCCATCTCTACTCACCACATGCCCTTTTTCTTGTTTCTTGTTTTCCTATTATTATTATTTTTTTTTCATCTACCTCATAAAGGATCAAATCAAAATAATTTTCAAAAACTCTTTTTTTTTTTTATATACTATCCCATCATAATCAATATTTTCCCCAAACTTATATGAATGCCTAAACTTGCTTTGAATGATGCTTAAATAAATTTTTTAGAGTTTCACTGATATCTTCCACAAGCACTTAACCAAATAAATTCTCTAACTGATAACTAACCAAACAGATAGATATGTGCTCATGCATGAAAAGATCATAAATAGTGTAAAACCAACTAGTATGTCAAACTACAGACTCAACATGTTCATCAATTTCCCTTGAATTAACAATTAATCCATTTCATCATTGACCATGATCAAATTCAATCAACCCATTGCTCAAGTTGTACTAAAACATGCAATCTAAATGCAAACCTAATAATGCAAATGCAAACAACAAGTTGTACTAAAACATGCAATCTAAATGCAAACCTAATAATGCAAATGCAAACAAGAAAACACCCCCAAACTTAAACTAAACATTGTCCTCAATGTATAAAGTAGGAACAATTAAAGATAGAGGACTTCCCTGAGACTTTGCTAGTTCGCATCATCGTCAGCGTCCTCGTCGTCCGCTGAGTCGGGAGTGTATTCGGGAAACCTGGGTGGACTAGGAAATTGTACTGGAGATGTGCCTGAATTGAACCCACAGTTGGTAAACATCTGGACCAGTGCGGAATTGAAGTCCGTTGAGTACTCCATGAATGAGTCCAAACGATGAGCAAGTTGATCATTTCGTCTAGACTTGCGTCGAGATTCCCTATGTAACTCTTGTGTCTCTCTGTGTAACTCCTGTGTTTCTCGACGCAATCCACCATCTCATCAACTAGACTCTCCATAGGTGACTAGGATGTAGCAGCGACAGGTTGAGGAGGCACCGATGGTCCCCTAGAATCCTGAAGCATATCCACCATAACATACCCGACACCCATATGATCAGAGAAACCACCCTTCCATACCTTAAAACGGCTAATGATTTGATGATCAATTAGCACTTGCGGTTGTTGAACCAATTCATCGGCACTCCATGTGACTTTGGCCTTCTTACATAGTCCGCAAATTAATGATGGGTGAGGCAATCCACTAGTTGAACCTCCCTTGATAGCCTTTGTGATTGAGTCTTGAATAACCTGGCCCACATTAATGCTTTTTCCTGTAACTATGCAATAAAGCAATACCGCCCTATCACGGAATACATCACTAAGGTGGGTGGTAGGCATTAGCTTAGCACATAAAAAATAGTTCCATGCCTTCCCAAACCGGCTTAGCTCACTGTGTGAAAAGTGAACCTTCTCTGCCTCCTTTGATGTCCACTTAGCACCCGGCTTACATAGACACTTGATCACCTCGTCCAAGTCGAGTTCTTCGATTCTGTATGTCGTATACTCATCGTCGTCTGACATATCTACTATATTGTAATAAGCATTGATGCTTGTTTTTTCAAATGATACTGGTTTCCCCCGAACTTGAACCACAGGGTTGTCGACTTCCTTGGCATTGGCATAAAATTCTTTTACAATAGGGATTACGGCTGCCTCCGGCTGTGCTGTGAAATCTAACCACCCACGCTCCTCAATCATGTCATGTACACACCCATCATACGTCTTATCTGGGCGAAGGCCGCGTTCGGGAATCAATACCTTTTTTGCTAACCATGTATGAAATCTCTCCGACGCCGCTTCGCTAACAAATCTCTTTTTGTCGTATGGCTTGGAAGATTTAGAGCTTTCCCCTCTTTGGCGTTTTGATGACATGATGAATATTTAAGTAAGAAGCTCCACAACACCAAAAACCAAGTAAAAAAAAACTAGCTACTAAGCTTTGTTGTCACTTTGGCAATTTAACAAACACCTTGTGTGCAATGCCAAACTTTGCACTACCACACCATCCCAAGAATGTAATATCTCCCAAATAAATCACAAAACCATCTCCCACAAGCATGTAACAAAATAATTTTAAACTTTACCCATAAAGAATGAGTGAACTTGATACCTTATGTTGCCCATGGAGAATGAAGAAATCCTTGGTGCTAGTTGAGAGTTGGGATGGACTTGGGGTGTATGTATTTTGTTTTAGAAGTTTGACATTTTTGGGAGTGGTAGGAGTTGATTTGGATGGCTTGTTGTTCTTGTATGTGGAGCAGTTTTTTTTTTTTTTTTTTGTGTGTATGATGCTGAAATTCTGAGTTTGGAGCAGTGTTTGGACAGCTGGGGCGCGCCTGGGCGCTGAAACAGCGCTGGAAATGCAGTGTAGGCGCGCTGGGGCGCTGGAACAGCGCTGGGTAAGCAGTGGATAGGCGCTGGTACAGCGTTGAAACAGCACTGGTTTCTTCATATGGTCTTACCTTGTTCAATTTGCGGTACCTACAAGCAATGGGCACACTAATTAAAATGCACTAATAATCTAAAAACAATATTTCTAAAAAAAAAACTAAATTAAAATAAAATGAAATAAAACTTAGAGACTAAAATTTGGGTTGCCTCCCAATTAGTGCTTGTTTTATAGTCATCAGCCTGATTACTCCCTGTTTTTATTCCGGATTGGCGAGAGTAATTGAAGTCTTTTGGCGATTAATGTCGCCACCCCAATAGTGCTTCAGTCTTTGCCCGTTCACTTTAAAATTTCTCTTGGAGTGGGAATCTTCGACTTCAACTGCTCCATGCGGGAACACTTTAGTAACACTAAATGGCCCTGACCACCTTGATTTGAGTTTACCCGAGAAGAGTTTTAACCGCGAATTGAAGAGGAGTACCGCTTGTCCTGGCTCAAACTTTCGCTCAATGATCTTCTTATCATGCCACCTTTTTATCTTCTCTTTATAAAGCTTTGCGTTTTCGTATGCGTGGAGACAGAACTCATCCATCTCATTCAACTGCAAGAGACGCTTCTCACCTGCTTTATGCAAGTCAAAGTTAAGTTTCCGAATAGCCCAATATGCATTATGCTCCAATTCCACCGGTAGATGACAAGCTTTTCCATACACGAGCCGATATGGAGACATTCCAATTGGCGTTTTGTACGCTGTTCGATAGGCCCACAAGGCATCATCTAGCTTCTTCGACCAATCCTTTCGGGTTGGGTTAACAATTTTCTCCAGAATCCGCTTCACTTCTCTATTCGAAACTTCAGCTTGACCACTAGTCTGGGGGTGATAAGCTGTGGCAATATTATGGGTGACTCCATATTTAGCGAGAAGGGCTGTAAAATATTTATTACAGAAATGCGTACCTTCATCGCTAATGATCGCTCTCGGTGTACCAAACCTCGTGAAGATATTTTTCCGAAGGAAATTCAACACCACCTTTGCATCATTAGTGGGCAAAGCAACTGCTTCAACCCACTTCGAGACATAATCCACCGCAACCAATATGTAGAGATTATTGTAGGATGATGGGAACGGGCCCATAAAGTCTATACCCCAGACGTCAAAGATCTCAACCTCCAAAATACTGTTTAAGGGCATTTCATGTCGCTTTGAAATATTCCCAGTCTGTTGACATCTGTCGCACTTTAATGCGAAAAAATGGGCATCCTTAAAGAGAGTTGGCCAATAAAAACCTGATTGAAGGATTTTTGCCGCTGTTTTCTCTCCCCCATAATGTTCTCCATAATCTGATGAGTGACAATGCTGCAAGATTACTTCGATCTCTTCCCTGGGTACACATCTTCTTAACATTTGATACGCACATTGTTTGAATAGGAATGGCTCATCCCAGATGTAATGCTTCACCTCGTGCAAGAACTTCTTCCTTTGTTGGTTGCTCAATTCAGGAGGAAACACATGACTCACTATATAGTTCACATAATCTGCATACCATGGTGATTCCTAGGCAACACAAAAGAGTTGCTCATCCGGAAAGGATTCATTGATCATTACTTCCCCACCCTTTTGTTGTACGGTATTCTCAAGTCTAGAGAGATGATCCGTCACTTGGTTCTCTGTCCCCTTTCTGTCAAGAATTTCTAGATCAAACTCTTGAAGCAAAAGGACCCATCGAATCAAGCGTGGCTTGGCGTCCTTTTTCGAAATTAAATACTTAATGGCCGAATGATCTGTGAACACTATCACCTTTGTGCCAATGAGATAAGATCGGAATTTGTCGAAAGCAAAAACAACTGCTAATAATTCTTTCTCAGTGGTTGTGTAGTTGAGCTGTGCGTCCGATAATGTCTTGCTAGCATAATAGATAGCATGAAACATCTTTCCTTTCCGTTGACCTAAAACCGCGCCAACTGCAAAGTTGCTAGCATCACACATCAGCTCAAACGGCAAATCTCAATTTGGTGCAACTATCACAGGGGCAGTTATGAGTTTATTTTTCAACACCTCGAAGGCCTTTAGGCAAGCCTTATCAAACTTAAAGGGCACATCTTTCTCTAAACGGTTACACAGAGGCTTTGTGATCTTGGAAAAGTCCTTTATGAATCGCCTATAAAATCCTTCATGGCCCAAGAAACTTCGAATTCCCTTGACTGATGTTGGTGGTGGTAGTTTCTCAATAGTCTCTATTTTTGCCTTATCCACCTCTATGCCATTAGCAGAAACTTTGTGCCCCAAAATAATACCTTCTTGAACCATGAAGTGACACTTTTCCCAGTTTAACACCAAGTTTATTTCCACACATCTTTTTAGCACAAGAGTTAGGTTCTCTAAACAGATGTCAAAACTATCTCCAAATACCGAAAAATCATCCATAAATACCTCAATATTTTGCTCGACCATGTCGAAGAATATTGCCATCATGCATCGTTGAAACGTTACAGGTGCATTGCATAACCCGAAAGGTATCCTCCGGAATACAAAGGTTCCATAGGGGCAGGTAAACGTAGTCTTCTCCTGATCGGTGCTATTGCGATCTGATTATAGCCGGAATACCTATCTAATAGACAATAAAATACATGCTCAACCAATCTGTCAAGCATCTGATCAATGAATGGTAGAGGGAAGTGATCTTTTCGAGTTTCCTTGTTGAGTTTACGATAATCCACACATACTCTCCACCCAGTCACTGTTCTTGTTGGGATTAACTCGTTGTTCTCATTGGACACTACCGTCATGCCTCCTTTCTTCGGAACACATTGAATTGGACTAACCCATGAACTATCTGAGATAGGGTATACGATTCTGGCATCCAACCACTTGATGATTTCTTTCTTGACTACCTCCTTCATGATAGGATTTAATCGGCGTTGTTGCTCAATCACGGCCTTAGCATCATCTTCAAGCAGAATTTTGTGCATACAAATTGAGGGACTAATGCCCTTAATATCTGCAATAGACCATCCTAAAGCCGTTTTGTACTCACGAAGGACTCGCAACAGCTTACTTTCCTAAAATTCATCAAGTGAAGCAGAAACAATAGCAGGGAAAGTAAAAGAGTCACCCAAATACGCATACCGTAGATGATTTGGAAGAGGTTTAAGCTCCAATATAGGTGGTTCTTCCAAAGATGACTTTGCACGAGTAGAGCTTCCTGATTGATCCAAAGTCTCAAACTGTTGCAATCTTCAACTCCTCTCTAGCCTTCAAGTCCAATTTTCTTCGCGTCGGTTACTTCGATTCTTGCCTTCAATTTTATATCAATCCTTGGTATTCTCCTTGTTTTCCAGCCCCCAAAGTCAGTATGTTTTTATTCCCCTCAAACCCTAGCACATAAGAGGCATTAGAGTCCAATTTTGGGTAAAAAAACAAGTCCTAATTCGCGTCCAACTTCCATCACAAGCGCAGCAGCGCTGAGACAGCGCTGGAATAGCGCTGAATAGGAAGTAAGTGGGCTCTGGGGCGATGAAATAGCGCTGGAACAACGCTGGCCTTTTTTAGCCTTCAGCTCCCTTTGTTGTGCAGCCTTCAAAAATCTAACTTTTAGGCTCCAAATTGACCTTATTCCCTTCCTAATGATCTTGTTTGCTTCCAAATGATGATTCCTATCAAATAACATCAAAACACACAAAACAAATAAAAAAGAACATAAAATAATTGAAAACTTGTAAATTCCTCAAGCTGAAAGTACTCAATTCGTAGGTATAATGCCGAGGAGTCATCGCCCTACTACCGAGGTCCAAGAGGCTGAGACCTCTAGGCCGAGGAAATACGCAGTTAAGGGCATTCAACAAATAACCAATTTCAGGGCCCACTATGACATCCCCCGTAGCGTCGGCATTGACAATTTCGACCCGACCCTAACGCCGGCACCGAGGATGCCATGCCTTTTTATACCCAGGCAATTATGGAGGGAGGAATCAGATTCCCCCTCCATCCAATTCTTCTCCAATTCTTGTCCCGATTCCATCTCTTCCCGGGACAGTGCTGTCTAAATATGTTTAGGATAATCATGGGGGTCGTAGAGCTCAATAGGCGCCTCGGGGTCAGCCTCGGCCTCGAGGACATTCTCTTCTGCTATACTTTGCTGAGGGTGATGCCCCAACGAAGCTTTTATCTCAAGGCTAGAGATACCTCAATGTACCTCATAACCCATCTCCCTGATTCGGACAAGGGGTACAAGGACGACCTGCTGGTCTTCAACGGAGCTTGGGAGAGGGGGATCGGCCCCGAGTATGACGGCTTGTCTTGTCCTAAGGAATGGCGAACAACAAGTACGTCGGCTTCTCCCTCTCTTCTTGGCTTTTTGCTTTTAACTTCTTGATGTTAATGGGCCAAGTCTTGACGATATTCTTTCTTTTTGCAGATGTTTCCTCGCGCGAAGTTGCTCCCCCACCCCGACATTTAGTGAATTTTGATGATCTCGTCACCGTTTGGGGATTCATCGGCAACGGTTTTGGCCGAGAGGGTCACGTACTTATGGGGTACAGACTAGGGTACAAAAAAAATTTTCAACTCTCCCAACCCTACGATCCCTCCTGGTGGTCCGAGCTCTTCGAACAGACTGCGGAGCAAGACTTTGAGCAAAACTTGGAAGAGGATCCTGATAGGGCTCCCGAGGCCGAAGTATAAGGAGTCGCCGAGGGTGGTGGGGAAGAGGCAGAAGTTAGGGAACCGCCCGCCACAGTCCACGCCGAGCCCAGTACGTCGGGAAGGGACACGTGGCCAGACTTCTAGATTCTCCAAAGCCTAGACGTGGAGGACGCCCTTGAAGTAGCGATGTCTCGCCAACCGCGTCTGAATCTCAACTACTTGAATCAGAGGGTTGTTATAGCCGCTGGGAGGGGAAGGGGATCCTCCAGCAATGTTCCCCCTCCTCCCCCAAGGAGAACTTCCAACACCATGTGCCTCCGAGATCCATAGGAAGGGGCCTGGTTTGCGACCGGGACCCCCAACCTGAAGAAGAGGAGAGGAGAATTAGACCAAGGCACGACAGCCTGGGCCGAGGCAGGGGCGTACCCCCCCAGCAACAACATTAGCCACAGCAGTAGCAACAACAGCAGCAGCAACAGGATCAACAAACTCCTCCTCCCCCGCCAGTGGCAGTTGCGGAGGAATGGTGCCCCCGGGCCCAAGACTGAGAAAACAGGGTCATCCGGGTCGATGACTCTATCATACATAATCCTCACGTGGCCTACGCCGTGAGTGAGACACTCCAATTTGGGGCTGACATGGTGGAGCACCGGGGCCGGCCGACCAACCAGCTGTTTCGGTCGATAATTCAGAACTCTCTTGTCGTAAGTCTTGTTACCATCCCTGTGTTTTAATTGGTCTCCCCTGCATCGGCGAAACTTTTTTATTTTTCCTTCAAGAGGCCTCCCAACAAATATCGGTCATTGTAGCCCGTTATCACGTTTCAAGGCAAAGTCTTCAAGAGTCCGAGAGGTTGAAGACTGAAACTGAGACTGCTCTCGTCGTTGCCCGAGAGGATGTGGCTGCCAGGGATAACACACTTTCCTCTCACGCGGCCTAGATCGAGCAGCTGTTGAAGGATAACGAGGCGGCCAGGGTTAGCACTGAAAAGCTGAGTGCGGCCCTTGCCGATGCAGAAAGAAAGATAATTGAGGCAACGCAACGACTATCTTCGACGGAGGCAAAGGTGGAGGAATCAGAGCAGACTTGCTCAGCCCTCACTCAGGAGCTTGACAAGGTCAGGGCGGAGATGGAGGCTAATAGGAGGTCGGAGGAATAGCTCAAAGAAGAATTTGCCGATGACATCTTGCCTGCCCTAGAAGAAAATAAAAGGGAATTCTTCAAGAAGGGTTGGGACGAGGCGCTCCAGGTGACGGATGTTCCTTCTAACTCTCCTCTGTTCCAAATGCACGAGTACGTGCCGTCAGAGGAGATGCTGCAGGCTATGACAGAGACTGTTGCCGAAGACGCAGCTTATGCCCAAGTGCAAGACATGGGGGAACCCTCTACGGTTGCGGCCCCGGTCCCAGTTACCGCTGCCCTTCCTGAGGCTGACCCTCCAGCCCCTGAGTTGGCAGCGCCTCCTGCTCCTCCTGCTGATGCTACAAATGTCGTCTCCTGCCCTAGCATAGAAGAGCTTTTCAGCGAGGCTCCTCCTGCCGATGCTGGTGAAGTGTTCAGCCCCCCTCTTCCAACAGCCTAGACTTAGGACTTTTTGATTTCCTTTGTAATTTTTCCTTTTGTAGCCCGGGGACGCAAGACCCCTTTTTCTTTTGAAATGAAAAGCAGACTTTGCCTTACCAATGCGCTCTTTTCTTGTTTTTGCTTGTAACATGTTCTGCATGCTTTCTTTTTTATGTTTCGCGTATGTATTTGTTAGCAAATTCTAACTCCGTAGGTACCAACCTTCGGGGTCAAAGGTACCTTCTTCGGACAAAGATAGCCCTGACGTTCCTTGGTGCCGAGGGTACGTTGTCCGTCTGAGGGGAGTCTACGCCGAGGTCTATTGACGCCATTTTAGGCGTAGGGACAACGAATTTTCGTAACTTTTCACTCCGGTTAGCTTCATCTTCCTTCTTTGTCGCCTCGGGGGGGGGGGGGTCTCCTTTGCGTCACTGACACCGAATTTAGTGAACCTCACCCATGTATTTGTGCAAGCATACCCCAGGGGTTGGCCTCGAAGTCTGTGAGGACTCTTGGGGGTGAGCCTCCGAACTCAGCCAACTTCACACATATACTTGTGCAAACATATTCCAGGGGTCGATCTCGAAGTTTGCGAGGACTCATTGGGGATGATTTTTGCCCTGAGTGACAGCCGATCTGTGCCCTTCTGCAAGAATCATTTTCCATTCAGGGGGCGTGCCCCTGCATATTAGTTGAAGGTTGGGGTTCCCGAGTCTCGGCCCCTAGTCCGTGATATTTCCAGGAGGCTCGCTCTTGTTCTTTGTTTGGAGGCAGGAGTCCTTGAGACTTCGCCTCTAGGGCCATGCCCTTCTTAGGAGGCTTGCTCCTGTTTTTCATTTGGAGACAAGAGTCCTTGAGACTCTGCCCCCAGAGTCATGCCCTTTCCAGGAGGCTCGCTCCTGTTCTTTGTTTGGAGGTAGGAGTCCCTGAGACTCTGCCCCCAGGGCCATGCCCTTTCCAAGAGGCTTGCTCATGTCCTTATTTGGAAGATAGAGTCCTTGAGACTGCTTTCGGGGCCATACCCTTTCCATGATCTTCCATTCGGCATAACAATGGGCTCTCGATTTTCAAACGTAGTATTTCTTTAAATTCGTTACATTCCAAGGGCGAATTATAGCATTCCCTTCCAGGTTTTCCAGCCTATATGACCCAGAGCCTCTTACCGCTGTGACCTTGTATGGTCATTTCTAGTTAGGCCCCATCTTTCCGTCAGCTAGATCCCGGGTGTTTGCTACCACCCTTCTGAGTACCAAATCGCCTGCTTGGAATTCTCGGGGCTTGACCCTCTGTTGTAGAGTCTAGACACCCCTTCTTTGTACTTGGCCAATCTCAGGGCCTCCATTTCTCTTCTTTCCTCCGGAAGGTCCATGTCTAAGCTGAGTTGGCGATCTTGATCCCGTTGACGATAGTCTTGTTCGAGGACTCGGCCTTTCCGTTGGCTTGTGGGTATGCCGGGGGTGGAATAGTAGTTTCGGATCCCAAGGTGCTCACAAAAGGACTTGAAAGGTCCGCTATTGAACTGAGTCCCGTTGTTTGACACAAGTGCACGGGGGACTCCAAACCTTGTTACTATGTTCTTCCATACAAACTTCTTGGTATCTATGTCCCTGATATGGGTGAGTGGCTCTACCTCCACCCATTTGGTGACATAATCGGTCCCTACAATCAGGAACCTCTTGTCTCCAGGAGCCTTTGGGAGGGGTCCGACTAGGTCGAGTCCCCATTGAGCGAACGGCCAAGGACTAGTTAGTGGATGCAAGTCTCTGGCCGGCTGTCGGATGGTTGGAGCGTATCTCTGGCATTGATCACATTTTTGGACATAGGCCTGCGCATCTTTTTGCATTCGCGGCCACCAATACCCTTAAGACATGATACGGTAGGCCATGGACCGTCCACTTGAGTGCCCCCCACATATGCCTTCATGTACCTCATACAGGAGTGGGTCAATTTTATCTTTGAGGATGCACAGTAGATAGGGCCCAAAGAATGACTTTCGGTATAAATTTTGATCCGGGGAGACCCAAAATCTTGGGGCCCTTAACTTTATCTTCTTGGCCTTCTTTGAGCATTTGGGGAGTTCTCCGGAAAGGAGAAACTTAAGCAACGAACTGGTCCAGTTGGGTGGCTATTCCCTTTCCTGGAGGGCCATCACTTTGCTGGCTTCTTCTATGCTAGAGTTGGGAAGGTATTCCACCGTGATCCTTTGGGTCGTGTCGGAGTCCAGTGCTAAGGCCAGGCAGGCTAGGGTGTCGGCATGTGCATTCTTGTCTAGAGAAACCAGTTTAACCTCCACTTTCCTGAACTTTTGGAGCAGAACCATCGCCTCATGGTGATAAGCCTTCATCCGAGAGTCCCTTATCTCGAATTCTCCATTGATTTGGTTGACCACTAGCATGGAATTGCAGTGTACAGTCAGCTCAGCCGCTCCTGCCGCATCAGCAAGTTTGAGCCCGGAGATTAGGGACTCATACTCCGCTTCATTGTTGGACGCCTTAAAGCCTAGCCGGACAGCTTGCTCCATGACCCTTCATTCCGGGGAAACCAATAGCACTTCGATTCCGGAACCCCTACTGTTAGAGGATCCGTCCACGTACAAGCTCCAGGAGGGCTCTTGACTGCCCGTCGAGGGGACCTTCCCGAGAGGGGGATGCTCCTCCGGCAGAGGGGGTTCCTCGAAAAATTCTGCTATGAAGTCAGTCAGCATTTGCCCCTTAATGGCTGTACGAGGTTTAAAGTTTACCTCGTGCTCCCCTAGTTCCACCGCCCATTTGGCTATTCTTCCTGAGAGGTCCGCCCTCCTTAGAATTGCTTTCAATGGCTGATCCGTCAAGACCGTGATCGGGTGCGCTTGGAAGTAATGCCTCAACTTCCTTGTGGCCATGATCAGTGCTAATGCTAACTTCTCCAGGGGCAAGTATCTGGTTTTCGCGCCTAGCAGTGCCTTGCTCACATAGTACACTGGCTTTTGTTCCTGCTCGTGTTCATGGACCAGCACACCACTAACCGCGAACTCAGATACAGCCAAGTATAAGAACAACACTTCCCCACTCGTTGGGACGGACAGGGTTGGAAGGATCCTAAGGTATTCTTTGATCCCGCCGAGCGCATCCTCGCATTCCTGATCCCAAGCATCCTTCCTGGGCCTCTTGATGGCTCCAAAGAAGGGTCTGCACTTGTCTGACGAGCGGGAGATAAACCGGTTTAATGCAGCCAGCATCCCTGTGAGTTTCTAGACCTCCCAGACTGTTCGGGGGCTTCGCACATTCATGATGGTCTGTATCTGTTCCGAATTTGCCTCTACTCCACGCCGACTTACGAGGTATCCAAGAAAATTTTCGGAACCAACCCCAAAGACGCATTTAGCCGCGTTCAGCTTTAGCCCGTATTCCCGGAGGGTGGAGAAGGTGTCTTCCAGGTCCACAAGATGATCATCCTCGTTCTTGTTCTTGACCAGCATGACGTCAATATATATTTCCATGGTGTTCCTTATCTACCGCTTGAACATCCAGTTCATGAGCCTTTGATACGTGGCCCCCGCGTTCTTCAGGCCAAAAGGCATGACTTTGTAACAATAAACTCCCATCGGAGTAATAAAGGCAGTCTTCTCTTGGTCAGTTGGATGGAGGGGGATCTGATGGTAGCCAGCCCTGGCATCCAGGAAGGTCATGCGCCGGTGCCCGGCCGTGCAGTCCACCATTTGGTCCACCTTAGGAAGGGGGAAGTCATCCTTAGGACAAGCTTTGTTCAGATCAGTGAAGTCCACACAAACGCGCCATTTCCCCCCTTCTTTTTCTCACAAACCGTGTTTGATAACCATTCCGGGAACTGAACCTCTCGGATGGTGTTGGCCTCCAGGAGCCTTTCCACCTCGTCATTTACTGTCTGGGCGTGGTGTGGTGCTATTCGCCGGGGTTTCTGTTTCACCGGCTTATGAGTGGAGTCGACATGAAGTTTATGGTTCATGACGTCGGGACTTATTCCCTTCATTTCGGTGGCTTCCCATGCAAACACATCCATATTTTTTCTTAAAAAATTGGTCATCTCTTCCTGCTCGGCTGTGGGAATGGCGGAGCTGATCAGGAAGTATCTATTCTCGTCTCCTGCTATCAGGAGTACTTTCCGGAGATCCTCTACCAAGCGGTCTGTCGGGTTCATCCGCGGCTCATCTACCCCCAGCTGCTCAGACTGTAATTGATATTTGTTCAGCACCTCCTCGGGGTCTCGCTCTTTCTCCTTGTCGGCAACCCTCGCCCTTCCTGCTGAATAAAAACAACTCTTGGCAGACGCTTGGTCCCCGCAGATTTCCTTCACTCCCTCCAGGGTGGGGAACTTCAACTTATGGTGATAACTGGAGTGCACTGCCCCCAGCACATGTAACCAAGCTCGCGCCCATGATGATGTTGTAGGGCGAATCAGAATCGATTACCACAAACTCCGTGTTGATTGTGATTGGCCCGGTGATCACTGGCAGTGTGATTTTGCCCCAGGGCAAGGCGTACGAACCATTAAATCCAACAAGGGGTGTACTGACTTTGGTAAGATCTTGACAACCCAGCCCCATTCGTTTCAAGACTTCAAGGTACATCACCTCGGAAGAGCTCCCAGAGTCCACCAAGACTCTCTTGACGTCAAAGTTATCAATCTTTAAGGTCAAGACCAAGGCATCCTCGTGAGGGAGGACCACGCCTGCAAGGTTGGCATCGGAGAAAATAATGTCTCCCTTGCTGGTCTGGGGCCTCTTGTTTGGCCGGCCCCCCTCTCTCTCATCCACCTTTCTTGTAAAAGCCACCCTCTTAAGGTCGGATCTGAGGGTTCTGGACGTTGGGTGCTCCAGAGGGCAAACGTGGATAACATCGATCACATTGCCTCGGACAACGACTTGGTCGTTGGTACCATGGACCTCTACTGGTGCTGCTTCATCAATGTATTCCTTCAAGTGCCCTTCTTGCACCAACTTCTCCAAAAAAGATTTATAGACCCTACAATCTTCGGTGAGGTGTCCAAAGTCCTGATGATATATGAGCACTTTACCTTCTGGTTACGGGTGGAAGGATCACCTTGCATTTTGGGTGGCCACTTGAAGAAAGGTTATCTTTTGATCTTGTGGAGGAGCTTATAAATGGGCTCCTTGAACAGGGTGTGGACCCCTTTGAAAGATCCTCCTAACGGAGGCACCAGCCCCTTCTGTGGAGGGGCTGCCTCCTTTTCTCTTTCCTTCCTTTTAGGGGCGAGAGTCTTCCCTTTGCCCGCCATCATTTCATCCTTCACCCAGGAATACTTGTTGATCCGGGCCATCAATTCCCCCATGTCAATCGGCATCTTCTTGGTTAAGGACCGATAGAGGTCGGTGTCACGTAACAGGCCCAGCCGGAAAGAAGCTGCTGCCATGACCTCGGAGCATCCCTTCACCTCATTCACCTCCTCCCAGTATCGAGCTGCGTACTGGCGGAGTGTCTCTCCTTCCCTCCGCCTTAGGGTTAGCAAAGACCCGATATCTTTGGGGCGTTTACTCCTTGTGATGAACCTGGCGGAAAAATGCCTGGTTAGCTCATTCCAAGATCCTATGCTGCTGGGCGAAAGGGTTTCGAACCACTTCATGACAGAGTCTCCCAAGCCCATCGAGAACACCCGGCACAACAGTCACTAATCGGTGTGGTAGAGGGACATCATCTGCTTGTATTGTCTGAGATGAGCTTCTGGTTTGGAATGCCCATCATACACCTTGAACCTTGGCACCGTGAACTTCTTTGGTACCTTCATTTCTGCAATACTTTTTTGTGAAGGGCGACTGAATAACCTCGTCGTCTGTGTCTTCCTCTTAAGTGACCCTCTCTTTCCTCGTGGACTTCAACCGGACCCTGAGGTCCTCATGCATGGGGCGTACTGCTCCGCCTTCTCGACGTCGGTCAGCCAATTTCCCTACTCCAGGGTGTCAGACAGAGAGGGTCGAATCCTCCTCGGACTCATCCACGCCCCCTCGCCCAAACAGACCCCATCGGAGGTCGTTCCATGCCAAAGACCTGGGCCTCTTGGCTAGGGCCTCGGGGAGCTGCCAATAGGCCCTCGGGCGCTTCGGAGCTTTGGAGCTTCCCACCTTGCTACTCAGGCGGTTCCTCAAGTCTTCAGGTCCCACTTCCTTGACGGAGGGTTCACGGGACTACCTCAAATCTCGGGATCCCCCGCCAGGGAGTGCAAATTCCTCAAGCCGGTGAAAGACGTTCATGTTGTCTTCTTCCAATTGCCATAATCGATCCCCAAATTTTTCCTAGATCACTTCAGCCAGTTGACGGGCCAACGGGGCGGATTTTCCAAACCTGATACCTATACTAGTCTAACGGCTTTGCTCCTGCGAGTGAACGGAAAGACCCTTGTTGACACTTTCGACGTGGTCCTTCGTTCTTGACATAGAGGATACTGGCACATCGATGTTCCTCTGTTGATGGCCCTTCCCTTTTTGACGAGTATTCACCATGGTCACTGTTCCTCGGAAAGCTGAATCGTTTCCCACAGACGGCGCCAAATTGTGCGAGGTGGATTTTACATAATAGTAATGAAAGACAGATCTCTCCCTTGGTGAACTCGTGCTGGCCTCGAACGTTGAAGATCCCGCGGCAAGGAAAGGGTTGAGAGGGTCAAAGGGGACCTATGGAGTGGTGATGAATTGTTTCAAGGGGTCGCTCGATCGATTCAGGCGGGTCGGTGATGGTTCCTGGCACACAGAAAATAGATTAGAAAGGGAGCCGGAGTGTTTTTTGGCGTATCCCCTCCGACGGTCAAGTCAATTCTTTGAGAGAGGGGAAGAAGAAAACACCGTAGTATGTTCTTCAAGGATGATTTCGCGTACCTTTGCAATGTGTTTTTTAGGCTACTTATACCTCCTAGGACTGATCATTGTTGATAGTCTAGATAGTAGGTAGCATCCAGAGATGGGATAGTGTGCGCCCTATTTCGTATGGGGAAGGCCCCATTATTAATTGCTCGGACCCCCGAGCAATCAACGTCCTTCCTTTTATGCAAAGGCATTAAATGCTTGGATCTCGGAGCATTTAATATTCTTTTTTCAATACTGAGGCATTAAATGTCTTGATATTGGAGCACTTAATGCTCCTCCTTCCTGGCTTCTAGAGTCACTGTTGATGTCCCATCGACTGAGGATTCATTAAATGCCTGCCTGAGACTACCGCATGTCAGCAGGGGTATTTTTGTCTGTTCGCTCCTCATCGTACACTTTATGCCACGCGTCCTGCTCCCCTTGGTGGAGTGTTGCGTTGGCCCTGCCATTTTGACCCCCCTTATGCAGAGTACCTTCATGATTCCTAGTTTAGTTGAGGCTGATCAGCTGTCAATCGGTAGTCTTTCTAGAAGTCAGAGTTATGTGGTAACGCCACAGTACCAACTAGTATCTGTCGGCGCCGAGGACACACGGGCAGCTTGGGGGGGGAGGTACCCTCGGAGCCGAGGGTACGTAGTTTGCTCAAGAGAATGGGGATTCCCTGGGGCCGAGGAGACCTTGTTGTATGGGAGCAACGTTCCTTGGCGCCGAGGGCACCTTGTGGCCGAGGACACGTATCTTTATCAGAAAGCCAATGTCCCCTGTGTCGAGGACACGTGGCTTTATCAGATGGAAGGATGTCCTCGGTGCCGAGGACACGTGGCTTTGTCAGAGGGAAGGATGTCCTCGGTGCTGAGGACACGTGTCGCGATCTGCTACTATCCCAGAAGTGTCCCATCACCAACTGAGACTTCAACAAGATGTTCTCCTCCGCCATCTTATCTTTCTCAAGCTTGGCTCTTTCTGCCGCCTTAGTAGCTCGAACAAGGGAGGCCTCTCTTGATTCCAACAAGTCCTTTAATGAGAGTTCAAAGGAGGTAGAAACTACCAACTGGTTAGCAAGACATCCTCTTTGTCGCTTTGTTGAAGCAAGACCAGTCTCTTTGGCACTAAGTTCCCCTTTGTGTGGTGCATCTCTACGGCAAGGGCATTGATGTGGGTGGCAGCCTGCAAAATACTGAGAAAAATAGATAGAAGAAGAGACATGTGAGACTAGAAAGAGAAAAAGAGAAAGGAAGTTATACCACCACCAATCTGTGAAGGGCATGCCTGGCCTTGTCGGCATAATTCAGTTGAGAGAACTACTTGAGATCGGCCGATTGTACGATGTTTAGGAGTTGGAGACTTGCTAGCACAAAGTCGTTAAGAAGACTGGGCACCTCAAGACCTAGGGTACAGGAGCTTAGAGCTAACCTGACTAGGCCCAGAGTCGTCAGCTTCGACCTGGGCATTGTCTGGGAAATGATCTCGACCTCCTCAGACAGACTCTTCTCACTGATCCCTCGAGTCTCGATGGTTATAACCACCTGGGCCCCCATTTGAACAGTAGTAAGATCAGAAATCAAAATAGTAGACAAGGACATCGTTCCGATCCCTTGGGCCTCTTCTCGGGCGAAGAGGTACCAGATTCCCTGGCCCACTTGTTGGCCAACGCCTTCATCACAAAATCTCTGTTAGGAGCAATCCTCATCGAACTTGCAACAACAATTTGTTTTTTCATTTACCAGAAATAAGTTTAAGCCAAGAAGTCTACAAGAAGGAAGACCGCTCACCAGAAGTTGTTTCCCTAACCAAGCTAAAACTTGACGAGGTTCTCAACCGTGACCAAATTACTAAAAGACCTCGCATCACAAGCCTTGGCCTGAGAGATGCCAACTTGCTCAGCTGAGATTATTGCAGGTGTCTCCTCTAAAATACCAAAGAAGGAAGGTTAGAACAAAAAATCAGAATTTAGAATCGAGAAGGAGCTCAGAAAGGATTAACTCACCTAAGTTTATAGGGACCTCCCAACACAGGGGAACACGAATAGACTTAGTTGCCTCTCTGCCAGACTCCTAGCCATCCCCAAACACGAACAAAAAGTCATGCTTCCAACCATCAGGGGAAGAGGGGAGGTCATAAATCAGCTCAGCCATCCTAGTTCTCCTGGCAAAGCAATAAAAATCGGGAAAGGAAGAGGGCGCCAAACAAAAAAAGTGAAGAAATTTAGAAATAGTAGGGGAAGACCCTGCTTTGTTTTGGCGCCAGAAAACAAGAATTCCCACCAACAAACCCTATCCCTCCACTAAAAGCATAGAGGGGGACAAGTTGAAATAATGGAGGATAGACCTAATAAACGGCTGTAGAGGGAACCTTAGACCAACTTCAAACGATGATTTGAAGAAACAAACTTCGAAGGGAAGATAAAAGTCCCATCGAACTTCTGGGGTTGGGACATGCACTAAAACCCCACTAGGAAACCCGTAGCTTTCCCTAATGACTACAACTCTAGCCTTAGTGATGTCATTAGGCTCCACCAGATTAGCCCAACTCAAGTCCTTTAGATCACACAAGGCTCTGTTTCTAGTAAGGGTAGCCTCAGACTCTCCTACACAAGCGTCCATGGCAACAATAGCCAAATGGATAAAAAAGGAGAAGGGGAGCTACATGGTAAAAGGGAAAACCACAAAGAAACAAGATAGCATACATAGAAGAACCTTGAATAAGGGCAAGAGACAATGGAAGTGACACTTGCACATAAATTCTTTAAAATGGGGAAGATAATAGTGTGGGAAAAGTGGCAAAGAAGAGGGTTTAAAAAGCTTTTCGTTTTGATGGTTCACCTCCATGGGGGGAATTTAATGCAATGGAAATGCATTAAATGCACTTGAAATCCCTTACACGTGGCATTGTGGGATTGAAGCAGCACGGGAATCTAAGTGCATGCCATATTAACTGTCAAAGTCACATCCTTTCATTGCCCCTACATTTCAACTACTCGAAATTATTGCTAGGAAAGGCCTGTTCCATGGCAAGGAACTTATCCCTTCTCCACCAGAACGAGCTCCTCTCAGCCAAGTGAGCCCCTTAGCTCTAAAGGCTTCTTAGCCCGAATTAGCTCCTTAGCTCTTCGATCTAACAACCACCAGGAGCTCCCTAGCTGCTCAATTTATCTGCCATTGAATGTCATTTAGTCCCTCAAATTCTCATTAAGTTCATGTCATGAACTACTCAGCACCATAAGTCCTTCACCCATGACAAGGTTTTCAATCCCTGAAGCTTTTCGGCCTCGACAACGTAGGCATCCCCTAACACATCAAGTAAAAATTGAACACCTTAGTGAGGTGTCCACCTCCCAGAGGTGTAGGAGGGGGGATGGCCCCTAAAATCCCCCATTGTTACACATTTTTGAAAATATAGGTAGAAGCACACAACTAAAAAGAGAGAGAAAAGTTTCTCCATTCAAAAGGATTCAAGTCTTCATTAAAGAAAGAGTTCATAATATAAGAACAGGTTACAAGAAGAACAATTAGAAATTCTAAAAGTGTTTAAGAAAAAGAGAAAAATAGCTCTTTAATTGGGCTCCTGTTATGTCCCCTATTTCTCAGCAACAGCCTCAACCCTTTTCTTTAGCAGATTTTCCCTAGACACTTCCTTAGTCGGGACCTGCACCACTTCCTTTTGAGTTCCTTCCTTAGGAAAGACTGGAAAAATCGAGTCAAAATCAAGTTTAGGGAACTTAGTCTGAGCCTACTCCTAAAAATTCTCAAATCCCTCGACGAAGCTGTTTGTGGCATCCTCTTTGAGCTTCGATATCTCTTCATCCTTGGCCTTTAGAGATGCCTACAGATTTTTCAAGGCATCTCCTAGCTCGCACTGTGCTTTAGAGGCATCACTGAGGTCGATCTTTAGTCCCACCACCTACTCCTCTATTTTGATCTTGTCAGACTTGGTTGTATCCACTGCCGCAACCATCTTGGAGAGCTCCTAGTCTTTAGAGGCCAATTTTTCCTTCAAGGAACCCTCCGAAGATTTAAGGTACCATAACTCCTGATGAAAGTCCCTAAGCTTGTCTTTGCAAGCCATCAGTTCCAGATTTTGATCCTTGCACAGTTTGGCTAACCCTTGAGCTTGGGGAGACATCGACTTAATATGGACAATGGACTATAGACAAATGCAAAGAGATTAAGGTCTTATTCCATGAATAAGAAACTAAAAATGGGTAGACCCTTACCACAACTAGGCCATGAAGAAAACTTGTAGCCTTAGGGATAACACTCAAAAGGTCTCTACAACTGAGGGAGGATCATGGAGAAAACTAGGCTCGTCCCTGACCTGACCTGGTTGGTCAAAACTAATGAAATTCGTCTATTGATCTGCCCCTGGTCGCCGGAGAAAGAAGATCCGAGAAAACTAAGACCTAAACAGTAGGAGCTGGAACGTTCTCAGAGTGAGGAGGGGCCTGAACCAATGTAGCTAAGAACTCCCTAACAAAATTCAAAGACCCTTAGCAAGTGTTGCCTCGCGAGGATCCTACTTGGTGGATTGTACCTTCTCAATTAGAATAGGAGTCGAGGCCTCCTCCAAATGAGGAGGAGGGTTAACCATCATAGGTTTCTTGGAGACAGGAGGATCACCTTTTTTTGTCGACATCTTTTGCTTACTATCTACCATGGCCTTCATCACCAATTCCTTGTTAGGAACCATGTCCACAGAATCTATGAGAACATGTAAAAGAAAAAAATCAGGGCAATCAAAAAAGGAAAGAGGCAGAAAATTAAGAATGAGCTACGCACCAGTGGGGACTTTTTTAACAAGAAGACCTAACCCGTACTTCCCCAAATTCTTAGGCGTCATGAGCTCCTTGAAATCCCTCAAACTATGTTCTTTGGCTTGGATTACTTGAGTTAGCTCACCAACAAAAAGACCAGGTCAGAATCTTGCAAAAGAAATCAAGACAAGGTTAGGAGAAAGACCTCGAGAAGGTAAATCCTAAGAATGGACACAACTTATGAGCATTAGAAGGAATATCCTAGAGGTGAGGGATTTGGAGGTTAGAGCTTGGCTTTCTCCCAAACTCCTAGTTGTCCCCTAAGATGAAAAAGAAATCCTCCTTTCACCGTTTATGAGAAGTAGGTAGGCCAATTACTAAGGTTTTAGCCTTGACTCTCTTGGCAAAGTAAAGAATGCTAGGGGCTGAAAAAGATTTCAATTGGAAGAGATGGGCAAGCTCGACAATAGTTGGGGGAGACAAAATACCATTTTCTCACCAATGGATGAGTAGACCCACTAGGAGCCTCCAATCGTTCGAAGGTACCCTAGTAGGGCATAAGTTGTAGTGGATGAGAACTGCTTGGATGAAAGGATGCATAGGAAACCATAGTCCCAACTCGAAGGTTGACTCAAAAAAATAGGTCATCCCAAGACAAGGTATGTTACACCGATCATTAGCGTTTGGAAGATGGATTATAACATTGTCTGGGATGTCATATCCTCCTTGATAATGAGGGCCCGCCTTTCATCGATTCGACTCTAAATGGAGGACACACAACAAGTTAGATTAGACAGGTCGCGAGGGACCTTTTTTTCTTGGGGAACACTGATGAAGACTCGTCCTCGGATTCCCTCTCTTCCTTCTGGCTGTCTCACTAGAAGAGTGGAATAGAGGAACCTCATCCAGGCGACCTGACGTGGCTTCCTTAGAGTCAAGGACAATCAAAGAAACCCCCCCGGGTTGTTCGGAGGAAGTTCCCCTATCCTACCACAATAGATAAGGTGAACTCTTCTCCATGGACCTCCCGAGTAAGAAGATCCTCCTCCTAGGGGAGAGGCACAGACCTCCTCGTCCTCACTATCACCCATAAGAATCAAATAAATTGAAGAATGGGTAGTAAAAGAAGAAGAGTTAGACCCCATCCTCACTATGGGGACACCACACCCCAACCTATGGTATAGTTAGGACAGATGGGAAGAACAATCCTCTATTGCCCTTGGGTCCAAGCTCCAATCCCTCACAAGAGATAGCCTAATCACCATGGAACGGTCGGTGAAAGAAGGAAGGGGTTCGAGAGATCGACAAGAACTCCTAAAGTAACAAAATCTAAGGACCACAAATCAGAACCCTAGGGACCACCATCAGGGATCAATTCTGTCTAGGACGAAGAAAGGAGAGAAGGACATAACTAAGAAGGAGGCAAACTAGATGGGAAGACGTCGAAGGTGGTAGATCATGTATTTATAATTGGCTAATTTCATGGAGTCCATTGTAAAATCTCAACCATTTCCTTGGTAATGATGTTGTAAGTTCAAGATCCGAAAACATCGTTGAAGGGAAGAGATCAAGCGTCACTGAAGGGAGAAGATCAAGCGTCAAAGCTACATCATTCAACCTTCTTATGCACCTTCATGCTTAGGACAAATGTAATGACCTAGACACCTAAGATGAACCCTTAGTTATTTTAACTTAGGTTGATTAGAATGAAAATGGAATTGGAAGCGATTTGATTATGACTTCTTGGTGATTTGAAAAGAAATTTTTTTCTAAACCATTTATGAGTTTTGAAAACATAGTTTGAGTCACAATCAGACCTCTCTTTAAGCAACACTCTTTAGTGCTCAAGAGGGCAAATTTTTACATCATTTTTGGTTTAAAAACCTATAGGGACTGCATTATGCTCGCTAGCCTTCGCTAGAGCAGTTTCTTGATGACTTATGATAAAAGGGGAAAAAGCCTTGGGGGATTAGTGCAAGACCCACTCTATGACCTCACTTGAGCGGTCCCATGGTCGTTCCAACTGTTCTGGTCCTTGCCTGATTTGATACGTTTGTTTTCACTCAAGTGTCAACTGTCCTATGACCTCCCTCCCACCGATTTAGTGATTAGCCCTAAATATTGCACATTTATCCTATCGTTTATGGGCTAAATATCATGAGTTTGAATTTAATTGTATGAGATTAATGTTATATTTGATTCGATCTTGATTTAATTGGTGTTTGTCTATTTTGTAGGTGAAATGACAAGATTAAGAGGTAAATAGGCAAACATGGGAGTGAAATACACTAAAGAAAGGAGAAAATTGAAGATTAAAGTGTTGAAGGCTATGTCCAGACGTCATTTATCCCTGTTCGGACGTGAGGTGCTGTATCAGAGGCAGAAGCTGGCCAATCTCCCAGCATTCTACGTTCGAACATCATAAAGTCACATCCGAATGCATGTTGAACCACCTATCACGTCCGGATGAGTGTATTTGCTCCCAACTAATCAGAAAAGTCTGATGACATGAGACTCGCTTCATCTTCCCCTTTTGGGGAAAGTAGCTTGGTACTTTACTCTTTAGTTTTTAGGGTTTATACCAGTTTGGATAATTTTTTGTACTTAGATTAATTTTGATTCCTTTTCTCTTGGATGGCTGGTTAAACTCTCTTACTAAAGCTAGGGGAGGTTTTAATACATTTGTGTATGTAAATTAAATCCTAAATTCTTCGTTTAAGGTTTTATTTAATAATTCAATTTCTCTCATTTTAGCAAAGCTTTCTCTCTATATAATCTCTTGAAATATTATGCTATATATGTGATGAATGCTTGAGATTCCCTATGGATTGAATAGCTAGATATACATGCTTGGATTGAATTGTTGGAGATTGCCTTTAATTAATTGATTTTTTGGTTTTTATGAATTTGAGTATATAATCACAAAGTACTCCGGGCATGGTGAATGCTTGTAATTGATGGTTAGATGTTTGGATTCATTTAGATTAACTCTTTCATTACATTAGAGAATTTCCTAATTAATCATTGTCAAATCTTCCAATTGGATTCACTCCCTATTTGAAAATTAGGATTAATTTGTTATCCAGGTGTTGTTGAAATAGTACCCAATGTCTTAATATCTTTTCAAATTACTTTTCTTAAACAATTTTAGTTTATTTGTTCTAAATTCCAATTACCAAATCACTCTCTCAAACATTCATATATTTTATTTTATTAATCATTTTTCAAACTCCGAAATTCTCATCTCCCAGTGGATCGACCTTGGACTCTACTAAGATTTACTACTTGCTAGAGATAAAATTTTGGAGAAATAGTTCTAATATAAGAAAAATCTAAAATTCCAATTATATGTATGAGATAAATAGAGAAATAGTTCTAATATAAGAAAAATCTAAAATTTGGGAGTTTTAGTTTTCAAATTATTCGGTTTTCTTATATAATTTTTTTAATAGTAATTGTGATGTAGGATTACTTTGATCATTCTGCCCCAAAATGTCCCTTTACCAAATTTTTTTTTAGGGTTTTTTTTATTGGTCGGTACCTATTTTAACATTTAATTGTGATAAATTGCTCAATTAAAAAATTTTTGTGGAGAAGTACTTTTTTTGGAAGGACCAAAATACCCACATAGATATACAAACAAGCGGGAGGAGTATAATCGAAAAATACTGGATTTCATGCAATAACCCCCAAAAAATTCGGCTACTGATAAGACACAGAAACCTCCCAAAACAGATTTCAACATTTAAACAAAAACCTCCCAAAAGTCATTCATTTTTCAACCAAATCAAAGACAAAAGCTTTCGAAAAATGGATAAGATTTTTTTTTGCAGTCGCATGTGTTCTCTGAGTTATCCGATGTCGAAATTCCCGAAAAATGGACAAGATGTTGAAGCAGTCGCCTTTGTTCTGACTTTGCCAACGTCGAAGTAGCATTCATTTCAATCGTCGATTATCAAACAACAATCACCAAATTTCAATATCATTGTGTAGGTAAGCAAATGTGTATATATTGATTTCTCATAAAATCGTATTTTTCAAGTTAATCAACTAGAAACAAAAATCTTTTTTTTGAACTAGGGTTTTTAGAGTTGGGGTTTTATGATTTTGACACTGTTCTAGTTGGAATCATTGATTGATAATGCATTTTATTGGAAAAAGCCTTTTATTTTATGCATTTTTAACCTTAAATACATCCTAATTTGAAAAGGTCACATTATGGTGTCATGTTTAGAATATTTAAAATCTAATAAAATGAAGATAAATTCTGATTACCTCATGTAAGTATTTGAACATAATTTATTGTTTTGATGTGGTAATGTATTAATTTGAATTGATCATTATTTGTGTTTGATTGTGTTCTTTTGTTTTTTTTTGAGAAATTTTAAAAATCTTTAGGAATTATTTTAGATCTAGTTTTAATAAATTCTGAAATTCTTAAAAATTTGCACAACACTCGGTTACCTATATATTACTAACAACTTATTGAATTTGTTCCACTATATTTTCACAGTATGATGTATCAGTGTGAGTACTCACTGTTTTTTTTTTTTTTTTTAATTTTGATTGCTCACAAATAGAATTTCTATGTTATATGAGTTTGTTTATTTGATGGCAAAAGATACAGATTCCTTTTTTTGATAATATTATATTTTGCACCGAGATTGATTCGGTAAAGGGTGAAAATATATACTCAAGTACACTAATTCATCACTCTTCAATTGAAAAGTGCTTTGCTGCTTACTATTTATTTTTGGTGCATTCATACCATAAATAATACAATAACCTTAAGCATATGTTTTTAAATATGGATATTACCACAATGTTAATGTTCAGTATGTTGTCACAGTGTGAATGCTCACTATGGTGTCACAGTGTGAGTGTTAACTGTTACATTAAATTATGTCGAAACAACAATTTGATATTTGTTTGTTTTGATTACTAACTATAAAATTGTGTAAGAGTAGTTTACAATTGCTTGAATTTCTTTAATTTCAAATGGTGATTGTGAATGGTGATATTGTGTGTGATGTGTTTGTTTGAAAACATTAGGAAAATGGAGATGAAAGAAGCCAAAGGTGAACCTCAGTACAGGTCAAACATGCAAGCAATCATTAATGCATTTTATGATGTTGTATTGCAAGATGGACACAAGAGAGCATTGCAGAGGACACCATTTTGGTTATTGTTCAAAAAAAAATCATTCTTAATGATGTTAACAAAGCATGGTGTAGAAAATGGGACAATGACATCCTCGAAATCGTCATGTGTTTCAACGATAAAACATCTACATTTCAAATTGGAAGGAAAGATGTCAAACTGCGTAGAGGTGATGTGAAGCTTATTTTTGGAATCCAAGATGGTTGTGAGCAGATAAATGCATCACATCAAGGGAAAGAAAATACAAAGTTTGTCAATCGTTGGTTCAAGAAAGATACCAGACTGAATTCCACTCTGATTAAAAATAAATTGAAGCATGTAGTAGCTGGTACAATAGAAGTTGACTTTGATGACGTTGCAAGATTGTATGTCTACTCTTACGCGTATCTCTTTTTTTCAACAACATAGACAGCACACTTTGGGTGGGGATACGTTCCATACATTGAGCATTTGAATGAAATCAAAAAGTATGATTGGTGTTGTGCGATTCTCAATGCCCTCATGTCATCATTCAAGAAAAAAATGAATTTCCCTGCGTCAATTACTGCCTTCAACATCTATATAACTTCTATACCCAATTCCTAACCATATTTTTCCCTTACATACAGAGGACATAACCAATTCAGTGTGATCCTATTACTTTGTAATATTACACTAGAATGTTACGCAGTTACAAAATAACATTGTGGTATTACACTCCAATGTCATTATGTACTGTGTTCTTTTACTATATTTTGACAGTACAATGTATTTGTGTGAGTACTCGCTATTTTTTTTTTTTTTTTCGATTGCACACAAATATAATTTCTATATTATATGAGTTTGTTTATTTGATGGCAAAAACTACAAATTCCTTTTTTTGATAATTTTATATTTTTCACCGAGATTGATTTGGTGAAGGGTGAAAATCTATATTTAAGTACACTAATTCATCACTTTCAATTGAAAAGTGATTTACTGCTTACTATTTATTTTTAGTGCATTCATACCATAAATAATACAATAATCTTAAAGCATATGTTTTTAATGAATATGCATAGGACAGAACCGTTGACAGAGTAAAAGAATATTGAATTTCAAATATTGAAGCCAAACAAATTTGAGCCAAGCCGTTAAGTTTTATTCGATCTGATTTATAATTTTGAATTTCAAAATTTTCAATTCCTTAAAATATGAAACAATTAAAATAAATCAAATCCCATAAAAAATAGGACTGCCATACTAACAGGCCTTCAAATAAGAAAAATAGTATTTTAGTGAAGAAATATTTGAAAATCTACCAATGAATACCTAACTACAATACATTTCAAGTCAAATGTACTTATATTCAAAATATTTTAGTCAATGTATTTTCTCATAATTTTAAAAGGTACATATGCTCACAATTTTTCGTATTTTTTTAGGTTTGTACTTAAAGCCTAAAAAACCCAAAATAAAATGGTCTGGAGATCCTTTCCGCAAAGGATAAATTACACCGAGATCCCCTGAGATTTATCACTTAATTATTTAGACCCCTAATATTTAAAATATTATACAAATTCCTTAAAGTTTATACGCGCGTAACACATCGACCCTGTTATTTCGGTAGTATATCGGGTAGTAAATTACATCCAGGCTCTGAAAATTTAAAGCGTGTAATACTTATACTCTTCAAGTTTAAAATATTATACTTAAACAAAAAATACTCAAATTAAATATAGTATATCAAATATTTGAAATTTTACAACCAAAATTCATGTTCTATTATGTCATTTATTAAAATAAAATGAAAAATAAAAATCCAGTTTTTCTTAAAAATATCATAATTAGTATTGTTGATATCAAAATTTGGATGACCTCCGCATTAGTTTATTGGACTTTGATCACCTGAAAAAGAAATCAGAGATCGGAGGAGAATTCTAGGGGTCGACTCTCCGATATCTAATTGAGTAAGTGACTCAAAGATATGAACTGTGTTTAGAAGTTAAGAGTGGCATACCTGAAACATCTTAGACTAAATGGACTTTTCACCTTAAGTCATTTTTTACATCATCAAGTACAAACATATGAAATAAGTCTAATCACACACATTTTCATGTTCTATTATATCATCCATTGACATTAAATCCAAATAAAATTTTAATTTTTTGAAGAAAAATTAGTAATCAGTATAAATATATCAAAGAACTCAATTCAACATTCATTTGCATACAATTATACTATCTATTAGAATAAAATCAAAAGGGTTAAATTGTAATTAACGCAATATCTTCTATCTTTAATTGGGATAAAGTCTGAGTGTTATGATCTGACATCTTCATTCTTTAATAGATTTCGTTAATTTCGTAGTTAATAAGGGGTCTAAATGTAATGTTATAAATTTGAGAGTCTAAGAGTTTTATACTTACAAATTTCAAGGGATTTGGATGTAATTTATTAATGAATATAGGTGCTACATGTGCAAACTTTAAGGGATTTGTATGTAATATTTTAAGTGTCAGGGATCTAAGTGAGTAAATTCGAGTTCCTCCCATAATATTTTCAACAATACGAAAATTTAGCTAATATTCGGATAAAATCAATCCACATATTTGGTTTTTGTGTTTATTGTGTGTGTGTGTGTGAGAGAGAGAGAGAGAGAGAGAGAGAACATCTCATAGATGAACTTGATCTCCAAACTTGGGTTTTATGGGTCCCCTGGATATTTTTAACCGAATCCCCCAGGTTATCCCCACTTATTCTCTCAGGGGGTGTTTGTTTGACAGGATTAAAGGGGATTAAAGGTGGGATTTGGTTAAAATAGTGAAATGGTCCCACTTATCCTTGGTTTGGTTGAAAAATTTGGGATGGGATAGTCATTGGGATTCAAAAAATTGGTCGTAGTGTTTTGAGGAGATAATCCTCTCCACGCCGGACTTCTTTAACCCATGTGAATGGTGGGATTCAGAATGTAGTGAAGGGGATAAGTTCTGAAATTACATAAACACCCTTGAGTAGTATTTTTTGTAGGGTTTTTCTATACACCACTATCACTTTCCAACACTTCCCCCACTGGTCCCCCACTAACAACGACGAAGTCCAAGGCTTATATCCAGGTTTTTCTCTTTCTCTCTCTCTCTATCTCTCTCTCTTTCTCTCTCTCTCTCTCTCTCTATATATATATATATATATATATAAATATATCTAACAAACCTGGTATTTCCTCTCAAAACCCGGGGAAGGACAGTGATAAACAGAAACAATTAGCCTTACCTAGCCCAAATCCAAAGCCTAGTCAACTGCCTAGCCAAAGCACTGCAGTTGCAATAGCAAACAGATATCAACCCCTTGGTAGGTCAGTAGTCCAACCAACCATTGTTAATCCAAGTACTTTCCTTCAAATGGTCCAGCAAGGCCCAATTAGTTCATCTAACCCATATATGGTCCAACCAATATCCACTGTCAAACCTGACCAGTTAGTCAATCCATATTCGAATTATCGTTCACAACTAGCCCCTAAAGGCCCAAAAGCAGAATACATTAAAAAGATACCAGCCCATAATGTATTCTCTATCGAACCTGTTCATGCTCACCTAAGCAATCCAATTGATCTTGTCAATGCCTACCTTGAACCTGGATTGACCTTTATTCCATCTGATCCTGAGAAAACCTTTACTTTTTATCAGGATATATTATTCTTTACTCAATCCATTTTTATCAAACCCATATTTGATAAAAATAACCCTAGTAAAGTTATTTATCATTCCTTGAATATATTAACTTTAATTTAGGTGGATAAATTTATATCCTTTATCTCTATGTCTTTTAAGCGCTTGTTTACTAAGAAGTTGACAAACTTCTTCATCTTGAGTCAAGGCATAGACTTGCTCAATTGTTTTTACTTGTAATTTAGATTTAAAGGTAGTTTGAAGCAACTAGACTTGTAGATTTCCCTATGGGGGACTGTAGGGATGTTCCATCCACTCCAATCTACTTGAGACTCATGGTATTCATGTTCTTCTTCATTTACTATATTTGGTATAGTATTCAATGAAGATCTAGATGAGCTAGCCATAGAATTAGATCTGAATAATCTATTCATGTTTAAATCTATGATTTTTCAATTTTGTAAATTACGAATTAATTTTATACCTAAGCTACCCCTTTGCTCATACCCTTCTAGTAAAACCTCATCCATTGGTTTTTCCCTCTACTGCCTTCTCCTAGGACTTACAAACGGGACACACTAGAACCTCTCGGTTTCAGGTTGGGTGGCAAGACTAAGGCAACAGAGTGATAAAAATAACATGTGATTTACTAATTGAATAGGCAAAGATTTAAAATGAATAAGAGGACTCAAATATAATTGCATGGGTAACTATCCAGGCCGTCAAATGGCTCTGATACCAAAATACAACAAGTGCGGAAGAGATGAATCACAAGCATGAATGAATCACAAGCTGTAGATATAAATGATATTTTTAAAATTAAAATTAAAATTACAATACAAAAGATAATACTTACAACACTAGTACTAATGGACTAGTGGAAATAAGTGGAACTGGAGCTCTTCATTTGCATCATTATGAAGGCTGAGATATAATATGAAAGAAGGGTGAAGAATGTATGCTAGGTTTATAGTAAGAGTTGTGAAACAACACTTGCCCTCTCTGGTGAAGACTGAAGTCCTTATATAGGCGTAAGGATTTCTGAGAGAATCTTTGGAATGATGACTCTTTTGTCTTCTGTGGCAACTTTAACTCTGGTGAAATACTATTCACTTTTGCTTTCGGTGGACCAAATGATGACCAAATGATTTTGTGGATACACCATCAGTATCTGTTGTAAATGGGTACATCAGATAGACAAATGGTAATCCAAGAATAACTTCATCAGTCATATCTTGTACTAGGATAAAATATGTTTTAAAGCAAACATTGTCTTGACAGATGTGTGCATTTGGTAACTTGTATTTGACATTCATTTTACTACCATTGGTTGAGCTTAGTCTTTCAATGGTCTTCTGATAATATTTGGTTGGTATAATCCCTTCCTGGATGCAGTTTACGTCTGCACCAGTATCAATAAGGGCAATAGTGTCAAGTTTAAAATCATTATCAATTATGATTCTTACTTGAGAAGTTCTTTTTCTTCGGATGTTGTTGTCCGTGTAATGTGGAAGTCATTACCCATCATAAATGAAATATGTTGTTTGTGTCGATGTGGATCCGATGTCCATCGTTGTGCATGTGCTCTATGTCGCTGTGGATCTACTCCGTCTACATGTGGATCTATAGGTTTCATGGTGATCTGATTTGTTCTGAGTATCCATCGTGTTGTATTTGGTTACCCATTCTTCTTCTTCATTTGTGTTCCCCCTTATCTCTCTCTGTCTCTATTTCCCTGTCTGTTTTTCTTTTTTCTTCTGCTTTTTTTGTACATGTCGTTGTGGATCCAGTCTCCATTATTAAGGTTGAGACTGTCTCGATTTGGATCTACTACTTCTGGATATGGATCTGATCTGATGTGAGGATTTGTTCTGATATTGTCATCTCTGTCTCAGCGACGTTCTATGTGTGTCTCCTTCTGTCTTTTTCCTTTCTTCGTCCGCTGTTGTGTGTGTCATATGGACGTTGACTGTTGTGGCCGGATGAATCTGTTTTTCGGATTCATCCCTTTGCAAACTCAAGGCAAGAGTATTTGGAAGATATTTTTTTTAATTTTCTTTATGAAACAGAGCACATGAAGTCGAATCAAATCTCTCTCTATGTCTCTCCCTCTCTCACACACACACCCCCACAGTGAAAACATGTAATATTGTAGGAATGAACGAGTTAAGATTATAACCTTTACTTTGGAAGAAATTTGGTGTACCCAAGTTTGGAAAATATATAGAATCATATAGGTGACGATAAAAGCAAATACCACGAAATTAAAAACAATGTGTAGATCAATTTGAGGTGAATCCAATAAAAGTGAAAAATTAGAAATAATACAACAAATCATATTTAACCTTAATGATATAACTGATTAAACAGAAGTTCTATTAAACTATACAAATGCCAATATCGATTGTGGACTAAAACACAATTATGTTTTAGTAAAAAAAAAAACTATATAACTGTCAGAATCCCAGTGAATTAAAATAGTGTTATTTATGGTTAGAGAAAAAAATAGTTAAAATGAAAGTATACAAATGTTAGAATCGCATTGGAGTAAAACAGAGTAGTTAAGTTTTAGTAAAAAAACTACTTAAATGGTCTGACTTTACATATTTAACAATTGTACTGCAATTGTGAAACCCCGAAAAATTTAAACTTTGATGAACAAGGGCAATAGATGAATTGCCACTTCGGTACTAGTTGAAAAAAACTGAATTTTTCTAGATCTCGGATGACGAAACGGATTTCACCGTTGGATTCGTCTCGCGAAATCTAGTTACCCTATAAAATTTCATCGAATTCCGAGACAGTCGGATTTTTCGCGTTTTACGAGGCGGTCGAGTCTCGGGTGACCCCAAAAACGAAAATTTTGTTAAAATATGGAGAATTTGAAAATAATTTAAATAAAGTTCATATAAAATATTTTGAACTTGAACCGGGACGAAAATTAATCGTTTCGGGATTAAAACGGACCCGGAACTAAAAGAGACGTGTGGCCAATTATGGGCCAAGTATTCTAAAATTATAAATAGGGGTTAAATGGCTGGAAAATCAGATTTTTTCACCCAACTCTCAGCTGGTCTCACACGTTAGAAAAGAGAGAGAGAGAAAGAGAGAAAGAGAGAAAACAAGGGTTTCTCAAGACTTTCTTCCGCCGATTCTTCGACTTTCGTCGCTCGGATTCCGTCGCGCTAGAAGGGAGAGTTGATCTACGTGACTAGGGCTACGCGTGGACACCAAGACCGACGGTTTTCACCGAAGGTATGGAAACCGAAATTTTGGAGAAGCTTGAAATGGGCTTGGGTTGGCTTCTTGGAGTTTCCTACGGGGATTCCTCACGCTACAAGAGGTAGGGGTTCTCCTCCCTTGGCATATTCTAGTCCTTGATGTATGTATATGTGTATATGTATATAAACATATGTGTATATATGCATGGTTCAAAAGGTTGAACTAAGGAAGTGTGATTAATGATGCTTCTTAATGAATTCTAGCTTGAATTTGGTGTCTATAAGTTACATGTGATTAGGTTGTAACTTGGGAAAATTTGAGGCATGTTGGGTGATTTATAACTTGTGCCTACAAGGTATTTGATAAAATGCTTGTGTGAATGTATGTGGTTATTGTGATATACATGTATGTCTAGGGTTGTAGAAATGGAAGTTCTTGTGTGATCACTTGGAACTTGAGATGGTCGGGGCTGCTATATAGCTTAATTGGGGGACTGTTTTGTGGATAATTAATGGACTGTTTTGTGGTTAATTAGTGGAATGTTTGTGGCTAATTAGTGGACTGTTTTGTGGCTAATTAGTGGACTGTTTTTATGGTTGTTTGGGGACTGAAATTGTGGTTGCCTTGAGGCTGAAATTGCGGACTGTTTTGAGTTAAACTTATGGGCTGTTTTGGGCTTATTTCATGCTATAATGTTTATGTGGAAGGGGTTGATGTAGGAGACTTTGTGTAGGACTCTTACCCATGGTTGGTGACTTGATTAAATGGGGCTTTTACCTATTGTTGGTGGCATGATTAAATGGATGTTGAAAGTGGATACAATATATTCTATCTTGAAATGGTGGTGTAGAAATTACTTAGAGTAATTTCTTGTGTTACATGATGACGTGTAGGATTCTTCCTATTTGGGATTATTCCTCACCTTAGTTGCTTATCAAAAAGGGTGATATGGAATGGGTAGGTGTATATATATATGCATCACTTGCCTATTGTTATTGTTGGGTGAAATGGGTATTGAAAATGGGTAGAGTAAACTTTACCTTGGATTGGGTATGTAGAAAAATACCTAATGTGATTCTTGATCCATAGGATGAGAATTGGGCATTAAACCACTAGCGTAGATCATGTGTGGGGAAATGGGTACCAAATGTGCTAAGCAAAGCTTGTACAAAATGGGTATAGAAATTACTCATTGGGTAAATTTCATAAAGGAACTTGAAGTGTAGAAAATGGATATGGGAAAATTGGTAAAGTGAATGTCTAAATGGAATTGACATTTAGAGGTGGTTGCTTTATAATTCTATTGGGAGATTATGATATGTGGATATTAAGGAATGGATAGAATAAATTCTATCTTGGTATAATGGTGTAGAAATCACTAGACATGATTTCTTGAGCTTGATGATGAAATTGAGTACATTATGTGATTACATGTTTTGAGTGCTTTGAAGGTGTTGGTTATATGCCTTGGTGAAAATGAAATATGTATTGATGAGTTTAGTATGTTAATTGCATGCTTATGTGATAACATGCTTGAAAATGGTTATTGGATGAAATGTTGATATATGCATGCTTGTTATGTGTTGGCAAGGTGTTAAATTATGGTGTTTATATGCTTATGATATGAAGTAAATTGGATATGTCGATTTATCCTGACATTGTTCATATGACACTCATACATATCGAACATGTGGTTAGGGTGCAATTGGTACATTACATTGCATTCTCATGGGTACATCACATTCATGGTTATAAGACATGGGTGTGTGTGTGTGTGAACATTTTCATGGCATCACATTCATGGGACTATTGCATGAGTGTTGGTGTGTGGGAGATGCATGGATATAATCAACACCTTGTTTGGTAGTTGATATGTGGGCTTGGAAATGTGGACCGATGGTCACATGGAGTCACATGATTGCATTGCATAAGGAAAACTTGTGTTGGGTATAGCAAGAAGGGGCATGGCGACTTCCTTGGGTGAAAAGCCCTAAACCACTTGGTTCATACACTTCCCGGGGTGAAATTCCGCAAAAGTGTAATGTTACGGAGCCAGGGTGAAATTCCAAAATCCGTTGCCCAAAGGAAACACAAGATTTGGTTATAAAAACACCCATTCAATGGGTAGATTCCAATAATGATCGGATTTCATAACGATCATTGGAAGGATTTTTTCCGTCAATAGACGGGTTGCATTACACTTTGGCGTTGCATTGTGTTGTGTGAGTCGGTGAGGACTCGGGTTGAAACGCATGGGTGAGTGTCACTTCATTCCATGGCATGGCATTGTTGCATTCCAACATAGAATGCATATTAGCATGAAATGCTAGATTATATGTTTTATGTGATTATTACATGAGCATGAGCATCTAGGGGGAGAGTAGCCTTTGTAGGATTTTCTCTACTGGGCGTTGACTCACCCTATACGGGAAACATTTCAGGTGCGGACTATACGCCGGTGGGAGACCCTCATACGGGACCCCAAGAATGAAGAAAAGCCGACTTGTGGCTTTTATGGTTTAACTTGTAAAGTTTTCGTATAAATTCCATTTTAATGTGTAAATATATGGAATTGTATTAAATGGACTTCCATGGACTTTTTATAATGTAGAAAACATGAATATATATGTTTGGGTGACCTTGGAAAGGTTTGAAATGAGTTGGAAATGAAAATTATTGAAATGGACAAAATCTGCCTTTGACTACCGGTAGTCAACAGGTAGTCGTGGACCAGAAGCGGGGCCTTAAGGGTGAAAGGGGGCCGACATGTGGCCTCTAACCAAGACTATTTTGTAAACTTATGTTAAAACTACATTTTGGCATGTAATGTATGTAGAAGATTTAAAGTTCTGAACTTGTGTTATATATGCTTAATGCATAAACTTGTGATATTAGAGTATGGATAAATGGATCCGGTGTGGTCAATGTTTTCTTATAAATGGACCCGGTGTGGCCATAGATTTTATAAGAGACCTTGGATAGGTTATGTGTTTGCTTGGTGCACAGGGTGTGTTTGGGTAGAGCTCCCCATACAAAGGAGGCTCTGCCCGACTTTTGCTAAATCATGGATCCCGATGAATGGGGCATGACGTGTGATATTGAGTTACACTGTATCCATGAGTATTCCGCGGGTTGATGGGTGATCAACGGACCCCCGAATTTTGGGGTGTCACAGCAATAAAATAGTGTTATTCATGGTTAGTGTTATCCATGATATGTAAATTTAAGCTAAACAAATGTTAGCATCTCAGTGGACTAAAACACAATATTTCTGTTTTGCAGTGTTTCCTTGGCATTTCGAAAATCAAGTATTGCATGTACCATACTATATTTTATGTTTGTAATACATTTTGTCAACGACAACCATTGTTTTATGCCATTGAATAATGTGTAAATATTTATGTCATGTTATGTACGCCAACCATTGTTTTGTTTGTTGTGTTGATGCTCTTTGTATCGTGCTTCTCCGGATGTATGAGAACATCTTAATAGACGTTCGTGACTTATATGCCAATGTTAATTGTACTGGGAATAAACAACTTTACAAAATTAAACATAACATTTTTTTTAATTTTGCGACTTAAAAAAATATTATAATTTTTTAAGTTAACACATACCGTGTGAGTTGTTGTTTATTGAAACTTTAGTTGACATTTTTTGTAGGTAATTTAAGTTTGTCAATTATATTACCTTTGCAGTTAACATGGACATCCCTGGCGAAGAAGTTTGTATGTTGCTTACCGTTATGAATAAGACCATTAGGGAGATGGTAATTGTGTTTCACCTTCTGCTATCCATGTTGGTCGCGATATGGGACAACGAAACCAATTTCACAACATCTATGGTCCCACAATCGTTGCATAGGAATTGACTATAGCTGGAATACTTACACCGTCTCATTTGTGAGAGTGATATAACTTGTATAAGCCAACTGAGGATGGACAGACACATGTTTGGTGTACTGTGTAATTTGGTTCGTCATGAAGGAAGATTAACTCCAAGTAGGAGTGTTAGTGTTGAGAAGATAGTAGCAATGTTCCTAAGTATTTTAGCTCATGATAATAAAAATAGGCCATTTAAGTTCAATTTTCTTTGATCTGGTGAAACTGTTAGTTGACATTTCCACAATGTTTTGACGGTGTTAAGGTTGCGACGATTTTTGGCACCTGAACCAGTCCTTGGGAATAGCATTGACCCAAAATGGAAGTGGTTTAAGGTAAATCTTATGTCACTCTATTATCCTCTTGTCCATTTTCCCTTTTACATTATGGTGTGTAAGGTGATTGTACCCTAATGAATTGCCCCCCCCCCCCCCCCCCTTATGTTGTAGAATTGTGTGGGTGCCTTAGATGACACTTATGTTCCTGCTCAAGTACCTCTTGCCAATCAAGCTAGGTATAGAACACATAGAGGTGGTATAACAACAAATGTGTTGGGTGTTTGTGGCCCAGACATGAAAATCATTTACGTTTTTCCTAGCTGGGAGGGGTATGCTGCCGAGTCTAGAATACTACGTGATGCGGTGACTAGGCCTAATGGCTTGAAGGTTGCACGTGATAAGTAGAGTAATACAATGATACAGATAAAAATTATTGAAATTTTATCCTCAACGTCTTAGATTAATCAACATATTTTATACAACACAGGGATGTATTAGCTAGTTGATGCTAGTTACACAAATGGGGAAGGATTTTTGGCACCATTCAGGGGACAAAGATATCATATACAAGAGTTTGGGACCGGTGCGGCATCTCCCCGTAATGCCAAAGAATTGTTCAACCTCAGATATTCAGCCGCAAGGACATGCATTGAGAGATGTTTTGCGTTATTAAAAAATAGATGGGCAATACTTAGGGCACCATGCTACTATCCAATTTGCACGTATAATCACATCATAGCTGCATGTTGTTTGTTGCATAATTTGATCAGAAATAAAATGAGTGTAGACCCATTTGAGGAAGAGTTGCCCGAGGTAATTCATGTGGAGGGTGAATATGAGAATGATGTTATAGACACTGTGGAGACATCTGCTGAATGGTCATTGTTTCGAAATCAGTTAGCGTTGGATATGTACAACGAGTGGAGAATGTCTTGAGGACAAGCTAGTGTTTGAGTGAATGGTTTGTGTGTTTAATTTTGTGCTTCTGCATTTAATTTAGAATAATAGCGTGATTGTATTATTACAAGTGTTCCTTGTTTTCAACTTAGACTACTTTCCATGTCTTCCTAGTTTATATGATGCTACTTTGTTTGTATGTACCCGTATTTGCTCAAATTATTGTGCTTACCATTATGTTCGTATAACATAGTATGTCTGAGCCAAGTGGCATTACCCAGTCAGAGAAGGGTATAAGAAGGACATGGACCAAAGTTCAAGAAATTCAGTTCATCTCGTCCTTGAAGGACTTTTGCATGAATGGTTGGAAGTGCCAAAATGGCACTTTCAGAACTGGGTACCTTCAAGCATTAGAACATTGTTTGCAAAGTGCAATTCCTGATTATGAATTGCGGGCGTCCCCACACATTGAGTCTAAATTGAAGATTTGAAAAAAAAACTATAACTCATTATTCACCATGATAGCCATGTCGGGATTTGGTTTTAATTAAACCAAGAATAAGATTGTTGTTGATGGTAATGACATATGGAATGACTGTTTAAAGGTGATATATTACAAATAATTTATTCTATTTCTAATAGTAATTATATATTTCATGGAATTTAAAGCCTAAATGTATAACTGTGTAGAAGGATAGAAACACTAAGGGCATGTGTGAGAAGTCATAACCTTACTTCAACGATTGAGGTGTGATCTTTGGTAAGGACTGTGCCACAGGAGAGTATGCTGTAAATCTGAAAGACATGGTCGGTGATGCTGAGGTGGAAGTTTCAATGAGTGAAGCCGATAACATGGTTGGACCGGATCATTTTGGCGATGATGTCCCTACCTTACATAGCACGACAAATCCGCTTGGACAAACTGTTGGTGTTGAACCCAGTGTTGGAATTCCATCAACAAGTAAGAAAAAAAACCGTAATTTATTGAATCAAATTTTTTTTCCAAAAATTAGACAATATTATTGAATTGGATTGACATCATTTCAATCCAAACTTGGTATAAGATTGGATTACATTTATTTACAAAAATGTGCAATAGTCATTTTAGTATCTTTTATCTTCACATGCGAATGGGACCCACAAAACAAATGATTTCCATCCATAAGATGGGATAGGATATAATACTTTACATTAGAATTGATTCAAACCAGACTACTTTGCATTGGGTTGGATTAGATTCGATTCGGATTCAAATCCAATCCACCCATGTCGATCCAAACACCGCCTCCTTTTTCTCCCGCTCTTCCTCATTTTCATCGTTTTTCTTGCCCAATCTAATGACTTTTATCTAGCAGCAAAAAAATAATGGCTTTAATCTTAGCATTTCGAACCCGAAAATTCATCCCGGAGATTCATTCACAAATTACAATAACCGATTCATGAAAATTGCTTAAATTGTATACCCGAGTCAACTCAGAATTTCTTTCATTCACAAATCTCCACCAAAAACTTTTTTCCTTCTTTTTTTATTCCCAACTCGAGTCAACTCAGAATTTCACATTCATCCAGAAATTGTGCCCATTATAACTGCTTACTCATTTCTCTGCAAATTCCAATGTAAATTTCGAGGTTTGACCTGCCTATTCAAATTTTGTGACATAGCAATTTTTCCTTGATTGGGGACTCAAAATTGCTTGTTTCAACTTCATTGAAATCAACGGCATTATAGAAGATGTCAGATAGTGTACCGACAGAATCGAGCCCAGTCACGGATGACTTGTTGCTGCGACAATTCTGCGCAAATGGGGTTTGCATAGAAACTACCGTAATCGAAGAGAAGCTCGATGAGGAAAATATTCTAGAGGCCGAGTCCGCCTTACGTGATGGCTTGTCGCTCAATTTTGAGGTTGGTTTTGCCAAATTTTTATTTTTTGTTTTTTCGTACCTAATAATTATGCCATAATTTCCCTAATTAAATCGACAAATATGTGTTGCTTCAAAAAGGAAAATGTTGAAAGACACTATTGTTGTATGAATCTTTGGGTCATGAGATATTTGAAGCTTAAGGATCAGGTACAGAACTCAATTCCACGAAGTTCTATATTATATGTTTTGGCTACATGAATTCCCAGTGTGCTAGTGATGTTGGAGAATATCAATAGCTATCCGTGGTTAAATGTCAGCATTGGTTGTAAAGAAGAGGAAATTAAAAAAAAAAACGTCAGCATTGGCAAATGCATATGCTACTTTCCTCCATTCAAATATTGAATGTAATCTTCTTCAGCTTGCCCGAGTACGAGCATCCTACGTGGGTTAGAGGAATTTTGTAGAATACACCGCGTACTTGATCGAGATGGCGGTGTATGACGGGCCACTTAAAACAATCTCTGAACAATTTATTTTGAACTTGTATTCCGTTGTATAATTATGTGTGTATGGAGACATTTAGGTAACAGGCCCATATTTTGGTTGTGCTGACATTTTTTGTATATCAATTGTGTATGACTACAACATGCACAATTACATTTTGGATGTGCGCATTTTTAGGGCACGAATGTAATGATGTGTATGAAAATTCATCACTTCCCATTCTTCATCGTGTAATATGACATTTGTAGGATACCATGCATATCATGTTTTTTACTTTTGCTCATTAACAAGCAATGTTACAATGTCAGTAGCAATGCATAGGCGCGAACGATGGTATGTCGTATTTGTTGGCCGGCATGTAAGAATTTACTGTTCATGGAAGGAGTGCCATTTGCATGTTAATAGGTTTCCTGGTGTGCTTTATAAGTCATATGATTCATATATAATGAGGCTGAGACTACGTTACGCATTCACCTTGGGAGGATGGGAGTGGACACGGTTGGTGCAGTGGAGGAGAATGCAACGTTACACAATATTAATCCACAAGGACGTGCAATAGAAGATAACGTACGACCCTCAATCGTCGTGCAAGGATGCAACACCCCACCCTCCACATGGCATAATATTGTCCGCTTTGGGCCCACTGGCCCTCACAGTTTTGTTCCTCCTAGTACCCCTGAGAAAATGTCTTATGCCATGTAAGGCGAGGGGCTTACTTATAAGCCCAGCAACTTTTTCCTCCCTAACTGATGTGGGACACCAGGATCTCACAATCCACCCCCCTCAGGGCTGCACGTCCCCGTGCAGCAGCTCGCCAGCTACCTACCCGCCCACTACACGCGAGCACGACTGGGGCCCACACTCGGTCTAGGCGAGAGTCGGCTCTGATACCAATTTTGTAACACTCCACCCTCCACATGGCATAATATTGTGCGTTTGGGCCCACTGGCCCTCACGATTTTGTTCCTCCCAGTACCCCTAGGAAAATGCCTTATGCCATGTAAGGCGAGAGGCTTACTTATAAGCCCAGCAACTTTCCTCTCCCTAACTGATGTGGGACACTAGGATCTCACAATCCACCCCCCTCAGGGCTGCACGTCCCCGTTCAGCAGCTCGCCAGCTACCTGCCCGCCCACTACACGCGAGCACGGCAGGGGCCTACACTCGGTCCAAGCGAGAGTCGGCTCTAATACCAACTTTGTAACACCCCACCCTCTACATGGCATAATATTGTCCACTTTGGGCCCACTGACCCTCACGGTTTTGTTCCTCCCAATACCCCTGGGAAAAGACCTTATGCCATGTAAGGCGAGGGGCTTACTTATAAGCCCAGCAACTTTCTCCTCCCTAACCGATGTGGGACACCAGGATCTCACAAAGGATATGGATATCACCGAGATATTATGTGGTGCATGATAGGTGTAATGATGTTGATTTTTTTTGGGTGTAATAGTCACCCATGTTGTCTACTACTTGTTGGGTAGAGTTGGATGAGTGTTGTCTTTTTTATAATGCTATGCCTATGTTATATGTGTACTTGTTCAATTTCTAATCACTAATTGGAAATGTGAAAACAGATAAATATGTAGGTATGTAAGTGATTTGTAATGTAGAATTGATGCTTCTCTATCTTGGTACAATGAAATCACATGTTTGGTTTAATTTACCATCTTCAGCAATACATGTGTTGATAAATCTAATGTTTGTGATGAATGTAGCTAATGTGAAGTTGCTATTGTGTTACTTAGGCATGAAATACCAAACATAAGTGCTGATGAAACAGAATTTCTAATTGATACGTTGATTGACTACAAAAATCGGAACTTGTTACCTTCGTATGAGAGGTATGACAAGAAGACGATCGACAGAATGTTAGATGTCTTACATAGGCGTATGCCATGATTTAGCCTCTCATTCAACGAGCTTTTACGGATAATATTTTTTTGGGAACAACAATATTTCACTATTTCTGAGATGTTGGAGACGGGCAAATTTGCATGGGACAATCGCACTAAATGTGTCATAAAAGGATCGGTGGAGGGATCAGATGATTATTTGGAAGTAAGTGTAGTTCATCAATTTCAGTAAAAAATACATTTTTTTTTTGGTTTCCTTTGGCTATAAAACATTTAATTCATATGGTTTTGTTGCCTACGTCATGCAGGAAGTAGAATTTGCTGCGGAGTATTGTCTAGATCGCTGTCCTAACTATCAATTTTTTGAAGTTGTTTTAAAAAATGATGTTCCTTCATCAAGCGTACAACCTTCAGATAGTGTAAGATCATCTCCGTCGGTTAACTCTGGTCCAAAAGTCGATGTCATAATCATTGACGATTGATTTATTGCAGTTACCCCTAACTCGTTACGGAATTCACTGCTAATATCCACAAGTCATTTTGGTATATATGTAACTACATTTGTGGAACAACCGGATGTTTAATCACCTTTTGTGTTGCCTCTATTTTGTATGATCGTTGTACAAGGCGTATATATGTATTTATGTCATATTAACAACATTAACCATATTGCCTTATTTTGTTGTGGAATGTCTCCAAATAGGCAATTTGTAGGTGGTGTATGAACGTATGTATAACATGGACCTATTGTCTATCATTATGTCTTATTTTTATTTACGATAGTATTTTCGGATTACAATTATGCATTTGTGTTGTACATTTATTTTTCGATGCATGATGCATATGATTTTGTGATGAATTGTGTATTGTAAATTTATAAACAAATTTTCGGCTATGTGTTGTAAAAAATTGTAATTTATTGAATCAATTTTTTTTTCCAAAACTTAGACAATATTATTGGATTTGATTGACATCATTTCAATCCAAACTTAGTATAAGATTGGATTACATTTATTTACAAAAATGTGCAATAATCATTTTAGTATCTTTTATCTTCACATGAGAATGGGGCTCACAAAACAAATGATTTCCATCTAAATATGGGATAGGATATAATACTTTACATTAGAATTGATTCAAACTGGACTACTTTGCATTGGGTTGGATTAGATTCGATTCAGATTCAAATCCAATCCACCAATGTCGATCCAAACACCCCCTCCTTTTTCTTCCGTTCTTCTTCGTTTTCATCGTTTTTCTTGTATAATTGAAGAGCAACTCCAAAGGGAGGTGCCATTTTGGGGTGCCATATCAAGTATTTGCAATCTTGAACAGTGTTTTGGCATTTCTGAATTATAAATTTACTCAAATGGCATGTGCCAAAATAGGGTGCCATTTTAATATTTTTTATTAACAAATATAATTAAACTTAATGGTTATATTTTAACGGGTATAGTTTTCATAACGATCGCAATTTAACAGATATATTTTTATAGTAAAAAATTTAAATTTTAAATTTCAAATCGGTGTCGTTCATAAGTAAATCAGTGAAGAGAACCGTCAAATTGCGAATCTATCTACAAAAAAAAAAAAAATTATAATCAATTTGAAGAATGAGCATAAAATAATCAACTAAATTATAAATAAAATTATCCTTAATTAAAACAAATAAATATGTCATAAATTATAAATTAAATTATAAATTATAAATTAAAACAAGAGCTGGAGTGGGTGACAGATGTACAACGCCTTCCCCTTCCCCTTCCCCTTCCCAGAACGTTTGTTTCCCCTTCCCCTTTCCCTGCGCCCTCTGCAACTTAGAACGACAACGACAACAGCCACTTACAACAGCAACGGCAAGCGATTTTCGGGCAACGGCTCTCTCTCTGTTTACTCTGTCTCTCGGTTTGATTTGTATTTTAGTCTTTGGCTCTGTCTTTCCTTGCCTCACGAACGGCTAATGGTCTCAGATCAAAGTTGGTTTACTTGAATTGCATATGGTTTGAATGTTTTGGTAGGCCTTACAATATCTTTAGATTTGGGTGTCCAGCGGTGCTTAATTGAAAGAGGTAGGGGGTGGAGGGCTCAGAATCAGTGGATTGGTTGGTTAGATTATCCTATCTTATATCTGCTTGCCATGCTCCTCTAACCCTCCATGAAGGATTCTGTGGTCTTTCAGGAATTAATCATCATGGTGTTGGCTATATGTATTGTACCTCTGTTGCTGCTTCTTTTTCCTTCTGAGCGAGTCCTGACCTTTCTTCATGTATTTTCTCACTTCCCAACAAATTCATCATTTCCTTTCCCAAAAACAAATGTCCACAGCTCTAAGATATAATGTAGTAGCCAACGTCTAATTTAATTTTGCAATATCTTATCGTTAGGGAGGATAACAGGTGCAATTGATTGTTTGTATTTAGGTTTGATTTGTTGAAAATTTTAGTTAAATTTGATTTGATATAGATTTTATTACGGTGATTAGATTCAATTTGATGATTTTAGGATTTTTGTTTGATTAAATATACATTAAGGATACTATTTTCATTGATTTTTTAACTTATTTATTATTATTATTATTATTTATTTTTTATTATATTACCGGTCCGATCATTGACCCAATGGTTGAACCAGTAACCGGTTGACCCGGTCCCACTTCTGGGTTGATGTTCGGGCCGGGTTTTAAAACTATGAGAAATTGTGCCCATTATAACCATGGTTCAAAGTCGCGGTATCGACCATCAACTCGGAGGGCACTAATACACATCGATCGCGGCGTCGCGGTACGATATCGGCCGATACGCTCAAAATGCTATATAAAAAGCCCAAAAAATTATGAAAAAATCATTAAAAATTTTAAAAAATATAAATAACAACTTGTATGCATTATATGTCCAAAAGGCATCATCTAACACATTAAAAACATAGTGAAAATGGTTTATAAGGGCACTTTCGCTAATCCTCATAGTTATCAATGTTCAATTTAAGGACTTAAAAAACATATTAAGCTATAGTAATTGCCACATTGAATAATGACATGACTAATCATTATCATCATGTAATTTTAACATTTAATTACAAATATTTAAAAAAAAAAAATATTGATTCATGTATGAGAACATATGAAAATTTTGAAAAAAAATTAGTGTGTATATATTACTGATATATTTATTATGAAATATAATTGTGCATGTGTATATTAGTTAAGCATAATTTTTTTTATAATATATTATATTCCCAATACAATTGTACAAAAAAAAAGATATTATATTAATATAATTATAACCATTTTTCTAACGTTTTAACTCCACTTTTTGTCCATTCCCAAAAAAAACTTAGACTCTCGGTGAAGAGTCTGTGACGAGAGAGAGAGAGAGAGAGAGAACATGAGAGGCGAGAGGAACAGTTCGATCGTCTACCTGGTTGAAGGCTGGGCAACTGCTACTTACACGAGTAACACGACAAAAGAAAAAGAACGAGAAGAGGAGGGGCACTGTTAATCGTTCTGTCAGTGTAATCGATCTACCAGGTTTTTCTCAAAAATCCTTTCAATTCCTTTTTTTTTTTAATAATTGCAAAAAGGTGTGATCTAGGGTTGGATAATTGCTTCTTTGCCCTTAGTTTCTACACCTACGGGTCTCTGATTTTTTCTTTATTTATTATCTCTAAATAAATTTCGAGGTATGACCTGCCTATTCAAATTTGGTGATGTAGCAATGTTGCCTTGATTGGGGACTCAGAATTGCTTGTTTCAACTTCATTGAAATCAACGGCATTATAGAAGATGTCAGGCAGTGTATCGGCAGAATCGAGCCCAGTCGCGGATGACCCATTGCTGCGACAATTCTGTGCAAATGGGGTTTGCATAGAAACTACCGTAATCGAAGAGAAGCTCGATGAGGGAAATATTCTAGAGGCCGAGTCCGCCTTACGTGATGGCTTGTCGCTCAATTTTGAGGTTGGTTTTGCCAATTTTTTATTTTTTATTTTTTCGTACCTAATAATTATGCCATAATTTCCCAAATTAAATCGACAAGTATGTGTTGCTTCAAAAAGGAAAATGTTGAAAGGCACTATTGTTGTATGAATCTTTGGGTCATGAGATATTTGAAGCTTAAGGATCAGGTACAGAACTCAATTCCACGAAGTTCTATATTATATGTTTTGGCTACATGAATTCTCAGTGTGCTAGTGATGTTGGAGAATATCAATAGCTATCCGTGGTTAAATGTCAGCATTGGTTGTAAAGAAAAGGAAATTAAAAAAAAACGTCAGCATTGGCAAATGCGTATGCTACTTTCCTCCATTCAAATATTGACTGTAATGGTGACAAAATGCCATCACCACCACGTGGACTCTTTTTCACATGGGGTAGTTTCTACATGGAGAGATAATGGTGACACTAAGTGGTGGTGTTTACATTGAATATTTTCTCCCGGTTGTAATCTCCAAACTATGTATTTTCGACTTTTCATGTTGTAAAATTCATGAAAAGTGGTTGAAATGTGCACTGCATCCTTTTGTCTTATTCATGGCAATCTTATTTACTGTATTTACCATGTGCTGAATTCAATTGAGACTTAGATAGTAATGCTTTGGTAGTAACCGAGTTCAGATCTCAATTGTTTCCCACTTTTGCTACTAAATTTGTCGTGACTGGCATGCTTGTTAATGCTTATTAGTTGTGGTCCTTTTTACTGTTAATGTCTATCGTGCTATCAAGAATTTGAAATTAATTTAACTGCATATTCCAAAAATAATCTAAGGGCATTTCTTAGACATGGTGGTTCATAGTTTATTACGAAAAAATTACAGGAAGCACGAGCTCTTCTTGGAAGATTGGAATATCAAAGAGGAAATGTGGAAGGTGCTCTTCGTGTGTTTGATGGTATTGATCTTCAGGCTGCCATACAGCGGATGCAACCTTCTCTTGCTGAGAAACAGCCTTCTAAAAAGGGCCGGTCTCGTACTGAATCAATGCAAGCGGTCTCACAGCATTCTGCTAGTCTGGTGCTTGAGGCCATATATCTGAAAGCCAAGTCCCTTCAAAAGCTTGGGAAAGTAGCTGGTGTGGAGTTGTTCTTATTAATGACTTTTGAGTCTTTAAACCCCCAACTGCCCACTCTTTTATTCTGCCCATAATTGTATACAGAACAAATTGTGGAATTTTAATTTGTAATTTATATTTGCTTCAGTTAATTTACAAAACCTTGTTTTGCTGGGATTTTGTAGAGGCTGCACATGAGTGTAAAAGCGTGCTTGATGCAGTGGAGAAGATATTCTATAATGGCATACCTGATGTGTTGGTAGACAATAAGTTGCAAGAGACTGTTAGCCATGCTGTTGAACTCCTTCCAGAGCTATGGAAGCAAGCTGGTTACTATCCTGAAGCAATGTCTGATTATCGACGTGCCCTCCTTAGCCAATGGAACCTTAACAATGATTGCTGTGCAAGGATTCAGAAAGGTTTTGCACTTTTTTTGCTGTACAGTGGTGTGGAGTTTAGCCCACCCAGTTTAGCTGTTCAAATTGATGGTTCTTATGTGCCTAGAAACAGTCTGGAAGAGGCAATTTTAGTTTTGATGATTCTTATGAGAAAAATCTACCTTGGTAAGATCAAATGGGATCCATCGGTTCTAGAGCATCTTACCTTTGCTCTATCTCTATGCAGCCAAACTTCTGTTTTGGCAAAGCAACTTGAAGAGGTCATGCCTGGAGTAATTCATCGTGTGGATCGTTGGAAAGCATTGGCACTTAGCTACTGTGGAGCAGGACAAAATAATACTGCCTTGAATTTACTGAGGAAGTCTCTGCACAAACATGAAAAGCCAGACGATATGATGTCATTGCTGTTGGCTGCCAGAATTTGCAGTGAGGATATATTTCTTGCTGCTGAGGGAGTGGGGTATGCACAGAGAGCAATCACCAATGCTGAGGAAGTAAATGTGCATCTAAAGGGTGTGGGTCTTCGAATGTTAGGCCGTTGTTTGGGAAAGCAGGCCAAACTATCTTCTTCAGACTTTGAGAGGTCACGTCTTCAGTCTGAAGCATTGAAGTCTTTAGATGGAGCAATCAGTTTGGAGGGTGACAATTCAGATCTGATTTTTGAGTTAGGAGTCCAATATGCAGAGCATCGGAATCTGAATGCAGCTTTGCATTATGCCAAGCAGTATATTGATGCAACAGGGGGTTCCATACTGAACGGTTGGAGATTGCTTGCTTTGGTATTATCTGCTCAACAGCGCTTTTCTGAGGCTGAAGTAGTCATTGATGCTGCTTTAGATGAGACTGCAAAATGGGATCAAGGACCATTACTCAGGATGAAAGCAAAGCTAAAAATTTCCCAGTCACTACACATGGATGCCATAGAAACTTATCGTCATCTCCTTGCATTGGTTCAAGCCCAAAGGAAATCATATGGACCTTTTCGAAGTACACCTCAGGTTAGATTCTGCATCTTATTTACCTGGTTACGAAACTATTGTCAGCAAATATATTTAATTTTATTACTGATAAGTATTGATTTTAAGCTATATAGGTTGAGGCTGATAACGTAAATGAATATGAAGTTTGGCATGGTCTTGCAAATTTGTACTCCAGCCTTTCTTATTGGAAGGATTCAGAGATCTGCTTGGCAAAAGCTAGAGCGCTCATAGAGTACTCAGCAGAAACATCGCACACAGAAGGCAAGATCTAAAACTTAATTTACTATGAGAACAAAATTTGAAAATTTTGTGTTTATTTTCCTGTGGTTTTTGTGTTATGAAGCAAGTTTGCTGATTACTTTTTCCAAAGTCTAGTCTATATGGGTCCAGTTATCTTATTCTTGAAAATGGGCTACATGATAGAGCAAGGAAGTTTACCTAGAAGGTAGAGTCCAGTTAGAACTACCTGGAAAAATCAGTGGGTAGTTGCCCCCACTATGATTTTGAAAAATTTTGGGGTTCACTCAAAGTTTTGAATTTTTTAAAATTTTCTAAAACTTGCCCTCCCTAAAAAATAGTAAAATTTTAGGGTACTTCCATATTTTAGAAAATAAGTAGATAAAAAAATTAGACTTAGAATCCAATATTTAGAATGTGTCTAGCATGAAATATATTTTGGATTAAATTATTTCGATTTAATTGGACTTGAACAATTTATTTGTGTTGAATTACATTGGTCCTATATCTAAGTTCGGTCTTAATAAACCTCTAATATGTTGATTTTTTTTTTTTCAAATTATTTGTATTAATTTTGTTCTATTTTGATTATTTATTTCCCTTTTAAATGGTTTCATAAAGGCATTGCTAAAGTATTGAGTTTATTACCCTTTTAATTTGATATCAATGTTGTCCGTTACGTTTCGTGGATAGCTTTACAACTTTTAGTGATAAGCAAAATAATTTTATTTTGAAAAGAATGATATTGCAATATAGATTAAATCACACAGTGAGCATATATTCCAATAAGGCCACATGGAGTCTAAGAGTAGCTTGACACACCTTTGTCTATTAAATATATTATAAATTTTCACAAAACCAGAAGGAGACTAGGTGAAATAAATGTGTGACCATTTTCCTATTGCTTTTTTCTTTATGTCATGGGATATATAAATTGCACTTTCAATTAGCATTGTTCCAATAAAATCATACTTATAAAAAGTGTTAAGACTTGGTACTTTGTGAAATAAATAGTAGAATTAATAAAATAAATTTATTTTAGAACTAATAAGATAAAATTTATTTATGAGTCTTAGGTTGCCCTCACTGTGAAAAACTACTTAATAAAAACTTGGGTTGGGTTTGGGCCAAAATTCCTCAACTCGAATTGAATCTCCCTCTTTTGCATCTACTTCACACCTCACCATCTATAGCTTCCCACTCTTTTAAGCAATCTTCTGTCTCTCCTTTATCCGAAATTTCTCCTGCACCTTCTGCAGTATCTTTACCCACAACTGACCCACCTTGTCCAGTTGTTCCACCTAGTGTTTCTGATTTTGCTAACCTCCATCCCATGCAAACCAGATCTAAATCTGGCATCTCTAAAAAGAAGGCCTTGCTTACTTCAGTTTCTCCTTTAGTTCCTCCATCAAAACCCACCTCCTATACCACAGCTTCTAAGGATGCAAATTGGAGATCTTCTATGTCTAGGGAATTTACTGCTCTCTAGAGACAAGGAACTTGGAGTCTTGTTCCTCCTTCACCTACTCATAATCTTATAGATTGTAAATGGGTTTATAAACTCAAATACAATCCTGATGTTTCTATATCCAGACACAAAGCCAGATTGGTTGCTAAAGACTTCCATCAACAAGCTGGGGTAGATTTTGATGAGACATTTACTCTAGCTGTCAATCAAGCTATTGTTAGGGTTATTCTCACCCTTGCAGTGTTTTATCACTGGCCACTGCATCAGCTGGATGTTTGCAATGCATTTTTATGTGGTACACTTCATAAGGAAGTTTATATGGTTCAGCTCCAAGGTTTGTGGATCCTACATTGTCCAACCATGTCTGCAAGCTTCATAAAGCTCTCTATGGCCTTAAGCAAGCACCCAGGGCTTGGTTTGAAAGGTTCACTGCTCACTTGTCTCTTTATGATTTCAAACCATCCTCTGCGGGTACTTCTCTGTTCATAAGGACCTTAGATACATCCATTACAATCCTCTTGTTATATGTGGATGATATTATCTTGACTGGTAATGACCCTTCCTATATTTAGTCTCTTATTACCAATCTCAACACTGAGTTTGACATGAAGAACCTGGTTCCTCTTAAGTATTTTCTAGGCCTTGAAGTCACTTATACAGCTTATGGTGTCTTTCTCAGTCAACACAAATATGCCACGGATTTACTTCTCAAAGCTAATATGTCCATTGCTAAACCAGTTTCCACTCCTTGCTCCACTAACAGTCGTCTAAGCAAAACACAGGGCACTCTTCTTGTTGATCCCACAGTTTATAGAAGCATTGTTGGTCAGCTTCAATACCTTACCTTCACTAGACCTGACATCTCTTTTGCGGTCAACCATGTCTGCCAGTATATGCACCAGCCTGCTGCTGTTCATTTTTCAGCCGTAAAATGCATCCTTCGCTATATACAGTGCACCAAATCTTTTGGCATTCATCTTGTTCCTTCTTCTTTAGCCTTGTCTGCGTATTTGGATGTAGATTGGGCAAGGGATCCCAATGACAAATGATCAACTATTGGTTTCACTCTTTTCCTTGGTTCTATTCCCATACATTGGGGATCAAAGAAACAATCCACCGTTGCATGCTCATCCACTGAGCCTGAATACAGATCTCTTGCATCCACAGCTGCAGAGTTTTACTGGTTTCGAACCTTATTGTATGATCTGCGAGGTCTTTTTACCTGATCCTACAATTTTGTGGTGCGATAATGTGTCTACACTTGCCCTCTCTTCAAATCCGGTTTTCCATGCTTGCACTAAACACATTGAAAGCGACTTTCACTTTATTAGAGAGAAGGTCACTCGCAAAGAACTTCAGGTTCATTATATTTCTACTGAGACATCTTCACTAAAGGTTTTTCTCCATCAAGATTCAGTCTTCTTCGAGGCAAACTGAAGGTATGCTCCCCCCCCCCCCCCCCCGGTCCCGCCCGCCCGCGGGGGGGGGGGGGGGGGGGTGGTGGTGTTAAGATAAGTCATGCGCAAGCCAGCTCAAGTCATTCATTCACAGCCCAGCTTACTCAACTAGCACTACTAACTAATTCTGTTAGAATAGCCGCCTGTAACAATAGATTATTAGTTAGTTAGAACTAACCCATGCCTATTAGTTAGTTAATAAAATCCTATTCTAGATATATCCCTAGCGTGTCTGTACGTCTTCCCAAAATGTGTTGAATGTGTCCCTAGCTAATTTAAACACTTTTTGTGTTTGTTTCTAATGAAAGAGTGAAGATTTCATTTTTTTTATTTTGTGGGGGTGGGGGGGTATTTGGTGATTTTTTTTATGGGGTCTCTCAATAAATCATCATTAATTCCAAATGTTTAGTAGTGTAGAATCTATCAAAACAAATTCTATATGATTCATTGCAGTATTATATGTTTCTAGTAAAATTAAGAGAATCAATTCGAACTTGTCAAATTAAATGCAAATAAAATTCAGGTCAATTCATCATAAAATGTCTACTCAATTTCATCCATCTGTGGGAGTGAGCAAATGAGATGATAAAAATATGGATACCCACAGACTATCAATGTTAGAGAGAGAGAGCAGATTTCTCTCTCAAAGATATGCTATGTACATTTTTAGTCCCTATTTTTGGGTTTTTTTTTTGAAAACATTGGGGGACCATGGCCCCTATACAAACAATGTGACTCCATCATTTAAATAGGAATTTTCAAAATCAACACATGACAAGTGCATTAACCTTTTTAACTCCCAGAAATATCGATCCCTATCGATCCCTTTAACATAGATGATCTGAATAAAATAAAGATTTCTTTGAAAGTAGAGTATGGTGTAGGTTAAAATCAAACCCAGTTGATGAAACTTACATACTTTAGGATATTGTTATTGGCCTAGAATGACAAAATACGTATGACAGAAGCAAAAGATATATAGCACAAAACTTAAATTGAGTAGATGTAGTCAGGGTTCAAAGTATTGTCCAAGTCGGATACAACTTGGCCCTTGCCAAACGGATAACGCTACCCGATACACATAAATCATAAGTCTTATCTGACTTGGCATTGACTGTGACACATTCAGTAGAGTCGGTCAAACTTGGATACGATTTGGTCGCCTTGGTTCGAGTATTAACCGACACTGTCTAACTGAAACTAGAACCGAATATCACTCACCTAAACAGAGAACCGACAAACAAAGACTCTAAAACAATAGAAAAGGGACAAGAAAGAGAAGGAAAAATCGAGGGCCACATGAGTTTTCTGTGAAATCCACATGCAGAGCCCAATCCAAACAATTATATGTAAGGAGAAGAAGAAACTAAAAACATACTAGGAAAATCAAAGTCACTACGGTTCCTTCTCGTCCTACTCTTCTTCTTCTACGATCCCGCAGCCAAAACCAAATGAAATGGGCATCAACTTCTCGTCCATCAGATTGAAGGTCCAATTGCGAGCCTTTTCCCTCCTGGTCGATTTCCCTCTCTCTTTCTCTCGCGATCTCTCTTTCTATCAATGAAGTTTGGAATGGGGCGATTGGTCTTCTTTGGGCATTAATGGGTCAATATTCCTTTTTTTATTTTGTTTTGGATGATTGCCTTTTTTGGTAAAGGGACCACTAGACTTCTATTAAAATAATAGATTGCAGTATTGTTTTTCTTAGTGTTTTTAATTATTTTGGATGGTTACCTTATTTTGGTAAATAGTTTTTTACACTTAATTTTATAATAATAATTGGGTATTTTATTGTTTAGTTTTTCGGGATTAATTGTACAGTTTAGTTTTAATACATCAAAAAAGTAACTTATCTATTGCATTAACTTAATTTCTTATATAAATTAATTTACTTAATATGTCATGAAATGCTTTCATTAAGCACCGATGAGGATAAATGTTTCCGGTAGCACCATTTCATTTTATTTCCTATACATTTAATGTGTTAGATGATTTCTTTTGTCAAATCATATATGGATTATGTTATTTGCAATTTTTAAAAAGTTTTATAATTCTTTTATAATTTTTTGAGCCTTCTATCAAAGCATATTTTGTATATTGGCTGATATTCTGAGTTTGATGAGTGTAGTGTATTTGACTAAAGTAAGAGCTTTACTTGTTTTTTTTTTTAGTTGGTTTCAATATCTAAGGAGAGTATATTTATCCATCAGAAAAAAAGATGGAAACGATTTATTTTCTGGTACGTTGCATCTGCACCAAATGTATGCACACATATTTAGACATCTAAGAATGCATTCTTATGTCTACTAGTATTTGGAGACATCATTTAAAGGGTATAGTTATCAAAATTTCCTAAATCCCTGACGACCCACGGTCTGGGTATATCTATTTCAAATGGTGTGGGTTCGCGATCTAGATCACCATAATGTATGATCTCAAATTGTATATATAGGACAAATATAAAATATATATTAATTAATTACGTACCAAAGTGACCCACGATCCAAGTGACATTGTGACGGAATTGGCTTTATAGTGGAAGCCTATTGCAAATAGATACTCATCTTTTATCATCGCTTAAACATGCAATTTCCTCTCATGAAAAGAAAAAAAGAAAGAGAAATAAAAGGAAGAAAAGTTTAATATCCTTTTGTTACTGTGTTAGGCATTATGCATGGGAGACGTGGAGAAATTCATGAGGCTTTGGCTGCTTATATTAATGCTCTTTTATTGGAACCGAGTTTTGTGCCTTGCAAGATCTTGATTGGTGCTGTGTTGTCTTCAAGGGGCTCAAAAATGTTGCCCGTGGCAAGAACCTTACTATCAGATGCATTGAGGATTGAACCTACCAATCGTATGGCTTGGTATCACTTGGGATTAGTTCACAGGGATGATGGGCGGATAGCTGATGCTGCAGACTGTTTCCAGGCAGCCTCCATGCTTGAAGAGTCTGATCCCATTGAGAGCTTCAGTTCTATTCTTTGACCATTCCCATCAGTTGAAGGTTCAAACATTCATTACTTTATTCTTTCTTTGTTCCACCCTTATATTTATTGTTGAAATGGCAGGTATCCTTAGGGACCAATACTTGGAAAGAGTTTTGTGGACGGCTTCTGTATAGTATCTTTCAAACTTTTATTCTACTGTCTTGTATCCATCTCATGATCACTAAGGCTGGAAAATAAAATAGGGTTTTTTTTGGGGGTGTGGGTGGGGTGGGTTAACGAATATTGAGATTAGGCTTGGGAATCTAAGTTATTGAGTTTTATTTTTCTTTTAGACTTGAGAAAATAGAATTTGTAGATGGATTTTTTGAATCATACATTTGTTCTCTTGTTGCCTAATCTGAAAATTATGTTGTTCGATCAATTGATTCTCTCTGAAAATGAATCATGTATTCATGTTCTGTGTGATGTACCATTTGTAAATTTTATTATGTGGTCTTCTGAAGGAGCACAGTTTATCCCTCCCTTCTCCTTTAATTACAGTTGGAAATCTTCAAAAAGCTGCCATTACTTCATCATTTATATTTGTTTCTTTGAGACTTATGCCTGGGAAGCACGTATCACTAAACTTATTTAAACCATACGATAATGGAATGTTTGTGGAGGCGAACTCAAAATAGGTAAATTATCATTCTCATTTAAGTCCAAAAGCTGCTGCTATTTGGAAGACAAGACCTGAATAGACAATTGGAAAATGGTAACAACAACCCCCCCCTCCTTTTTCTTTCTCTGTTGATGGACATTATTTTGGGTTGTGTTTGTGTTTGTGTTTGTGTGGTGGGGGTGGGTGTGGTGGATTTGTTGCATGTGTAAGCAGTTGTCATTGCAGAGATTTAATTGGTTGTTGCCGTCTCTTGCTCAGCAATTTTTATAGATGATTTTAAAAGGCTTATTACAAAAGCTACGTTCTTGTCTTATCTGTTTTTAGTTGGATTGAATACTGTGTGATAGGAAACTCTCACAGGGTGTGTTTGGATGGCAGGGTTGGACTGGATTGGAGATCTTCAAAAATATCATTTCTTTTCCAATCTAAACCCACTCATCTGTCGACCGGTTAGGATTTAAATGAGTATATTCAATCCTGTTCAGTGTTTGGGTAGCACATAGCACAACTATTAGTCCCATGGATAAGGGTGATGTAATATAGTTTGATTGACTTATGTTCCTAGTCTATCCAATCCAATACTATGTTTGATTTATAAATTAGCCACTAATCAATTCCAAACAAATTTTTATTTTTATTTTAATGTGTGGGTTGTACATGGTGAAACACAGAACAGTGCTAGAACCACCAATTCGTTTGTGTTTTTCCATTTCACAAGAAATCCAAAGAAAGTCCCAAAAATTCCCTCAATATCTTCCTTCTTGTCTCTGCTCACAGTTGTTCATGGCTTTATGGGGTTTAAATGAACTGTCTAATTGAGCAGCAAGAAATTTCTGGAAAATTTTCTTATCAACAATTTTGAGTACATGGGAGAGTAATATAAATATAAATAATAAATGGATGGGAAGAGACGTTGGAGGGTAAGAGTAAGACTAATGGCTTATGACTTTGTACAAATATGTCATTTTAACCTATATAGGCATGTTAAAGTTGACTTTGACTTTTCAAACCGGAGCAGTATAAACATCAGTGAAATTTTCGATGCACTTTTTTATTTACCAAACGCGGGATAAATGGGTTTTACATGTTTTTTTATCCTATCCTATTAATGTTATCTCTCTTTTAACCCGTGATCCAAACATACCCACATGTCATAAACCTGAGATTCAGTTGTGAAGAGCTGCAATATTAGATAGAATATTAGTCTATAGGGAGTTAAGAGTATTAATAATGTGGGTGGCTCAATGAGAATAACCTTGGTTGCATTGCCACTTGTGGAGCACATAAAAGTGAATAACCTTAGAACAGGGACCTTTGTTTGCATAATGGTAAGAGGCAACTGGACTCAACTGAATGTATCCTTGTGATAACCACCTGATGCGGTTTACATGAACCTTAGATGTTCTGTGCTAGAGATGTGACTGTAAGCATAAGTATATTGTTATTCATTCTTTAGATTATAACCGTGTTCGTTATTGTTTTACAAAAGAGGGAGGATGTATTGGGTTTCACACCAACCCTAATCTGCTGCTCGTCTCCAAAAACTTTCAAATAATATTGTAATAAAATTTTAAAAACAAAATACTACTATTTCCATACGGTTTCTGTAACCCAAATTAACCTTATTGAGTCTCTCTATTTTGCTTTCGCCCACCACCCTCAGGCAGGCCTGACTCCCAATCAGATCAAGGCTGTATGATAGGAGCGAAAGAACCATCTGATGAGCCCAAATCTAACTGGGTCAGCCCAATAAATCAAGTGAACCCAAATCAGCTAAAAGACAGATTAAACTCAGTTCGTCAAATCAACCTAGCCCAAGGTCTAAGGAATTCAAGAAGATTAAAGCACGTGAAGAGCAATTATTGGAATACTCACTCTCAAAGATCAAGACAACCTTTAATTGTACTTACCTTTTATAGCTGCCTGAAGAATTAGTACATTTACCCACACGTCACCGCCTCAACTTAAGGTTCTGTGCCTATAAATTGTAAGATCTCTTTACATGAGAGGACATCTATCTCTACACTTCTCTACACACCCCACACATAACTTTTCTCTCTCTTCTAGCTATTGTATCCCTCCCGGGGCTAATCATTGCTCTCTCTCTCTCTCTCTCTCGTTCACCTTACTTAATCAATAAAAGGTCCCCTCGCCACCGTTGCCATTTTTCGGAGTGGAGTAGGTCACTCGGACCGAACCACTATATATCTGCGTGTTGATCCGATATTTACATTATTGTCATTGATTGTTCTATTAATTGTCAATTAATTACACTTTATCACACACTCGACTGTTGATTTTACATAAGACTGTTTTGTGCATCATCACCACCCATTTCCACCGCCCAAATGCCATCCCATCACCATAGTCCCTGAACGGCTGAACCAGTTCACTCCAAGTCTCCAACCCATCTCGATGGTCGGTCATGCATTCAATTGTTTCTTACCAACGAGCAAACTAAAGTTAATTAACATTTACTTTACACCTACACATACACTACCGCAACAACACTAGGGGCATCTTTGATTTAGGTACAAATAAAGGATATGATTGAGTAATTAGTTTTCATTCAATCCATAAAACGATGTTAATAAGAGTATTATTTGATCTTATCATTGTATAACACGTTTGGATCAACGTTGGGACAATATATAAATTTATAATTATAGTACAAACTTTATGTTTGGATTAAGTAATAGTGTATGGTATTAAATTAAAAATAACAAAATAAATATTGAGGGCAAGAATTTGCATTATGTGTAATTTTTATATAAAGATGTGACTCTAAATTTGCAACAATAATAAAGTCATTGCATTTTTAATATTCAACTTGTTATAAATAATACCACCTACTACATGGTATTAATTACTACTTAATATTATGTGTAAATAATAATAGTGAACTAGGTCGGGATTAATTAAAATTAATACCGGGTCACAATAATCTCATCTAAACTTAAAATTATATTATTACCGGATTAAATTAATTCAATCCACTCCTTAATACCTAAACTAAACATACCCTAGAGGTACAACACCCTTCCACGAGAAACATAAATGCAAAAACATATATGATCTAAAAAAGGTCTCTTAGTGTACGAGGTACTTGTTCCTGTGAGCTCAAAGAGAATTAGATATGTGTTGGAAACAATGGATTTTTAATAATTATTTTTGAGCAATTGAGTTAAATAAAAGTGGGTGAAATTAAGTTTAAATGCGTTTTCCTCCGCGAGAAGGTTAACGTAGTATATTTATTTGTTTAAAATTATTAAGTATTGAATGAGAAATTATGTCTCAAATGATGGAAGCAATTAAGTTTAATAAAGTGTAATGTATAAGACTTGTCCCACATTGGAAGAAGACTAAAATTTTTGTTGGTTAATATATTCCTAGTTGGCTTCATGGGTTGGGCCTCAAGGGGACCATATTTATGTGAGTGGAGCGAGCACCTACACAACTTTGGTTACCACATGTCTCGCCACGCCACAACCACGACCGGACCGGGCTTGGGCTTGGGTCTTGGGTCAACAAGATCTTATATTTTTGGAGAAAATTTATTTGATGCGGTGCGGGTTGTGGGTCAAACCAAATGAATTTAGATTTGTATTGTAGTTTTTTTCTTTCCAATTGAAATTTAAATATCCAAACAAAATTTTAAATTTTTTGTCCATTAATTATTTGAATTTGGTGTCGAAATTGATTTGTGTCTGTTCAATCTAGATGTGCCTTTTCCTTCTTTGTTACTGTTCAAATTAAGGGTGTATCTATTCGATCCGAACAGATTCAATGAACAGTGACATCCTGTGACTCTTTAGACAATCCGAACAACTACCAAGAGTCTATAAATAGACTGGCTTACTGCCATTTTTATCACATCGAAAAATAGACAATAATCTTCTACATACTACTACATCTTTCTCTCTCTTTTTGCATTACATTTTTTTTGTACGATTCAAGTACAAAACACAAAGTTGTGTTAGTTGGAATCTTGAAGATTGAAGTGTTTCATCATCAAGAATAAAATTCGTTCTATCTTGGGAGACAGTTGCTTATCAACCTTAAGCATCGAGAGGGAACAAATCCGTCTTAAAAAACTGTGATTACATAGGCCTCGAATTATTTCTGATTTCTGTTATGCGTCGTAAGTGCGTTTCTATTTTAACATTCTATTTTATTTATTAGCTTGCATATAACAGTATACTTAGTGATTATAAAATTGTTATAGTAATTTTGATTATATATATATTGGATAACAATCTTAAGACATATCTTGTACGTATTGTATAATTAGTTTAATTACTGTTATAATCTAAATCAGAATTTGTTCTCTCGGGAAATTTAATGGCTTGGAATTCCAAACATTTTTCAACAAAAGATGCTTTGCTATCTTACCACATTGAACCTTGCAAAGTTTCTAAGTGAGGATGTCTTTGCACTTAGTGAAAATGAAACTGATAAGAAGAAGTTGATTTTTGTGGATGCTTGGAAGCGTTCGAATTTCTTGTGTAGAAATTATATCTTGAACGGACTAGACAATATTTATAGTGTTGTCAATTCTGCAAAAGAGCTTTGGGAGCCTTCAGACAAGAAATATAATATCGAGGATGCCGACACAAAGAATTTTATTGTTGGCAAATTCTTAAATTATAAAATGGTGGATTCAAAGACCATTATAACCCAAGTTCAAGAACTTTAAGTTATCTTTCATGATATCCATGTTGAGGGTATGTCTCTTAATGAGTCATTCCAAGAGTTTGTGATCGTGGAAAAATTACCACCACTTTGGAAGGATTTCAAGAATTATCTCAAGCATAAACGTAAAGAGATAAAATTTGAAAAATTAATTATTCATTTGAGGATTGAAAAAGATAACTGCAAATCCAAGAAGAAAAGTGGCGTCTTTAACTTCGTGGAGTCTAAAGCCAACATGGTAGAAGGTGGGATAAAGACTAACAAAAAAATGAAGCATAATGATGAAGGTCCAAATCAAGGATCTAAGAAGTTCAAGGGCAAGTTTTATAACTGTGGCAAACCTAGACATCTCTTTAAAGACTGTCGAATGCTCAAGCAAACGTGACTAAAATAAAGAACCTTTCAATGGAAATCTCTGACATGAATCTCTCAACAGTCGTATCTGAATGTAATTTGGAGGGAAATCCAAAGGAGTGGTGGGTTGACACCAGCGCTACTCGACACATTTGCTCCAACAAATAGATGTTCTCTACTTACAAGAAGTTAGAGAATGATGAACAATTCTATATGGGAAGCTCCTCTACCTCCAATGTTGAAGATGCTACAAGGTGATACTAAATATGACATTTGACAAGGAACTCTCCTTGAATGAAGTGTTTCATGTGCCCCAACATTCGCAAGAATTTGGTGTCCGGATCTTTACTTAGCAAAAATAGTTTTAAGTTAGTATTTGTATCCAAGAAGTTTGTGCTTATAAAGAATGAAATGTTTGTAGGAAAGGGATAGTTGAATGATGGACATTTTAAGCTCAATAGAATTCTTGTACCCAAAACTATTATTAATAAGAATGAAAATAATTCTTCTTAGTTGCTTGAATCTTCAATTACATGGCATGTTAGGTTAGGACATGTTAATTATAATATAATTAGAAGATTAATCAATATGAATGATTTTCCTAAATGTTTTATTGATTCAAATGATAAGTGTGAGACTTGTGTGGAATCAAAGTTGACAAGAATATCTTTCAAAATAGTTGAAAAAAGTACCAAACCTCTTGAATTAATTCACAGTGATATTTGTGACTTAAAATTTGTGCAAACTAGAGGTGATAAAAAATATTTTATTACTTTTATTGATTATTGCACAAGATACTGATGTGTTTATTTAATTAGAAGTAAAGATAAGACAATTGATATGTTCAAATATTATAAAAATGAAGTTGAGAATCAACTTCGTAGAAAAATTAAGGCATTAAGAAGTGATAAGGGAGGTGAATATGAATCTCATTTTGTGGAGTTTTGTTCTAGAGATGAAATCATTCACCAAACGACTGTCCCCTATTCACCACAATCAAATGGTATAGCTGGACGCAAAAATTGAATATTGAAAGAAATGATAAATGTTATGTTATCAAGTTCGGGTGTACCTCAAAATTTGTGGGGGAAGCTTTAGTATATGCTAATTATATTCTTAATAAAATGCCTCAAGTGTAGCAAAAATGGTAGTTCTTAAATCTAAAAAGGTTAAGATAGAACCTAAAACAATTGATTGTATATTCATTGATTATTCCCATAATAGTAGTGCATATCGATTTCTTGTCATAACTCTAAGATTTCTGTCGTTGCATATTAATACAATTTTGAAATCAAAGAATGTTTCATTCTTTGAAAATAATTTTTCATTTAATATATCACATAAATCAAGCTCATTAAAGAGACCAGTTGATGCTACGACTAGTAATGGTCAAGTCAATATAGACAAGGAGTTTATACAAGATGAACCTAGACGTAGCAAAAGGACAAAGACTTTTAACGTCGTTTGGTCCTAATTTTTTAACTTATCTATTTGAGAATGATCCTCAAAGTTTCAATGAAGCTATGTTCTTCTCCGAAGCTCCTTATTGGAAGGAAGTAATTAATTCTGAAATTGAATCCATTCTAAAAAATCATACATGAGAATTAGTAGATCTTCCACCAGGTAATAAATTAAACATTTAGGCTGTAAATGAATCTTTAAAAAGAAAATGAAAGCTGATGGATCCATTGACAAGTACAAAGCTAGACTTGTAGCCCAAGGTTATAAACAATGGGAAGAATTGGATTATTTTGACACTTATTCACCAGTTACTAGAATAACATCCATCCGAATGTTAATTGCTATAGCTGTTTTGAATGGTCTTGAGATACATCAAATGGATGTAAAGACAACATTCTTAAATGATGAATTAGATGAAGAAATATACATGAAACTACTTGAAAGGTTCATTGCTAATGGACAAGAAAAGAAAGTATGTAAGCTTGTTAAGTCTCTTTATGGTTTAAAACAAGCACCAAAGCAGTGACATGATAAATTTGACAAAGCAATGTTGTCAAATGGATTTAAAATAAATGAGTATGACAAATGTGTTTATATCAAGAACACTCATAGTAGATACGTTATTGTATGTCTTTATTTAGACGATATGCTAATTTTAGGCAGAAATAATGATATCATTAAAGTTACCAAATTGGATATTGACAAATATGTTTGAAATGAAAGACCTAGCTGTTGCTGACAATATATTAGGAATTAAAATTTCTATAACGTTAGATGAACTATCTTTATCTCGAGAAAATATTCATTACAACGATGATACCACATGACAATGTAATGTGGTATCACCAACCAATAATATTAAAACAAATAAACAAATGGACTCCACAAAAATTAATAACTAATCTGTTATGTAAACAAATAACTCTCCACTCTTCTTCCACGTTACCGCCTGATTTAGCAGGTGTTCACGCAGTATTCCATGTCTCTATGCTCCGGAAATACACACCTGATCCGACTCATGTGGTGGATTGGGGCGAGCTTGTTGTTGATACAGATGGGACCTTTGAGGAGGGACCGGTGCGTATCATGGATAGCCGGGAACAGGTTTTGCGAGGCAAGACCGTGAGGCTAGTGAAGGTGCTTTGGCAGCACCGGGGAGTAGAGGAGGCAACATGGGAGCGTGAGGACACCATACGTGCCAATTACCCTTTCCTGTTTGAGGATAGAGGTACATTTTCATACTTACGGCTTGGTATTGAGAGTACATTACTTGTTGCATATGCATGCTATTAAATGTATATGTGTATGTGAATTTCAGGGACGAAATTCTTTTAAGGGGGGGAGAATGTGAAACCCGGGAAAATTTGAAATTTTTCTGAAAAAGGGCAAAATGGTAATTTGCCATTACTGCACGTATTTGAAATACATATGTTCTAGACCTCGGATGAGGAAACGGAGTGCGTCGTTGGATTCGCAACGCGAAATCTAGTGACCACCAGAAATTTCGTTGAATTCCGAGATAGTCGGATTTTGCACGTAGTTCGAGACGACTGCGTGGCGATTGACCTTGTAAAGGTCCCAAAAAACGAGAAATATTAAATTTCCTTAAAATTAAGTTAAAGTTCAAATAAAATTAAATTGAAGTTAACCGAGATCAAATAAATCGTTTCGGGATAAAATCGGACCCGATTAAGTGGGGGACATGTGGCTCGACTCGGGCCAAGTCTTAAAAAGTATAAAAGGGGCAAAATATCTGAAAAATCAGATATTCTATACCCATTTGGCCGGCTGGTTCAGGCGTGAGAAGAGAGAAAGAGAGAAAATCAATTCTTCAAGTCTTCTCTCTTGGATTCCCGGAGCTCCGTCGCTCGGATCAACAAGAACCAATAATTAAAGTTGCTCTACGCGGTGAGGGCTTCGACTACGTACCAAAAACAAGGCGTTTCACCGAATATCCAAGGGTGAAGTTTGGGGAAAGTCTTGGTTTTTGAGTGATTTTGGTGTATAGAGATTGCCTACATCTCTATTGAGGTAGGGGTTATTCCTATCTTGGATTATTCTACCTTAGGTGTAGCTAGGTTAAGGATATATACATATATATACATGCATGTGTAATGATGTATATATGTGTTTATGGTTATGAGAATGGAAAGGTGAGCATGAAATTAGCTTAGGCTTGTTGCTAGCTAAATTTCGATATGTGTAAGTTATATGTGATGCATTATATAACTTGGTGATATTGAAGGCATGTTTTGTGTGTTGGAAGTTGTTGTTTTGCTTGAAATGAAACAATATGTTAGTGCCTATGAGGTGTTTGATAATATGCCTTGGTGGGTTGTTTAGATGATTTGTTTGGGGCCATTGGAATCACATGTTTGAATGTGTTATGGATGTGTTGACATATGCTCATTGATATGTTGTTTATGATGGTTTATGGAATTTACATGCTTATGATTTAAATTCCATGGAATGTGAAGATATGTGTTGATTATTGCTCATGTAGTATACATTACATATTGAGCATGATCATGGCATCACATTCATGGGACAATTGCATGAGTGTTGGTGTGTGGGAGATGCATAGATTTAATCGACACCTTGTTTGGTGCTTGATATGTGGGCTCGGGAGAAATTGGATCGACGATCCTTTTTGAGTCGCATGTTGCATAAGGAAAACTTGTGTTGGGTATAGCAAGAAGGGGCATGGCGACTTCCTTGGGTGCAAAACCCTAAACCACTTGGTTGAGTCACTTGGCCGGCGGTGAGATTCCAGAAAAGTGACACGGTGTACGGAACCGGCGGTGTGATTCCGAAAATCCGTTGCCCAAAGAAAACACAAGGATTTGGTTATAAAAACACCCATTCAATGGGTAGATTCCAATAATGATCGGATTTCATAACGATCATTGGAAGGATTTTTCCGTCAATAGACGGGTTACATTACACTTTGGCGTTGCATTGTGTTGTGTGAGTCGGTAAGGACTCGGGTTGAAATGCATGGGTGAGTGTCACTTCATTCCATGACATAGCATTGTTGCATTCCATCATAGAATGCATAAGTATGAGAAATGATTAATTATATGTTTATGTGATGATTACATGAGCATGTGCATCTAGGGGAAGAGTAACCTCTATAGGTTTATCTCTACTGGGCGTTGTGCTCACCCTATACGGGAAACAATTTCAGGTGTCGGGTTTACACCGGCGATTGGCTCCCATGGAGAGCATCAAGGGTGAAGAGGGCCTAAGCGCGGCCTTATCTCAAGATTTTGTATAAACAAACTTATTTCATTCCCTTTTTGAATTATATTCGTATGGGATAGATTGTAATGGTCGTGTATGGATCTTGTGCAAAATGTAAAAATATAGTTGTACATGTCTTGGATGAGGTGGAATTGAGTTAGGATGAATTGGAAATGAAAAATGGAGCAAGAAAGCAAATCTGGGCAGCAACTACCGGTAGTCAATGAGTAACTACCGGTAGTCGACTGTCCAGTGTGTATCAGCTACCGGTAGCCAACAGGTAGTCGTAACTCCAGAAGGTTTCGGCTACCGGTAGACAACAGGTAGTCGTAACTCCAGAAGGTTTCGGCTACCGGTAGACAACCGGTAGTCGTAACTCCAGAATGTTTCGGCTACCGGTAGCCGATAAACAGCTACCGGTAGTCATTCCAAAAATCTGAAATTTTCAAATGTTTTGCCAAATCTTTGGGCTTTGAATTTCCTTCCCTTAGATGATCAAAGTGGACCCTAATGGGGTACAAACCACGGTGTATGGGACTTTAATTGAATCAAATGAATGTTAAACCGAAGTTTCATTATGGGTTATAATCCCGGCTTAATAATACTCTTGATGTGGTGTCGGGCTAAGCGATATCCACGGATGTTTCCGCGGGTTGATGGGTTATCAACGGGACCCCCGGATTTTGGGGTGTCACAGTTTTATTATTGGTTTGTGATATCATGTCATCAATGGTGACATGGTATCACCGTTGCATTCAATATTTACTCATTTATCTCAATCTCGCTATACTAATGAAGTACTTGATAAGTTCAAGAAGTATGAGATGAAACTTATGAGAACACATGTCGACGTTAATATCCGTCTCTCTAAGAATAATGACGAAAGCATATCTCAATTAGAATATACACGTATAATTGGTAGTTTAATACCAATTAGAATGTACACGTATAAAAAGAACAAGAGAATTATGTCTTAATCTTGATGCATTCAAAGTCGAAGAAACATATTCGCACTATACACAGACTTAATGATTCTCTAAAGGCAATGCATTATTAGGCCATACATTGATCCCGCTTAGCAAGTACACTAGGTTTTACTGAAAACTTATAGGAAGCGGTCCTTACCTCTATACTCACAAAGGCAGACTCATCAAGGGTGTTCCACAACCGCTCTATCACCCCAAACAAGCTATGAGTTTTGTTAAGAACAAAGTCCAACTTTTTTGTTGTGGAAAAAACAATGCATTAACTAGATATGAGACTTTAGTTGGAATAAACTTACCCCCACCATTCCTAAAATAAAAAATGCACTGGAAATGTAACCTCGCGTTAACATTTCTTGGATAATACTTGACTAAATTTCCTTTGAACTCTAATCAAGAGATTTCCAACGTGTCGGCATCAACTTGTTAGAGTGGGCTACAATCAAGATTATCTCTATTGAATCAGTAATAGTCTCATACCTTTCATGGTTTTACTAATCTTCTCACCTCTTAGTGGTTTTGTTAACGGATCCGTTTTCATTTGATCAGGAGGCAAGTACTCAAGTGTAACTTTACCTTTTTTCACAATCTTCCGTATATGATTGTATCTCATAGCAATATGCTTGCTATTCTCTTATTCTTAGTCTTGTAAATCATTGCTTGATTATCACAATACAAAGTAATAGGTGCTTTAGGAATGTCAATAAAAGGAATGCATTTTATAAACTTTTTCATCCATATAATTTATTTACTAGCTAATGACATAGCATGTATTTAGATTCCATGGATGATAATGCAATGTATGATTGTTTCTTAGAAGACCATGTAACAATAGCACCACCTAAAGTGAATAACCAACCACGAGTTGATTTAGAGTTTATTCTATTGGATGCCCAATTAGCATCACTATAGCATTCAAGAATAGAACTTGTGCAATGATAATGTAATCCATAATTCATAGTATATTTCAAATATCTCAAAACTCTACTTAGTTCTTTCCAATGTTTAGAACTAGGATTACTAATAAATCTACTCAATATTCCTATAGCACAAGTAATATCGGGTCTCATATTATTCATAGCATACATCAAACTTCCAATAATCTTTGAATACTCTTCTTGATTTATCGATACTCCTTCATTGGGTACAAGTTTACAATTAGTATTTAAAGGTGTTTGACTAATCTTATAATAAAAAATGATTAAACTTCTTTAACACTTTCTTTGTATAGTGTGATTGGGTTAAGATAAAACCTCCATTGTATTTAATTACCTTAATCCCTAAAATTGTAACCACGGGTCCCATATCTTTAATGTCAAACGTTTGTGCTAAAAACCTTTTAATTTCATTAACACAATATAAGTTAGAACCAAATATCAATAAATCATCAACATATAAAGTCATCAAAACTTTGTAATCATTTGTACTCTTATAGAATACACAACTTTCTACTTGAGAGATTTTAAATCCAAAATTCTTAATCTCTTTCTTAAACTTTTCATACCATTGTCTCGGTGCTTGTTTAAGACCATATAAGGATTTATTTAACTCACATACCTTCTCTTTTTTCCCTTAACTACATAGCCTTCAAGCAGATTTATATAAATCTCTTCATCTAAAATACCATTAAGAAAAATAGTTTTAACATCTATTTGATGTACTTCTAAATTATAAACAGAAACAATTGCAAACATTATTCTTATAGATGTTATTTTAGTCACTGGTGAAAAAGGTCTCAAAATAATCTATACCTTCTTTTTGACTAAATCCTTTAGTAACTAATCTTGCTTTATACTTTTCTATACTTCCTTCAGTTTTAAGTTTCTTTCTTAAAACCCATTTACATCCTATAGTTTTAGTATTAGGAGGAAGATTAGTCAATGTCCAAGTGTTATTATCATGAATGGATTTGATTTCATCATCCATAGCCTTTTTCAATAAATTGGCATCGGGTAAAGTCATGAAAAAGTTTTAGGATCTTCTTCTATAGAGTATGTGAACATACCGGGTCCTAAATCCTTTTCAATCATGCGTCTTCTACTTCTTCTCAATTCACTAGGTTGAACCACTACTTCTTTATTAGTGTTATCCTTACTAACTATATCATGAGAATTCTCTTCATTATTTTGAGAAATATCAAATTGAGTATTATCAAACTCAATCATTAAGCCCTTTTCTAATTCATGTCTATTCGCATCTTTAGTAGTCAAATGTTCAAAATAAATGGCATGAGTAGCTTCAAAAACACTATTAGTATTCAAGTTTAAAAATCTAGACACTTTACTATGCATAGCATAACCAACAAATATAGATTTCGTAACTTTACTTCCTAACTTAGGTCTCTTTTGTGTTGCATCTAACACAGACTATGCAACCCTAAACCTTAAAATAATTAATGTTAGGCCTTCAATTTTTCCATAGCTCATAAGGAGTTTTATCTTGATCCTTGTTTAAGATTCTATTAGTTATATGACAAGCAGTATATAAAGCTTTACCCCAAAAACTAACAGACATATTAGATTGTATTAGCATAGCACTAACCATTTCTAATAAAGTCCTATTTTTCCGTTCGGCCACATCATTTTGAGGCGGAGAATTAGAGGCTGATTCTTCTTTAACTATTCCATGCATAGTACAGAATTTAATATACTCGTTTAGGCGATATTCACCCCAAGACTGTTTTCAACTTCTTCTTTGAATATTTTAAACTTTTCAAAAGTATCATCTTTTGTTCTAATCAAATACACATATGTATACTTAGAATAGTCATCAATGAAAGTTATAAAATATTTTTTTCCTCCTCTAGTCAAAAGATCTTTATTATCACATATGTCGGCATGAATTAACTCTAACAAGTTAATAGATCTAGTGGTAGATTTAAATGAATGCTTAACAATCTTTACTTGAGCACAACATTCACAATTTTGAGTAGTTAGAATACAACTATTAGTAGGCACAAAATTATGTGAAATCATGCGATTCATAGTAGTACTACCAATGTGTCCTAATCTATAATGTCAAACATCATTATCATGTGAATCAATGATATAAGTAGAAATATAAACTTTTTTATTTATACTAGGCAAGTACATATTGTCTTTGACATAGCCTTTCCCAACAAATGATCCTTTCTTTGAAATGATCACTTTTTGGGAATCAAATACAACTCTAAAACCATGATCATCAAGCTTCTTAACGGAGATAAGAATCTTCCTCAATCCCGGAATGTGATGAACATTCATGAGAGTGAGAACTTTACTAGAAGTAAAAGGAAGTTGCACGATTCTTTTTCTCATGATAGCACTTGTAGAGGAGTTCCCCCATGAACACGGCCTTTTCGCCAATAGCCTCATAAGTCTTGAAGACACTCTTGTGAGAAGTCATTTGACAGGTTGCACCCGAATCAACCCACCAACCTTCATCATTACTTATCATAAGAATCTCGGTAAGCATGGCTACCATGTCTTCGTTGTTTTCCACCAAATTGACTTCCTTCTTTTTGTAGCCTTTCCGGTAGCGACATTCCTTAGCAAAATCTCCCAACTTGCCACATACAAAACAAGAACCTTTCTTCTTCTTATTAGAAAACTCTTTTTTTTATTGAATCTTCCCCTTTTCCTCTCTGAGTTGGAAAAGTTCTTCTTCCCGTTATGAGACTTGTTGATTGGTTTAGTAGAGTTTGTATCTGACCCTTCAACATTATGCACTTTTTCGTCTTTCCTTGATTTTCAACTTTTTCTCTCAACCTTGCCTCATTTTTAATCTGAATGTGTTGAATTAATTCATCCAAATTTATAGACTTCTTTTTATACATTAACACCCTTTGGGAGTTTACCAATAATTGTAGAAACTTGAAAATTCTCAGAAAATGGTTCTCTGAAATCAACACATTCAATTTCAATTTCATTGAGAACATTCACTTCTTCTATGACATATTTTGAATCATCCATTTTAAAATCAACATACTTGTTTATAAGAAAAGACCTATTACCGACATCTTCACTCACATATCTTCGTTGTATTGCATATTCGTCATTGAATTAAGAATGTTGAAACGACAAACATAGTCATCCTCCATCCATTTTTTTTGTTTCTCAGTTTGTTTGTTGTTGGAGGTTCCTTGATTGTTAGAAGTTCCATCACCATTAGAAATTACATCATTTGAAGATTGTCCATTGGATGTTTCTCCTAAATGATATGACACAGACAACACATAGGCAACCTTTGCAATGGTCATTTGATAAAATACCTTCATACTCCATCACTTGTAATTGAGCCCATTGAACCTTTCAAGCCTTTCCACTTCATAAACATGAGTTTTCACCATCACAAAATTCATTCTAGAAGAGTTACTATCTCGAAATTGTTGTAGAATACAGTGTGGTAAAACAATTTCAAGTAGTTAAAAAGTAATAAATGAAAACCAAAGAAAATAGATCGCTAGAAAAGGCGCGACACTCGCTATCTTCAAATTTCTTTACTTATAATGCAAATGGACTCTTGAAAATTTTACCCCTAGGACACAATGCCTAACTTTTAAGATTATCAAAGACTGCACTCCTTAGTAATCTTGGAATCAAACACTCAACCTAAATATAGGAAATCAGAAAATATAGAAGCTTTGAATTAATGAGAAGAAGAAGACTACTTTTTTTTTTTTTAATTTTTTTATTATCCTTTGTTCTTGCACTTGAACCGTATTTATAGTGTTCTATGCATCCCTCAATGAAAGAGTGTAACCCTTCATAACCATGCCAAAAAACACTCCTTGAAAGAGTTGCAAGAATATAGCCATTAGAAACACTTGAAATAACTGTGAGTGGAAAAGGGATACTCAAACTAAAAGTAGAACCCCGCATATATAGCCAAATAATAGTACAAAGTGACATAAACATTCTTGTAGTCTAGACAAAATATAAAAGTCATAGTAAGGCTAAAAAAAGGGAAAAAAAATCCTAATAAACTAGACTATACTCCAACACTCCCACTCAAGCTAGGCGCAAAAATATCAACTAAGCCAAGTTTGACAATGGAGTCCCGGAGAATAGATAGAGTGAAAGGTTTGGTGAAAACATCGACAACCTGATCACGGGTCCCCACAAATAATCAAGATGAGGCTGACACGGCCTGTGCATGAACTAACTAACTCGGTTGACATCGAATGAAATGTCTGGCATAGTGTTAGCTAGGTAGATAAGTCTACCTACCAACCTCTGATAGACAGTCGGATCTCCCAACTCCCCACCTTCAGTAGTAAACTTTAGATTTGGAATCATTGGTGATGATGTCGATTTGCACCCTAACATACCAATGTCCGAGAGAAGATCTAGAACATACTTCCTCTTAGAAAGAACAATACCTCTACTACTACGGACAACCTCAATCCCAAGAAAGTATCGTAAAAATCCAAGGTCCTTCACATCGAAGGCCTTCCCAAGGTCTACCTTGGCCTGTGCAATCCTAGAAACATCATCCTCAGTAATAATAATATCATCCACATATACCAAAAGGATGACACACTGCCTAGAAGTGTTCTGTCGAATAAAGCATGTATGATCAAAATGACATTTGGTGAACCCTAAATGTACAACTACACCACTAAACCGAGAGAACCAAGCTCGTGGTGACTGTTTTAGTCCATAAAGAGACTAACGCAGTCGACACACCTTCCCAGCATACTCCCTCTCACCACGAAAGCTTGGTGGTGCATCTATATAAATAATCTTGTCCAGATCACCATGAAGAAACTCATTCTCCACATCTAACTGATGAAGAGGCCAAGAGTGCTCCGCAACTAGAGAAATAATCAATCGAACAATATTCAATTCTGCCACGGGGGCAAAGGTAGCACCAAAATCAAGACCTGGTACCTGAGTAAAGCCCTTCGCTACAAGCCTAGCCTTGTGACGATCAATAGTATCATCTTCAAGAAACTTCAAGGTATAAACCCAGCGACAGCCAACAGGCTTCACCCCTGAAGGTAAATAGATAATATCCCACGTATGATTACACTAAAGAGCATCCATCTCCGATTGCATGGCAAGAACCCACTGGGGCTCTCGCATAACCTCTGAAACAGAGTGACGAACCGGCATATCTGATAAGGCCATACTATAAGCTCGAAATGTAGGAAACAGATCACCATAAGAAACATAAGCAGAGATCGGATATAAAGTCTGGGCAGTCCAACCATAACGAATAATTAGACGGCGATCACGCCGTGGATAACGACCCTAAATCATCATCCTCCACTAACAATGTCTTATCAGGGAAAGTAACTGGCTCAGTACCTACAATCTCATCAGTACTAACAATAGGTGCATCAATATGCTCACCGAACTAAGAAGTATTACCTACATCGCCTAAGGTAGAGGGGACATCAGCAGGGGGATGAGAGTGAGAGCGACGAACATAAACCTGCAAAGGAAGAGAGACTGTTGACTCTGTACTGACAGGGACGAGTGGCTTTGGAGGAGGAGAGATTGATGACTCTGTAGTGATAGTGACAAATGGCTCTGGCTCTTGTGGTAACAGAAAATCAAAGGGAGTATCATCAACTGGAGGGGCAGACATAAGACTGAAAGAAAAATAAGAAATATGCTCAAGAAAGGTAACATCTAGACTGTGATACATATGACGCTTGATAGGATCATAGAACCGATACCCCTTAGACTGATGACAATAGCCCACAAAGACACAACGAATCACTTTATCATCAAGTTTATAGCAATTAGGAGACCGATCCTGAACAAAATATGTGCAGCCAAAAATACGAGGGGGGACCGAAAAAAGTGTCCGCTTAGGGAATAAGACCTGTAAGGGAACCCTATGCTGAAGAACACGACTTGGAGTACGATTGCACAAAAAAGTAGAAGTTAAAACAGCAAAATGCCAATAAGATTTTGGTACTCCCATACCTCTAAGCATATAATGTACCATCCCTATCAGACTCTTATTTTTCCTTTCAGCAACTCCATTTTGCTCAGGAGTATATGGACAAGTGAGCTGCTGAAGGATACCTTGAGAGGAAATGTGAGACACTAAGGTATCAGACACATATTCTTTGACATTATTCGAATGAAGAGCACGGACAATGACATCGAATTGTGTCTTAATCATCTGGAGAAACTAAGTGATGACAGTGAGTATATCAGACTTCTTATGCAAAAGGTAGACTCAAGTACAACGAGTATGATCATCTATAAATGTCACATAGTATCGAGCACCTGACAGAGTAGTAACAGGAGAGGGTCCCCAAATATTAGAGTGTGGCTTGTGTGACTAGTGCATGCGAGGAATATAACTGGTCCGAACATGTTTCGATAGGGAACATATAACACAGTCAAGTTTATCACCAACACAAGCATTGCTCAAAACAGAAAATAACATACATAAATATTTAAAATTTGTATGCCCAAAACGGTCATGCCACAACTGAACAGTTTGTGATGAAAAATTATAACGACAAGTACTAGGTAAAATACTAGCATGCAAGCTAGGAACAAATAAAGACAAAGCAAGTGCAAATGATGGAGATGGAGGAACTGGTGAAAATGAAGGTAGATCTCTTAGATAATATAGTCCATCTCTCTCATGTCCCCTGATAATAATCCTCCTTCAGGTCTTGCAATAACACGAATTAGATAAGAACACAATCGCACAGTGAAAATCTCTGGCTAACTGATGTATGGATAATAGATTCATGGCCAGCTTTGGCGCATGAAAAATCGAATGTAATGTAAAGTCATCTGGGAGGCAGTACTAACAATAGGGGCATGTGTCTCATCTGCTAGCTGAACCTGTGTATGTAACTGCTCGTCAAAAGTGGCGAAATGATGGGCCTCACCTGTCATATGACAATTGGCACCCGAGTTCAGCATTCAATGGGGAGACGGATTGACGCAAGCATGAAAGATATGAGGTATACTTGTAGTGGTGGCAATAGCAGTAGTCGGACCCTGAGAAGTCAGGGCGGACATAAGTATATCCAATCGGGAAGTGATAGCATCCATATTATTCTACCAAGGAGGAGTTGTAGGAGCAGTATCAAGAGTAGTGACAGTAGCTGGTGGTACCTCAGCAATAGTAGTAGTACGGCCGCGATGAGGTGGCTTAAGCTCCGGATGGAGCTTCTAGTAAGCAGCTCTGAGATGTCCTGATCGGCCACAATAATCACATTGACGAGAATCCCCCTATCTACGCTGATCTGGGGCGCCCTAACGGTGCTGGTCGGAGTGCTGTCTAGCTCTGGCTGAGGATCTTGAACGAGGCCCTACAGCAGCTGCAAGGGTCATATGGTCGGCCGGAGGAGTCAAGGCCATAACTGGAAGTGATACAATACGGATGCGACACTCATGCTGCTCAATCATCGCATACACCTCATAAAGAGACAGAAGCCTCAACATCGACAAGATCTGGGAACGAGGTCCCTCAAACTCATCACGAAGCCCCATAAGGAACTTATGAATCCTCTCTTTCTACTCTCGATTATGCCAGAATGCTGCTCCCTTGGGCTCTTTCCTCAGAATAGCAGTAAGATAATGTAGAGTCTCATACTCAAGCCAGCGCTGAGTCAAATAGTCATAATAATCCTGAATGGTCATATCTTCATGCCGAGCATATGAGAGCTCTTGAGAAAGCTCATAAAAAAGAACTTCCCGTCATGAATGGGAATACATCTCTGATAATACGCTCTATAGCTTCGGAACAGAGCTATGAAACTGGTGAATCCTACAAACAGATGGCTCCATTGAGCCAAATAACCATCTAAGAATAGCATAGTTCTTAAAGAACTACGCAGAATATCCAGAGTCGTCATCAACTGGCTTTGGGTGAGATCCCGTCAGCCAACCAAGCTTCCCTACACGGCCTAAGAAAAGATGGAATGAGCGTGACCACTCAGCAAAGTTACGGCCATTCAACAACTGTGCCGTAACCTTCTAAGAGATTATACCCGACATTGTCGGTAATGTAAATGTGTCAGTAGGTACTATATACTAGTGAAACATAAATGTGGGAAAACCAGGCGGTACATTTCAGGTGGAAGTACTATCAGTAGGGGTCTCAACGGGAGGGGTCTTAAGTCCCTCAGTAGTAGTCATATCAACAACAATATGTGGGCACCCGTGACAGAAAATACTCTAAGATAAATAGAGCAACAAAATAAGGAAGAACAATATAACTTCAGTCGAACAGTAGCGACAGATAAAGAAGGTCTAAAAAGCTCCCAAAAAATTAGGTCATGGTGCCCAAAAATCTAGTAAATATATAAGCGATCTACTACATTCAAAAACAGATCAACGTAGAAGAGGATCCAACCCCTCTTAATTGGTCATAGATGTTGCAAACCCAGGAAAAAGAAGTCAGTAGCGCGAAGAGATGGCGACACTGCCACGAAGAGCGCGAAGCACGAAGGTAGGACAACTGGGTTGATGCTGCTGGTTGGGTTTTCGCTGGGTTGGGTTGTTGGACTGGGCAGTGGGTCACTACTGGTTGGATCGCTGGGTTGCTGGACTGGGGTTTTTGGTTTAGGTTTGTGGGCTGCTGTTGGTGCTGGTGATTTTGGTTTGCTTGAGACTGTCAGTGGGTTGGTTGATTTCATTGGCTGTTGAATGTGGAATGGGGCAGTGGGCTGTGGGTGGTTTCACTAGGTGGCTTAGTGGTTTTGTTGGTGGGTTGCTGGGCTGCTGAAACTGGGTTGGGCTGGGTGGTGTTGCTGGTTTTAGGTCGCTACTGGGCTATGTCGGTGGAAGTACTGGGCTGCTGGGTTGGTAGTTTTTGGTGGGAGGCTTGGGCAGTAGGAAGGTGGTTGGGCAGTGGTGGATGCTGGGGTTACTGGTTTGTTGTTTTCAGTGGTTGTTGGGTATGTGTTGCTGTCGGTTTGTTGCTGGGTTACTGGTGGATGGTTTATGGCTGTTGATTATGGTAGAGTCTATGGTGGAGGTTAGGGTTAGGGTTAGAGTTTGAGTTTGACTCTGATACTAACTTGAAATAACTGTGAGTGAAAAAGGGATACTCAAACTAAGAGTAGAGCCCCGTATATATAGCTAAATAATAGTACAAAGTGACATAAACATCCTTGTGGTCTAGACAAAATATAAAATTCATAGTAAGGGTAAGAAAGAGAAAAGAAAAAGGGAAAAGAAACCCTAATAAACTAGACTATACTCCAACATAAATTAATCTCAAATAGAAAACCTACCACGTTCGAACAAGATTGCCATGCTCAAACGAACTAACTGTCAGTATCTCGATTCTGAGATTTCTGCCAAAGTACTGGGAGTAAGTCACGTTCAAAGGTGGGTGACATTCGAATGGATCGAAGTCCCAGTATCTCAGTTTTTGTCAGAAACCGAGAATTTGAAAAAGTACTGGGAGCAATGCTCATTTGAACGTGGTTTGCGTTCAAACATCACCTCCCTCATTCCTTTTATTTCTTCTTCTTTCTTTCTTCTTTTATATATATATATATATATATATATAACTTGAAGTTCTCATTATGTAGACCTCCTCTTAAAGAGGATTCCTTGAGACCTTGAGTGGAGAATGAAATTCTTCCTATATTTATTGGAGAAGATGAATCCATGAAGAACACCCAAGAACCAATGTGGGATTCTTGTATTTGCCCTCCAACTCTCACACACACACACACACACACACACACACACATATATATAATTATAATTATAACTTGAAGTTCTCATTATGTAGACCTCCTCTTAAAGAGGATTCCTTGAGACCTTGAGTGGAGAATGAAATTCTTCCTATATTTATAGGAGAAGATGAATCCATGAAGAACACCCAAGAACCAATGTGGGATTCTTGTATTTGCCCTCCAACTCACATACTCCAAATGTTTTGGAGGGAAGTGAAAATTTTATTTTCTCACCAATCTCAATTTAGAAGTACTACAAGTACTTTATGTATACTCTTATATATAATTATATATATGTATTTAATGTTTATGTCAATACATGCAAAGATGTTATACTAATATATCACTATTAGTAAATAACTATACATATATTTACCTATATATATAACAAAAAGATACTATAACATTTCTCTATATAACCAACCAAGCTGTTACTCATTGATCACTCATTATGTTATTTAACTTAGTTTTCATAATATCTAAAATTGTAACAATCAGTCCGACATATCAAAAATTTATCTAAATGTATCCATAAAGTATTCAAAGTGTGTCCAAAAATTTATAATTATTTAGTTATATGATTATACTAATTGATAGAATAAATAAAAAAAAAGAGTGGATACATTTAAATATACTAGTTAATGCACACGTGCGTTGCACGTGAACCATTTTGAGCATGAATATAATATACTACTGTAGAACTTTCAAATATACATTATTTAGAAGATTGGAAAATTTTCAAGAGGAATGTAATTGGAGTATTTCAGTTGAACTTTGGTATTACTTGACACTTGAACTTTTATATTACTTGACAATCAGGAAACAATTTATCTTCTCCCTATCTTCCTCCATATGATTTTTTAATTCACTGTAAGATCAGTCATCCATAGCTTTCTCATTGAACATGTTTGATTCAGGATGAAGCTTATGACATGAACTCATATGTGGACTTAATCAAATTCTCGATTTAGGTATATTAAAGCATCTCTTCAACCAAGCTTTTGTTAGATAGCAACAAGATGGCCTATGCTCAGCAGAGGTACCCTGAATTGATGGTTTTCCGCGATCACTATCAAGCAGGCATTTACCAATTCAAGGAACAACTTGTTTTGCATAATGCTAAACTCCCGAAAGCATAATATCCCTGTACGAGATAGGATGTTGAAGGACACAAATTATTAAACATATGGTAAAAGCTTGGTGATGCATGCATTGGAAAGAGCTTTTGCCAAAAAAAAAAACGTTTGTAAGGATTCACGGCACATAGCCGCTGCTCAATGTGATATTTTGGAAATGATAAGCTCATTTTTTGTTTCTTTTCTAATAAGTAATTCAGACACATCCAATCATGCTTGAATTCTGCATCTTGCCCTTTGGTTGCCTAGAGACACCACTCAATTTAATGACTGGTAAAGCACTTATTCTCATAGATGCTTCAATATTCTCAAGCAACATTGTGTATTTGTCATGGATTGCGATCCCTTTTAGTATTCTGCGATCTTTAGTTGGTATATAATACTAAACCCTTGTATTAAGTTTTATGTAGTCCTAGAAACTGATTAATATAACAATGTCGTGTGCATTAAGAGATTCATGTTTTGCTTTACTTTTGTCATGTCCTCCTCAGGTTATTTTGTTCTATTTCATTTGCCTAATCATAATGATTCGGAAAACACCAAATTTGAATGACATCTATTACACAATTACCTTCGTTATACTTTTGTGTCAAAAAAACCTCGTTAAGCATTCACAGTGCCTAGCCACAGCTCTAGGCATAATTCTAAATGTTTTCAATATTACTTTAAAGCCAAGAAGAGAACAAGATTATTCTCTATTTTATATATCCCCTTAATATATGACCATTGTTTAGAGCCTACTACTTATTCAAAACAACTCACCAAGTATGGTGAATAGAGGGACATGTGAAACAGTGTACTCCTTTCACAATATACAGACGCAACGTGTATGCATGTAATCTTTCCCAAGTGAAAATCTTTTAGACAATCACAATTTATACAGACTAAACAAAAGGCAGGATTTTAGAATGTATTGTATTCATCAGAGTTGTAGGCTTAAGGATAATAGAAATTAAATGCGCCACAAGGGAGACAGTGTATTAAGTGAAACAAACAAATTTTGTTGGTAAGTTTCAACATCTAAACAAGACATCATCATAGACTACATTCTAAAGTCAAAACATGTGCTAAAGGAAAATTTATTCAAGCAAAAATGTTGGAATTTGTACAAGGTTTTGATAATTTCACATCACAAATTGGATTAGCAACAAGATGCGTAGGAAAAATGAACATCTGGAGCAACATATATAAGAAAGTAATTGCATAAAGTAGTATGGTAAGTTCGAAGCACTGCATTCTCTGCTCCTTGTGAATCCTTGAAGGTGACAAATACAATTTGAGACGGTTCATATTACTGAGTTACAATGTGATAGTTGGTCTTAATATATTGAAGAGAAGGATTAAGTGGGGGTAAAAAAGTAAAGCTACTTCAGATGCTAACCTCCGCATCTCAACATATTCAATATCACAATAAAAAAAATAAAACTCCTTGATGTCTTGCTCATATAATACCCCTAAGGTAACATGACTAACTCTGACGTTCTCGACTGCATGGAAAGCATGAGTTATTAACATTTTTGGGGTCGTGGTTTCATCATTGAGACACAACTTATGTTTTCTACACCCTAAGGAAAGATTAATGGGTACAAATGAAAACCATGTTCATCCTAACATAACTTAAATTTTCAAAAGACAACTTCAATAAATTAAAAAAAAAATATTTTTTTTCTTCTGCATGATAACCACCTCCACCGCTAGGATTGTTCAAAATTAATAAAAGAAAATTATCTAAAACCCACAATCATAAGCTCCAAAAATTTGTGTAGTCTAAGGAATTTTTTTTTTTTTTGCAAAACACTTAGAGCTTTATCAAAATAACAAAAGATAATAGATTCCATGTAAATGTCATTTTATTTGTCCCTTCAATTGCTTGTCTAGTTCGCTACCTAAAAAAAAAATCTTGTATGTTAGCAAGGTTTTTGTGGCAAAGCTATGGGATTTTTGCTCCAGAAGCATTGATTCTATAAGAGAAATACATTATTCAGAAAGATCCCCAACCAAGACTAAGCTTTCCATTTGATTTCACAATAATCAACAGTATAAAACTTGAGATAATTTGAATCCAGTTATAATTACTTTAGGTTCAATAAAATTTTTCTCTTTCTTAAAAAAAAAATAATAATTAATTAATAAATGATGCATTATGCGGATGAAAAAAGGACAAAATAAAACAAGAAGCAATTGCATAGGCATCCATGCCACGGAGATTTGTCAAGCTCTTGGTGTGAATAAGCATCAACTTAATGAGCATCAATGTCAACATTGCTCAATAATGAACAAAGGATTACTTCACCCATATATCAATTACTAACCTTATTAATAAGCAACATGAAACAAATCAAAGAGAACAAAATGAAAGAGGATATCAAAAAATTTTAATGGTACATTAAAAAAAAATTTAATGGTATATGTGCTATGCCAATTCAATATTGGGAATGTAGATTACTGACAAGAGATGACATTCCAACAATTGCAATCTAGTCTCCCTATTTTACAAAGCTAAACCACTATATTGGTATCCTGGATGAAAAAAAAAAGAAGAGCCAAGACACATGTGGGTCTTGGAACAAATATCTATGAGCAGCAAACTAATCCAATTCAGGCAACCATGATGCTTGACTATCTTAGACATTACCTTCCCATCATGCTTGAAGGTATATTCAATCCAGCTACTGTAAGCAACGACTTTAGCATTACATATTCCACATAAGCTGCAAATAATGTTCTGTTAGAAGTAAGGCCTCCATGTTATGTTTTTTCTTGCGAGAATGAAGAAGAGAAGGAATAAGTAAAATCTTTAGAGCAATGCTATGTATCCCAAATCTCCAACCCAAATTTTCATCCCAAATCAAGGGAGACCATTGGATCAGTGAGTCCCATTTAAAAAAGTTAATAGGACCCACTCATCCAATAGTCTCCCTTCATTTTGGATGAAGATTTGGGTTAGAGATTTGTGATACATAGTATTTCCCAAATCGTTAATAAGACTTCGTTCTTCAAACAATTATTGTGAACTTACTTTATCTTCTTAGCAATTCCAATATCGAAAGCTGGCATGTAAGAATGCATTGGCAGGTGACGTACCAACATTGAGAGGCGAGGGTGAAGAATCCACAACATTATAATCCCAAGTCTATTGAGAACTCTACAAATTAAACTGAAAATCCTCTTTGTGAAGGATCTACCCAATAATCATTAATGATAAAAATCATTTTCAAGTTGGTCCCTATTACTAACGCTTATTCAGCACTATCTAAACTTCATACAAATTCATCACAGTATTCACAGGAAAAAACAGTGCCTAAGGAGATCCTCCACCTCCTATTCTCTGTGATTTTGCATCTTAAGCCTTCATTTTTTGTAAATATAAAAAATATTGCATTGCATGGCATACAAAATAATAGAATCAAGCAACAATTTTTACATATAAATATAGTGAAAAACAACTGAGACAGATTACAAACACCAAATGGGTTTCTCAAGCTTTGCATCCCTTCGTTTAATAAACAAGCATGTCCTGCCAATTAAGTTACATGAGATACATATGAGAGAGAGAGAGAGAGAGAGAGAGATTGCCTTTTATCATGGATCTCAATGCTTGCATGTCTTTTAAATTACGTAGTTTGCAAAATAGAAATAACGATAATATCTGGATTTAAAAAAAAAAAAAGCAATCTTGTAGAGCCTCTAACCAGTAAGAGCATTCATCATATACGAAAACTTACATTGCCTAACTGATAGAGGAACTGGACAGTGTAGGATATTCTCCTTCCTCTAGCTACTGTGTCCACTGTCGTAGCCTCGGCAATCAAAGTTTTTCACTGCCTGTGGGCAGAGAAACTCAAACTGAAGAACCTCTCAAAAAAGCTCAAATTGCCAATTCTACACAACACAAACATCAACAAATTAGAATCAATAATTTCTTAAATTTTCAGAAAAGAATATATGTAATGGTTAATCTGCAATTTATCGATGCAAAAAATGTAAAGAAAAGCGAGTTTATCAACATCAATCATTTCTTGCCCGAATTGTCGGGCCTTTCTTACTGAGTAAAGCAGCAAGGCGGATGGGATTCTAAAGCTAGTAATAATAGCTATAAGATAATCGATGAAAATCATCGCAACTTTTCTGATTCTCAAACCTGTTTTGATCGTCAAGAAGACGAATGGCCTGGGCTCCGTCCTTTTGTTACGAGATTGTCGAAAGATTTTTGAGATAAGAGAATGTGAAACATTAGCAGTCCAACAGCCTAGAGTTTCTATACTTTCAATTACACAGTAACAATGAATTCATGACTAACTTAAACAAGGATAGTGCATAGGTGTCTTTAATCTTTTTCATAGGGATATAATAGTCAATCAAAAGTTTTTCACTTAGCTGTCTTTTATTAGTAGTATAGATTTATAATAATTTTAAATATATATAAATAATATTTTTTTAAAAAAATTCAGGGTGTGGGTCATGCCCCCTGGTTCTCATGTGGCTCCGCCACTAGTCAACGATACATAAGATCATCGTCCAATAACCAAATTTTTATTGCACATGTGGAGCTCTGTTTATTTGGATATCAATATTTCGTGCCAAACTTTGGTAATAATATTGTATTCAATATTTACTCAGCCAGTTCATGATCAACAATTGAAGTCTTTAGAGTGACCCATAGGCTAATTTGCCCAGCCTAACCATGTAATCTTTCCATGACTTATTTATAAGGAAAGTCAGGGGTTCATGTCCCTTTACCTAAAAAAGAGGGGTTGGATTTCGTAAACTGTGGCCCTAGGATGGGTAGAGTTTTCTATATATGCCTAGAAGCATTTGAATGCATATGGCCCTAGGACGACTAATGAAAAGAAAACGTACTCAAGTTATGCAGCCAAAAAAAGGCAAGTGTACTGTTCAAAGAGCAAGTTGAAGTTTGATTACGCTGACCAAGTCATCACGAAAATTTTATTTGGATTTTATTTAAAATTTTAATTAATTATAAGTTTTATAATGGGTCAAGTCCAAGGGCCCAACTTACGTTGTGAGTCCAGTTTAAATTAAGAGCCCAACTTAAAGAGATCCGGTAAAGTTTAGCCTAAAGTGGTCCACGCCCTGTCAAGTTCATAAGGGTTCGGTGAGCTATATCACCAAGGGAGCATGCAGGGTCATTTGAGAACCTCATCCACGCCGCCTTGGAAAGAGTCAACTCCCACGTCATCTTTTGACCGAATCATATGGAGAGCACCGTAACTGCCTCATTCGTCGAGCAGAAGTCGCCAGCTCCACCAGATTAGCCACTTAATTACTAATAAGTCGCATCGATCTGTTAGGAGACGACTATAAATTGTAAGTCCCACCAACACTTGGGGGGCATCACATTCAGTCGAGCACATCTCTCCTATCTCTCTCAGCTTGTAACTATTTGCTCTCCCTACACTCCTTAAAGTAATAAAATACCCCTGCAACCCTAGCCATTCAAAGTGGACGCAGGTCATGTTGACTGAATCACTGTAAATCCTTGTCTTACTTGTATATCTATATCTCTCTACTTTACTATTGTATTTATTATTGGTCATCTGACAGGTGATGTACAAACTCAATTTTTGTATCATCATTTTATATTGAAAATGAGTTTTACCCAATCTTTAAATTTTTTAATCAATTTAATAACCATATTCAAAGAAATTTAATTAAATTATTAATTAAATCCCAATAACATTTCTCTAGAAAACATCACAAACACTTGAAGTGGCATTGGCATTATCGTATGGGTATAAAGTCAGAGATGATAGGCAGCAATAAAGAGTTAAAGAAATCTTGGTGGGGGACGTTTTCCTCTTTGTGTAATGAGAGAGAGCTGTCATGCATATGTTGGTGCCAGGAAGAAAGTTTTATCTGCATTTCATTTGGTGCAAATTTCATTTGCATTATTCAACTTCATCTTAGTGTGAATTACATTTGCATTCTTTCTTGTGTTTCTTGTCTTTTTGTTTCCATATTTATTGGTGTTTTTGACATTCACAATATAGACTGATGATGATGGATCATACATTTATAACCTACGGAGATTATTAATAACACACTGACCATATAGAAATTGATTGTCTTTTGGGAAAATTATGTTTTAACCCCTTAACTATGGACTAGATTTCTCTTTATCCCTTAACCTATTGAATTTTTTAGATTGATCACTCAACTACTTGAATTATTTCTCATTATCTCTTTATTTTTGGATGGAACTTGTCAATACGTCAGGACAAAGTGAAAAAAAAATCACATAGTTCAAAAGGTAAAGTAAAATAACTTTTCATCAAATTTTTAATAATTGGCAATGCGCAACAAATCATATAGTTAAATGCATAATAAAAAAACACTAGTCATAATCTGTGTCTAAAAATACGATAGAACATAAAATTCAAGCCCCAAAAAATCGATCTCACTATATTAAATAATAATTTTTTTTTTACATTTCTTTGATTACATCATTCAAAATTTATTTTTACCCATTATTTTTTAAAAAACATTGATAAAATTTTCTCAAAATATGTAATTTGATAAAATTTTCTCAACATATGTATACTATTGTATATAGATAAGAGTAATACTAGATGAACTTAAAAACTAGGCCCACAGTGAAATCAATGGTTATAATTATTAAGTCTACTTTTTACGTCCATGTAGCATTGCTCTATAGATAATATCTGAAATAAAAATTATGTTAAACTACAAATTAGTCAAATATTAAATAATGAAATATGTGATAGAAATAAGTGATGTAAATGTTTTTTTTTGGGAGTGCGGAATGTATAGGGATAAAATTCAACTTCCTATTTATTTTATTATATAGATCATAGTGAAGGGACATGTAAAAAAAAAAGGTCACATAGTTAAGGAGGTCAAAATGTAATTTTATTTTATTTTTAAAAAAATAAATAAATAAACTTTTAAAAGCAGATTCTACACATTTCACCAAATTAATTACGAGAGGTTCATATGATTTATTAAAAAAAATTTAAAGGATCGATTGTAATTATCCCTAAAATATACACAAGGCCATTTTCGTACGCAGGTAGTTAGCCTGGAATTCAAACTCATTTTCTCAAACAACACCGGCAGGTAGTAAGCCTGGAATTCAAACTCATTTTCTCAAACAACACTGCAGTAGTCATCAGCCACCATTTCTTTCTCTTCTAATTCCAGCTTGCTTACTTTTCTCCTTCAAAACAAATGTTCTTGTCTCTTTCATTACATTTGGTAAACAAAGGGAACCTCTCCATCTCTTTCCTTCCTTTGACTATTGCACTTCGGTCATCAATGTCAATCCTCAATTAGTAAAATATTAAATTCACAAAGCATAACTTTTTCCATCCTCAATAAATAAACCACCACCCTCCCACCAATCCTCCTTCCATTTAAAAATGCATCCTCCACTTCTCTATCTCTCCATGGCCACCACCATTTTGTTCTTGATAACAATTTTAACATTTAATAGTGATCTATCATAGAATATTTTGATCATTCATGAATAACATTTAAAATTTGTAATTTGATGTAACTTAATTTTTAAAAATAATATTTTTCGTAATAATTTATAACATTTTGTGACTAATTATTGCTTTTTTGAGTTCTCGTTTGCTTGTCGTAGTGATTAAAAAAAAAGAGAGACTGGATTAATAATCTTGTATAGATGAATAAAATATAAGATTGAATAGAGGACAAAAATACTTCCTATTCTATCTTGCATTTAGTTTAACATCGAATTAAGATCTAGATAACAGTTATCTTGTTTAATTTTATGATTGCTTAATCTATGAATCTCGTAGTATTAGTATTGCATTGACCAAAATACCCTTAATTTGAACTAGACGTGAATTGACGAGGAAGTTGAGACTCACGTGAGTTGTGTGGGTTACGGTAGCTTCATGGATAAAACAATAAAATAACAACATAATATTTTTAGGTTGAATTATAATACCACCTCCCAAATGATATTAAAATGAGTAATACTATTTGAACAAAAAAATATGACATAATTTGCTAACCTAATGATGTGGCTTCATTGAAACCATTAGATTAATACCAAGTCCTAATGTTTGATGAGACCTACAATCAATTCAAATGTCATAGTAAATTAATTGTTCTATTAAAATTGGCTTAATAGTACCAGTTGATGGTATTAAAAATATACGATTGGTGTACACATTTGATTTAGTCCTATTTATAATTATTTTGACATTCAAATGTTATATATACCTGAATTAAAATATTTTAATCCTATATGACTCTGTAGTACCCTCTCTTACTACTCTAATATGGCAACCAACCCAAATGTAAATTACTAATAATTATTATTTTTCTCCCCAAATATCCATTAAATCCTATCATTTTTGTTTTATATCAATAAAGCCTACTCTTGGTAATTTATTTGAATGAAGTCCTAAATTCCATAAATACTATATTTTGTTCCAATTCTATTATTTTCTTGATAAATATTGACACTTAAGATATTGAGGCTATAACACTAATCTTCTTCTATTCATACATACTTTGATTTTTTGTGTATTAACTCGTATCAAAAAGTAAATTAACTCATATTAAAAAGGTATGGCAACTGATCCATTCTAAAAAAAATATAAAATAAAATTAAATAATAGTTGATACACAACAATAGTGTATTTGTTAACTTTGAGAATTTATCAACGAGTGAAAATTGAGAACAAAGGGACAAAAAAAATTCTAATCTATAATCTCCGCAAAAAAAAAAAATATTAAAATATTTTTTTTATAAGAAAGAATGAAAAAGTTTGTAATGGAATTAGAACTTCATTGAAATAAAATATTAAAAAATAAGACTTCATTGAGATAAAATAAAAATGATAAAATTTAATGAATATTTATAAGAAAAAATAACATTTATCGATAATTTTTCCACTATTTTTCAATAGAGCACCCTAGATACCTTTCAATCTATTTTATTCCTTTGACTATTGTACTCTTGTGATCAATAACAATCTTCAATAAACCACACCCCTCAAACCAATCCTCCTTCCATTTAAAAATGCATCCCCAACTCTTCCTCTCTCCCCTTCTCCACCACTCCATCGCCACCATCATCTTCATCGTCATCACTTTTCCGACCTGTAATGGCGACGACGTTGACCAGTACACAATCTGCAACAACACCCGCTACCACTGTGGCGCCACTATTCAGAACGTTAGCTACCCTTTCTGGGGAGCCAACCGCCCTCTGTTCTGCGGCGTTCCCGGGTATCAACTCACCTGCCATGACAATAATTACACCACCATAGACATAAACAATCAGACTTTTCGTCTCCTAAGCATCAACTCATCCACTCACTTGGTCACCATTGCTCCTACCGATCTCTGGGACGATATTTGTGTGGACCACTTCAATCACACGATTCTAGATGGCACCCTCTTTCGTTACGGTCCAGAAGTTCGAAATCTCAACGTGTTCTATGATTGCCGAGGTCCCAGCCTTAATATATCTGTTAGGAATAGTTTTACTTGCATGATAAATGGTTTAGAGAGGGTTGGCTTTTACGCTGACGAATCGTTTTCGTCGGTTCAGTTACCGGATTTTCAGCCATGTGAGCGTAATATGACCATTCCTGTTCTTCGGAGGGCTATTCAGAGATTCACACCGAATAAGACCATTGACTTGCCGGAACTATTGAATGAGGGTTTTGACGTGGAGTATCGGATAGAGGGGTTTTGTTCGGCTTGTCAGACGTCCGGTGGGTTGTGTTGGTCTGGCCCCAATTCTACACAGCCCTCATGCCTTTGTAAAAACATTGAAGCTCATCCGTTCATGTGCCCGGAACAAGGTATGTTCTTCATTTGCGCTGCATTTTCATATTTACCACAATTTCTTTTCTAATTAAGTTAACTACAGTTTGATGGATCCCACTATAGTACCCAAAGCGTAATTTCTCTTTTGATGCAATACCTATAAAATTTATTTATTTATTTAATTTTACTATCAGTGGCCACAATTAAATCAAAGTAAAATTAATGGTCAAAATCAATTTTTTTATATGATATTTGATGCAGGGAAGTGGGTAGAATAAGAGTGAATAATGAACAAAAGGGGATAGTGAAACTAAACCGTTGATTTGTGTATAAATACCGAATTAGAATCTTACTGTAGAGCTGTTGATCCACAAAAAATACCAATCTAAAGGCTTCAATTGATCTGTTGATTTATAAAGAATACCATAAGAATTGGGAAGAAAAGACTCAATTGTATTAATCAAGTAAAAACTCTTTTAGTCCTTAGGCTCACAAGAGTTTAAATAATATTGAAACCTAAACTAATTAGGAAACTAGAATCGTAATTAAATTAGAAAATTAAATAAAATAAAATTCTAATTAAATTAGAAAATTAAATAGAATAGTTTTATAATTAGATTAGGAAATAAAATAAAATTTCTTAATTGAACTATATTGATCACGTTCAATAAAATACTAAAATTTCAGCCACTCGTTTTGCATATTGAAAAGCAAATTTTGGTATCGTAACACTACATCCATTGTTTGATAATACAATTGAGTCAGTCAATTCTTTCTAAGGCACTAAAATTATATTATTTAATAATATGGGAATTAAGATGATGTCTTACCTTCCTCCAATAATTAAGTATAGTGGGTCCCTCATGGGAGAGATATCTTGTAAATTTGGACATTCTTCCTAATTCAAACATGGTGTGCATTCAGGTTCCATATATTTCATACGGACTTGACAATGGAACAGCCAACAAAAATTTCGTTATCATACCTTCAAAATTTTTGTGGGTTATTTATAATTAAAAAATTTATCATTTTTGTGGGTATTTTTATTATTGTTGTAAGTATTTTTATTGCATTTGTGATAATTATTTTTATCATTTTTCTTAAGTACAAAAAAAATTATCATTTTTGTGAGTGATTTATAATATTTTATGGGTGTTTTTTTACCATATTTATGAGTATTTTTACTATTATTATGACAACTATTTTTATCATTTTTTTTTATACCACAATGTGATAAAATTCCCCATAAATATAATAAAAATTACCACAAATATAATAAATTTCGGTGTAGCGAAATTTTGGTACCATACTCAAGTCCCTTTCATACCATTGCAGTCTTCCGTAGAATGGTCAAAATGACCTTATCTTGTAAAGTAATGAGTTCTTAGGTAGCAGTTTGTCCTTGACCTTGTCCATGCTCTACAGAAGAAAGTGCCCGGAATATAGCTTCTTAGGATAAATTATAATTTGTCCTCTTACAGTTTTTGTAATTTAACTTAGCGCCTGGTATTAATGATTTTTGTCATATTGTCTCTCAACTAGCAATCTATTTCAATTTGCCCCTGCACTCGATGTTTGTAGTATTTTGAATGAAGGGTTTTTTTTTTAGGTTAGTACTCTATATAGGATTTTTTTTGCATAAAAATCTTTCGATTAAAATATTTTGTGGAGAAGTCTTTTTTTTTTTTTTTGTTCCAAAAACACCCAAAGAGGTAACTGAACAGACGCTTGTCTGTCTTTTGAAACCACCAGATCCATTCACCATTTCCACAAAATCTGGCCACTAATCAAGGCCTCAAAACTCAATTTTTCAAAATTTGAACAAAATTTCCTCAAAATTCCTTCAGTCTTCAACCATATACAAACCATAGTCCTTTGAAAATGAATTAAAAATTTCCTATTTTAATGGGACAATGAATTTTAAACAACATATTCTTTTTCTTTCCTAAAATCTCTCCCACATAACTATAATTTATCTTTTTTAAGTTAGTATGTAATAAACCCTATATAGAATTCTCCTCCCGTCTATTAACTGTAAATTCTAGCCTAAAATCTCCCCATTAATTAGTTAAAATTAGTGTCACTTTACAATGTTATAATGTGATGTAATACTACCATTCATTAAAAGTAATATATTAAAAGTAATATATATGAATCTCACAAAAAAGTCCTCCACAACGTACCTACTCATCATAATTTCCGTTGGATGAAAATACACACATGTTACCTGACATGGGCCATAGAATCCCACATGGGCTAAGCAAAGTACAGCTTTAGGGGTTGGGGGTGGTGGTATTGTGTGTGTTGGGGGGTTGGTGGATCGTGGTCAGGTAATGGGGACTGGAAAACAAATTCTCAGATGGGGGTTAGGCCCAACCAAAAAAGCCTAGCTTGGGCAAGTTAGCCTCTGTCTCTAATTTGATGCAAAGGTAATCTTGGGAGCTCTATTCTAAACTCACCTTGCCCCAGTTATTCTTATGTAGGGCCTTTTCACTCTGTTTTTCTTGCATTCTTAAGGCTACCTACAGTAACCCAATCAACGGAGTAGATAAAAAACTTGTTCAATACTTCATCAAAATTGGTATTATACCACACAACCCTCTTTTAGCTAGGGTTATCAATGGGTAATATTGTACAATATTTTTTTAAATTGTGTAAGTTGTGTTGGGTTAAGATTTCTTCAACTCATAACTAAGTTATTTATTGTCTTGAAAGTTGAGCTCATATCGTTTCCGATTCGTCAAATTTGTCAAACCTACTAATTTTATGTTGATTTTATATGGTAACTTGCAAGTGGAAAGCTCAAGCTTTGCTTTCCTTTTAGGGGTCCCAACTCGGTTGTATGAGGGGGGGTTAATGTCGTGTATAACAAGCTAGTAAATGGGTTTATAGAAAAGTACCTAATCGTGTTAAAACCATCAAGTTAAAAAGTGAACCTAGAGTTAGGCGGGTTGCAAGAATCATATTTATATGCAAAACTTGTGAACAAAAATACAATATATGAGAAACATACGAGTTTTAGATGTTACAATCATATTGTAAGTTATATCAGTATCGTAAATCATATTTTAAAGCTTTTTGTTTTGGATGTTGATTGGGTCGAAGCAAAACAAGGGTAGTAGTCAGCTTAGTAGGACGAACTGCAAGTACAAAACTTCTGTTTGCGTGTATGTGTCTGCTGCATCAACGTTTTTGTCATCCTTCTTTTCTAGAACTTTCATTGCATTGTGAAGTGTATGACCAAAGTCTCCCTCCAGTCCTCACTTTCGGTTTCACCAACCCTAACTGAGTCCCTCAAAGTCATGCACTCAAACCAAACCCCATTATCACTCAATTTTTATACCCCACACACAATATTCTCCCATTCACACACAGCCTAATATATATATATATATATATAATGTAATTAAAGAATGGGAAGGAAACCAATTACTATTTGATATAGTGAGATCAAGATTTTGGGTGCTCGGATTTTATGTTGCATTGTGTCCTTGAGATACTTATCACCAAAAGTTGATTTTTTATGTCACCATTATTAGGCTTTTACATGCATTATTGCATTCTAGACATAAACAGTTAGTTCATAATCAGAGCCTATTTTCTTTTCCTTTTTTTTTGACATTCTTCTAAATTTCCAATATTTTACCAATTTGGGGTTTTTTGATAATTAATTTGCAATGTGACAAACTTTGGCTTAATCAAAAGGACCATTTATTTATTTTTAGGTCGATTTTCGTTGTGTTCTATTTGATTTCGTATTTATTTATCCTCGTTTACAGTGTGTTTGTTTTATTGCAATTGAGCTTGTTGGCGGAAATCTAGAATTTGTTCAAAGAATGGGATAGGTTTTTGAACGGAGCATTAGTCTTATCGATGGAAACATGAAGTCGAATATGATCATTATTGAAATAATGAAAATTTATATGCTCACAATTATTACCACAGTGGACACACTACCATTAATTCACAGCCAAAAAATATAAGTCCCATTACATAACTAATTGATAGTCAAAGCTTTTACTCTGAGGTTTGGTGGAAGAAGCAAGCATGTCTCTTTTTGTTGCTTTAAGTCTTGAATCAAAATTTTTTTTTCTTCCTTTAGAGCACCATTATCAAACCTCTAATTATTAGCTGAAACAAAACAAAGGTGGAACTAGTGTATAAAAAGACTCCAAAACTACCAAGTCAAACCAACTACATAGAGTGTTTTTTCACCTAGTAGTTTCCTCCAAAGCTGATCTTCTCTCCTGGCCTTTTCTGCTTTCTTCTTCCCCAAATGGATCTCCAAAGCCTCCTCATATCCAGAAAAACATTTCACAATGTTCCTATCATTTCCTTCTTCTTCTTCACCACCTTATTGGTTGAATCTCTATCTGTGAACTCAAAATACAGTGCTTGTGTGCCTCAAAACTGCGGTAATGGACCGAATATAAGCTACCCTTTTTGGATTCCTCAGCAACAAGAATCAAACTGTGGCTCCCCAGGATTCAATGTCACTTGTAAGCGCAATTATCCGACCCGCATATTTTCTGATGATGATTACATCATCAAGGATATATTTTACACAAACAACTCGCTTCTGCTAGTGAAAGCTGAGTTCTATGATGGGGATAATGAATGTCCAGTCCCTAAGCGCAATTTTAGCATAGAAAAGACTCCTTTTAACTATGGTCCTGCCACCACGAATCTCTCCTTCTTCTACAATTGCACCCTGCCCTATGAAAATGCGACGTATGCAGTTGATTGTGGCAGCAACGCTACTCATCACGCTTTTGCTGTTTTCCATGTTGATCTCTTGAGGTACCGGAATTATTCAATAGAGTCATGCCAAGATTTTGTTAATGCACCTGTGGAGACTGATGATCTTAGCAGACTGTTGGATATGAATTTCACTGGTATTTTGAAGAAGGGGTTTGTTTTGCAATGGGATGCAGTTGATTGTAGGAACTGCCAGAGCAGTGGTGGGAGTTGTGGTTCTGACAATAAGAAATTCACCTGTAACCATGGTAAATTCAACAGAAATTTGTCACCTGTTTTAATTAATAATTTTTTTGATTTTTCCTATTTTTATTACTAATGATAGAAACAAGTTTTTGGGTCACTCACCTTGCCATATTCAAAATTAAATACAAATGCAAAAAAAAAAATAATAATAATAATCATTTGGTAATTGTTACCTACTATGGTCTAGACTCGACATCATAAGACCCATGAGAACTACTATTTCTGAGTTTTTTTTGTTATTTCATTATCATAAATTTGAGTAAGTTGCGCATCCTACTTTCGTATGCAATCTCGATTCTTGCTATCTCAGAACCGTTAAATAAGAACTAGGATACAGACTAGATCATTAAGTTGTTATAGTCAATAGATCTGATTGGCCAGGTATTGACAATTCTCATGTATGAAGATGTTCTTCAGCAAACTAAGCCTGTCGTAGAAATTATATTGACATGCAATTATAGATTGATTTTTATACTAACATTTGCTATGATATTGATGATTTTTATTACAGATAAGGGATTGAATTTAGGACTGAAGATTGGCATAGGTAATATGCGCCTTAAATCAGATGTTTTTTTTTTTCTCACCTGTCCTCATTATTCTGATGCATAATTTCCCTTATTTCTTAGCAAATTTACTCTGTTTTGTTGCAGCTTTTGGTGCAGCGACAATCAGTGCCCTTTTCATGTGCCTTCTTTTCTTCATCTATCAGTATCGAAAGAAGAAACGTTATGCTGCTGCCTCATTTAACTCTCGAGACATTTCTTTGCATCCCCCTTCGATTACTGATCTTGAAAAGGATGGTAACTATTTTGGGGTACACATTTTCACCTATAGAGAACTAGAAGAAGCCACTAACAATTTCGATTCAAAAAAAGAACTCGGAGATGGGGGCTATGGGACAGTTTACCAAGGTAAGAAGAAACAAACACTATGGTTGAATTCTGTTTTCACTTGTATGCATCATATGATTGACAATATATGTTACTTTCTTAACTAGGCAAACTCCGAGATGGGCGTGCTGTTGCTGTTAAGCGCTTGTACGAGAACAATTACAGAACTGTAGGGCAGTTCATGAATGAGGTTGAGATCCTCACGCGTTTGCGCCACCAAAATCTGGTCACCCTCTATGGCTGCACCTCACGCCACTGTCACGAACTTCTACTTGCATACGAATATATTCCCAATGGCACTGTTGCTGATCATCTTAACGGTGAACGATCAAAACCTGGATCGCTCACATGGACTACCCGAATGAGTATTGCCATAGAAACTGCAAGTGCATTGGAATATCTTCATGCTTCTGATATCATCCATAGAGATGTCAAAACCAGCAATATTCTCTTAGACAACAATTTCTGTGTTAAAGTAGCCGATTTTGGGCTGTCACGACTCTTCCCAACCGATGTCACCCATATCTCAACAGCTCCACAAGGCACTCCTGGATACGTAGACCCTGAGTATCATGAATGCTACCACCTTACTGATAAGAGTGATGTCTATAGTTTTGGGGTTGTCTTGATTGAGCTTATATCATCTAAGCCTGCTGTTGATATCACAAGGCATCGGCATGAAATCAATTTGTCTACCATGGCTATCAACAAGATCAAAAATCATTCATTGCATGAGCTTGTGGATCCATCTCTCTGGTTTGAATCGAACTGTAAAGTAAGGGACATGGTAAATGATGTGGCAGAGTTGGCTTTTCAATGTTTACAAAATGAGAGGGAAATGAGGCCATCCATGGAAGAAGTGTTGGAGGTTCTAAAGGGAATTCAGAACAAGGATTATGGCGTCCAAAATGCGGAAAAGGTAGATATTCTAGCAGATGATGTTGTATTATTGAAGGCTAATCCTTCAACTCTTTCACCAGATTCAGTTACTGCAGTTTGGGTTAGCAGTTCAACAACGCCTAATTACAGTGCCTGAGACTTTGACTCATTTCTCCAAATTTGTGCAGTTTACTGGTAGAGTTTAAGCAGATATAGACCTTTCATCATATGCCAGTCTGTGGTTTTTGAAGTCATTTCGACATCTTGCAGGATGTGCATAAAAAATAGTAGATTGGCAGCTATCTTTGCCACTTTCAATTGATTGATTCTTTTTAGTTTGTAATAAGTAATAAACATAAGAAATGTATTTGCTTTATTTCCATACATATTCAGCCTTCCTGATCAATTTAGCATTCCATTTCTGCATCATCCTCATGGTGAAAAATACTTCTCTATCATGAATTTGAATTGACTATAGGAAGCTCTCAAACTACTGCTACAGAAAATCGCTCTGCAGAACACAGGAGGATGTCTAAATGGCTTCAACAGGAAGATTATAAACTGTGAAGATAAACATAAAAAGAAAAATTATAGATTTAGGATCATTAGAGCAAGGCCCTAGAATTACTAACAACCCTTATCGACGGATCTAAGCTCTAGATTGGATGCATCTGAAGGAAAGAAGGAGATCAATGCTTTATTTTGACTCGGAAAAGAACAAAATACAGCAAGGAGGTCCCCGGTGCTTTATTCCTGAAAAATATGGTAAATAGTAGCATCAACAGAAGGCTAGTTCTGGCAAACATCCAAACCCAAAACTTCTCTTGTTTCAGATGTAAAGTCTGCATTATAACTCCCCAAAATCTTTGTTTTAGATTACTATAAAGAGACAACAGTTAAAGGTTCATTCACCTTATAGTATCTACTCGTGGGCTTGCCTTGTTTTGAACATTAAACATACCTCTATAGGAAAAGAAATTCTGAAATTAATCTTTGATATAAATTACTTCCCTTCCTTGAGGTTAGTAATCCTTGTTTTCACAAACAGAGTGGTGCCACTACATTCATGTTGGAAAACTAGACTTCATTGCAAAAATCAAAGCTAGTATGAACCACCTCTCAGATTAATCCTTTAAATTTGGAAAATTTATTGGCTCTCAAGAATAAGAAATTCCTAAATTTAAAACTTTTCATGATCTCGAGAGATTAGAATAAATATTCAGACATTTTGATTTCATAAACTCATAAACACTTAATTTCTAAAAAGAAACGATTGTGATCTTGTTAAAAGAAATATATGGAGAGACTCTGCTTGTTATAAGCTATACAAGTTTCAACATAGATTAATTATAAGGAAAATAATCAGTAAGTCCTATTTTACATACCAAATTTCCATGAAGTCCTATAAATTTTCTTTAGGACCAATAAATCTTACTTTTTTATAAATGATTTCAAATAAGTACATAACCTCCTTCAAGTCCTATTTTACTCCTAATAACAATAAAAATATTTGTACTATTTACTTTAACTTATAATAATTTATTAAATCATAAGATATAAAACAAATATCCAAATAAGAAGTGTAAAAACATAAACAAATCACTAAGTTAATATCGATTTTAAGTTGTGAAAAATTATGAAGTGAACAAAATTATGGGATTTGTAATGAATATAATGGAAATTAAAAACACTATAAAGTTATCAAAATTTTATTTATAAATTTTTAATAAATTATGATATATTTTAGAGTTAAAAACAAATGTGGATCCTACTTAGTGCCTCCAATTTTCTGAGCGTTGCCAGACCGAGAGAACCCTTGAAGCTATTAGTTACAGGGACGCCCAGGGAATGCCATACCTCGAGCCCAAGCAGTAATGATTAGATGGGACTCCCTGGCGTCATAAGGAGCGGTTGATGGGACTGTTAACAGAGAATGATCACCCACTCCGTCATATTTATGTGGAAACCAACACCAAATCCATTTCATAAAGGAAAAAGGCATGGTACTTTCTTACGTGGACCAGTCGAGTGATTCCCTGGGTACATCCCATTGAATGCTCGATGCTCGTCATTGAATGCTCAATGCCATTCATTAAATGCTTGGTAGACCTCATAAATGCTTAGGCACTAAGCACAGTTATCATTAAAGACATTTAACCCCTGAGCCGCTGCACGCTATCCTTGAGCCTAGTTAATGCATGAATCAAGGGCAAAAAGCTACCACTAACATAACGACCTTGATGTATACGTGGAACCACAGGAGAGTTTCACTTCAAAAAGGTTATCAAACATGTCGGTTGGATATGACCTACACGACTCTATGTCAATACCTTTTAAGTTATAAATAGCCTAAAGGGTTGGGCCTTAGGTACACACATGCAACTTTTTTTATATAGTAGCCATATCTTCTCATCTACATGTCGTCTGACTTAGGTATTGGAGGGGATATGCCAAATACATGTCTGAACCCCTTCCTAACTTCGTTCAATATTTTAGGAGTGTCAGGCGTGATTTAGCCAGGTGTCGCTACCTCAAAGATTACATAGATTTTTTCACGTGCAATTTGACACTGTATGTGAGAAGATGCGACCACATTTCCCTCGTAGGCGGCATCATGGTGAACGCCCGTTTGCAAAGCCATGTGGAGGATAACCCCAACATATAAAATAGGAAAACCAATTAGCTCCCAGCTTCATCGACATCCAAGTATGTGGAGTAGTCAAAAGAGGATACTCATCATAACACCTAACAACGTACCCAACACATTGATCGAGCCTTAGAGGGTGAGGATTCCTCGCCCAACAACACATAGATATGATCGAAGAACGATCAGGCAATATACTGCATGAGATTGAACTCAACAATGTCAATGTGCTAAATAGGCTTGACGACTTCGAGAAGTTAGATAGAACGTCCAAGGCGAAAATTTCCTTAACAAGGGGCAGGCTAGCTTCAGTATCAACAAACAACGCTCCCGAGAGCATATAGATGAAGACCTGTTCCCAGGCAGCAAAGGCAGAATAGGGAATTGAAGTGTGGTCTCGTCTCACCTCTTAGAGGCAAGCCCCCCATTAGGTAGGGGTGGCACGAGGACGAGGCTACGAAGGACGAGCTTTTTAAGTCTTTGTTCGTCTGGAGCATTTTAGAAGTGGAAATACTGAGGAAGTTCGTTGTCCCTTGGTTCAAGATCTACAATAAGAACACCGACCTAGAGGGACACCTTCATTAGTATAAGCAATTGATGCCCCACTATGCCACCAATGACAAGCTTCTGTGAAGGGTCTTCCCCATAAGCCTCGGGGACACTGCGATGAAGTGGTATGAGGGCTTCCTCCCTGAATCTATCAAATTGTGGAGATAGATGAAAGAGCAATTCATACCCTAGTTTATCATAAGCATAAAATAGGGCGAAGGACATTGGTACCCTCATAACTTTATGGAAAAAGGAGGGGTAGATGCTTAGGCAGAATGCCACCATATAATGGGAGGAAGTAAATGAGGTAGAGGGTTGTACTAAGGTGATGACGGCTGCCTCTTTCAAGGTTGGGCTTGCTTGGGACACAGACCTCTATCGATCCATAACGAATAGCACCTTGGCTGGCATGGGGGACCTGATAACTCATATAGAGAAATACGCAAGGTCGAGTATGATAAGGTCAAGGTCCGTGAAAAAGGGTTTGCCTCCATGAAAAAGGGAGAAGGACCAGACAAGCAAAAAAGGTGGGTCCTCAAAGCCCCGACTGAACTGTCTTTTAAGGGGATCCATATGGTCTTCAAAGAGTCCATCTACAAGATGCTCCATAAGATTAAGAATGATCTCTTTTTTAAATAGCCATCGAAGATGTAAGGTGACCCACCTATGAGGAACTTTTTTGTTCGGTGTTCATATTATTGGCACACAAGACACCTCATCGAGGACTACTAAGTATATAAGATTTTCTTGAGAAGATGGTCAAGGAAGGTCATCTCAAGGAGTTCATTGATGATGAAATGAACTGGGAATGCAAGAATCACTCCGATGTGGCAGCCGGGGAAGCCACCACTGTCATTGAAGTGATTTAAGTTTGTTCGCATAAACGGCCAACTTGTAACTCCCTACGAGCTATCCTATAAAGGGGTGGCCCTGGCTAGGAAGGCCAAGGAGGGCAAGGAAAGCAAACAACCAGCCAAGAAGAGTCACACCCAAGTAAAATCAATTTCCTTCACTAATGCCGACTCGGCTGGGGTCGTCCTTCGTCGTGAAGAAGCTTTGATCATCACCTTGAGGATCAAGAGATTCGACGTGAAGTGCATTCTGGTAGACTAGGGAAGGTCTTTCCAGGTGATGTACCAAAATCTGTTCCAAAAATTGGAGTTTAGACCTAAGGACCTAAAACCCGTGAAAACCCCCTTGTGGATTTTAATGGCTCTTATTTCCTCCCCCTCGGCAAGGTCACCTTCTCAGTAACAACCAGGATTGTTACCCTACTGGTGGAATTTGTGATGATTAACTCTGACTCCCCTAATAGCGCCATCATAGGGAAAACGTGGCTACATTCCATGAAGGCGGTTCCCTCGTCTTATCACCAGAAGATAAAGTTTCCCACTTCCCGGGGGATCGTGGAGATATGTGAGGATTAGGTTGCCTCCAAAAGTTGTTTCTATGCCACTGTCAAGACCTGGGTTGTTTCCAAAGTTAAGGAGCATGACCCAAAGACCGTCTTGGTAAAATAGCAATCAAAGATCGGTCGATTCAAAATTGATGAGCCCCGGGGAGAGCTGATCGACCAATCCATGGAGGAGTTCACTACAGTTTACCTCCACCCGGGGGATAAAGAGAGATTCTTCCTCATTGGGTCTTTTTTTACGAAAGGCAAGCAGGAGGAAATGCTGGATTTCCTTCAACGTAATGTAGATATCTTTGCATAGATCCCCCATGAGATGTGGGGGATAAACCATGAAGTCATTTGCCACTAGCTCCATATGGACCTGACCTTCAAATTGTCAAACTCAGAGGTCAACACTACACCATGCTCAGGTGGTTAACGACAATGAGGATCGACTCTTGGATACTAACTCCAGTAGAGATAGCTAGTTCTCTGAGTGACTATCTAACACTGTCTGCCCAAAGAAGAAAAACGGGAAATGGAGTGTCTACATCGACTTCACTGCTCTTAATAAGGCATGCCTGAAAGATAACTATCCCTTACTCAAAGTTGATCAACTTGTGGATGCGACCGCAAGGCATTAACAGATGATTTTCATGGATGCTTGGGGGATAGGGGTAAGAGTGGTCTTGACTAGTCCAAATGGTTCCACAATTGAACAAGCAATCAGACTCAGTTTTAAGGCATCAAACAATGAAACCAAATGTGAAGCCCCTATCTCAGGGCTCAGCATGGCATAAACAGTTAGGGTTGATCATTTGTATGTGTTCTAGGATTCCCAATTGATTATGAATTATGTTAATGGAGAGTTTGAGGTTCGCAACCCCGTGATTAAAGCTTATCACCAGAAGGTGAAAGCAATGATGGTAGATTTCAAGGAAATTCATGTCTCACAAGTCCTTCGAGACCATAAAAATCATGCCTTGGCCTGTTTAGCCTTGGCTCTCTACTCAAAGATCACACCAAGGATAACTATAGAGTACCTTCTCAAGTCCAGCATCAATGACTTGATACCAATAACAACCCTCCTGATTGTAATTGACAAAGCACCCCTGACCGGGTTATACCCCTTGGTTAAGTACTTGAACACAAAAGAGCTCCCCAAGTGTCACAAAGAAGCTCGAAAGATCAAACTCAAAGCTTCAAGGTTCTATGTCTCCCCCAGACAGAAACTAGAAAAAAATAATAACTTTACATGAAAGATCTTCCCACTCGACTATACATGAATAATTTTTAGACACAACCTAAAGGGAGATGAATAGGTTAATTAAAAATTAAGGCTCATACAATTATCACTTTAAACCTAATTGACCATAATTACCAATTAATCAATTAACTAGTTGAACTCCTTCTTACCCAAATCACGAACAATATCTTTGGAATGGATGGATGATATGTATATGCAATTAACAAGCCCAACATTCCAATTAATCAATCAACCCTTTGATCCCTCCAACAACGCATATTTTACTAACCACAACCAAAATCGATGAATATGTCAAATAGGGAATTTACACAATAATTCCATTGAACACATTATGTGCGTGCATGCTATTGTAAGTGTGTATGAAAAATAAAACAATAATCGTCATCAACAGCACAAACAATTTATTGACGTGAAAAATCTTCTCAGGAAAAATAGCGGAACCGATACCCAGTTCACCTAGAGCATAATCCACGAAACTCAAACTCAATTTACAAGTACTTGAATCTTATACCTAAACCAATTTTCTTGATTAGATGCTCCTTTCCATTGTAAATCTATAATCCGGATTCACCACCAAAGTTTTGATTAGTTTCACTTGGATTCGCTCACCGCAATGAACTATCTAGGCCCCTCAAGCAACCTTCTAGGATACATCCACGATTCTCTATATGCACACACCAATGTGGATTTATGTTAGAAGATAGATCTTCTTTTCCAATATGTGAAGTTGAATTGGAAGAATTAAGATGGTTTGGCCTTTGGGATTTAGGGATCTAGTGTTGCTCTTGAACCCAACAAAAATTTAGCCTATTACTCACTAAAGGGTGTTGCTCAAATAGAATCTCGTACATGACTCGTTCTCTATTTCCAAACACATTTGAGGTTTAGAAAAATCTTTTTCATGAGAAGCCTAAAAGTCATTCACAAATATTTCTAATTCCAATTCCATTATCCTAATTAACCTAAGTCTATATATTCTTAGGTATCTAGGTCATTACCTTTGTCCTAAGCATTAAAGGTGCGTTGGCGATCTCTTGATTTGGCTTTGTAGATTAAACTTCATCCTTCCATATTACTTTCGAAACTTGATCTTTGAAGTATCTTGATAATGAAATTAGGTTGAGATTTACATCAGTGCTTCACAAAATTAGCTAATTATAATCAATTTCCTAACAAAAATTTACGGGAACTCTTTCTCGGGACCATACCTACTTTGTGTCCCTAAGCACAAAGTCCAACCACGAAATCCATGATGGGATATGTGAGAGTTACACGGGTGGTCGGTCCTTGGCTCATCAAGATATTTCCTAGGGATACTAGTGGTCCTACATGCAAAAAGATACTCAACAATGCATTCAGAAATGTGCTAAGTGACAAAAGTTTGCTCCCATCATCCGAGAAGCAACGGGAGACCTAAATCAACTCACAAGTCCTTGGCCCTTTGCTTAATGGGGATTGGAAATAGTTGGTCCATTACCAAAGGCCCAGACAAATAAGAGAGGTTCTTGTTAGTGACCACTGACTACTTCACCAAGTGGGTGGGTCCAAGCCCTTAAGTCACATTCAAGACACTGAATCCAAGAAGTTTATATGGAAGAATATAATAACTCAGTTTGGGATTCCTTGGGCTATTGTGTCGGACAATGGCATCCACTTCAATAGTGGCCCTTCAAGCACTTTTGTGAAAGCTTCAAAATTTTTACTCAAACCCGGCCTAACCTCAGTGCAATGGACAGGCCAAGATCTCCAATAAAATAATCCTCATTGGAATCAAGAAAAGTTTTAAAAAGGCAAAGAGGAAGTGAACCGAGGAGTTACTGAACGTCCTATGAGCATACCAAATGACGCCCTGGAGCTTAGTGGGAGAAACCCTGTACACCTTAGCTTATGGAATAGAATACGTGATACCCTTTGAAGTCGGGCTCCTGACCATTAAAATCTAACCCTCCAAAATGGCATAAGTGAATAGCAGGTGACGTGGGACCTAGATCTTGCTGAACAGAGAAGTGAACTTGCAGCCATTCAATTAGCCAAATATCAGGAATAGCTGATCAAGTACCATAAGAGAAAGGTCTGAGCTCGAGTTTTCCAAGTGGGGGACCTAGTGCTATGTATAGTTGTTGGGAGTAATCAGGAACCAATTGAAGGGAAGCTGGGAACGACCCTACTAAGTATTATCATTGGGGAACTTGGGATTTTACAGATTGGAAGATCTGGAAGGAAAAACCATCCCCCAACTATGGAATGTAGCTAACTTGAAAAAATTCTTTCATTTAAACAAAATGTACAGAATTTTGAGGAATGAAGAATGATCCCTTTTTGCGAGTCCTAGGATTTTTCGAACATAAGCCTTGGACTTAGTCGTTAGGGGTCATTCCCTGAGTGAGACACAACTGCACCCAAACTTGAGGCATGACCCCAGACATATGTCGAGTGAAAAAAAAAAAGGGAAACAAAAATAGGACATGCCATTGATTAAGCGAGGGCTCTATGTCCCTCCAACCAGTTATAAAAACAGAAATAGCCCGAAGGCTTTACATCTTACTAAAAGGAAAGAAAATAGAATAAATCCCCATCGGGGTCCCCAAAAGTTTCGAGTTTGGCCCTCACCATCCTGGCCATCTCCTCCCTAATGACTGTCTTGGCCATTGCCGCCATGTTCACCGCCCTCCGAATCACCAAATAAGTCATTGAGATCCCCCAAGTCCCCAAGGTTAGTCGGACTCTATTGATAGGTAGGGATTTCATGTTGAGAAGGATCCCGTGTAGTATTTGCGCGTGATTTATAGATAATTGAGAGCAAAAGAGCAAAGTTTGGAAGCAAAAATGCAAAAAAGGAGCGAACTAGGAACAAATAGAATGAAGAAAATGGATTGGACAACAACTTTAATGCATGACGTAGGTCAGCGTTCCTATCATGCATTGGAAGACACATGTACTAATGTGAATTCCACTTAGTGCCTCTAATTTACTCCAGAAATGTTGTCAGACCTATTGGCTGGATGTGAGCCACAATAACATCCATATCTTCTCATCAATACGCTGGTTGATTTAGGTATCAGAGCGAATACGCCAAATACATGTCTGACCCCCTTCCTATAATTTCGTTCCTTGCTTCAAGAGTCTTAGGCGTGATTCAGCCAACTGTCGCTAAGTAGATGTCCAGCACAAAAAGGTGTTTTAACCACTTGGTTTTCAGTCTAGAGGCCACCCATAACACTCCCAGCAAAGTTGAGAGTCTGAAGTGATCATCCAATCATATTTGAATTACTCAATTAGAGATTTTTTTTTATAGTAAATTTCATAATTCTTCAATTCTGAGTATATGTATATGTGCGTGTGCATGTGCATGTTTGTGTATGTGCGCATGTATATCTATCTATAACTAGGGCAATGCTCCATTATTAGTATTCTACGGGGAAATAAAATATCCATATCTATATAATAAGGGAGTTAGGCATTTGAATTTTATCTTCACATATTTTTTTTTGCACATTTCCATCACATGACTTAATTCTATCACAAGTTGAATCATTTATTTTTTAATTAATTTGTGGTTCAAATACAACTTTTATTTGGACATTGTTCATATACGATAGTGTACACATGTTACCATTTTTTTGAGGCAATGTATTTTGAGTAAATTTTTTTGATTTTTATTTTAAAAAGTAATAGATAAAAATTAATTTCAAATTATATAATTAAAGAAAGGGAAAGAATCGTGTCTTCAGACACAAGTTACTAATAGTATATGAATATATAATTTGATTGCAAGTAGATTAGATATGGGTATATCAAATTTCAAATACAAAAAAATATGATATAACATATTCAAACAACCAGTTAAAACTATCAATTTATATCTGTCAAATCGAATTAAGAATTTTTTATCAGAAAAAAAAAAATTTAATTCACATTTATTTCAGGGCTTCAGAAAGGAAAACTTACCTTTTAGCAAGTGAACGAATATTCAAGAGCTGCCGAAAGTATTAGCTCTTACCCATAGTCTCCAAAAACTAAGGGGAAATGGCGTAATTTGAGAAGCAGCTCATCAAAGTCTATTACCATCCAAATGCATTTCATTCTCTTATTGCTCTTGCATATATATATTAGACCTTCAAAGACTTAGGACTAAAGGTTAGCTTTCAAAATACGATCCATTGATAGGTATATGTGTCTTCCCTAAACCATAAATCCCAAATCTATCATTTACTACATATTGCCAATTTAGTTTTGGGGTGGGAGGAAGAAGGAGAAATATATGAAAACAAGCATTAAGCATTACAATTAATTTTAAATTGAGAATGTATTATTCCCATTTTCAATAAAGTGACCTACACATCATAACATGGTTCACAAGTTATTATTGACTTTTTCAAAATTAATTATAAAATAGGGGAAAAAGGGAATCTTAATCAATTTCTTATTCCAAATTAACAAAATTTATGTTAGTCCATACAAAACATTCATCAAAAGAACAAAGGAAAAAAAAAAAGATTAATGTTATTGGGACTTAAAAACTGATCTAATTTGATAACATAATGATGTGATAAGTGATAGAATCTCAATGAAGAAGTACATCAATTACATTCACAACAATATTATTGACATATCACTGTCAGATCATTATGTTAACAAATTAGATCAATTTCTTACGTCTTCTTAGCATTACTCCAAAAATAAAGGGTACAATAATTTCTTTTTGTACAAGTCAGTTGAAGTTGAAAACCATTGGCGCAAAGCTCAAAAGCCTATCCAAAGCACTTGGCAAAAACTTCCTTGCAAACAAGAAGCAATTGTTTGTGCTCTTCCCATTGTACAAACAGTTGGTTCCATTCCTCATCATGTTCAAAAGCTCAATGTTTGTTCCACCAAACATTGCTGGATGAGGTCCACCCTTTGACCAGTCAACCCAAGTCAAAGTCCTATTTGAGTTCTTCCTCCAAAATCTCAAACTCACTAATGTAGGCAAGTAGTGCTCATCCGAATAACATGAAGGCTTGCAAAACCTTCTAAACAATCGAAAATATTTATGCTCGGAGATAACCTCGATCGCTAGGTCTCGATCCATTTCAAACCATTGTGAGCCCTTTCGCCAATCGTCTGGCATGATTGTTGGCTTCATGCGGTGGCTGTACCGGCCTCGCCCCACTGGGCCCCACAAGTCGTAGGCCTCCACAAAGGTTTTGGCTGAGTTGATGAGGTAAGTATAGATGGTTGTGAAGTTGAATAGAGGAATGCAAGACTCTGAGAGGAGAATAAAACGTTGGTTGGAGAAGTCAAGTAATGCATTAGCCAGTAAGCGTCGCTCTGCTTCAATCATGTTGAACATTCCCCATTCTACATGCTGCATTATTATGAAGATAGGCATGTTAGCTCTAGAAAATAGGGTGCGCGCATATGCATATGACTAAGTCATCTAAGGCTTCGGCGTATAGGATCCTCTCAATTTTAAATTTCAATAGATTTGAATCAAATTTAATCAATAATTGAAAGATTCGATATGTTCTTTTACCGCTTTCATCTGATAAGGCTTAGTGAAGTTAAGGATAGATGATTGAATTTGAGAAAAATGGACAGAACTTCAAATTGAGATGATCCAAATCACACCCCTAGCCTAACAAAAGCCTTAATTAAGGAAGTCAAGTGTGGGTTAAGAACTATGGTTTCCTGTTTTGACTGAACAGACTTAAGAACCTTTCTCTGCTGGCAGTGAAGATGAGGATTCGAGCTATAGGTCCAAGAAATATATATTCCCCCACCCCCCTCTAATGTGATTATGTATTGTGCTTTAATGATTATAGACGCAGTTAGCTAAGGGCCATTACTTCTCTGAATTGGATTTGCTTTCAACTTTCAAGATATCTTTTATTTCTTTTTGACACATTCTTCCGTTCTAGGCTTTTCTCAACCTTTCTACCACGTGTGTGTGTGTGTGAGAGAGAGGGCACGAAGAAAGGAATTTGGAAGGGTGGGATAACAAATGGAAAGGAATAGAAATTTCATGCATGTGCAAAAGACGTAGAATCTAAGCAATGCATTTGCAGCTCAATCTTGATAAAAAAAAAAAAAAAACAATGTTGGTGAACCTTTCCGGATTGAAAAGATAAAATATGTTGTTCAAAAAACAATAATAGTTAACTATGCTGCACTGAATATTTTAAGCTTGATAGGCCTATGGGAATCAATATACTCCTTTTAGATGTCTCAAATTGTAAATGGGTTCACCCACACAAGTTTTCCTTTGATTGGCGCACAACATATTTGAACTTAGAACCACTGCGATATTATTTTTTTCCAATTTTACTCGCCATGTATGAGTGGAGGACCCGTATATAAATACTGAATTCTATCTGAATTTTTTTTCTTACAATAGATAGAAATAGGATAATAATTTATATTTAATTACATCATATTCAATATTTAAAAACTCAACAGACCAAAAATTGGTAAGCCTAGTATATATAAACGACAACAATAAAAAAAAGACTAATTATATCTTTTTACAAAATATAAGCTAATTAAAGTTATTTAGAATTGACTTCGATAAATTTTCGTACTTTAAAACCATTGCATAACAACTTTATTATTCTTTATATACACAATAATTTTATCATTTTGATATTTATCACTCATTCTATTATACAGCTCAATGCGTACTCTATAATGTCTACTGTAATTAGCAAAATAAATGTCCAAATCACAAGTAAACTAGCTAATATGTACATCATATCTTTTTTAGTCTTAGAAAATATAAAATAATTTTAGTATATTTAAAAATTATCTAAATATATATATAACACGGTCAAAATGTGTCAAAAAATTCATATTCATTTAATACAAGTGTACACTAATTGATGTGCCAAAAAATAGAGTAGACATAGTTAAAAATATTGAAGAAATATTTAAAATACATATAGATAATATTTTTTAAAAAAAAATATTTGAGTGTGGGCATGTGCCTTGGGCATATGCTGGCTCCGCCCCAATAATATTTTTATTTGGCCAAACTGAAAGGTACGAAGAAGTCAAATAACATTGGCTAGAAGACAACTGCTTAGCAAATTTTCATTTTTTTTTACTTAGTGACCTATATCAATGTAAAGGGAAAAAGTTTCGCTAATATATAAGCATAAGTTGTGCGAAGGAATATTGACTTGGGGGTACAGCTGGAGGGCGATCCCCTCCAAGATAATATTAGTTATGAATACTATCAAACTGTTCATTCCCTCTAGAATTTTTTGAAAAATTTATAAGTCATTCTGAATTCTTAGATCCATCTCTACATGAATGCATCATTACAACTCTTGCTTGAAGTAATAAAGTAGAGAATGTGGCATACAACCTTATAATATTCAATCCATATTTAATTTATTTTTTTGCCTTAATGAATATTCCAAAACCATCTATTGCGGGTTTTACGCCCTTAAATAATACCCTACCCAATAGCACCAAATGTTTCGTTAATTATATTTTTCTTCACCCTATGTTTTGTGTTTGAGGACTAGCCGTTGACCCGTTACAAGCACAGGTTTTCATTAAATTCATCATTCTTTAATAAAATCTTGAGAATTTCAATGTAAGAAGTCAACAAAAAAGCATATTAAATAACTTTTTGTTAGTACTCGTAAACATGCACTGATGCACCTATGATAAAAAAAAAAAAGCCTTTTTTCATGGATCTCAATGTGATCTAAAGAACATTGGATTGAGAGCTGAAAAATGAAAATTTTCTTAGAATAAAAAAAACGAAATTATTTGAAACTTACCTTACTTGGGATTGATCGGCCATGAAACACAGAATCTTCAGGCACTGTTCCATTGAAGGATTGCTGGGAATGTACATATATGGAGTAAAACCCTTCATGCCCTTTGAAAAATTTCTCCCAAAGAGGAGCCAATGGCAAATGCCCTCTTGTTAAAAACAAGAAAGCAACTTTTGGGACTCGCTGGAACGGAAAGTTGCGTTTCCGGGGAACCATTGAGGCCCTCCACAGCAACTCTTCATCTTCCATGTCATGCATTGTGTTCGGGGGCTTTAGATATTCTGTTAGGCCTATTCGGGTGTTATTTTTCAGATGAATCGGGATATTAGAGGATTTGAGATTTTGTAGTTGTGGCGACGAAGGTGGAGTTGGTGCTGATGGCGGAGGCTGTGATGTTGGAGGTGGTTGCATGGAGAATTGCTTGAGTTGAAAGTTGAAGGGAATCTCTTTCATATAGAAACTTAGCGTGATTCCAATTACTAAACCGGAAACAAGAAACATACAATAGATGAGGCTATGGAGGTACATTTGGAAATTAAGGGGCTTTGAGGTTAGTTGTTGCTGTTGCTGCTTGTTCTTCATTTTGTGTGTGTGTGTGAGAGAGAGAGAGGGAGAGAGAAGATGGTTAATTTGGAAGGAGAGACGGAAAATGGTTCAGGATGAGTGAGAGAAAGGCTCAAGGATATTAGTGGGGAAGAAAGTGATGGTTCGCTTTTTGAAGGAGGGAGTTGAAGGAAGGATGTTGATATTAAGGAAAGAAATGTGGGCAATTTTCTATTTACACCCTTCAAGTATGGAGCCTATTAAGCACGGATACGGATACGGATACGGATACGGGATACGGGTATGATACGATATGGATACAACGATACGACAAAGTCTAAAAAAGTAGGATACGGGTACGGCTAAGATACGACTATAATAAAATATATTTAATATTTTTATTATTTTCAACTAACTTAATACTTATATATTTTGGTAGTTCTTTAACATATAATAAGAAAAATTAGTAATTTTTTATAGTTTCAAGAAAATATATATCGTATCGCTGTGGTATATTCACAAAGTGAAGTGATTAATTAAAGGAATTAAAGTTAATATTTACCTAGTATTTAGAAGTAATTTTGCTAAAATTATAATGTAATAACTTTATTTTATGTTTTTTTGACATGTAATTGTAGATAATACTTAAAAAATACTCATGTACCTTTGAAGTAATATGAATTTTTTGTTAATGTATTGTATGGTATGTGAATTCGAAAAGAGATGTTAAAAGTTCAACTAAAAAATTATATATGTTGCTCGACTACAAAAGTATCCGTGAAGTATCCTAATATTTAATTATTATCGGATACGTAAAAGATGTATCCGATACGTATCCTCGAGTATCCGACGAGTATCGTATCCGATAAAATATCCGATACGGGTACGTCAACCTCAACGAAGTATCCGTGCTTCATAGTATGGAACAAATTTCAATTTGGTCCTTTTGAGTTTCTGTTGGAACAATCAAGTTTTTATAACTTTAACTGCGTTTTGATTCAATTCTTGCATCTTAATTTTTCAAATTAATCTGACAAAATGGAGCCATGTTACATGCATATGACTTATTCAAAATAGCATGTTTGTCCTTCCCAAAGAACATAGTTTTGATCAGTTATTATTAATGTTAACTTATTTTTATGGTAGCTTTCTGATGCAGATCATATAGCAGCACAGTACTTAAATCGATGGAATCGATGTCGGGGTGGTTCGGACCGGTCAAATGGGTTGACTTTTACAGAGGCACTTCCACATACATGGGTTTCCAAACACCCATGTCCAGTCAACAACGACGGAGTGAAATGAACTCATCGCACCCCTAACAGGGGATGCAATGACCTAAGGCGGATTTCGAGCAAATTCTTTCGTTTAAGGCTTGCAAATGGTGTTTGGCCGTTTTTGGTAGTATTTTGTAATTGAATAACTTCACCTTCTAAAGTCAGAATTGATCGTCATCAGTTCTGCCTTAATCCAGGTGATTAGTAGTTTTTATTAGTATAATTAGTTTTAAAAATTTCTTTTTTGGCAAAATTTGTATTAATAGCCTAATTACGTAATTAACGATAATTAGGTCACATTTGGTTATTTTCTAATTAGTTTTAGGGTTTTAGCATTATTTATACCCTTGTAAGCCTTAGGACTAAGTAGTTTTGATTGATTAATACAATTAAGAGAGCCTCTCTTTTATTTTTAATCTTTCTAGTATTATGTGGAATTAAAAGATTCATTATATTTTTCTTATAATTTTTCACTTGTTATTTTTCTTATGAATACCAACTAAAGGGGAGAACTTATGTAGTATTGTCTTTGATAAATTTATATGTTCTAAAGCTTAATGGACTATCTTTGCTTATATATGTCTCATAGTTTCACTTCCATGATGATAACATGAAAACGCTCTATGTTTCTCTTGGTGATTTTCATACATGTGATTATGTTATGTATTGTTTACATATGATATTTTTCACGAGGTATCACTTGGGTTATGGTGTGCAAGACTATGGTCTTCAATGCTTTCATCAAGAATATAGTTTATGTATTTTGTATTGAGACACACATACTTGTACTAGGGTGTTGAGATTAGTTTATAATTCATTTGTTTTCAATAGTTTTCAAGTTGTAATCTTTAATTTCTTACTATTGTATTTTGTCAAGAAATTGTCAAAGTGAGAGATTGTTAAGATTATGTTTGTAGTTAGCTAAATTCGTGAAATCTTATGTAATCTCAATTACGTGGTCATCAAGCTTCATAGATCAAAATCCGTAAGCAACAATGAAGAGAAGAAGATCAAGCTACAATGCCATATCAAGATCACTCTAATACACTGTCAAGCTTAGGACAAATGTAATGATCATAAAGACCTAAGAACCCTTGATTTAATTCATTGGACTTAGGAGGATTAGTGTGATAAATGGAATTGGAAAAATTCAAAAATGACTCATAAGTTTTTATTGAAAAATATTTCTAAACCTTAAATGTGTTTTGAAATAATAGGATGAGTCATTTATCGGACTCTATTTGAGCAACACCCTTTAGTGTTCAAGGGGACAAGTTTTTGGCTTTAAAATAGTAAGACCACCCTCTGCTCGTTTGCTCGTTGGCCTTCAGCTAGAGCAGTCTCTAAATACTTGGGGATAAAATTCAGAAAGACTGACGAGTTGGGCAGTAGAGACCGCCATTTGGGTCGCTCTCAAGCTGCTCGAGTGGTCCTTGCTCTTCCATTTGGTTTGAATCATTTTTTCATTCAAGTGACAATTGTTGGCCCAAATGCAACCTAAGAGGGGGAAGGGTGAATCAGGTTTTCCCTATTTCAAATTCTTTAAAAGATATTTTAACATTTTCAAACTCCCCCTTTCTTGGTTCAATATATTAGAAACTTTAATTTTCAAAGAGTTTTGGGGATCTTCCAGTTGTTCATTTGGTAGTTCGGATGAACAGTATCCAGTCTTTCGGTCAAATCCAAGTGGTCTTTCGAATGAGGCTTCCTCTTTCTGCTTTGGTGCCATCTCAATCAATGTATCAGATAGGGTGTCTAGTCTTTTGGAGTAGTCTTCCATATGACCTATCCGGAATACCGAATGATCCTTCCAGATGTTCTTTCTTCTTCCATTAAACCTTAGCCATATTCTAGAAATATTTTGAGGTCTACCAGATACTCATCCAGTCTTCCCGATGGCCTTTTTGCCATGCTTTTGTTGCCTTGCTTTCGCGTCATCTCTTCTTTCTTGTTCATCTCTGGCAATCATTTGAACTTGATCCTACACTTGTAGATACACATATTAGTTCACATTTAGGATGTTTATGATCATCAAAATCATGCTTAATGAAGCATCAAGTCAACAACAACTGTCCTCTGATCACTCTCCCACTACTCGAGTGGTCACTCACAAATTTTAATTTATTTAGTCCCCAAGACAAACCCTATTTCGAGCCTATAAATTGTGGGAAGCCTTCCTATGCTAGGGTAAGCCACTTGTGAGTAAAATCCTTCCTCTTAATATACCCGAAAATTTCCTTGGATTGTTCCAACAAAACCTCCTTAAAAGTAAGTATAGTGGGACACTCTCCCATAAGGTGTCATACTAAAGCACATATCCTATAAAATTCTTTTGTAGGAGGCCCAATAGTGACCTCATTAACCTTCCTCATCTCTAAAGCTTCAAACTTTGGAGACAAGGTGGCCATCTTGGCCCGAAGGTCATCGTCCTCTTTCAAAACATATTTTCTCCCTTGGAAAATGGTAGCCCTATTTTCCAAACTGGCAGGTGAGGCCGAGTCCCACATTTGGGAACTCTCAGATAATGTGTCAAAAATTCAAAAGCCTCGTTAGGACTTTTTTACATGAACTCTCCTTGAGACATCATCTTTACAAATTGACACAAAGGGATAGGCAGAGCATCATAGAAAAATCCTATACGAGTCCAGTTTTCAAAACCATGGTGAGGGCAAGCATGAAGAATATATTTGAATCTCTCCCAACACTGGTAAAAAGTTCCTATTTCCTTAACAAAAAAATTCATGATTTGAATTTTTAGTGCATTGGTGCAGTGAATGGGGAAAAACTATTCGAAAAACTTATTTTGGAGTGCATGTCAGTCAGGTATGAAGTAGGACTTCAACCTTTTGTGAGAAGGGAAAAAGCTTTAGCCGGGCCAATTCTGAGTTGTCTTGAAAAGTCCCACATATCTCTTCGAATTCCTTTATGTGCAAGTAAGGATTCTCGGAATCAAGGCCATGGAATTAAGGTAAAAGTTGGATTGTGCCAGGCTTCACCGTGAAATTTGTGCATTAGCAGGGAAGACAAAGCATAACGGGACACTACCCCTTATGGGGTGTAGATATTCCCAAAGAGTTCTGACCTTCTGATCAACCTCTTGTGCACGATTATTATTCTGGTATCCCATGTCACTACCATTTCTGCTAAAGTCAAAGGTGTGGGAAGGGACTAATTTGTGCGAATTAGATGAACTAGATAGACCTACAAATCCTATAGACTCTTTAAATGGAGATTCAATTTCAGAGTCTGAGCTGTCACCACTAGACATGTAATAAAATAAATAAAAGATGATTGCAGCTATACTAAAAATCAGCTATACTAAAAATTAAAACAAAAATAAAACTAAAAATTATAATGTTAATTAAATCAAAAATAAAATATATAATGGAACAAAGTTACCCAAAAAAATAAATTTTCCAAGTAGTTCGTTGGTGAAGGTGGATTCCTCCTTTTCTGCTTCTGAATTTATTCTTGATCCCCGGTAACGGCGCAAAAAAAATTGTTTGATCCTCAAAGAGGAAACCCAAATGCAGGCAGTCAAGAAGTAATAATTATCGGGAAGTCCGAGATTGAACCTTAAGGATCAATGAAATCAAAAGGTTGAAAAAACAAGAACAGATAACAATTGATTTGTAGTTTAAAATGGTTTTTACAAAAACAAGGAATTTAAAAAGAATTTTTTAATTGAAAAAATGACTCTTTAGTTTCGGGATCTGGATCTGTTGATCATCTTCATCAATTAAATACATGTTCATCATTGTAGTCAACTAGAATATTTAACCTTGAAAACTAATAGACGATTACTTTACAAATAAGAATTTAAGAGCTAGTTCTATGAAACTCGCAGAGAATCATAAGTACTATTCCTACCAAGAATTCAATCAAGTTAATGAATAGTCCAATAATTATACAGATCATCAAACTTTACTAACTATAATTCAAATTAATCTAGACTTTCATAAAAATATAACTTTAAAGCATATGAAACATAATTGCATAAAACATAGATAACCAATTCACAATCTAAGATCCATATCCTAACTAAAAAGTACAACAATAAAATTACTCACTAGCCACAAGAAGACTTTAAAGAAAAAAATAATAAAATAACTGTGATTTGGGATGCCCTTTCAATAGGTGAGAGCTCCTATTTATACAAATAGTCTAGGTATAGGTTAAAGACTAGGCTTGTCAAATAATTCGAAATCCTGAAGAAACGAGGAATTGACATTAAAAAAGGCATGCTCAGATGATAAGAGTGGTGTCTGGATAGTGAAATGTCACTGGAATTTGCAATCTTCAAGTCACATCCGGACAGTGATAAATACATCTGAACGGTTCTAGTCTATATCGTCAGTTGGGTCTGGACAGTACACAAGGTGTCCGAATAGTCAAGCTTCTCTGGAATTCTAACTTTGATGCTTGCGTCCTAACATTAAATGTTATGTCCAAACGGTGATCTTCCATATTTGGTTTTGATTTTAGCTTAAATAATTCAACAATTATATCTTCAATCATTGCATCCAGACAATGAAAGTGGCGTTCGGACGGTGCTATTTATCTAGGTTCTCTTGGGTTATGTGCTACAATTTTCTAGGAATGGGTTTAGATCCTCCATGGATATCCAGTCTACTTCAAATCTTGACCCACTCTCCAAATTATGGTTTTGCCCTAGTGAGTCCAATTTACTCTTCCACAACAACTGATTCATCAAGTATCTCCAATTTTACTCCAATTCACCTATCTTACTTGGGAAATAAATCAATCACTAAAAATAAGAGTTAAACTGAAAACCCAATTTTCAATCATATATAAGCTCAAAAAATATGCAATTAGTCATGAATTAGATATAATAAAACACTATTTTTAATGGCTAATCACATACCGAGGATCTTGATTAAGACATTACTTAGAGGTGATTGAATAGGTTGATTAAAATTTAGCAATTGAACAGACACCAATTTTAACCTAATTGTAGCTCAATTATCTTTTCTCAAATCAATTTACCAATTAAGATTGAGAACCCCTTTCTCACCATGAACAACCCAAAAACCATGCCATGTAGATTGATGTAATGAATTTGTCAATTGATGATTAACACTCAATCTCTCATGATGATCCCTAATGATTTGAATGCTAAACAATTAAACTATCAAACATATAGTGCCCATGTGTGCATTAATTACAAGTGTATAAGGAAATAAAGCCATAAAGAGACACAAGCAATTGCTGACACGAAAACTCAACTGAAAAAAATGACTGGGAACCACTCGGAGTTCACCAAAGGCTAATCCATTATTCCAAGGTCAATCTATAAGTACTCAAGTCTTATACCTCAACCAATATCATCGTTAGACACTCATTTCCTTCAATAGATATCGCCACCTAAAGTCCCTCTTCGATGTTATGGATAGCTTCACTTGAACTCTCCACTGCAATGGATTGTTTAGGCATCGGGCAATCTTCTCTACCAAGATCCTCAGTATGCACACTCTTCAAAGTGGGTTTTGGTCATCTTCAACCAAGGTCGTCTTCTTCAATGTGTGAAATTGGATTATAGTTTCAAGATGAATATCCTTTGAATTTGGGGATCTAGGGCTTGTTCACAAGATCTTAAGATGTATAAGACGCTTACCTTAGTATAGGAAGGTTTTCCTCTATTTATAGGCTTAGAATATGGTTTCTCTTGAGGACCAAGCAAACCAAATTCGCGAGTAACTGCTCGAGAGGCCTAAGAGTCTCCCAAAGTGTGGTCTCTACTGCCCAACTTGTTAGTCTTTCTCAAATTTATCCCTAAGTGTCTAGAGACTGCTCTAGCTGAAGGCAAGTGAGCAGAGGGCGATCCCTACTAATTTTAAAGCTGAAAACCAAGCAAAAACATGTCTTCTTGAGCACTAAAAGATGTTGGTCAAGTGAGGTCCGATAAATTACTCATCCTATCATTTTCCTAATTTTATTTATCACACTAATCCTCCTAACTCTAATGAATTAAACCAAAGGTTCTTAGGCCGTTACAGTCATTACCTTTGTCCTTTGATCTTGATATGGCATTGTAGCTTAATCTTCTGTCATTCCTTGTTGCATACGGATCTTAATCTTAATCTTAATCTTAATCTTTGAAACATGATGACAATAGAATTTGGTTGAGATTCCAAAAGGCTTCACAAAAGTAGCCAATTACAAACATAATCTTAACAGATCTATGTAGGGACAGAGACTGGATGTTATCCTTTTTTTTTTTTTTAAATAAAATCTCGAAGATGGGAGGATAGATTTTATTAATTCCAAATCAAATATTACAAATTGCTAGGAGGGACATAAAATTTACCCCTTTAAATAAATATAAATACACCATGATAAAATTTCATGATGTTTAGTAATCAAAGAATGCCAACTAAAGTCTACCAAAAATAATAGAGCCTAAGTAGGTCATAGATAATTTTTCCACCTCAATGCTTTGATTTCTCTTTGATCTTACAGAACCAGTAGACGAGCCTGAATGGGAAGCTGACTAACTGAGGAACTTTTATAGAAAATCTATCCTTTAGCCCAATATTAGCCATAAAATTAGCCAAAGAATTTGCCTCTATAGATATGACTAATTTGAAAATCAAATCTTCCCAAAATTTGCAAAACTCTGTATTTGAAATCCCAAAATATCCAAGAGGATTAAGTTAACCCAGTAACCATGTCCACAAGGATTTTTGAGTCTGATTCTATGATAACCTTGTAATCCCTCAAACCATAACTATCAAAAAAATTTAGGCCATCTAGAAGAGCCTTGCACTCTGCCTCCACATTAGTACATATACCTTAAAAATGGGAGGCTGCAAAAATTTTATGTTCCCACTGATTCCTCAAAACCACACCTCCCCCCAACATACCAAGATTCCCTTTGAAGCACCATCAACATTAAGCTTCAGTAAACCCTCAAAAGGCAGCAATCAGCCCACCCATATTGCTTTAGTTCAAACCAGGTAAGTCACTTGGACATTAAAAACCAAAAATAACTCAATCCCTTGTAAAAGTTCACCCACCCTTGGATTAACCAAAAAAGCTTGGAACTTCAATATATTCAAAATCTTAATCACCAAAGAAGAAGAATGTAACCTCAGATCCTCAAACCTTCTTTTACATCGTCCATTTCTTAGGTGCCAATAAATAATCAATGGAACTCCTCTAATCAGAGTATGACTCAAATATGATTTGCTGAATGTTCTTACAATTTGAAGTAATCTAACCAAAGGATTCTCTATATAAAGCAATTAAAATCCCATCCCATCATTGCCCCCAATCAACCCCAAACCTCCTTAGCATAATTACGGTCCACGAAAAGATGACAATAACACTATTTCTTTGAAGCAAAACAAACATCTGCTAACCAATGGTATCCCTAGACCTTGAATTGTGGAATCCAGTGTTAATGCATTCTTCAAAATCTTCCATCCCACCAGCTGAGCACTTGGAGATACTTTTTGTTTCCAAATAATGTTTGCAATCTTATTTACTTGGCATTGATCCCTCACAAAAATTCCATGCCAATTTAATAGTAAATTGCTAGAATTTAAGAGCTGCCAAATTAGCTTATCCTCCCTTGCAGTTGAACAAAAATTAGATGCAGTAATTTTAGAAGACATCTGATCATTTAACCATAGAGTAACATAAATAAGATTCCAAGAAAAACCATTGAGTACCTCAGAAAGCTTCAGAAAGAGCATAGGAACTGCATCCATTATAGACAACAGAGGGCAAGTATCTAACCAATTGTCACACCAGAAGTTAACACCCTCTCCTGTTCCAACCAGCCATTGAGAGTTTCTAACAACAATTTCAAACCAAGGTTTCAAGGATTTGTAGCTTTTAGAATAAGTTCCTGAACTATGTAAAACATGTTTACCCTTCAAATATTTAGCAGAAAACATCCTGGACCAAAGAGAAGAAGAAGGCATAATATTCCAAACCTGCTTCATTCTAAATGCCTTTTCCACATCCTCAAATTTCCTTAAACCCAAGCCATCTTCTTCTTTTGGAGAATCCACATCTTTCCAAGAGAACCAGTGCCACTTTTTCACATCAATCTTGTTAGACCAAATAAAACCAGACATTATTTAATTAAGCTTATCTTTGATCCCCTTTAGAATAGTAAAAAAAGATACAATGTGAATTGGAATAGAGCTCAAGACTGACTGCACTAAGACCATTCTTCCCATGTTAGACAACATTTTTGAATACCATTCTTTCAACCTCCCTTTAAATTTTTGCACAATCTCCTCAAAGTAGATCTTCTTTGTTCTGCCTTTAATAAGGGGACAACCCAAAATAAGTAAAGGGACAACTTTTAATAGGGATGTTAGCAAAATTGCACAGAACATGTCTCATAGCCTGTGATTTTTTTGTGAAAAAATACATAGAACTCTTCTATATATTATCCTTTTGACCAGAAGCGCATTCATAACACTTTATAAAAGCCATCAAATTAGCCAGAGATCTCTTGTATCCCTTCAGAAAAATCAAAATATCATCTGAAAATAAAAGGTGGCTAAGATTAATTGAATCCCTACCTATATGAAAAGCCTTGACCCTACGAATCTGATATATCCTGCTCAATCCTCCGTTTAACGCATCCTCAGCAAGAATAAAGAGACTAGGAGACAAGGGATCCCCTTGTCTTAACCCTATAGATGTTGGAAAAAACCCAAATCTTTATCCATTAATAATCAAAGAGATATTATGATCATTCAGAAAATTTCTATAATTTCTACAAATTTATCAAACCAAAGCATAATAATGTCTTCTTCAAAAAAATTCATTCCTGCCGAACATAGGCTTTCATCATTTCTAGCTTCACTACCATATTCCTATATTGCACCTTCCTATTTAATTCACTTACCATGAAATGAGCAAGTGAGATACAATCCCCAATACTTTTGCCCTTTTAAAAATCATATTGTTCCTTAGGAATCATGTTAGGCAAGAGAGAACTCAGCCAAGAAGCTAAAAGTTTTCTAAAGACCTTATAGAGGAAATTACATAACTTATTGGCCTAAATTTTGAAAAGGTTGAAGGGTTAGTCTTTTTTGGGATCAAAGATAAAAGAGTGGCATTTACTAACCTAGGAATGACACCCCCATCTAGAAAGAAATTGGTTGCTTGAAGAATCTCCTGTTTAATAATAGACCAACATACATGGAAGAACTTTCTAGAGAAGCCATCTAGACCAGGGGCGGCTAAAGGAGTACTCATTGGCTTTGAGTTCTCCATACCAAACCAAGAGAGTACTTTCGTTTTGACAAGCACAATCTACCCTTCTTCCTATCTCTCAGAATTTTCATGCCAAGAATCTTCCTAGTTTTACCCAGATCCTTTATCTCAAACTCTTTGCTGTGTGGGTATTTCAACTTGTTGATTTCATCCATGCTCTTAGCAGCAATGAGCATGACATCAACATACAAAAGCAAGTAGACAAATGAATCGCCAGGTAGCTTCTTAAAGTACACACAATTATCATACTCATTCTTGGTTTAACTTTGTTTCAACATGAATGTGTCAAACCTCTTATACCACTGTCTTGGCGATTGCTTTAGCCTCACTTTGCATACATGAGTTTCTTTACCAACAACCTTGAAATCTTTAGGCTGAGTCATGAAGATGTCCTTCTCAAAATCCCCATGGAGAAATGCAATCTTGACATCCAACTGCTCTAGCTCAAGATCAAACTGAGCTACGGTGGCCAATAACACACAGATTGAAATGTGTTTCACCACTGGTGAAAATACCTCAATTTAAACCACCCTTTCTTTTTGCACATAACCCTTGGCTACCAACCATGCTTTGTATTTGATGTCATCTGTTCCTGGAGACCCTTCCTTCTTTGTGCACACCTATTTGCACCCAATTGCTCGCTTTCCCTTCGGCAATTTGACGAGCTCACAAGTATGGTTCTTGTGAAGAGAATTCATCTACCCATTCATGACGGTTTTCCATTTTCTGTAATTACTATCATTTATTGTCTCTTGGAAAGTTGATGACTTATCAACTACCATGGTAAGTGCATAAGATAACATATCTCAAAAACCATAATGAACTAGTGCTTTGACTGTCCTTCTGGTCCTCCTAGCTGCTAAAGATGGTTGTTGTGGTTGCTCTTATATTGTCCCTTCATTTGGAACAATATCTTCTGGAGTGCTAAGCTCCATCTCCATAGGATCACCCTTTTCCTCTTCTATCTAAATATCCTTCTGCTTGCTGGAAGTTAGCATAGTAGACTCATCAAATGTCACATCCCTGCTAATCACAAACTTGTGCAATTCAAGGTACCAAAATCTATACTCCTTCACTCCAGTTCCATAACCGAGAAAGATTCCCTTCTTAGCCCTTGGGTCAATATTACTTTCTTAGACATGAAAATAAGCTTGACACCCAAATACTTTAAGGGAACTATAATAGCTGGCTCACTAGACTATACTTCATGAGGATTTTACACTTTATAGCTATTGATGGCGATCGATTGACGAGAAAACAAGCTGGGTTGACAGCCTCAGCCCATAATTCTCTACCCAATCTGGTGTTGGATAGAATACACTATGCTCTCTCCAAAAGGGTCCGATTCATACATTCTGCAACTCCATTTTGCTGTGGCATTCCTTTTACAGAGAAGTGTCTGGAAATACATTCATATTCATAGAACTTCAAGAATGGCTTGTACGTATACTCACCACCATTGTTGGTTCTCAATTGTTTGATTTTCCTGCCGGTTTGCTTCTCAACCACGGCCTTCCATTTCTTGAAAGTTTCAAAGACTTCATCCTTAGTCTTTAGAAAATATACCCATAATTTGTGGGAGAAGTTATCAATAAAGGTAACCAAAATATCTGGATCCCACTTTTGAGACTACCTTTGAGAGACCCCAAACATTCGAATGGATGTAGTCAAGTGTGTCTTTAGGGCACCGGATAGCTGTGCTAAACTTGACCTTGCACTGCTTGCCAAAGACACAATGTCATAGAAATCCAGCTTGGTCATCTTGACGCTACCAAGCATGCCTTGCTTTGCTTAACACTTCCAATCCCCTCTCATTCATATGACCCAAATGCATATACCATAGATGAGTAAAGATTGAATTACTATCTCTTGATGTAGACACTCCTGCATCATATGTCACTGTACTACCTTATCGAAATATAGATTTCCTATCTTGTTTCCTTTCATCACAGCTAGAGCACCTCGAACAACTTTCATAATGCACCTTGGGTCACTATATTGCACCCATTGGAGTCTAGTGCACCCAACGAGATAAGATTTTTCTTCAAATTTGGAACATGTCTGACCGTTGTTAAAGTTCTCATAATTCCATTGTGCATTTTGATTCTGATAGTTCCTACCCCAACTATTTTACAGGCCATATTGTTGCCCATCAAAATAGTGTCACTCTTCACTTCCTACATACCAGTCCCTGTGAGGACACATATGGTATGAACAACTAGAATCAATAATCCATCCTTATGACGCACTTATATTGTTAGGTGAAACTGACAGAACACTGTCGGCATTATCCGAATTGTCTTTAGCAACACTGACAGTGTCAACACCTTAGCTTTATTGTTTTGATCCTTAGCTTTACGCTTCGAACAATCAGCTTTTCAGTGCCCATTCTTATGATAATAGTGACATTGAGAATTCTTTCGATCTTTGACTTTGGATTTAGATTGGGATTTGTTACTTCCAGGATTTATGTTCTCAGTCCTTCCTCTGGTGAATAGAGTCAGTACCAGGAGTCTTCTTTCTGAACACATTTGAAAGAAATGATGAAGTAATATCATCATACTCAATGGTATCCTTCCCAAAGAGCATTGTGGTGACAAGATGCTCGTACGAATCAAGTAGCGAGGACAATAGTATCAGGGATTTGTCTTCATCTTCTAACTTAACGTCCATGCTTAGTAGTTCGAATACAATTCTTCTAAACTCATTGAGATGCTCGTGCATGGATGTACCTTCCTTCATACAAAACATTTTAGGTATAATTGGTTGGTAAGAGACTTCGTCATGTAGAGACTTTTCAATTTCAACCAAATATTTGTAGTCGATTTTTCTTGCATGACGTTATACATAATTTGTTTTACCAGACACAACTGAATCGCACTGCATGCCTGGAGATCAAAATCCTTCCAGTCATCATCATCCAGATCCTTAGGTTTACTCTCCAATGCTTCGTGTAGTCCCTGTTGAATTAGAACATCTTTGACTTGGACTTGCCAAATCCCAAATTGTTCATTCCATCAAATTTCTCCACCTCAAACCTAGCATTTGAGATATTTGAAAGTTTTGTCGTCATGACTTCAAAACTTAATTTGGCGAGGTCCAAGAAGCTGGTGCAATTACTATTCCTTGTATAGTACTATACAAATTGTATTCGTGAATAGTACTAATGAATAATACGCTATGAATATTACCAAATAAATAATAATCGTATACCATACTAATGAATAGGACCGAATGAACAGTACCTCCCGTATATACAATACCATACGAACAATACTCGTATATAGCACTAATAAATTTTAACTATTTCGAGGGAATGATAGTCGACGGTTCGAATCCTTTGATGAAAAAAATGTAAATATGAAAAAAATTATTTTTTTTAGTGTAACTATAAATAAAAATAAAAAACACATCCGATTTGGACTATATTATTCTTTCTTAATTATGACGAGATTTTTGAATTTTCCACTTGAAACTTGAGTTATTTGCATATAAGCAATCTTTAGGAGTTTATTCTATGTTTAAGTATCATATTCATGTTTTCATTTGAAACTCAAACCGTTATGTGCACGATGATAATGTAAGTTTTGCAATATATTGAATGAGATCTGCATCTTAAAAAGTTTGATATCTATAGTGGAGATGAACATATAACCCATGTGAGTTTTTTGGCTATCTTTGTTGGAGGGTTTAAATTACATTTACTTAAAAGACTTTTCATTCAGTTTAATCTCTTTTAATAATCTCATTGTTTTGCATTGGTTTGTGTAAATGAAGTAATTGGTTTGATTGTATCTCAATGCAAGAAATACTAGCCATATATTTTTGAGAAGTAAAAATATGACGTGTTTGAAATGATTTGAGCCTTAGCCTATTCTTTCTTTTTATTATCCCTTGAAACTGTGTTTGAGCTGAAAAAAATTAAAAATTTATTTCCTAACCACAAAAGTGACCAAGCCAATATATATATATACACCTTACCACGGTTATCCCATAATTAATATTATTTACAATTTAGAAAGAGAGTGGAGGCTACTAGAAAAAAAAAAAAAGGAGAATGATGAGTGTTTGAGATTGTTGCTCAATCAAAAATAAAAAGAAAATAAAGAGAAAAAAAAATGTGTTGTAAATGCAAAAATTTGGGAAGCCTAGGGCCGTGAAAAAAAGAAAATGACGGGTGTAATGTTACAAAGATTTATCAAAAGGAAAAAAGCAGTGTTTTGAAAAAAAAAATATCATCGGGATAACTCATTTTGAATTCTTATTATATTTCATTTTTTTACCCTTCAACCAAGGCCACATTACAACTAGGAAAAAAAGTCTTATTTGATCTTAATAATTTTGGCAAATGTACATATCTGTTTTTTTTTTTTTTGACAAATATACATATCTAATGAAATAAGAGATATATCAACTGTATTAGTTTCATTTGCTTCTAACATTCCTTCATGAAATTATGCAAGGTCATTCTATTTGAACGATGTTTTTTATTTCGAAAAATATATGTGAGTTATATTTTATTTTGGGCTATATAACTTCTCCTCACATATAAACAATGAATGAAATAGTCACTATAATTAGAAGTTTTTTGTTCTGAGAGTGATCCTTTGGTGAGATTTGCATCTAAACTAAAATTGAATAACTAATAAAGGTGTGAATATTATTTGATAAATTTCTTAAATAGTATAATCATTCATCACACACACGAGTTTCTAATACTAATATGTATGTGAATGCTTTTAAACAGCATTTAAATCTATAGCTTAGCTTATTGTGAATTAATTTGAGTGGATAATAATTTTCTTAATTTTCATTGTTAATTAGAAAATAATAATATGTTCTAAATTTGTGTATAAATAAAAAGAAGCTTGTAGGTATCTTTACTAGAAACCTTTACGAGACAAAACTCATCCACTATGGGTGACTTAGGAGTTTAGCAGCTTGTTGTAAAGACTAAATGCAATCGTGAATCCTACCAAAGTGGTTTTATGTTTATTGTTACATGTTTTATTTTTAATTGATTGTAATTTTTATTTTCAGTGTTGCTAGGGACTAGCAATATTTAAGCTGGGGGTGTGATTAATCCTCAAAAGTTACAATTCAATATATTTTGGAAGGTTTAATTGCATGTAATTCATGTTCAGTAATGTATAAATGCAATGATTTTAATTATATTCGGTAAATTAGAGTACTAACATGAATTGTAGGGTAAAAAGTGAAAATAAGCATAAATTTAGCCACGCAACTGGAGATATTGGGAAACCAAATTTGTGTTCACATTTGTACACAACTCCCCCTAGTTTTAATTTCAACAATTTACCCCTCAAAATTCAAATATTATTAAATTATGTCAAGTCAAAATGATGGAAAACATTCATTTGCAAAACTTATAATCTCAAATTTTACAAAAAAAAAAATGAGATTATCCATCACATCATTTTGTCTTGAGAAAAAGAATGGGGGCTAATCTGTTGAAATTCAAACTATAGGGAGTTAATAGTAATTTGATCCAAACTTGAAGAGGCAGTTTGTAATTTCTCTTATGATTAGTCAAGCAGCAGATAGCAGCCCACGTGTAGTAAAGGAGGAAAAGTGGAAGATCATACACCCATGAGCTAGGTCAAGACTACTCTACAGACAAGCGTGGATATGCCAAATAGAAATCTCTGAAGGATCTGAGCATTGGAGAAAATAAGGATTGTTCTTAATACTTTGTTTGCTACACCAAATTCACACCCGCTTTTAAATAAGCGTGTAGAGGAGAGATACACAAACTTAGACTCCCATCTACCTTCTCATACCCATTCCACCCAGTCACTCAGATACTCATTTTCACATACACACATAGATAGATACATATTGATGTATATATATATATATATTTTTTTTTTTTTGAGGGAGTGAGCAAAACAGAGTGTTCATTTTGTTTTTGTTTTTTTTAGCAATTGTTGGGTTGTTTAAGTTCTTGTATTAAACTTATTATTCTTAGTTGAGTTAAACATTTTCATTATCAGAAGTTGATTTCCTGGCTTCCTTAGATTTACAATGTTTATCATCTTCGTTATTAACTTAATGGGAATTATGATTGGCTAAGTTAGCTTCGGCTTAATCCAAGGAAGGAATCCCACCGTGATCCAGTGATATGAATCTGAAAATGGGTTAGCACTGCTGTATGTTATTTTGTTCATCGAAATAATTATATTTGAACACATGTATGATTTGTAAACATTTTTGATTACTCGTCGACCGATTATTCTGGCACGGTAATGCTTGGAGTCCCTGCAAACAATATGATATCTATTTTTTCAGATATTATTTTTCTCATCAAAAAAATATATTTTTGGAATCTGATTTTTGTTGAATATTTTTCATCTAAGTGAGTTTGATTACGAGTTTAGATGAGTTATAGTTAGGACCAATACTCCTGATTACGGTGGGATGAATTTTGAGGATTAGCCGAATTTTTCTTTAAATTGCATTTTTTTTTAACAATCACCTCAACATCTTCAAATCCGCGATTTTACTTTCTTTGTAATATCATCGTTCAAAAATTCCCCCTTGTTCCTTGTGGAGACGACCTCGAATTTTTCGAGTTACTATACACCACATTTTTCTTACGCTTGAGAAGCACTTCGAGACCCACATTTGCGTGACAAGAAGCACCTCCTTGTGACAGCCTTCCCTGCCTCTCTCACATTCCAAGATAGGAAATTAATCATTTAAAGGTGAAGAGATTAGAGCCAATTCTCTAGACCTTGATCTAGTTACTATAGTAGAGGAATTTAATAACTCTACTGGAATATCTGAATCCACACCTTCTTCAGATTCAGAAGCATGAGTGAGTACCTCTAAATATTCAAATTCTTTCTTCTGAAATTTTCTCTATTGATCATTGGACACCCTTTTCCCTTTAAGATCTTGCTTCACATCCCTCTTTATCTCTTCTATAGCTTTTGTTTCTTTGACCTCTTTCTAGAAATCATCTTCATCTTTTTTTTCCTCCTACATTCTGCCTCCTCATGTCCTTGCTTCAGAAAAGTGGAACAATATTTACTATTCTTCTCATTTTGAATTTTTTGCCATCTCCCAATAGAAGCTCCCATATCTAACCAAATTCGAGTTGGATTCTCAACAAGCAAATTAAATTCAACACATGCCCTTGCCAAACCTAGTCTACTAAATTGAATGGTAGGATTATCAACCACTAATATTCTACCAACTGGACTAAGAATGTCCCTCAAAATCTCATGTTAAACAAATGAATTGGTAATCTTGGAAGAGAAATCCACAAAGGCACCACTGGAGGTTCAACCCCTAGATAGAACTCTGGGAACCACTTAAAGAATCTGAAAAGAAAGCCTTCAATATAGGTAGCATCCTTCAACCATGTACAAACATAATCCTCATGTAGCTCGAATCTAATTAGGACGTGTCTTGGATCCAGAATACCAATTGTAAACTCCCCCTTTATTGACCATCATGTACTAATGAATTCACAAATAACACCCAAATATTTTTTTTTGTAGGCGCACTTGCCAATCAAAGTCTGTTGGAATAACTTAGAAAGATTTTATGTCTTCTCAGGAGTCCAATAAATCCCAGGCTTCCCATTGTTATACACCACCTTCTTCACAGGCCTAGCAGTAGAAGAACCCTCCTGCTTCAATGGATGCTGTGGATTTTCTGTATCAAGATCTTGATTGGGTTGAAAGGGTTTTGTAATAGAAGAATGATAATTAGATTGTGTTTTGAATAAGGATGCAAAAGTAATGAAACGCTGATTTGGATCAGTAGATATGAGATCCCTTGAAAAGTTTAGAAGAGTGTTAGTAGCAGCGGTTAGGGCAAGCCTCGTCTTTCATCTATATAGAACTGTGTAGATGACTTGGTCCTTTCAAGTTTCAACCGGATGTTATCCTGAAGGGATTAAATAGTGACCATAAATTTTATTCAGTGGGGATTATTTAGTGAGTTGCCATCCATGTTAAATTCTTAATTGTACCTATGAATCTAGTTTTTCTCCAATGCTTCAATTACTTATTTATTTATTTTTTTTGTCAGATCCCTGACTATAGATCAATGAGCGGTTCACTTAAATATAATGCGACCCACTTGTATTAATGGTAGTTAATCTATGAATGAGAAACATGAAAAAAAAAATGTATTGCATTGGGCCTCACTTCATAACCTATCAAAATCAACTTCCGCTCGATATATTGTAATATTATCTATTTTCAATAAGATTGAAAAAAATTCTTTAAAATTAATTAGTAGTAAAAAAATTTGATCAATTCTTCGAAGCCTCCACAATTTTCACTCAATTTCATTAAATAATCACTCAAGTATAACTATTCTATCATGACTCTACAAAGTTCAAAAAGCTAACAAAAACAAGAGAGAGAGAGAGAGAGGGAGAGAAGATCTTTCTTCATAGCTTCAGACTCTATACATGTATAGTCTGTGTAGATTGTATTTTCTTCCCATTAAACTAAGATTGTCAAAAAAGTCAACTTTTGTGAAATTTTACTTAATTCGTTAAATTTTGGTTTTGTAGAAATCATTGAATTCTGGATGAAACTAATCAATAATATTATTTTGAATGGTTAGTGGTGCATGCATTTAGCATAATAGTCGAGGGATAAAGTAAAATTAAGATCATAATCTAAAGGTACAAAATTTTATTCTAAAAACTTGAGGTCTCGTGTGGAATTGTTTGGGCATAAAGTATAATATTGGAAAGTTGAGAGAATGACCCCTTGGGCCATGATGTAGTCCGTCTTCTCATGTTTGTTACGTACAAACATCAAAAGAAAAAAAAAAATGGAACTTTTTAACGTCTCTTTTTCAAGTTTTGAGGTAAGACCAAAGAGTTCGGATCTTTTAATATCCTAGTGTGAAGCTTAGTAGGGGTGCAACTCGGGCGGGTTGGGCGGGTTAGACAGTCAACCCTAGCCCAACCCTAGGTATATAATCTTCAACCCTAACCCTAACCCTACCTCGGGTTGAGAAACTCAACCCGAGCCCAGCCCGAGTTTAATTCGGGCGGGCTCGGGTTGAATTCGGGTTCACTGCAAGAGAGACAGAGAGAGGGGGAGAATAATTACAAATTCATAAAACAATCCATATATTTCATTCATAACAGTGCACGATTATTAATTATCTGTTTTCACACCAAAAAACTAGTAATCTCAAAGTACAATCCCAGAAAACATAAAAATTAGACTCATAAAAATATTAAACTTAAAATATCACACTATCACACTAATTGAATTCGGGTTCGGGTTGAAATTTTTTGACCCAAGCCCAACCCAAGTATTAAAAACCCTAGCCCAAGCCCTAATTTTTTCGAGTTGGGCTCGGGTTGAAATCGGGTTGCCCAACCCAAGTTGCACCCCTAAAGCTTAGGCATCAGAATCAAAATTGGCAACATTTGATAAAGAGGATGCACAGAGAGAGAGAGAGAGAGATGTTATATGCTAAGTAGCTTTCATTTGAAAATCAATTTTCTTTTATTTTAAAATATGAAAATACCAATTAAATTTTTTACATTCATATTTTATGCATAAAAATTCTATGTTGAATCAGGTGGCCAAATGAAACATGGTTCAAGATTGCGGAGAAACAGAGTTATGTTTAAAGTACGAAACCTAGCAAGAAAATTAGAACCATAGTTAGTGTTTGGATAGTGAATTACTCTTTTGGTTATGTTGTGCATTGTACAACAACAACAAAACAAAAAATTTAAATTAGATGAAAAGCCTCAAATTTAATCTAAGAAAAAAAATACAATTCATAATAATCAAGTGATACAGAATTAATTAGGAAATCGGTTTTGATTGCAATATTTCCAAAATATTCAGTTAGAAGATAACATGTTTTCTATGCTATAAATACTAGCGTTTCAGCCATATGATGCACAGTAGTTACCATTCTCTTTTCTTTCAAACCCTTCATTCACCATTTTTTCTCTTCAATTCATTGTTCAAAAGTTAGAACACTAATTGTATAAACTCTCCCTTTATACCTCAAGCTCGCCTCACTTTATCTAAACTCACATCATGCAGCTTTAACTTTCGCTTGAATTTATTAGATGTTGGACTATGTCACATTTTGTTACATAGCTTGGGTTAGGGCTATGTTTGGATAGGTCCAATACATTTCATAACGTTGTGAAAATTCATTTTTTGTGCCCAACATAGTACAGCCATAGCCATTCCAACCCACAAAATAAATGTCGTAAAATGCAAGTACAGTAACCCTACAAAACTAGAAATTCCATATCCCATTTTCTAGAGTGATGCGTCTCCTAATTTCTTTCATTTTAAACCCACTTGCCATTCCTATCATACTACTACCAAAAATGTAATTGTCGCATGATCCTTTGTGTCGAATTCTTGTTAAAATATGTATGTGTGAATTATTTTTCATACAGGAGAGAAACACTCTCTAAAGGTCCCTTTTTCATGTAAAGTTTTTTCTTACTTTATGACCTATACTTTGTAGGGTATGTTCTCATAAGCAATCTTTTTAAGCCATCAAGAATTTAGATTGAGTAGGAAAGATGTTACAAAATACAAGCACAACAACACTACAAAATCGAAAATTTCATAGAATTTTCCTAAACTGAACAGTGTTACTAATTAATTTTTTTTTCATTTGAAAATCAAATAATATTAATGTCCAAGTATTTACAAAAATGTCAGCGTCATATCATTATGCATGAGAACTTTTGTTAAAAGCTTTGTTTTTGAGACAATTTATATGCAAGTGTTAGATCACATTTGTAAATTAGAAATTTCATGGAGTCTATTGTAAAATCTCAACCTACTCCATGGTTATAATGCTATCAAGTTTAAAATTCGAAAGCATCATTGAATGAAGAAGATCAAGCGTCAAAACAACATCATTCAACCTCTATATGCAACTTCATGCTTAGAATAAAGGTAATGACATAGACACCTAAGATAAACCCTTACTTAATTTTAACTTAAGTTAGTTAGGATGAAAATTGAATTGGAAGCGATCCAATTATGACACCTAAGTGATTTTAAAAGAAATTTGTTTTTAGGCCATTTATGAGGTTTGAAAACATAGTTTGAGTTACAATCGGACCCCTCTTTGAGCAACACCTTTTAATGCTTAGGAAAACAAGTTTTTGCATGGTTTTATACTTAAAAACCTATAGGGATCAATCTATGCTCGCTAGCCTTCTCTAGAGCAGTCTGTTTATGACATAGGAAAGGAAATGAGAAAAGACCACAGAAACCAATACAGGGCTTGTTCTATGAGCTCACTCGAGAGAGATTGCACACAACAATGGGTTTGTTCAACCAACAAGTTCTTCAACACCAATTTGTGAGGTTGGGTAGAATCACTAGTGTTAGCCTTTGGATCTTAGAGATCTAGGTTGTGATAGAAGCTCTCATGGTAGAAAAATAGTTTCTCTCTTAGAAATCTCATAAGCGGTTTAAACTAGGTTTGGGAAAAACACTCTTAATTTATAGGCTAAAAATAAGGGTAGTCTTAGTAAATAAGAAAATTTAGATTCGCGAACAACTGCTTGATCGATGGGAGGGCAATCATAGGGCGGTTCGCACTGGAGTGAAAAACAACATCTCAAACCAACCAAGGACCAATACTGCTTGAGCAAGCTCATAAAGCGAACCTTGTGTTGATCTGTCATGGCTTTTTTCCTTTTTATCCTAAGTCATCAAGAGACCGCTCTAGCGAAGGCTAGAGAGCATAAGGTAGTCCCTATAGGTTTTTAAGCCTAAAACCATGCAAAATATTGTCTGCTTGAGCACTAAAGAGTGTTGCTCAAAGAGGGGTCCAATTGTGACTCAAACTATGTTTTCAAAACTCATAAATGATTTAGAAAAACTTTTATTTTTAAATCATCTAGGAGTTATAATCTGTAACACCCCGCATTTTTCTTTTAAATATGTATATAAATATATAGTAAATAATTGTTTTAAAAATGTGGATATATGTAGTGACATAAGAATAAACCGTAGAAATAAATACTATGAAGATAATTTGATTGGGGAAGTTTACGTGTCGAAGATGTTTAAACTTGGAAAGGGTGAATAGACAAGTTTCTAAATGTTTTTAGGTCAAAATAATGCTTCCATTGAATCCGGAAGGTCGAAAAACATTGGGAGAGGTAATAGGGATGTATTAGAAGTTAGGAAGTGTCCCGGAGTTAAAACACACTTTAGAGAGAATTTGGGTAAAATGGGTCCTGGACACTACTTAGTGTTTTGGCCATAACTTTTTATCCTTAAGTCCAATTGATCTGAAATTTTTACAGTAGATAGTCGACATCTAGGGCTACAAAAGTGTGTCTCATGGAAATTTTCCAATTTAACCTCTAAATGGGTCAAAACTTCCCTGAAAGTTGCAGCAGACAAAGTGTACCGGTACTGGGTACCGGTACCATACAGTACCGGTACTGTGTACCGGTACTTCGACTCCAGAAGGTTTGGGGTACCGGTACTGAGTACCGGTACCATACGGTACCGGTACTGGGTACCGGTACTATCCGTCTGACGCCGCTAAACAGCTAAAAGTCGGGATTTTTGTGTTATAAAACCCATCCCACATCCCATTTGCCCCATTTCTTCATCTCCCTCTTACCCTAACCCTCCTAGAAACCCTTAGAGAGAAAGAGTGAAAGATAAAACTCAAGATTAAAAGGAAAGACAAAGGGTTCACAAGTGATTCAAGACTCAAACCCTAGGTTTCTTCAATAGCATAAGGTAGGGGATTTCTTCTCTTTCTCTTACATTGAGGTTAGGGTATTTATATATGTATGTTTTGGCTATCAATGGTATATATATGCTATGTAATCATCATCTCTTAGGCTTTTTGACAAAGATTACATATTTTACACAAAGTTAGGGTTGTATACCCATGAAATCCCTCTTTTGTTTGAAAAACCCTAGTTTTCAAGAGTGATGAGTTTTCCTTTTGAACTCTTCCTTTATTCTTGATTTCAAAATCATAGTGTTTTGTGTTGAGTAATAAAATGATATTGTTGTGATCTCTTGCATTTTCTTTGTTGGTTATTGAAAATGTCACATGCTTAAATTGGGGATTTTTAAGATATTCTTGTAAATTGTGAAATTGGGTTTGGTATTGTATCTCTTATGAGTGTGGGATGACCATGGGTGGCCTTTGACGAGATATCGTAGAGTGGGTAGACGTGTTGCTTGCTCCGTGGGGGTTGGCATTTCTCCTACCACTCGTAGTGGGGTTAGTGCTTTGGTAAGACTAAACCGTTATTGCTCACGGGTGCCGTGTAAGAGGGTTAGTATACTAATGTCTGGGTTGGATACGTCACTGCCATTGGTGTGGCATACGCCCTTCCTAAAGGATGGATATCTTTGATAAGATTTGTGTGGGTGTGTGTGGGTTAGATATTACTCAATGTGTCGATTCATGGGGTTTGCCTCACATCATGTTTGAGATACATATACATATTGATGGATTGTTGTATTATTGTGGAAAATGGTTTCCTCCAAGGACTTGTGGGAGTATGGGATTCCACAAGGTCTTGTGGGAAAATGGTTTATATTTTGGAAAATGGATATGTATTGGATCTTGGTTTCTTTTACTGTTTATGTAAATTACTATTGCTACTTAAACTTGAGATCCATTTTAAAATGTCCCTGTTTTACTTCAAAGATTATGTATGTTATTTGTAAAATGAGACCGGCCATTTTATATGTTTTTATAAACCTTGTTTGAGTTTGGGAAGATTTTGCTACAGAGCTTCGTGCTCATCCCCTACAATTAATATTTTTCAGATTTGGCTTTAGAGGAAGAGATCGGTGTGAATGAGCCGGGCCTTGGGGAAGCTTCCTTGGAGGGGTACCTAGATCCCGAATGGGACATCTAGAGATATAGCTTATTTTGCTCTAGACTAGGGGATTTATTTCTGAACAATGTAAAGTCTAGATTCTTTTGAAACTCCGCTGCGATATATTCTTGTAATTCTTTTGGGGAATGTAATTGCCATATCTGGCCTATTCTTTTGGGATAATGTTAAGGATAGTATAGATGGTAAATAGAAATTTTATTGTTATTGGATGGTTAAATGGACGTTGTGTGGTCAAGTTAATAGAATTGCACAGGTTGTGATTTTTGGGTGGAGCTTCCTGTACAAAGGAGACTCTGCCCAAATTTTGTTAAAATTAAGGATGTTTCTTATTCGATGGATATATATTTAGTTGCTCTCATGACATGAATGGTTTCATAGTGTAATGCCGTCCAGGGTGGTATTTGGGGTGTTACATAATCGGATCACTTCTAATTCCATTTTCATCTTAATAAACCTAATTTAGCATAACTAAGGGTTCATCTTAGGTTTCTAGGTCATTACCTTTGTTCTAAGTATGAAGGTGCATATGGAGGTTGAATGATGTAACTCTGATGCTTGATCTCCTCCCTTTAATGACACTTTCGGATCTTGAACTTGATAGCATCATAACCATGGAAATGGTTGAGATTTTATAATGGACTTTATGAAATTAACCAATTACAAATGCATGATCTAACAATCTCCCTCTTTCGTAATTTGGTGACAAAACACACAAGTTTGAAATAAAGATTACAACTCCAAAACATGGAAAAAAAGAATTATAAATCTAATCTCAACACACATGCATACGTCCTAAATCTCTTTCCAATACAAGGATCTATATCTTTGGATGAAGGTTGAAGATCATAGTCCTGCACATCACCACTCAAACCAAACCTCATGAAACACATCATATATTAGAGAAATAAATCGCATAATCACAGTTATGGAAATCACCAAGAGAAGCATAAAAGCATAAGTATGTATACATCATGCAAGTGCAAATATATAACATGTTCGAATTAATTTGCCCCATATGCTTGAGAATCAATTGATGTATCATTGCAAAACATATCAAGTTCTTCCCCTTGGTGTTCACAAGTAAAATAACAAGTGAAAAATAAACAATAATAAAATATGACTTCATATCAAGTATGCAAATTTACTCCCTTGAGTATTGAACCTACAAACTCCCCCTTCCTATGTTCAAATGCAACATATCTATCCTAATCAAGAGCAAATCTCTCCGATTACTTTCATATGTACCTAAAATATTCTCCCCCTTTTGTCAGAATTGCTAACCCAATGACAATATGCAACAAGTATTGTACATAATCAAGTCACCTAACATATTCTTATCTTATTTGCTATAGATGTCAATCCAGTGATTACTCATAACAATCATGCTATAGAATCATAGTATAATAAGAAGATATGAATGAATAGCAACTAGCCAAATCATGCACATAGACTAAGTAAGGGACAAACATGGTATATAACTCAATGGGGTTTGAATTATTTGCATGGGGTAATGTGTCACTAAAACCTCTTAAGAAATGATTTTATGTCATCTTTGTTATTATTTGAGACTTAGCCTTATTTCTTGTAATTTTTTTATCCTTAGAAGTTAGGATTGAGCCATTTTTTTTTTTATGAAAATTTAGTTGTTAACCCATATACAATGACCAAGCCTAGTATGACACAATATTTGTTCCTTTGGTTATCCCGAAATTGAGTGGTATCGTGACTGTGTAAGGGACTATGTAGGTGAGACATGTTGAAGAAAAAGGAGGTGAATCTTTGATACACTTATGTGACTGAAAGTATTTGACTTGCTGAAATAAGTGTGTATATTATTAAAAAGAAAACAAAAAGAAAGAGAAAAGAAAAAGAAGCCAGAAAAAGAAAGAAAAAAGGAAGAAGAAAAATCATGTGTATAAGGAAGTTTTGAAAGTTTATGTCAAGAAATAGGGGGATACAAAATTCTCTCAGGATAGTCTTTTAAACTCTTATTTTCCGTTGATTTTGTAAACCATTACCCAAGGCCCCATTACAACCTTAGGAAAAGATCTAATTGATCTCAAGAGTTGTTAGAGATACATGACTTGTGTGAATAAGGAGGATGATGGTAGTTGTTTTAAGTATAATGTGTTGATATCTTATCATGAGACTATGCTTGATTCCTTTCTTGATATCATTCATTGATTATAAACATATGTGAGATATACTTTGGTTTGATTTTACGAAAATTCTGCTCGCATATGGAAAAATGAGGGGGACTAGTCAGTATAATATGAGTAAGGGTTTAAAGACTTGTTGTAAAGGCTAAATGTAATCGTCAGTCCTACGAAAGTGGGTCAATTAGATAGATTATTTTACTAATTTTTGTTTGAGGATTGTTGCCATACTAGGGACTAGTAAGGTGTAGGTTGGGGGTGTGAATCGGCATTAAAAGTGTCATATAGTTATCTATTATTGATGTCGATTTGCACTAATTCTAAGTTATTAATTAGATAATCCTTTGGTTTTATGATTTGATTGATTTTCGGTGTTTGGATGTTTTATTAGGTAAATTTGAATTGGTCAATCAACCAAACGATTGGAGCATAAAAGGAAATCAAGGGGGATCATAGTGTAATTACATGGAAAAGTTAACGAAGTCAAAATGGATATTGTGGACCAGCCTAAATAGCTACATGCGTCCTGTGTTCGAATGTGTGTGTGGATGCTGAGTAAGCTCGGAATTTTGGCTAAGTGTTGTTGATGATACATTTTGCCTTTGTCCGAACGCAAGAGATCCCTCTGAACACACCTGCTGAGGATTAGATTCCAGAGAATTCAAGGTGTTAGAACATTGGGATGCATGCGGACTAGTTTTGAAGATACGGTGTACCTTCGTTAGGACATGACAAGCCATTCGGACTCAATTCGTTGACTGATTTGAAAACCTCAGGTTTCAAGGCTTGCGTCCGAACACGATTTTTGCGCTCGGACACGTGTTTTGGAGTATGCGTCATTCAGTTTACCCTAGTAGGCCTTAGTTAGTATTCCCTCCGTTCCTAAATATCTGTCGTTTAAAGTTTTTGCACAGGGATTAAGGAAGCTATTAAATAGCTCTAATATGAGTAAAAAATAATTGCACAAGACTAAAATACTCTTATTCAATACGTATTGGGAAGGAAAATAATATGAAAAACACTTAGCCTACACCTAATCTAATGCATTGAATAGTTAAGGGTAAATTTGGAAGAAAAAATATTAATTGTGCTTTGGTTTCATTAAACGACAGATATTTAGGAACGGATGGAGTATATTAGTTTTGATTATTTTTATTGGAAAATATAAATAGGAGAAGAGTGAGTTGTATTAGGGGAATTTTCAGCTTTTAGTTTTTCTTTGGCTAATATTCTTTTCCTATAACTTGGAAAGGCTACTTCCATGGCTTGTGATTAGGGTAGGGTTCTTGGATTGTGTATTGAATGTTATTATTAATGCTATTATCCATATATTGTTCGTGAATGATTTATTATTTTTATTATCCAATTAAATGAATATTTCTAACCAAAGTAATATACTTTATATACTTATTTGATTATTCATCAACTGGATTGATTCCTGGGTATGGATAATTCTTATAATTTCCTGCGAGTTTATATTGCTAGTTCTTAAATTCAGATTTTCATATGAATCAAACCTTTGTCTAATAATTATATCCTCCAGTTGATTACACTGATGCTGGAAGTCAACTGAGAAAAGAGATAACTGCATTAGTATGATATTCAATACACATGATTAGTTCATGATCCCGATACAAGAGTGTTCTTTTCATACATACGAATTTCTTTACAATTAGTTACAAATGTTCATTCTACAATCAAGATAAATTGTTCCTTCTTTAACCTTCCCATACATCTAATTCATTTCTATGAGGATCGACCTCGGTCTTACTGAGTTATTACTACTTCTTGACTACCTGCACTTGGGTGTACCTATTTGGGATCAAACAATGTGTAACAACAACAAAAAATAGAGCTAAACAAAGAAAAAGTCAACAAAAACTAAAATTCAACAAAGATAAATAAACAGAGTACTTTAGTATAGGCCTGAATGAATAAAACACTCGCATGCTCACGTATGACCTAATACTAAGTCTCCAAAGTCATAGCTCAAATGGATGCATCACCACCATTTCCTCCGGTCCTCGTCATCAAAAATAACTTCAAAATTCTGCATCATGTGCTTGAGATGTCGAACATCCTTCCTAATCTCCCACTAATACCCTCATCCAGAGCATCCATACGAATAGTAGAAAGGTTGTGCTACTAATCAATGCTGCTTTATAGCTGACTGAGTTCTAGGTGGATGAATATCCAATAATCCAATGTATCTACCAGAGTCATCTTAGGGAGTGTGGTGTTTGAGGTATGGCCTTTTGCCTGTCTCAATGGTGGTGCATGACGAGATGAACCAGGCTTTGCAGAAGTATTACCATGAATCACAACCTCAATCTCATCATCCTCTGCCTCTACCTCCATAGGGTTACGCGTATATATCGCGTGTGTCTCACTCTGTCTGAGAGACTCCTTACCTAGAGGTTTATTTGGTCTCATCAACTAGTCAGAATCTAAAGCACCAGCACCCCTATCTAGACATATGTGAGTGATTAGAGAATCAAAAGGCAGAATATTAGTAATCCTCCCCCATCAAATGCTCTATGAATGACTTGAATATCACACGTGGAAAGTCTATCTCCAAACCTGTACCTATAGCATGTAGCAAATAGGCTCGTGATGTGGGAAAAGTGAAAATATGAGTCTTAGGGTCAATGTTGTAATTGACTATTAGATTTATAAACATATAATTCCTAGTCAATTCCTTGTGATGCCACAACTAGCGGTTCCACCCGTCGGGATAAGGAATCCCAAACAACATAGACACAACTATCAATAATTTGGGTATAGCACTCTTAGGTTGAAAATGAAAAGTATCTCGTGCTATCCGGGGAATATGTAGGGTGGTGGCAATAAGATTAGCGAAAAACTCAAATAACACACCGCAGACGTAAGTCGTGAAGTGCTCACTATCCTCTGTAGTGTTACAAATATGTGTGTAAAACTCTCTGAACATAACCATAGTTGCAGGCACTGGGGCCGCAAATAGCTCAGTCCACCTTCTCAACTCAAATAATGAAGGGACAAAAGTGTTATTTACCCCATCATGATTCATTCCTTGCTCTACAAGCACAGTCCGTGATGAAAATTGTCTTTGATACTCTCGATACCACTGGATCTGAAAGCAAGCTTTAATACTCGAACCTTGTACCCTTTTCCTCTTCTCAGCCCGTGGAGGCATTTTTCCAAAATGAATCGATGAAATAGTGTAAAACTCAAATCTAAACTCAAGTAACACTAAATCTCACCCTAAATGAAGATTAGTCACTTGGAAATGCTTTGGGTAGGGTAGTATAGGAGTGGATTCTAGCTTAGAAGTGGAAGAAATTAGAACCATCCATAAAAAATCAGTCTTTGAAGCCCTCGATTTCGATTCCCGATGCAGACCGCTCGAGCGAGATACAAGGTCGCTCGAGCGAGGTTTGAATCAGAGCTCCCCTATTTTTTTGCAGTCCAATCCATTTCGACTCCTCTCTACTCAATTTCAAAATGCTTGCATGACAAAAATAAAAAATTTAAATGCAATTCAATGCAATGCATGGATGAATTTGGATCAAAAGTAAGTGCAATTTTCAATTTCAATCATTAAATGGTTAAAACAAATAATCATGAAATTACACAAATTCATCATATCAATACACTACTCTAAGGCATATTCAAAGATTTTGAACTCCATTGCATACATCCTAGAACAATGTTTCCTCACTTTGGGTCAATTTCACTCACATGTATTCAAATTTTGTTCAACTTTGACTAATTCAAGTGCAACGTGTGTAAAACCAACCTCCAACACAAAAGGAACTTTAATTAGTTTAACGAATTCAAATATTTCTCTTTTTGATAACCCCCCCCCCCCCCCCTCTTTTACCCCTTATTCTCTATGGCTTCAATTAACATGATTGTAAATTTTGTACTTTAATGTTTGCTTCTAAACATGATAAACATGAGCTCTATTAGCTTTACAAATGAGAAATTGACAATTAAGTATAAGTACTCTCACAATTCAAGTGCAATTGTTTTTAGCCATTTATTTTTGTCTTACCTTTTTAAATTTGGCCGCATTAAGCTCTTTTAACACAATTGGCCTTCGGCATCTTTTAAGGGATTGGGGTTTAACTAACCTTTAATCATGTGTTCATCTAACGTCAACACTTAGAGTCTTTCAAGATTATCAATAATTTAAACTAATCAAAATCCTAAGTGTAAAGGTGAATGGCATGCGTGTACTTGATTTTGAATCTTTCAAAGGTAAACACTATCCAAACACGCTAGAATGAAATAGACTTTGGCTAATGAATCATGCAATTGGATTTATGCCACTAAGTTCTATATCTCCTACTATGACTCATAGCAATGAACATTTCAACTTTGGCTTAAGGATTGAACAATTTTAATGCTAATAAAAGTAAGAATTACCATGATCATGAATAATGAAAAAAAATATATATATATATATATATATATATATATATATTTGCCTTTTTCTTTTTCAATGTTTTTGAATTTTTTAAGATAAACATATACAAAAAAAATATGCATAAAGATGCAATCGAAACAAAGAAATGCCAAAAAAAAGCCAATTACCATAAATCCTAAAATAAATATCAAATTTGACATCAAAACTCTTTTTGAATTTTTCTATTTCTCTTGTTTTTGTTTTTTCAAATTTCAAATATTTTTGTATTTTCATATAGCAAAAAAATAACAAAATAAACAAAAAAAAATATGTACACAATTGTATGACCCTAGGATGTTTGATGAAATGCATTCAAGATCACCTAGGTCTATAGACTCACCCCTCCTACTTCTTAGGAGTCGTGACCTTGCTAGAAACACTTGGGGCCTCTAACTTGGTTGAGACAGTGAGTTTCTCAAGGTCCTCCCTGGTCACCCAAATTTGTTTTCCCTTCCTAAAACTCGAGTTAGGTAGGAGAATGGGTGGTGGACTCACTCTTTTCTCCCCGAAAATGTGTAGATCAATCTTGACCTTGGGAGTAGAAGGAGCCTTGTGCACTCTAACATGTGGTCCTTGTGAAGGTAATACAAAACTAAGCTTGAACTCACATAACCTCTCTAAATTTAGAAAGATTGACAACTTGATTGTCTAAAACTTTAGATTGGTGTGCTAGATGCATGAGTTTTTTGTCTAAGACTTCCCTATTGTGAATGCAATGAGCATTATAGTGACCATGCTCACTACAAGTAAAATACAAAAATGATTTGGTTTGGGTTTTCTTCTTAACCAGCTTCTTTTCAAGCTTACCTTTACTATTAGTAGTCTTTTTAGGACTTCTATTTACTCATAGGGGTGATGGGTTGAAGAAGTGGAGGTGTTGTGTTCATTATTGAATCCTAATCCTCTCTTGTCACCATCACTTTTCCCTATAGACAATATTTTATTAAGCTTTTCAGTGCTTTGGGAAAGCCTTTTCGAGCGCTCTTGTCATTCGTGAAGGTCTCTATCAAATTTTATAAGTTTAAACTCAAGACTCTTATTAGACTCTAAAAGCCCTTTTGTGCTCTCTCAAGGAAGCTCACCTTGTCATGGAGGGACTTCTTCTCCTCCTCAAGCCCAACAATATGAGCATTGGACTTAACTAAGTCCACATGAAGTGCTCCCTTTTTTTTCACTCTTTTTGACCCTCGTGCTCAAGGAAAGCAACTTCTCATCTTGTTTTAGACACTTGTATAATTCATTATAAGAATCTTGCAGGTCCTTAACACTTTCAGTCTTATCCTCACTAGTAGAGAATTCTACAACTAAGTCATCTACATCCATAGTGGGACTAGTCTCAACTTCTTTTCCACATTCTTTGAAGTTTCTTGTGGGGGGAGCAGTGTGAGCCTACTAAGGCTGTGAAGTCTTTTTCATCACTTGACGAAGATGAGTCAACACTTATTGTGGACTCACTTTCACTTTCACTCACCTTAGCCTTCAAATCACTTCTTTTCTTCTTGGGCTTATCCTTTTTTTGGCTACTTGCTCTTGAAAGGGGGTTAAATCATCAAAAAATTCCCAAGCGTAGCAAGTGTATCCTATTTGTAACTCAGTCGACTATTGAGGTCGTCTCCTTAAGGAAAACGATTGGTTCGAAAATATGATAAACAAAAGAAAATAAAAACCTTGAATTTTTGAGAGTTTTGTTGCAGAAATTAGCAACTAGGAAATAACAATTAAAGAAAAGACTAGTTAATCGATAGAGTTCATCTCACCATGAACATGTATTTTAACTCAATTTCTATAACTCACTTAAGATTGTAGGCAAACACACTCAAATGGACAATGTTCGATTAACACCCAAATGTAAACATCAAACATGTATTCTAGTCAATTGATTTGATTTCAAAAGAATTACATTCACTTTGATTGTAGTGATTCCCAGAATTACCCGTGTCAGACTTAACTGTTTACAAGTAAGCAAAAAGATATATATATCGACCATGTTTTCAACTTTAATCATTAAAATAAGCAAAATAACTCGGGGTGCGTTTGGTAACGTTTTTTTTTTTTATGTTTTTTTTATAAAAAAAAAATAGAACTAATTTTTATTTTTTTGTGATAAAAATTAAAAATATAAAACATGTTTGGTAGTCATTTATATTTAAAAAATTATAAAAACAAAAATAAAAAACATGTTTGATGCCGCTTGTTTGGCGGGTGGAAAAAGTGGCGCCTTACTCCAGCTTCAGAGAGTATAAATATATTTTGGGTAATAGTTTATTTTGGGTAATAGATTTGTATATATATATTAGTTAATATTTTAATCCCAAATATTACTGGAAATCCCTCAATTGCAGGTGTTCTTTGTGATCAAACTAAAAAAAAAAATAAAAAAATGGAGATGCTCTTGTTGACACTCATAGGCAAGATCTTTTTGCTGGAACACGCACACACACACACACAAAAGATACACACAGACACCACATATACATATACACGCACACACAAACACACACACACATACATATATATACACACATATCTCTATATACAGAACACACAAACACAAATAAACACACACACACACACACATGTAGATCTATGTAAAAATAACATCATATATGTAGATCTATGCCTATATATGTATATAATATATATATATACAGATCTATGTATATATATATATATATATATATATATATATATATACATAGATCTATGTATATATGGTATAAAGAAGGAAAAAGGGGGAAACGAACAAGAGAGACGATGTAGGTTTCGTCTTCGTCTTCGATTTCGTCGATTTCGTCTTCTGCTTTGGCTTCTTCGTCTTCGTTGTTGGTTTCAGAAGAGAAGAACAAGTGAGAGAGAGGAACAAGCGAGACAGAGAGAGACAGATGAGGGAAAGAGATTAAAAAAAAAAAAGGAAAAGGGTTTTTTATAGCTGGCACAAAAAAAAGTCTCATTTTGTTGCTAATGAGATTCGAAGGTTGGATCTCATTAATTGTTCATAGGAGACGTGCGTGTTTTTAGTTTTGGATGTTTTCAAAACATCATTTTTTATGTTTATAGATTTGGACCTTGTTTTTAAAAGAATGTGGCTTAAAAAAAATAAAAACACTTCCCAAACATGTTATTATTTTTTATTTTTACAAAAAGTGAAAAAAAAAACACAAACATAATGTTACCAAACAGCACCTCAATCATTGGAAAAACCTTAGTTTGGTCAAAATCCGCATTCACAGATGAGACTCCCTCATCTAATCAAATCGGAGTATGACTACTAACTCATAATGAGATTGAAAACGAAAGCAATTAAAGAAGACATGATTGAAATTGAAAGTAAACGTAAATTACCTTAAATTGAATTGCAAGAGTGTAAATTGTTCACAAATGAAGAATTGAAATTAACCGCGTTGCAAGAATTGAAGAACTTGAAATTGAACAAAGCTTGTAATGGTAAACAATGGAGAAAAACTCTTCAATGGAGAAAAACTAATTCCAAACTCTAGGAGAGAAGAGAACGATGTTGTGATGAATTAATCGATAAATTGGAGACCCCTTTCTCTTCGTCTAGGCTTGGGTATTTATAGGAGAGTATCCGCTAAAAATTTCCTCTTTTATCCACCAATCAGGGCCTTTAAAATAACCCAGCAGAGCAGTTTTCCTTAAGAGTCCTCGTAGCAGAATTACACTAACCTACCGGTAAGAAGCACAGAACGACCTACTGGTAGAACTACATTCAATTTAAGACCTACCGGTAGAACAATATCAACCTACTGGCAGAACAGGTCTCTGTTTTGATCTACCTGTAGGTGAGAAATAACCTACAAGTAGAATTGCACTTTTTCTACTTTTTTGCTATAATGCTCCCAATTTAAGCCTAGGATCTCCTAACTCATTCCGAAAGTCTTTCATAGCATTGAAATGAACACAAAACCTTGCTCTTGCATTCGTTTTCCTGGAAACACGAATATTCTCCATAAAGTACAAAATTAAACTAAACAAAGGAATTAAGTAACTAGCATGGCTAAGATGAATGATATGAGGCCAAAAATATGCAACGTTATGCTCACATTACTAGTCCCTTAACAAACTAAAGAGAAACAAATAAGAAAAGTCATTACATCACAATATAAATTCCAAAGCACAATCCATAACATAACAAATAGAATCAAATTGAAATGCATATGCTTAAAGGAAGAATGGGACACAATTGGAATACAAAAGACTTCATATATATCTGTGCTATGCTTTTAGGTACAAAAATCAAAATGTAATAGCTTGCTACCTACGGTTCTTCTACTAGTCTATTTATACCCAAAAGAATTTCAAAAGTTTTCTAATTTTCCCCTTTTCCAAATTAAATAAAAACTAACTACAAACCTAAATCCTATGACTCAAAATGTACCCAATGGAGTCTTTAATCACATTCCAAATTGCCAAAAATTTCTAAAGTATATACAATGCAATTTATTCCACAAGATATGTACAATGCAAATGAATTTAAAGGATAATTAACAATCTAATAAATGTAAAAATTAAATGCAAAATTAAAACTAAAAGACCACTTTCGTAGGCCACACGAATGCATTTAGCCTATGCACTAAGCCGTTAACCCCTAGGTTACCCATAGTGGACGATTGTTGTCTCGTGAAGGTTTTCAGAGAAGATACTTACAAACTTAAATTTATCTATCCGAAATTAAGTTATTATTTCCTAATCACCATGAAATTAGAGATGCACCACATCTACTCAATTACATCCACACACAGCTCTACTATAGAATTAAAGTCTATGCAAGAATATTCACAATCATGTTAGCATCCAAAACTTGTGTGTGTGATACGATCATGTAACTCATTAGATTTATCAAACAAAATTCATATTCCTATTAGCTATCCAAGGCTAGTTTCAATGTCAATCTCACAAATGGTTTCACACTCATAAAAGAATTCTTTGACTATCATTACTGTTTCACTCATATGTATATTTGAGGATTGAATTTATCTAATCAAAGCAATTTATACTCACATATGTCTCAAAAATAAAGGGCATAAGTCAAATGAACCGACCTTAGCATTATCTCATGAAGGAATGTTAAAAGATATAAGAGCAACGCAATTGATATATCTCTTAGACATTAAAGCATACACACTCAACCATATCTCCTAAAGTCAAATAGGGCTTTATCTGGTTGTAATGGGGCATTGGGTGAAGGTTTACGAAACGAAGGGTAATAAGGATTCAAAAGAAGTTATCCCATAAACAAATTATGTATTCAACACTTGCACTCTTCGTTTGATACAACATAGAAACTCATACCCCTCATTCTTTCTTCCCACAGTCTTTTGCTTTCACCTTTCACTATTCTATATTCTGTCACATTTCATCACAATTTTTTCAATTCTTTTCCATTTCTTCCTTTTCTTTATCTTTTTCATCATCCTTCTTTTTCATTCATTCTTGATTGAACATTTCACCACAATCCCAAACATATAGATACAAATCTAGGGATAACCAAGGTAAGGTATATATTTATTGCTTGGCTTGGCTATTATTTGAGGTAAAAAAATGAACATTTATCATGGCTCAATCACGGATCCTAGAGATAATGAAATGAAAGAATAAGCTTAAAGCTCAAATAAATTTCAAAGATGACCTAAAATCATCTTTCACAAAGTATGGAAAAGTGTTGCTTATTATTAAGATAGATTTGAAATAAATATCATCTGAGTAAATGTATTATAACCCTCCAAGAATTATAAGCACAAGAATCACAAGGTATATACATGCATCTTTACTATAGATGTGAAGCTTTTTCAAAACATAAATTTCATCCCATAAACCTAAACAAAAATTACATGGTCATAGTGAACAAAATTTGAGTTCCAAATATACACATAACCATGATATTCAGGCATAGAATAAAATTCTATAGAGTAACAACATGCAAAAAAATTGAATATCAAGTAGCAAATCTAACTTTTACAACTCTTAAGAAACACAACTATCATCCAAATAGACATTTTTTTTCAAAAGTTTTTCAAAATTTTCACTAAAACTACCTAAAACTAAAATAACCAGAAATAGAAACAAAATAGTGGTGTAACCCTCACCCCTCCCCTCCCCCCAACTTAAAATATGCATTGTCCTTAATGCAACAGTTATAATGTAATGAGAAAAATGAAAAGATAAGGGAAAGAGAACACCTAAAGTGAAGCTCCTAAATAAAATAACTAATCTACAAAACAAAGAAAGAAATTAACATAACATAAAAATAAAGAAGGAATAAACTAAAAACTAATATATATAAAAAAGTTTGTTTTTGATAAGGGATCATTCAGACTCCCATTGCCCATTGCCTAACTCCCATCGGGACTTGGCTCCTCTAATGAACTTTTTCTTTCTTGTTTTTCCCTCTACTCCACACAACTCCTGCGAATTATTCAGAAAAATTGTATAAAAAATAACCTTAGAGTTCTCTTCATCAAAAAAAAAATTTGATCAGACAAGTTTGCACAAGGTCAAAATAAATAGAACTACCCTCACCACCTAGTTTCTTAACCACATTGAACACATTCAATTCTAGTTTCATGTTCCCAAATGTGAACTCCATGATTCCATTCCTGCAATTGATAATGGCATTAGATGTGGCAAGAAAAAGTCTTCCCAAAATAACTGGGATTTGAGCAGCATGATTAACAATGGGTGTAGTATCAACCTATCCACTTCAACAAATACATCTTCCACTATCCCTCTCGGTATCTTCATGCTCCGGTTTGCAAGCTAGAGAGTAATCGACGTAGGCTTCATCTCTCACAAGCCTAACTACTTGTATACCGAGAAGGGTAGGAGATTCACACTCGCACCCAAGTCTAGAAGTGCTTGCTCAACCTAGCAGTCCCCAATAGTAATAGTAATGGTGGGACATCTGAGATCTTTGTACTTGGGTGAAGTATTGATTTGTAGGATAGAACTTACTTGCTCTGTTAAGAACGCTTTCTTTTGAACATTTAACTTCCTCCTAACGATGCAAAAGTATTTTAAAAACTTTGCATAAGACGACACCTAACGAATAACATCAAGTATAGGAATGCTAATTTTCACTTGCTTAAACAAGTCAAGAATTTCAGCGTGGTTAGCTTGGTTAGCAGACATTTTTAATGTATGAGGGTAGGGTGCAAGAATGGGACATACAATAGTATTAGACTTAACAACCTCTGGCAACTCAAATGTGTCACCATCCTTGGAGGTACCCTGAGTCTCTTTTTTGGTAGGCTTAGAGACTTTAGGTAGAATGGTTTTGTCAACCTCTTTACCACACCTAAGGGTGGTGATTGAATTAATCTACTCTTCATTATTTTTTATGATAGTAAAACCCTCAATTGCATGTCGACCCTTCGAATTCTCTTGGAGCTGTTTTGGGAATTTTCCCTCCTCTTGCTAAAGTACACCTATATTGTTGGTCAACTTGGTCATTTGAGTTCTTACATTATTCAAAGCTTGGGTAGTCTAGTTGTTAATGGTAGTTTAATTTTGGATGAACTGATGCATAACATCCTCATGACTTCTTTTGTGTGGGGGCAGGTAAGGTTTGTCCCTGGGGTGCAAACCCTTTTGAAGATGTGTTCTGAACATGCCCTTGTGGTGCATACAAAGATTGATTACTTGAAGACTGAATGGGACCGGACACTTGTTGATTAGAAGGGGAATAATACATATGAGCAAAATGTGGAGTTGAGACATCATTTCTCCGACTATAGTTAGGATGAGATTGCCATCTTGGATTGTAGGCATTAGAATATGTAGAGAACTGTTGCCTAGGTTGATTAAAAGCATTAACTTGTTCATGTAACACTTCTTTTAAAGCTAGAATAGTTAGGCACTGCGTAATGGAATGCTTGACTGACTCACAAATTGAGCATGGCTCCTCAACCCTAGGTATACTGGCTACCTCATTGACCCTCTTTACTTTTAGGCCTTCCACTTTTTCGCGATAAATACACGATCTTGGCTAATAACTCATCTTGATCGCTTAAAACAAATTTTCCTCCCCCTATAAACTAAGGTGCAATAGATGAATTCGATCTCTTGGCAAGATCAGATATATCCCCATGATTGGGCATTCTCTACCAAATTGTCAAAGTAATCTAGAGCGTCCTCAGGCTCTTTGTTTAAGAATTCTCCATTACACATCATGTCAATGAACTAGCGATGTACAGAGATAATTCATTTATAGAATAAACTCACTAGTTGCCAAGGTTCAAAGCCATGATCGGGAATAGAATTCAATAGGCCTTTATACCTTTCCCAACAGTCATAGAACTGTTCATTTGAATTTTTAGAAAAATTTTGAATTTTCTTCTTCAAAGCAGTAGTTATATGAAGTGGGAAAATTTTCCTTAAAAACTTGTTTTACAAATTAAGCCATGTGGCAATTGTACGGGGGTTTCATTGAATTTAGCCAAGACATTGCCTTATCTTTAAGTGAAAATGGGAACAATTTCATCTGCATAACCTCTTCACGTACATTTTCTTCAAGGAATGTACCAACCACTTCCTCTAATTTCTTGATATGGAAATAGGGGTTTTCCCTATCCACACCATGAAATTGGGGGAGTAGCTGGAGCATTCCAAGTTTTACAATAAAAACACGTGTCTGCACTAGCAAAAGTATACAAGAAGGTGTAGATGAGCGAGTGGGTTTGAGGTATTCTATCATCGTCTTCACATGAGGAACCGGTGGGAGATTATCTCCAACATTCCCAAGATTGATAATGGGAGAAACTAGTGGAAAATTGTTTCCCAGGTTCCCCACATTCTGTTGATTTTCATTGTTCAAGCCTTATGTTTCAACAGTGTTTATGGGGTTGATTCTTAAAAGTTTATTGTGAATAGTGTCTCATTCCCACATGCAAAAAAATAAACTATAAACAAAAATAGAAAAGTAATAAATTAAAAGTAAAGTACAGTTGAGAACACACTTGAGCTCGTGATGTAAATCACAAGGCTGACCTGATGCTCTTCCGAATCACATTTTGAATCAAGGTCGCCTTCCCCAGCAGTGATGCCAAAAATGCTTTCTCTTGAAAGTGGGTTAAATTATCAAAGAATTCCCAAGTGCTGGAAGTGTATCATATTTGTAATTCGGTCGATTACCAAAGTCGTCTTCTCAGAGAAAACGATTGGTTCGAAAAGGTGATAAGCAAAAGAAAATAAAAACCTTGAATTTTTTAGAGTTTGGTTATAGAATTTAGCAACTAGGAAATAAAAATTAAAGAAAAGACCGATTAATCGATAGAGTTCATCTCACCATAAACAAGTATTTTGACCAATTTTTTTTAATTCACTTCAGATTGTACTCAAACGCACTCAAATGGAAAATATTCGATTAACACCCAAATGTAAATATCAAATATGTAATCAAGTCAATTGATTTGATTTCGAAAGAATTACATTCACTTCGATTACAGTGGTTTCAAGAATTACCCGTGCCAGATTTAACTGTCTACGAATAAGCAAGAAGATATACATATCGAAAGTATTTTTAACTTTAATTATTCAAATAACCCAAATAACTCAATCCTTGTAAAAACCCTAATTTGGTCAAAATCCCTATTCACATATGAGACTTCCTCATCTAATCAAACTAGAGTACGACTACTCATTCAAAATGAAATTGAAATCGAAAGCAATTAAAGAAGACATGATTGAAATTGAAACAAATAAAACTTGAATTGAAATTGCAAGTAAAAGTAAATTACCTTGAATTGAATTATAAGAAGGTAAATTGTTCACAAAGCAAGAATTGAAATTAATCGCGTTGCAAGAATTGACGAACTTGAAATTGAACAAAGCTTGTAATAGTAAACAACGTAGAAAAACTCTTTAAAGGGGAAAAACTAATTCTAAACCCTAGGAGAGATGAGAACAATGTTGTAGTGAATTGATCAATGAATTGGAGACCCCTTTCTCTTTGTGTAGGCTTGGATATTTATAGGAGAGTATTCGTTGAAAATCCTATCTTTTATCCACCAATCATGACCTTTAAAATAACCCAGCAGATCTATTTTCCTTTGGAGTCCTCGCAATATAATTACACTAACCTACCGATAGGAAGCACAGAATGACCTACCTATAAAACTCCATTCTATTTAAGACCTACTAGTAGAACAATATCAACCTACCAGCAGAACAGGTCTCTGTTTTGATCTACCTATAAGTGAGAAATAGCCTACCGGTAGAACTGCACTTTTTCTGCATTTTTTGTTGTAATGTTCTCGGTTCCAGTCCAGGATCTCCTACCTCATTCCAAAAGTCTTCCATAGCATTGAAATGACATAAAATCTTGCTCTTACATTTGTTTTCCTGCAAACAAGAATATTCTCCATAAAAAAAAAAAACTAAACTAAACTAAAACAAAGGAATTAAGTAACTAGCATGGCTAAGATAAATGATATCAGGCCTAAAATATGCAGTATTATACTCTTATCATTAGCAATAGGACATTCCACAGTTACATATCCATACCCATGACACTCGTAACATTAGAGACCTGTCCCCTTCTTCTCAACCTCATGTCGAGAAGGTGTACCCCCACTTTCGTTTCCCTTTCTAGAAGACTTGGGTCAACTAGGATTGAGGACTTGACATCATTGCCCTTAAAATATTTGTTGAACTTTGAAGTAAGATGGGCTATGCCTTATTCTCCTAACCGGGGTGACTCAAATTTACCCCCTTCTTTGATTTTAGAATTTATCGCAGCACCCCTTATTTTCTTGGGTGGAAGAAGGTTCATCTCAAAAGTCAATATCGACCCAACAAGGTCTTCGATCGACACTGTGGACATATGACACTCGTCTTGAACGAGGTCACCTTGGCATTAAATCTCTCTGATAGATATCTCAAGATTTTTCACTTGATTGCAGCATTGTCGCATTTGGTACCTAATCAAGAGAAGAATTAACAATATTGCACAATTTGACATAAAAATCACCAAAATTTTATTCCACTTGCATCCTCAACATCTGAAATTATGAGGTGTACCTTTGGAGACAGGACATCTTGACCATTGTAGTTCCTTCGTGTGAAACCACAAGAATATCCTGTGCCTCCTTTGAAATCTCGTAATTTGCAATCCTTCAAAACTCGTTTAGTGTCATAGCATTGAATATTGCATTAAAGCCTTTTGAGTTCTACCCCGTCAATTGGATCTCGGTCTTCAACCAAGTTGTTGGGGATTTTAATTCAACCACTGCTTCACCACCTTCAACTTGGGTGGTGGTGGTGGGAGGGATCCAACCCTCTTGCACGCTCAACCTTAATGTCTCATCGTATGATTTTAGAAATGATCTCATGCGAGTTTTCCAAAAAGCAAAGTTAGAACCATCAAAGACAGATGATCGTGCAATTGATCCTCTTTCCTTTTGAGACTCCATTCAAAACTAACTTGTAGTAATGATAGATCTCTTGGAGATAAACTAGGCAAGTAAGCAAAAATAAAACATGCCTACTAAATGTCTTATGATCTGAAGGAAACCACACTCTGATACCAATGGTTGTTCCCGGAGGATAACCTGATATAGATACATAGAGGAGGGTGAATAGGTTTTTCAATTTTAGGCCAAATCAATTATCAATTATCAATTAAAACCTATGTCTCCCTCGGGTACCTCTTCTCAATCGAATGCGAAAATTAACGATGAGAACCCCTTTTAAACATCACCAACCTTTTGAACCATTACTATTGATTTTAATTAATGTGCAATTAATTCGCTTAAAATCAATATCACAACAATTCCAACAAACCCACAAACCAAATTGTACAACTATGGTTGAAATATATTCATATAATCAATTCAACAAATACATAGTGCACGTGTGTGCTAACAAATGCAAGTGTGTACAATAAACAATAAGAGACCCAAACGATTTGTTGATGCAAAAAACCCTCCTCGGGAAAAACCGCGAGAAACCTCGATGGGTTCACCAAAGCCTAATCCACTACTCTCCAAGTTAACATAAAAGTACTCGAGACTTATACCTCCACCAATACCATGGTTAGGTGCTTTTTTCCTTACTATGTCTCTTCCCCGAAAGTCCCTCTCAGCTGCACGGTTTGTCTAAGCCTCGACTGATTATGGGCACGCCAACAATCCTCGGTATGCACACACCAATGGGTTTGTCCAACCAACAAGTTATTCAACACCAATTTGTGAGGTTGGGTAGAATCACTATTGGTAGCCTTTGGATCTTATGGATCTAGGTTGTGGTGGAAGCTCTCAAGGTAGAAAAATAGTTTTCTCTCTTAGAAATCTCACAAGAGGCTTAACCTAGATCTAGTAAAGGCAATCCCTATTTAGGCTCAAAATAAGGGTAGTCTTAGTAAATAAGAAAACTCAAATTCGCGAATGATCACACGATCGGTGGACGACAATCATAGGGTGGTTGGCACTGGAGTGAAAAACAACGTCTAGCCAAGGACCAAGACCGCTCGAGCGAGCCTTGTGCTAATCCACCATGGCTTTCTCTTTTTTTATCCTAAGTCACCAAGAGACCGCTCTAACGAAGGCTAGCGAGTATAGGGCAGTACCTATAGGTTTTTAAGCCTAAAACCATGCAAAAACTTGTCATATTGAGCATTAAAGGGTGTTGCTCAAAGAGGGGTCCGATTATGACTCAAACTATGTCTTCAAAACTCGTAAATAGTTTAGAAAGACTTTTTCTTTTAAAATCACCTAGGAGTCATAATCGAATTGCTTCCAATTCCATTGTTATCCTAATCAACCTAAGTTAAAATAACTAAGGGTTCATCTTAAGTGTCTAGGTCATTACCTTTGTCCTAAACATGAAGGTGTATACGAAGGTTGAATGATGTAGTTTCGACGCTTGATCTTCTCCATCCAATGATGCTTTCGGATCTTGAACTTCATAGTGTCATGACCATGGAAATGGTTGAGATTTTACAATGGATTCCATGAAATTAATCAATTACAAATACATGATCTAACGTAAAAGTTATGACTGAGAGAATCAAGGAGTGCATTTATTTATAGGTTACAGTAAAGATCCTAGGGAGAAATAAAGGTTGGGCTTCCAATGGGCCTAAAAATCCTATGTCCAACCCAGAACAAACATTTTACGGTCCATTAATGATAATTACTCCATTAAAAACTTAATATTGATTTCACGCACCTTATCTCAAAATTATATTTCGAACTCCTCATTATTATTTACTTAATAATCTCCTCACGTTTAAGATTATAGATGTCCATCAATCAATTAAATTACTGACAATTATATTTAATTGACTTTTTTTTATCCTTGAGATCTTACCACTCAACATATTTGTCATGTCGGATAATTAAATACACCTGCAGGGTTTGACATGGACAAAATTTATGAGCTTTCTCAAAGTGGCATCATCAATCCATTTAAATACTTGGATGTGGTTTTCTTTATTAATTAATTGTTACCATACAAATAATGTTATCTCCCAATTCACTAAGTTTGTTAGCTCAAATATGAATCTCATTATTTGATAAATTAAAGTAACAATCATTATATGCACGTGTCAATTAAATATCTCAAGATTAAGAGCTTAAGTAGTCATTGATAATCGTAAAGTATTTATTTTTTATTTAGCCTGTAAAAAGAAAATAACCCTAATAATGGTAATATCCAATACACAAAATGTACAAGGGCAACAATTCGAGACATTAGACAGTCCCCTATAGGCAAGACAGAATATGCCAAAATATTGCACTACAATCCTACTGATGGTGTATCAAATTCCATATAAGACTTTGAACCTTTATTCATATCATACAATGATCTGATAATCTGATCTCCTGTGTATAAGTCAAACTCGACACACCAGATTATTTACAATGTAAAATAAAAGACACACATGCGTAACATATATTTAATATAATACAAATATTTTACCCATATAGATTATCAATAAAAAATAAAGAATTTTTATTAAATAATAAATTGAGTATCATTATAAAAAGTAAGTTTTTAGTATATAACTTTATCAAAGAGGACTCCTGACTTGTGGAAGTTAATGAGTTGTCCCGAAGCATTTGTATAGGCAGTTAAAGTATTCCTCAACTGGCAAGCTTCCTCCTCATTAGCCTTGAGAAAAAGGAGCAAATTATCAAAAAAAAAATAGGTGGAACAAGGTACTGCTTCTTTTTTAATCTTTAGCCCAGAGATTCTATTTTTGAAGAACATCACGATGTAGCATTCTAGATAAAGCATCAACAATTAAGAGGAACAGATATGGTGAAATTGGATCACCTTGGCAAATTCCCCTCTTCGAGTTGACTACACACCTCATTTCCCCATTAACCACCACCTCAAATTTCACCATGGTAAAGCACTGCATAATCAAGTTTGTCCAGTTTGGATGAAAGCCTAGCTTGTACGTGATTTCCTCCAAGAAATTCCATTCAACGCGATCATAAGCTTTATTAAGAGGAACGTAGCACAAATCTAAGAGGGCTGGCGCGAATATGATCACATCATTTGACTACCACCTTGCTTAAGAGCACAAAATAAATGAAAAACACTTCAAGTATTGCTTTCTTTCAATTTCTTTTCTTAGCAAATGGCAACCCTCCTAAGAAAGGGAAAGTGGTTATTCAAGAAATCTTATTTGTTTTACCCAAAGGCTCGATCATGATTCTCATCCATCTTTTTCACTAAAGGTGTTTGGTTTGGGCATAACTTAGTTTGGAGAATTTATTCCAATATGATGTTTACTTGAACTTATAATTTGTCTACCATTATATCATAGCTATATGTATTATTTTTGTTCCATTATCCTCGTCTCAATTTTATGTTTCGATCATACACTAATGTAACAGTAAAAAAGACAAAAGCACCCTTGCATCCACTCCCATCCAACCTGTAAGATGACTTTGTGATAAGTATTTCGAAGATATATTTTATTTACTTTCCAATGCTCTCTTTTATAGACAGAGGAATACAACTAATGTACAAAAAGATAAGGCTATCTTCAAACATTTGAATTTTGGAAGCTGGAATTATCTCAAAGAAATCTGCATAGCAGAAGTTGTTTATGACGTAATCTTCTCCAAACTGTTTGCTAAAGTTTCTGCCCAAGAATCGGGCTTCTCTTGAATGATTCCTTCGACACCCCCCCACCCCGGGCAATCAACAGGGGAGGTCATGTACTTGAAGATTGGTTGTCAGCAGGTGAAATCGCGATGAAATGGTTTGGTTAATAGAGCTAGCTGATCTTTTGAAGACAAGAATCAGGGTCGGCCCAACTATAGAAGTAAAAAAGCTTGGGCTTTAGGCCCCATAATTTTAGGTGAATAGTTGGTCCACTTTAGAATTTTAAGTCCATGAAAATTATAAGTCCTACAAAAAAACCTTAGTTAAAATTTAAAGCCTATCAAAAATTTTAATTTTAATAATTTTTTGAGTTCATGATTCATCCCATAATAATAAAAACCTAAAAACTCAAAATTTTATTAAAAAAAACTGATGGTATTCTCAAAAGTCAAGTCATAATTTACTCATCCATTTTTAACCATATCTCCTCTCTCTCTCTCTCTCTCTCTATAAAGCCCCTCCCTCTCATTTTCATCCTCACTCACCCTCTCTTCATATCAATTTCAAATAAAGAATTTTTTTTGATTGTTTATTTAACTTAAAAAATAAAATTATTAAATGCTGATAGTTTAAAAAAAATTATCTTGATTTCAGATGTTTCTTAAAACATAACAATTTTTTTGACATTGATAGTTTAGATTTATTTTAAATATAAAATATTTTAAAGAAGATTTTATAAATGAAAGAAAATACTCCAATTGAGATACTAAATTATATAAAAACATTAGATTTTTTTCTTCAAATGTATGCATTGCTTATAGAATATTATTATTAATTTTTGTAATAATTACTTCTACAAAAAGAAACTTTTCAAAATTAAAATTGATAAAATCTTACTTAAAATCGACTATCACAAGAAAAAATAATTAGATTAGCGATATTATCAATGAAAAAAAATATGATAACAAAATTTAAATATAAAAGCTCAATTTATACTTTTACAACTCAAAAAATGAAAAGAATTAATTTTAATCAAAATTTTTAACACTAAAAATAAAAAGACCTCAAAATGAATTACCGCTTTAGGCCTCAAATTGCCTTGAGCCGTCCCTGACAAGAATGATACTTGCAACTTCTTGGCAAGAACTTGATCGCAAACATAATGGAAGTCTATTTCAATGTGTTTGGTTCTTGTGTGGAAGATAGGATTCGAGGATAAGTACATGGCATCGATGTTATCACACCATAACACTGGTGGTTGTTGGAGTTTTATCCCAAGATCAAAAAGAACCGATTACAACCAGTTAAGCTCAGCTGTAGTGTTGGACAACAACTTGTACTTGGCCTCTGTGCTATTTTTGGCCACTATTTGTTGGTGTTTGCAACTCCATGAAATAAGATGTTTACCCAAATAAACACAATAGGCTTCAACTGACCATCGATCATCTTTGTCACCCGCCCAGTCAGCATCAGAGAATGCTTGTAAGAGACAATTTGATTGTGAATCCAAAAACAATCCATAAGTAACTGTATGTTTCAGGTAGCGAATGATTCGTTTGACTGTCTGCTAGTGAGGTTGTAATGGGTGGTGCATGAACTTACTGAACAACGACAGAAGAAGCATGTCCAAGTCTCCTATGCCAATCAAGGATGGGAACACGAATGCCGACGAAGGCTGATGCATTTGAATTTTTAAAAGGATGTGAAAAGCAATAGAGTCCATCATGCAGATGTCCTTGGCGAAGGATGCTCCCCGAGTAATCCTTGATGACACAAAAAGAAGAGTGGAATGCAAAGTACACATTATTGTCTTTAGCTAATTTGTGTATAGAAAGAAGATTTTTTTGGATTTAAGGAACATCTAAGACTTGATTTAAAATGAAGGATTTGGAAGGAGTGCAAAGAACAGAAGAACCAGAATAAGATATAGCCAAACCTACACCGTTTCCCACATGGATCTGATCTGAGCCTTATATTCATCGCTACAAAGATTCAAATTAGTGAGGTCAAGTGGTGTGTTGCTCCAGTGTCAGGATGCCAATCATTGTCCACGGCCTGATTATTGGAAGCCACCATTGCTTAGGGGTGGTTGGGAGTAGGATCTTGGTAGGAGATGTCAAACTGGTGGAAACATTTCTTGGCTATGTGACCAGGTTTTTCACACACTTGGCAGATAATATTGGCATGGCTGTTGTGCGAATTGCGGCTGGAACCTCCTCTGTTGGAGAAATAAGAATAGTTTGAGTTGAAGTTGTTGTTACTTTGACCTCGACCACGATTGTTGGATGATTGTCTTTGGACAACATTAGCACTAACGCCATTCATTGAGTGTCAGATTGTTGTGACTGATCCGAGACTCATAAGAAAGCAGCAGGGAAAATAACTTCTCTATTGCGACAAGGTCTTTGTGGGCTGTGCAGTGGCAACTAGGGAGTCGTAGTCTGATCCAAGACCAGCAAGGACATATGGTATAACATCATCACAAATCAAAGGTTGGCCAGCAATAGCCAATTCATCAGTTAGGCGTTTGATGTGCATAAAATAGTCAGTAGAAGATAAATTACCCTTGCGGGCATTGGCAAGCTGACCTCTGATTTGAACTGTCTGAGCCCTTGATTGATAGGCATAGCATTGCTCAAGGGAAAGCCAAACCTCTCAAGAAAAAGTGTAGTGTATTACCTGTGCAAGAATACTTTCAATGAGTGAAGATAGAAGAGTGCTGAGGATTTCAGAATCCTGTTTTAGCCATTGGGAATAGGTTGTATTAGGAATAGAGGTGATTTCACCAGTTTCTTGAGCCGCAACAACATGGGTGGCAGCCTTTGCAATGGTACCATCTATGTACCCAAAAGCATCTCGACCCCTGAAGTAGGGAATTAATTGAGCTTTCCACAGGAGATAGTTGTCCTTGTGTAGCTTGGCACTAACAATAGTGGTTGTGGCAAAGAATGTGGGGAGGGAAGAAGAAGTGTTGTCACTAGTAGAGGAGATTGGAAAAGACATGTCGATGTTGGTCGTTTAGTTGGTTGATACCATGTAAGATGACTTTGTGAAAAATATTTTGAAGCTTTGTTTTATTGACTTTCCAATGCTCTCTGTTATAGACAGAGGAATACAACTAATTTACAAAAAGATAAGGCTATCTTCAAACATTTTGAAAGTTGACAGCTGGAATTATCTCAAAGAAATCTGCATAGCAGAAGCTGTTCGGGACCTAATCTTTTCCAAACTATATGTTGAAGTTTTTGCTGAAGAATCGATTTTATTTCACCTAGCACGTGAGATTAATTTAAATATTGTGTACGCAATGTCATTTGATAATGTTGCATAAGACCAATATTCAGTCATGTTATAAGATCAGACCCATAACATAATTCAAAAATGATACAATTCTACACCTTAATACTTAAATCAAACATTTTTTTCGGAAAGTATATTCGAACCAAATATGTGCTAAGCATAAATAATGTTACTAGTCTGTGTTATACCTCAAAGGTTTGGATTTTTTTAAGATCGAATGGTACTGCTAAATATATACATAGGATCTGATATTTCCAAAATAATATCCCCTCCAATATATTTTCCCTCAAATTTCTTTCATGATAGATCACCTATCTTATATTCAAGTAGAACCCATTATATATATATATATATTCAAAATGGGGTGCAACACGAGAACTTCCTAGGAGGTCACCTATCCTAGTATTATTCTCGTCCAAACATTTTTATTACGGATTTCTGATGGAATCCGGTGTAAGAACATATTGTATACAAGTGGGTCCCTTACTCATTAATAGTGGATGATTTACCAAGAAAAAAACTGAAGGAATGTATTGAATGGAATCTATATTCGATATTCCCCTTTGTTATCTGATCTCTAGTTTAAATCCATTAAATGAGATTCGATCTATTTGGGGCATGTATTTGAAAATTATAAACTAATTCCATATTTTTTATCATGTGAAAACCCAATCCATTTCATCATATCATTTTGCACATTGTATAGCTATGTTACATTAAAACTACATAAAAAAATAAAAAATTTCAACTAAATTTCATCACGTGCCCACTCAATCAACAAACAATCAAAATAACAACCATTAATTTTACTACGGGTCTCAGTATTTATTGGGATCCACTACCTATTCAATAGTTGTGATTATCAAGTCTACTTTTTAAGTCTAATTTTTAAGTTCATGTAGCATTACTCTTAAAATAATGATGTGGTTTCAATGAAATCATTAGATCAACACCAAGTTTTAATTTTTTATAGAGCCTACAGTGAATCTAAAAGTCATAGTGAATTAGGTTAGTAAATTAAGTTTCAATAACATTACTCTCTGCATTTTGTGTCACTAATCATTCACGTACTATTTGTAACACTTCCTGTTTTTTCTTGGCAAAAAAGTAAGAAGGGTGGACCCAGCATGGCCATATAGATAAGCCCGGGAAGATCTGTCAAATGCTCCCTCTGGATGGAAAAAATATTGGGCGTAATTGTTACACCATATCAGTAAATGTTATGTGGTACAATTATCTATTAATAAGTAAACAAATTAATAAATAGACCCTACTAAAATTCATAACTATCCAATCATGTAATACATAATTATCTCCATGATAGGAAGTGGGACTTATTTATCCTTTTTTTATTTTTTTTATTAGATAGTTACATCATATTAGTAGTACTAACATAATGTAACAGTTACATCCAATATTTACTTGGATGGATGGATGACTTGAGCACTTATTGGATCCCCATTCTATCAAATTGCTAAAAACAACTCTACTTTTCGTATATTGAACCTATGACATATAACACTGGCAGGGCTCCAGTAAAACCCTTACGATATATTTAGATTGCGGGTTAAAGATGGTAACTCTAGTAGAATAGGATAAAAAAATATGTGCGGCTCATATATCTCATGTTTGATAAATAAAAAATACAACAAAAATTTCATTCAAATTTTATCCCAACTAGAATTGAAAAATTAACTTTAACTTATATAGTTGGGTTAAATGAAAGCCAAGAGGTGACTGGAATCTTTTTTGCCAGATAGAATAACTAATGCAAATGACCAAATTGCCCTGTTCTATTCTCTCTCTCTCTCTCTCATCTGCTTCATCTCCTCTTGTGTTTTTCACAGATTTTGTTTTTTTTTCCAACAAATTTATTTTGTCAAAGCAAGTCTTTATCGACATGGCTCAAGAAGACCAAGACGTCTTCTCCAACAATACAACTAATTTAAATAATAAATTTAACTCTAATAAAGTAATATCCTATTTGGACTAAGATTAAATAATAACTAACAATAAAATAACTAATTAATAAGAGCTTGAGTTAATTTTTAATAGTCATTGTAACATATGAACACCTGTCAAGAAAATATGAAATTACATCATTTTTAAAAATTACATTCAAGAAAAATTTGTTTGGAATTGGTCAAAGACTAATTTATAAACCAAACATGATGTTGGATTGGATAGGTTAGGGGCAAAATAGTAAATGATGTCATATTTCATCACTCTTCTCTATGAGTCCTACATAAGTGTTTATATGTTATTCAAATATTGAAAATGATACGATAAAACCATTAAATCCTAATCAGTCCAAATGATAGGTTGGTTTGGGTTAGATATGAAAGATTATTTTTTTATATCTCCAACCTAATCCAACCCTGTCATCCAAAAATACCGTGGATGTTTATTGGGAGTCTATAGAGTTCACTAATCTAATCATTTACACTTATTTATCAAATGAAATTTTAAATTTTTTTTTGGTAAGTGTAGTTAATCTTAATAATTTTCGACACCACTCGTAAATTTGACTTGAAATCAACACTAAATTAGTGAATTTATGTTTAGTGTTAGTGGATTGGGTGAACCCGTTAAACCTGTCAAATAACTAAGTTGATATAAACTCAACTAAACTATATACCAATTCATTAAACCTGTCAAATGACTTAATCGATATGAAATCAACTAAACATAACACGAACTTGACATTATACAAATCCGACTGTATACACTAATATAAATAAATTATGGATGAATTTTGATGGTATGTTTTGCATAGCTGAGCAGAGGTGTATTGTTTAAGGGATTTGGAAGTCACTGAAATGTCCAGTCAGAGCTTCTAGGCTCTTGGGGAGGGGGGGGGGTTAGGCGATATAATTTAAAGACCAACAGACATAATGTTTATAGTGGTTCACCAGATAGGGAGCACAGCTAGTCCACTCTAATTGAGTCTCTTGCTCCTGGGGAAATTTTCTATTAATCGAGAGAGGAGATTACATAGGGTAATTGTGCAGATAATTGCTTGAATACATTGTGAGAGATTTGATCCCTTTTTATAGTCTTCAGATGTCTTGCGTGATTGCCTTATGTAATGCTTGTCACCTTCTCGTAACCAACGCTCTCTTTGCGTAATCAACGTTGATGATGTTGAGGCGGTTGCTACTCATCTGCCAGAATGTTGGATCGTTACGAGTGTACTCCCTAGGTGTGACATGGGCTTCTGGAAGGTGTTAGTTGTCGTTGTTATCATCAACGAGAGTCTCATTGACGAAGGATCCCGATCTATGCACCCCGAGCCAATGATCATGAGCTGCGGAATTCATGCTTAGTCATCACATATGAATGTATCGAGCTAAACCTTAGATAATTTCAGGTATCATCAAATTTAATAAATGTTTGACACAATACATTTTAGACATAGAAAATAATATTTAGATTGAATTTGTTGACCTTATGCATTACAATCATTGAATCGATAGTGAGTTTAAATTAATATTGAGTCCATTGGAATTGCTGTTCGGACAATACACGAATAACACAACCAATGAGTCTTTGGTCAAATGATACTCTTTACCTTGTGAAAACTTTGTCTTCTTGAGATCAATGGTTCAAGCCCCTTTCTCCTGCCCCTCAAAAAAAAAAAAATTTAATAATACAAATTCCTATATGTATTATTGTTAGGTAGGAATAAGGAGCGGACAGATAGCTAACCCGTGCCGTGCCACGCCGTTCCATGCCGTGCGACCAACATCATCCGCATATGCCACCTACCACACACAAACCGACGAATTACAGTGCTATCTAGAAAACTAACTTTCTTCGCATCTAGTATATTAAACCCAACATACTAAGTCTCTCCCCGTGTATCAAAAAACCACAATGAGTATCATAGCCCTCATTCTCTTCTCTTCCATCCTCGGGTTTCTTCTCTATTATCTCTCTGCCCTTTGTAATCGCAAACTTGTACCCGTACCACTACCACCAGGTCCAAAACCATGGCCTATTATTGGAAATTTACCACACCTAGGGACCAAACCACACCAATCCATTGCAGCCCTGGCTCGGACCTATGGTCCGCTCATGCACCTCAGGCTCGGGTTTGTCCATGTGGTTGTGGCAGCATCGGCGTCGGTTGCAGCGCAGTTCTTGAAGACCCACGATGCCAACTTTTCAAGCCGACCACCCAACTCTGGCGCCAAGCATATTGCTTACAACTACCAGGACCTTGTGTTTGCACCCTATGGTCCTCGGTGGCGCATGCTTAGGAAGATTTGTTCTGTACATCTTTTCTCGGCTAAGGCCTTGGATGATTTCCGCCATGTGCGCCAGGTTTGATCGATCTCTTCCCTCTTCCCATACCTTCACTAATTTAGTATGACACACACACACACAAGCATGCACGCATTAAATATTAATGTTAGTCGTCCTGCACCCAGGGGCCAATCAGCTGCCCCCATTGGAATTTTAAAAATATTTGGGGAATAGGTATAATTTTTAAAAGCTCTTCTTTGAGAACACCACGGCAAAGGAAAATAAGCAGCGAGACCCTGACGTCTTCCTTCATCTTTTCCTAATTTCTGCTCTAACTTTCTTTGAGGCGTTCCTCTTTGGTATTCTCTGTTCATTCCATCTCTTTGTCTTCTCTTCCACTTCGTATTGAGCGAATAGTTTTGATTGAAACGAGAGCTTAGGAGGTTCAATCAGAGATGGCCTACAATAGGTAACCCACAAACCATTTTTTCCGATTTTGATAGCTTTTACATTTTTTTTTATTTTTTGGGTGGTAGTTGGGGTTTTATGTAGTTCGCCTATCTAATTTTTTTTCCCAATTGTAGAAATTGAACTTAGATTTTTCGAATTTGAACTAAACGACTATGATTCGAATATGCAAGTTATTGATTTTTTTTAAAAAAATATTTATAATTGCAACATCTATTGGAAATTAGAGGTTGATGAGAACATAAAGAAGTTCGATATGCTTGGATTGAATGCCTACCAAAATTACTGAGACTTGTATTTGCATGTTAAAAATTCTTTGATATTCTTTAGTGTTCTATTAAATTCTGAAGTGTTATTGGGGCTTCATTGCACAGGTGGAAGCTTTCAAAATATGAAAACTAGTCGTGCAAAATTACGAACATTTATTAGATGTTTGAGAATTTGAATTTTTTCATGTATAGACTCGAGCGCAATTTTTTGGTACTAATTTTTTTTCTTTTAGGTCTTATCAACAACTTTATAATAGGCGTATATAAAGTTTGTGTTTTTAATTGACATTCTTTTAATGTAATTATACTTTTGTGAACATTAAATTTAGTACCGTACTACCGGTTATAACTTTTTATGATAAAATTATAATTTTAAAAAGAAAAGTTACAATATATATTAAACGGATTTATGAGGTGCTTACCAAATTTGTGTCATATTTACAATTTGTGTCTAGACTTATTAGTTTACATGCTGTCATCTAAATTACTATCAATAATCATTAAATCTAATAACTATCACTTTGAATCAAGTAGAATTATTAGATTTATTTGATGATCTATAATCAATAGAGAAATTATGTTTCATTAATGAAGTAATATCCCCAATGAAAATAGTAATTCAGATTGAATGGGTGTAACCATGCCATTAGTACTAGGCTCATAGAATATGTGGTCAGTTGAGGCCCATGGTTGCCATTGTGAAGTCTCATCTAATTTGGGTAAATTTCATCCACACCTCTGCATTCAGTCCCTTCTAGTGTCTACTGCATTCAGACCCCTAGTCTTAACTGACTATCTAAAAAGTACTTATGTCATGCAAATTTTTTGGTTAAATATCAAATTTACCCTTCTTCTTCCCAACAAACTCCTCCCCCATATGCCTCCAAATTCGTCACCCACCCACCACCCATGAATATGTAGACTTAAATCTACCATCACCACCACCCAAACAAAATTCAAACCCTATTCACTTTGGTTATCACCAAAGGCATTACAAAAACTATCAACCCAATTTCACAATAACTCTACATACACGCAAAGTCAACATACTTCTTTTTTCAAGCACAATACCATATCCTCTACCACCACTTGGTCACAAAATAGTCAGAGAGATAGTGAGAGAGTCCAATTCAAAATAGGCAGCGCCCCTAATAACCGTCCTAAAATGAATACTCAAAAGTCGAATAAAACAGCATCAACCGAGACATTCAATCACCTAGCGGCAAAAATCACCATGGCAATAAACTCAACTATGAGCACCACCCATCCACCACTGAATTAAAATAGCAAGGATTCAGATGACTTTAAACAAATCAAAACCCAAATACGAATTACCATTATGCACAACCACCCTCCCTCCTTTAGAATCTCTAGCTTCCACCACTGACCACCCACTCCTCCCTCTCTCACACTAGGCGTTACAATAATCACAAAGATTTTCGCTTTGCAAGTGGAGTCATATTTATGCTTGGATTTTTGAGTGGCATTTGGTGGCTTGTGGGAGTGGATGTGGTGGTGTGACAATCTAGAGATTTTTTGTGGTTTTGGGATGGGTAGCATTGACGACATAAAAAACGATGGATTAGGTATTAAAAGTGGGGTAAAATAGATCAATAATTAGGTTTAACAATAATCAAAATAAAAATTATTTATTTGACACATACTTTATTATTCAATTTAATTATAAATATAATTTATTTTTTAAAAAAATATTATTATTTAAATATGTTCATGTGTAACGTACGTTGTGCATTATCAATGTGTATGTATATATGTGTGTGTGTGTGTGTGTGTGTGTGTGTGTGTATATATAAAATTATATATATTTGTAGAATGGTTAGGAATAAATTGGTAAAATAGACATTTTTGTTACTTCCATTACCAGACAAATATTGACAGGGGTTGCCAGTGAAATTTTATAAAAAATAAGGGGGTGTGAATAAAATTTATCATTTATTTATTTAATGCAACTTGGCTTATGTTTACATGATTGACGAAATAACAAAAAAAAAAAAAATTGTGGGATCTAATTTGAGGACTTAATCTGGGGATCTAATTTAATATAGTCATTGAATTAAAAAAGAGTTACATCGAACATTGCAAGTCATTACTAATTAAGTCTCTAAATTAAATTCCTATAATATTGTTCGAAATAATATAATGTGAGATAATCAACCACGCCCTAGAAAGCATCTACCCCTCTTTAAATGTTGTTCCTATGCAATGGATGGTTGTATGTGATCAGTTGAGGCCTAGGCAGGGCTGGTTCAGAGGTTAAGCCACTTAAACTTTTGCTTGGGGCCCTAAAAAGGAGGGGTTTCAATTTTATTTGTAATCTTTGTATACCAGTGGATTGATTTAGTACCATAGTTTCATTTCAGTTGAGGCATACAGAGCATGTAGGACACGCGGTTGCATGTCTGGTGAGAGCCTAATGCAGGTAGGTTACCACGCTGTTGTCGATGATAATATTTTTATTTTAATAAATTTTTCTACTTTTTATTTTAACAATTCAAGATATTTTTGAACAATAGAATTATGGTAATAAAAATTAACTATTTAATATTGTAACAAAAAATAATATTGAGTTATAGATTTTAATTTGAGTTATTTATAGGCATTAATAATTATAATAAAATTTTGTATGCGTCATTTGGTGAAAATAATAATACAACTACATTTTTATACGTGTCACTTGGTGATTGAACATAAAAATAAAATATGATATCAACAAGATATAAGCCGAATTCAAGACACGTATGTTCCAAAGACTGACGTTCGGAAGTGAGCCACCAATTGCTCTCAAAATCACCTTTCACACGGGTGTTCAAATTTCTGATTAATCGTAAATTTCGTTCTCATTTTACTTTACTTGACTTTATTGATCGGTCACCGAAAAAATTGAATAGCCCAATATAAAAAAATTTGGTATTCTACAAAAATTCGGGTAGAAATGTAAAATGCCTACAAAATTTTCATATTCTTAAAAATTATATGTTAATTCTTAAAAATTAAAATTCAAAAATCTAGAAATCTTAGTGTTTTATTGATGTTTATGAATTTCTTATATATGATGTATTGATGTTTATGATTTTTTTGTTGTGTTTTATTGTAATTATTTATGTATTATCGAATTGATTGTGTTTTTTAGTGTTATTGGTTTATTGTGTTAGTTAATTAGTACATGTTACTTAATTAAATTATTAAAATGATCCAAAAATTAATAATTAAAAAATATGTGTTTACCTAATTTTCTATCTGATTGTTTTAGACAGAATTTGGATAATAATAATACACTTGATTAGATAGGAAAAATTTTAAAAAAATTATTTTATAAAATATCAGATAAGAAAATAAAATATCATAATTTTTGGTGTTAGGATGGAGTAAATACTAAACACCCCTATTTTCGCTCACTTTTTGAGGAATTTTAATTGCAGGAGGAGGTGGCAATACTGACACGCGCTATAGCAAATGCAAGCAAGAAGCCTGTGAACCTAGGTCAATTACTGAACGTGTGCACCACTAACGCGCTGACGAAAGTGATGCTGGGCAAAAGAGTGTTCGGTGACGGAAGCGGTGGTGAAGATCTGAAGGCTGATGAGTTCAAATCAATGGTCGTGGAGCTGATGGTCCTGGCGGGTGAGTTCAACATCAGTGACTTTATCCCTGCCCTGGAGCCCTTGGATTTGCAAGGCGTGGCAAAGAAGATGAAGAAGCTGCACGCGCGATTTGACTCATTCTTGAGTACGATTTTAGAAGAGCACAAGATGAAGGGTCCGGGTGGAACTACACAACACGTGGACTTGTTGAGTACGTTGATTTCGGTTAAGGATGATGCTGACGGTGAGGGTGGGAAGCTTACCGACACTGAAATTAAAGCCTTGCTTTTGGTAAGTCCCCAGTTTTAATAGATGTTAATTAAATAGAAACTTTACATAGATGATGTTAACCAGGCATTTTCCACGCATCACACAATGAGCCAAGTTAATCAAAGGGACAATAACCAGACATGTTCAGTCACCACATGATGTTAACCAGACATTTTACACGCATCACATAATGAGCCAAGTTAATCAAAGGGACAATAACTTGACATGTTCAGTAATAAACTATGAACTTGACTCATTATTGTCCCGTTAATTAAGGAAAATATTATGTTTATCAAATATTTTTTTATTAAATTTATATCTTAAATGATGTGATATAATTTCGATCAATCTATTTTGCTTTTATTTATTTGCTCATTAACAACTATTGCAGAATTTGTTCGCTGCGGGAACTGACACGTCATCTAGCACAGTGGAATGGGCCATGGCAGAACTCCTCCGACACCCAAAAATCCTTGCCCAGGCCCAACAAGAGCTTGACTCAGTTGTTGGTACAGACCGCCGTGTAACTGAATTTGACCTTGGTCAACTAACCTTCCTCCAAGCCATCATCAAGGAAACCTTCCGGCTCCACCCATCCACACCACTCTCTCTCCCAAGAATAGCAGCTGAAAACTGTGAGATCAACGGCTACTTGATTCCAAAGGGTTCGACACTTCTTGTTAATGTTTGGGCCATATCTCGTGACCCAGATGTTTGGGTTGAGCCACTTGAGTTCAAGCCCGACAGGTTCTTACCCGGTGGTGAGAAGCCTAATGTTGATGTTAGAGGGAACGATTTCGAAGTCATACCATTTGGTGCAGGGCGTAGAATCTGTGCAGGCATGAGTCTAGGGATACGCATGGTCCAACTATTGACTGCAACATTGATCCATGCATTTAATTGGGAGTTGCCAGCGGGCCAATCAGCAGAGAATCTCAACATGGAGGAAGCCTATGGGCTGACCTTGCAACGAGCTGCACCCTTAGTTGTGCAGCCGCTGCCAAGGCTAGCCTGTCAGGCATACCTGGACTGAAACATGAAGACTTTCACAAGCGAATTATATAAACTATGGCTTTTATTGTTTCAAGTTGATATGTGTTTACCAGAGTTGGTGCCACCAATTGGGTGTACTAGGCGTTCTATTTATTTTTCTTCGCTTGAAAAGAAGATCTATTGCCACAATGTGATTGAAGATGTTTCTATGGCTAGTTGAAGTCAAATGCACTTCCCCTGCCCCGCCCCCCCCCCCCCCCCCCCCCCCCCCCCCTTCCCAAAAAAAATTACACACACACGCACAAAATATTATTTATTTGATTTTTGTTTTACAATAACAATAGATTATGGTGGAGGGATGGGTAGTTTTGTCTTTTCGTAAAGAATATAAGGACATGTTTTGGAATTTTCCCTTTGACTTAACTTAGTACGGACTAAGACTCAATTTATATAGGCAGGCTCATCACAAATTCTGTCAATTAGGGCGAACTTTGTATAGATAGCACTTCAGTCAAACTCGACACGGGATTATATGAATATTTGTAAATTATAAGTGGGTGGAATGCTACAACGCCAAACCATGAGGGGGTCAAATGAAATTCACCTTTTTTCTTTTTAAGACTCTGTTTAGAATACATGAACTGCTCTAACAAGTGTTACTCATTACTTGTTTGAGTCATTAATTCTTAGAGGCAAATGTAAGGTTCTAGGCCATCATACGAATGAGTCTTAGGTACAAATCTTAAGTTTTTGTGGCGACCGCCATATTTTTATGTTGATAATTGTTTATTCATGTAGTACAAAAACTATATGTACTCAGAAAGATTAGTTGAGTGTTCTAAAAGTTTAAATCTGATAGTGTGTGAAACTAAAAAGTGTGAACAAGGTGGGTTGGTTGAGCTTTGTAAGTGATGGATGAGTTGAGAGTGTGCGTGAACAGAGTAACAGTAAGCAAGAGCACAAAGAAATAAGTGATTCACCAAGATAAAGAGTTAGACTAGTCTACTGTAATGGAAGCTCTAACTACTCTAGGTTGCATTACTTGGAGAAGAAGATGGTTACACTCTTGAGATTACAATTGCGCATTGTTTTGGCAAGGCAAAAGCTTGCCTTTTTATACACTAGGGTAGTTTGGTCCTTAAGTAATGATGGTGTGGTCTCCGAATTTGTTATGATATTCGAGGCGATATTTGGCAATTAGAGGCACTATTCCCTAGGTATAATGTGACATTTTAGAAGCTGATGACATGGGATTCTAGATATGGATTCTTCACACCTAAGGTAAGTTTTGCTAGTGTAATTCCTCTTATGTCCTTTTTCCAATGTAAATGGAATTACTCCAGACACTACTGAGCTACTTTGATATCATTATCAAAAATGGTATATTAAAATTATACATGTAATTAACCAAGAATTCACTGTTGAAGCAATTGCATTAATTGACAGTGGAGCGGACATGAACTGCATTAAAGAATGATTAATTCCTATAAAATATTTTGAAAAAACAACTCAGTAATTAAGTATTGTTGATGGTTCAAAATTAAATATAAAATTTAAACTCTCCAATGTTTATATCTGTAATCAAGGAATTTGCATTCCCACCACATTCATGCTTATAGCAAATTTAAATCAATTAATAATTTGGAAACATCATTATTTTTTATGATTGAACCCATAAAAAGAATTAATTCTAAAGGAATTTTAACTACCTTAAGAGGTCAACAAATACTGTTTGAGTTTATAACTCCACCTCCGATAAAAATGATAAATCAGATATGGGGTGCAACACGAGAACTTCTTAGGAGGTCTCCTATCCTATTATTACTCTCGCCCAAACATTTTTTATTGCAGATTTTTGAATAGGATTTAGTGCAAGAACCTATTGTATATAAGTGGGTCTCTTACTCATTAATAGTGGATGATCCGCCAAGAAAAAAATTGAAAGAAAAATGTATTGAATGGAATCTAGATTCGATTCCCCTTTGTTATCTGATCTTTAGTTTAAATCCATTGAATGAGATTCGATCTATTTAGGGAATGTATTTGAAAATTATAAACTAATTCCATATTTTTTATCATGTGAAAACCCAATCCATTTCATTATATCATTCTGCACATTGTATAGCTATGTTACATTAAAACTACATAAAAAAAATAAAAAATTTCAACTAAATTTCATCACATGGCCACTCAATCAACAAACAATCAAAAATAACAAATCAATTTCATATCAACATAATAAATTATTTAAGTTTAATCCCATCATGAATCACTCAATTACAATTTAATTTTAACTTAATTGCTGCAAATAATGGCTCAATTGAAGCAAAAATTCATTAAAAAAAAAAAATCGGAAATTTCAAGTTGATTCCACCGAATGGTTGAGGAGTCCAGGACATCGGAACTAATTCGTCATGAGTAAGGACGTGATGCAATCCTTGAAATTATGCACATTCTCATTCTGTATTAACATCTGAACTTGTAAATACTTACTATGTGGATGAATCAAAAATAGTACAGTTATTTGCTTTCAATGGCCAATATGGATTTAGATTGAATAAATCAAGGAAAAAATGCAAGACAAATCATCACTGAAAAGTCCCTCCATGTACATTGATGAATGCATTGAATAAATCCCAGACTTATCACAAAATACAGGAAACCCCTAACCCACATCACCATCACCATCACCATCACATGAGAGTGATGCTAAAAAATGCTTCTATATGTTTTTCTGCATCTTTTATTAAACTAGTTGGTGCACACGTGCATTGCACGTGATTTATTTTGATGACTCTACCATGATATGTTTTTTATGACTTCCGCTTACTACCTAGTAGAAAAGGCAATCATAATAGACTTGGAAGCATAAATTACCAACATTTCCCCCCCAAATTACTTGATTTTTAAGCGTTCATAGCATAATTTCAATAAGATGTTAAATATATTTCTTAAACAATGTCATGGAAAGAAAAGCCAATAAGTAAATCGGTAAGAAAGACAAATTTGATTCATGACTCATTGATCATTGGCTCTAAATCAGCAAATAGACTCCACAACCAATAACAATTCTAATTTTGGTTTCTCCCAAAAAAACCACCATTATCACTGATAAATTGATATTAATAACATATGGGATGATTTCCCATTTCTGCTATTTTCTTAGTTTGTGAATTTAATTTTTGGAAAAATCAATTCTTGACTCGTTAGTCATTCAAAATTGGATATTAGTAGCAGTAAGTTGCAAAAATATACTTCACCCAATCATTATATTTTACTAAAAATTAAGCAAATATAGTGACTAAAAAAACAGATAAAAGAAACTTTTGAATTCTAATAGTAAAAATTTTGGTACTGCAAAACTGACTATAACCACAATTACTTAATGATGCATATATCAATACACATAACTACTTCAAACTAAAAAGGGGAACCAATGAAATAAACCAACCTTAAACATCTAAATGCAGGTCATACAATGGTAACTTCCCCTGAAATTCATTAGATTACATAATAATATCTTTTTGGTGATCAAGGAGAACAGTGCATATAATACGTGTTCATAACTATTTTCTATAAAACCAATTAAAAAAAAAAACTTACTATAGGAATGTAAGTACAAGCAATGGCAGAAATAAAGACATACATTCCTCTAAAGAAGTGCAAAAGGATATAGCCAATGATCAAAATTTCGTTTTAAAATGGTCGAAACGTTTCTATTTTCAAGGAGACCGAAATGAATCAGTGATGGAATCGAAATTATAATACTTCGAGGTGTTCCATAATGTTTTGAAATATTTTGTAATATTTAAATGCATTTGCACAATTATTTCAGAATGTTTCAAGGTATTTTAATATACTTTGATATATTTCGACCAATATTTTACAAAAATAATTCTTAAATTTTCATTTTTTCCATTCTATTTCCGAAACGGGTCGAAACGTTTCCGAAATACTTTGAAACGTTTTTGTCTCTTAGGTGACCGAAACAATACACCGAAACGAAATTTTAATCCTTGGATATAGCCAAGTGACTCCAAATCATTCTGGCAACTTTTCTCTAAAAATACAAATTAGAAAAAGAAAAAAAAAAAGGGGTAGGGGGTACACAAGAACACAACATTCACAATCAAACGATTCACAAACCATCGCCTATGTCACCAAGTATGTCTAGGTGAATTTTATTTCTCCATTTCAAATGATTAATGAGATTCAAAAGCCAGATATTGTCACTACAAGTAGTGTAGAATTTGAGATAAAGCCTCTTGCTCTACTTGAGTCAGATTATGGATCTAGAAGGAAATCATCTTACTCATATAATGCCTAACTACCTCTTAATCTATTGTCATCGAGCAAAAATAACAACCCATTAGCACTAACGCTAATTCAATAGATTTTCATATACAGTAAAGATGGAATTTATGAAGAAATGCTTACCGTCAGATTGATTTGTATCGCCACTGATAATGGTTGGACCCAATACCAAAAATGGCGATGAGTAGTGGTAGTGCCATCACCCTCAACTCTCTAATCTTACCCATCTCGGTATATCTCTCCCTCCCTTCTCCAAATCCGCCTCAGCTCTAGAATAAAAAGACTCTGTCAGTGGTTTCCTTTTTCCAAAAACTATTTTTTGAGAGAGAGAGAGAGAGTGAACTAACACGTATGGAGAGAGAGAGAGAGAGAGAGAGAGAGAGAGAGAGAGATGAAGGGTCAAGTAACATGCAATGAAATAAGTTAGTTGTTTTAGTTATTAACACATATTTAGGGATTGAAATCACCTAATTCTGTTGTTGAGGGGTAAAAAAGAAAATTAAAAGTTTAGAAGATAGCTGACATTTTTATATTAGTATAGACATAGATATAGATTAGTCACCTTTTCCATACATTCCAAATGGTTTTTGTTCTACTGTGTGCAGAAAGTTGCACTCAACGCCTTCTATGATCATTGCTTAAAAACATAAGCAGTAATAGACATCATTTTAAAGGGATTGTTAAAGAATCTTTTATTCTTTATGGCATCGTAAAATCCAAAGTTGTATTATTTGGCTATCGTATCAAAACTTAAAACACTTCTGAGACCAAAAAATAATACTTGTGCAACATTTTACATTATAAGGTTGAAAAGCTCTATGACCTAACAAATATAACATGAGCGCCATAAAACTTAATGAAATGATAGTAATCACCTCATAAGGGAAGTTTCGCTAGCACTTCCTCACTTTTTGGGTAAGTTTGCATATGTTGCATCCGAAGGGCAAGACTGAGCATATGCAAAGATATTTTTCTATAGACATACCAAGACCCAGAAGAGAGATAAGAAACATCATTACATATGGTGATCAATGCATATCCCTTGCAATAATCATAATTGGATATCAACATCGGGAGGTTGATAAAAAAATGTAAATTAGATAAATGATATTACCAAAGTTATGAAATGAGACACATCATTGAAGACTCTTTTCAGTTTGCCTGAATTTTCATTTGTTTCCCCCCGAGTATATCTGTTGTAGTATTTTTGCCTGCATTCAAGTAATCGATATCATCTTTGACATCCAAAAGGAATTAAAACCTAGGACATTAACAACCTTTGCAAATGATAGATACCCTGACATTTCTCAATGTCCCAACATCATAGCTTGATTGGTTTCAACGTAATGTTTGTATTTGAACTTCCACCATGAAAGTCATGCTATCCAACTCATAGAAGAATGCACCCAACCTGAGTGACAAGAAAATCAATTGGCGTTAGCCTAAGATTGTAGAAACAATATAAGAGTAAACAACTACTAAAGCTTATTAGTAAGCAATTATTTTACCACAGAGGACAAAATCAAATAGAGAAATGATCAACCTAATTAACAGATAGCTACATCGGCAATCAATTACACACATCAAAATATACATGGAATTGGTTGGTTACTATATCTAACTCCTCTGAGTTCTAAGTTCTGACAAATTTGATGCAAGAAATGCTTGTTCTATGCTTAAGGGATCATAAAATGACTTGAAAAAAATTGCATCACAATCAACAATTAGAACTACTATTATGTGTCCAACATTATCCAAGTTTCGAGCAATCTATCATGACGTACAAATTGGAGTATATTTTTCCCATGAACTCAACTCTACCAAGCTTATATTCATACCAGCTTAACGATCAAATGAGATTTTCAAGAAATGCAAGTCACAAAAAGAAAACAAATATAAACTTGTAATTGTTTTGGTATTCTCAGATTGCCAATGTGCTACAATGAACCTATAACTTTTTTTGTTAAAACGTGTAAACAAACTTTTATATGATTTTATATGTACCAGAAGTTAAATGTGCTTATCATAAAATTAAAGGAAGAAGATCATTGTTAATTCATGTGGTGATTAATGGTCTTTAGCATTAGTCAGGGAATTTTTTGATACAAAGCTTTAGACAACATCCATATCATCACAATCTTACTCTTAGTTATAGTCATAATGTACATGACTACATACTATCCAAAAGAGTTTTCTTACTCCCACTTCTGGTTTCCCCAAGGTTTTATTGATCAAAATATGCTATTATATAAATGGTTTGGTAAAAAGAATCCAAATTACAAAAACTAATGTACCTTTGATATAACATAGTGCACAGAATTTCAGGATCTCCAGTTAGAAGGCCAACGTCAAACATTACTATCAACGAATGTCTCACTAACACGCCAAAACAATCACATCATAAACATGGAGGATAATTTAGACACCAAGCTGAATAATAAACATTACTATCTGGCCACAGTGAATAATAAAGCCATCAAGACAGGGGATTGTAGACACCAAGCTGAAAATAATAATTGTAAAGCAATTGTTGAAAATCATCAAAGTTCCTCTTATTCTCAAACCTGTTTTGATAGTGAAGAAGATGAATTTCAGCCTAGGCTCCATCGTTGTGTTTCGAGATTGCCTAAAACACATTTTGGATTGGAGATGTGAAGCGATAGGTGTAGTCCAACAGCCCACAAACAGAGTGGGTTAATAAATGTCACAATAACGAATGTTAGTAATTAATGAATTCGTTAACTCAAAAAAGGATAGTGCTGCCATTATTTATTTGATTGAGGATAATTTAGGTAAAAAAAAAAAGGTTTCATCTATACTCACATTTTAAAGTAGTATGGATTTGGAGAGTGTCTTCTATAGGTAAAGAGATAGACGGTGGAAGGCTAAAGATTCAACCTTTCAACTACCATATTAATTGCTACTACCACTTCTACATTTGACAGTTATTTGCATTTGAGTAATCTTATTTGAATTTAATAATTCGATCAACACCAAATTTTAATTTTTGATGAAGTCCACAGTCAATCTAAATGTCATAGTGAATTAGATCAACAAATTAAGTCAATAAATTAAGTTCCGATAACATTACTCTTTGCATAGTGAATTGGAATTGCTGTTCGTACAATACACGAATAACACAAATTCCTATATTTATTATTGTTAGGTAGAAATAAGGAGCGGTCGGATAGCTAACCCGTGCCGTGCCCTGCCCTGCCCTGCCGTTCCATGACGTGCGACCAACACCAACCGTATATGCCACCTACAAACCGATGAATTACAGTGCTATCTAGCAAACTAACCTTCTTCGCATCTACTATATTAAACCCAACATTCTAAGTCTCTCCCCGTGTACCAAAAAACCACAATGAGTATCATAGCCCTCATTCTCTTCTCTTCCATCCTCGGGTTTCTTCTCTACTATCTCTCTGCCCTTTGTAATCGCAAACTTGTACCCGTACCACTACCACCAGGTCCAAAACCATGGCCTATTATTGGAAATTTACCACACCTAGGGACCAAACCACACCAATCCATTGCAGCCCTGGCTCGGACCTATGGTCCGCTCATGCACCTCAGGCTCGGGTTTGTCCATGTGGTTGTGGCAGCATCGGCGTCGGTTGCATCACAGTTCTTGAAGACCCACTATGCCAACTTTTCAAGCCGACCACCCAACTCTGGCGCCAAGCTTATTGCTTACAACTACCAGGACCTTGTGTTTGCACCCTATGGTCAGGGGCGGAGCCAGGAATTCTAGTCAGGGTGGGCACTTTAATTAAGCACTCTAATTTTTTTCCTTCTAATCAATCACACTATATAATATATTTATATTTATTATATTATATTTGATACATGAAGTCAATTTAACATAAAAAATGCCAAAAAAAAATAAAATAAAAATATATATATATATATTGTCAGGGGTGAAGCCATGAATGTCTATGAGGGGACAAAATATAACTGGTATAAAAAAATATTTAGCCGAAATTGATACAAAAAAATTCAGTTCAAGAATAACAAAAAAGTAAGAATCAAAACAAAATTATTGTGAAATGGTAAATTCAATTTTTATTTAACCGAAGCAAAATCCTAACAAAAAGACACAAAAAAAAAAATTTAGTACATTTTTAACCTAATTATATATTTCAATAAAATATAAAATTTTTAAAAATCACTAAAATTTTGTATATGAATTAAATGTAAATTAATTTTTCACTAATTTTCTATCAATGCGCACAATCACAAGTCCGTGAAAAAATTATTCTTTATTTAGTTGCAACTAGGGATTTTATACCATTTTCTCCCCTTAGTCAAGTGGGCCAAAAGTTTTGTTTTTTAATGGTGGGTGGGCCAAAAGTTTTGTTTTTAATGTTGGGCCAAAAATTTTGTTTTTAATGTTGGGCTAAAAGTTTTGTTTTTTTAATAGGTTTGGGTGGATTGTGATAGGTCAAATATTTGATTTTTTAATAAGTTTGGGTAGATAATAGTGGGCTCAAATTTTTTTGTTTTAAATGAACTTAATTTTTTAATTTTTTTGGGTAAATAATGTGGGCCTAATATTTTTATCTTGGATTTTGGGTGGGTACAAATAATATATTATACAAATTTATAATATATATACTTAACTAAAAAAAAAAAAAAATTTTTTGAGGGGGGGGCACGTGCCCACTCTGGCCCTAGCCTCCCTCCGCCCTTGCCTATGGTCCTCGCTGGCGCATGCTTAGGAAAATTTGTTCCGTACATCTTTTCTCGGCTAAGGCCTTGGATGATTTCGAGGTTTTGACCACACCCATGTAGTTTTCAGAAATTATGCACAAAAGGGGGTGGGTTTGAAAGTATTTCTCAAACCCAGGTTGTTTTAAAAACGTCAAATGGACTGACGTTTTTATGCAAAAGACGTCAGTCCATCTGACGTTTTTTAAAAAAATTAATCTTTAAAAACGTCAGATGGACTGACGTTTTTAACACTCTGTGTGTTAAAAACGTCAGTCCATCTGACGTCTTTAGCAACACTGGCTTAACCCACGTCAGATGGACTGACGTTTCTACCAGCCACCCAATTCCACTAGCATCTGAGATAAGTAAAACCTCTAGCCACCAAGCATATGAGATAAGTCAAACCTCCAGCAACCAAGCATATGATATCAGTTCAAGCAAGACGTTTGGGTAATTAGTAAATTGCCCCCTAAATTAATATTAGGTTAGGTAATTAATAAATTGCCCCCTAAATTAATATTTACCCTCCCAACTTTAAGTTGTCTATTAAATTTTATCTCCAATTTGAATTTAATACATGACCTTTCAATTGTCTTATTTTAGTCCTTCAACCATTTGAGTTTTTAAATTTTTGTCATCGTTAGATCAATGCTGAAATCAATCAAATTGGACTAATCTCTAGTTGATCTGACAATGAAAATTGATGAAATGATTTAATTTAAATATAATTTATGGATTAAATTAAAACAATTAAAATTTATGAGACTAAAAACAAACCGAGATAACATTTAGTGGATAGTTATTATAATTACCCAAAAATTTAGGGGGCAGTTATATAAACAAAAAGCTAAGCTTAAAAACGTCAAATTAGACTAATCTCCAGTTGATCTGACAATGAAAATTAATTAAATGATTTAATTGAAATAAATTGATGGATTAAATTAAAATAATTAAAATTTATAAGACTAAATAAAAATTCGATAAAAAATTTAGGGGGTAATTTATTAATTACCCAAACGTCTTGCTTGAACTGATATCATATGCTTGGTGGCTGGAGGCTTGACTTATCTCATATGCTTGGTGGCTGGAGGTTTTACTTATCTCAGATGCTAGTGGAATTGGGTGGCTGGTAGAAACGTCAGTCCATCTGACGTGGGTTAAGCCAGTGTTGCTAAAGATGTCAGATGGACTGACGTTTTTAACACAAAGAGTGTTACAAACGTCAGTCCATCTGACGTTTTTAAAGATTAATTTTTTTTAAAAACGTCAGATTGACTGACGTCTTTTGCTTAAAAACGTCAGTCCATCTGACGTTTTTAAAACAGCCTGAGTTTGGGAAATACTTTCAAACCCACTCCTTTTTGTGCATAATTTCTGAAAACTACGTGGGTGAGGTCAAAAGCTCCAATCAGCTGCCCCCATTAGAATTTTAAAAATATTTGGGGTATAGGTATAATTTTTAAAAGCTCTTCTTTCAGAACACCACGGCAAAGGAAAATAAGCAGCGAGACCCTGACGTCTTCCTTCATCTTTTCCTAATTTCTGCGCTAACTTTGTTTGAGGCGTTCCTCTTTGGTATTCTCTGTTCATTCCATCTCTCTGTCTTCTCTTCCGCTTCGTTTGGCATTGATTGAGCGAATAGTTTTGATTGAAATGAACCATTTTTTGATAGCTTTTGCATTTTTTTTATTTTTTGGGCGGTAGTTGGGGTTTTATGTAGTTTGCCTATCTAATTTTGTTCCCAATAGTTGACAATTGAACTTAGATTTTTCGAATTTGAACTAAACGATTATGATTCAAATATGCAATTTATAGTAATTAGGCTTTAGCCAATGATTATTATTATTATTAGTTCATCAGCATGGGGTGGATTAAACGGATTTATGAGGTGCTTACCAAATTTGTGTCATATTTACAATTTGTGGCTAGACTTATTAGTTTACATGCTAGTATCTAAATTACTATCAATAATCATTGAATCTAATAACTATCGCTTTGAATTAAGTAGAATTTATCAGTAATATTATGCTAACCAAAATTAAGAATCAAATAAAGAATCTAAATAACATGACAGTTGTTAATGATACTCACACGCGCTATAGCAATAACTAGTGTTAGGATGGAATGAACACCCCTATTTTCGCTCACTTTTTGAGGAATTTTAATTGCAGGAGGAGGTGGCAATACTGACACGCGCTATAGCAAATGCAAGCAAGAAGCCTGTGAACCTAGGCCAATTACTGAACGTGTGCACCACTAACGCGCTGACGAAAGTGATGCTGGGCAAAAGAGTGTTCGGTGACGGAAGCGGTGGTGAAGATCTGAAGGCTGATGAGTTCAAATCAATGGTCGTGGAGCTGATGGTCCTGGCGGGTGAGTTCAACATCAGTGACTTTATCCCTGCCCTGGAGCCCTTGGATTTGCAAGGCGTGGCAAAGAAGATGAAGAAGCTGCACGCGCGATTTGACTCATTCTTGAGTACGATTTTAGAAGAGCACAAGATGAAGGGTCCGGGTGGAACTACACAACACGTGGACTTGTTGAGTACGTTGATTTCGGTTAAGGATGATGCTGACGGTGAGGGTGGGAAGCTTGCCGACACTGAAATTAAAGCCTTGCTTTTGGTAAGTTCAGTAATAAACTATGAACTTGGCTCATCATTGTCCCGTTAATTAAGGAAACTACTATGTTTATCAAATTTTTTTTTATTAAATTTATATCTTAAATGATGTGATATAATTTTGACAATGAGATAAATAAATTCCATTAATATTTAATAATAAAAATTATACTATATCATTAAAAATAAAAAATTTAATAAAAAAATTTAGTAAATATAACATTACTCCTTTAATTGATTGAAATGTTTTAGAAGAGTCCAACACCTTGTAGACAGACCTACAAGCAAGACTCACATAAAAATATATGACGTTGATGGGGCATGGGTAGCATAGAGAGGTAGACAAGTCGTTGAAATGAGTGGTTCTCAAAGTCCGATAGACTTCTTTAAATTTTTTTTTTTTTACAATATTACTCATCCGCTCCAGTATCAATCAGTAAGTCTATTCTCTGTAATACCAAAAAAGGGCATTGACTATTGGCTCTATGGACTTGTTATATTAATTTTCTCCTTTTTTCTTTCTTCCTAATTGAATTGGATATTTACTTTTAGGGAGAATTATACATAGACATGCTAGTTTATTACTTAATTATTTAGATCCCCTAATATTTGTAATATTACACACAGACCATTTAAAGTTTGTACACGTGTAAACTTAGACCCTGTACTAGATGAGGCAAAATCCTTGCTCCGTCCCTGAGTGTAACATTACTCTTTGCTTTTATTTATTTATTTGCTCCTCATAAACAACTATTGCAGAATTTGTTCGCTGCGGGAACTGACACGTCATCTAGCACAGTGGAATGGGCCATAGCAGAACTCCTCCGACACCCAAAAATCCTTGCCCAGGCCCAACAAGAGCTTGACTCAGTTGTTGGTACAGACCGCCGTGTAACTGAATTTGACCTTGGTCAACTAACCTTCCTCCAAGCCATCATCAAGGAAACCTTCCGGCTCCACCCATCCACACCACTCTCTCTCCCAAGAATGGCAGCTGAAAACTGTGAGATCAACGGCTACTTGATTCCAAAGGATTCGACACTTCTTGTTAATGTTTGGGCCATATCTCGTGACCCAGATGTTTGGGTTGAGCCACTTGAGTTCAAGCCCGACCGGTTCTTACCCGGTGGTGAGAAGCCTGATGTTGATGTTAGAGGGAACGATTTCGAAGTCATACCATTTGGTGCAGGGCGTAGAATCTGTGCAGGCATGAGTCTAGGGATACGCATGGTCCAACTATTGACTGCAACATTGATCCATGCATTTAATTGGGAGTTGCCAGCGGGCCAATCAGCAGAGAATCTCAACATGGAGGAAGCCTATGGGCTGACCTTGCAACGAGCTGCACCTTTAGTTGTGCAGCCGCTGCCAAGGCTAGCCTGTCAGGCATACCTGGACTGAAACATGAAGACTTTCACAAGCGAATTATATAAACTATGGCTTTTATTGTTTCAAGTTGATATGTGTTTACCAGAGTTGGTGCCACCAATTGGGTGTATTAGACGTTCTATTTATTTTTCTTTGCTTGAAAAGAAGATCTATTGCCACAATGTGATTGAAGATGTTTCTATGGCTAGTTGAAGTCAAATGCACTTCCCCTCCCCCCCCCCCCCCCCACCCCAAAAAAAAAAAAATTACACACACGCACAAAAAATTATTTATTTGATTTTTGTTTTACAATAACAATAGATTATGGTGGAGGGATGGGTAGTTTTGTCTTTTCACAAAGATTATAAGGACAGGTTTTGGAATTTTCACTTTGACTTAACTTACTACGGACTAAGACTCAATTTATATAGGCAGGCTCATCACAAATTCTGTCAATTAGGGCGAACTTTGTATAGATAGCACGTTAGTCAAACTCGAGTCTCGACATGGGATTATATGAATATTTGTAAATTATAAGTGGGTGGAATGCTACAACGTCAAACCATGAGGGGGTCAAATGAAATTCACCCTTTTTCTTTTTAAGACTCTGTTTAGAATACATGAACAGCTCTAACAAGTGTTACTTATTACTTGTTTGAGTCATTAATTCTTAGAGGCAAAGGTAAGGTTCTAGGCCATCATACGAATGAATCTTAGGTACAAGCAGGGGCGGCCCAACAGATCTAGATGCCCTAGGCGAGAATATGATGTGGGGCCCTATTAATAATAAGATATATATATATATCATACTAAATAATCATTGAAATATATTCATTTAAATGCTATTTTTCTTGCTTTTTGAGATGCAAAAATATTGATTAAATTTTTATATTCAAGTTTTACTAATATATCCTTTTCAATATATAATATAACTAATCCATTTAATATTTCTTGTGACACAGTTGATCGGAGATAAGATTTTATTAATTTAAGTTTTGAAAAACTTCTCTCGGCCGAAGCTACTGCGTTGTTAACAATATTATAAAAGTTATACATGCATTTGGAAAAAATATCTAATCGTTTTATATAAGTTAGGGTTTTAGCTGAAGTGTTAATTTCATATTGTAAGACTTTCTTAATACATTCAATTCTTGAAATAAATCTAAACCATCTATATCAGAAGATAAGTTATGTTTCAAAAAAAAAATTCACATTTTCAAACTATCATCATCTAAAGATTTTAATTTTTTAAAACAAAATAAAAAACCAAAAATATTTTCATATATTTTGAATTTTTCAAACCTACTTTGGATTGAAGAAATAGCTAAATCAAATACATATAAAAAATACTCAATCCTAAAAGGTTCTTCAACTGATAGTGTTACTGCATTCTCAACTACATCACCAAATTATATTTTCCTAAGAATTTTATGGTTTTCACAAAATATTGGTTCTATTTCCATTTCAATTGCAGTATCTTTTGATGAAATCAAAGCAGAGTGAAATCCATTTTCTCTATATGATTCTAAAAAAGAAATAAGTCATTTTAATTGATCAATAGCAACATCAATATACATGTCTTTGGATTGTAAGTTTTTACTAACTGTGTTAACAACAAATAATATATCATACCAAATATTCACACCCAATAAAAATTCAAAATTTTCAATCTCAAATGTAGCTAAGCATGTGGCTTTATTCCTTGTTTTAGGATCTTCACTAGTTTTTGCTAATTGAATTAAAGCATCTCATATTTTTGCTACGTGTCTGATATGACTGGCAAGTGGAGCAATTTACTAGGTAAGTTGTTATAGAGCTAATGGGCCTATTAATAAATTTTGGGCCTCCTCAAATCAGTTCATTCAAAATATATGTACCCATAACTAAAAATATAAATTGGGGGCCCCAAAATTTTACAAAAAATGGGGGCCCTAGGCAACCACCTAAGTGGCCTAGGCCTAGGGCCGGCCCTGGGTACAAGGCTTAGGTTTTTGTGGCGACCTCCATATTTTTATCTTGATAATTGTTTATACATGTAGTACATAAACTATATGTACTCAGAAAGATTAGTTGAGTGTTCTAAAAGTTTAAATATGATGGTGTGTGAAACTGAAAAGTGTGAACGAGGTGGGTTGGGTGAGCTTTGTAAGTGATGGATGACCTGAGAGTGTGTGTGAACAAAGTAACAGTAAGCAAGAACACAAAGAAATAAGAGGTTCACTAAGCTGAAGAGTTAGACTAGTCTATTGTAATGTAGGCTATTACTACTCTAGGTTGCATTACTTGGAGAAGAAGATAGTTACACTCTTGAGATTACAATTGCGCATTGTTTTGGCAAGGCAAAAGCTTGCCTATTTATACACTAGGTTAGTTTGGTCCTTAAGTAATGATGGTATGGTCCCCTAATTTTTTATAATACTAGGGATAACCCATGCCTGAAGGCACGGTGCAATTCAAAAAACATCGAGCACTAAATTTGAGCACGAAATAATCAAACACTGAAAAATAAAAATTCACGCCTCTATGATATTATCATTCTAAAAATTTCAACCAGTATCTCCTGAAACGTATTATTAGAAGTTTTCATTCAATCCTGAACAATGTCTCATCAAAATTATGAATTTGAAAGAGATGTAAATACCCAATTTCGACATAGAGAACAAAGTCATTTAGATTTCTATCCTCTCTATGATGATTCTATATCTCATGACTCCTCAATATAAAGTCAACAGGCAGAGTTTTGGAACACAACATGAAACTGATTTTTTTTGTTTTTTATCAATCTAAAAAAAACACATAACACAACTGATGGATGTGAATAAGTGATCAGTTACTGACATCCATAATACTCGCCTCATCCCATTATGCCAGTTCATGAGTAATTTCATTAAAGTAACTAATCATAGAACACATTCATCATAAGCACATTGCCCAAATACTTGATTTTTAAGAAAATCAAAATAACAGGCAAAACAATATAGCACATACTACCAGTGTTGTTCAACAAATTGAATCTTTTTAATTCTACATAACACCATTATTCAAACTCATAAATTCCCTCAACCTTCTCACCACATTGCAATATTCCTCAAATCTTGACCCATCAAGAATCCAAGATCATCATTACATGCAATAGCAGATACGTGCACATATATACATTAAAAAAAAGACATGATCAGCAAAGAAAAGCAAAAACCACAATTTCAGCCGTGCGTACAATTATGACATCGAATACGCATCTCCAATTTTTACCCCCAATTGAAGTTTGCAAAACAAAATATCAACAACTATAAAAAATAAAAAAAAAAGGAAAGTTATATAGTATATTAGCTCTCTGTGAAAAAGATTTATATAGTATATTAGCTCTCTGTTTATCACACTTATATGCAGTTTCTTGGTTCCTAGTACTGCGTGGATCTTCTCTTTCCGGTTGGACAACAAAGGAAAGTTAGATAGTATTTCAGCAACTTCCAAGACCTTTTCTATTTGTTTTTTTCAATTCTTTAAATGTATTTCAGCAACATCAAATGTATATTTAAACACATATTGAGCCACCACAACCGTTAGCCCAACCCCACTCACAATAAAAAAAAAAACCCAATTCAGAAACCCTACCCCCTGTTTCATCTGAACCACTAACGCCCAACCCCACGCTGCTGCTGCCTCTAACATAAAATGTAAGATTTGTTCCAGTTAGAGAAAGCAGATAAACAGTTATCGAATAAACCAGATAAGATCCAAAAAATTGTATCATGAGTACCAGTCGGAGAACCGAGAGAGAGTGGTCTGAGCAAAGTCACATATACCAGTCAAGGAGAGAGAAAGAGAGAGAGCATACCTCGGTCCGACGATTCGCCTGGTTGGAGTGTGAAGCAGCGCTTGGCTTCGGCGAAGACGTGTGACGAAGAATGAAAGGACCACTTATTCTCTCGGCCTGAATCGTAACCCACGGTGGAGGTGAAATGACCCACTATTCTCTCGGCCTGATACATGTGTGAGTGTCTGAGTGAGAGAGAGAGAGAAAGAAGTAGAGGAAAGAGAAAGGAGAAAGGAGTGTCTGAGTGAGAAAGGAGAAAGGAGTCAGGCGGCTGCTCCTTGCGTGTGTCAGGCTGTGTGCAGGTGAGGGCAGCGATGGGTGAGAAGTGAAGGTTTGGGGGGGGGGGGGGGAATATATGGGGTATAAACATTCAAGCTCCCTTCTGTTTTATTATATAGATTGGAGGAGATATTTGGTCGTTAAAAGCACTCTTCTCTAGGTATGATGTGACATTTTAGAAGCTTGTGTCATGGCATTCTAGAGATGTATTCTTCACTTCTAAGGTAAGATTTGTTGGTGTAATTCCTCTTATGTCCTTTTTCCAACGTAAATGGAATTACTCCAGACACTACAGAACTACTCCAAACACTACTGAGCTACTTTGATACCATTACCGAGTTGGTTTATGCCTTGAATAATTTGGATCCTAATAGATCAGGTCAGTCACGTCAGGATTAGGTTAACCAGTTCATTTGTTGTGTTGTAGACTTATTCAGCATATGAATTTATTTCTGGTATCATCAGTTGGCCCCCCAACCCTAAGCATGGATAATCTTAAGCTGCCCACTGGTTAGGGCTATGCTAGGCATACGAGATCGATCTTTGAGGGTATTAGTAATGCTGAGCTTATCCAAGTAGATCTGGGCTCATCCATGTAGAGGTGAGCGATTGAGTCAAAGGTGGAGTGAGGTCTCGATTGTCTAATCGTGCTCCTAGGGTTTTGGGTTATTGAAAAGATGTGATTCGACTGTTACTTGTCCTCTAGACAGTCTTTCAAGTGTTGATCATGTTGAGCGCCAAATTTTTTGGGTCATGCCAATTAGGAGGCAACATGTGGGCTCACATGCAAGTGCATTAATTGTGCTTTTGGCGCATTAAATGCGTATGATGGAGAAAAAACAGCCAAAACCCATTACTATTTAAGCCCTTCATTCTCTATAGTAATATATCACTTGGCATATTTCTTCTTCCATTCTGCGAGAAAGAGAAAGAGCAAGGGAGATCTTGGAGATAGAACAAAGAGTCCAATCTTTTGTTGTCGTCATTCCCCTTGATGGTGTCTAGTGTATCTGTCGTCTTCTCTATTTGGTCAGCCACCTGTTAGGGACTTCCTCTATCTTTTTCCTTCATATGGATCCCTTTGATCATCGATGTTGGTATTAAGAATTCCATTTTTTAATTCTTAGGTTCTGCTACCTTAGAGGCTTGAATATATCTTTGGAGTCCCTTTATCTCTTTGTATACCAAGCTGCCATACCTAGGGTTGCTTTGGTCTATAGGTGGTGTCGTGACCCTAGAGCAATTGAGGTTTGTTCCTTGAATATTCCATAGCTTTATCTCAGGCAGGGTTGTCTTGCCCCTCATGTCGAAAATATGTCTACTACTTCTTCCTCTATTTCTGCCATGTTTGGTGGTCCTGCCAAAGCGAGGTCAACTCATCCCATAGGAAGGATATTATCGACCTTGATGAGGTTTCAAGAGATGAAAATCACTTTCCTATTGTTAATCTTGACGAAGACTCTTCTCAGCAAATACTATTTTTTTTTTCAAAGTACTTATGAGAAGTTATAAGTTCTAAAAACATTTTTAAAAAGTCACCATAAACACCTAAAATCAAATTACAAACATAGAGGAGAGAGAGAAAGGAATTTAAGTATCGGTTGTAGTGGAAGTGGGCAGTGATAGTGGTGGTGGGTGATAGTGGCGATGGTGGGATGACAAAGGTGACGGTAATGGGGGCGGTCGGGGTGATAATAGGACAGTGGTTGTGGTGGTAGGGTGGTGGTGGGGTAGAGGTGACGGTGGTGGTGATATTGGTGGGGGTGGGGGGTAGTGGTGATGATGGTGGTGGGTCGGAAAGGGGGGGTGGTGGTGGAGGAGTGGCGACAGTGGTGGTGGCGGCAGTGGTGACGGTAGGGGGCAGTGGCAATGGTGGTGGTTGTTGTGGCATAGGTGGTGGTGGGGTGACGACAATGATGGTGGGGGTGGGGGTAGTAGTGGGGCGGCGGGGGGTGGTGGTATGGTGGCGGCAGCGGTGTTAGTTGTTGTGGGGGGTGGTGGTCGTAGTGATGGTGATGGTGAGGCGGTGGTTGTGGGGTGGCGACATTGGTGGTGGCGACGTTGATGGTGGTTGTTGTGGCAGGGGTGGTGATGGAGTGACAGCAGTGGTGGTGATGGTGGTGGGGGTGGTGGTGGTGGTGGTGGTGAGGGGTAGTTTGGTGGTGGGTGGCGGTGGTGGTGGTAGTGGTGAAGGTGGTGGGGGTGGTGGTAGTGATGAAGGTGGTGGAGCAATTCCAAACATTACTTTTTTTTAAAAAAGTATTTATGAAAAGTTAAAAATCCTAGAAGCACTTTTAAAAAGTCACCACAAACACACTTTTAGGAACTTATTTTTCCTATTAAATTTGAAGAGTTAATATTAGCCGTCGAATTAACTTTAAAGTAAAATTTAAAGAGATTTTAACCGCGAAAAGCAAAAGTTATTTATTTTATCTTTTGAAATTTGAATTGTATTGTGATTTATTATATAGATTATAAGCAATCTAATCAATCTATTTAACAAAATAAAAATTAATAATTCTACAATATAATTAGATGTACAAATGCCTGAAGGGGTCAGAGGGATACCTAAATAAATGTCAAATTAGGTACTAAAAAATTTATAGAATAAATAAATAATTAAATTTAGTTATAATTAAAATATAGATTAATTATTCGTCATCGCACAGCTAGTATACATAAATATACAAACTTAACTTACTATTTTTTTTCAAGAGAAATCAATGTGGAATGATTAGGATATAAAAAACATTAGTCAAACAATATTTTTTGTATATTTCATTCGGAATTCAGTTATTGGTATCTTGACACATCAAGAGGCATCTAAGAAAAACTCTTTTACGACTTTTGTATTGTAGTTAAATATTGCATATGATGAATTAAGTCATTAATGGGGATATGTATAGAATAGTGTAAACTTAGTCATTAGTGGGATAAATATAACAGGAATTGGGAGTTTAATAACTGTAATTATTTAGGTCTAATTAGTAAATTAATTTTAAATAATATTATTGAAAAATGGCAAGACTTATTAAAAGTACAAAATGTGAAAACGCTAGAAGGAGGGCTTGAACCTCCGACCTTGTGGTTAACAGCCACACGCTCTAGCCAACTGAGCTATTCCAGCTTATATATCTTATTGTCACTCCAAAATGCATTAATCAGATTGTTATATTTATTTGACCGTCACCATCTAATTTCAATTATGAATTTATTTTTGAACTATCATCTATTATGGATGCACGTGAGTTTTAGTATATGCAAATGATTCAAAATTAATATACTCACTTTGCTCCCATTGTATGGAACTCCCCCCCCCCCCCCAAAAAAAAAAAAAGTGATAAAGAAAGGTTCTTTGGGGTTTTATTTTCTTTCTATTTGACAAACAAATAAGAAGGGATGGTTCTATTATTGCGTTGATATAAGTCTAACTAGAAAAGTCTATTAGTTTAAGAAGAGAATCATTGATTTAACCGACAAACTATGTGGGAAAATGGAACTTTTTTTTCAAATTTTTTTTTGAAAAATAACAATTCCATTCAGTTTGGTTTTAAAAAACTTGTTGGTGTCAGATTTTGAAATCCATTACTTTCTATATCATTATTTTATTTTTGTGGATATTCAAAGTGTGGTATTTCCGTGAATCTAACACGAAATAATCCTAATCCCAGTAATCCAAAAGCTCATTGATGTAAAAAAGTTAAGGTATTAGCAAAGAAATCCAACTTTTATCATCAATGAAATCACCCCCAGAGAAACCCACAACTAGGGCTGGGCACCGACTCCGACCGAGTTAGAATGCACACATCCGACCTCCAACTTTAGTCAGAGTACATTTTTTCCTCCAACTTCGACTCCAAACTACTACAACTCCGTTTCCGACTCAAGATCTAAGAGGGAGAGAGATGGAGGGGATGATCGTCGTCCTTGACTGAGAGAGAGAGAGAGAGAGAGAAAGAGAGGGGGGGAGGGGAGATGGAGGGTTGCCATTATCGGTGTGTGTCGTCTGAGTGAGTGAGAGAGAGAGAGAGAGAGAGAGAGAGAGAGAGAGAGAGAGAAGGGGTAGGGAGATGATTTGGTGCGGTAGGGGTAGTGTTTATTTATAGTTGGGCTTAGGGGTTGGGCTTAGGGATTTTGGTGGGTTGGACTTAATATTTTGGATTTATAATAATATATTATGTAATTTATAATTTATATAAAATTATTAATTAATAAAAGTCGGAGTCGGGGGTTGGATTTTTTTTGAATGGCCTGCAGACTCCGACTCTGACTCCAACTCCGATCGGAGTCTGCAAATTTTCGTTGGAGTCAGACCAGAGTAAGAGATGGAGTCGGATTTTCGGATTCTTGCACACCCCTACCCACAACCAAAACCCCCACCTCCACCACTCCAGGCCCAGCCCAGATCCATCACACAATCAACAAAATTCAGCCTGTGATCATAGCCATTTAACCCAACCCAGACACGATCACCACCCACTTCAACAAAATAAAAAAAAAAAAATTTGAAATCCCAAACAGAAAATGGAAAATAAAACAAAATAATCAAAAGTAAAATCAAAATGGAAGAGGGTGTGTTCTGTGAAGGGTTTGTTAGCGGGTGCGGGAGGGCTAGGGTGTTCAACTGCACATGAATTTGCCTAAATGTGATATTTTCAACAACTATGAAAGATATTGACATACACCCCCAACCTGTTCTATGATTTTCCCTAATTAGTTTCATTATCCCTTTACCATGGCATATCCAACAAAGATTAAAAAATAAAAATAAAAAATAAAAAAGAAGAAGAAAAAATGTACCATCTCCCATAAATCAGTCTAATGCTAGTGATCTATAGATGAGCGTTGCAGTAAGAGTGTTAGTTTTCTTCGCAAATCAAGTATGTGATGATAAGCATCATATCACCAACATCATTTTTATTCCTACTCTCATGAACCTAATTTTAATACAACATGTTGCACATTAAAATTCCGGTATTCGATTAGGATGCTCAAAATATATATTAAGCTTCTAACAAATTTCATATTGTAAATCAAATCATTGGCCACTAGTGGATATCAGTATTACTTTATGATAGGTGTAAAAGAACAGCTCACCAACTTGTGCTTACTTACAAGGATAATGTCATTCCCGAAGGCTTTCTGTAGCTTCTGTGAACTTGGAAAATAAGTAATCAAAATTTCCAGGTTAGCTCAAACATTTTTCCTTTATTTTAATTGAACTAAAAGCCAATGGCTAATATGGGCCCACCTTATTGGATATATACCTCCTGAATATGGGTCCCAATAGGGAGCACAACCATAGAAGCTTGAGTTGCCATGTGGCCCCCTTAAAATGGTGCTTTGTTTTCATTGTTCAATTAAAAACAATCTACCCAAACTCAACATTGTATTCCTACTCTATATATAAATGACTAGCAGTCTCAAGCTGATTAACAAAACATACATTTAGCTGACCAAGAAGATTCATAATACCAAGTTCCATGGCTGACTTCACATCAAATTTGCAGAGCTTTGAACCTTCAATATCTTTCCTAGATGCTGATCCAAGCATGGGACTTATCAACCAGTTTCCAGAACTAAACCAAAGTGTTATAGAGAGCTCAAACTTAAGTTTCCAGAGGTTCATGAGTTTTTCCAATGACAATCTCTTTACCAAACAATTATCCGATTTCTCAGGAAACTTAGAAGAAAATTTCCCATGCATTTTCCAGCATGATGACAAAAATGTCATACCTGTTTCCGGGCACTTTGTCTCTGGAGATGATTTTCAAGAGGGCAAGAAGAGAAAAGCTATAGATGCATCAGAAAGTAGTTCTGGATACTCTACTCCTCCAGCTTCGGAGAATGGGATTACAAGGCAAAATGTAAGAGATATTGTTTGAATTTGCTTATGATCTTTTCTTTTTGGTTTATGAATCTGTTTTGATATAATGTGGAGTTATATAATTTGTTTCATTTGTTGTACTTAAACAGAGTTCAGGAAGAGGAAAGAAAATGAAAAGAATGAGAAGGAAGAGAAGAAACCAAAAGAAGTGGTACATGTGAGAGCCAGAGGCGGCCAAGCCACTAATAGTCACAGTTTAGCTGAAAGGGTAATTAACTTTAATGCATTGCAGTGTTCTCAACCTGATTCTAATCAATATTTGTCTCTCTCCTTTTCGAATTTTTTTTATAGAAATTATGATCAATTTACTTCATTTATTTGCTGTTTGGTTCAGGTTAGAAGGGGAAAAATTAATGAGAGACTTAGGTGCTTGAAAGATATTGTTCCAGGTTGCTACAAGGTGAATTAATTTTTTTCTCACTCTGTCAGTTTTACTTAATAAGATGATATCAGTTACATGGACAATGAAAATCAGGGTTCTAATGTTCATGACTTGGGTAATCAAATTTCAGAGTATGGGCATGGCAGTAATGTTGGATGAGATTATTAATTATGTCCATTCCTTGCAAAATCAAGTTGAGGTGAGTCGAAATCAGCACATCAAATTTTTCCATTTAAAAATGGTTATCAAATCAAAAGCTAAACTCATTCTGTGCTTTTTTGTTCAGTTTCTTTCTATGAAACTTACTGCAGCAAGCAATTCGGAGAGAGATGCTATAGAAACATTGCAGGTACTTGTTATTTGCTAGAACCTTTGCAAAACAACCACATTTTTCATGGGAGCTGGCCAACAAAAAGCCTAATTTCTCTATGTACTTTTGGCTTATATTGAACTCAATTGTGAGTGAGAATCTTGGTATCAGATGCACAGGCCAAATTTCGTATTGCTTCCACCAAATGGAAACGTTTAGGTTGAAACTAAAATGTGAATTGAAAATGGTATGTATTGGAGTGTTTTGGAAAGTTTTGCCATCAAAATTAAAAACAAAATCAGTTTCTATTATGTTTGCAAAAAAAATTTCATTTCTGAGCTCATTAAAACGATGAACTGAAATGAAATTTTGATCTTTGATTAGTTGTTAGAAAGCACAAACATTTGCTATACTTTGAAGGTTCGAACACTTGAATATGGTCCTGATTTACACACACATGCACCGAATAGTGTCAACAATGAGTATATAATATGCACATTGTATGCATCTATTCATAAAGTGTAACCAGTACTTGTATTAAGATTTTGATTGTTTTATGTTGCAGATGGCAAAGGCATACGAGGCACAGAAGGTGCAGAGAATAGTGAGAGGAGGGTATGAAGGACTTGCTTCCACTCAACTTGGCTCGTTTGACCTCAGTTTTGGCTGCTATCCCTCGTTGCCACACAACACATGAAGATGCTTCATTCCTCCTTTCAATCAAATTGTCGCCAAACTTGCTATACATAGGCACACATGCAAAATTTATTCTTGTATCAACCCCACCTTGTGGGGGAATTTGAAAATGATTAATGAAGGGTATATTTTATCTTTTTTTTTTCTCCCCCCTAATGAAAATCCTTGATTGGAAATGATGGCAGATATGCGCGTGCATGTGCCCGATAATGTATGCATCAATAATATACAATTATTTAACCAAAGCCGTTGTAGCACTATTTGTTAAGTATTTCAAAGCACATCAATAGGAATCAAAACACACACACATATCTGTGTCTGTGTCTGTGTCTGTGTCTGTGTCTGTGTCTGTTATTGAACTTTATGATGTATTGCCTGTCTGCTCAAACAACACATTGATTGCATAATAGCCAAATAGGAATTTTGACTTGGAGACGTCCAGTAAGGTGGTTAGTAAGCAGAAAACTGTTCCTTATAATAGTGGGGCTATGATTAATTGACAGTTGATTTTGGCCTTCTCCAATCACATATATCTTCCTTTGCACTCTGATTAACACTGATTAAACTTAATCTAAGTTGTTGCTTTATATTATTTGTCTACATTCCAATGGTATTTCTTGCCTTTGTGAAGACTTTGTTTTCTTGAGCTCAAGGGTTCATCCGTTCGTGTCCCTCTCCCCCTCCCCCCCCAAAAAAAATATTATTTGTCTAGGGGACTGTCATTTGCCAACAGAAAAATAGCAGAAAGCTATAGGAACTGATGAAGGCATGAATTGGTAATTCTTCTGAGGACAGAAAGTAACCGTTTACGTACCAGTGAAACCACAAACAGCTCCTCTGCATGCGGAGGGAAGACCGTGTAAATTTGACCACAATGAAAGGAGTCCCATGTAATGGACTACCTTTTTTTAACTTTTTGCCAAACTTCTTTCATTGGAAAATCACATGACAATATATTAATTCACTAGTTATTGCTCGTGCCTAAAGGTATGGAGTAAAAAAAAAAATTATCAATTATAAACATATTTGTATTCACACCCAAAATTAAATCACAAATATAGAGGACAAAAAAAAAATATTTAAGTACCAATTGTAATGGTGGTAGTGGTGGTGGGCGGCAATGGTGGTGATGGAAAATGGTGATGGTTGTGGTAGACGACGACGACCATGGTGGTGGTGGCAGTCGTTGGTGGCAACGATGATGGTAGTAGTGGGTTTTGGGTGACAATGGTGATAGTGGTAGCCATGTGTGATGGCGGTGGCGGTGGGCCACGGTGATGGTAGGACGGCGACGGTTGTGGGTTGTGGTGGGCAACGAGTGGTGGTGGGTGGCAGTGGGGCAATGGAGGTGATGGGATAATGGTGGTAGTTGTAATAACTATAAAAATAAGATGATGATAGAGGTGGGTGGTGGCGGTGGGCGATAGTGGTAGCAATTGGTGATGGATAACGACGGTGGTGGTGGCGGCAGTGGTGGTGGTGGTGGTGGCGGTGGCGGTCGCGATGGCGTGGGGTGTTGGTGGGGTGGTGGCAGAAGTGGTGGTGGTTGTGGCAGAGGTGGTGATAGAGTAGCGGCGGCGACGACGGCCGCGACGGTAATGGTGATGGTGGTGGGGCGGTTCTAAACACTATTTTTTATTTTTTAAGTGCTTATGAGAAGCTTTGAAAAGTCATATCAAACACACCCTTAGGAAGCCTATTTTTCCTATTAAATTTAGGGAGTTAATATTAGCCATCGAATTAACTTTAAAGTAAAATTTAAATTGTATTGTACTTTATTATATAGATTATATATTGTCTGTATTTCATAAAGCAAAACAAGTTATGGGTTTATCCCTACACTATAAGATTTTAGAATATTGAAAAGTACCTTCAATAATACAAAAATCACTGAAGTGTTTAATGAGCAATTGGTTGTAAAAGGCTATGATGCATTTTCTTAAAAAAAAATATTTTCTTTTAGATGGGCCTTAATTTTGCATCAGTTTATGCATTCCTATGCAAAGCTTTGAAAAATAATAGTTAAATCTTTTCTGAAATATATAAAAGTGTCACTTAATTTGATTCCCGTTAATCAATGAACATGAGATGATGAACTGGATACAAAAGTTACTATTTGACATTTTCGCACAAATTGACTTGCATTATATTCAAATCCACGATCTCATGACTATTAGTTCGATATTTTTACCATTATATCATACAACAACCTCTATAACACACTCTCCACTAGCCATTAATCAAGAGCAAATAAGCAATCAACTCAAGTAGATTAAGCAACTAGTACCTCCTAACAATGTAGGGCCATTAACAATCTCACCCGCAACAAACCAAATGGATCCCACAAATTCATGTGCAAATAGATCTAATGGATGTTGCCAATTCATAAAGGGAATGATTGAGAGGAGAAAGTCGGAGTGAAGATCTTAGGCTCTTTTGTTTAGATTTTGTTTATGAAGGAGAACTAGGTAGATGCATTGCATCAATAGGATTGCAAGGGAAGAGGACAGCTTGAATGGGCCAGAGCATGCCCAAAAGAGGATGGGCCATGTGGGTTCTCCAACTGTCTCTAAATGATAAGAGCTCATGAACCTTCAAAGCCACTTTTGTTTCTCTTTCCACCCAATCTTTCTCTTTGACTCCCTTTTGACCAATTCTTGCTCGTTTCTTGGAGCATGCATGAACAAGGAGGATGAAGAGGAACAGTGGGGCCCATAGATTAAGAAATTGGATAGGTTTGTTTGCTACATTAGGTTAAGTGGAGACAGATAGGTAGGAACTAATATGGCCAAGTTCAAGGATCCAAAGTACGCAGTTCATTTTCAAGCTTTGATGGTTATGGGGTTGCTATCTAGCCATTAATCTTATTTAGCACAGTTACTATTGCAAAAACGGCAGAAAATCAAGTTTTAGATCAAACACAATTGTTATATTGGCTTCTATTTATTCTTATCAATCGATACAACTAAAAAGAGTAAAACTACAACTCATCGAGATTTCAAGTTCAAGTTGTCGGTTTATCTAGTACACGGGGTTTATAGGTAAGTTCTGAAATTTGTATAATAACCATGAATCTAAAGGTCTTGAAATATATAAGTATTTAAGTTACACTACCTCTTACATTTAAACTTTTATGAGTTAGTAGTTGAACATGATATCAAAATATGAAGGAGCGCACTGAAATATATAAAAAGTAAGAGATACTATTTTCAATCAGTAATGTTACGTTGACTAAATTTTGGGATCAAATTAAGAACTTAAATGACATGACAACATATTATTTGGAGTCTTTATTAGGGCCCAAATGACATGATATCAAATAAAAAAGTTCAAGTCAACTGCCATGTCATTTAGACTCTTAATTTGGTCAATATAACATTACTGATTTTCAATATTAGACCAGTTAGAGCATTCATGAACAAGGAGGAAGATGACTAGTAGGTCCCACAGAGTTAAGAGTCATATTTTCAAGGGTAATTTAGAAGCTAGTACAAAAATTTAGACTTATTTTAGCTAAACTATATTAAAAAAACTTATTTTGCTATAAGTGCATTTTTTTGAAAAAAGACTAAAAGGGTATTTATTACTCCATTACTCTCTCTTCATTACTCTTTCACTCTCTCTTTCCTATTTTCTCTATATCTATTTCTCTCTCTCTCTCTCTCTCTCTCTCTCTCATATTGATAAATTTTTTTTAAATATGTAAAGATTTGATTTAATTTTTTCATCTCTCTCTCCCTTTATTTTTTTTCTCTCTCTCACTCCTTCTCCCCTTATTTCCTTATTCTCTCACTTTTTCTCTCTCCTTATATCAATGGTACACAACACAATTATACTAATCAGTTACACCAATTAGTTACAATTACCCTATAATACAATAAACAGTTACTCATGTGTTGTAATAAACTAAACAGTTATACTAAACAATTATACAAAATTACAACACCAACTCAATTTGTCATTTTGTTATTTACATAAATCAAAGAGTTACATCATTTAGTATCACGACATAGTTACATCAATTATATACACCAAATTAGGTTTATCATTACACAAAAGACTTTATCATTATACTAAATTTGATATATATGATTGGTGTAACAATGTCGCGATACTAAATAGTGCAACTATTAAGTTTATGTAAACAACTGAATGACAAATTGGGTTGATATTATAAATTTGTGTAATTGTTTGGTGTAACTGTTTAGTTTATTAGAATGCATGAATAACTGTTTGGTGTATTATAAGACAATTGTAACTGATTAGTGTAATTATGTTATTGTAATGTTGATATAAATAAAGAGAGAAAATAGGGAGAGAGCGAAATGGTTACAGAAAATAAAGGGAGAGAGATGAAAAAATAAATCAAATATTTACATATTTGAAAATAAAATAAATTATCAATGATAGATATAGAGAGAAAATAGGGGAGAGATAGGGAAAGTAAAGGGTAAAGAGAGAGAGAGATGGAGAGAAAATAGGGGAGAGGTAGTGAAAGAATCTAATGAAATCTTTACATATTTGATTAGATATATAATTGTCAATTAAGAATGCATAAATCAAGGAATGGTGTTTAGGTAAAAAGGATTTTAATTCATTTGAATTTTGTACCTAATACAAAAAGTTTTATAAAAATTGTACTTAATGGAATAAACAACTTATCCATACACTTTTGCCTAAATAAGTCTAAAAAATTGTACCCACACCTAAAAAACCCTATTTTCAATATAAATTGACGGTCACCACCAAGGCCGGGCTTAGGAGGAAATGAAGCGGTGGCTTTATGCCCCACCAATAAAAAGGGCCCAAAATTTAAAAAGTTTACAAATATAACTCAAGTCAATTTTAATCCATTAAGTAAGCGGCCTAAACCAACAAAAAAATTCTAGACTAGTTTTGGACCTAAAAATTTAATCCATTAATCTCACACAATAACATTTTATAAGGACCAAAAAAGAAAATATTTTTTGTACCGAATTTAGTAATCTTATCCGGTGACATGATGAATCATAACTGTGGAATTGATAGTAGGTCCCAACTAATAGTAGGATCCATTGTCTATCTAATAACAAAAAATGATAAGGTTGTCAAATAAAGTCATTAAATAAGGTCCATGTAATATTACATTTTTTATCATAATCTTAAAAAACCTAATCAAACATATGTTCTATGAGAAATCTCTAATTCATAGAAAAATAATTTTATAAGAGTGTCAATGACGAGACAACATAATCTGTCAAATAATCTTTGAATTTGAAAGTTTTGAAATTTTTTATTTAATTTAAAAATTAAGTCAATTAGTTATATTATCAATAAAAAAAATATGTTAGAAAAACTTCAATACGAATACTAAACAATCAATATGCATCCGGAAAAAAAATTAAATATTAAAAAATTTACATTAATATTAAAAAAAAATTTAAAAAAGTCTCAATTGAATTTATCGCTTTAGCCATCAAAACATATTAAGCCACCCCTGGTCACCACATACATTAGCTGAAGTTGTGACAGATAACTAGTAACTAAACATGGGCAAGTTCAAGGATCCAAAGTGCAAAGTTCATTTTCAAGCTTTCAAGGTGGTGGGGGTTGTTGTTAGCTGGTCATGAATCTTAAGCTTTAAATCAAATAGACTGACATGGTTGTTTGAATTTATGCTTATAAATTGGTGCAGCTAAAAAGTGTAAAATTACAAGCCGGGGTCACTCAAATGAAAAGGCCTTAGGAGTGTAATAGTGTGAGGAAGAAAATTTTTTAGAAGTGTTTTGTAAAATGTTCCTTTGTAATGTAGTCGCACTTATTTTGTAGCTCTAATGCAATATAACAAACATGTGGGCAGCCTCTTCGATAGTTCTCCTTATAGTTTGAGAATTTGAAAGTGCACTTAGTGTGGTTCCGCAGTTTATTTCCCGACCTTGAGGGTTTTCATGCAAATCTTTGTGCTCTTGTGTATGTGGTTTTTATTTTGTTGTTTTGCTATTGAGCAATGTTATTGGAACCTAATTTATTGATCTAATTTGTTGATCTAATTCACTAATACCTTTGGATTAACTGTGGCTCCATCAAACACTGAAATTTGGTATTGATCCAATGATTCTATTGAAGCCGCATCATTATGTCAGCAAATTAGTTCAGATTTTTAGATCCAAATAGGATTACTCTTTGCTATTATCGCATACCCAATCCTGAGTAAGAGGAGTTTATTCCTAACAAATACTTTGAGGTCCTAATTCAAGTGAATGTTTACACTATATGCACTTGGTTTGTCGTGATTCCATGCCTCTAAAATTTGAATTGTAAACAAGTGGATAGAACAGTCCTCTGTTACAAAAAATGAAAAAAAATTTACAAATACAGATTTTTCAAAAATATTACTATAAACAATTGAAAAGGTAAATAGAGGGAGCATGGGTACTAATTAGTTAGGCATACCAATTTCCAAATGAATTTTTTTCTTGAAAAACACATAGGTTATACTTCTCTTCCCTCATTCTTACTATGTTCAAAGGGGAAGCTAGTGATGAGTCCGAATTTGACTGGGCCGAGCCCAACTTAAACATACCGAGAAAGTCCAAAGGAAATTCCATTCGGAGCTGAATAGTCCAAATTACGGGGGGCATAAAGGGAATTGGAAATACGGCCGTAAATCAATACGAAGTTAAAAAGAACTCAAGCCAAAGCCAACAAGGACCAAGGGGGCGCCGCCCATGGGAGGCCACCCAGCTTAGGCGCCGCCCGTGGCCTGGCCCTCCTGGTCTTCTCCTCCTTTGTCCCCTTGACTCCAATGAAGGTCCAAGCCAAGTCAAGTCTAGTCCAAGATCTTTCTCCGACTGAATAGGAGTACGAGGAAAGAATATCGGGATGTGGAGATCTACTCCTACCTTAACTGTGCTCGCCGAAGAGATCTATTCCTGCTAAGATTGCACTTACCAAAATAGTGGAAGACCTCTTCCTCACGTCACCGCCTCACCGCCTTACCCTAAGCTATATAATGTAAGCCCTCTCAAGAATAAGGGCACTCCTCCAAGACCTCACATACTTCACTACACACGTCGCTCTCTCTCTTCCCCAAGAACTGTAATACTCCCGGAGTTACTCTCCCAGCAATATTACTCATCAATAAAACACCTCCGGCCACCGCAGCCGTTCCCGAGAGTGGAGTAGGTCACCCGGACCGAACCACTCTATATCTCTGTGTTGGTTCTATATTTACTACTTTGTTGTTATATTGCCATTGATTTCTTGTTTACTGCTCATTGATTATACCTATTCATATTCTTGATTGTTGATCTTGCACGAAAACCGATCTGTGCATCATCAGTTTGGCGCCGTCTGTGGGAAACAACTAGTTTTTCTGTTCTCACTCAATTCATGGCAATCACGACCAGATCGATGAGTCAATAGCCGGGAGACAACAACCCAGCCCACCAGGAAGAGGTTCCGCCTCCCCTCGCATCGTCGGAGTCGTCTACTACGGCGACCCCCGTTGTTGGACAACAACTCCTAAAAACCATGCAATTGCTGGTGAACCAAAACCAGCAGATCATCGAGCTGATGCTTGCCCAAGAGGGCATCGCCCCTCACCCAGTGGGAGGAGTCCCACCCCCTCCAACAGGAGAGCCACTACCTATTCACTCAGGGCGCCAAGCAGCACCCCGCCATGGGGTCCCTCGCCAGAGCACCCCAGGACCACGACCGGGTGCCCCTCGCCCAACAGTCCCTCCTCATGTACCTGCGCAGGAGGATGAAGGCGAGACCCAGTATGGCGATCATGGAAGTCAGTACCACCACCCAACGAAGGATGTCCCCAACCAGTGGGACGAGAAGATCAGAGAGGTACATAACCAACTAGGCGACGCCCTCAACGCCATGAAGGCACAGGCATCTGAAACCGTGGACTACCTGGTAAGAAGCACTGATACACCCTTCATTGCTGATATAGTTAACTATCCCCTACCCTCGAAGTTCAAAATGTCTACCATCGAGATCTTCGACGGTACCAAGGACCCCCTCGACCACCTTGACACATACAAGTCTCTCATGCAACTCCACAACGTGCCTGAGGAGATTATGTGTAGAGCTTTCCCTACCACCTTGAAGGGGTCTGCTCGCCAATGGTTTGCAAAGATCAAGCCCTCCTCCATCCACTCCTTCACAGAACTCAATAGATCTTTCGTCTCCCATTTCATTGGGGGACGCCGACATCAGAAGCATGTGACCCACCTGCTCACCATCAAGCAGGACAGGGATGAAAGCCTCAGAGACTACCTCGCCCGTTTCAACGAGGAGGATCTCCAAATTGAGGAACCAGATGACAAGGTAGACCCTGGTCGCCTTCATCGCCGGCCTTCGCAACTCCAGTTTCATGTTTTCTGTCCTCAAGAAGCCGCCCTCTAGCATGCCCGAGCTGCTGTCAAGGGCCCAGAAGTATATGAATGCCGAGGAGGAGAGAAAATGAAGGACACCCGCGAAGACAAGTGGGAGGTAGAGAACAAAAGAAATAGGACAGAGAGAATCTCTGTCAAGGACCGTCTTGGTCCCCCACCTCTGAGAGAGCGACAAGCTCTCACACCACTCAATGCCTCGGTGGAGCACATCCTATTCCAGATACAGGATGACCCCACGCTCCGCTAGCCCGAAAAAATGAAGTCCGCCCCAAACCGCAGAAGTCCCAGCAGGTACTGTCGCTTCCACCGCGACCATGGCCACGAAACTGACGACTGCTTTGGTCTTAAAAGGCAGATCAAGGAGCTCATACAGCGTGGCCACTTAAGGCAATACATTGCTGGCAGAGAACAAGCCCCGCCACGTGGTTGGGATCAGGATGATAGAGAACGCCAGCAACTCCTCGGAGAAATCCAGACGATCACCTAAGGGCTAGGAGGAGGTGACTCCAACTTCACCAAGAAAGTCTTGGCCCACCTACGGCACACCGAACACTTGAAGATTTTATCTATCCTATATTAGTTGATTTATCTTGTTATTTGTTAGTTTTCAAAACAAAATTCTGCGAAGATTATTGTGTTCAGAATTATTTTGCTTTTCTAAAATTTACAAACAGCTCCCAGCAGAGCAGTCGCCCAGACAAAGGGTCTCGCCCTCTCCACCTTGGGCACCTCTAATGATGCCGCCTAGACGATGAGTCTCGTCCCATCTCACCAGGCGCACCTCAGGCACCCAGCTCCTCAGCGCCCTCCTCATCTCCATCTCAATGGAATGAGCCTCTACTACGGCAGTCATCTCCCGAGACTATACGTAGCTCGGCCTCTACGACTCTGCTCTCGCGCAAGTAGTCACCTTGTAAGCCTCTACTACGGCAGCCATCTCCCGAGACTATACGTAGCTCGGCCTCTATGACTCTACTCTCGCGCAAGTAGTCACCTCTGCTACGGCAGACATCTCCCGAGACTATACGTAGCTCGGCCTCTATGACTCTACTCTCGCGCAAGTAGTCAGCCTCTACTACGGCAGCCATCTCCCGAGACTATTTCTTCGCTTTGCCTTTACGACTCTGCTCTCGTGAAAGTAGTCAACTAGTAAGCCTCTGCCATGGCAGCCACCCCCGAGACTATACGTAGCTCGGCCTCTATGACTCTGCTCTCGTGCAAGTAGTCACCTTACAAGCCTCTGCCACGACAGCCATCCACCAACACTATACATAGCTCGGCCTCAGCTCATGCGGCCCTTTCTCAAGACGCCCACAGCTCTGACTTTGCTCTCATGCAAACAGCCTGCAGGTAATCATGTTAGATATTTTAATATTGGGATAACATTGTTTTTACCAGGTACACTTTTGAAACTCGAGCCGTCTGTACTGGAGTCCCAACTCCTACAGCAGTACAACAACTAGCTCTGATACACACATGAGTCACAGTTAGAGAAGGAGTGAGGGCACCACAGAATCTCGCTCCAAGGAAGCAACCCATCCGTCAAACCTCGGCCAAAAAGTAGTGGGGGCATCAAACATCGCCTTCGTGGTAGGAGGGGAGACATCACCCTAAAAGTGCAGAGATCTCCACCATCGCCCTATCAAGAGGGCGCATGTAATTAGAGACAAAGTCAGTTAATGACCAAGCACTAGAGAGGCGCCGCCCATAGCAAGACTCAAGGTGTCGCCCAAGGTGCCCTGCCAACCTTTTGGTGTCGCCCAAAACCGCCTGCAACGCTCCTGCCTCGCCTGTCAAGCTGGCGCCACCCGCCAAGTCTCCCCCTACATTTTATGCCATACAGGGGTCCACAACAAAGAAGGCGCTGGCGTCGCCCATGGGAATGGGTCCTCCCATCTCACCTTCATGACCGCCTAGTGCAAGACCCAAGCCTCCAGCACATGACAGGGGGTCGCCCACACTGCCCATGGACTCCTCGCCAAAGTCCCTCCTCACTTTGCAAAAAAAAAAAAAAGAGGAGGAGGGCCAGTGCCCAAGCAAGGAGGCCAAAAAGAAAAGAAAAGAAAAAAAAAAGATGAAGGAGCTAGGAGGCGGCGCCCAAGCAAGGAAGAAGACAAAAAGAAAAGAAAAAACAACAAAAAGAGGAGGAGGCCAAGAGGGCGGCACCCAAGCCAAAAGAAAGAAAGAAAAAAAAAAAAAAAGGGAAGAGGCCAAGAGGGCGACGCCCAAGCTCAAGCAAAGAAAGAAAAAAAAAAAAGGAGAGGACAAGGAAGCGGCGCCCAAGAAAGAAGGAAGAAAAAAAAAAGGAGACAGATCAAGGAGGGCGGCGCCCAAGCCAAGAAAGAAAGAAAAAAAAATTGTGTGCAGGAGGCGGCGCCCAAGCTCAAGGAAGAAAGGAAGAAGAAGAAGAAAAAAAAAAAAAAACCAACGCCCAGCAAAGACAATAGCCCACCAAAGTTGACCAACTTTGACCAAATACTCCAGCAAAGCCCCAACCACCCACAAAGCTTTTATTAACTATTATAATATATGCATGGCTTTGGTTTTATTGATTGTATGGCCTTGTTGACTATGATTATTATAATATTACCTTTCCTTTTTTCTACCAACACCACAGTACAGAAATTGTAGGGATGGCGTTGCTCACACAACAAGCAAAAGCTCCTGGCGTCGCCCAAGGCACCCTGCCAGCTTCCAGGCCTCGTCAGTGTCCAAGGACCACTAGGGAAAATCTTGGAGCTCTCAATCAGTAAAGAAGTTTATAAGGGAAATACATCTGGGCCCACAAAGAACACCCTATTTCTTTTCCTGGCGTCGCCATCAGCAAAGGTCACCCAGCCTCCAAAGAATGGAAAACAAGCTACCATGCGGAGCAAGGAAACTCCTACTCAAGTGAAGAAGAGGCACATGCCCTCAACCCCTTCCACTCACAAAAAGTCAGAGGCTTGGGGCATGGGGGGCAAATGATGAGTCCGAATTTGACTGGGTCGAGCCCAACTTAAACGTACCAAGAAAGCCCAAAGGAAATTCCATTCGGAGCTGAATAGTCCAAATTACGGGGGGCATAAAGGGAATTGGAAATACGGCCGTAAATCAATATGGAGTTAAAAGGAACTCAAGCCAAAGCCAACAAGGACCAAGGGGGCGCCGCCCATGGGAGGCCACCCAGCTTAGGCGTCGCCCATGGCCTGGCCCTCCTGGTCTTCTCCTCCTTTGTCCCCTTTACTCCAATGAAGGTCCAAGTCAAGTCAAGTCCAGTCCAAGATCTTTCTCCGACTGAATAGGAGTACTAGGAAAGAATATCGGGATACAGAGATCTACTCCTACCTTAATTGTGCTCGCCGAAGAGATCTATTCCTACTAAGATTGCACTTACCAAAATAGTGGAAGACCTCTTCCTCACGTCACCGCCTTACCCTAAGCTATATAATGTAAGCCCTCTCAAGAATAAGGGCACGCCTCCAAGACCTCACATACTTCACTACACACGTCGCTCTCTCTCTTCCCCAAGCACTGTAATACTCCCGGAGTTACTCTCCCAGCAATATTGTTCATCAATAAAACACCTCCGGCCACCGCAGCCGTTCCCGAGAGTGGAGTAGGTCACCCGGACCGAACCACTATATATCTATGTGTTGGTTCTATATTTACTACTTTGCTGTTATATTGCAATTGATTGCTTGTTTACTGCTCATTGATTATACCTATTCATATTCTTGACTGTTGATCTTGCATGAAAATCGATTTGTGCATCATCAGCTAGTACTGTGATAACTGTCGCAAAGACAAACCAGAAAACTATTTGCTTGTTAAACTAGCAATACTTAGTTATTGGGAAAAAAAAGGGCAAATGAGGACCCCTTGAACTATGCCCCTAGTTTCACATTTCACAAATTTTGCATAACCAATCTGCTTTCTCACATCCCACGTTAAACTATTGGTTTGAATATCAAATTGCCTCAATTGTTGATTTTTGTCAAACTTTTCTTATGGAAAACTACGCAACAATAGAACTTTGTCCATCTCCTCAACAGGGTAGAATGAGAAATTTAAGAAATTAGGGGGTAATGTGAAAACAAGGGGTATAAATCAGAGGGTCTAAATGTAATTTGCTCCCAAAAAAAAGAAGAAGAAGCAAACGAATGTCACCCTTAACTATGTTAATACGTTCTATTTCATCCCTTTTTTGGGCTTCTTTCATGTCCTAGTTGAGCCATAGTTCATTATTCCCTGTGATAGTGTTATGTCAAAGAGTAAAATATGAAGCATAATTTTTTTTACTAGAAAAGAAACTTTCATTAAATAGTAGAAAAGCCATTACAATCAGCTAATAAAATTGTCCTAAGCGGAGCTGGAGGGTTGACAACCCTATTTGGGGATAAATATCTAGTAGCAGACGCCTTCACCACCCAGTGAGCAGCACTATTTGAAGTACGCGGTTGGAACAAGAACTGTAGATTTAAAGACCTAGCAATTGAACTAGAATCATCCACATACTCTACGGTTTCCCACAGAGGGACATCTTCACCAGAACAAAGAGATATAAGATCTTTGTTGCCACTTTCAATTATGGCTTGTTGGCTTTAGAAAGACTAGGCCATTAGTCTTGCTTTGTGAACAGTTGTTGCTTCTAAAGATAGATTGGAGACCATAGGGATAGGAAAGGTGGCTCCCTCTAGTAGATATCCCTTATGATCTCTACATACCACTCTAATAGACGCATACTTAGAGTTAGAGGAGAAAACACCGTCACAATTGAATTTCACCTTGTTTCTGGGTGGTGGTTGCCACTTAGCAGTTGGGAGCCTGGCTAAAGCTTGGGAGGAATTAGCAGATAGATCTTCGATGGTGGCTAATTGGAATCCTCCCCAGATGATCTGGGCTCTTTGAATAGCTTCAATGGGATTAGGTTCTAGTTTATGAAATATAGCTTCATTCGTTTATTTTTTTTTCTAAATGGTCCATCCAACGGTAGTTGCTTTGCCCAACACTTGTAACGCTTAAGCTTTGTTATTCGCCTTCTCCAGAAGCTCTTTAGTCCATGATTGAATAGAAAAAATCCTTTCATCGCCAAACCTAATTCCCAATTCAGTACCAAACTATTCTTTGTTTTTCCAACCGCAACTAAAAAGAAGGTGCTCGACAAATTCAATTTCTATTTTGTAGATCTTGCATTTGCTCGAAGAAGCACAATGTCTGAATAACAAGTTCTCTTGCATCGCCAAAGCATTAGAACATGCCTTCCACCAAAAATGTTTTCACCTTAGGGCGTAATCTTAACTGTCATATCAACTTCCATTATGTAGATGAAAACATGGTTGATGAGATGCCTCCTTGACCATTGCCTTTGAGCTTATGCTATCTTGCTAAGGAATAACCTGATTTGACAGTATATACACCCTTGGGGAGAGGATGCCATCATGCCATACTCTTAAATCCTCTCCTTGAATTTTAGCAATAGGAATAGCTTTCACTGCTCGCCATTCCTCTTTGCTCAAGACCTATTTCAGCCTAGCTGAGTTCTAGTCACCAGTAATTTGGAGATGCTATCCTTGACTAGGGTAATTCCATAATTTGGTGGGCATTGGGAACTAATTGAAAATTTTGGTAGGTTAGGAACCCATTTGTCCTCCTAGAAATAAATTTTGTCGCCCTTTTTGAGTTGCAACTTTAAACCTTTTGGTAGTAGATCTCTACCTATCAGCAAACTAGTCCACATCCATGATGGTCTAGCCCCCCTCTTGTCTTACAGAAAATTAGAATTTGGGAAATAAATAGATTTTGAGAATCCTTGTCCAATAGGAATTTGCACTTTGAATTAAGTGCTAACACTGCTTAGCTAAGAGGGCTAGATTAAAACACTATAAGTCCCTAAAGCCCACTCCTCCCATGCTTTTAGGTAGATCATAGTATCCCATTTCCTCCATGGAATGCCTTTGGAATTTGAATCCTTGCCCCACCAAAAAACGCCTGATAAGGGATGTTAATTTGTCATAAAATTTATGAGGTAAAGACAGGCACGACATTGCATAAGATGGAATAGGTTGGACGATCACCTTGATCAACACTTCTTTGCCTGCACTGAATATATTGAATTCCTTACAGCCTTGGATTTTGGCCATGACCCTCTGAGATAGAAGGTTTGTGTCTTGGAGCACCCCCAAAAGGAAGGAATGTCCAAATATTTAGTAGTTATTGGAAGAGGTTCAATGCTTAATACTTCACTGAGATAGTTACGAAGCTCTAGAGGGGTGTTGCTTGAGAAGCCAACCCTTGATTTATGGAACTTTATGATCTGGCCTGAAGCTTCGCAATACTTCGCTAGAGTGCTATTCATGTTGTGACCTTCCTGTTCATTTGCCCTAATAAAAAGAAGAGAGTCATCAACAAAAAATAGGTGTGATAGTATAGGACTTTTTCTATAAAATTTGAAGCCCAAAATTCTTCCATCGTTAACATCTTGAACAATCATTCTAGATAGAGCATCCACAACCAATAGGAATAGATAAGGAGATATTGGATCTCCTTGTCTTAATCCTCTTTGTGGCTTTACCCTACACCTTACTGACCCATTAATTACCACCTCAAAATTGAAAGTATTAACATAGTGCAATAAAAGATTCACCTATATGGAATTGAATCCCAGTTTCTTCAAAGTTACCTCCAAGAAGTCCCACTCAACTCAATCATAAGCCTTGTTGAGGTTAAGCTTAATGGCCATTAATGAGAATTTTCCTTCTTTGTTCAGCTTCATTGCATGGAATGCCTCATTAGATACAAAGATATTATCCTGAATCTAGCAATGAGGAATAAATGCAACCTGGTTTGGAGTAACCAAGGACGGCAGAATATTCTTAAGTCTATTGGAAAGTACTTTGGAAATGATATTTTAGTGGTAATTACATAAGGAGATGGGACGAAACTAAGTTAGACTTTTTGGATTAGGGCCTTTTGGGATTAGGCCTATATTGGTAGAGTTGGTTTATGGTGGCATAAATTCCTCTATGAAGAAGCGTCGAACAAATTAGCATACCTCTTTTCCCATGATGTGCCAATATCTATGATAAAAGATCCCAGGGAAACTATCTAGCCCTAGCGCTTGCAATGCACCCAACTATTTGGTGGCTTTCCATATCTCATCGTCAGTGATAGCCCTAAGCAACTTGGGGTTCATTTCTTTTGTAATCAATCTTGGAATGACCTCCACCACCTCTTCAAAAAATTTTTGTCTAGAGGACTTAAATAAATCTTGGCAGTAAGATGAGATATGTGCATTAATATCTCCTTCATCCTCTAGCCATTCATCATCAGAAGCTTTCAATCTAAGGATTTGGTTTCTATGTCATCTTTGAATCGTGGTCAAATAAAAGAATCTCGAGTTTTAGTCGCCTGCCTTTAGCCCATCAATTCTCAATCTCTATTGAAAATAAACTTCCTCCCTTCTTCTAATAGCATCAATTTGGTTCTAGACCTTTTTTTCTTTTTGAAGATTCTGTACAGATGGAACATTCGATTGCACCTGAGCGAATTCATACTAAAGCTTTTCTAGAATCCTCTTGTTGTTACTGAATACCTCCTACTCCAAGAGCTTAGATTTGAGCTACAAATCTTTAGTTTCCTATTGATTGAAACCAAGCTTGGTGAGGCTACCGACGTGTTCCAAGACCTCTTGATTTCTTCCTCACATCCATCTATAAAACTTGAAACTATAAGGGTTCTATGTTTCCTGTCCTCAAACTTTATAACAATGGGATTGTGATCGTATCGAATCCTTGGATCATAGAGGACATAGGCAAACATAAAGGATCTTCTCTACTCCGGATTTGCCAAATCTCGATTAATTATTTCTTGGGCATTTGGTTCTCCCTTTCTCTTATTAGACCAAGTAAAAGTAGGACCCTTAAAGTCCAACTCCATCACCCCACAATCCAAACCCACCCCTTGAAGTTCCTTGATGCTCTTTAAGCTTCCTAATCTACCTCATCTCTTTTCCTAAATAGATCCAATTATATTGAAGTCCCTAACAATTACCTATGGCATTAAAGGATCATTGGCCAACTATTTCAAATACATCCAAACCCTCTTTCTTGTTTTATAAACGGGGTCAATATAAACAAACGTAGATTGCCACATCACTGAAGATTGTATGCCCTTGCACCAAGTGTTAATCATGTTCATATTGCTAAAATCTATCCTCACTTCCACATCATCTTTCCATCATAGTGTTAATCCAACTGATAGTGCAATTGGATCCACATGCTAGAAATTCCTCTATCTAAAAGAACATCCTAAGATTTCCATTTTTTGTTTTTTACTCTTGGTCTAAATTAATAAAACCAAATTTGGACGGTGGGTTTGGAGAATCCCTCACAATGTACGGACCGTCCGGGGTCGTCCCACTCCCTAAGAGTTCCAAGAAACTACTAACATGGCACATGTGGTTGTTGGAGACCAGCCACCACTGCCTTGACTTCAGAGGGGGGAAATTTCTGATACCTTTTGATCTGGGTTTGGCGAATGAGAAATGTACTAGGACACACTGACTTGCATATCATTTCTGCTTCATGTTCCAAGGAATTCCCAAAGAGGGAAAGAACATTTTTGTTTGCCCTAATCTCTACATCAATTAGGGAATCTGTGAGCAACTTTTGGTTCAGAGCTAATCTAACTAGAATATTCCTCTTCATGTCTCTTTGTAAGACCCTGCATAAAATTTAAAGATGGATAATATGATTTTAAGAGGACCTCCAAATAAGGATAAGAAGTTTGAATTATTGTTGAAATATTGATTATAAAGTTGGAGTTCGGTCATATGGACTTTAGGGTCAAACCTAGTTGCGGAGATCTTTAAGCTTGAAGAAGGTGGCTAGGTAAGTTTTTGAATATTTTTAGGTTAAAATAAGACTACCATTGAATCTAAAAGGTCGAGAAACTTTGGGAGATGTGATACAAGATGTATTTGAAGTTTGGAAGTATTCCGGAGTTAAAATGCATTTTGGAGAGATTTTGGGTAGAAAGGAATTTGACACTACCTTAGTATTTTGGCCATAACTTTTTACTCTAATGTCCGATTGATCTAATATTTGGACATCAGAAACTAGACTTCCAGAGCTACAAAAAATTATTTAATCTCCGTTTGAACGCAGCTTAGGCCTAATGGATTTTCAGCAGATATGATAGGAGATACTGGAAGTAAGGCACGTTCGAACGCAAATATCCATTCAAACACAGAACGTTTGAACGTCAATCCATGTTCGAACGTAGACGCAATTTTCATAGCGATCAAGCTTGTACCAATTGAATAGTTTTTAACCCTTAAAGACCCTAAGGATGTTCTTTAGGTCAATTTTCAACATTTTTCAACCCTAAAAAACCAAGAGAAGATGAAAGAGAAGAAAAAGGGCAAGATCGTGAGGGATTAACGCAAAAGAAATGCATCAAAACACGCTAGGATTGATTAAACTACGGATTAAAGTAGGGGTTCTTTGTAAAAATCATTCATAGATGATTAGGGTTATATAATTATATATTTTTCATCCTTATTACAGTATAAATAATATATCTATAATGTTTTTGCATTCTTTGGAACACATGATTCGTTTCTTGAATAAAATACATGATTTGCTTTCAAGATCTATCCGTTCTTGATTTAAAAATCTAGTTCTTGGCTCCTATTATGTATATGTGATAGACCTGCAACGTTTTTATATTCTTTTTCATATATGTTTCAATTCTTGAATAAACACATGATTTACAACCAAAATTGAAGGTTCTTGATTAAAAAACATATATCTTAAATGTTGCAAACATGAACGCTTCTTTTTAGGATCTCTTGCATAGTTTGATTTGATTACTTGTCTATATGGGATTTGTTGAGTACAAATTGTTTGATATTCAAATTATATGAAAAGTATGAAACTTGTATGGGTGGTGTGATGAATGTGGATTACATTCGAATTCATTTCGTAGAGTATTAGAGGTTTTTCTACCTTGATGGGTTTGATGGTTGCCTAACACTCATAGGGGGTTTAGTTTCTTGCGAGGGTCAACCACTATTTGTTCACGTAGATTCGAGACTGAGGGTTAGTATACTATTCTTGGGGTGGATTTGTCAATGTTGAATGAGACGATAGACGGCCTTCCTAAAGAGTTGTGGCCCTACGGTGATTGATTGAATGGTTTGTGTTCGTATTTGTGGTGGGTGGACCAGATAGGTTCAGTGTGTATATTCATGCTAGTGTACTTATGTACATGAGATATAATGTTTAGGATGTAGTTTTGCAAATTATTATATTCTACTATGAACTTTACTATTTTGTACTATTAAATGTCACTATTTTACTCAAATCTGTATATGATATTTTACAAACTGAGACTTATCTATTTTTCATCATTTCTAAACCTTATTTGGATTTGAGAAGGTTTTTCCTACTAGGATTGTTTGATCACCCTACGATATAAATATTTTTCAGATTTTGGTGTTGAGGATGATACAGAGCTAAGTGAGTAGTTAGATTGGGTTGCTGAGGTGGATCATGATACGGATCTAGAAGGAGACATTTAGAGATATTTTCCTTAGTTTATAGTTTCTTAACTCTAATGAATTGATAATTTCATGGATGTTCTTTAGTTAGTTGTTAAAGAATATTTACTTTGATTTGGATGAAACCTTAAGGATATTTGTGTTTTATTTGGGATTTATCTAGTTAGATATTAACTCAATGAATGGTTTTATTATTTTAATGGTTATTATAGTATACTCTCATGGTATGGTAGGTTATAGTTAGTTAATACTTGAATATGAATTTGGGGCGTTACACTCTTCCTCTTGTTGTTTTTTGGAGGAGTTTCTTCCCTTTTCCAATAGTAAGAGACAGGGGTAGTGGTTTGGGAAAGGGTAGCCAGTTTCTTTGGGTAGCCCTAGTTGCTAAGACTCGAAATAAGAAGGAAACTTGACTTTTTTATTCTAGATAAGCCCTTCTTTTTCATTTTTCGATGTGTCTAGAATGTGGGCATTTCTTTAGAGGCTCATTTCCTAAAATACTTTGGCTAAGGTCGTTAGTTCCCCCCTATGCAGGCTTGGGTATGCCTAATCTGAATAGAGGTGGTGTGTGTTGGGCTATCAAGTAAATTCATGCCTTGGACTTCCATTGTGGATTGGGTAAGGGTTCCAAGGGAGAGGCCTTCCTTGCTTGGGATTTCTAGGGGTTTAGTTATGAAGTAACCTAAGTTGCTTGGGCCAAGCCACTCCCTTTTGGGTTTTTTAAGTGTGGGTACAATTTTTTAGACTTATTTGAGCAAAAGTGTATAGATAAGTTGTTTATTCCATTAAGTACAATTTTTATAAAACTTTTTATGTTTAGGTACAAAATTCAAATGAATTAAAATCTTTTTTACCTAAACACCCTTCCTTAATTTATGCAGCTATCATTGACAGTTATTTTAGGAAATGAATATGTAAAGATTACATATTTGTTATCTTTTAATTTTTGAATTTTGAATGAGCAGTTATGTGGGAGATTTTAGGCAGCCATTGACAGATATTTTAGGAAACAAATATGTAAAGATTACATATTTTTTATCTTTAATTTTTTGAATTTTGAATGAGTATTTTTGTGGGATATATGCAGTAAATATTTTGTTAGATATTATGTATTGTCCGTTGTTGGGATGTAGGGAAAAAAAACTTCTTTGTTTTTTTTTAATGGGTGTAACTGTTTTTTAATGGGTGTAAATATTTTTTTAATGGGTGTAACTGTTTTTTAATGGGTGTAAATATTTTTTTAATAGGTGTAACTGTTTTTTAATGGGAGTAACTATTTTTTAATGGGTGTAACTGTTTTTTAATGTATGTAACTATTTTTATAATGGATGTAACTGTTTTTTAATGTATGTAACTATTTTTATAATTGATGTAACTGTTTTTTAATTGGTGTAACTATTTTTTTAATGGGTGTAACTATTTTTTCGGTGAAGAAGTTGTCGGAGACGATACACAATTACTTGATCGTAGACGACGATGAACAGTAACTCGTATTTCTCTCTTTTTTTGGACAATGAACAGTAACTCGTACTCCTTGTTTTTGTGGACGATGAACAGTAACTCGTATTCCTTTCTTTTTTTGGACGATGAACAGTAACTCGTACTCCTTGTTTTTTTGGACGATGAACAGTAACTTGTATTCCTTGTTTTTTTGGACGATGAACAGTCACACTTCTGGCATTCCCATGGACATAGAATCCTTTTGCCAAAAAGGATGGATTTTGATAATTAAACCCCCTATTTTCCCTCCCATTACTTGATTGCTGCCAAAAAAAACGGATGGAAGATGATAAGTTTCCATACATGTGCTATTTACCGATGACAATAATGGCATTTTTAAAAAATATGCATTTTATCCCAAATAAGTTTTTGAGTTGTACTTTTGCCTAAATAAGTCTAAAAAATTGTACTGACTTCTAAATTCCCCCTCCCTTTTTAACCTCTGGGGGTAGAGTAGAGTTCCCAAAAATACCCCTTCATGAGTTAATAGGTTAGATTCAAAGAGAATTAGGGTTTCTAGAAGAGGGATGGTACCTACTGTAAATGTTCATTCCACTACCTTGCGATTGGGGATTCTATTTGTTGTAGACGCTAGTGGAGGACACATGGCATCATTGCACTAGTTGGAAAGGGATCATGCACCCGAGTGCTCCCACTACCCTCTGACATTTTGTTATGCTTGTGTGCCTTGGAGGTGCTTGGCTTACCTATTGGCCCAACTGTTTCACGCACCGAGGTGGGGTTATCTTTTCTTGTGAATCCTGGCCTTGGTTTCAAGTGAGGAGCTCGATTAATGGCTTTTTGTTCCCTAATTGACCAATTTTATCTATAAAAGGTGGTATTCTGAGGGGTTGAGCCCTTAACTCGAGTCCAAATTCTATTGGGTCTTTGTTTGACTTTTCTAGGCATAGGTTTTAACTATGGCCAATCCTTTTGCATTGATAGAAAAAATGCGATAGCTATTCATACTTAAAGCTGATCCAAATGTCACCTAGGTTTTCATGCATTAAGTAGAACCCTTCTTCAGGGGCTCTGTGATATTGATCTCATAATGAACTTAGAGAAAGTTCCTTGATAGCATTAGCTCAATCTTAAATTCCTCCAGTTGGGTAGGAATCCCCAGAAAGTTACCAATTTTCTATGATGTGTTCTTGGTCATCGTATCAAAGGTTAAACCCCATATTTGGACCCCAAATTATGTAGAATGTAACATGAAATATCTTATTATAGCCTGGGGAGAGCATTTCTTTAGCACAAGCAGATTTCCCATTACAGACCAAGGGCCTTCCTCTAAGATTTTATCCATATCTACATCTGTTTTGAATAAGAACAGGAAAATGTTCTTATCCCAATGATTCATTGAAAACCCTTTGGTCGTTTTCCACACATTCAACAAAACATTATTCACTCCATTCTTGTTTAAGAGTGACTTAGAGATAATTTTACCCATGAGGAAAAATTGCTAAATATCTTGAACTGTTGACAGGTTTGGATCCATGAAAGAATTAGTATTGAAGGGATAGAAATAGATTGGTGGGTTGGTAGAGGATTGAAGATTTTAGGAGTAAGTTGCTATGAGATTTGAAGGTAAGGAATGAGATTGATAAATGGGTTATGCATAATAGAGGAGGCAGAAAATTACTTATGAGTTGTCAAGCTCACCCAATTTTAATCTCTTATTTTCAGATTTTGAGGAATGCGATCGGTGGATATCTGGGAGCATATAGATCAACTTGGAAGGCTTATTTCTTTTATTAGTATTGTATCACTAGACTATGCTTAGTTTATCTTTGATTGTTTGACATAGTATATTGGAGATTTGGTTGGTTTAAATTTATTAACATATGTATTGAGGATTTAATTAATTTCTAGCACTTGATGATTAGTCGATTAGTTTTGCAAAATTTTCAGTAGAAATGATGTATAATATAGAACCTGGCATGTCCTTTGGGTTGGGATTATCCCAAGGACTTGCAAAACTTGTCACACCTTCGATCCTGCACGGTTGGGCTCGGGGCATGATGAATTTAATGGTTACTAATTTTCTACCTCCTCTAGTGTTTTCCTACTAATTAAATATGTTTTTGTGTAAATTTATGGTGCATGGTTTTGATTGGAAATACCAACTAATTTCGATATCATTGCACTGTATTTTATTATTTCATGTGATATGTAAAATTCGGACTTGGCAAGTGAATTGATATATGCAATGATATAAATATTTTAAGTAAACTATGATTTATATTCTAATAGCATGGCATATGATTTTCGAAAAGATTATGAAAGTGTTTGTGAAATGGTGTTATGGTTTGACTCTCATTCTGGCTATGATCAAAACCATCCCAAGGGATGATTTTGTTTGTTTTTAGTCTATTACGTGAATAGAGGGGTACTGATTAACCCTAATTACTGCATAATTTAATTAAGTTAATATGTCAATTGTGTTAGTAAAACAAAGTTAAACTAGTCAAAGTAAGTCAAATTAGGGTTAGTGTGTGAATTAGGAATAATGCATTAATTATTGTTCTTTTCAGGGTTTTGTGCGTCAAAATTACTGGGGAGCCAATTGTGTCAAAGCTACAAATTACTGGGGTGCCAATTATTAAAGCAAAATAAAGGGGGATCAAAATGTAATTAAAGAGCATCTTCTTGGGGCTTGTAAAGAGCATCTTCTTGGGGCTTGTAAAGACCATCTTTTGGGACTTGTAAAGATCATCTTTTGGGACTTGTAAAGGGCATCTTTTGGTTGCCTATAAATACCACCCCTTGGGGCTTGTAAGAGGGAGATCTCTTTGGTTGTGGAAAACCCTCCAAAAGTAATTGATTTCTTGTATTATTACTTTCTTTTAATTGCTTTCTTCTAATTTAAGTATTGCCTTCTTTTATTGTAATTTGTCTCTTTTAATTTCATGTCTAGAAGAAAGATAGATTACTTTTGGTTGTGGATCACCCTTCAAAAGTGACTACTTTTCTTCTATTTTTAATATGTGTTTCATTCACTTCCAATGCTTGAGCTTCTTTCTTCCCTTAGAGGAGTGAAACTCTTCCACTTTTCTAGCGCTTCGCCAAAGCCGTGAAGGGTGGAACGTGATTCACTCATTCTTTGTCAAAGATCGGCTCCTTGTTTATTGTACCTTATCTTGTAACTTCTTTACTTGGAGGAGTGAGCATCACTCACCTTTCTAGCTTTACCAAATACATGAAGAGTGAGTAGTTTATCATTCACTCTTCAGTGAGAGGTGATGGACGTGTAGAAATAATCCGGAAGTTATATCTGTGCATTTTCGATTATGCTTAATGTTTTATATTCCCCTTGCTTATTGAATGATTGATTGCATCTAGCAAAGTTAGGGTACTTTGTATAATCAGGAGTTCTTTCTATAACATAGACAACTCTTGCATAGAAAGACTCATCGATTCAAGGCAAGTACCCCGGCTAGATCTTCATGACTACCCTTCAATCTTCACCATTATTGTGCTTCAATTAAAGAATGGACAAGGAGTATTAATGCCATGATTGGAGGTCTTGTAGAAACACTTGCTTGTTTGTAGACGAGTTAAGTCTCGGCACAAGCAATTCTTGTAAACTTCTAGGAAGACATCGGAATCATGTTCTTAATTCTCACAATCCACCTTTATCTTTAGATTAACCTGCCGTTGACACGGGGGTTAATTGAGTTATCAAGCACAATTATAATAAATCGGATAATTAACTACACGTCTAAAGCCTTGAACTAAAGAGTGACTCTTTTATATTAAAGCTTATCTCACATTTTGTTTAGAAAACTCTCCTGGAAAGAATCTTATATTCTATCCAGAAAGAATCCTGAACACCACAATTTCAAATCTCAAAGGATACAACTAACTGGTCTCCACCACTACTTACTTTGAAACACTAACAACAGCTCCCTGTGGATTCGACTCCGGACTCAAACCAGATTATTACTACTACTTGACCACCTGCACTTGGGTGTACACATTTTGGATCAAGTCAGGCACCACACATATTACTGCCAAAAGGGGAAGAAACACATTTTGCTTCTTTATTTTACCCATAAGCTAAGGCATGTGCTTCTCATTGTCCAAGCTCATGACTCACCTCATACGTCATGATCATTATAGGGTATGTGACGTAGATCCAACCTGATGTCACACGAGTTAATGTGGCTTGTGGACCCAATGGCCAATGGGGGATATAATACATTGGTGAGGATCTTGTTCTGACTTGGGACCAGATGTCACACGGGTTAATGTGTCTTGTGGACCCATCAACCAATTAGGGATATAATACACTAGTAATTCAGGCTTAGTCATGGGTGAATAGGTTATATTTTTTTTGCTACTATTGAACCGTTAAAAGTCTTGAAATTTGAAGATCCTTTTATAAATTTTTTGTTAACGTTTTGAACTATGAATTTGATATGTGTGCCTTGTCCAACTAGTATAGGTAGACTATTACTTATAGGTTGTCGAGCTCATCCAATTTTAATCTTTTATTTTCATTTTTTAAGGAATGAAATCAGTGAGTATCTTGGAGCATACATGATAAACTTGGAAGGCTTATTTCTTTTATTAGTTTTATCTTAGTAGACTATGCTTAGTTTATCACTTTGATTGTTAGACATAGTTGGAGATTTGGTTGGTTTAAATTTATGAACATATGTATTGAGGATTTGATTCATTTCAAGCACTTGATGATAAGTCGATTAGTTTTGAAAAATTTCTAGTAGAAATGATGTACAGGATAGAGCCTGGCATGTCCTTTGGGTTCAGGTTAGCCCAAGGACTTGTGGCATTTGTTGCGCCTTCAGTCCCGCGCAGTTGGGCTCGGGGCATGACAAGTACATAACCAATTTAAGAAAGCCAGAAATCAGTGCAGGTTGGCCTTGTTATGATGAAGTATGTACGAATTGCACAAAATGGGCTGGGGGTTGAGCTAGGGAAGAAATTTGAAGGCATGGAGTTTAGTAATTTTTCCGAGTTGGAAACTCTGGGAACTCTTCATGAACAAATTCTTAGGGAAGATCAGGAATCCAAAAATGCCTCCAAGGGTATTTATTACAGAGACCTTAACACCGAAGTACTCATGGTCGAGCCAAACCAGGGCGTAGAGGTGAATGTTGTTGAAATCGTGGCTCAATAGCCATATGTATGCAAGGCACTTGCTACAATTGCAAAGGAGTAAGGCCATACAAAGATTTTCGCTGGGGTGGAGTAAAGAACATGTGACTCCAATCGAAAACATGACTTTGATATTTTGAAGGCTAATTAAATTTTTGACCATCTTCTAGTAGAGACATCAACAAGCTTTTATATGGTCATAAAATCCATTCACCTGTAAATGGCACAACCTATGGAACTACTCCATCAACAATTGTGTGGTGTTTTGTAACGCCATCCAAGACGGCCTGAACAAGGGGCACCTGATTTTTGAAAAGAAGGCAAAACCAGAGATGGGGATGGACAAAGGCCCTTTTTAGAAGAGCGCCACGATTAACATGATGGAGCTAGGGTAGTCTAAGACCCCACAAAAGAAGGCCGACCTCAAAAGAGGTAGCGGGACTAGTATAGAGATGCCCAGTGGAGAGAAGGAGACTCCCATGGACAACTCGCTCGGGCGAGCCATACTCTGTGAACAATTGGATATGGTGAAAAAAGGATGTGTACTAGGTTTAAGGCCTACTACAGACTCACGCCTGAAAACGAAGAGCTTAAAAAAGCGGGTGACAAACCGAGGAAAATGTAGCATTACATAGGCACCACCTGGGAGAGGCCTGAAGAGGAGCCGTTGACTTGACTGGAAATATATGTCCAAGTACAAGCGTTCAAGCTGTAATAATAACCCAGTTAAGTCCAAGGTCGAATCCATAGGAAAAAATATCTCAGTTTTTGAAAGGACAAGTGAAAGAAGAGATCTATTCTAAAATGATTGTTTTGAGAGGAGACGGGTTAAGTGAATATAATCTAAAAAGAAAAATAAAGAAATCTAACATAACTTAAGATTTAAGACTTAGCTGTAACATTAGGTAGAAAATCATAAGTATTGCATATGTCAAGGCTCAATCTGTCTAGAAACAACCAAACAAGTTCCACAAAATGTCCAGCTTTGTGAAGTTGTTCAACCATTCAATTAAGATCAAAACATGAAAGATTGAAAGTAAATAAATAAATATCTAGCCTGAAATACTCACAGGGAATCATTACAATGATACAAAGTATCATGCTTTATTAGAATTCATTCAATCACTTGGTAAAAAGAAAGATATAGCATTAAAATAAGGGAAGGCGTTGCACAATTACAATATCAAAACATATATTTACATATGATGATACCTAAAATAAACTCCAAACATGAGCTCAGGAAATGAGCTCAGCTCAGGAGCTCAGGTAAGATGTGTAGAGCCCTACCAACCAGAGCTTAGCTCGTAAGATCGGATAAGACAAGCAGAGCTCATCCAAGCCGTAATCAGAGCTCGTCCAGCCAGTATTGGATCTCCCCGAAACAAGGCAATGGGGGGAAAGGATGAGGAGACATCAAGACTATAGCTGGCACCTCCAAAGTAGGAGTCAAGCCGGAATCAAGGCATAAAACCTTTAGCCAACCAAGATCCTCTCCAAATACTAAGGAGGATCCCATGGTAGAAGGCAAAGATCTCGGGATATAGACCGTTAAAGCCAGCCATATGGAGTTTTATGTAACTCCGGGACTGGAGAGAGAAAGGAGGGAAGATCCCTTCTTTATAGGAAGTAAAATCGGATTAGAAGTAAGCAAGAGGCTATAAAAGGGGGATAAGCCTCCATTGAGAGGGAGATAGGCAATAGAGCCACGAAGAACCCTAATTCCCTCCTCACTACGCTGTAACACATTCAACACAATCAATAAGAAAATAGGAGCTAGAGACTCCATTGCAGAGTGGACTAGCCGAGTTCCCAGGCCGGTGAACCACCGTAATTCCTTTTCGAGATCTCCCTTTCCTCAATTCCCCTGAGTATCAACTGATATTGTTTGGCACGAGCCTTGTAGCTTAGACACCACATTTAATTTCATGCATATCCATACCCTTAGTCCATTTTCGGTAGATTTACACCATCAGTTTGGCGCCATCTGTGGGAACGACAGTTCTTGTTACAAATATACTGATTTTTCAGTGATTGATGGTCTCTACACGAAACATGAGTAAAAGTTAGATGAATCCACCAAGGATGCAAAATCCCCAGGAGGTCACCAGTGGAAGACAACCGGAAAACCTTCATGATTTCGTCCCCACCACGGAAGACGACCCGCCTACAGTGGATCCTCCTGCTAACAATGAACTAGACGCCCTTCGCCTGGTCAATCAGCGCTTACTCCAACAAAATGAGGAGCTCTTGAAGCTCCTACAAGGTCCTCAGCATACGCAACCACCCCAGCAAGACCCGAATAATCTACCTCCTAGAGATCGGCAGTGCCTTGACCCCCCCAGGGAAGCAAACGAAGGAGGAGAAAGCAGTCAAGCACCCCATCAGCTACCTAGGAGGGGGATCAATGAAGAAGCACAAAGTCAGAACGAAGGACTGGAGATGAATGATTTCCTTCCTTTCCAACAGGAGAGAATGGAGCAATATTGGGAACACCGCTTCAAGGACATCCAGCAAGAGCTCAGCCACATGAGAGAGGCAGTGAAGGTCAAAGCCCCCGTAACAATGGATGCCTTGGTGCAACAAACCGAATCCTCATTCACTCTAGGGGTACTACATTTTTCCCTTCCTCTGAAGTTTAGAGTGCCTCAGATAGAGGTTTTCGATGGGACAAAAGACCATGTGGATCACCTCAACACCTACAAAAACCAGATGGAGTTGCATCGGTACCAGGATCCTGTGCGATGTAGGGCCTTCGCCATCACCCTGAAGGGGTCAGCCTTAGCATGGTTCAATAGACTCCCCCCAACTTCAATCTCTTCTTTTAAAGAACTCTCCATTTCCTTTGTGTCACACTTCATCGGGGCTCGGATCTATAGGAAGCCGAGCTATTATCTATTAAATATAAAACAAAGGCCTGATGAGAACCTGCGATCTTACGTTCAGAGGTTCAATTCAGAATCTCTGAAGGTAGATATCCCTGACGAAAAGTTTGCCATTACTGCTTTCATTGCCAGATTGGGAGTCCAATCAAAGGATCTCATGTTCTCTATATCCAAGAACCCTCAAGCAAGCATGGCTGAGGTGTTAGCCAAGGTAGAAAAGTACATAAACGGTGAAGAAGCACTCCTTTCCAAGGTGGGAAGTACATCCTCATGAAAGGAGAAGGAAAAAGAAGAGAAGAAAAGGGACCGGAGTCCCAGGAAAGAAAAGGGGCGAGAAAGGTCTCCAAGAAGGGACAGAGATCGCTCCCCGAAGAGAAGAGGAAATGTTAGAGACCGCTTGGCCCCCATGCAGCCTGAGCTACAGCCTAGATACGGACCTCAGATATTCACCCCACTCACCGCCGCTGTATCCCAAGTTCTGTATGAGGTCCAAAACGAGAAGTTCCTAAGGTGGCCACCTCGGATGAAGGCTGATCCAGCAAAGAGAGACCCCACAAAGTATTGTGACTACCACAGGGATCATGGTCACCACACTGATGACTGCATTCAATTAAAGAAAGAGATCGAGTTCTTGATTCAACGAGGACAGTTACGTCACTTTGTGGCCCATGAAAACCAGAATCGAGCTCTTCCACCGCTGCCACCTCAACAGCAGGCACCTGCGCCACATCAACAGCCTCTAGGTGAGATCAGAGTGATATCTGGAGGATTTGCGGGAGGCGGGGAGTCCAGCTCAGCCATGAAAGCGCACCTCCGACGAATCAGAGCCGAGGAAGCTCTCGAAGTGCATACTGTATCCAAAGCACCACGCTTAGACACAACTATCACTTTTTCAGATTCTGATTTGGAGGGATGCCAATACCCCCATGATGATCCATTGGTGGTAAGAGTCGTGGTAGCTAACAGGACCGTTCACCGAGTCCTGATCGATAACGGGAGCTCGGCAGACATCATTTTTGCACCTGCCTTCGACAAGATGGACATAGGAAGGGAAAAACTCGAACATGTAAATACTCACTTGCTAGGATTCTCAGGGGAAAGGGTGCTCCCCCTGGGCTCGATCCAGCTGGTACTCACCCTAGGTGACCCGCCTTGCCAAGCCACAACGACCGTAAAATTTCTAGTGGTTGACGCACCTTCTGTGTACAACATCTTGCTTGGAAGACCATCCCTTAATTCTATGAGGGCAATCCCATCTGCCTATCACTTGGTCGTTAAATTTCCTACAGAAAACAGAATCGGAGTGGTCCGGGGAGACCAGCGTGTAGCAAGAGAATGCTACATGGCGTCTGTGAAGATGAAAGAGGTGGAGAACATCCAATTGGATGAACTCGACATGAGAGATGAACTGGAAACAAGACCAATGCCATCGGAAGAGCTGGAACCAATTCAGCTCGATGAGGAGCCAGAACACCTCGTTTATGTAGGGTCCAAGCTGAACATAGAGGTCAAAAGCCTTCTTATCCAATTCTTGAAGAAAAATGTAGGATTTTTCGCCTGGAAGCAAGAGGACATGGAAGGTATTGACCCCTCGATCATCACGCACAAGCTCAGCGTGAAGCCTACCTGCAAACCGATCAAACAAAAGCGAAGAAATTTCACCCCGGAACGCCAAAAAGCAATCAACGAAGAGGTCGGCAAACTCCTCCACGCTAAGGCAGTCAGGGAAGTTGATTACCCTACCTGGTTGGCAAATGTGGTTCTTGTCAAAAAAACCAATGGTAAGTGGCGACTGTGCATCGACTTCACTGATCTCAACCGAGCATGCCCTAAGGACAGTTTTCCCTTATCCCGGATCGATTTAATAGTGAACGCCACAGCCGGACACGAGCTCCTTAGCTTCATGGACGCCTTCTCGGGTTACAACCAAATCAGGATGGATCCCAATGACCAAGAGAAGACCTCATTTGTGACTGAATAGAGAACATATTGTTATCATGTCATGCCTTTTGGATTGAAAAACGTTGGAGCCACTTACCAGCGGTTGGTAAATAGGATGTTCCAAAAGCAGATAGGTGCATCCATGGAGGTTTACATCGACGACATGTTAGTAAAGTCACTGAAAGCAGAGCTTCACATCATGCATCTAGCTGAGTCATTCTAGATCCTAAAGGAATACAAGATGAAGCTCAACCTTACGAAATGTGCATTCGGGGTCTCGGCAGGAAAGTTTTTGGGTTTTATAGTTAACAGCCGAGGAATTGAAGCTAACCCAGAGAAGGTTAGGGCAGTGTTAGATATGCACTCACCATCCAACACAAGAGAGGTACAATGCTTGACAGGTAGAATAGCTGCCTTGAGTCATTTTGTGTCCAGGTCAAGCGATAAGTACCAACCATTCTTTCAAGTCTTGAAGAAGGCGTTCCAGTGGGATACCAAGTGCGAAGAAGCATTCAAAGCCTTAAAAAATTACATGAGCTCCCCCCCTGTTTTGGTGAGCCCTTTAGAAGAGGAAGTCCTTACTCTCTACCTGGCAGTTTCAGATTTTTCAACAAGCGCAACGCTGGTTAGAGAGCGAGACAGAGCTCAGCAACCAGTCTACTACTGCAGCAGAGCTCTGAGGGGGGCGGAGGAGAAATATCCAAAGATGGAGAAACTCGCTTTAGCTTTGGTTACAACAGCTAGGAGACTCAGGCCCTATTTCCAGGCTCATACTATCGAGGTTCCAACAGACCAGCCGATGAAACAAGTGTTACATAAGCCAGAGTCTTCTGGAAGGTTGGTTAAGTGGGCCATAGAGCTCAGTGAGTTTGATATCAGATATAAGCCAAGGACTGCCATCAAAGGGCAAATTTTGGCGGATTTCATCGCAGAATTCACGGCAACAGCACCTATGGAGATCACGGAGTTAGTTCCCGACCTCCCCATATGGAGGCTTTCAGTGGATGGAGCTGCCAATGCTCAGGGAAGCGGTGCAGGTATAATCCTGACCTCTCCAGATGGAATAGATGTCGAATATGCCCTTAGGTTTGGGTTTAAGGCTTCGAATAACGAAGCTGAGTATGAAGCTGTCATCGCTGGGCTCAATCTTGCTCATTCTATGGAAGCAGAGCAGCTGGAGATCTGCAGCGACTCTCAACTAGTGGTGAAACAGATAGAGGAATCCTACGAAGCGAGGGGCGAAAAAATGATCTTTTACCTCAGAAAGGTACGAGAACTAATTAAGAAGTTTATGCAGGTTAAGGTCATACACGTTCCCAGAACAGAGAATTCACGAACAGATGCGTTGGCAAGGTTAGCAACTGCCTCACAAGAAGACTTGGATAGGCTAATACTAGTGGAACACCTTCCAGAGCCTTCAATAAGCATTGAAAAAGAGGAAATGCTACCGATTGTAGCTCAGCCGAGCTGGATGGACCCCATCATAGAATACCTGCAGAAAGGAACCCTGCCAGACAATGCTGAGGAGGCCTCCAAGCTGAGAACCAAGTCAGCCAGATTTTCTATGATGCAAGGAAATCTGTACAAACGAGGATTTTCAGCACCTCTCCTTAAATGCGTGGGAGATGAGGACGCCAATTATATACTCAGAGAAGTACATGAGGGAATATGTGGCAATCACATCGGAGCTCGGGCCTTGGCAGGAAAAACACTGAGGCAAGGGTATTATTGGCCCACCATGCTCAAGGATGCCACCGGATTGGTCAGGAAATGCAAGACTTGCCAAGAACACGCCAACATTTCTCATTGTCCGCCCGAGCTGTTAACCTCGGTGGTAAGCCCGTGGCCCTTCCAGCAGTGTGGTTTGGACATACTTGGACCCCTTCCCACCGGTATGGGACAATGCAAGTTTGCTATCATAGGGGTGGATTACTTCACCAAATGGGCGGAGGTCGAACCTTTGGCAGCAATCATTGAGCAAAAGGTCCAAAACTTCGTTTGGAAATCTATAGTTTGCAGGTTTGGGGTTCCCAGAGCAGTCGTTTCTGATAATGGAAAGCAATTTGACAACTCAAAATTTAAAAGGTTTTGTGCTGAGCTCGGGATAAAGAACTATTTCTCAACTCCTGCACATCCTCAATCCAATGGACAAGCAGATGTCACAATCAGAACCATAAAGGCAACTCTGAAAACCAAACTAGAAAACTTAAAAGGCAAGTGGGTGGAGTACGTCCCTGAAGTATTGTGGGCCTACAGGACCACCGCCAGGTCTGCAACTCAGGAAACCCCGTTTGCTTTGGCTTTCGGAACCGAGGCAATGACCCCTGTTGAGGTGGGGCTCCAATCACCTAGGGTGGAGTTGGCAGACGCCGAGCACAATGATGAGTCTCTCCTACTGAACCTTGACCTCTTGGATGAAAAGAGAGACAGAGCTCTGCAGCGCGTTCAAAGTTACCAAAGGAAAACCGCAAGGTACTACGACAGGAAGGTAAAACACAGAAGTTTCAAAATTGGGGACTTGGTGCTTAGGAGGCTTCTGCTTGCGAGGAAGGATCCCACTCATGGGAAGCTAGAACCCAACTGGGAAGGACCATATATCATATCAAGGGTAATCAGACCAGGAAACTATGAGCTGTAAACCGAGGAAGGAAAGATTATGCCTCACTCTTGGAATGCCGAGCACCTTAAGAAGTTCTTTCAGTAAGTTTTCCTTATAATAGAGCTATTTTCGATGAAAATAAATGAATCTTTTATTCATCCTCATGTGGTTTCCAAAATAAATAAATATATAATTAGCACATGTGAAACAAGCTCTACAGCTCGCGATAAGCTTCTAAGCTTATAAAATTCAAGATGAGCTCTTCAGCTCATAAACAAACGATAAGCTCCTAAGCTTATAACATTCAAGATGAGCTCTTCAGCTCATAAACAAACGATAAGCTCCTAAACTTATAAGATTCAAGATGAGCTCTTCAGCTCATAAACAAACGATAAGCTCCTAAGCTTATAAAATTCAAGATGAGCTCTTCAGCTCATAAACAAACGATAAGCTGCTAAGCTTATAAAATTCAAGATGAGCTCTTCAGCTCATAAACAAACGATAAGCTTCTAAGCTTATAAAATTCAAGATGAGCTCTTCAGCTCATAAACAAACGATAAGCTTCTAAGCTTATAAAATTCAAGATGAGCTCGTCAGCTCATAAGAAAAAATGATAAGCTTCTAAGCTTATAAAATTCAAGACCACGGTGGTTCCTGATCTTCTTCAAACGGTCAAAATCATCTCTCAGCTTCATGTCTAGTGCATTGGATGTCACCTAAGAATACTTCTTATCCTGGTAATCCTTCTTCTTGTTGAGGAATCAATCAGGGATTTTTGAACTGGCGAGGGTTTGCAACAATCACCATAAGTTTATCAATCTCAACAGCTGAAAGTTCACCAGCCTTCTTGTTCATGTCGACATCAGTTTTCTTGCAGACGATGTTGGCGAAACGGCGACCGATACCTTTGATTGAGGTCAGTGCGAACATGATCTCCTGTTTTCCATCCACATTCGTGTTCTGAACACGAAGAATGTGCTGAAACAGCTCAGCGCCTAAGCTTATAGAATTCAGTATGAGCTCCTTAGCTCATAAGAGATGAGACCCTCAGCTCATACATGAACATGCACGTTCAAAAAGAAAGATCTGATATTCAAAGAATTCAAGAATACAAGCGTTCAAGAAAATGCAGAGAGAAACAGAGTTTGGCATTAATCAGAAAAGAAAGGGAATACAAGGAGATAGAGCTCCTAGTCCTTCTTAAGCTGTGACTTCAGCTCGGCAACTTCCTCCTTCAGGCGAGCATTCTCCTCCTTCAGCTCATCCCTTTCTTGTTCAGCCTTGTAGAGCGAATCGAGAAGCTTCTGTCCTGCTGGGGTAAGAAACACGGTGGCAAGAGAGTCAGGAAAGAAGGAGTCATCTCTCTTACGCCTCTTTGAGCTCGTGCCGGTATCCCCCTCCTCATCAGAGTCCTCTTCCTCACTTACGACCTTTTCATCAGATTCGGTAGGAGAGGTCCAAGGAGAATCAGGAGTGAAGGAAAACTCATACTCAGTAACCTCAGCCCCAAACAGATAAAGGTTCGCACTCGTCATCAACTCTGAGAAAGTCTTAGGCTCTACAAGCATCAGCTCATCAATATTCATCATCTCTGCAAAAATCCAGATCATGAGGACCTACACAACAAGAATAAAATAAGAATAACTCTTCATGGAAAAAGTTCAAGAGATCTCAGCTCGAGCATACCAACGCAAGAAAAGCTCTTCCAGGACCGAGGAATCCTAGTGTCAGGGCAGCGCAGCTCAGGAGACCGCCAAGACTTCCCAGAAGCAAATAAGAAACGTCGGGACCACCCTTCAGGGTTAGAAGGAAGGTCCAAAACTAAAAGAGGTAAATCAAAATGCCTCCAACGAAAGAAACTGAAGCAGGGGACATCATCTTCCTCGATCTCAAAAAATTAAAGGAACACTGCAATAGAAGGAAATATGCCATTACCATATAGGCGCCAAAAGAGGAAAAAGTTAATCATAGCAGCTCATCCTCGAGGGGAAAGGCGAGAGGGGCATAGACCATAATAGGCAAGAACTCGCCCAATAGCCGGATGAATGGGAAGGCGAAGTCCCATGTCCATGGCACCCTAAAAAAGACAGACTTCCCCTCGAGAAAGATAGTTGCAGGGCTCGTCAGGGGTAGGGACTCGCAGAGGCAAATCAAGATCAGGAAAAAACCGTTTCTTGATGGCTACCAAATCAGAAGGCTCTAAGGTCGAAGGAGACAAATAGCGACAATGCCACTTCCATTCGATTCCGAAGGAAGCGCGTTCCTTGAACAGAGAAGAAGCGGAGGCAGCCATTAAGGGTTATGGTGGAAACAGAGGATAACCACGAAGGATCAAGAAGAAACTCAGAAGTATTTTTGGCAAAGGAGAAGAAACTCAGCAGATGTTAAGAGACTTAAAGAAGATTGTAAATTTTTAGGAAACCAAGAGTCACGCGAAGGGCAGAGTAGGTGGTCTTTTTGGTTTCCTAATTAATAAAGGTGGTTACGGCTATGGAAAGCAGTTGGGAAAAGGCGGGAAAAAGAGTCAGCACAAGATTACCCCTCCTAATGCACTCAAAACAACCGGAAATGAGTCTGACCCCACCTAAACAGAATATTCCTCATATTTGAGCTCAGCTCGGTTGGCAACATAGCATTTCTATAGCAAGTCTTTGAGACCTTCAGTTCCAAGAACCTTGCTCACATCAGGATGATGAAGTTCCTGATGAGTTCCTTAGTTCATCAAAAGAACTTGGCAGCTCATAAAGTCCATAATCTTGCTTCAAGAAGGACTGAAGCACTTCTCAAAGCAAGGGGGCAAGGGAAGGAGAAAATTCATGTGAGTTATGTCTCAAATCAAAATCACAACACATCACAATTCAAAACAAAATTCAGAAATTACTTTTTAAATTTTGTATTCCAAAACACAAGTTCGAAGTATAGGAAAAAAGAAAGATAGAATTACATGAACACAAAGAAGAGCTCTAAATATCTAAGGAAGACGTAATTGAAGGAGTTTGCAACCCTGTGGATGAGCCCTCAGCAGCAGGCAAAAGAGAAGAACTTCCAGGGATGCCAGCTGCACGGGTCTCTGCTCCTATTGATTTTGAATTCTGAACAAGGGCCTCAGTCACAAGGTCAGCTGAGAACGGTGTAGTGGCAGGAGTTGCAGTTGGGAGCTCAGGAGTTGCAGCAAGAGAGCCTGTCCCAGTGGCAAGAGCTCCAGAAATCTCAGCAGAGAAGGGAGTGGTACATGGAATAGCTGGAGAAGCAAGTACATCTTGATTCAAGGCTTCTGCTGGTGGAACCGAGGCATCCTCCTCGTTATCAGAGTCAGATCCTTCCATTTCTTCCTCAGTGGGGATAGGGAAGTTGAAGTCCAGGTCTGGAAAAGCTTTGATAGCCCTGCGCCTAAAGGCGAGCCACCCAGTAACCCACAAGGTGGTGGCCTCATCCTTCAGCTCTGCTACCTCGCTATCCCTCTGTCTGACCAGGTCTTTCTGCCCCTCAAGCTCCTCGCAGAGTTTGCCATTGGCCTCGTTTAGAGTGAGGTACTCCTACCTTGCCTGCATAAGGGAATTTTTGGCGTCAAAGGCCTCCTGGCTAGCCTTGGTCCACGCCTCAGTCTTGAGCTCCAGATCCTCCTTGGTTATCCGTAGCTCATCACGAGCTTTCTTTTCCCCTTCCTCAGCTCTGACCTTAACGGTTAAAGTATGCTTGAGGTCGGAGGCTTGCTTTACCACTTGCTCCTTAAGGCTTTGCACCTGAGTCCTAAGGTCCTCGTTTTCAAGGGACAACTCAGTAACTTTGACCTCATACGCCTTCAGAGCCTTAACAGAGCGCTCATAAGACCGAATCCGGTGCAATAAACTTTTCGCATGGAGGGCTGCCTGGGGATGTAGAGGAAGATCAGCAAAGTTGCGTAAAGCTATTAAACGAGGGTAAATAGAGATGGAAAAGTGATAATACTTACAGCAGCTGTTCCCTGAAGAGCTGAGGCGATGGATTCCTCAAGGGGCATAGAAGCAGCCTTCAGGACGTCAGATTCAGAAAAAATAGAGGAGATAGCTCCCGCAGCAAGATCCATGTTATCAAAGTAAGAATCTTCATCTTCCTCTTCGGATTTTCCCCCTTTCTCAACAATCTTCCCAGAAGCACTGTATGAGAAGGTGTCGGGTTGGAGATCGGGGATCAGTCCCAGAGCCTTCTCGACCTCAGAAGAGGAGGGGGAAGCCTGACCTCCCATATGAGTTTGAACCAACGCAGGCTAAGCCACTGAAGGGGAAGAGGTGGCTGCAATTCGAGGAGTGTCAGATGAGGAAGGCAGTGCCTTGGTGGGAACCAGTTCTTTAGCGGATGAAAAGGGCGAAGGCATCTCCAACCTTGGAACTTTAGCCCGGGTGGTAGGGCCACTCCCAGAGCTGACCTGGGCCTTTCGCTTGCCAGATCTACTGCCCTTCATCAATTCCTCAACTTTAGCCTGGAGCTCCTGAGGAGTAGACTTCATGGTGGAGGGACCTGGAAGGTCTAAGTTGAATCAGGAGATATAAAGAAAACGAAAGAGGAGGAGAAAGAAAGTGTTAATGATATTACCTTCTTCGACACTTACAGCAGATATTGGAATAGCTAAGGTCGTCAGGGGGGGGGGGCTCAGACCTAACTCCACCAGATATCGAGGCTCGATAAGATCAGCGTATCTCTCTGGCTTGATTTTTCCCAATTTCAATAGCACCATGTTATCTTCAGGGCTGAGCTCAGGCCGACCACCTATATAAAAAAAAAAAAAATGATGCAAGTAAGAGCAAAGCAAGAGGCTCATAAGTTTCAGATTAAAGCCCAGCCAGCTTGAGTAAAGACTCACCCAAGTTTTCTGGTCTAGACCAGGCCGTAGGGATACCAAGAGTATCAGTTTTATCAGCAGGATTATACTCCCAGTTGGTACCCCCAACAAAAAAGAAGTGTTTTTTCCACCCTTTGTGAGAAGTTGGGAGGTCGGTAATAATCTTCCTAGCAGCGTTTCGCTTAGAGATATATAGAAAGCCTTCAGAAGAGGTCAGCTTGACATTAAAAAGTTCCATAAGTAGAGAAATGCTAGGAACTCCGAGTTTGTGCTTATTAAAGATGACTAAGAGGCCTACCATAACGCCATAGAAATTGGGGGAGAGCTGGGAAGGGCATACATTGAAGTGCTGCAGAACAACCTTGATAAAGGGATGCAGGGGAAAGCGAAGGCCGTTCTCAAAAGCAGCAAGGAAGAAGCAGACCCTCTTACGCACTTGTTCTACGTAATAGATGGACTTATCCGGGCACCAGGGTTCGACTCCAGGAGGAAAACCATATCGAGCTTTGTAAGCTCTCATCAATGCAGGGGCCTCTCTACTATAGCCCACGGACTCTGCACACCTAAAGGCAGCCCCTAGGTATGAAGATTTATCAGCAACCCCAACTCCACTCACCTTGCCCTTACCTTTGTCAGGCTTGGGGGGCACGGGAGAAGATGTAGAAGAGGGCTCCTCAGTGCCGACCTCGGCTTCCACAGCCTCCACACCAGGAAAATTGTCAATCTCATCACCTACATCCCCTAAATCGGTGTCCTCAGACCGATCACCTAGAAGGGAAACAGAGGAACGGGTAGCGCCAGAAGAGGCAGACATGATTGGGCAAGAAAATGGAAGATTAAAGGAACGGTAGAGGAGGGGAACACTAATCAAACTCTCTCTAATAACCCTAGGGTCAGCACAATAGATCCCAACAGCAAGAATGTGCACAATAGAGCTCCAGTCCACAAAGCGAGGAAGAGGGGATAGACAACAATCACGATTCCAGCAATAAAAGAACCGAAAAGACCAAAAACGTAATAACCACCTCGAACTCGAGGGATCCAGAACGAGGAAAGATGCGAAAAGGGGGCAGAAAGAACGTACCTAGTTGGGAAAGAGCGACGAACAACAATCCGGGGCCAAATCAAAAGGGGAAGCACTGTGAGTCCTCGAATCGAACACAGGAAAACCGATTTTGAGTAAAAATCAGAAAGCTTTGAGACAGAAAGCAGAGGATTCGCAGAAGCAAGAAGTTTGAAGAACAGAGAAGAAGTTGAACAGTGGGAAAAGACGGTTCAGATAGCCGTTTGGGTATTTAAAGCTTGAGAGACGTGGGCTGAAACGTGCGCAGGAATCAAGGAAGGCCATGATTGCTATAAACCGTCAAAAGGCTTCAGTCACGTGCAAGTCAGGGTCAGCCACGCGCGTATCCAGCTCGGTGTGGAAAAAGCTCAGCCCCTGTCCAAGCTAGCTCGAGACAAGGGCTGGGGGGCAACTGATGATACCTAAAATAAACTTCAAACATGAGCTTAGGAAATGAGCTCAGGTAAGATGTGCAGAGCCCTACCAACCAGAGCTTAGCTCGTAAGATCGGATAAGACAAGCAGAGCTCATCCAAGCCGTAATCAGAGCTCGTCCAGCCAGTATTGGATCTCCCCGAAACAAGGCAATGGGGGGAAAGGATGAGGAGACAGCAAGACTATAGCTGGCACCTCCAAAGTAGGAGTCAAGCCGGAATCAAGGCATAAAACCCTTAGCCAACCAAGATCCTCTCCAAATACTAAGGAGGATCCCATGGTAGAAGGCAAAGATCTCGGGATATAGACCGTTAAAGCCAGCCATATGGAGTTTTAGGTAACTCCGGGACTGGAGAGAGAAAGGAGGGAAGATCCCTTCTTTATAGGAAGTAAAATCGGATTAGAGGTAAGCAAGAGGCTATAAAAGGGGGATAAGCCTCCATTGAGAGGGAGATAGGCAATAGAGCCACGAAGAACCCTAATTCCCTCCTCACTATGCTATAACACATTCAACACAATCAATAAGAAAATAGGAGCTAGAGACTCCATTGCAGAGTGGACTAGCCGAGCTCCCATGCCGGTGAACCACCGTAATTCCTTTTCGAGATCTCCCTTTCCTCAATTCCCCTGAGTATCAACTGATATTGTTTGGCACGAGCCTCGTAACTCAGACACCACATTTAATTTCACGCATATCCATACCCTTAGTCCATTTTCGGTAGATTTACACCATCAACATACATTCTCCTTCAACTAAACAGGTAAGAAAACTACTCATAATTCATAGCCATGACAAGGTTAGAAGAGAGAGTGAAGAATGGAGAGAATCCTCCCCAAATACAAAGAGAAGTTACAAAAGCTACAAAAAAATCTAAGCAAAATGAGGGAGAATGACTCTATCTTATTGATTTTAAGGTGTAAGATGTGTGGGTTTTTATAGGGAAAGAGCGAAAAATCCGAAGTTGGAAGCGACTTTGCAAAATTAGCATTTCTGGTGAAGGGTTTGAACGCCTCTTACTTTCTGGATTTGAAACTCGGTTGAATTATGCTTCTAGAGGATTTTTGTCGGATTTTCGGTGAGAACTTTGACTAAAGGTGGCATTTGAACGCCAGGAGGGCCGTTCAAACACCTCCCCCCCCCCCCCCCCCTCTAGAAGCTTTGATTTTTCTTCCTTTGGCCAACTTCTCCACTTTGCTTTGTATGCAACTTCGCTTATTTACACTTTTTACCCTACAAATCATGTTCATAATCTAATCTACCCTATACTATTAAAATCACATAATTTACATACAAGTAAACATGAATTACAAGTAATTAACCTGTCTAATATATATGAAAATGTAACTTTTGAGGGTTAATCAGACCCCCCCCCCCCCCCCAACCTAATTATTACTAGTCCCTAGTAATACTAAAAATAGAAATTACAATCAATATTTCATAAAACCACTTTTTAGGATTCATGATTACATTTAGCGCATGCAACAAGCTGTTAAACTCCTAGGTTACCCCTAGTGGACTAGTTTTGTCTTGTGAAAGTTTCCATTAAAGATACCTACAAACTTATTTTTATTCATCCATAAATTTAAAAAATATCCTAATTAACAATCAAATTTAAAATATACATCATCAACTCAAATTAATTCACATAAAGTTAAGCTATAGTGTTAAATGCTATGCAAAAATATTCACATACATATTATCATTAGAAACTCATGCGTGTAGGGAATGTTCATATAATTTAAGAAATTTATCAAATAATATTCACATCTTTGTTAGCTATCCAATATTAGCTTTGATGCAAATCTCACCAAGGGATTACTCTCAGAATAGAAAACCTCTGATTATAGTAACTGTTTCACTCATTGTTTATATTGGAGAAGAATGTTATAGTCCAAAACAAAATATAACTCACATATATTTTTCAAAATAAAGAATGTTAATCCAAATGAAATGACCTTTGTATAATCTCACGAAAAGGATGTTAGTAATCAAATAAAGCAATAAGCAGGTATATCTCTTACCATTATTAGATATGTACACTTGTCATTATTCTCAAGATCAAATAAGACTTTCACTCTGGTTATAATGTGGCATTTGGGAAATAGGTTATAGAATTAAAGAGTTTAAAGGTAGTCAAAAGAGTATCCCAGAAATACAACTTTTTCCCAACTTTATCCTGGAAATACAACTTTTTCCCAACTGTATTTACATTTTTACATCAGGGGATTCGAACTGTCGACCTTCATTCCCTCGAGACGGACTTTTAACCATCTCGGCTAGACCCGGAGATCTGAACAAATATGCTAACTCAATGATAATATGTCTACTCTCCCCTGACTCAATTTTTGTCATTTTTTTTAACTCAATACTAGAGAATGATGGCGTCTCAGGACAAATCCCTACCCACGCTACAATAGATTGGCATATTAGGACATTCCTTACTCGGCCCACATCTTATCTAGTGCAAATGATAAAAATTGTGAAAAGAGGCTTTTTTTTAATAACAAAAAAGAAAAATTAATTACATAAATATGAGTATACACCTGCAACCTAAACCTTATATTATGCTCAGAATATAACAATGGTGCTAATATGTAAATGTGCAAAAAGTAAAAGTGTGTATACAAATTTTATGCAATTAAAAGAATAAAAATTAAAATATCTAAAAAGAGAAATTATGAAAAAGAAAGACCAAAAGTCTAACTACAAGAGAAATAAAATGATTATTAATCCGGTTTCAACTCGGATATATATTTTGTATTTTTATTTTTTAAAAATTTATAATTAGGTGTTTCAATGCATGTTCCACTCTTTTCCACAATTCATCACCCCAAAACACCTTTAAAGAATTAAATAAAAATAATGTATGTACATCCCAAAGTTACGGATTTAAATCCATTTTCATGACCTCTCCACTCGTGGATGTGTCAATCTCATTACTACATCTTGATAATGAAGGGTCTTTAGGCTCTTGAGCCTGATAAAATTATTATTCTCAACATTATCAGTAGTAGAAATGGATGGACCAAACTCAAACTGTATTTCATAAAAAGGGTCACTCTCAACATATTGACCATATGTAGTATATTCTACAGTTAAGTCAGAAGTTAGATTATCAGTTAAATTAGTAGGGGTTACATCAGTTAGATTAGCTATTGCCACGGTTAATATGTTGAGAGTGTCCTTAAGATCATTTAGATCTTGATTGGTTTGAGCATGAAATTCATTCATAGCTTGGATAAATTGACCATTAAAAAATCATTTGGCTTTGCATGAATTTGTTCTAGGTGTCCTCCAAAAATTGATCTTGGGGATCATAAGATGATGAAAAAGAAAATGAATCTTGCATTGATGTGGGATTGACTGATATATGATAACTTTCGTCACTCCAACCAAAATCAAGATAAAAATGTTCAAAACAAGGGTTGGAGTAAGAAAATCTTCTTCTATGGGCCTTTAACTTCCCCGGAAGTCCCTCCTTGCCTTCAACAACACAAGCGACTCTTGCTTCGACCATTGCAAAAGCACATTTAGAGCTAGTACTAGTCGTAAGCAGGAAATTTTATCCAACAACTGATTGTGTAATAAACAGGTTGTTGGAAATCAAGTATAGCATTAGACTGATCCAACAAAACTTTTTGATAATATGAAAATTTAGGACACTGTTCAGCAATATGTCCAAGCTCAGAATACATCCCACACATATACTCCATAAAGGGAGTATTTAACACCTTATTAAATAAATTAGAATATCATAATTAAAAAAATATATAAAAAAATGAAAAATAAAGAGAAATATTCGCAAAAAATCTTCCTTAACTTTTCTATCCAAAAACATCATTTTTTACCCGGCAACGGCGCCAAAAACTTGACTTGACTGAAAATATATACCCAAGAATAAGCGGTCAAGCTATAGTAATAACCCAATTAAGTTTGGGATCGAATCCACAGGGAAAATATCTTGGTTTTTGAATGGAGAAGTGAAAGAAGAGATCAACTCTAAAATGACTGTTTTAAGAGGAGTGGGGTTGAGTGAATATAATCTAAAAACAAAAATAAAGATGTCTAACAAGGGAAATGAGAAAGGAAAAATACTCTTTAGTATCTCCATCCGAATATGTCATATATGGTAGATATTTTACTGTACAACTTAAAACTCAGTTGTATCCCTGCGTCAGCAGTAGATAAATCAGAAGATTGTGGCTGAACTTAGATTTAAGACTAAGCTTTGACATTAGGTAGAAAATCAATATCATTGCATATGCCAAGACTCAATCTGTCTATAAGCAATCAAACAACTTCCACAAAATGTCTAGCTTTGTGAAGTTGTTCAACCATTCAATTAAGATCAAAATGTGAAAGATTGAAAGTAAAGAAATGAAGATCTAGCCTGAAATACTCGCAGGGAATCATTACAATTATACATAGTATCATGCTTTACTAGAAGTCATTCAATCACTTGGTAAAAAGAAAGATATAACATTAAGGAAAGACATTGCATAGTTACAATATCGAAACATATATTTGCATACCTTCTCCTTCAACTAAAGAGGTAAGAAAATTACTCACTCTTCATAGCCATGACAATGCTAGAACAAAGAGTGAAGAATTGAGAGAATACTCTCCAAATGCAAAGAGAAGTTACAAAATCTACAAAGAAATCTAAGCAAAATGAGAGCAAAATGAGGGAGAATGGCTCTCTCCATGTGTTTTTAAGGTGTAAGAGGTAGAGGTATTTATAGGGAAAAGGGGAGCTGAAAATCTAGAGTTGGAAGCGACTTTGCAAAATCAGAATTTTCGGTGAAGGGTTCGAACACCACTTACTTTCTGGATTTGAAGCTCAATTGAATTATGCTTCTAGAGGAGGTGTTTGAATGCTAAGCATGGGCATTCGAATGCCCACATCTTTGCACAAAGTCTCTAATTTGTCTCTTGCTTTCAGCTGGCTATCTTCTTTTGACCAAGGTGGCGTTCAAACGGTGATATTGGCGTTCAAACGCCTATGCTTTTCCATTTTTCTTCCTTTTCGGCTGTGGGTGGTTGTTTGGTGGATTTTCGACGGGAACTTTAACTAAAGGAGGCGTTCAAATGCCAAGAGGGTCGTTCAAACGCCTCCTCCCCTTATAGAAGCTTTGATTTTTCTTCCCTTGGCCGACTTCTCCACTTTGCTTTGTCTACAACTCCGCTTATTTATACTTTTTACCCTATAATTCATTTTAATACTCTAATCTACCCTATAATATTAAAATCATATAAATATCTGTTCAGATCACTGTTATTTTGGGATGACCATTCCTTGCAACCTCTAATAGCTTAATTAATTACATGAATGAATTTATGAAGCTGACATTCGGGAATATGACTTTGGAGCTAAATGTGTTCAATATTGGAAGGCAGCCCAAGGATGATGGAGAGGTACATCAGATGAATCTAATTGACACCATCATGGAGCAACATGAAAAGGTTTCAGTTGGAAGATACTTGGAGATCCTATCTGAGAAAATAGTTGTTCAAGAAGAAGAAGCTTTTGTTCTAAGTTCGTGGGAGCCTAAGTTTGAAGAATTACCACCCATGGAGAATCATGCTCTACCATCAAATGTTCAAACAACTAAACCTAATTTGAAGCCACTTCCATCTAATTTGAAATATGCATATCTAGGGAGTGATGATACTTTTCCAGTGGTGATCAGTTCATCCCTGATATCTGAGCAAGAATCAAGGTTGCTACAATTATTGAAGGTCCACAGGGGAGCCATTGGGTGGACCATAACAAATTTAAAGGGGATCAGTCCTCTCATATGCACCCATAAGATCTACCTAGAAGAAGATGTGAAGCCTTCTTGTCAATCACATCAAAGATTGAATCCCATAATGAAGGATGTGGTCCGAGTTGAAGTTCTAAAGTTGCTTGATATAGGAATTATCTTCCCTATTGCTGATAACAAATGAGTGAGTCATTCACAGGTAGTTCTGAAGAAGTCGGGAGTCACTGTGGTTGCTAATGAGAAGAATGAATTAATTCAAACAAGGACAGTGACTGGGTGAAGGGTTTCCATCGATTATAGAAAGTTGAATTCATGTACCAAAAATGACCCTTTTCCATTGTCATTCCTTGATCAAGTCATGGAACGAGTTGCAGGTGTTCTACTATATTTTAGATTGGTATTCGGGTTACAATTAGATTGAGATAGCCCTTGAAGATCAAGAAAAGACAACCTTCATGTGTCCCTTCAGAAAGTTTGCGTACAGAAAGATGTCATTCGACCTTTGCAATGCTCCAAGTACGTTTCAGAGGTGCATGATAGAGATTTTTAGTGACATGGTAGAGAAATTTTTTAAGGTTTTTATGGACGATTTCTCTGTGTTTGGTGATTCATTTGAGGGTTGCTTGAAGAATTTGGAGTTGGTAATGCAAAGGTGCGAAGATAAAGAATTGGTGCTTAATTGGGAAAAGTACCATTTTATGGTGACGCATGGGATAGTCCTTGGTCACATTATGTCAAATTAAAGGGATAGATGTAGATAAGGCTAAGGTTGAGTTGATTTCTAACCTCTCTACTCCCAAGACTATTAATGATGTCCGGTCATTTCTTGGTCATGCTGGGTTTTATAGGTGATTCATAAAGGGTTTTAGTGCTTTGGCACGACCTTTATGTTATCTTTTGGGCAAGGATGTTCCTTTTGAGTGGACAACTGATTGTGTAACAGCTTTTAAAGACCTAAAAAATATGCTCATTTCACCTCCAATCATGCAACCACCCAATTGGGAACTTCCTTTCGAGTTCATGTGTTACACGAGTGATTATGCGGTTGGCGCGGTGTTAGGCCAACGGTAGGATAAGAAACCCCATATCATCTACTCGACTAGCAAGACCTTGAATGAAGCTCAGATGAACTATACTACCACTGAAAAGGAATTGCTAGCATAGTGCACTTGATAAATTTTGGTCATACATTATAGGATCATCTATTGTTGTTTACATTGACCATGATGCTTTGAAGTATTTGATGACTAAGCAGGATGCAAAACCAAGGTTGATTAGGTGGATTCTTCTCTTTCAAGAATTTCACATAATCATTAAAGACAAGAAAAGAATGGAGAATGTGGTGGCCGATAATTTTTCGAGACTTATGATTGAAGACATAGATGCTTACATCCATATTCGTGACTTTTTCCTAATGAACATTTATTTTTTTTGAATACAATCATGCCATGGCATGTTGACATTGTGAATTATCCTATTACAGGGCAGCTACCAAGTCATTGGAGTCCGAAGGACAAGAAGAGATTCTTGGTTGAGGTGAAGCAGTTCTACTTTAACAATCCTTACCTATTCAAATACTGCCCCGACCAAGTGATGAGGAGATGTGTGCCCGATAAAGAGTAGAAGGACGTGATTGCTTTTTCCATTCAAAAGCTTGTGGAGACCACTTCTCATCCAAGAAGACATCAGCTAAGATCTTACAATGTGGTTTTTATTGGCCTTCTTTATTTAAAGATTATTTTATGTTTTGCCAACAATGCGATAAATGCCAACGATTAGGAGGTGTGACCCGTAGGAACATGATGCCTCTTGCCCCCATTCTTGTGATAAAAAATTTTAATTGTTGGGGCATTGACTTTATGTTTCCTTTTCCTATGTATTTTGGATATGCTTAAATTCTTTTGGCAGTTGACTATGTGTCTAAGTGGGTATAGGCTATCCCAACTAGAACCAATGATCACAAGGTTGTGATTAAGTTTTTGATAGAACATATTTTGTCTAGGTTTGGTATGTCTAGGGAAATAATCAGTGATGGTGGGTTACACTTTTGTAATAGGTCATTTGCTAATCTCATGCATAAAAATTGTATTTCACACAAAGTGTCAACAGGTTACCACCCACAGACTAATGACCAGGCTAAATTGGCCAATAAAGAGATAAAACATATTTTGGAAAAGATAGTTAATCTTGATAGGAAAGATTGGTCACTTAGGTTGATCGATGCTCTATGGGCTTATAGGATTCTTTTTTAAGACACCGTTAGGTATGTCTCTTTATAGGCTAGTTTATGGAAAAACTTGTCATTTGCTGATAGAGATGGATCACAGAGCCTATTGGGCCATAAAAACTTTGAACTTTAATTTGAAATTAGCTGGTAACAATAAGAAATTGGACTTGAATGAACTTGAAGAGATGAGAAGAGATGTGTATGAAATTACTCAGATTTGTAAGGAGAAGGTAAAATTTTTTCATGATAAATCTATTTTGAGAAAAACCTTTGAGCAAAGACAGAAAGTGTTTTTGGATAATTCTAAACTTCATCTTTTCCCAGGTAAGCTATGCTCGATATGGATAGGTCCTTTCGTAGTGTATATAGGTTTCCCTCATGGAGCGGTAGAGCTTGAGAACCCAAAAAATGGACAAACATTTAAAGTCAATGGCCAGCGTGTGAAGCCATTCTTGGAGGGTTTTCCCTTAGAGGAGTTTATGGAGGAGCTTGTTGATCCAGTTTACCAGGATCTTCCGACTAAGTGATATTTTTCCTACATACTTTGTTATATATTAGTTTTTGCTTGTTTTACTTTATTTTTCTTTTAAGTTTTGCAGTTTGAATTCATTTTGAAGCATTTCTTTTTAGGTGACCTCGTTTTCTTATTTATTTCATTAGTTTTCTTGCATATAGTTATTTCTGTTGCAGTAAGGATACTGCATAATTAAAGTTGGGGGGGTGAGGGTTTATTGTTTTATTTGTTTTCTTATTTTTGTGTTTCTTTTTGTTTTGTGTGTTTTTTATTTGTTGCCCCTGAAAAATGAAGAAAGTGAAAAAAAATTATGCTTTAGTTATTTTGAAAGTATGATACTCTAGTTGAATTCTTTGAGAAGTGTGATATGTAGACAATAATTTGAATTGATTGCATATGGACTATTGGATGAAATTTATTATATATTTGGGTATTAAGCATTATTGTCATCAAAAACTCAAAATTTATGCACCATGATCATATAATTCTTGGGATTTTTTGAAATGAGTTTTTATTTTTTAAATCTTGACATGTATAGTGGAGACATATATATGACCCTGTGAGGTTAGAGCCTATCATTTTGGAGAGTTATATGACAATTACTCAATAAATATTTCTTTCATCCTTTCAATAGTCTCATTATGTTTGATTTGTTTGGAGTATGAGGAACTATTAGTTGATTGTATCTCTATCAATTAAAAAAAAAATTTGCTATTGTTCTTGGAAAAGGATTTTAGGTCATCTGTTGGATAAATTTGAACATTAGCCTATTCTTTCTAAAAAGTTTTTCCTTGAAGTCACGATTGAGCGTTTTTTAATGTTAAATTCTTAGACATATAGTTTAACTAAGCCAAGTAAAAAAATATGTCTCTACCTTACTTGGGTTATCCCTTGAATTGCTAAGTTGTTATCATGAAGTTGGGAGACTTATGGTGAAAGCTCAAACATGGGTACCGTGAAAGAAAAGGGAATGCAACTGAAAATAAAAAGTGAAAGAATCAGTAGAGTGTTTGAAAATAAAAGGTGAAAGAATCAATAGAATGTTCGTCCTATCACATTGAATGTTCGACGGTTCGCAAAGTGAGACCATTAATGTGCCTTAACATTCCTTGGCCTATATAAACCCATAAAGTAGGCTTATGGACACACAAAATCTTTGTTTTCTGAACTTGGAAAACATTCAGTACCTCCTAACCTACAAGAAAAAATGACAGAAGATGATCCTTCTGGTCCTCAAACTCTTTTTCCTTTGATATTAAGCTTCCTTATTTCTTCTTCTTCCTTACTTAACATCCATAGTTGCTAGTGGGCCATCAGGTATGCAGGAGGTACTATGGACTGATTTACTGTGCCTAATTCGGAGTAATAGCTACATTTGGCTTTAGGTGCATCGTGGACTCCCTTACTCTAGCTCTCCAATGGCGAATCCTTGTTACGATGAGAAAAGTGACCTTATCATACTCCTTTTTTTAGTTTTTGCTAGCTAGAGAAGAACGAGGTCTCCATCCTCCAATGTTTTTGCTCTAACAGGGATGACACCTGGTTAGCCATTAAAAGCGATGTTTTATTATTGTTTATTCGTGGCTAATTGCACATTATTTGAGTCGATATATGATTTACTATTGGGTTTTCAATTCAACTCTTATTTTTAGTGATTGATTTATTTCCCAGGTAAAACAAGTGAAATGAAGTAAAATTGGATATGCTTGGTAAATCAGTTGTTGAGAGGAGCAAATTGAACTCAGGAGGGCAGAACTATAATTTGAAGCTAGTTCAAGATTTTAATCAAAATGAATAACTGTGGGTGATTTCAATTGGTTCCTAGAAAATTGGAGAACATAACCCAAGAAAATCTAGATAGATAGCACCGTCCGAACGCAGCATTGACTGTTTGGACGCAATGATTGAAGTCAAAATAAATCAAAATTGTTGACTTATCCAAGCTAAAGTTAAAATCAAAGACGGAAGACCACCATCTGAGCACACATATCATTGTCCTAATGAGAGTAGCAAAGTTGTGACGCCCCAAAGATCGGGGGTCCTTAATTTAATAAAATTCGGGCAGAGTCTCCTTTGTACGGGGAGTTCTACTAAAAAACACAACTTGTGCAATCATATAACATTGACCACACCGGGTCCATTTATGAGTAAACATTGACTACACCGGGTTCATTTATCCATACTCATATAATAACATGCAATGCTACATTAAAATAGTCCATATGACTTCGATTACAATTCTTTTACATACAATTACTTGTCCAAAACGAATTTACATGAAGTTTTACAAAAATAAGATTTAAAAGCCACATGTCGACTTTTCTTCAACCATGGGGGTTCGATTGAGAGCCGTCTGCTGACGCGTATCCCGCACCTAAAATATTTTCCCATAAAAGGTGAGCCACGCTCAATAGGGTATCTCCTAAAGAGGTTACTCCCCAACCTAGATGCATATGACATTTTCACACGCAACATTTAACAAACAACAACCATTCCAATCAAGAATATGCAATTTAATGATAGGAATTACCATATCATGCCATGAAATGAGATGAGACTCACTCATGCAACTTCAACCCGAGCCATCACTAGCTCCCACAACACATGTCATGTCATGTATTTAAAACCGGACATTCCAAGCCCCGCCATAGATGTTGTACATCCAATGATCATTTTAAAATCTCCGGGTCTTTCTTGGGGTGGGTATTTATGGACTTACACCAAGGGTAACCCAACCCACACGGAATTTATGGACTTCCACCGAGGGTTCCGCGTACACCCACACACTTTATGGACCGAACAAAAGGAGTGCGTACCCCAACTACCGGGTCTTGCACTCGAGGGATCTTCTAGCCCTTCTTGCTAACCCTGACCCTATTTACCGTGCAAACTGTGCGACTCAGTCGAATATTCAATCCAACCTTCCCGACCCACCCATCATTCACCATATGTGGTGTTTGATTACAACCATGCATACACACCCCCACTCATGCTCAATGTTCATGAATGTGATGCATCCGTGCATAATGCAATGTAATGTACATTTGCAATACAACAATCATGTCCAATATGCTATAAATGCTATATGGCCCAATTAACCACACATCAACATACTCCATGACAATTTATATCCCAAGCATATAATCACCATTATCCATGTCAATGTCAATATATCAATAAACATATATTAACATTTTATACCCAACAACAAATCACAAGTATTTATATATCAAGATTTCGTACAACACAATTTCCAAGCATGTTATCGCATAACCATGATATCAACACACTAAAATCATTAAGGCATCATGTAAACACATAACATGCCGACACATCACATTTGTCCAAGAAATTACATGCTTAGCAATTTCTAATTATCAATTCACACTAGGATTAATTTTCTATTCATTTCCAATACCCATTTCATCACAATAGGCAATTGTTAATAATTTATAACAACCTACTCATTCCATATATTCACCCTAGGTTGGAAATAAACCTAATTAGGGAGAAAACACTACCTCTTGAAGCGTAAAATATCCGTAGGAAGCTTTAAGAACACAACCCAAGTTCTTAGCCTTTGATTTCTCAAAATCCCGTTTCTTGAATTTCGGTGAAATTTGCTCTTTTTGGTACGTAGGTGTAGCCTTCGTCGAGTCGAATAACTTTAATTCTTGACTCGTGTTGATTCGAGCATCGTAGGGCCGTAAATCAGAGAGAGAATGTTGGATTTCTCATTTTTTTCCTCTCTTTCCCTCCAACATTGAAGACCATCATAATATGGGGAAGAAATTTGATTTTTCTTCCCCTTTTATAGTCTCCAAACACTTGGCTCACAATGCGCCACACGTCCTCCTTTTCCCCGGATCTGTTTTTGCCCCGAAACGATTAAATTTTGTCCCGATTCAAGTTTCAAAATATATTTATTTCAACTTGCTTTAAATTATTTTTCAACTTTTGAAATTTTATTAAAAATTTCGTTTTTGGGTCACCCGAGACCCGATCGCTTCGTAAAACGCGAAAAATCCGACTATCTCAGAATTCGACAAAATTTGACAGGGTAACTAGATTTCGCGAGATGAATCCAATGGTGAGGTCCATTTCATCATCCGAGTTTTAGAAAAATTCAAATTTTCAACCCGTACCGAAGTGATAAATTATCGTTTTGCCTCTTTTTCGTAAAAGTTCAAATTTACCCAGGTTTTACATTTTTCCCCCCTTAAAAAAATTTCGTCCCCAAAATTCACACACATATGCACATTCAATCACATGCATATGCTACAAGTAATACAGTACTTATGATTATGAAAATGTACCTCCATCCTCGAACAAGTACGGATAACTGGTACACATAGAGTCTTCACGTTCCCATGTCGCTTCTTCCACACCTCGGTGCTGCCACAACACCTTCACTAGCCTCACGGTCTTACCTCGCAAAACTTACTCTCGGCTATCCATGATACGCACCGGTCCCTACTCGAAGGTCCCGTCCGCGTCAACAATCAGCTCACCCCAATCTACTATGTGCGTCGGATCTGGAGTATATTTCTAGAGCATGGAGACATGGAACACTACGTGAACATCCGATAGATTTGGCGGTAAAGCCAACCTGTAAGAAACTGTACCAACCCTCTCGAGTATCTCGAAAGACTCGATAAACCTCAGTGACAGCTTCCCCTGCTTTTCGAATCTGACCACTCCTCTCTTAGGCGTCACCTTTAAGAAAACATGATCACCAACCTCAAATTCCAGAGGTTTCCTCCGTCTGTCAGCATAGCTCTTCTGCCGGCTCTGAGCCGTGAGAAGATGCTTCCGAATCAAGTCCACCTTCTCCGAGGTATCTCTAATCAGATCTGGACCCGTGGAGGGTCTCTCTCCCACCTCCGTCCAACACACCGGAGAACGACAAGGCCTCCCATATGACGCCTTATAGGGTGATATTTGTATGCTCGCCTGATAACTGTTGTTGTAAGCAAACTCCACTAAGGGTAAATGTTCTTCCCAACTACCCTTCAAATCTAGGACGCATGCCCGCATCATGTCCTCTAAAACCTGGATGGTCCTTTCCGACTGACCATCCGTCTGGGGATAAAAGGTTGTACTCATCGTCAACTGTGTCCCCATGGCCTGCTGGAAGCTCTCCCAAAAGTGAGCCATAAACCTGGGGTCCCGATACAATACTATAGATACGGGCACCCCATGCAACCAGACTATCTCCCGTATATACAACCTGCAGAACTTCTCCAGCCTGAAGGTCATCCGCACCGCCAAAAAGTGTGCCAACTTGGTAAGCCGGTCTACTATCACCCACACTGTGTCATGCCCCCGTGATGTCCGTGGCAAGTGAGTCACAAAATCCATCGTGACGTGCTCCCACTTCCACTTAGCCACCTCCAAAGGCTGGAGCAATCCTGCTGGTCTCTGGTGTTCAGCTTTCACCTGCTGACACGTGAGACATCTACTGACAAAGTCTCCAAAGTGCCTCTTCATTCCACTCCAATAGTACTGGCGACGGAGATCAAGATACATCTTCATGCCGCCTAGATGAACCGCAAAATGGGAGCAATGGAACTCCCTGAGAATCTCCTCTCTCAGATCCGTCGACTGGGGAACCACAATCCTTCCCCTAAACTAAAGACTACCATCCGAGTGAATGGCCCATCCCTCGTCATATGTACCCGACCGTACCCGGTCCCTAATGGACAATATCTCAGTGTCTTGCCCTTGGGACTCGATCACTCTGCTCAGTAGGGAAGGCGTAGCCACCAAACTCCCCAAAGTGCCTTGAGTCTGACCCCTGTAATGTAGCTCGAACTATCCCACAGTCTCGAGCATCTGCCATTCCCGAGAAGCCACACTAGCCAAGACTCCCCGTGACTTCCGGCTGAGTGCATCAGCCACCACATTTGTCTTACCAGGGTGGTAATGCAAAGTGAAGTCGTAGTCCTCCAAATACTCCATCCACCTAAGTTGCCTCATATTGAGGTCCTGCTGTGTAAAGATGTATTCAGACTCTTGTGGTCTGAAAACACGTCAAACTGCTCACCATATAAATAGTGCTGCCAAGCCTTCAAGGCAAAGACAATGGCCGCCAACTCCATGTCATGCGTGGGGTAATTATGTTTGTGGTTCTTTAATTGCCAAGAACCATAAGCCACCAACATCCCGGACTGTATCAAAATGCAACCAAGTCCATCCTTGGAGGCATCACAATATACTGTGTACCTCTGTCCCTTCTCTGGGACTATCAGAATAGGAGCTGAAGTAAGCATCCTCTTCAACTCTTGGAATGCCTTCTCGCACGAATCATCCCACTAAAACCTGACCTCCTTCCGGGTCAATCTCGTCATAAGTGCAGCTAGTCGGAAGAAGTCTTCAATGAACCTCATGTAATACCCTGCCAATCCCAAGAAACTACATATCTCGAAGACTGACTTCGGTCTTTCCCAACTCATGACTACCTCAACTTTCTCCGGGTCAACTGACACACCCGAAGTCGACACTACATGTCCCAAAAATTTTACCTCCGTCAGCCAAAACTCACATTTGCTGAACTTGGCGTACAACTGGTGGTCCCTCAAGGTCTGGAGAACAACCCTCAAGTGACCCTCATGATCCTCCTCAGACTTGGAGTAGATCAAAATGTCGTCAACGAAGACCACTACAAATTGGTCTAGGTAGGGTTGAAACACCCTATGCATGAGATCCATGAATGCCGCCAGGGCATTCGTTAATCCAAAAGGCATCTCAGTGAACTCGAAGTGCCCATACCGCGTCCTAAACGCCGTCTTAGGGATATCTGTCTCCCTAATCCTCAACTGATGGTACCCCGTGCGGAGATCTATCTTGGAGTAGACCCGCGCTCCTCTTAGTTGATCAAATAAGTCATCAATTCTTGGCAAAGGGTACCTATTCTTGATAGTCACTCGATTCAACTGTCGGTAGTCTATGCATAGCCGAAGGGTCTTGTCCTTTTTCTTGGCGAACAACACCGGAGCGCCTTAAGGTGAAGTGTTCGGTCTAATAAAGCCTCTGTCCAATAACTCTTGCAATTGGACCTTGAGTTCTTGCAACTCAGATGGCGCCATCCTATGTGTAGTCATAGAAATGGGCGATGTTTCGGGATGCAACTCAATGGTAAAGTCTACGTCCTTATGCGGAGGTAATCCCGGAAGTTCATCCAGAAAAATATCCTCAAACTCACAAACCACCCGAGGTAGACCCAACTTCTGTCTTACCTCGTCCTCCAGAGTAAGGCTCGCAAGTCAATCCATCAACTGTCTGTGCCATCGAGAGTCATACACGGCTTGGGGCAAAGCATCGTACATTTCCCCCTGAAACTTGAAACAAACATTGTCCGGTGTGTAGGCAGTTACCCTCTTCCGATCACAATCAATGACGACCCAATGTGTCGCCAACCAGTCCATCCCAAGGATGACATCGAATTTTGACATGTCCATGAACATAAGGTCCACAGTGAGTAGAACTCCCGAGATCTCTAACTTACAACCCTGACATATCTGATCAACACACACTAGCTCCTAGGGTTGAATTCACATACAACGACTCTTCTAAAGTCTCAACCTCTAAGCTCAAATCTCTCACACATGATGCAGAAATAAATGAATAAGATGCACCAAAGTCAAATAATACCCTTGCCCATAAGCGAGAGAGTAGAAATGTACCCTGAATAACCGATTGATCCACTAGCTCAGTCTGGGGTGTGATGGCGTAGACTCACCCTTGTGTCCCTGAAGTCCCGGCCTGCATGACCTGTCCTCGACCTCGGCCCATACCTTGGCCCATCTAGCCTGACTGCGGAGTCCCCGCTCGGAAGGTGGTAGGGGCCTAAGTAGCACCCTGGAACTGATACTGAATTCCCTGGCCCGTGGTGGGATAGGGAGAAAGAAAATATTTATGTGGTTGTCCCACTAATGACTGAGACTGTGATGTCCCATAACCCTGGGATCCCTGCCTCTAAGGATAATCCCGCCTCACGTGTCCCGGCTGGTGACATAAGTAGCAAGTCCTCTGACCTGCCTGATAGGTGGTCCTGAAGTTTCCCCTGCCTTGGGAGGATCGACCTTGACCTTGGCCTTGGCCTTGATTTCCACGACCCTGCCCCTGATGTCTCTGTGGGGTAGAAGTCCTTTGCCTTTTTCTCGAACTAGAATAAAAGGATTGACCCTCCTTCTTCTTGTCCTTAGCACCTGACTCTCGGATGCTCCTTGCGTCGTCCACCTCTTGCTCAATGGCCATTGCTGTCTCGACCATTGAGTCCAAATCCTGTAAACGGTGGCCCACAATCTTTCCCCGAATGGATAATTTCAGACCATCCTCAAACCTCCTCACTTTAGCCAAGTCGGTGGCCACATAGTCATCGGCGAAACGGACTAACTCGGTGAACTTAGTCACGTACTCCATCACCGTCATAGTCCCTTGCCTCAAGTCTAAGAACTTCCGAGCTTTAGCTTGTCGGACAGTCGCCGGGAAATATTTGCCAATGAAGAGCTCACAGAAATCTCCCCATGTCATCGCCTCCAAGTTCTTCGAGGCCTTTGCCCAATCCCACCATAGATGGGCTTCTCCCTCTAGCTGGAATGCAGCTAGCCTTATCTTCGTGGCATCAGAGGTGATCTCCATATCCTCTAAAATCTTGTCGACTTGTTGGAACCAACAGTCAGCCACCATCGGATCCGCCCCTCTCAGAAAAGTTAGAGGTTTGTGTGCCTTGAACCTTTGGAGGTTACTTGAGCCTCCTTGCCTCGCATTTGCACTAGCATGTGCAATGGTGGCTGCCATCGTGCCAATAGCCTCCATAAAGGCTTGTTGGTCAAAAGCCGGTGGTGGTTGGTTGTTGTTTCGCCCACCGCCTCAGCCGCGTCCTCTTCCTCTATTTGTCATCTACACACATGTTAAATAGCAACAGAGCATTTACTTAGTATCCCAAAGTAGGGATCAAAGTTCAAACATTGAGATTTACCTCCTTGTCTAACTAGTAGAGCATATGTCAACCACTAGTAGACATCTACCCCGTGAACCACCCCGTTCATTTGTTTTCTGACCCCTAAGGTTATGTTTTCTAACGCTAGTGTGTTCATTTTCATATACATCTTACCATGCATATAATCCACATAGCATATAACACATGACATGTAAAAAGTAAAGCACACAACATGAAATGCACAATGGATGCAATGGTCTAAACCCATGCCCCTCAAGCCCTAGGTAAATCGTATACCTAAACTCTGATACCAAGCTGTGACGCCCCAAAGATCGGGGGTCCTTAATTTAATAAAATTCGGGCAGAGTCTCCGTTGTACGGGGAGCTCTACCCAAAAACACAACCTGTGCAATCATATAATATTGACCACACCGGGTTCATTTATGAGTAAACATTGACCACACCGGGTCTATTTATCCATACTCATATAATAATATGCAATGCTACATTAAAATAGTCCATATGAATTCAATTACAATTCTTTTACATAAAATTACTTGTTCAAAACGAATTTATATGAAGTTTTACAAAAATAAGATTTAAAAGCCACATGTCGGCTTTTCTTCAACCATGGGGGTCCGATTGAGAGCCGTCTGCTACGCTTATCCCGCACCTGAAATGTTGTCCCATAAAGGGTGAGCCATACTCAATAGGGTATCTCCTAAAGAGGCTACTCCCCAACCTAGATGTATATGAAATGTTCACATGCAACATTTAACAAGCAACAACCATTCCAATCAAGAATATGCAATTCAATGATAGGAATTACCATGTCATGCCATGAAATGAGATGAGACTTACTCATGTAACTTCAACCCGAGCCCTCACTAGCTCCCACAACACATGCCATGTCATGTATTTAAAACCGGACATTCCAAGCCCCGCCATAGATGTTGTACATCCAATGACCATTTTAAAATCTCCGGGTCTTTCTTGGGGTGGGCATTTATGGACTTACACCAAGGGTAACCCAACCCACACGGAATTTATGGACTTCTACCGAGGGTTCCGAGTACACCCACACACTTTATGGACCGAACAAAGGGAGTGCATACCCCAACTACCGGGTCTTGCACTCGAGGGATCTTCTAGCCCATCTTGCTAACCCCAACCCTATTTACCATGCAAACTATACGACTCAGTCGAATCTTCAATCCAACCTTCCCGAGCCCTCCCATCATTCACCATATGTGGTGTTTGATTACAACCATGCATACACACCTCCACTCATGCTCAATGTTCATGAATGTGATGCCTCCGTGCATAATACAATGTAATGTACATTTGCAATACAACAATCATGTCCAATATGCTATAAATGCTATAGGACCCAATTAACCACACATCAACATACTCCATGACAATTTATATCCCAAGCATATAATCACCATTATCCATTTCAATGTCAATATATCAATAAATATATATTAACATTTATACCCAACAACAAATCACAAGTATGTGTATATCAAGATTTCGTACAACACAATTTCCAAGCATATTATCACATAATCATGATATCAACACACTAAAATCATTAAGGCATCATGTAAACACATAACATGCCCACACATCACATTTGTCCAAGAAATTACATGCTTAACAATTTCTAATTATCAATTCACACTAGGATTAATTTCTATTCATTTCCAATACCCATTTCATCACAATAGACGATTTTTAATAATTTCTAACAAGCTAACCATTCCATATATTCACCCTAGGTTGGAAATAAATCTAATTAGGGAGAAAACCCTACCTCTTGAAGCGTAAAATATCCGTAGGAAGTTTCAAGAACACAACTCAAGTTCTTAAAATTTGATTTTCCAAAATTCCGTTTCTTGAACTTCGGTGAAATTAGCTCTTTTTGGTACGTAGGCGTAGCCCTCGTCGAGTCGAACTACTTTAATTCTTGGCTCGTGTTGATTCGAGCATCGTAGGACCGTAGATCGGAGAGAGAAGGTTGAATTTCTCTCTTTTTTCCTCTCTTTCTCTCCAACGTTGAATACCAGCAGAATGTGGGGAAGATATCTGATTTTTCTTCCCCTTTTATAGTCTCCAAATACTTGGCTCACAATGCGCCACACATCCTCCTTTTCCCCGAGTCCGTTTTTGCCTTGAAACGATTAAATTTTGTCCCGGTTCAAGTTCAAAATATATTTATTTCAACTTGTTTTAAATTATTTTCCAAATTTTGAAATTTTATTAAAAATTTCGTTTTTGGGTCACCCAAGACCCGACCGCTACGTAAAACGCGAAAAATCCAACTATCTCAGAATTCGACGAAATTTGACAGGGTAACTAGATTTTGCGAAACGAATCCAATGGTGATGTCCGTTTCACCATCCGAGTTTTAAAAAAATTTGAGTTTTCAACCCGTATCGAAGTAATAAATTATCGTTTTGCCCATTTTTCGTAAAAGTTCAAATTTACTCGGGTTTTACAAAAGTTGCAATTCCTGAGAAGGTTTACTGTTTGGACACGATTATCACTGTCCGGATACCACTCTGAAGACAAAAATTCCAGTGACTTTTCACTGTCAAGACGCAACTTGCACCGTCCTTATGCACCTTTTTAAAAGTTGGTGCCAGGTCTCGTCAGAAGTTCGATTTTATTAAAGATCTACTCCCATACCTATACCTAGGTTATTTTGTATAAATAAGGGGCTCTCACATGTTGAGAGAGCATCCTGGATCACAACATTTTTCATTATTTATGCTTTGGAGATTATTTATGTCTTGTGAGTAATTTCCTTTGGAACTCTTTAGTTAGGGAATGGATCTAGACTTGTGAATTGATTATTTCATGTTTTATGCAATTATTTTTCATATGCTTTAATTTTATATTTTCCTGAAATTATAGATTAATTTGAATGAAAGTTAGTAAAGTTTTATGTTTTGTCTAATTGTTTGACTATTCATTGACTTGATTGATTTCTTTGTATGAATAGTACTTATGATTCCCTGTGAGTTTCATAGAATTAACCCTTAAATTCTTATTTTCAAAGTAATCGCCTATTTTTTTTCAAAGTTAAATATTTCGATTGACTACACTGGCGTTGAAAATCAACTAAGATAATTGTAATTGCATAAACATATTTAATTGAGGATCATGAATAGATCCAGATCCCGAAACTAACGAGTTCCTTTTTCAATTAATAAATTATTTTTAAATTTTCTATTTTATTTTATAAAGCAATCTCAATGTGGTTCGACCTCAAACTTCCTGGATATTATTACTTTTTGATCGCCTACACTTGGGTGTACCTTTGGGAATCAAGAAAGTTTTTGGCTCCATTGTCGGAGATCAAAAATAAATTCAGAAGCAAAAAAGGAGGAATCCACCTTTACCAGTGAGCTACTTGCAGAAATCCTTTTTCTGGGTAACTTCGTTCCATTATGTAGTTTATTTTTTATTTAATTACCATTATAATTCTTAGTTTTACTTGTTTTTGTTTTAATTTTTAGGATAGTTGCAATCTTCTTTTATTTTATTTTATTGCATGTCTAGTGGTCAAAACTCAGACTCTAAAATTGAATCTCCATTTAAAGAGTCTATAAGGTCTGTAGGTTTATCGAGTTCATTGGGTTCTCACAAATCCGTCCCTTCTCCCATCTTTGACTTTAGTAGAATTGGTAGTGGCATGGGAGACCAGAATAATAATCGTGCACAAGAGGTTGACCAGCAGGCCAGGACTCTTAGGAATATCTATATCCCATAAGAAGTAGTGTCTCGTCATGTTTTGTCTTCCTTGCAAATGCTTAAAATTGCACAGTAAAGCCTGGCACAATCCAACTTTTACCACAATTCTATGGCCTTGATTATGAGAATCCATACTTGCACATGAAGGAAATCGAGGTGGTATGTGGGACATTTTAGGATAGCTTAGAATTGATTTGGCTGAAGCTTTTTCCCTTATCACTAAAGGATAAAGCCAAACAGTGGCTAAATATTCTGAAGCTCCACTCCATACTTGACTGACATGCATTACAAAAAGAGTTTTTCAAAAAGTTTTTCCCCATCCAAAACACCAATGCACTAAAACGCCAAATCATGAATTTTGTTGTCAAGGAAGGGAAAATATTTTACCAGTATTGGGAGAGATTCAAAGATATGCTCCATGCTTGCCCCCACAATGGTTTTGAAAACTAGACTCTTGTAGGATTTTTCTATGATTCTCTTCCTACCCTTTTGCTATAATTTGTTGAGATGATGTCTTAGGGAGAGTTCATGGGAAAAAGTCCTGATAAGGCTTTTGATTTTTTTTAACACACTATCTGATAGTTCCTAGATGTGGGACTCAGCCTCACCTGCTAGTTTGGAAAATAGAGCTACCACTTCCCAAGGAGGAGGAACATGCTTTAAAAAAGGACGATGACCTTCGGGCCGAGATGGACACCTTGTCTCGAAAGCTTGAAGCTTTAGAGATGAGGAATGTTAATGAGGTCACTATTGTGCCTCCCCCAAAAGAAATCCATATGATATGTGCTTTATTGGGGCACCCTACGTGGAGTGTCCCACTATGCATGCTTTTAAGGAGGCTTTGTTGGAACACTCCAACAAAATTTCCGGGTACAATAAGCCTTACTCCAACCCCTACTTTAAAACTTACAATCTAGGGTGGAAAAATTACCCAAATTTTGGTTGGAAGAACAACCTACAAGCACAACAACCTCTAGTAAAATAACCACCACAAGGACAACCACCACCACCTCAATACCCACCTTACCAACCACCATAAAAACATAGTTTGGAGGACACATTGAATCAGTTCATGCAAGACCAAATGAATTTTAACAATCAAACGACTGAATTCAAATGCCAAACTACTTAATCTCTAGATGATATTAAGAGTTACATTCAAAAATTAAGCCAGTTGATGACTACACAAGAGAAGGGCAAGTTTCTTACCCAACCCAAACCACCACAGGGTTAGTTTCAAATAGATGTTTCTCCCATTTCTGATGCTCTCCAGGAGCATATACAGTCCATTACCACCCTTAGGAGTGGTAAGATTATAGAAAAGACTATAGCTTCCCAAGACTCTAATTCCACTATCAAGTCTACACCAATTGTCCATGATGAGATTGCACCTGAGGGGATAGAGGATTTACCATGTCTTATACCAGCTCCCTTTACCCAAAGGTTGATAAAGCAAAATAAGGTAAATCACCATGCTGAAATCTTTAACTTGTTCAAACAATCCAAGATAAATATTTCCTTGCTCGAAGCTATCAAACAGGTCCCCTCTTATGTCAAGTTCTAAAGGACTTATGCACTGTCAAAAGGAATATCAACGTGCAAAAGAGGGATTTTCTTACAAAGCAAGCTATTAGTGCCATCATTCAACTCAAAACCTCACCAAAATATAAAGATTCGGGTTGTCCAACTATTTATTGTGTCATTGAAAACTTCAAAATTGAGCATGCTTTACTTTATCTTAGAGTCAGTGTCAACTTACTCCTATATTCAACCTACCAACAGTTAGGTCTGAGTGAGCTTAAAACCACATGAATCATTTTATAGTTGGCAGATAGGTCAATAAAAGTCCCAAGGGGAGTGATTGAGGATGTTCTTGTCTAGGTGGATAAGTTCTGCTTTTTGGTAGATTTCATTGTCTTGGATACCCAGCCGGTTTTGCATGTTGGCACTCAAATTCCTGTCATATTAGCTAGACCACTCCTCGCAACCTCTAATGCATTGATTAATTGTAGAAATGAGGTGATGAAGATTTCTTTTGGAAATATGACAGTTGAACTGAATATTTTTAACATTGAAAAGCAGTCTGGTGATGATGATGGGAGCGTAATATATGAAGTGGATGTGATTGATTATATTGTGCAACAACAGTTTGATAAATCATTGTTTTTGGATCCTTTTCAAACAAATTGTCAAAATCCTGTCACTGTCAGAGGTGGTAAAAGTTCTAATGTTAGTATTTTACATCATTCATAGGGTGACTTAACCCACCTGATAAAGAAATTTTTTTAATGAAAGGTGGTGAGGGGGTCAATTCGGAGTTAAAGTCGGATTGATCACTTAAGATGATTGCTACTTTGTATTGTATAGTAGTTTAATAAATTTTATTCTATGTCCTTTATTTTTATGTGTCTTATACGTTTTCTTTTAGGTTTGGTAAAGAGGTTACATTAATAGGTATTTCTATTCCTTTAATATTTATTTATTTTTATGAGCTTTCTAGATTTATTTTACATTGAGGACAATGTAAGATTTAGGTTGAGGGTGGGATAATTGCCTATTTATTTTTTATCTCTTTTCTTAAGTGTTTTATTTCATTGTTTATTTTATTTATTTGCATAATTGCATATAGCATTATAGGTCCATTACTTTTCTTTTGCATTTAGGTCTAGGTCATAGGTACTAAGGTACAACAAAGATTTTTGAAAAAAAAATAATTTTTCAAAAAAATTTAAGTGTAATTTATTTCTTTTTAAGAGTTGAGAAACTTGGATTTTTTTTTAAAAGACACGAGTTCCAAAGAATTGTTACTGTCCGGATGCTCATTCCACTATCCGGACGTAACTCTTCAATTAAAATTTCTAGAGACATTTTACTGTCTTGACACCAATCTCACCGTCTGGATGCGAGCATCATTGTCCAGACGTCCGTATCGTTGTCTAGATGCGCCTCCTCGATTTGACCTAGATGTTAGATGTGAAGGGACATGCTGCTTCATATCCAGGAGGATTAGAAGTGGCTTATGAAGGAACTCTTTATGCATGGTTGGATTCTTGATAGTCTGCATCTTCCATCTCCTGACCGTACAGGGCCATCTTCCTAGAGCTGTTTGGGGATGATAACTGTTATTGTGCATGATTTTAATAAAATTTTCAAAAAAATATGCTAATTTCCCTTTTAGTATTTAGTTAGGATCTAGTTAGTAGTCAAAGCATATAGTCGTAGTTAATAGAGTTAGGGCTTGACTTGTTAGTAGATGTATTTTTTTATGCATCAGTCATGTAATCAGAGCCTATTTTGATGATATCTATATATTATGGTTTCGATTCATTAGTTGTTTCATATTAATCTATTAAATACTTTGGATTATATGCATATAAGTTGATTGATATTGATTTAGAGTTTATTTGATGGGAACTTGAATGTGTCAATATTTTAGTATGTTATATAATTTTAGTCTATACTTCAGTATCATAGATTCCATTCCCAATTGAAACTTAAAAATGAGTACACGTGTGACTATGCTTGAATTAGTGATTAGAAAAGGATATTCTTACCTTAAAACTTGATATGGATAAGTAGAGATGAATTGTATGTCCTTTGTGAGTTTTGATCCTATCATTTTTGGAGTGACGTTGACATTTACTCAATAAAGAATTTTTTTATTCAGTTTTATTCTTTGAATAGTCTCATTATATTTTTTTTTATCAATACTAATTTTGTGAATGATTGCTTGAATTTGAATTATTTGCATAAGAATTTGTTAGATCATGTTTTGCAATTGACAAATTTCGTGGAGTCCATCGTAAAATCTCAACCATTTCCATGGTCATGATGCTATCAAGTTCAAGATCCGAAAGCAACATTGAAGGGAGGAGATCAAACGACAAACCTACATCATTCAACCTCCATACACACCTTCATGCTTAGGACAAAAGTAATGACCTAGACACATAAGATGAACCCCTTGTTATTTTAACTTAAGATGATTAGGAGGAAAATAGAATTGGAAGCGATCTTATTATGAATCCTAGGTGATTTTCAAAGAAAATTTTTTCTAAACAATTTTCATGTTTTAAAAACATAGATTGAGTCACAATCAGACCCCTCTTTGACAAATACCCTTTAGTGCTCAAGATGATATGTTTTTGAATGATTTTGGGCTTAAAAAACATGTAGGGATCGCCCTATGCTAGCTAGCCTTCGCTAGAGCGGTCTCTTGATGACTTAGGATAAAAAGGGAAAACGACATGGGGTTCAGCACAAGGCTCGCTTTATGAGCTCGCTCGAGCGGTGGCCATGGTCGCTTCAGCGATCCTGATCCTTGACTGGTTTGAGACGTTATTTTTCATTCTAGTGCCAACCGCCCTCCCACAGATCGAGCGGTCATTCACAAATATGAGTTTTCTTATAACTAAGACTACCCATATTTCGGACTCACAAATAGGGAGAGCCTTTCCCACATCTAAGTCAAGCCTTACGAGAGTATTTTGAAGAGAGAAATCTATCTTTCAACCTTAAAAGCTTCCACCACAACCTAGATCCTTAAGATCCAAAGGTTACCACTAGTGTTTCTTTCCATTCTCATAACTTGGTGTAGAAGATCTTGTTGGTGAACAAACTCATTGATGTGTTCATACCGAGGATTGTTGGTGTGCCCATAATTGATCGATGCTTAGACGAACCGTGCAGCAGGGAGGTCCAAGTGAAGATAAACCAGACGTCGAAGAGGGAGTTTTGGCAGAGAGACATAATAAGGAAAATAGCATCTAGCCATGCTGATGGTTGTGGTATAAGACTCGAGTACTTGTATGTTAACTTGGCCAGTAGTGGATTAAGTTTTGGTGAACTCCAAGTGGTTCCTCTTGGTTTTTTCCGAGGAGGCTTTTCCACATTAACAAATTGTTAATGTCTCTTATTGATCATTGTTTACACTTGCATTTGTTAGCACACACGTGCATTATGTGTTTGATGTGTTTTGATTAATTGATAACATATCATCTATAGTTGCTCAATTGGGTTTGTGGGTTTGTTGCAATCGCCTTGAGATTTACTTGAGTGAATTAATTACAAATTAATTAAAATAAAATCATCATTGTTCAAAGGGTTGGTGGTGTTTGAAAAGGGGTTCTCATCATTAATTTTCATATTCGATTGAGAAGAAGTAATTGAGGTAGACATATGTTTTAATCGGTAATTGATTTGGGCTAAATTTTGCAAAACCTATTCACCCCCCATAGATTATGTGTCTTGGTCTCCACGTGTATAATCGTGAGGGAAGATCCATATCGGGTTCCCCTCCCAGAACAACAGAATTGTGTTCCCAAGAACTCTTGAGATATTATTTTAGGCCATCTTTGAGATTATTTGAGCCTTAGCCTTATTCTTTAAATAATTTTATATCTAGAAGTCGTGATTGAGCATTTGAAGCAAAATTTTGTTTCTTAAGCCATACATATAATAACCAAGCCTAAAATATAATACAATTTCCTTTATCTTTGGTTATCCTGAGATTGAACTTTTATTGTTTATAGAAAAAGGAGTGTTGTGATTGACAAATATTATGAGAAATGTGAAAAGTTATGCATATTTGTGAATGTTTGCTAGTTTGCTAATTGAATATATATATATATATCTGTGTGTGTGTGTGTGTGTGTTCAACTTGAAGAAAAAAGAAAGAATGTTGAAAAAAAAATGAAAGACAATATGTCTAGCATTGAGAAAAAGAAAAAAAAAGAAAAAGAAAATAACAAGCATGTATTTGAAAAAAAAAAATATGAGCAAATGTTGTGGATTGTGCTTCTAAAGGGTGTTGAGTGAAAGACTATTGAAAAATCAGGTTATGTAATGTATTATTTTCTCGGAATAGCATTTTGAATTCATGAGTGTCTTTTGTTTTAAAACCCTAATCCCAAGGCCCAATTACAACCTTAGAAAAAAACCTATCTGATCTCAAGAGTGTATTGGTGGATGCATGACTTGTGTGAGTGAGGAGGGGGGTGGTGGTTGTTTGTTTATCATATATTGATTTCTTTTCATGAGACTATGCCAAGTCCTTTTTATTGATATTGTGGTTATTGATTATGAGACATATGTGAGTTACCTTTTGTTTTGATTTACATTAAATTTGCTCACATATGATACTATGGGGATACATAGTTACTATAATCTAAGTGAATTTGTTCTTGAGACTAAACCTTTTAGTGAGGATTGCATAGAGGCTAAACGTAGAAAGTGGAAAGGGTAAGTTATTCTTGATTGATTATCTGATCATGTATAGTTATTTACACACGACACATAAGGTTCAATGAGAATTTTATATATGAATACTATTGTATCGTCTTTAATTCTATAAATTGACTTGATATGAACTTATTCATGTTTTTATTAAATATATTGCTATTTTTATTCAGTTAAGCTTATTATTGACAGATTAATAGAAGGTTGTAAGTACCTTCATTGGAAACCTTCACGAGACTATACTCGTCTACTATGGGGAACCTAGGGGTTTAAAGACTTGTTGCATATGTTAAATAAAAGCGCGAGACCTACGAAAATGGATAAGTTGTTAATTGTTTGATTTTATTTTTAATTTTTGATATAGGTATTACTAGAGACTAGTAATATTTAGGTTGGGGAGTGTGATTAGCCATTAAAAGTGATATTTTATTATAGTTTATTCATGGCTAATTGCACATTATTTGAGCTAATATATGATTGACTACCGGGTTTTCAAATTAACTCTAGTTTTTAGTGATTAATTTATTTCCCAGGTAAAATAGGAGACTTGGAGTAAAATTCAATACGTTGGTGAATTAGTTGCCGAGGAGGAGTAAATTGGACTCAGGAGGGCAAAACCATAATTTGAAGCATGGGTTGAGATTTAAATTGGACGATTTGAATTCGTTGCCAGAAAATTGGAGCACAGAACCCAAGAAAAGTTGGATAGATAGCACTGTCTGAATGCAACATTGATTGTCCGACGCAATGATTGAAGTCAAAATAAATCAAAATTTTTGACTTATCCAAGCTGAAGTTAAAATCAAAGACAGAAAACCACCGCCCAGATGCACATATCATTGTTCGGATGAGAGTAGCAAAGTTGTAATTCTAGAGAAGTTTGACTGTTCGGACACCATCCTCACCATTTGAACCCAATTGATGATATGGACTCCAACCGTCTAGATGCGACTATCATTGTCCGGACGCCGCTTTGAAGATACAAATTCTAGTGACTTTTCACTATCCGGATGCAATTTGCACCTTCCGGATGCACCTTTTTAAAATTCGGTGTCAGATCTCGTTAGAAGTTTGATTTTATTGAAGATCTAGTCCCCTACATATACATAAGTTATTTTGTATAAATAAGGGGCTCTCACATGCTGAGAGTGTGTAACGCCCCAAAACACACCCTGGACGGCATTACATACTAAAACCATTTACATCATGAGAGCACTAATATCATCCATAAATACATTAAACTTCATTCATCATCCATAAAATATTTACATCATTATCCAAAAGAATATGCCCAACCATGGCATTTACATCTCAAAAATTAATTAAAGCAGCACATCGGAATAGCAAAAGAAACTAGACCTCACAGTGTCCAAAAGAATAACCTAGTCTAGTACAAAAGAAGCTACATCTCTACATATCCACCTCGGGATCTAGGTTCCCCTCGAGTGGAGCCTCCCAATGCCCTGACTCGTCGATGCCGAGATCCACCTCTAGCACCAAATCTGAAAAATGTTAGCGGTAGGGGGTGAGCACGAAGCTCTGTAGAAAAATTCTCTCAAACCCATACAAGGTTTAGAAAAGCATTTAAAATGGTCGGTCTCATTTTTAACATAACATAGATACATAATTTGAAATAAAACAGTGACATTTAAAAAGGATCTCAAGTTTATGTAAAACATTACTTAAATGAATAAACGAGTACCATATGCAAATAATCACCATTAATTGCCATAAACAATTTCCAACAATTCTTTCGGTAGGTGGCATACTTTAGGGTAACCTCCACCTCCCTTTATATCATCTTTGTTTCTCAAGCATCCTTACAAGGAACCTCTTGAGAATGGATGAGCATCCTTACAAGGAACCTCTCACAAATCATTACATGGCTTCCCAAGCATCCTTACAAGGAACCTCTTGGGAAGGGGTGAGCATCCTTACAAGGAACCTGTCACAATTCATTACATGGCTTCCCAAGCATCCTTACAAGGAACCTCTTGGGAAGGGGTGAGCATCCTTACAAGGAACCTCTCACAATTCATTGCATGGCTTCCCAAGCATCCTTACAAGGAACCTCTTGGGAAGGGGTGAGCATCCTTACAAGGAACCTCTCACAATTCATTGCATGGCTTCCCAAGCATCCTTACAAGGAACCTCTTGGGAAGGGGTGAGCATCCTTACAAGGAACCTCTCACAATTCATTGCATGGCTTCCCAAGCATCCTTACAAGGAACCTCTTGGGAAGGGGTGAGCATCCTTACAAGGAACCTGATTACGCCCAAAGAATAACACGGTAATTGTAGCACAGCTTTGGGGTGTCGATTCCACAGAGAGACAAATTAAAAGAATAATAGATAGGAACAAAGAAACTAAAGAAAAATATTAAATGATTACTGGAGAATAAAGATTAATTTTAAAATGCAAATTAAAGTGAAACAAAGTAACTAACGTAAAAAGTACTCAAATTTGACAAACAGTAAAGCGACGGGAATCCCTTGCACAAATCTGGTATTTTAATTATTCTTAATTTATTGAATAACTCAATTAGGAATTCAATTCCCAAAATTCCCAACCGGAAGGTATAGATTTATAAACCAAGATCAAACCACATGTAACCCTTTTGAAAAATCATTCCCCACTTTGAAAACATGTAAATTATTATCACTATTGAGAAAATCCAACGACGACAATATACTCAAGAAGCAATATTGCAGCAAAGAATTAAATCAATATAGATAAATAATTGATCCAAACATAATCAAGAACTGATCCATTCAATAGAAAAAGCATGACTGAATCCATAAATAGAATAAATTCTATGACTATTCGGAGAAGAAAATACCAACAATAAATTGAGAATGGTAAAACAAAAAAGTCTTTCTAATTAGAAATCAAATACATAAATTAAAAATAAATAAAATACCATCTACTGTGCAAGATCATCCCTCGCTTTACTTGAGAATTTAGTTACCCATAAATATAATGGACAACAAAAATCTCCCAAAGAAATAAAACAAACCGGTGGTCATCGGCCTGATTCTCGCGTACTGCTTCGTCGTCCGCCCTCTGCCCAGAACAGCGCCTCCTCCCACTTTTTTGTTTTTTCTCCAGCCGCCAGCCACCCCCCTAAGAATGAAAAAGCCAACCCTTTATATAGGAAAAGGTCAAAGCCAAAGTCCAGCCGCCACATGCAAGGAAAAGGAAAAGGGTTTTTTATTAAAAGTCTAACTCCTTGGTTTGAAAATAACATCTTCCTCCCTTCTCTTTTTCAGCTTTTCTATTTCAATCCCTTTTGATTTCAGCTTTTCTTCTTCAGCCCCTAAAGTCCAAACCCACTTGTATTTGGAAAAACTAAAGCCCAAATCTGTTGAGTGATGGGTCCAATTGACAACTGCATCAATTTCAGCTCTTTTTACTCCATGGGCTGCGATCAAAATAAAAACAAATATAAAAGCCCAATTGTAAATTATCTCTCACCAACCAATAATGCAATATTTAAGATGTAAAATATTATAAAATCATGCTCAAATATATTTCAATGTGAATAGATATTAAATTCAATAATATAAATTATATCTAATTATTTCTATTCACATTTTAGCATTTTAATCCAATAATAGGGTATTTAGAATGCACTTTCGCGCACTCATCACACCCCCCAACTTACTCATTGCTAGTCCCTAGCAATTTTCATGCCAAAACAATGAAAGAAACCAAAGAAAATCACACACAAAGGCCATCAAGTCACACTTTCCAGATTCACATATCAAAACAATCTTAGGAATTCAACAACCCCATCACAAGCAATCCACCTGAAGCAATCCACAGAGTGTGTGTGTGTTCCAAACTATATCCATCTTACCAGAAGCCCTGACACATGCAACGTCAAGAACATCTCAAGCGAAAGGTTCAACTCCATAACTCACGGGTATAAAAGTGTTTCGTGGGGAGATTCTCTCTATGGAGTTGATAATGGGTGTGCACACACTCTCATAGGGAATTAGGCAATTTTGTACAAGCAACAAGCAAACATTGATCTTATGATAGGAATACTAACAAATGAGACTTCCACCACTCTTTCCAAAATCTTACTTAGGATCAGAACGGTCAACACAAAAGGTTGTAACGTGGCTTAGGTTTGAGGCTATATAAAAAAAATGAAAAGGATTCAAAAACTTCCAAGTACATACAAATGGAATCTCATTAAATCTCTCAATAAACCACATTTCTCACTTGATGTACTCTTCAACCTTTCAAGTCATAGAATAATGCCTCTTTTCCTTCTTCTTTTTTTTTTTCTTTTTTTTTTTTTTTGGATCAAATTTGGTACACAATAATGTCACCATGGTATTTTTTTCTATTTCTAACCAGCCTCGGTATTTTTTCTTTGAAGCTTACTCACTTGAACACCTTGTAACTCGTGTTCTTTCCTTTTCTTTCTCTTTCTCTTTTTTTTTTTTTTTTCAAAGAAAATTCCACATCTAGTACATACTTGGAAGTAACAAGGGTAGGAAAAATCAGTGTATAGGTTATACTCCAATGTGGAGAGGTATGGATAATGTAAGCATATGAAAAGAAAAGGCTACATGTGTTTATTGGCTCAAACTTGGCTACTAGGGGTCCATGGTGGAAAGGGTTAGCTTGAAAGGCTCAAACGTTGATCCTAAGTTGACCTTCGTCATATCCCATGTATATCCACCATCTTACCACAAACCATGTAATGATATTCTCAAAAGAAGTACCCAATTCAACAGATCAATGAACGCTTATCACAATTTGCTGCATTGTAGGCTCTCAATCCTCTCCAAAACTCACATGAATACTTAAGCAAAAGAGTTCTCTAGCTACATGTGTCAAACCACCATCTTACCACAAAGCTTGGATGAGTGCATTAGGAGTTCTGTGAATGCTTCAGCAAAAAAAATGATTATGGTGGGTTTGAAGAATTCACGAAGATGGCTATGAATGAGAATAAGTACACATGTGAAAAGGATGCACGTGTGATGTAAAATTAAAAACATTTGACACATGCAAATATGCCACAGAGTTCCAACAAATATTTTAAATATTGACTTTGCACCACCACCCCCCAACTTAAATGAAACATTGTCCTCAATGTTTAAGAATCAAATTTGAATGGGAAGTAACTAAAAAGGGTAGAATACACCTGATGAGTGACGTGGGTTGTTCGCTAAGCACAAAAGATGGTAATCTGAAATGACAAAATGAAACTAACCTGCAAACAAAAAAAACAAAGAAAACAACAGCAGACTAAAAGGAAAAAAAATAAAAAATAATAAAATAAAATAAAATAAAATAAAATAAAATAAATAAAACAAAACAAATAAAGAAAAACATACCTGCATGGTGTGATCAAGGTTGATAGACCGGATCCTCAAGTGGAATGTCTTCCACGATTGGAACTTGTCTATCAATTAACACTTTAAGGCGCTGACCATTTACTTTAAAGTTCCGACCATCCTTAGGATCCTCTATTTCCACCGCCCCATGTGCAAAAATATTTTTCACTACAAAAGGCCCAGTCCACCTAGACCTAAGTTTTCCAGGGTGCTTATGGAGTCTAGAATCATACAAGAACACTCGATCATTAGGCTTAAACGTTTTTCTCAAAATATTTTTATCATGAAATGCTTTCATTTTAGCCTTATAGATTTTAGAGTTCTCATAAGCATCATTTCTCAACTCCTCTAACTCGGTCAACTGAAATTTTCTAAGCTTACCTGCTTCTCCCATGTCAAAGTTGAATTGTTTGATGGCCCAATAGGCTCGATGCTCGAGCTCTACAGGTAAGTGACAAGGCTTTCCAAAAACAAGCCTATAAGGTGACATGCCTAAAGGAGTTTTGAAAGCTGTACGGTAGGCCCAAAGCGCATCAACTAGTCTCAAAGACCAATCCTTGCGATCCGGGTTGACCGTTTTTTCTAAAATTTGCTTAATTTCCCTGTTTGCAAGTTCTACCTGTCCACTTGTCTGAGGGTGGTAGGCAGTAGAGATCTTATGTACCACCCCATATTTTTTCATTAAAGCTTCAAAAGAACGGTTACAAAAATGCGTACCCCGGTCACTAATGATAGCACGTGGTATACCAAATCGAGACAACACATTTTCTTTGAGAAATTTAATTACCGTCTTATTATCATTGCTCCTGCAAGCTGCTGCCTCTACCCATTTTGACACATAATCTACTGCCACAATAATATATTGATATCCAAAAGAAGGAGGAAATGGTCCCATAAAGTCAATGCCCCAACAATCAAAAATTTCAATCACTAAAATTGGGTTTAAGGGCATCATATGACGACGGGACATGGCTCCTAACTTTTGACACTTTTCACATGAGCGACAATAGATATTTGCATCCTTAAACAAGGTGGGCCAATAAAATCCACACTGCAGAATTTTTGCAGCGGTTTTCTTCATAGAAAAGTGGCCTCCACAAGCTTGAGAATGACAAAATTCCAAGACGCTGGCAATCTCCTCATCAGGAATGCAACGCCTTAAAATTTGGTCAGGACAGTATTTGAAAAGAAAAGGGTCATCCCAATAGAAATTACGTACCTCAGTCATGAACTTCCTCTTGTCCTGAGCGCTCCAATCCACCGGTAACTCACCTGCAACCAAATAATTCACAATATGAGCAAACCATGGTAGAGAAGTAATAGAAAGTAAATGCTCATCGGGAAAATCATCCCTGATTGGCAGGTGGTCAGAGGTATCCTCAAATGTGAGCCTCGAGAGATGGTCAGCCACTACGTTCTCCACTCCTTTCTTGTCTTTGATGGTAATATCAAATTCCTGCAAAAGTAAAATCCACCGTATTAATCGTGCCTTAGCATCCTTCTTTGTAAGAAGGTACTTAAGGGCTGCATGATCTGTGAAAACAATAATAGGAGAACCAATCAAATAAGCACGAAACTTATCCAAAGCAAACACTACAGCTAGTAACTCTTTTTCCGTGGTGGAGTAATTCATCTGAGCACTATTTAGAGTTCTACTAGCATAATAAATGACAAAAGGTTTCCCCTCTCTTCGCTGTCCAAGAACAGCACCTACAGCAAAATCACTAGCATCACACATGATCTCAAAAGGTAAAGTCCAGTCAGGTGGCTGCATTATGGGTGCTGAGGTAAGCTTGCCAATTAGCATTTTAAATGCCTCTTGACAAGCTTGTGTCCACTCAAATGGGGCATCTTTAGCTAGGAGGTCACATAATGGTCTAGAGATGGTGGAAAAATTTTGTATAAACCTCCTATAAAAACCCGCATGACCAAGAAAGGATCTCACATCCTTTACTGTCCTAGGTGTAGGCAACTTAGAGATTAATTCAATCTTAGATTGATCAACCTCTATCCCCCTAGAAGAAATAATATGCCCTAAGACAATACCTGAAGGTACCATAAAGTGGCATTTCTCCCAATTCAGAACCAATTTCTTTTCCTCACAACGAGTCAACACTCTCTCTAAATTCAATAAGCATGCATCAAAAGAAGATCCAAAAACAGTTAAGTCATCCATAAAAACTTCCATGCAATTTTCAACCATGTCACTAAAAATACTCATCATGCAACGTTGAAAAGTAGCAGGTGCATTACACAATCCAAATGGCATTCTACGAAAAGCATAAGTACCAAAAGGACAAGTAAAAGTGGTTTTTTCCTGGTCTTCTAATGCAATTTCAATTTGATAATAACCAGAATAACCATCCAAGAAACAATAAAAAGGATGACCAGCCACACGCTCAAGAATTTGATCAATAAAAGGGAGAGGAAAATGGTCTTTCCGGGTGGCAGCATTCAATTTTCTGTAATCAATGCACATCCGCCACCCAGTCACAAGTTTTGTAGGGACTAACTCTCCTAGGTCATTTTTTACCACAGTAACACCTGACTTTTTAGGAACAACCTGTGTAGGACTTACCCATTTACTATCAGCAATAGGATATATGATTCCTGCATCTAATAGTTTCAACACTTCATTTTTTACCACTTCTTTCATAGTGGGATTAAGCCTACGCTGGGGGTCTCTACGAGGGCTAGTTCCTTCCTCCAAATTAATTTTATGAGAACATACCAAGGGACTAACACCTTTTATATCAGCAATGTTCCAACCTAAGGCTGACTTATGCTCACTTAGGGTCCGAATTAATTTCTCACCTTGAGACTCAGACAATTCAGATGAGATAATAACAGGAAAAGTATCACCTGGACCAAGGAAAGCATGCTTTAAACCCTTAGGTAGAGGCTTCAATTCAACTTTGGGTGCTTCCACACTTGAAGGAATTTGTTTTTCACCTTTCTCAGGTAACTCCTCAAATTTCGGTTGCCATGCCCGAGTGCCATAGTCCTGAGTCCTATCAAAAATAGCACAAATATCAACTACATCAGATGGATCACTGATAGAATCAAACTCAGAATGAACAAGAAAATATTCAAGGGGATCAAAATCATGAGCTATAGAAACTCCCTTATCCGTGAGTGAGTCAATCATGTATGTATGGTGGCTCTCGTCATCATCTTCTGGCTGTTTTGCAATATGGAAAATATTCACCTCGAGAGTCATGTTCCCAAAAGACAGCTTCATGAGCCCGTTCCTGCAATTAATAAGAGCATTAGCTGTGGCAAGGAAAGGCCTACCTAAAATCAAAGGAATTTTAGAAGTAGTATCAACAACAGAACTAGTGTCAAGGATTAGAAAATCAACAGGATAATAAAATTTATCAATTTGAATTAGAACATCCTCTACCACACCCCGAGGTACTTTGACTGAACGGTCAGCCAATTGCAATACCACAGTGGTTGGTTTGATTTCACCCAATCCCAACTGCAAATAAATAGAATATGGCATTAGATTGACACTAGCTCCTAAATCTAGCAAAGCTTGCCCAAACTCATTATTTCCAATGCTGCATGCAATGGTTGGGCAACCAGGATCCTTGTACTTGGGAGGAATCCGCTGCTCAATTAGAGCACTAACTTGCTCTGTCAGGAATGCTGTCTTCTTCACATGGTGCTTCCTCTTGACTGTACACAAATCCTTGAGAACCTTTGCATAAGTAGGTACTTGTTTAATCACATGCAAAAGAGGAAGATTGATTTTTACCTGCCTTAGATTCTCTAGGATTTCATTGTTAGCATCCAGAGTTCTCTTGCTTGATTTTAAAGCTTGAGGGAATGGTACCTTAGCAAGACTCTTTGTCACCTCAGGTTCCTTGGGCAGCTCGGCATCAATATTATCTTGATCATCTGATTTGTCCGTTGTTGGAGTGTGTAATGACTCACCACTTCGTGTCACAATGGCATTCACATCCTTCAAATTCTCTTGTGCCATGTGTTGACCATGGGGTGCAGACTGAGCTTGAGAAGGGAACTTACCTCGCTCATTCACACTCAAGGAGCTCATCAATTTGGACATTTGGCTTTTTATCTCCTTGTTTTCTTCAACAACCTGCACAATTAAAGATTCAAACTTTTGGTTAGTCTTACCCTGTGTTTCAATAAAAGCATGCAAAGTGTCTTCTAAAGGACTCCTAGAAGATGTAGGTGCATGATAAGGTGCAGTGTATGATCTAGGGGGTTGTGCAGGTGGCTGATTTTCAGACTTCCAGCTAAAATTGGGGTGATTGCGCCACCCTGGATTATAGGTATCAGAGTAAGGTGTAAAAGGCTTCTTGTACATACCTAAGGCATTACATTGTTCCTCATACATCCCTCTCATCTCAGCAAGTGTGAGACATTCTTGGGCGAGGTGATCTACCCCACCACACACAAAACATGGTCCAAAAGACTCTGCATGATTAGCCACATGTGTTGGTTTTAAGTCCTTAGTCTTTAACACATCTAACTCCCTAGTGAGCATCTCAACCTTAGCCTTTAGGCTATCATCTTCCCTGAGATGGTAAATTCCACCACCAGTTGGGTTCCCTGCAGGTCGTGACCTATTTGTGCTTTCAGTAGCACTAGGTCCAGTCCAAGTGTGAGCTTTTTCAGCAAGCTCATTGAGGTATTCTATGGCCTCATCAGGATCTTTTTGTAAGAACTCACCATTACACATCATCTCCACAAATTGGCGTTCTCTAGGTGTAAGTCCCTCATAAAAATAGCTCACTAAACGCCAATTCTCATACCCATGGTGAGGACACACACTCAACAAATCCTTAAATCTCTCCCAAGACTGATACAAAGTCTCACTGTCCTTTTGTGCAAAGGTGGAGATTTGCCTTTTCAAAGCATTGGTCTTATGTTGGGGAAAATATTTATTAAAGAAGACCTGAGTCATCTCACTCCACGTCCCAATAGATCGTGGTCTCAGCGAGTATAACCAACTCTTAGCTCTATCCTTTAAAGAGAAAGGAAAGAACTTAAGTCTCACAACATCATCAAGTGCAATTTGATTATGAAAAGTCGCAACTACTTCCTCAAACTCTCTAATGTGCACATATGGATTTTCATTTTCCAAGCCATGAAAATTAGGGAGTAACTGTATCATCCCTGTTTTAAAATCTAGTTGGCGAGTATTAGCTGGAAACATGATGCATGATGGTGTGGCTGTGCGTGTAGGGTGCAAGTAATCATGAAGAGTTCTAATGGGTTGATCTTCGTGTTCACCCATTTCTTCGGGACTCAATGGATTGTCAAATAAAGGATTTAAAAAATCTGAGTCTAACTCTACCACAGGCCTACTAGCAAATCTACCCAAGGTGTCTCTATATCTGTGCATGCAAGGCAATGAAATACTAAAAGAATAAAAATACTATAAAAAAGAAAGAAGATAAATAATAATAATAATAACAATGCAGCAAGCTAAAAGAAGGAACGAAGTTACCGCTTTTGCAGACTGTTGAAAAGAAAATCTATCTAACAATTCTTCTACCGTCTCCCCGGCAACGGCGCCAAAATTTGATTACGCCCAAAGAATAACACGGTAATTGTAGCACAGCTTTGGGGTGTCGATTCCACAGAGAGACAAATTAAAAGAATAATAGATAGGAACAAAGAAACTAAAGAAAAATATTAAATGATTACTGGAGAATAAAGATTAATTTTAAAATGCAAATTAAAGTGAAACAAAGTAACTAACGTAAAAAGTACTCAAATTTGACAAACAGTAAAGCGACGGGAATCCCTTGCACAAATCTGGTATTTTAATTATTCTTAATTTATTGAATAACTCAATTAGGAATTCAATTCCCAAAATTCCCAACCGGAAGGTATAGATTTATAAACCAAGATCAAACCACATGTAACCCTTTTGAAAAATCATTCCCCACTTTGAAAACATGTAAATTATTATCACTATTGAGAAAATCCAACGACGACAATATACTCAAGAAGCAATATTGCAGCAAAGAATTAAATCAATATAGATAAATAATTGATCCAAACATAATCAAGAACTGATCCATTCAATAGAAAAAGCATGACTGAATCCATAAATAGAATAAATTCTATGACTATTCGGAGAAGAAAATACCAACAATAAATTGAGAATGGTAAAACAAAAAAGTCTTTCTAATTAGAAATCAAATACATAAATTAAAAATAAATAAAATACCATCTACTGTGCAAGATCATCCCTCGCTTTACTTGAGAATTTAGTTACCCATAAATATAATGGACAACAAAAATCTCCCAAAGAAATAAAACAAACCGGTGGTCATCGGCCTGATTCTCGCGTACTGCTTCGTCGTCCGCCCTCTGCCCAGAACAGCGCCTCCTCCCACTTTTTTGTTTTTTCTCCAGCCGCCAGCCACCCCCCTAAGAATGAAAAAGCCAACCCTTTATATAGGAAAAGGTCAAAGCCAAAGTCCAGCCGCCACATGCAAGGAAAAGGAAAAGGGTTTTTTATTAAAAGTCTAACTCCTTGGTTTGAAAATAACATCTTCCTCCCTTCTCTTTTTCAGCTTTTCTATTTCAATCCCTTTTGATTTCAGCTTTTCTTCTTCAGCCCCTAAAGTCCAAACCCACTTGTATTTGGAAAAACTAAAGCCCAAATCTGTTGAGTGATGGGTCCAATTGACAACTGCATCAATTTCAGCTCTTTTTACTCCATGGGCTGCGATCAAAATAAAAACAAATATAAAAGCCCAATTGTAAATTATCTCTCACCAACCAATAATGCAATATTTAAGATGTAAAATATTATAAAATCATGCTCAAATATATTTCAATGTGAATAGATATTAAATTCAATAATATAAATTATATCTAATTATTTCTATTCACATTTTAGCATTTTAATCCAATAATAGGGTATTTAGAATGCACTTTCGCGCACTCATCAGAACCTCTCACTCATGTGCATCACAATTAACCCAACCAAGCATACAATTTCCAATATTTATATCATTTTACAAGCATCTCTCCAAAATCCCCAAAATATATTATGTAACAATTCCCCAACCAACAAAAAAAATACATGAGATCACAATAACATCATTTTTATACCCAACACAAAACAACTACGGTTTTCGGAGTTCATAATAAAGAAGCATTTAAGAAGAAATACATCACTCTCCCAAAAACTAGGGTTTTAAAACTAGAAAAGAGGTTTCATGGGTATTAAACTCTAACAACATGTAATCTTTGCAAAAAGCCTAAGAGATGATGATTCTATAGCATATATATACCATTGATAGCAAAAACATACATATATAAATACCCTAGCCTCAATGTAAGTGAGTGAGAGAAAACCCCTACCTTAATGTTCTTGGAAAAATTAGGGCTTTGATCTTGAATCAACCCTTCAATCTCTTGTTTTCTCTTGATCTTGTGTTTCTCTCTTTCTCTCTTCCTCTCTTATGTTTTCTAGGGTTTGGAGTGGTGTAATGAAGGCTAAGGAGGTGACAAAAATGTATTTATAGTGGAAGAAATGGAGAAAGACCCGCAGTCGGATCGGGCTGGCTTTATCGGGCGTACCGGTACGCGTACCGGTACGGTGTAGCTACTGGAGTTCGGCGTACCGGTACGCGTACCGGTACAGTTTGACTGCCAGATTTTTGTTTCAACTTCCAATGCAGTTTTGACCCATTTAGAGGTCGAATTGGAAAATTTTCATGAGACATACTTTTGTAGCCCTAGATGTCTACTATCTACTGTAAAAATTTCAGATCAATTGGATTTAAGGATAAAAAGTTATGGCCCAAAAAACTAAGTAGTGTTCAATACCCATTTTTACCCAAATTCTCGCTAAAGTGTATTTTAACTCCGAGACACTTCCTAACTTCCAATACATCCATATTACCACTCCCAATGTTTTTCGACCTTCCGGATTCAATGGAATCATTATTTTGACCTACAAACTTTTAGAAACTTGTCTAATCACCCTTTCCAAGTTTAAACATCTTCGACACGTAACTTCCCAATCAAATTATCTCCATAGCATTTATTCCTACGGTTTATTCTTATGTCACTACATATATCTACATCTTTACAAATATTATTTACTATATATATATCTCTATAAATATATAAAAGAAAATTCGGGGTGTTACAATCCACCCCCCTTAAAGAAAGTTTCGTCCTCGAAACTTACCTCAAGTAGCGAACAAATATGGATACTTCTCCCGCATTTCTTGCTCCGGTTCCCATGTAGCTTCTTTCACCCCATAATGTCGCCACAAAACCTTCACGAGTCGGATGACCTTGTTGCGGAGCACCTTTTCCTTGGCATCAAGAATCTCCACCGGTTGTTCTTCATATGTTGCTCTGTCTTGGATTTCAATCTCCTCCAAGTTCACGACTGGAGTTGCATCCGAGTGACACCTCCTCAACATGGACACGTGGAATACATCATGTACTCCGGATAGCTGGGCTGGTAGTCGAAGTTGATATGCTGCCTTGCCTATCGCTTTGATTATCTCAAACGGTCCAGTATATCTTGGCGCTAGCTTCCCCTTCTTGCCGAATCGAAACACGCCCTTCTTAGATGACACCTTGAGAAATACGTAGTCTCCCACCTTGAATTCTAAGGGTCTTCGTCTGTGGTCCGCATAGCTCTTCTGTCTACTTTGTGCCGTCTGTAGCCTCTCTCGGATGAGTTGAATCTTCTCCGTAGTTTCTCGAACAATGTCCGGTCCCAACAAACTACTCTCACCGGCTTCTAACCAACACGTCGGTGATCGGCATGGTCTTCCATACAATGCTTCATACGGTGTCATCCCAATACTTTCCTGATAGTTGTTGTTGTAAGCAAACTCCACTAACAGTAAGTGGTCGCTCCAACTTCCCGTGAAGTCCAATACACAAGCCCGCAACATGTCTTCTAGAATCTGGATTACCCTCTCGGATTGGCCATCCGTTTGGGGATGAAAAGCGGTGCTGAAGTGCAACTCTGTCCCCATAGCTCTTTGAAGACTTTGCCAAAATTGCGCTACGAAACGAGAATCACGATCCGACACAATGGATAGTGGAACTCCATGCAATCTCACTATTTCGCGAATATAGAGCTTGCTCAGGGTCTCTAACGTGTCGGTGGTCTTCATACCCAAGAAGTGAGCGGACTTGGTGAGTCTATCAACGATGACCCATACGGCATTATGCCCTCGTGAATTCCGTGGAAAGCCAGATACGAAGTCCATGGTGATGTGATCCCACTTCCACTCTGGGATAGGCAAAGACTGTAGGACTCCTCCTGGCCTTTGGTGCTCAATCTTCACCTGCTGGCACACCGTACATTTTGCCACATACTTGGCCACATCTCGCTTCATTCCCCTCCACCAGTATTGACGCTTCATGTCCCTATACATCTTTGTGCTACCAGGGTGGATAGCAAACTTGTAGCGATGACACTCTCCAAGTATTTCCTCCTTTAGGGACGAATCATTGGGAACACATAGCTTCTCCCCATATCTCAACTCTCCATTCTTCCAAGACCATCCTTCCATCACTTCTCCATTCTCTAATCGGGCTCTAATCAGATCGAGTTCCGAATCCAGGCATTGCAACTCCACCACTCGTTGCATAAGCGTCGGTTGAGCTATAAGGTTGAATATAGAGGGTTGATACTCCGGTCCATCCACCCATAGATCGTACTCCTCCAATGCATCAATCATTTTCCACCTATTTACTGCAAGAGAATTGATTTCACCTCGAGACTTCCTGCTAAGAGCGTCGGCAACTACATTGGCCTTCCCCGGATGGTAGTTGAGCGTGAACTCATAATCTTCCAAGTACTCAATCCACCTTCTCTGCCGGAGATTCAAGTCTTTCTGTGTGAAGATATACTTGAGGCTTTTATGGTCCGAGAACACTTGAAATTTCTCCCCGTATAAATAACATCTCCACAACTTAAGAGCAAACACCACCGCAGCTAGCTCCAAGTCATGTGTGGGATAATTCTGCTCATGCACCTTGAGTTGCCTCGAGCCATAAGCCACTACCTTCCCTCCTTGCATTAGAACGCATCCCAAGCCTCGTAGTGAAGCATCGGTGTAGACATCGTAGCCTTCCCCACTACTCGGAATAATGAGGATAGGTGTCGTCGTCAACTTCTCCTTCAACGTGCAGAAAGCTAATTCACACGCTTGAGTCCACGAAAATTTCTCCCCCTTCTTTGTAAGGCGAGTCATCGGCATCGCAAGCTTGGAGAATCCTTCCACAAACCTACGATAATAGCCGGCTAACCCCAAGAAACTCCGTACTTCTGTCACATTCTTCGGTGGTTCCCATTTCATCACGGCCTCAATCTTTGCGGGATCAACCGCTACTCCCTGCTCGGACACAACATGGCCAAGGAACTTCACTTCCTTCATCCAAAACTCACACTTGCTCATCTTCGCATATAACTTATGTTCTCTCAATGTTTATAGCACCATAGAGAGATGACAAGCATGTTCCTCCTGGGTCTGTGAGTAAACCAATATGTCATCAATAAATACAATGACAAATTGGTCGAGGTAAGGCCGGAAGACTCTGTGCATCAAGTCCATGAAGGCTGCGGGGGCATTAGTCAATCCGAACGGCATCACCGTATACTCGAAATGACCATACCGGGTACGGAAAGCAGTCTTAGGAATATCCTCCTCCTTAATCCGCAGCTGATGATACCCCGTGCGAAGATCAATCTTGGAGTAATACTTTGAACCCTTCAACTAATCAAATAAGTCATCAATTCTCGGCAACGGATACTTATTCTTCACGGTAACCCGATTCAACCTCCGGTAATCCGTGCACAACCGTAGAGTCTCATCCGTTTTCTTCACAAAGAGGACCGGAGCTCCCCAGGGTGAAGTGCTTAGACGGATAAACCCAATCGCCAACAAATGATCCAACTGCTTCCTTAGCTCCTTCAACTCCAAAGGTGCCATCCGGTAGGGAGCAATGGATATGGGTTCGGTTCCCGGATAGAGATCGATCTTGAAGTCAATTTCCCTATGGGGCGGTAATCCGGGTAATTCCTCGGGAAAAACATCCAAAAATTCCGATACAATTAACACCACATCCGTGTGGAGTTTATCCTTGTTATCTCCCATCAAGCTAGCTAAGAAATTCAATTGACTTCCCGCTTTCGCTTTTAAGAATCTACTACCCGTAGTAGGAAATGGATGGAAAGAATCTCGGTTATTCACAAAACTAAAAACGACTCCTCCCGGTAACTGAAATGTAATCCGCTTGCGGAAACAATCCATTACCGCCCGGAAAACAGACAACAAGTTCATCCCGAAAATCACATCATACCCCTTTATCTCTAACGCAATCAAATCCACAATCAATTCGTGTTCCCCAATGCGCAGCACGCAATCCTTGCAGACTCGGCTAGAGTCTAACCGTTCTCCCGTAGGCAAGCTAATATTCATGACATGCTCTAACTTCGCGAAACTCAATCCCAAATCAAGTGTGTATATCGTGCGTACAAATGAGTGTGTTGCACCGGGGTCAAATAATATGCGGGCCCAAGAATTATAAATAAGGACGATACCTTCCACAACGGCGTTGGCAATGTCCTCCTCCGACTGAGTCAAAGCAAATACTCACCCTTGGTTGGCGCCGCCGGGGGCGTGAGCTTGTATCGGTCGCTGCGGTGCCGGCCTCGGTGGTGGTGGTTAGGCTGCGGGTACCTGTCTGGCGGTCTGGATAGGCCCCTGAGGTGGAAAAACTGGGCAATGCATCCGAAGATGTCCCACACCTCCGCATGCAAAGCAGGATCGTGGGATAAAACCAGCTCTAGTCTGAGTGTCTCCCTCTCCTCGGGCTGTCAAAGGTCGTTGTCCCCCTGTCTGGTCTGGGCGACGGTATGGTGTTGGTCTCTGTGCCCCACTAGTGCTAGCACCCGTCCGGATCGGACCTCCTCTCGAGAAGCCCTGTCGTCGCTGGCTATCCTCTATGTCTCTCTCTACCAATGCAGCTCTGTCCACCAAGTCCCCAAATTCACGGATCCTGAGAGCCACCAACTTCTCCCTAATAGCCGGCCTCAGACCCTGCTCGAAGCGCTTGGCCCTGTCGGCCTCAGTAGATATAAATCCCGTAGCATAACGGGAGAGCTCGTCGAACCGCCTCTCATACTCAGCCACGGTCATACCACCTTGTCGTAATGCAAGAAAATCCGCCTTCATTCGGTCTCTGACTGATTCAGGGAAATATTTATCTTGGAAAAGTTGATCGAATTCTTCTCAAGTGAGTATGTCGGTGTCCCTTCTCCTCTTTATGGCATCCCACCAATAGTCGGCCTCCCTCTCAAACAGGTAGGTCGCCAAACCCACTCTCAACTCCTCGGCAACTCACATGCCGTCACAGATCTTCTTCACTCGGCGGATCCATCTATCCGCCTCCAAAGGATTGGAGCTCCCTTGGAAGTTGGGTGGTCGTTGCCGTAAGAATTCCCGAAGAGCTATCATCCTTTGGTCTCCGTTCTCATTGCCCGGTACTTGAGCGAGAGGATGAGCTCCACCATTGTGGTTGTTGTTACCATTTTGGTTTTGTACCAAAGTGGTGAGCTCCCTCAAGCATTGGTAAATGCCTTGCATGGCATCCGGAGGTGGTGGTGGTGGTGGATTGGCTTGACCTCCACGGCCACGCCCACGTCCGCGTCCCCGTGTCCCGTCCATCCTGCACATCAATCCATAATTTAGTTCCCTTGATGTGCCAGATATAAACTACAGTGATATGTAGGATGTCTTGATTTAAGCACAAGGCATATACAAAATTTAACTTAACAATTTCCTCCACCCTAAACCTACCTCTCTAGTGGTAATCCATAACCTACAACTCCCATGTAAGACCTAAAGCCTAGGCTCTGATACCAAATCTGTAACGCCCCAAAACACACCCTGGACGGCATTACATACTAAAACCATTTACATCATGAGAGCACTAATATCATCCACAAATACATTAAACTTCATTCATCATCCATAAAATATTTACATCATTATCCAAAAGAATATGCCCAACCATGGCATTTACATCTCAAAAATTAATTAAAGTAGCACATCGGAATAGCAAAAGAAACTAGACCTCACAGTGTCCAAAAGAATAACCTAGTCTAGTACAAAAGAAGCTACATCTCTACATATCCACCTCGGGATCTAGGTTCCCCTCGAGTGGAGCCTCCCAATGCCCTGACTTGTCGATGCCGAGATCCTCCTCTAGCACCAAATCTGAAAAATGTTAGCGGTAGGGGGTGAGCACGAAGCTCTGTAGAAAAATTCTCTCAAACCCATACAAGGTTTAGAAAAACATTTAAAATGGTCGGTCTCATTTTTAACATAACATAGATACATAATTTGAAATAAAGCAGTGACATTTAAAAAGGATCTCAAGTTTATGTAAAACATTACTTAAATGAATAAACGAGTACCATATGCAAATAATCACCATTAATTGTCATAAACAATTTCCAACAATTCTTTCGGTAGGTGGCATACTTTAGGGTAACCTCCACCTCCCTTTATATCATCTTTGTTTCTCAAGCATCCTTACAAGGAACCTCTTGAGAATGGGTGAGCATCCTTACAAGGAACCTCTTGGGAAGGGGTGAGCATCCTTACAAAGAACCTCTCACAATTCATTGCATGGCTTCCCAAGCATCCTTACAAGGAACCTCTTGGGAATGGGTGAGCATCCTTACAAGGAACCTCTCACAATTCATTACATGGCTTCCCAAACATCCTTACAAGGAACCTCTTGGGAAGGGGTGAGCATCCTTACAAGGAACCTCTCACAATTCATTGCATGGCTTCCCAAGCATCCTTCCAAGGAACCTCTTGGGAAGGGGTGAGCATCCTTACAAGGAACCTCTCACAATTCATTGCATGGTTTCCTAAGCATCCTTACAAGGAACCTCTTGGGAAGGGGTGAGCATCCTTACAAGGAACCTCTCACTCATGTGCATCACAATTAACCCAACCAAGCATACAATTTCCAATATTTATATCATTTTACAAGCATCTCTCCAAAATCCCCAAGATATATTATGTAACAATTCCCCAACCAACAAAGAAAATACATGAGATCACAATAACATCATTTTTATACCCAACACAAAACAACTACGGTTTTCGGAGTTCATAATAAAGAAGCATTTAAGAAGAAATACATCACTCTCCCAAAAACTAGGGTTTTAAAACTAGAAAAGAGGTTTCATGGGTATTAAACCCTAACAACATGTAATCTTTGCAAAAAGCCTAAGAGATGATGATTCTATAGCATATATATACCATTGATAGCAAAAACATACATATATAAATACCCTAGCCTCAATGTAAGTGAGTGAGAGAAAACCCCTACCTTAATGTTCTTGGAAAAATTAGGGCTTTGATCTTGAATCAACCCTTCAATCTCTTGTTTTCTCTTGATCTTGTGTTTCTCTCTTTCTCTCTTCCTCTCTTATGTTTTCTAGGGTTTGGAGTGGTGTAATGAAGGCTAAGGAGGTGAAAAAAATGTATTTATAGTGGAAGAAATGGAGAAAGACCCGCAGTCGGATCGGGCTGACTTTATCGGGCGTACCGGTACGCGTACCGGTACGGTTTGACTGCCAAATTTTTGTTTCAACTTCCAATGCAGTTTTGACCCATTTAGAGGTCCAATTGGAAAATTTTCATGAGACATACTTTTGTAGCCCTAGATGTCTACTATCTACTGTAAAAATTTCAGATCAATTGGACTTAAGGATAAAAAGTTATGGCCCAAAACACTAAGTAGTGTTCAATACCCATTTTTACCCAAATTCTCGCTAAAGTGTATTTTAACTCCGAGACACTTCCTAACTTCCAATACATCCATATTACCACTCCCAATGTTTTTCGACCTTCCGGATTCAATGGAATCATTATTTTGACCTACAAACTTTTAGAAACTTGTCTAATCACCCTTTCCAAGTTTAAACATCTTCGACACGTAACTTCCCAATCAAATTGTCTCCATAGCATTTATTCCTACGGTTTATTCTTATGTCACTACATATATCTACATCTTTACAAATATTATTTACTATATATATATCTCTATAAATATATAAAAGAAAATTCGGGGTGTTACAGAGTGCATCCTAGATCACAAACTTTTTCATTATTTCTGCTTTGGAGATTAGGCATGTCTTGTGAGTAATTTCCTTTTGAACTCTTTAATTAGGGTATGGATCTAGAATTGTGAATTGATTATTTCATGTTTTATGCAATTATTTTCCATATGCTTTAATTTTATATTTTTTTGAAATTACGTATTAATTTGAATAAAAGTTAGAAAAGTTTTATGCTCGGTATAATTATTTGACTATTCATTAACTTGATTGATTTCTTGGTATGAATAGTGCTTATGATTCCTTAAGAGTTTCATAGAACTAGCTCTTAAATTCTTATTTTCAAATTAATCACCTATTATTTTTCAAAGTTAAATATTCCGATTGACTATACTGACGTTGAAAATCAACTGAGATAATTGTAATTGCATAAACATATTTAATTGATGATCATAAATAGATCCAGATTCCAAAACTAAAGAGTCTTTTTTCCAATTAATAAATTCTTTTTAAATTTTCCATTTTATTTTATAAAGCAACCCAAATCTTCAAAAATAAAATTTACTTGTTCTTCTTTTTCTACCTTTTGATTTAATTAATCACTGTGGTTCATCCTTGGAGTTCCCGAGTATTATTACTCCTTAATCTCCTACACTTGGGTGTACCCTTTGGTAATCAAGCAAAACCCAAAAGCAACCGACATGCATTCGGCGTAGATCATTGCTTTTATTTCATTCAAAAATTATTGAAGTGTACTAAAACTTACGAATAAAACACAATTTCTCTTTCTTTAATATTTATCCCTTTTAGCTTTTGTTCCAATGTATGGAAAAAAAAACTCTTATTTGGACGTATATTGTTGTTACTGTTGGCCATATTCGGCCGTTGACAGTGTCATCTGATCTTTCAGCTTTCTTCGTGATCTATGCCTTCCTAGACGATTGGTTTATAGGCCTTAAGGTATCATCCATTAATAAAACAATCATCCATCTCTCCACTCAAACTTTTTAAGTGGTAGATACCCCCCTTTTTCACTTCTTGGACCTCAAACGATACTTCCCAATTGCAGACTATTTACAAAACTTGGGGTCGTTTATTACCAAGGGAAGACTAGATTTCTACACTGAGTCTTCTACTCTGAACGCCTTTTTCTTAACTCTTTTGTTTTATGCTCAGGCAACTCTAATCTTCTGGACCTTACTACAATCTATCACGCTTTGCCTAACTTCATCAAGTTCTTCGAGTTTCATGAGCATGGCCTCGTTATACTAGGCAAAGCTCAAGTTGTGCTAAAAAGAAACTCTTAAAGATTTTACTCTCATTTCCATAGGTAAGACTATGTCATGTCCATATGTTAGCTTGAATGGCGTGACCCTGGTACTCGGCTGTTTGGACATCCTATAAGCCAATAATGCTTTGGATAGTCTATCATGCTAACATCTTGGACTCTCTTTCACCATTTTGGCAATTATTCCCTTCATGGTTTTGTTGTTGGCTTTTGCCTAACCATTTTCCCATGCATAAGATGGATTCGAATGAATGACACTGAAAACAATCTACTCTGCAAACCTCTTGACTTCACTTCCTATGAAGACCGTGCCCTGGTCAGCCGCTAAGTGCTGAGGAAGTCCAAAACGATGTATAAGGTTTTTGTTGAATCATTTTGATTATGTAAGCCTGATTAGCCATTCTCATTGTTATGAACTTTACCCACTTGGTATAATAATCAGTAGCCAAACTGATAAAGGAGTGATGTTTTGTTGTTGGTGAAAAAACCTTTTTAATCAAATCCATAGCCTATGCTCGGAATGGCCAAGACTTTACCACTAGGTTCATCTGAATTGGCGAAGCTCCCTAAATAGGGTTGTGGCATTGGCATGTCTGGCAGCCTCTTACACACTTTATGCAATCCTTTAGGATAATCGATCAGTAGTTAAGTGTTTATCTTTACCAACTATTTTGGAATTTTGATTAAGTGTGTAAATTTGTGTTTGTAGGTGCAAAGGAGAGAAGAAGGAATGCTTCGGATTCAATATAAATGTGACAGAAAATCATGGGAAAGAAGTGAAGTTGAACTAGGGAAGCATAACAGGGAAATTAGGAGAAGACCCTGATGTATCGGTATAACTTGTATCGGTTCATCAGGTTGCAGAAACTCGATGAACTGGTTCATCATCCTTTGTACCGGTTCATCGGCTTTCAGAAGTTCATCATAGAAATGTTGTACCAGTTCATCATCCTTTGTACCAATTCATCAGTTTTCATAAGTTTTACAAAAATATGTTGTATCGGTTCATCAATTCTTTGAACCGGTTCTTCAGACACAAATAAGAAGCACAAGTCCTGAGCTCTCATCCGGTAGTCGTGAAGACTTCTCCATCCACTTGCACATTTCATGGGAGGGTACCAATACCTAGGGAACACTCTTTTGATTGGTAGATGGTACCTCCAAAGCTTTGCATTTGCACTCCGATTGGACGATGGTTGTGGCGAGAACAAAGCTTCTCCGGATCCACCATCCACACCTCATAACTTGGACAATGAGAAGGAAGATGGCATAGATGCTACTATATAAACACATTTATACACATTTGGAGGGGGAGCTATTAGTTTTTGCTTTAGTTTTAGTTTTACATTGTGAGAATTTTGCAAAGCTTCGGAGAAAACAACTAGTGTAATTTCCATCTTTGATTTCAAGCTTTGTTGTTGGATGTTGTTCTTGTGTTTAAACTTAGCATTTAGAATCAAATCTTATTGAAGATATTCCTTTCAATCTTCTTGGTTATTTTCACTTGATTCACATGTTGTTTATCTTCGATTTTGGTTTGATGGGTTTTGTTTCCGGCTAAGTTTTGGCGTGATTTGAGGGAGGATTCTCACTCGTAATCAAGCAATATTGATTCTCTAATGGATTATAACGAAAAGAATGCTTTTTAATTTGGAAAAATCAATTTTGAAAACTCGTTGTTGTGTGACCACTTTGATTTCTCGTTGATGGATCTTCCGGCGCGGGTAATGCTTGGAGATCATATATACATCGAAGTATTTACCTTTTTAACTAGTATTTTCTACCCACAAAACTACATATTGTTTAAATTCAATTTTGGTTGAATATTTTCCATCCGAGTAAATTTGATTATGAGCTTGGATGAGTTATCAATGAGAATATATAAGCTTGATTACGGTCAGATGATTTCTGAGGATTGACCGACTGCTTTTCATTTGATTTTAATACATTAGTTGTTACTCTCACAATTTTCCACAAGTTCAAAGAGTTTTCATTTTCTGTGTAAACACATCAACATTCGGATTTCCATTGTTACCTGAGGAGAAGACCTCGAATTTTTTGAGTTACTACACTGTAAACTTTTTTTACGCTTAGAAAACACATTTATGCATTTCAGAGGTGTGATCATATTTTGAGAGGAACAATTGAATCATTTTGGGAGAAAAATAATTTTGATAAAGTAAAGCATCTTTGAAGGAGACAAGCATTTTTGGCGGCGTTACTGGGGAATAACAATTTAATTTGAAAGGTGATTCAAATCAACGGTAGGGAAGGCTTGTGATTTCACGAGCCCAGGTACGTTCTTCTACTATAAATTATTGAAATTTTTTTAATTTTTGTTTGTAAATAATTTTCTATGTTTTCAATTTTTTTATCTGATGTCAAGTGATTCATTTATGGAGTATACGTGTGAGATCTGTACTGAGTATGAGTATATCACATACGAATGCCCTTCAATTCCAATGGTTCGAAAGTTTTATTTAGACTAGTCTAATGCAATACCGGATTCTCAACAACTTTACCCTAATCATTGGGGGAACGAACATTATATGTTACTGGTCCATCTCACACCACCACAAGAGTCCCTCCAATATCCCCCATACCATGACCACAAGAAAAGAGTTTGAAAAACATTATGGATGAATTTATGTAAACCCTGACTATCAATGCTCAAACGAACCAAGATTTTGAAGAGTTAAAAGACATCCTCAAAACATTTACTATGACAGTTAGTACTTTGAACCAAGAATAACAAGTTGAGCATGGTCAATGTAGTGAGAGTGATTCTTTTCCTGAACTACCATCTGAGGATGAAACTATTGGTACTCTTGAGGCCAAGGACTTTTCAATATCAAAAAGTACTAATGAGATTTACATCTCTAAGATTGGTGAAGGTACGAAGGTTGAGTTGAATGCTATAATTAACAAGGATCCATTTGGTATCTCAATCTTGGATTTGCACACACACACACACATATATATATATAATTGAATGCTCCAAAATGTGTCCGGTGTATGAGTGGATGGTTAAATTAGAGGAGTTGCTTAGACACCATATTTATAATCCATTTAAAAGTAAATTGGCACATATTCAAATCAGATTGATTATGAGTTTGTATATTTTCTTTGTACACAGTAGTTAGAATTTCTTATTTGTGTTTTATTTTTTTTTGTGTTTTCATTATTTCAGTCTTGTTAAGTTTATTTTGTTGTACTTATTTCTTTTTGCGTAGTTTTTTTGGTTGTTTTGTAGTTGGTGGTTTTTCTATTTGGAACTCAGACGATAGGTGTTTTCTTACTCGTATTATCTTGATATTTCTCATTGTATGACTTTTTTTGTATTGCGAATAATGAATGATTTAAGTTTGGGGTTAGGGTGCACAATTATTATGTTATACAACCATGTTCATTTAGTAAAATGAGAAAAATGTGAAAATTTTGAAAAAAGAAGAACAAAACATCCAATTTGGACTGTATTATTCTCTCTTAATTAGTATGAGATTTTTCAGTATTCAACTTAAATCTTGAGTTATTTGCATGTTAGCACATTATAGGAGTTTATTCTATGTTTAAGTATCATGTACATATTTTTATGTGAAACTCAACCTATGTACACCATCAGTATGCTAATTTTTGTAATTTATTAAATGAGATTCAAATTTTAAAAGGCTTGACATCTATAGTGGAGATGAATGTATTACCCTTGTAAGTTTTGTGTCGTTCTTCGTTGGAGGGTTAAAATACATTTACACAAATGACTATTCTTTTAAATTCAATCTCTTTCAATGATGTCATTATTTTTGTTTTGACTAGTGTAAAGGAGATAGTTAGTTGTTATATCTCAATGCAAAAAGAGTACCTTGCCATACATTTTTGGGAAATGATCATAGCCCATCTTTGTATTAATTTGAGCCTTAGTCTATTCTTTCTTGACATCACTTGTAGCAGTCGTGATTAAGCTTAAATAAAAATTTTATTTCTTAGCCACATAATTTACCAAGCCAAGCATAAATGCATTTATCTCACCTTGGTTATCCTGGAATGTGAAAGGGAATGATGGTTATACGAAAAGGAACAAAAAAGGAGAGAGAAAAGAAGAGGGAGATGAGTATTTGAGCTTATTGTTGACATCCAAAAGGAAGCAAAGACGACAAGAAAGAAATGAGGAGAAAAGACAAAGAAACACTTGTGGAAAGACAATGAAACATGGGAAAGATGGAGAAATGAAGAAGTGAGCTAATTGATTTCCAAATGAGGAGATATGGTTAAAAAAGTTATATTCTCAAGATAACTCCTTTTGAATTCTTATAACCCTTCGTTTTTTAACTACGCCCAAGACCACATTACAACCGGATAAAATCCTTTTTGATCTTGAGAATTGTGGCAAGTGTATGAATAAATCATGTTAGAGGTAGGTCAACTATACTACTTCCAATTGCCCTAACATTCTTTCATGAGATTATGCCAAGGTCGTTTCATTTGTATGATTGTCCGTCATTTCTAAATTATATGTGAGCTATGATTTGTTTTAAATTTTAAGAATTTGTCTCACATATAGACAATGAGTGAAACGTCTCTATCATTAGAGGGTCTTTATTTTGAGAGAAATTCTTGGTGAGATTTGCATTAAAGCTAATATTGGATAACTAATGAAGATGCGGGTTTTATTTGATAAATTTTTTAAAGTGCACTATCATTTCACATACACGCGAGTTTCTAATAAAATGTGTATGTGAATACTTTTACATAGCATTTAAATCTGAGTGTAATTTTTATGTAAATACCTCGAGTGAATAGTGAATTTTTATTAAATCTCATTGTTAATTAGGATATAATAATATGTTCCAAATTTCAGGATGCATAAAAAGAAGTTTGTAGGTACCTTCACGAGACAAAACTCGTCCACTAGGGGTAACCTATGGGTTTAACGACTTGTTGCATATACTAAATGCAATCGCAAATCCTACAAAATTGGTTTTATGTTATCAGTGTGTTTTATGCTTGCATGTTTTCTTATTTTTGGTTTTCTAGGGACTAGAAAAGCTTAAGTTGAGGGGTATGTTGAGCACAAAATATTGCATATTTCATGATTTAATCCTTCCACTTTGTGCATTTTTTTTTATGTTTATCTTTACCAATTATTTTGGAATTTTGATTAAGTGTGTAAATTTGTGTTTTTAGGCAAATGGGAGAAGAAGGAATGCTTTGGATTCAATACAAATGTCATGGGAAAGAAGTGGAGTTGAACCAGGGAAGCACATCAGGGAAATTAGGAGAAGACACTAATGTTCCAGTACAACTTGTATTGGTTCATCAGGATGCAGAAACTTGATGAACTAGTTCATTATCCTTTGTACCGATTTGTCAGCTTTCAGAAGTTCATCAAAGAAACATTGTACCGGTTCATCAACTTTCAGAAGTTTTATAGAAATGTGTTGCACCGATTCATCAATCCTTTGTACCGGTTCTTCACACACAAATAAGGTGCACAAGTCCCGCGCTCTCATCTGATTGTCGTGAATACTTCTCCATCCATTTGCACACTTCATGGGAGGCTACCAATACCTAGGCAATACTCTTTTGATTGGTTGATGACACCACCAAAGCTTTACATGAGCACTCCAATTAGACGTTGGTTGTGGCAGGAACGAAGCATCTTTGGATCCACCACCAACACCTAAAACCTTGGCCAATAAAGAGGAAGAAGGCATAAATGCTACTATATAAACACTTCTATACACATTTGGAGGGGAAGCTCTTAGTTTTTGAATCAGGGAAGCACAACAGGGAAATCAGGAGAAGACACTGATGTACCAGTACAACTTGTACTGGTTCATCAGGCTGTAGAAACAGTTCTTCATCCTTTGTACTGGTTCATCGGCTTTCAGAAGTTTATCAGAGAAACGTTGTACTGGTTCATCAACTTTAAGAAGTTTTATAGAAATTTGTTTCACCGATTCATCAATCATTTGTGCCGGTTCTTCACACACAAATAAGGCGCACAAGTCCCGAGCTCTCATCCGATTGTCACGGATACTTCTCCATCCATTTGCACACTTCATGGGAGGCTACCAATACCTAGGCAACACTCTTTTGATTGGTTGATGACACCTCCAAAGCTTTACATGAGCACTCCAATTAGACGTTGGTTGTGGCGGGAACGAAACTTCTCTGGATCCATCACCCACACCTCAAAACTAGGCCAATGAGGAGGAAGAAGGCATAGATGCTACTATATAAACACTTCTATACACGTGGAGGGGGAGCTCTTAGTTTTTGCCTTAGTTTTTAGTTTTAGTTTTAGTTTTACATTGTGATAGTTTTACTAAGCTTCGGAGAAGACAACTAGTGTAATTTCCATCTTTGATTTCAAGCTTTGTTGTTGGATTTTGTTCTTGCATTTGAATTTAGCATTTAGAAGCAAATCTTGTTGAAGCTATTCCTTTCAATCTTGTTGGTTATTTTCATTTGATTTACATATTGTTTATCGTCGATTTCGGTTTGATAGATTTTCTTTCTGGCTAAGTTTCGGTGTGATCTGAGGGAGGATTCTCACTCGTAATCAAGCAATATTGATTCTCTAATCGGTTCTAACCGAAAGAATGCTTTGTAATTTGGAGAAACCAATTTCGAAAACTCGTTGTGTGACCACTTTGATTTCTCGTCGAAGTATTTACTTTTTAGCTAGTATTTTCTATCCACAAAGCTACATATTATTCAAATACTATTTTAGTTGAATATTTTCCATCCGGATAAATTTGATTATGAGTTTGAATGAGTTATCAATGAGAATCAATAAGCTTGATTATGGTGAGATGATTTTCGAGGATTGACCGATTGCATTTCATTTGATTTTACTACATTAGTTGCTACGCTTGGGAAAAATATTTATACATTTTAGTGGTGCAAGCATATTTCGAGAGGAACAATTGAATCATTCTGGAAGAAAAACAATTTTGATAAAGTAAAACATCTTTGAAGGAGGTAAGCATTTTCCCAATGCATCTCAAAAGTAGATCACCATGCACTCCTTTCTTGTATAGTTCTCCATCAATGACTATGTACTTGACTATTTTTCTTTGCGTTGCTTGGTTGTAGTCACCATTGGGACATCTAAGGAAATTGTATAATCCCTTGTCTCCAATCATCTTCTTCTATTTAAAAGACCAACTTCTCAAAATTCATGCTTTTGTCCTTTATTGAAGGCAACACCCTTATTTGAATCTTGATTAGTTGCTCGTCCAGGCCATAGGGAATTCTTATTCCTAATCCCAGTTGGGCCAAATCATTCACCTAAAGGTTTAGCCCTCTTGGAACCATTCGTAAGGTTACATCATCAAAGTTTGATAGTAAAGACATTGCAATTGAGTGGAATGGGCATAGCTCCCAACTTTTGCATTGGAAGCTATCTTTTGGTGGCTATTGCATGTGGCCCTTTTCTCAGCCAGGTATGTTCTTATCATGTCGAGGTATACCCTTACAACCTACTTCTGGGGGTCACATAGACTCCCATTATTAACTAATTCTTCATTTGTTTCCTTATCATTCAGCCTTAGATATGGGCTGGAGGACGACCTCCTCAACTTGATGGACCTCTAAGCTCTTTAAGTTTATCTAAAGGACAATCTCTTTGGGTCTTCTGAATTTTTCTCGGCCTTGAAGTTTCATTGGTGCCACCCCTTCACCATTTAACCATATGTCATCCTTATGTACGTCGACCACAAAAGGGGTATTTTCAGCTATGACTACCTCTAGCTTGTTTTGATTCCAGAACATCAATTGCTGATGAAGTTTGAGGGGATAAACTCATTCAAGTGAATCCAGTTTCGGCCAAGAAGTTGTGTCCACTACAAAAAAGGTGTTACGTTTGCCTTGTTTCCTTCTAGTAGTTCAATTGGCAGGACTATTTTTGTCTTATTGCCTCCGCAAGTGAAGTTACTCACTGTTAGATCACTAGGAATAATGCCATCCTCTCCTTTCCCGAGCTTCCTCATCATTGCGATAGGCAAAGTGTTAACGGCTGCATAGTTGTCCACCAAGATTCGGCTAAAGTTTTTACTTAACAAATGAGCCTGGATGTACAACGGCCTCAGATTTTGATTCATCAGTTGGGTGAGTTTTCTAAAAATGACACCATTCGAATCATTTTGTACCTTGGCACAATCATTCCTCGGCCTTTCAGTTGGGCCGATTCCAAAACTTTGTTCTGGTGGGCTACTGTCCATCCGAATTGCTTCATTCAAAAAGCTAGAGCCTAGTCCCTCAATTTCTTCAATATCTTCTTCTGGCGAGTCAAGTTGCCAGCTCCTTGGCTTGAAGGCTGCTGGTAGCACGACTAGTGCCTTGATGTAGACCGAACATTTTGAATTAGATGAATTCTCTACTGTCGCTGTCATCGTTGTCACTAAGCTCCATTGACCTTGCCTGCCTATGGGCTATGTTTTCCTTCTCCGATTTGGCCTTCTATCTCCACATTTTATCCTGGATTTGTTGTTGCCGCCTTGTTTGTGTTCTTTTCATTGGCGGTGGCTGGTGGTACGAGAACTTGGGATGCCGAGCCATATACCATCTATGCTCGAGTGGCTCTGTCAACTTGATCATCCTTGGGCGGTTACGGTACCCTTCAGCCTTTGCAGCCTATTCGGGCATCATCTTGGTTGCAAATTCCTCATAACTCACGTGCTGCCTGCCCCTTGGGAGTCTAGGAAGATCCCTTTCTTCCTTGTCATTCGCTCTGCAACTGGGCCTGATGAACTTTTCAAGTTGATCTTTAGTGTCCTACCTCCATGACGGCTGATTAACCCTCAAAGGTTACATTTTCATATATATATATATATATATATTGGATGGGTTAATTACTTGTGATTCATGTTCAATTGTATGTAGGTTAGCAACAAGACAACTATTAAGAATGATGAAATCAACTAGAGAGTAAAATTTCTCCACTTGGACTAGAACATCCTCCACTATTCCTCTTGGCATCTTTACACTTTTGTCGGCAAGCTGGAGTGTGATGGATGTCGGCTTCAATTCTCCTAATCTGAATTGTACATATACAGAATAGGGAATGAGGTTCATACTCGTATCCAAATCTAGTAGTGTTTGCTCTGCCCGACAGTCCCCAATGGTGATTGAGATAGTGGGACATCTAGGATCTTTGTATTTGGGCGGAGTGTTCTTCCTTAAGATAGAGCTTACCTGCTCGGTAAGAAAAGCTTTCTTTTGCACATTAATTTTTCTCTTCACTGTGCACAATTCCTTCAAAAATTTGGCATAAGATGGTACCTATTTAATTGCATCCAAAAGAGAAATATATTTTTTTACCTATTTAAAAATCTCAAGAATTTCAGATGTATCAAATAAATTAGCAAGCATACGCAGTCTCTGAGGATAAGGAGCAAGGATAGAACAATTATTATCAGCAATATCAGACATCTTAGTTTCCTCAAGATCACCTGAGGTCTCTTTTTTTGTAGGCTTAGAGACCTTGGGTGGAATAGTCTTATTAATTTTGTTACCACTCTTAAGAGTAGTAATGGACTTCAGCTGTTCAACATTCTCAGAGATCTCAATCATATGTTGACCCTTGAGGTTCTTTTGGGGTTGAGCAAGGAATTTTCCATTCTTTTGTTGCATTGCCCCTATGGTTGTGTTAATCTTTGTAATTTGTGTCCTAATTTTATTTAGAGCCTGAGAATTCTGATTGTTAATGACATTCTGGTTATGAATGTACTACTGTAAAAAGTCGTAAGTGCTCCTTTTGTGGGGTGGTTGGTAAGGAGATAATACGAGTTGACCTTGATGGCCAAAACCTTAAACTTGTGGCTATGGTGGTGGGTTGGGTTCTGACCAAACTCGTGTTGTGGAGGGACATGTTGAGCATTAGAAGAACCAACATAGTTTAGTGATGGTTGATGTGTGACATGAGGATATTATTGAGGCTAGGCAGTGTTGTCGGACCTCCAACTAAAGTTGGGATGGTATCACAATCCCAGATTGTAGGTGTTTTTTTTTAGAGAGGGAGGGGGAGGGGGACTTGAACCTTTAATCTCAGGAAGGCAAAGCCTTCGCAAGGTAAAAAGTACTATTGGACCAAAGGCCCATTGGTTTGTAGGTGTTGGAGTATGGAGAAAATGACTGTTTTAGCTGATTAAATGAATTAACCTACTCATGCATTTCCCTACATAAAGGAATAGTTGGGCACTCATTCGTAGGGTGCTTAATGGACTCACAAATCGAGCAAGGGTCATCAAGCTTAGGCAAACTGGTCACCTCGTTAACCGTTTGAAGCTCTAAACTCTTCAATTTCCTTGAAAGTTTAGCAATCTTGGCTAGGAGATCATCTAAATCTCTCAACAAGTATTTCCCTCCACCGGACGATTGAAGGGATGATGATGATGTTGATCGCTCAGCAGGGTCTGAGATGTCCCAAGACTGGGCACTCTTTGCCAAACAATCAAAATAATCAAGAGTCTCCTCAGCTCTTTATGCATAAATTCTCCATTACACATCATGTCGATGAACTGACGATGTGCAGGGGTATTTTCCTCGTAGAAGAAAGTTACCTTCTGCCATGGTTTAAAGCTATGATGTGGAACAAAATTTAAGAGCTCTTTAAATCTTTCCCAACATTCATAAAACTGCTTATTTGGTTTCTCATCAAAATTTTAAATATGTTTTTTCAAAGTAGTAGTTTTATGAACGGGGAAAATTTTAATCAAAAATTCTTTTTGCATTTGATCCCAAGTGGAGATCGTCCGTGACTTGAAGGAATTTAGGCAAGTCTTTGTTTTATCTTTGAGTGAAAAAGAGAAAAGTTTCATTCTAGCCATTTCTTCACACATATTATGTTCCAGGAATGTACTAACTACTTCCTCAAATACCTTGAGATGGAGATAGCAGCTTTCACTTGTCATTCCATGGAATTTAGGGAGCAATTGGAGCATCTTTGGTTTAACAATGAATAGGTGTGCCTACACCAGAAGTATAATGCATGATGGTGAAGAAGAGTAGGTCGGTTGAAGATAATCTTTCATAGTCCGACCAGGTGGAACTATAATCGGATTATTCTCACCATTACCCCATACTAGTATAATAGTAGGTTGATCAATGTCATTGTTGTTATTCTGGGCAGCCATACATATAACTAGTGGTAAATCATGTCTAAGTCTAATAAGTCGGTATGTTTGGTCTTTACCCCACATGCAAATCTATGAAACCTAAAAATTAAAATTGCTTGAAAGTAAAAAAAATAAATAAATAAATTACAACAAATATACACACCTAGGCTCATGATGAAAATCACAAGATCTACCTGAATAGCTCTGTATCGCCTTAGATTACTGTTGACTTCCCCGGCAACGGCCCAAAAAATGCTTACCCTCCAAAGGGGTTACATTTTCACGAAAGCTCCCAAGCGTAAGAGCAAAGTATCATGTAGTAACTCGAACAAAAATTCCAAGGTCATCTCATCAGGGAAAGATTTGGAATCCAATGTGATTGAAAATAAAAAGAAAAAGTTCTTTGAAGTTAAGAACTTTGAGATTAATCACTAATGAAAATGAAATTCAATAATTAGAAAACTAGATAATCTTCAGAATTCATCTCACCTATAACAAGAATTTCTACTCTAAATCTACAACTCATCTGCTTTCGTATTCAAACTAGTACATACCCATGATTTTTAACTAAGCACTTGGACAATAATCAAAAGTAGTAATTGAGAGATAGTTTATGATGAACGAGCCGGTACTATACTGGTTGCAGAAAATACCATTAATTATCCATACCAAAACCAATTGTATACAGGTAATGGAAAAGTATGCTAACCAAATAAGTTTTCAAAAACACAATTTTAATCAAACAATCACATAAACGTTAAAACCCTAATTTAGAGTATAACCCTATTTCATAGGTTGAGAATCCTTCTTCAGATTATCCAGAGAAAGACTATTCACTTATGGTAATGTAAAGAACATAGGAAATTAAAGTAAACATAATTGAATTCATGAAAATAAAAATTAACTTGAAAGTAATTGCTTGTACTGAGAAATTGAATTTAAGCAACAAACTCTGAAATTAAAGACAACTGAATGTAAGATTGCTAGAACAAATGGAAGAACAAAACTTAGAAATAAGGAATAGTAGCAAAAACTCTGAAGAGACCCCTAACATTCTCTAAAACAATAAAGTTGAGGAAAAAACTCTAGAAAACTTTCGAACGTTGTCAACCTCTCTCTTCTTTCTCAAAAGGTCTTCTATTTATTATGATTGGGAGGAAAATCTTCAGATTTTTGATAAATATTTTCCCTAATATTATCTTCTCTTCCTATTGGGTGAGAATCCCCAAAAGATATGGCAAGATCTATTCTTTAGTTAAGTTTCCTATGAAAATCTACCTCGACATATCAGTAGAACATCCTCCAACTACCAGTAGAAACTCTTTTTGTGACCCAACCTACCGGTAGAACAGTAAAACCTACCTGTAGAACATCTTTCTAATGAAACTTCTGAAAGTACTGTGGTTTTTGCTACTGGTAGAACATCCAATAGGACTTCTCGGACAAAAGTACTGTAACATTTCCTACCGGTAGAACATGTTCCACCTCCCGGTAGGACTTCTCTGATGAAAAGGTATACAGTACTGTGAGTTTTTCTACTAGTAGAACTTCTATTATTTTTCCAAAATTGATCTCTAAGACCTCAACTTCATCCTTTCTCGAGCAACTTAATCCCAACTCTTTTATTGTCATTAAATCAATGCTTATTCTTCACATTTACACCTAAAATACCTGCAACATAGAAATTAAAGCTTAACACGCAAACTATACTAAAGAAAGTGAATTAGTTCACTAGCAAACCTAAAGTAATTATGTTAAGCTATAAAATAATGAAGTGTTGAAGTCTCAACACTTACCTCATACAATTGTTTAGAGATCCTTCCCCACTGGCTTCTAATTGAACCACTGCTTTTAAAACTACAATATGCCCTACAAACTCCCTTGGCTTAGCCTACGAATTCTTGCTCAGTTTATTCATATCATCCTTGGTATTAAAATTTGTATCCAGACGGTGGTGGCAGTTCTAAGGTGGTAGGGGATCGGGGTGGTGGTTCAGTGATGTGGCAATTACAGAAGAATACTAATAGAAGAACACATGAAAATTGGGGCGACAAATAAGGAATCTGGAAGATTATGTTGTTCTTAGATTGTGTGTGCTGGGTTGGGTGTCATTGGGTTTGGCTCGTGCTAGATTGTGCATGTTTTGTGTTGGATTTATGCGTGTGTGTCTATTGAGCTGTATGTTGATAACTTCAATTGGTGCTTGACAAAAGAGGAGTCGGGGATGAAGTTGGTGTTGTGTAGATTTTGCATGGGTTATTGGTGTTCGGCTCGAGGGGGAGAAATTTATTTGTTTTATCATTTGTTTGGAATTAATGGAATATTTGAGAATAAAAATTTTAGAAATCTGTCCTGGGTAATGTTGTCTATTCAAAAAACTTGAAACCATATGATTTCCACATGTCAAGTAAAATTCAAAATCGAAATACCTCTAAATAGGGTGAAACAATTAAAACAGAAAGGATCGTAGCCGCTATCCGTCATAATATATATATGGTGTGTTTGAAAGAAATGTTGGATGGGATAGGATAGTAGTTTCCCATCTAACCTGCTCTAGTGGATCAGTCATGTATTTTGGGTAGCCAACGCCTCATGTGGATCTTACGGGGATATAATATTTTAGCTCCATTAATTGGACCATTGATGCATTAATTGTTAGCAGCTTTTGGTAGTATTTTACCAAAAAAAAAAAAGTTGGCTAAAAGCAATTGAAATATACTTTTTGGGGGCAATATGATAATTTTCAACCATTCCCGGTCTAACACCCACCCATTTATCCCACATCATCCGTGAGTTAAAACTATTCAAATCAAAAGGCTTTAAGTTTCACTACTACCGAGGAAATTCAATTGTTACTTTTATCTCCACTATTTTTTTAACCAAATAAGAGATGTCGGGCCCCCAAGTCATTTTTACCCAATCCAACCCATTAATTCCCAATTATCCGGTGAACACAAACACTCCCATAGGGACAAATAGAAGACTAAAATTAGGTTAATCTTGAAAGCTTTTTAAAACTAAATTTAATATTAATAGGAAATGCATCAAATGATGAGAAAAAGCCAAGTTTTAGGCATGAATAAAGCCTCAAATTGGACCAACAAGTTAATATTTTATTGTAAGACCTTAAAATAAAGGGTGGGAGCTATTCACACCCCTTAAGTATCGTTCTCACCCCCATTTAACTTTTGAATATCAAACTACTAAGTTCACCCCATTTAAAGACATCTCATTAGTGACTAAATTCACCCTATCTATACTCACACATAAATAACTAAGTCTACCTCATTTTTTGCTCATCCATTATACATTCTAATTGTAAACTATGTCTTCTTCTCCCAAGATTCATTTTCTATACCATATCTCACACATATTTATGTTCGCCTAGTCATATTTCTAACTTTATTTATTTTCTCCCTTTATTTTTAGTTACATTATTATATTTTTTAAATGGTATATAAATATTATCAATTACATTTTTGATAAGAATAGATGGATAATATGTTGGGTCAAACACAAAGTGGATTGATGCAGTTGTGAAATAAGATACAATTAAGCTTTTAAATAGATTGTTGCTTGATACTCATTACGAATATTTTCATTGTGAAATTGTTTACAACCAAAAGTAATGAAATCTGAGGGTGACACATGGAAGCAATCAAATGGTCATGAAAGAGTCTTTGAGAGTCCATACTTGACAGGGTAGTTAAGGAAGTGAGACTCTAAGAATTCTGAAAAGTAGAGAGACGTGACATCATGAGCCATCAATTGGAGATGGTTTAATGCACATTTGCATTTCTCGAGGGGAAAATGTCATAATTATAGTCATTGCTAGAAATGATGGATTTGACTGTTGAATGTCATCCCTATAAATAATAAGGGCAAAACTACAAAAAAAAGATCCACGATCAAACATAACAAACTCTACACATAGTCAACCTCTCTCATGCTTACTTATTTTTACTTCCAAGCAACTTTCGTTTTTCCTATAATCCATTACTCTTATGATCTTTACCATTTTCATTTAATATTAAGCGCAATAATTTTTTCACCATTCGAACTTAGTCTATCTACTGCTTTACATTCCATATTTATTTCTACATTTTAGTCCATTACATTGTTAATTGAGAAATTATTTAGAGTACTTGATCTCGAAGTTATAGAAAAGAACTCAGATGTGACCTTACACTTTGCTACAATCGCCTGAACAGTCACGATTTTAGAACTTCACACTCGTTCGAATAGGTAAGGTCGCACGTATTTGTATACTAAGTCCAATCGGACTTTGGCACGCCCGCAATCTGAAAATACATCAAACAGTAATATTATATTTGTCTATAGATGAATATTAAGAATTTTTAATTAATGGTTTGAATTTTGTTTATGTATAAATGCAGTGAACTTCGTATTATTGGGATGAATTTAATAGTTTAAAATAAATAATTTAAAATAGGGTGAAAAAAGACATTTAAGGGTGGAAATAGCCTCACTCTAAAATAAAGGGTAAATTTTATTAATACCTCTTGGATTTAAGTCATATTTCACTAACACCTTTTCTAGTTTCTAAAATATTATTGACACCTCATGGATTTAATTTGGTATTAATTTAATAAAATTTAATATTAATTGAATAAAACTGAACATTAAACAAGCAAAATTAAAGGTCAATTTGATATTAATTTGATAAAATTATTTATTAGTTTTATATTAATTTGATGTAATTATGTTAATAATTGTAATATGTGAAATTGACATTTAAACTCTTCCAATAAAAAAAAAATTATGACCATGGTTAGGTTAGGTCATAACATGAGATAAAAATTAAAACAAAATAAAAATATAAGGGTAAATTTAAATAACACCCGTGTAAAATGGGAGTTTTAGTAAGGTAATTATGTAAAATCACGTTCTCTTTTAAGTTTCTTAGCCGACAAAAACTGACAGGGGTACGTAGTGATATTTTAGAAACCAGAGGGGTGTCAGTAAAATATGACATAAATTCAGGGTATGTCAGTGAAATTTATCCTAAAATAAATTATTAGATAAATTTCACTCACACCCCCTGGATTTAGATCATATTTCACTGATATTCCTTCTGGTTTCTACAATATCCTTGTCCATCCCCCTATCAGTTTTTGTCGTGGTAACAAAAAACATGATTTTACTTTATTTAATCAAATCAACATAAAATTAATGTTAAATTTTATCAAATTAATACAAAAGTGACCATCAAATTCCTGAAATTAACATCGAATTCTATCAAATTAACATACAATTTCATAAAATTAACATTGCATCCGCCCCAATTGGCATTCAATTTGATCTAACAAAAAACAATTATGTTCTTTTTTATCAAACTAACACCAAATTGACCTCCAATTTCACCAAATAAATATTCAATTTTCCTCAAATCAACCTTTTTTTTGGTAAGTACCTCAAATCAACCTTTAATTTCACCAAATTAATATCAATTTAATATTCTATTTCATTAATAACATGAAATTGATCATAAATTTTATCAAATAAACATTATATTTCATAAAATTAATTTTCAATCTCATCAAGTTAACATTAAAGTTCATTTAATTACCATTCAATTTAATCAAATTAGCACCAAGTCATTATTCAATTTTATCAATTTAAAAATATATTTTCAAAAATAACACTAAATTAATATTTAATTTTATTCATTTAATATTAAATTTTATTAATTTAAAATTTAAATTTATCAAATTAATAACACTTTATTAAATTAACATCAAATTAATATTTAATTTCATCAATAACACACTAAATTAACTTTTAATTTTACTACACCAAAATTCGATTTCATCACAATAATATTCAATTTCACCAAATTAATATTCAATTCTATGTAATTAACCTTCAATTTTATCCACTTAACATTAAATTAATAATTAATTTTAAAATTTAAATTTAATTTCATCAAATTAACTAGTATTTTAATAATTTAATATTAATTTTATTAAAATTAGTATTATTTTATTATTTTAACATCATATTAATATTCAATTTTGTCAAATCAATCTTAATTAACCTTTAATTTTATCAAATCAACATTCAATGTTATCCAATTATTATTCATTTTTTTTCTAAAATTAACACCGTATTAGTATTTAATTTCATTAATTTAAAATTTAATTTTATCAAATTAACACCAAAATTTGATTTCATCAACATTCAATTTCATCAGTTTAATATTTAATTTTATCAAATTAAAATTATTTTATTAATTTATCACTAAATTAAAATTCAATTTCATCAAATCAACACCAAAATAATATTTAATTTTATAAATTTGATTCAATTTTATCAAATTAATATTTAGTATCATCAAATCAACAGTTTATTTTATTTCATTAATATTTAATTTTATCAAATTAACACCACATTAATATTCTATTTCATCAAATCAAAACTAAATTTACATTCAATTTCATCAAATTAACATTGAACTTGTGTTGGTCTTCTAGACCAACTCTTCTATTATATGTGGAAATTAGAAGCCTAAGAAATGCCAACTATTTTAAATAGGAAGAGAGAATAAAATGAAATCATATTGATTTAATATTGGTATATATATCGAACTGGGGGTAAAATAGGTAACTCATAAGAAAATTAGCCATCACATCATAAGCTTTTTTGCTTGTTAGGAATGAAATAGGTGGTAAGGGTAGTTTTTAAAATATATACATAAACTTCAGGGGTGTGTAGTGATATTTTAAAACTTAGAGGGGGTGTCAGTAAAATATAACCTAAATCTAGGGGATGTCAATAAAATTTACCCAAAATTATTTGAACTAGCAATCGTCAATTTTGGCCATATAAATTATTATGTTTTATGGGTAAGAAGTACATGTACAGGTACTCAGCAGGAACATGGATGATACATCCACCAAACTGATTGAAAATTCAGAGAGATGTCGAAAGTTCCTTCGGCGCGTTCGCATTTCTTTTTTTCGGTAAGTGGCGCGTCACACGATTCTCGCTCGTCTCTGTCTCTCTCGTGTTAAACTTATCCCAAACTGCTCTTTATCGGAAAACCCCAGATCACGACAGAATCTATTCAACTTTCCTATCTTAAGAAGCAGCTGAGAGAGAGAGAGAGAGAGAATCATCTTGTGTTTTTCTCCTTGCCTTGTTTGCTCACGAACCTCGTGCATTTGGCGAAATGGGTTTGTCGATAACGGTTCAACGCTTCTAATCTCAGGCTGAGTTCGTGACTTGTTGCAGGATTGGAGAAAATTTCGTGCGCTAAATTCAAATTTGGATCTGATCATGCGTTTTCAGGTAACTTTGCTGGGTTGAGCTCAGTTATATATTGTTCCAAAATTCGGTTCTTGGGTTTTGAATGAAATGGTATGTAATGAATAAGCTGTGAGGGGTTTAACGGAAGTCGCAGAAATAGTTTTTAGTAGGGGAAAAATAGTACATTCTATTTTAATATAAGTCTTTGCCATTGGAAAGCTATTAGTGGGTAGGTAGTTGGCAAGTCATCTGAAAGGCTTATGAGTAGTTGAAATTGTGTTTGTTAGTAGTGTCACTGGCCTTTGGAATCTTAATACTAAGTTATGGATATTGGCAGAGTTTCTACTTGGGTTTTGAGAGGAGGTACTTGGCAAATATTTTATTTTGGGATTCATGGGGTGGTGGTGTGAGTAATACTAGAGCTAGAAAAATTTAATTTTGGTTATTGAATAAAAGATGTTTGTTTAATCTTGTGGTGGGGTTTATGTTGAACTGATAAGTTTGGATGTATTCATTTCAAAGTGCAAGGTTTTCACAGGTGATTAAATAGGGCAGTTTATTACAAATTGATGGTCTAGAAGGCGGAAAATTTTGGGATGGCTATGGTGACCAAAACCAAAAATATGCTTGAAGGTCTGGTAAGAGAAGGGTCATTTAAATGGCTGATTAAGAATCGGAGTTCTTTGGCTGAAGAGTTTGAGGAGATGGGAAGATCCCCAACAGCTGGAAAGAACTGGTTGCCAGAGCTCTCTCCCATAGCAAATATAATAGTACGTAGGTGCTCAAAGTAAGTGCTCCAGGACACACTTATTTTGATCTCCATTTTGTTCTATTTATTTCTACGTGCACACGGACTCCATTTAATTGGGATCTTAATTCCAGCCTTAGCCACGCTAGTTTCTTCAAGCCACTACTTTTGCTTATCCACACCAAATATTGTAATCATCTATACTTGCTAGTCTCTAATATGGAATATGAAACACAAATGATGCAGAATTCTAGGCATTTCTACGAGTCAACTTCAAGAAAATTTCAACGAGGAAGCTTCGGATTCTATAAAGCATCCATCGCATTATGCGCGGAATTTTTTGGAATACTGTTGTTTCAGGGCTCTCTCTGAGTCTACACAAGTAACAGGTTATCTGGAGGACAAAAAGTTTCGGCGCCTAACATTTGACATGATGATTGCTTGGGAGTTTCCATCTGCTGTCAGCCAACCATTTCTTAATGTATATTTTATTTGTTTTTTCATAGCACTAATTAGGCGCCTGGATTACATTTGTTTAACAATACCTTGATATCAGACTGGATATTTATTGTCATTTTCTATATGTAAAAGCATATGTCATGTCTTCTTTTCCAAAATTTCCCGAAACGTTGCAACTTTGAGGCCTTTTTCTTGTTTTAGTTCTTTTTTAGGAAGCCCTTCTTCTCATTTAAGAACTTGTTGGTACTAGTGTTGTGCTTTTTGGAATGGGTCTGGAAATGTCTGACCCTTGGCTTTTTTTTCACAGATGGATGAGGATGTTACTGCTGGGTTGGAGGCTTTTTCTCGAATTGCTCCTGCAGTTCCCATAATCGCTAACGTGATTATCAGTGATAATCTTTTTGAGGTGCTTACAGCATCAACTGGTGGTCGCCTTCAGCTCACTATCTATGAGAAGTACCTTAGTGGATTAGAAAGGTATTGCTAACCCAATATATATATCATTGCTGTCATCTGTCCATTGAATTTGTTGCGAAGGAATTCAGAGAGTTGGGTTTTTTAGCTCTCCATTTAGAATCTTGTTCACGTTTCTGCAAGCGTACTTTGTTTGTGGCCTTCTGAACATTCATAATTGTCTTGTCTCTTTAAATAAAATGAAAAATCACTTTTCAGTTGTAGGTTGGGTGTAGTTTTCGTTGATTTATATTAAATAGTGGGGTGATTTGAATTAATTAGTGGCCAAGCTGGAGGTCGACCTACTTGCCATTCAAGGATGCTATGGTATGAAAATATGAAATAATGATTTAGTAGTAAAGAGACAAGAAAGAGGAAACACCCATGGGATTGAATGAAAGAAAAAGATGAGGGTTAAATCATTTCCGATTCTAGTGTTTGTTTCATTCACATTTATGTTAAAAATCCTTAACCTCGCAAAGGCTACATCCCATCAGCATAACCATGCCATCTGCATTTGACAAGCAAACAAAAGAGGTCTTGAACACTTAATATTGAAACAATAATAACAAACACATGTCGATCTTTTCTATTTGGGTGGAGTTGGAAAAGGACTGTGGATGAGATATACGAAGAGTTAAAAGTGTATTAAGACCTGGGGGAATGACGATTCACTCTGAGTCTTATTATGAAATCAAAATAGAAAAGAAGCTGTTCGTCGTAGAAGTTTAGAGGGAAAGTTATATTAGGATTATAGAAAGGAGCCGATATGCAAGCTTTTCCATTGGTGTGGATTTGGGCGATGTTGAATGGTTGCACATGAATAGGGATGTTAGTGGACCGAAGCGGGGGCGGCGGTATAGTCTCCATCCTTGTACCCACTTAAAGAAACTTCGTCCATTCCCGGTCTACTCCCGTTAACGGGTATAGTTTTCATCCCCATCCCCGTTCACAGGTAAATTTCTAATCCTAGCCCCCGTCCCTGCTTCCCCCGTACCCGCCCAAGCCAACATAATCCAAAATTCTAAATAGATCTAATATTTTAAATAATCCAACAACATTTTAAATAATCTAACACAACATAATGTAACATAACATATTTCAACATAACACAAACAACAAATGTCCAAAATACTACTTGAATATTTGTAATGAGGAAACTTTTCTGCCATGTAGCTTCACACCTGTAATTTAATAAAGAAAATAAAACATAAAAAACTATAATAATTGCATAAAAAATATTTTGTATTTACTAATAAAATTGATTGGTTGAAATTGAAAAATTATCAACTCAATCATCTCTTAAAGGTAAGTCCACATATATATATATATATTTAACGAGTATAGCAGGGGCGGGGCAGGGACTGGGCGGGGATAAGGGTAAGTCCATCCCCGCCTTCATCCTCGCACGGGTTTATACAGGTATCCCCGTATACGTCCACTGTTCAATACGTATGGTACATCCCCGTCCAAACGGGGCGGGTTTGAACGAATACCCGTTTTTTTCCGGTCCACTGCCATCCCTACTCAGGAATATCCATGAGGCTGCTAGGAATAAATATCATGTTTCTTTAGGAAGTTTAGAGGCAATTCCTATTGCCTCATGCTAGAGCTCGCATCTAGTAGGGGTGGGAAATTTCTCTCACAAAAATCTTCAGTTCAGGAAGAAATTTTAAATCACTGTTTTGCAAGGATCTAATGGAGATAGATGGATTAAATTGGCATAGATTTTTGCAGTCTTTAGCAGAGTAAGCAACAAGATAAGTTTTTTTTGCAGTTGAGAAGTGGAAAATAAGGGAAAACAGAGAAAGATACGTCTTTCAAAAGGGCTCTTCTTAGGCATCAGGTGTCACAAAAAGAAGTTAACATAACCCAAGATGGAACGATTATGTCTTGCAACGATGAAAGGAAGTGGAGTCTTGCTGTAGTATGTATAAGAGAGAGTATTTTTGTCCCTTGGAAGCAAGTTCAGAATACTGTCCAAAAAATGGATGAGGATATTAATTTGTATTCTTTTTAGGCAAACAAATTTTTGTTTTTCTGCGAAAATCCTGAGATAGTCGAAGAAATATGTTAAGACTGATATTTGCAAGTTAGATGACGTCAATATGGTTAGATTACACAAATGGTCTTCAGTTTCCAATTTCGTCATAAACAAAGTCTCCTTTTCGGGTGGTTTTATAGGACTTGAAGGACTTCCTAGGTGTGATGTGTAGGTTATTCTTTGTTTTTCTGCACTTACAACCATCTAGGCAGTTCAGAACTCGATTTTTATGCCCTAAAAGTCCTATCTTTATAAGTCTAATCAGTCACTTTTTAAAGAAATTCGACTCTAACCCCAACTTTGAAGCATGGATACGGATATGGATACAATACGATAAGGATATGGCAAAATCTAAAAAATTAGAACACGGATATGGCAGGATACGTCTATAATAAAAATATATTTCATATATTTACTATTTTCTATATATTTTGCTAATTTTTTAACATAATAAGAAAAATTAGCAATTTTTTTTTTTAGTTTTAAAGAATATATATTGTATCAGTATGGTATATTCACAAAATTAAGTGATAATTAAAGGAATAAAAAATAATATTTACTTGGTTTGTTTAAAAGTATTTGTTGCTAATATTATAATGTAATAGATTCATTTTAGACTCTTTTGACATGTAATAGTAGATAATACTAAAAAAACTCGTGTCTTCAAAGTAGTATGATTTTTTGTTGATGTTAAAGGTTAAATTCAAAAATTATGCATATTGCTTTAATACAAAAGTATCCGCTAAGTATCCAAATATTTTATTATTATCGGATATGTAAGAGTATCCCATATGTATCTTCGAGTATCCGACGAGTATCGTATCCGATACGAGCATGTCGATGTCAATGAAGTATCCGTGTTTCATAGAACTCCAATAATACATTATGAGACCCTAATAAATTGTTCACATGATCCATAACAGCCACATACATTGTTCAATTACTAGAAAGTTCACGTTGAAGGTCTGTATTAATATATATTTAATATTTTTGAATATCATAGCTTGCATATATATTTTGTATTTTTTGAAATATAGTTACAATGAAATAATCAAAGAACTTCTCCTATGTACCAAACAGATGAGTGGCGCAGTGGTCAATGTCTCTTGTTGCCCTATATCCATGAATCAGGGATCAATTTCTGTTTGGCATATTATGATTTAAGGTTGATTGATGCCATGAAATTGTATGATTGAGCTAGTTTGAAGCATGTATTAGAATCAGACAATCAATAAATGATTCCCTCTTACTAAAGTGTGAACAGGATTTCTTTCCAAAAGTGTGAACGGCTGCAGTTTTCATTCTTGTTAGACTTGGAAGATTTAGTAACCTTATTTTCTGAAGGTATTCCTTTTCCTATTACTATTAGGGGAATTTTGTTTAAATGCATTAATCTAGACGTGTAATTCGGAAGCATTCTGGAAGATTGAAGACCATGGCAATCTTTTGTTTTAACTATGATTTCCTTGGTATGGAGTATTAAGAAGAAAATACTAGAACATGGTACTTGGCCTACTGGTTGAAGCTACCACAGTGACAATGTCTTCTATCTGTTTCTTCGGTGGAAGTTGAGGAATTCTATTCAATCTTCTATCAATTCTACTTCTTACCTGTAATATATCCTTTTATTAAGTCTGTCTGATGCTTTCTTACCCTAGTCAGGGATATGTTCTACATTTTTTTTTGATATGAAACGAAACAGTTATATTGATATCAATGAAGTACACAAGAGAAAAGAAAGTTGGACAAGTTGTCCAATCCTAAATCAGGCAAAAGATAAAAGACAAAACAACAAAAACAACAATGGCAGTAACAGTAATCCAACAGTGCAAAGTGTGCTTAAGGCAAAAATGTAGTCTGCACTACAAATCTCAAGAAGCTCTCCACCCCGCCATTATGCAAAAAATTGGAATGCCTTCAAAATCCTTTGAAACTGAAGCCCAAAACGATGTCAAAGAATACATTCGGTCCCATTATCCATCCATTGCTTCATACTTGTCTTTAACGATTCTGGCGTTTTTTTTCAACCAAATAGTCCAAATTGTGGCAAGGACAACACAATCCCAATGGGTAACCTTTTTCTTATTTCTTCCAAAACAGCTGAAGTCCACAACTCGTTCCTGCCAAACTAAACAATTTGTTCCACAATGATAATGTAATAGGGTGATGTAAAAAGTAGTCCACAGTCTTAAAATCGCACCGGCACATAACACACCATTGTGGAGATCAATAAGCAAGAGGTCTTCTCCTAATGGACATGTTTTACTTGAAATTAGAACTTACATGGACTCGGTTTATGCTCTTTTATCTCTAGAGCACAAATTGAATGATCTCTTACATTGGTATCGACATTTCATTTGGCTAATCTATATAAGTAAGTACAAGGGATTTTGAATCCCTTAACTTGTAAAATTGTTTGAACGTCTGAGATTGACTGATAAATATTTGTAGTTAATCCAACGGATAAATTTAGATCTTCAAAATTTAATTTCCAGTCCAAACGAATTTTAATCTGCCCGTTCTATAGTCTACAAGTCCCGTATTTCTCTCACTCTAGACTCCATGATTTTATAAAAATTTCATACGCAATTTCCCCTCTCTCTCACATATGTCCTTCCCCCGATTCTATCTCCTTCCCTATTTCTCTTTCTTTCTCTCACCCCTCCTATCTAATTCCTCCGTATCTCTTTTCCCATGCCCCCCTCTCTCTCGTTCGCTCTCTCTACAATCTTTCTCTATCGTACACCACACTAGCCCATTGCCAAAAACTACAACAACAAACGTGACTTTTCCTTTGGCGAATATCGACCACCACGAGCAATCTGTTTCCTCCGGCAAGCAATATGTTCACTTCGGCGAGCAATCTCTTATGTAACTCTTCTTCTCTCCTTTTTTCTCATCCACCCCCTTCATCCCTCTCTTCGAACTCACCACCAGCCCAGCACAGCCCAACACTCTGTTGTAGGTCTCTCTCTCCCCCTCTTGCTCTTCTCCACCATCTCTTTCCCCCTTTTGTTCTTCTCCACCGTCTCCAACTACCACTGAATCCCTCACTGTCCCATATCATCCATCCCTTCCTCCCATTTTCTCCCCTCCCTTACCCTCTCCTCCAGCATGTGCACTCTACATACAAAGGCACCACACATATCCCCCTCCCTTGTGCAACACACACACAGAAACCCAGATGCCCCACCCATTTCCTCCCCCATCATACGCACTTTGTGCACAAACACCACCCACACCCACACCCACACCCACACCCACACCCATGCCCACACACACACACAGAGCACACCCAACAACTTCGACTTTAGTTCGATTTTGTTTATTTGTTTGGTTGAATTTTGATTTTTTTTGATTATGTTATTATCACTCTAGATTTTGGCCCGCTGGAGTTGTTTGGGACTCCAAATAATACTCCGGAGTATAGAGTAAAACCCGCTCACTCATGAGCTCTTGCAAATGTTGCCAATATGCTTTGTGTTGCATTTAAAATCATGGGACTAATAGTATTTAATTGTGAGTTAGGGTGATTGTTAAGGGTTTTATAGGTTTCTGTTGTGGGTTTAGGAAATATAATTATTATTTTGTTCTTTTGTTGATTTTATGGCCCTCTTGAGCACCGTTTCCCTCTTTCTATAATAATTTGCTCAGGTTTTGTTGCTAAATTAGAAAATTTGTAGTTTGCTATTTGTCTATTAAAGTTTGATTTGAAAACTAAACCTGTCAGTTGATAACCTCTTTTAACTGTAGTTTGTTGATTTATGTTTGGAGAAATTTAATTTCCTCACCTTTCTTGGCAACAAAAGAGTTGCATATAATGTAAGGAAATTTTTTTTCATGAAACAAATTACCCAAACTTGAATTGGACAAGATTCTGAGTTCCCACTCAATGTATTGTGCTCAGTTGATATATAATGTGGGCCACACACACGAACACACTCAACAATGCTCACACAACAAAATTTGGGTTATTCATGATTGTTCGATGGATAGAGAATGGTGTTTGATAAAAATTTTGTAGAAGTCCCGACAAACTCGATTCCCCTGTTTACAACACACCCACGCACACACACACATGCACAGAGAGAGAGAGAGTGTTGTGCTATGAGGATAGGATCATGGAATGTAGTTCTCTAAACCATTTTCATATACTGGCTGGAATGGTTTTGAGTCAAATTTACTTTTCATTTGGTAATTTTATGTTGAATAGGTTATTTGGTTTTGGGTCATATATTCTGGATGAATTTATTGTGATTAAATAGGGTTCAAAATATGATGTGTTAGTTGTGTTGAAATTTTTATATGACACTGTTAACATGGTTTGAGGTTGTGGTATCGGTCATCGTATCAAAAAGCTCTGAGACACATCAGTCGCGGCCTAAAAGAAAATATTGAACATGACGAGAGATTCAGGTCATAACGCAGCGTCGCGGAACCGTATCGGCCTATTCGGTGACGATAATTCGGCGACTCGGATACAACTCGAACAAGGTTCGGAGTTTATACGTATTGTATAACCGTATCGTCTCAGAAGGTGTTGAGTCGGATACGACTTGGCTGACTCATATTGGTATTGGCCGATTCTTTGGACCATGACTGTGGAGGCTTTTTGGCGATATTTTGTGTTTCACAAGTCCTTTAGGCACAGGCCCATCGCTAGTTATATGACATAACAGACTCTAATTGACACTGCAAACTATATCTATGGTGAGCGACTCAAGTCCAGTTTCTGAAATTTGAATTGTTCTTCTCTGCAGGGCAATAAGAAAATTGAAGACCCAATCCGAGTCATCTCTCCTTTCTGTCTTACGATCGGCCAGAGGGGAAAAAATCCTGGAAGTGGATGGGACAGTCACCACCCAGCCAGTTCTTGAACATGTGGGGATTTCTACATGGCCTGGTGAGTTGCTAAAAACTTCAGTGTTTAATCTTTTAAATTACATTCTGAATTCAAATGGGAATACCTGGTAAATTCTACTGTGCCACATGCAGTACATTTTCCAACTTACATTCTGGCATGTATTTGTGATTGCAGGTCGATTAACACTAACAGATCATGCTCTCTACTTTGAAGCTCTTCGTGTTGTCTCATATGATAAGGCAAAAATATATGACTTGTCTGATGATTTAAAGCAGGCTGTTAGACCTGAGTTAACAGGACCATGGGGAACTAGACTTTTCGACAAGGCGGTCTCGTATAAATCTACATCCTTGTAAGGCATGATGCATATCTACCTGTTGTTTTGGCCTTAATTAATTTACTGCATTTAATGTTAAAGTAATACATGTTTTTTCATGCTGTTAATGTCTGAGCCTTGTGTATATTTCTGGATATCTTTTAAATCTATTAGGGTTTCTAATGTAGATCTGAACCGGTTGTGATGGAGTTCCCTGAACTGAAAGGTCATACTCGTCGTGAATATTGGCTAGCAATTATTCGAGAAATTATATATGTCCATAGGTATATACGCAAGTTTCAGATTTCTGGTGTTGAACGGAATGAAGCACTTTTGAAAGCTATCTTTGGAGTTCTGCGATTACAAGCCCTCAAAGACATAAGTTCTACAAGCCCTCTTTGCTATGAGGCTCTTCTTATGTTCAGTGTTTGTGATCAACTTCCGGGCGGAGACCTGATATTAGAAACACTTGCAAACATCTCAACCTCGAGGGAATTGGAGCGGACAAATAGTTCTAAAGAAGGAAGCACAATGTATTCAATATCAGCTTCGGCCATGGCTTCTAACTTCGGTTTTGTCTTTGGAAACAGTTATAGTGTTCCTCATGAGGTAGGGCTTCTTGTGGGTGAGATCAGTGTGGGAGAGATATCTTCATTGGAAAAAGCAGTCAAGGATTCTAGAAGCAGCTATAAAAAAGTGGCGCTTGCGCAAGCTACAGTTGATGGGGTCAAAGTTGATGGCATTGACACCAATTTGGCAGTAATGAAGGTTTTGTTAATAACTAAAGCTTTTGATTTGTTTTAACTTCATAGTAGAAATAGGATTCGGAAGGATTGGAACAGGTCAGCTAACAGCCAATCCCAACTGGTTGGTCTATGGCACTAAAAGTGATACTAATGAAATCTGGTAAACAACTTGCTCAAACACGAAGGCAAATAAATTTTTCAAGCTCAACTATTTGGGATAGCCACATGAATCTTGTGCTGGACTTTCTATCCTTCTTCGCAAACTTTTGTTGTAAATTTCATTAATTTTCATCTTGTCATAGTTTCCAAATTTTACATATACATGCAGGAGTTACTCTATCCTATGACAGAACTTGGGCGTCAGCTTCTTTCTTTAGCATACTGGGATGACCCTTTCAAATCTTTGGTGTTCTGTTTGGTTTTCACATACATTATATGCAGGTGAGGTGCTTTTTTTTAAAGATATTTTTCTTTGAACTTAGGCAAGGATCAAAATTCCGTTTTATTTTGGGTGAAACAACCAAAACTTTTCATTTTGGTGGAAACTGGCATGAATCAATGACTGAAAGTGATATTCCCATGTTTTAGAATTGTGGAATATCGTTTTTGGTTGAAATCAAAACAAATCAGTGGTTGAAAAGCGACATTCCCATGTTTTGGAATAGTGAATATTTTCGAGTCCATAAGGGTCTGTTTGGTTTGCATCTATAAAAAAGTTTTTTTGTTTTTGGATATGAAAACACAATAGAGGTTTTTTGGACAACAGAACTTTGCATCCAGTTTTTCAAAAACTAAGAACAAAAAGTTAGAATTCCAAAGAACACTATTAACATGTTTTTGCCAATTTTGAGACAGTTTTGAAAAAAAATTAAAAACAATGGATGCAATTTACTGTGCACGTAAAGGTATCATTTAAAAGAAATTGTTTTTCTCGTGTCCATGTCTTTCACTCCTCTTCCAAGCAAGTCCGATCTATTCCTTCAACCTCGTAGCCTCGTCCGAAGCTCCAGCCCTTCTTCAAGTGGCACGAGTTGACGAAAAGAGGTTTGATTGGCTTCTAACAAGCTCCTGAAGAATGTTCTTTCCATGGGCTTTGTGTTTTCTTATTGATAGATTTTGCATATTTTCTTGAGGTTGGTTTTGTCCTTAGATCTTGAGAGTTTTGTGAGTAAATTTTGTTTGTCCATATGTTGTAAGATACTGGCTGACAAAGGATACTGTGGTAACACACCCCACTCAGAAGATTTTTACCAAATAGTCAATTAAAATTATGTTCCATTTTTTTATTATTTTTTGGAATGCATCAAACATGTTTTACTATTTTTTGTCTTTTAAACTGTTTTCAAAATCATGTAACTAACCAGGTTTTGGGATACAAAAAAATTAAAGCACACTTCTCTAAAACTTTTATGGAAAAAATGTTTTGGAATAATGTTTTTGTAGAACATATCCAAACAGGCCCAAGTTTGTGGAAATTTGTTGAGTTAATAAATAAAGATGAATTCTTTGCCATTTGAAATGACATCTGCATCACATTACCCTTTGCTTTCGTTCTCCCAGTTGGAGTCATTTAGTATAGTTGGATGTTTAGACAATGAACATACTCAATAATCATTTGTTAAGGTTATCTACATAAATAAAGAGATTTTAGTTTGTTTCCAACTGTTTCACACGGTTCTCTTTGTTTTTGAAATGTTCCAAATGTTTCTAAGCTGACTGAAATTATGCACTTTTGATCCTTGAACTTCAGTTAGGTGGTAATTTATATGTCTATTTTTGCACGTGATGCATTTATGAAGTCTTTTTTTTTTTTTTTTCAACTAATGTTGAAATCATGCAAAGTTGTCTGTTATAGCCATAAATTTGCCTGGGTTTAGTTGCTTTCTGCTCGGAGGATGAATGAATTGCAACGTTAAGGGTCACGGAGATGTAATACCTTTTAGCTGTCTGCTTGGCTAGTATATATCACGCGATCGACTCAGTTAAGGTGTGACAAGATGTTTTCCCTAGCTTGTAATATTTTTGTCTGAAAGCATTTATTGGCTACTTGGGATTTGGTGGAGACTTGGTTTGTCTACCCTGTGTCTTTGCAAGCTCTCAGTTCTGAAATCGAAGAGCTATTGCCATTTGAACTTTGGGGAGGGAGGTTGAGATGCAATAGGATAAGGTCTGTATATAGCCAGTCTTTTTCATAGAAAGCTGCCTTCCAAATACATAATTTGCTGCTTCTTTCATTTTGGAGGATAGGATTTGTTCAAAGGGAAGAAGTAAACTCCTGTCATTGTTGCTATGCAAAGCAAACCTGTCAACAGAGAACGTCCAAAAATTGGTGCAAGCCTGCAAGGTGCCTATTTCAATCGTTTTCTGGATCAAAATCTATTTCTAGATTAAAACTAGGAGTTTGATTGTGCAGTGGTGTGGGAGTCTATTGTCTAGACATGCCTAAACAGCTTAGCACCTTCGAGCACTGGCTAATTTTCTAGTATAGGATTAGCTTAGTATGTATATGACTTTTTTGAACTTTCCCTCTCTCTCTCTCTCTCTTTTCTCTGCGCAGACGGATGAGAATCTTCAAACAAATCTAACTGGACTCGGAGATTCCAGTGATTGAAATCTCCCCCCTCCTTCCTTTTTCTATTTCCTTGTGAAGGAGATGGATGGTGACAATCCGTAAGTATTGACACTTATTTAAAGTGGTCATTGGCATGCCCATTAATTTTTAAGACACAGACAGTATTGGACACGGCAGGCCATCTATTGGAATAGCTTCGAACATATCTTTTATCTTAGAGATGATATCTCAAGGTTTGGTGTAATCTCTAGCTTTTTTGAATGCTCTTCCAAACTCATCCACCATCATCATCTCTCTGTGTTATCAGTTATCACCAATCAAGAAAAAGGGTTTCAATAGAAACCTTCTTATTTTCTCTATCATTTTTTCTTTCTTTCTTTCCCCTTTTTGGGACTTGTTTCTTGGTTTGTCCTAGCTGTAAACCTTTTTGGGCTTCTACCTATATTCAATAAGAGGGTGGACCTTGGCATATTGGTAACTTTGCTCCATTTGACTTGGGAGTCAAGGGTTCAAACCAACCTCTCTACTTCCGGAGGTAAGGCTACGAACATTTGATCTTCCCCAAACATTGTAGTGGTGATAGTCTTGTGCACCAGTATGCCTTTTTTTTAATCTATATTCAATTATATGCCTATTTTCATGACGTTATTGAAATAGTTTGCTGTATGTGCCCAAATTTCAAGTAATTTTATCAAATAATTTGTGCTTGCTTCCTTTCTTTTTTAACCAAACATATTCTTCGAAAAATAGCTATGCTTAAATGACTATATTATGGTGTCCATATTTGGTGTTAACTGTGCCTATGCTTCATAGTGTTTAGACCCCAAAATATTAGATCTCTCTTTCATCGAGGGTGCTATAGTAATCTTGGACAATATGATGGTTACTATGGGTGTTGTTATGTTCAGTCCATGATTGCTGATGGGGACTCGTGGGAGTTTCTTTCATGCTAAGACAAAACTACTACTATATTTCATGCCAAGCTTAAAATTGCTAGGAGGCTCTGTGGAAGCCAAGGAGGTGTGCTAGCAAGGCTTTTTTAGGAGTATATTTTTCTTGCTCTATGTTTGTAGTCTGGCAAAGTGCAATTATAGCTTAAACTCTTGCACTTTGTCAAGGATTGAAGTGGGATGATGACTATATGGAGAGTGGTGGATGGGATTCTTCCGCTATTATCTATCAGGCTAACACCCTGGCCTTACATCTGGGAGATTAGTCCTTTGTGGTACTAATAACTTGGAAAAGTAAATTCAGAAGAAGAAAAGCCTAGCATTATGGTTTTTGAGGATTATTTTCATTCCCCCCCTCTTTCCCCTCCTTTTTTTATACATTGAAAGGAGCCTAAAAACGGGGTGTAACTCGTGCAAACATGACCTACACCAGGGAAACCCCAAGATGTTAGACACAAAAATCCTCCCAATGCTCAAAACAGACGGCTCCCCTGAAAATCAACGAAGAAACCTATAAAATTTTGGGGGTATCTTCATTTGACCATATAGATCTCGATTTATTCCATACATTTGTTTGCATATCCTTTTTTTTGAATGTCATTTTGTTTATTATGCAAATTGTAGCCTTATATTTGATATTAATGCATTACTTTCTATTTTATTTTATTTTTTTAAAATTTTTGCATACCCTCTTACTTAGTTTAGGACAAGTGAGAGGTATTATAAATTATTTATCTTTTTGTTTAGTAGACAGTTGAAATTCAAATAATCAAAAATATTAGGGTTTAGATTTAGAAGGGAGAGAAAGAAAATAAGAGAGATTGAGAAAAATAATGTGTGTAGGTTAATGTTGCTCTACACCTTATTTATAGGATATGAGTAAATTACAATATTACCTAATACAACTAAACAATAAATAAGAACTCTTGACATAGGCAAACTAGATGTTGACCGGAAGACTTGGGGTGTCTTGAAGTTTGGACTACAAACATTTTAGGGTTATTTGCGAATTTGAGTGCCATTGCGAATTAGATTTGTTAAGGCTTATTTGCGTAACGTTTCGGTAAATAAAAGTTTATGTAGATTGGTGAAAGTTGTTTTGGTTTTTTTTTTTTGGGTGTATTTATGGTTGTTTGAGGGTTTTTAGCTCTCTTATTCCTCATTGTTGACTAATGTGTTATGGGGTTTACTATGACGACTTCAAAGGATGTCAAAGATATGTCAAAGATACTTCGGCTGATGATTCGGTTTGACAGGTTCATTTGGTTGATGATTATGTTCGATAGATCACTTGTCAAATTAAATGGACACAATTATTATACTTGGGTCCTTATTTCTCTGTTTGTTATCACTGGATCTACAATGTGAAATATCATCCTGATGGTTCTGTTGAGCATTTGAAGGTATGGTTGGTTGCTAAGGGCTATACCCAAATATATGGTGTGGATTATTATGAGATTTTCTCTTTTGTTGCTTGTCTTTATTCTGTTAGAATTCTTATTTCTATTGCAGTCAGTTCGGAATGGCTCTTATAGCAACTGGACATAGAAAATGCCTTTTTACACGGAGATCTATATGAGGAGGTATACGTGATTCAACCTCTAGGTTATGTTGTTTTAGGCTAGGAACAATTAGTGTGTCGTTTGGAGAAAACACTTTATGACTTGAACTAGTCACTACGTGCCTGATTTGATAAGTTTAGTACCGTGGAAATTCAATTTAGTTTGCTCTACCTCAGATCACTCACTCTTCATTCGTCGTTTTTTTGCCGGCATTATTATTGTTATTGTGTATGACGGTGACACATGGTATTGCTCACTTCAAGGCCTATTTGAGAAAGCAGTTTTATATTAAAGATTTAGGGCTTCTTCGATATGTCTTAAGGATTGAGGTTGCCCCCGATCAAAGAAGGGTATCAATTTGTGCCAATAAAAGTATGTACTAGACCAGTGCCGGCCCAACCTTTAGGCCACTTAGGCCATTGCCTAGGGCCCCAAATTGGAAGAAAAATTTGGGGCCCCAAAATAAAATAAATAATGATTATTTTAGAATATAATTTAAATACTTAATATATTTTAATTATTGAATTAATAGTGAGTGCTAAGTTTAAACAAAATTTACTATTTATCTAATGTACTTAATCCTCAAATTAAGTGCAACTAGAATTATTGTAAAATTTTTAGAACCTCTTTTAAAAAAATTTAGGGTCCTAAAGTTCAACTTATTTTTTTATCTCACCCGATATTTATATTATATGTATTATCACTTTACAGTCTTATTATCAAAATCAATTGTCTATCGTATAATAATTTTATATTTGTATAAGTTAAATTTGAGGTCATTTTTTAATAATTTTGGTTACAATGCACAAGATAACTATAAAATAGAGTGAGTAGAAATAATACACTAGCTATCTTAAATTAATTAACCATAGTTGTCTTATTAAAAAAATTTATTTAAAAATTGTTCTTTTTCTCTATGATATCTAACAATATCTCATTTATTTTAGAACTACTCAACTTGTATAAATTCCTATTTTTATATACATTTATAAAAAAATTATTTTACTAGTCAACCTAATTTTCAATTATGTTTCTCTTTTATCTTAAACAAATAGTATATTATTGTATTTTATCTCCGTATTTGACTTCGATTAACACAATTTTTTTTTGTAAAATTTGAATTAGTATGTTATATCTCAAAAGACAAAACAAATAATTTGTAAATAAACATATTTTAATAAGTATTTAATATTACTATTATTACTGAATAAATATTTATAAGGCCTCGTATAACATTTTCGCCTAGGGCCCCAAATTAGATTGGGCCGCCCCTGTACTAGACTTGCTATCTGAAATTGGTGCTCTAGATATGTGTCCGATAGATACACCTATGGACCTTACAATTAAGTTAGATTCTGAGAGTGGTGAAGTCTTTGATGATATAAGACATTATCAGAGGGTGGTTGGTAAGCTGATTTATTTTACAGCTACATGCCACAATATTACATATGTTGTTGGTGTGGTTAGTCAGTTCATGCATGGTCCTCATAATTCTCTTTGGGAGGCTATCTACTGCATACTTTAATATCTGAAAGGAGCTCCGAGGAAAGGGTTATTATATCATCCATCATTATCCATAACTTTGATAGTTTTTCTGATGCTGATTGGGCAAGTAGTCATGACGATAGACGATTTACTTTTGGCTATTGTACAGTTGTTGATGGTAATCTTGTTACTTCGCGCAGGAAGAAGTAGAACGTGGTTGCTTGTTTTTGTGTCAACTAGGGAGTACGGATACAGACACGGGCATGCGACGAAATTTGAAAATATAGGATACAAGTACGACAATAATTCGACTATTATAATATATTTTTAGTTAATAATAAACTTATAATATTTAAAAATAAAGCATGTAAGATAACAAAATTAATAATAAGACCTTGTAAATATTAATTTTTTGATTAAATTGAAATAAATCAAAATAAATATCTATCATTTTCATCAAACATCATTACATCTATTAACATTCATAGTATATAAGTTATATAACAAAAAATATATTAAAAAAAATAGAAATCACACACTTTTTAATAGTTAATAATCGTTTTTTTTTTAAAAAAATTTTGGTCGTATCCTTGTTGTGTACTAACCATATCCGACTAAGTTTACTATTTAGTGTCCTCCTCCTTTCGAACCCAAATATTATATTTATTATTTCAACTCTATGATTATGGTCAAGGATTGGGGGCCCTTAGGGTTTCATTATGGGTATTGGCGAAGACTACACATCTCACCTCCATGCCACTTTGGAGGTCATGTAGCTGTATTTTTAGACCAGAATTCAAGTTTTCCGAATTTATCAGATTTTTTGCACTCTAATACCTCCCTGCACTGACTTGATGGAGCGGAAAGGGTATATTGTACACGAGTGGTTGGCTTAGTGATGGCTAACCACATGCTTTTTTGTCCTTTTCTTGTTCCTCCCTTTTGCTGGTTCAGTTTTTGCCTGTGCTTGGATTATTTACATTTAATGTTATATCCTTTTCTTCAAGTAACTATAAAACAGCATTAATTGGATCCCGTTTTAATTTGGACAGTACTTTTGCTGACCAACAATTATAAAAAATTCTTTTGTAGGGGATGGTTGGGCTATGCCTTTGCATTAATGCTCATCTTCTTAGCAGTCTTTGTTGTTCTCACACGGTGTTTTAGCCAAGGCAGACCTGTTGATGAACTCAAGGTAGCAGTACCTCCAGCAATGAACACAATGGAGCAGCTTTTGGCTGTACAGAATGCCATCTCTCAAGCTGAAGAGCTAATCCAGGATGGAAATATTGTTCTTCTCAAGCTGCGTGGCTTACTGTTGTCAATTTTTCCACAGGTCCTTTTTACTTCTTTCTTTTCTGGCTTGCAAATTTTCTCTCTTTGGTGGGCTGGTGATGGCCAGCAAAGAACATTATATTTTAATAACTGGCAAAAATTTGAGTTAAAGCTCCACATCAATTTGGATATGGTGCATCACATCACGGAATAGATAATTTTTGTTGTCTTTAGAGCCAAGAAGGTTGGAAAAAAGAAGAAATGATATGTAATCTCTTAAGCACGGATACTCAATTTAGTTCTAAGTATCCGTCTTGAATATGTATCGGGGAGGATACACACAATACTTGAGAATATGCAGCCAATAATTAATAACTAGCCATGGCCTCGTGCGATACAAGGAATTTCTGTCTTACCTATAATCTCATAATCTTGAGCAAGTATGAGAGGGTTAGGTAACATAGAGGAGTGGGTGTTAAGTTTTCAACATGACGTAAGAACTATTTGTTGGTTGTTGCCCACAAACGTAGGAGTGTGGGGGTAGGAAGAGTCCAAGTTCATTACTGCACAAATGTGATGACTTGATTAGAGCAAATAATTTTTGAATTTAGGAGTTCAGATAATGAGAATTTTTAGGGAAGGCTCCTCAAGCCTTCTCTTCCAAAGACTGATTGTAATACTATATTTGTTTATCCTGGATACGTCTCGGATGTAGGCGTCTAAGAAGAATACATCAATCGTCTCTTTGTTTTTCACTGAATGCTTATACACCATATGACAAAAAGACAAATTGATCGATTACACCCTATTTCTTGGCAACAAGTAAACCAGCTAGTGAAACGCTGGTTATAATTCCTTTAATTACGCACATTTACTTTATGGATATACCATAAGGATAGGAGTATAGAGATATTATTTAATGTGTATATATCCTAGTTGTAATCTTTACTTTTTTTAGGTTTTGTCGTATGGTTGCTTTTGTACTGTAATATATTTGTATTCAATATCCATATTTGTATTGTTGATTCGTAATGTAAAATGATGGTTACCATCTTGTGGTTTCCTGGAGCCACACATAACCCCCCAGGCTTCAAAAATAAGCACATAACCCTCTAGTGGCCATGGACTAGAAACACATGACGTCGTTAATGGTGTAGTGTGAAAAGACATTTGAAGTTGCCTCTAAATTTATCATTTTTTGCATCTACTCTCTTTCTCTCTCCTCTCTCTGAAACACTGGCCATGGAAATCATCTCACGACCTCACAAACATATTCATCTATATGTAGATATATACATACTTCCTCATTCCCAATTTAGATTCCACTTGCCCTTTTTTTTATATGCCGCCAAATTAGAATCTAATTCAAAAGTCAAAGTATATTTTCATGCGACATTCTCTATATACCCTGATTTCAAGTTTGTAAGACGGTTCAAAAAATGAAATTTCAAAGTCAAAGGGAGGGTAGTGTTAGAAAGTGAAGGTGTGAAAGAGGAAGTGAAAGGAAAATAAAATGTGTAGGAGGGTATTTGCATCACTTTATCTTTGTTTACTTGACTGAAAATTTGTCTTATAGGCATTTGGCATTTTACTTCAGTGAAAAACTTGGAAGTTGCACTTTAGTCTGAAAGCACTGGGGTAATGTGCAAAAACAAGGGGGTAATGTGCAAAAACAAGGGGGTCATGTGCAACTCAGGCAAACCACAATGAGGTAAGTTGCATTCTACCAAAGAGCATAATTGGAGTTACAACCTGCTTCTGCCTCCCATCATCTTGGCAAAAGGTTATATCTGCTGTCATTAGTAGTCACTAGTCACCTAATGAATATGAGAGTAGCCTTGGAGCTGCAACCTTGTTTAATTCATGGAAATTTGCTTCTTTACAGATGCTAAAGGGATGCTTTTTTTCGATCCAGCAGCTTTACTAAATTGTTATTGAATCTCTTAATATACCGTCATACGGAATCTTAAATTTTAGCGCTGACTTTACAAGTAAATTAATCTAGCTTTATTCTTATACTCGTGTGTCTTATTTCAGGCAAGTGAGAAATTCGTAGGTTCTCTTTTTGTTGTGGCATTCATTATGGCCTTCTTGCCCAGTAAATACCTAACCCTATTGGTATTTTTGGAGGCATTTACACAGTACTCACCTCTTAGAAGGGCAAGCACGGAAAGATGGACAAGGAGAATAAGAGAGTGGTGGTTCAGCATACCGGCAGCCCCTGTTGTTCTTGAAAGAGCTAAGGAGGACAAAAAGAAGAAGTGATGTAATTATTTGTAAATATGTTCAAAGGTATGTCTTGTGATGTAACAAATCCCCAGAGACATCTCTCGGAATGTACATATTTGTGATGATGAAAAAAAAAAGGATTACGAAAACATCAATAAGTTGCAACTGCCTCACTATGGCAATGCAACTTTTGAGTGCAATAGTATATCAAGATCCAAGGAATAAGATATTCCTACAAAATGTAAGGTAAATGAACCAGAGAAGTAGGAAATTGAGGTTTTTCATGTACTATTGGTTCAACAATTTCTACTTTTATTTCGCGTAACATCGACACAAACGCTTAGCTGATGGACGTGGAAATTCTATTCGAGTTGGATATTGTTTTGTTTCTGTATTACACATTTTGCCACTCAACCTGTTGTATTATATGTTCTCTTTGTAGATTTATAATTTAAAAAAAAAAAAAAAAATTTGTATATAATGCACGTGGTGCATGATGAGTAAAAAGCATGGAAACAGTTTTGTCTATTTGATTAAGATAATTGGCCAATATGGCACTCATCGGTATAAAAGGTGAAACGTAGCACAAAAAATTCCCATAACATAGGAGTTTTTCGGAATTCTCGATTTCCACTTTGTAGTGAGTCCTCTTGAGCCTTCAGCATAACATCATCTAACAGACGAATATCCTATTTCATATAATCCAACAATTGTGCACTAAGATTCTTTAGATTCGACACTCGCACTTTGTCATGTGGGATGGAGCCTTTAGTACTAAAGGGATCACACTTAGTGCCTAGAATAAGGGGATCCCCAGGGAAGACTCGGGGTACAACCTGACAAGAAAGCTAGTTACTCACCAAGCGATTAGACGGAACGGAGAATGACTTCATAAATTCCTCTTCCAAAATCCTTTGATACTAGAGAAAAATGAACAGATAACCAGGAAAGATAGATTGGGAAGAAGTTTCTTATCTTGATTTATAAATAGTGACCAGTAACTAAGTGCATCTAGTACTCTAGTACTTACTAAAGGAAGGAAGAGAGGCAGGCCATGGAATATTGGATGATCTTGCAATCGCCAGTGGGCTCCTGCAAAGAAGTCAAAGACCGGAGGGACTCCGGTGGTCGACCCTCTAATGATTAAGTCAATAAAGGTAGAGAGGATTAGCTGGGAGAAATTATTTATTTGGCTCGTAAGTAGCTTGTTTCCTTTGTAAGCTGAGCTCTTGTTACCGTTGAAACTCTTCAGCTACCTTTTGAATGAGACGTCAAGGAAAGTGAAACCTCCATCCCAGAATGTTGGAACTGGTTTGAACTATTATTGTGGGATATGGGCGAGCAAGCTGATATGCGGTTTGGATTCTGGAGGAAGATGCATCATACCGAATTATGTCCTCTGACTCATATGCTTGCCTCGTGGCTATCTCCATCACATGCCTAGCCACTCACGTGGTCGCTTTAGGGCTAATTCCATCTACATTAGTTGCCCCCTAGTTCAGACCAGTGAAAGACATACTCTATGCATTAATTACACTTGCCCGTTAGATAGAAGTGGAATTGTTTGCTTCATGCACGTAACCGCCAAAGAGCCATTTTGGGACCAGTATATATAAGAGTCCACCTTCTTCTTCTCTGGCTGTCTTTGAGAGCTTTTGGAATTTTGGTACACCTTTACCTTTTTGCCCTAATCATTTTTTGCTTTCCTACTTCACCACGATTCGTCGCTCTGGAGCATATAGGTTGGAGCCATATATTCCAATTTCATTTTTACCACTTTTGCTTTTTGAGGTGGAGGAACTTCAGCCTTGAACCTTTAGGGTTTTTTTGTGAGCAAATCTGTTAGTGCTCGGCTTACATCTGTGCTTGCGTTTTGCCTTTCTTTAGTTGCTAACAAACTTGATCGTTTTCTCTCCCTGAATTTATACATCAACCACCACAGCTTCTCGATTATGGCGATCGACTCTGATCAATCCCCCTCTGAGAGTGTTCCGGTACTCGTAGCCCAAGCCGACGCGACAAATGAGGATTCTAACTCTATCTAAGAAACTGGGTCATTGACTCTAAGAATCAGTGGGCTAAGAATTATCAAAACTAGCTGTATGAGAGTTATCTTTAAGAGTTAAGGGTTCAATATTAGATCCCTGACTCTATGCGTTTGCGAGTCCCTTCCATTGATGAGACTACTAATTCATTTTTCTCTGACGAGGCTTGCTTTTACGAGTCTATTCTCGAAGCCGGACTCTGTTTTCCTATCCCTAAATACATTAGGGAGACCTTTTATCTTCTGAACCTTGCTCCTGCCCAGCTGACCCCTAACAGTTGGGGCTTTTTGATTGGTATGGGGGTCATTTGGGTTAAGGTGAATGGTGCTGGCATGTAGCCAACCTTTGCTGAGCTCATGTAGTTCTACAAGCTCACCCCTTGCTTTGGGCAAGGCTTAGGGTGGTTCTACTTCTCGAAAAGAGAAGGTCCGACCCTATTGACAGGCTACTCCTCGAATGTGAAGGAGTGGAAAGACAAGTTTTTCTTTGTTTTAGGTCCCGGTTGGGAATTTGGGCCCTCTGAGGCTTCTTCTGGCAGCTCCTTTCGGGTTCCTCGCATTTGGGGGATTCCTACCCCTCTTCTTAGTAAGTCCTTTCAGTAATTTCCCGTATTGTCTTTAGGTTCTCACATTTATTGTTTTTAAAGCACAGGTAAATCAAATCCCCTGTCCTCTGAGTTGAGGTTATGGATTAAACAGGTACTCGACTATCCCACAAAGGACCTTTCTGAGCCTGTGAGTGATCAGGTTCTCTTTGAGTGTCTATTGGGGCTTGCTTCAAGTGGCCCCGCTGTTCTGCCTACAACAACCTCTCTTCCAAAAGGTATAAATCTTTCTTTCTGCAATTTGTCCTAGTTTCAGACATGCCCTAAATTTTGCAACTCTCTAGCTATGGCCCCTAATATCATTGACAAGAAGTCCCTCTAGGCAGTTGCAGCCAGGAGGGTATACCAGCCCCTTTTTCTCGTAAGAGACTGAGGATGTCTTTCCCTCGGGTGAAAAGGTTGTCTCCGAGCTACAATACCTGTCCAACCTCTTCTCCATCTGTTGCCATCACCCTAGGGGATGCTACCCTTCAAGTTTCCAGTACTAGGCTAGCTAAGTCTCTCCCTCAAGTAGAAGCTCCCCTTACTCTTCCGACAGACAAAGAAAAATGTGCGATTTTGGGAGTTGCTGAGGAGAAGTCTCACACCATACCATCTCTTCCGATGAGCCCAACAGCTGCTCCTCAGTCCATGTGGGAAAATGTGGAGGAGGCAATGGCCCTGGTTCACTAGTTTGTTCATAAGGATGAGGTGCAAGCTGCTTTTGACCTGGGGCCATCCTAGGTAACCAAAAACCTAGCCCTTACTATTGGAAAGATAGACCTTTGAATTCTCTGAGTTTGGTTGTTTCCTCTTATGTTTTTAATCTTTTCCTCCCTTTTTCAGCTTGCCATCCTTACTATGAGCCTCTCCTACTCTATTCTTAGTAAGAAGAAGTCATGCGAGGAGGAAATCTAGTCTCTTCGCTCTCAACTAGAAGCTGAGGAGGAGGAACTAGAATCTGCTCGTAGGGACATTCTCTATTTTAGGGAGACAGCTGAGAAAGCTTCAAGCAGACTTTCATCTGTCGAGAAAGATAGGGACAAGGTCTCGAAGTACAATTGTGAGCTGCTGGCTAAGCTAAATGGGGTTATGGTGGAGCTTTTTGAACTTTCTATGAGGAGCAAGGACCTGGAGGGCGAAAAGGAGACTCTTACCTAAAAGGTCCTAGAGATTTCTACATCTTCTGAACAAAAGGAGCTTGAGCTAAAGACTGTGAGAGCACTGGCTTTATCTACGTATCAAGAATCCCTAGAGTTCAAAGAGCAGATGTTGGAGTATTATATAGATGAGTTTGAGGATTTTAGGAGACAGGTCCAAAAGACGTTCCCTGATTTGGACTTTGCTTCTTTCAAACTTGGCAAAGATGTGGCTCCAATAGCTGTTGATGACAAGAAGGTGGGTGATGGCGAGGAGGTGAGCATCTTGCCTCCAACATAGACAAGGGAGGAGCTAACTTTGACCTGTGCCAAATATCCTCTTGATGTTGCTAAGGAAACGGTTGAGGCAGTTGCTGGTTCTTCAGAAGCCAATACCATTGCTCTTGCTCTGCCCCCTAAAGAGACTGCCTGAATTTTTTTTTTAATCCTTCAGATATCTTAATAGAAAACTTTGTTTTGATTTTCGCCTCCTTCTTGCCTCAATACTCTTCAGACTTGTCTTTGAATGGACTCATGGCTTACCTATGCCATATTTGAGACCCAATTTTTTTTTAAAATTTTATATCTAATTTGGGCCGAAATTACTAATGGGCCCAAGTTGGTGGGGGGGGGGGGGGGGGGGGGCGAACTTGTGTCTTTCTCATGATATTTGAAACGACATACGAGTGACAGTTACATTCGGCCTTAACTATCATACCACCAAAAGGAATGACTAATGTCGTTTCATCTCCACGATGCTTTGAACATTGGACATCCTGCCTCCTAGGTGCAAGTATTCTACATTTAAACCCATTTAAGAAAAAGAGGAGCACCATCTGTTTAAGTTTCTTTAGAACTCAACATTCTGTCTACATTTTTCACTTCCATCTTTCTCATGGATGCTCAACGTTAAAACAGAATCTTTAGGAGACGTGCCGAACTTTTCATGGAATCGACCTGGGCTGGTCTGCTAGTTTCGAGTGTTATGATAATGGTCAACCTACTGGCCATCCGAAATGTTACGGCTTCCCTGTTGGGATTCGGGTTCGCATTCTTGGACCCGACTCCCCCTGCAATGCCGTTTCTTCTTGGGCTTGTTTCTTTGAGCATGTCTTCGAGGTTAATCTCTGGTTTCCCCTTTCTCCCTTCATAAGGGTCATTCTCCATTACTTCAACCTATGGAGTAATCCCTTCATAAGGGGTATTCTTGTTTGAGTAATGGCTGTCTGGCGCCTGGTCGGGTTAGATTATTCTCTTACGGTGGTTAAGTTTATCAACCTCTTCTGTTTGGCCCTCGACGATCACGGCTTCTACCAATTTCTTTGAAGAGGGAACATGTCTGAGCTCGTCTCTAAACTCCTACACCCTCCCCCTGGTTGGGAAAAGAGATTTTTTTATGTCTCTGGAGATGGTTGAGAGTTTGAAGGGGCTGTAGAAGCTGGTCCTTGGGTTCCTTTGATCTGGTGGCCTCCATCTAATACAAGTAAGTTTTGTTACTGTTTTTCACAGTAAACTCTTGCCCTTTTTTTCCTTAAATGACTCTTGCTTGCTCACATTTATAGCGGAGAAACCTCCCTTGTGCCTAACTGGATGGGCCAGGATTGAGAGAGCTGTTGAAGGAGGACCCAGGTCTCTTAGGAGTTTAATTACCCCTAAGAGACTTGTTTTCTTGGGTCATGGTCCCCTAATTGCTGTTATAGAAGAGATCCCTTATGATGATGAGGGACCAACAGCGGCTTCGGAGGATGTGATGCAGGACCAGCTGTGGAGCCAGTGGCTGAGCCAGTTGCCTCTCGCAAGCGGAGTTGGGAAAAGAGATCTTCTTCGTATAGGAAGCGACAGAAGGGGGCTTATTGAGCTTTGACCATGCTACTTCTTTTTTTTTCTTTTTCAGGAAAATTGTAGAGTTTACACAGTTTAATAAATGAACGCTTCTTTGTATTTGGGGACTCCTACCTTGCCCCCTTGACTTTTGGAAGAATGTTAATATTGTAAAAGTCACTTCTGAACTTTATTTTAACTAGTCGACGAGCTCGAAAGTCCCAACTCTGCTTCTGTTGAGCCAAATAGACTCAATTTGAGCTAGGCGAGAGGTTTAAAAGTCTCGACTTGGCTTCTATTGAGTCAAATAGGCTCAATCTGAGCTAGGCGAGGGGCTTAAAAATCTCGACTTTGCTTTTGTTGAGTCAAATAGACTCAATCTAAGCTAAGCGAGGGGCTTAAAAGTCCAAATTTCATACTTGCTCATCATAGAAAAATAAAAAAACTTCGTTCTTTTGTTGAAAATGAGATAACACAGCTTTATTCTAGAGCAAGTACATTGAAGCGAAGATTCCTGTAAGCTATTGGTAGAATCTTTTTAGGTGTTTCGCATTCCAAGGATGTGTCAATTTTGTTCTTTCTAGAGTTTTTAGATGATAAGTCTCAGGTCTTACTATCTTTATAAATCGATAGGGTCCTTCCCAAGTTGCCCCTAACTTCCCTTCTCTTGGGTTCTTGGGTTCTTGGGTGACTTTTTTAAGTACCAAGTCATTAAGCACAAACTGCCTTAGTCATACTCGAGCATTGTAGTACTTGGAAATATGACTTTGATATGCCTCCATCCTTATTTAGGACTCTTCTTTCTTCTCCTCAAGTCAATCAAGGTTATTTGCGAATAGCCGATTATTCATGCTAAGATCAAATTCTTTGGTCCGATGAGTTACCATCCTTATCTCTAGCGGGATAACCGCTTCCGCTCCAAAGGCTAAGGAAAAAAGGGTCTCCCCTATTGGTACCCTTACTGTGGTCCTATATGCCCACAAGATACTCAGAAACTGCTCTACCCAAAGCCCCTTTTTGATTGTTCTAATCTGGTCTTTATGTTTCGCAGTAAAGTACGGTTAGTTACCTCTGTTTGCCCGTTCGCCTGTGGATGACCAAGAGAAGAGTAGTGATTGTGAATCCCAAGATCGGAATAGAACTCTCTAAATTTTTCATTATCGAACTTTTTACTATTGTCACTTATTATCAGAGATGGTATATCGAATCTGCAAACAATTGACTTCCAGGCGAAGTTTTGGATCTTTTGCTCCATTATCATTGCTAGTGGTTTTGCTTCAACCCACTTGGTGAAGTAGTCTACTGCAATAACTCCAAACTTGTTTTGGCCTTTCTCCATTGGGAGTGGTCCCACAATATCGATTTCCTATTGAGCGAACGATCATGGGCTTGTGATTGGGTGAGTTTCTCTGCTGGGAGTCTTGGAACTGTGGCAAACTTCTGGCATTTCTCACACCTTCGCACGTAGCTCAGAGCGTCCTTTTTCATGGTGGACCAAAACTAGCCTTGTCTGAGTATCTTTTGAGCCAAGGAGTGACCCCCTGAGTGGTTCCCACATATTCCCTCATGGACTTCTTCCAGGACATAGGAATATTCTCCTGGAGTTAAACACCTCAAATATGGAAGTGAGTATCCTATCTTATAGAGCACCTGATTTAGGACCACATATCTTGAGGCTCTTTTTCTCAGCTTCCGAGCTTCCTGGATCTACTGCGGTAGTAATCCGTGTTGTAGATATGCCATTATTTCATCCATCCAGCTCCAGCTCGACTCTTTCTAAACTGGGTTGGCCCTAACACTGCAAGTACTTGGCTCTGGCAAAAACTCTACTGATATGGTTCTAGTTAGACTATCGAAAAACGTGGAGGCTAATCGTGCTAGTCAATCTATATGGGAGTTTTGCGACCATGGGACCTGCGTAATTTCGAAGTGCTCAAAGCATGTGATCTCTTCCGTTGTAATTTTCAAGTAGGAACTCATCCGTGGATCTCTAGCTTCATAGTCACCCTGAAGCTGTCTTACCACAAGTTGTATGTCACTGCATACCTTCAGGCTCTTTATCCCTAGGACCTTAGCCAACTGGAGTCCTGCGATGAGAGCCTCGTATTCTGCCTCGTTATTTGAGGCCTTGATTCCAAAGTATAGTGCATACTCAATCTTCTCCTCAGTTGGTGAGATAAGAATCAATCCAACTCCCTCTCCTGTTGAATTGGAGAACCCATCAACATACATTTGCCACTCCCCTATCTGAATGTCAACGTCATCGAGCTCTGGTGCCTCGAGGTAAAATTTTTTGCTAGGAGGTTAGCAATTACTTGCCCCTTTATAGCTATTCGTGGGACGTACTGGATGTCGAACTCTCCGAGCTCGATGGACCATTTTTCTAATTGCCCAGACATTTCTAGTTTTTGAAGAACTTGGCGTAAGGGGATGTTAGTAAGTAATATAATGGGATGAGCTTGGAAATAAGGGCTTAGCTTTCTGAATGTAGTTTCCAGTGAGAAGGCTACTTCCTCCATCGTTGGGTATCTTACTTATGCTCCTCTTAGCATTCAATTCACATAGTAGACAGGACACTGAGTCTTCTCATGCTGGCTTACTAGAATCGCACTTGTTGCTTCTCGGGTCTGTGACGCCCCTAAAATCGGGGGTCTTTTGTCAACCCGTTGATCACCCATCAACCTGCGAAAAATACCCGTGAATGCCGCATAACCCGATACCACGTCATAACATCCCCTTTACCAGGATCACAACAACTCAAGTTTGGGTAGAGTCTCCCTTGTACTAGGCACTCCCAAACGCACAACCTGTATATCATTCAACCACATGACCCATGTGAGGCAAATATACCACAATTTATACTCCATTGTTGCCCATTTACTTCATTTGAATAAAGGGACAAAGACCGAAAGCATGACAAAACATTCTTAAAAATTTAGATTTTAGGAAAACCTACCAGTAGAAGATGACCATGTTCTACCGGTAGGAAAACTCTCTGAAAAAGTTCTACCGATAGGTTTGTCATCATTCTATTAGTAGGAAAACTCAATGAAAAGTTCTACCGCAAAATTTGAAGTTCTACCGGTAGGTTTTTCCTATTGGAAAAGTTCTACCGGTAGAACTCGTCGTTCTACCGGTAGGTTTTAACAGTTTTCTTACGATTCCTTCATTTTTTAATTCCAATCCATTTGAAACTTATATAACCTCATACCAAACTCATATAACATCAATTTGAAGCAAAATACAATTCATATGAGTTCACTTTACAATCCTTTACAATATTACATGTCCAAAACTAAATAACATAAAAGTTTTTATTTTTACAACACATGTTTCAAAAGCCACAACTCAGCTTTTTTTCAACCATGAGAGCTCGATTGAGAGCAGTCCACTGACGCATATCCCACACCTGAAATGTTGTCCCCATAAAGGGTGAGCCACGCTCAATAAAGTATCTCCTAAAGAGGCTACTCTCCAACCAAGATGCATATGAAATATTCGCATGAAAATTCAACAAACAACAATCATCCATTCAAGAATATGCAATTCAATGATGGATCTTTTATGTCATGCCATGTTATGAGATGAGACTTACACATGCAACTCAACCCGAGCCTTTACCGGCTCCCATCACCTATGCAATATCATGAGTATAAAACCAGACATTCCAAGCCCTTGTCATTGATGTTGCACATCCAACGACCTTTTTTTTTTTTTAAATATAAACCATGTGACTTTGTTGGATAGCGGAATTTTGGTGTCTCACCACCGGTTCCGCACACCGATACACTTTTTTGGACTTTCTCCAGCGGAAGTGTATAAACCAGTAACCGGGTCTTGCATCCGAGGGAGTATCTAGCCCTTCTTGCTATACCCGACACAATTTTTTCATGCAACCGTGCGACCCTGTCGAACCTTGATCCGACTGTACCGAGCCCACTTATCAACCACCAAAAATGATGTTTGATCTAACAACATGCACTCACCCACACTCATGTTAATGCCCACGAATGCGATTTTTCCCGTGCATATGCAAATGTATATGTACAATTACAATTCTCAACATGTTCAATATGTCATAAGCACAATATGAACAATTTCAATCTCCAATCAACATAATACATGGTCAATTACATCAATAGCATATAACCACAATCAATAGCTTCAATGTCAATATATCATATGCATATACCAATATTTTCTAACATCAATTTCCAAGCATGTTATAACATAATCAATGTAATTAACACACTTAATCTATATAGGCATTTAATCAAACACCTTCAATGCACCAAATCATGTAATCACATAAAAATGCTCAAATTCATCACATAACTCAAGAAATCACATTAAGTAATTTCTACATACCCAGTTCAAGCTAGAATTAATTTTACCAATTTCTATATCCATTTTTCATATTTTAACAACAATAGACAAGTGCTAAACATGAGATTACATCTCTAACACCCTACCCATTTCATATTTCAAACCTAAGTTGGAAATAAATCTAGTTAGGATGAAAACCCTATCTCTTGAAGCGTAAAAACGAGTTGTAGAAACCTTCAAGGACACCACCCAAGCTCAAACTTTGAATTTCCCAAAATTTTATTTTTGAATCTTCGGTGAAATCCGTCCTTTTTGGTACGTAGGCGTAGCCCTTTGTCGCGTAGATCAACTTTAATAATTGGCCCGAAGGATTCCGACCAAAGGAACTATGTAGATCATAGAGAGAAGTCTTGAACTCTCTCTTTTTCCTCTCTTCCTCTCTCCAACGAAACCCAGCAGAAAGAATGAGGAGAAAATCTAATTTTCTTCCCTATTTATACCCCTTGGAATGCTTAGTTCTCGTCGCGCCACACGTCCTTCATTCCCAAGTTCGATTTCGTCCCGAAACAATTAAATTTCTTCACGGTTCAAGTTCAAAATATTCTTATATGAAATTTATTGAAATTATTTTCCAACTTTCAAAATTTTATTCCATATCTCGTTTTTAGGTCACCCAACACTCGATTGTCTCGTAAAACGCGAAAAATTCGACTGTCTCGGAATACAACGAAAATTGACTGGTAACTAGATTTCGTGAGACGAATCCAACGGTGAGGTCCGTTTCTTCATCCAAGTTCTAGAAAAATTTGAGTTTTTCAACCCGTACCGTAGTGGCAAATTATCGTTTTGCTCTTTTTCACAAAAATTCAAATTTACCCGAGTTTTACAGGGTCATTGCAAGGTATAAGTACATGGGTTCTCCTTTCACTGGCCTCGCCAGAATTAGTGGCTTTCTGATGTACTCCTTGAGCGCTCGTCCATTCAAAGACCTTCCCGAGTGCCTTAAAGAAAGGGAGGCACTTGTCACTTGCTTTAGAAATAAATCTGTTCAAGGCTACTACCGTTCCTGTTAGCACCTGGATCTCTTTGATGTTTCGTGGGGATCTCATATCCACGAGTGCCTTGAATTTTTGTGGATTAGCTTATATCCCTCTTTAAGTCACCATGAATCCCAAGAATTTCCTTGAGAACACACCAAAGACACACTTAGCTGGATTCAACTTCATGTTGTACCTTCTAAGGGAGTCAAAAGTCTTTTCCAAATTTTCAATATGCTCTACAGCTCGGAGGCTTTTGAGAGCATATCATCGACATACACCTCCATTGAGTGGCCAATGAGGTCCTTGAACGTGTGGTTCGCCATTCTCTGGTAGGTGGCCCGTATATTCTTCAGACCAAATGACATGACCTTATAATAGTAGGTCCCTTCTTCTGTTATGAAAGAGGTCTTTTCCTGATATGCTTCATGTATCATGATCTGGTTGTATCTTGAGAATGCATCCATAAAGGAGAGCAACTCGTACCCTGCACTGGCATTAACCAAAATGTCGATTCTTGGTAGTCGAAAGCAATCCTTTGGACACGCCTTGTTTAGATTAGTAAAATCCACACAAAATCGACACTTCCCATTTGTCTTTTTTACCAGTACCACATTGGCTAACAATAGTGGATACTACTTTCCTGACAGACTTGGCATCCAAGAGCTTATTAGCGGGTGGCCCGTGCGATGCACAAAATTTATAATCCGTCTTGCCCCTGCTCATTCATTCTCTCACTTCCGGGCCTTTCTTTTTTTCCCATCACATAACATGGGTTGTTAAAAAATTATTAGAGTTTATAAGGGGTTGTGAATACTAGTGTCGTCACCTATGCGATGCACGGGATTCCTAAATCCTCCCTTTCTCTTACGTTTTTTCTTCCTCACCATTCTCTCCTCTCTCACTCTTATTTATTGAGGAAGTTTAAAAAATTATAGAAAGTTACAAGAGATTAAAATTTTTTATTTTTTAAAAAAATTCAAATGAATGGTAGTTTTTTTTATTATCAGAAAATGAATGGTAGATAGTTAGAGATAGAATAAAAGAGTAGTTTTTTTTTTTGAAGGTATAATGGCAGCTGTTTTATTCATGTGTAGAAATCTTGGAAAAAAAAAAAAAAAGAACAGCCTCACATTCGGGGGCCTGCTCCTTCCACCTCAATAATTGATCGATAACACTTGTATACATAGCAAGGCTATGTGCTACACGATTGCCATTCCTATTAACTATGGCTATCTCATGCCTACAAAATAGTCTAAGATCTTCTTTTCTTATTGAACATCTTTCCAAACGTTGCTGAGTCTACTGTCAATTGCTGAAAATCTTGCAGCAGTTCACACATTCGCATTCAAGCACAAAAGACCTGCCACCTTCTTGCTCTGCAAATTTGATTGCTTCCTTCAAGGTTGTAACTTCCAAATCCAGCGTTAGCTCGGTCATGCTGATTTTCTTAGCGAGTCCTGCCACAAACTCTGCTTTCTCATTTCGAATCACCATGCCAATGCTAAACGCCTGACTGTCCCTCAAAACAACTCCACAAAAACTTATCTTCAGAAAACCTGCCATAGGAGGGTTCCATCGTGTTAGGTTGGAACTCGATACCCATTTCATTATCCTCTCCCTAATGTTGGTTGGCAGCGATTCATAAATCCCACTGCTTCTTGTACCAATGTTGTTGGATTTTTGGAAATCCCTGAAAGAACCATCTCATTACGATGCTTCCAGATCAACCAACAATGAATCATAAACATGGAGAACTCTTCCAGGCTTAGGATATAATAGAGATCTTTGGTCCATTGTTTTGAGCTCAAACTAGAATGATGAACAATTCTATGAAGAGGACCAAGCTTCCAGAAGAGTTTGGCCTAATAGCACTCTTGCATGACATGAGTGCTGGTTTCGGAATCTCTCCGGCAAACACCGTATAAATAATTCTGCCTGATTTTCCTACGTCTAATATTTTTGTAAGTAGGTAGTGCATCCAAACAAAGACGTCACATGAAGATTTTGACTTTGTTTGGCACTGTTTGTTTCCACAAAAATCCCAACTCTCAGATCTTGCCTCGTTAGGTGGCTGTTGTAGAGAGTTCGAATTGGTGAGCCCCTGTTCTACAGCAACATGGTACCCACTCCTTAACGAATATTCCCCATTTCTGTTAAGGTGCCAATCCAATTTGTCCTCTGCTAGGTAGTGTCCCAATGGAATTCTTCTAATCTTTTCGGCCTCTTTTGGTGAAAACAAAATTACTATTTATCAACTGGCTCTTCCAACAGTGGAGCTGAGGATCAATTAACTCACTCACCGTTGCCTCCTCCGCTCTTGTGTACGGAGTAGTGACTATTCTAAGTCCATTCAAGGATGGAATCCACCTATCCATTCAGATTTTCACTTTCTTTCCATTCCCAATTTTCCACCTTGCTCCCAGCTTCGATGAATAAAAGAGTAGTTATGGGAGCCAAGTGTTGAATGATAATTAGAGGAAACTTTAGATTTTGAATTAAAAAACTCAAAATTTTAAAAAATTTAATAAATGGGGAGAAAAGACTTCTCAAGTTCTCTCTCTTCTAAATTATTTATTTTATATATATAGATATAAATATGTGGGCAGACCGGGTGTGAATCGTCCAACCATAACTTGTAACTCCACTGCCGAATATGAAGCTTAATAATTGGCCAAGTTTTCCCAATAGACATACCAACATGAGAAAAACAGTTGCTGGGAAAGAAGAATAACAAATAGAGACAAGCAAATTTTGATTCTTTTCAAGTTTTTTGGTACGAAAATGGTGTGGTGTTGTGGGCCAGAGTGGACTGTGGAGCGGGGCATTCTTTTTAGGGAAAATTTCATCCACATTCTCTCTAGATAGACCTAAATTTAATGACACCCATTTTAAAAAAAAAAAAATTCACTAGCACCCTTGTCAAGATTTGTCTAACGGCGGTGACAGAAATAACACTTTTACGTTTATATTCATACCAAATCTATAAATTTACAAATATAACTGTAAGAGGCAAAAAAATGAGATTACCTCCTACTGGAATAAAGAGTTGATATTTCTGGTGATAGTGAGCTATGAACTTGATCTCCTAGTCTTTCCTGCCTGCAAAACGAACAAACTGTCCAAGATCGAAGTGCTTCGATCGAAGACACTCCGATGCTTAAGTCAGTAATGGAAACGAAACTATTGCAAGAAGGCCAAGAGAGTTCAGCGTACCTTTCACCCTGACTCCTTATGCCTTTTATAGATCCCTGTTCAGTTAGGGTTTCTATGATTTTCGATCCAAGGTGGTACACATTCCTTCAATTAAGCGACTCTGTTTGGGAAACTGCTGAGATCTCTCTAGCAATTCCTTCGGCCGAGCCTATAATTTTGTTCATTGGTTTAACCAGAATGCCTGAGTTATAGGCATCTCTTTGGCTCTTCGTTTGACTGTTTGAAACAGCTCGGTCATGATGAAGACCGACCTCTTTCCTTTGTAGTCGAGCTCTTTGAATAGCTCGGTTTTGATCTGATGATGTCATCCTTGTCACATGACTGGTCTTGTCACCTTCACATGGGTTCATTTAATGTTACTGCACGTGTCACTAAGGGAACCACCCCCTTCAATAACAATATTTATTTATCTAAATATTAACTCATATAACTTCAACGACATTCCCTCTGAATTCTAAAATTTCACTGTATTGTCTTTTAGTTCAATTATATTAACTTTCAGGTTCAACAATTTAATATTTAATTTTATCAAATTAATATCATTTCTTTAATTTAAATTAAATTAACATTCGATCTCATCAAATCAGAACAAAAATAATATTTAATTTAATCAAATTAATATTCAGTTACATTAATTTAATATTTTATTTGATCAAATTAATATTATTTATTTAATTTAACACTAAATTACTATTTAATTTCTTCAAATCAACACCGAATTGATATTCAATTTTATCAAATCAATATTTAATTATATTAAATAGAATATTAAAGTTCATTAATTTAACATTTAACCTTATCAGATAATGTCATTTCTTTAATTTAACACCAAATTAACATTCAATTTTATCAAATATATATTCAAATTTATTCAATTAACATTAATTTTTATCAAATTAACACTAAATTAATATTTAATTTATTAAATTAATGCCAAATTAATATTTAAATTTATCAAATTAAGACCAAATTGTTTCAAATAATATTAAATTTTATCAAATAATATTTAAATTTGATAAATTTCACGTTAATTTGATAAAATTTGATGGTAAAATTTAACGTTAATTTGGTAAAATTCAATGGAATTTAATGTTGATATAATAAAATTGAACTTTAAATTAATAAAATTGATAGTTAATTTGATTAAATTAAATTTTAATTTGGTATTAATTTTATGAAATTAAATATTAATTTGATATTTGTTTAATTAAATTGAATGCTAATTAGATGAATTAAATGCAATTTTGATGAATGTGAATATTAATTTGATAAAATTTGAGGTTTAAGACCGTTGTTGGTGGCTTAGGGCATATATAATGGGGCAAATGGTTGAGGTCTATTATCATAATAAAGGATAAGTTTGACATTTTCAAAGAATCAAATCATGTACTTTTTCTAGTGTCGGAAGTTACCGTTAGGTGATGTCAATGATTCTATACCACAAACCAAAAAATGGTGCAATGAAATTTTAGAATTGGGAAAAAGTGTCATTGAATTTAGACCTAACTATAAGGGGTGTAGATGAATTTTTCTCTTCTTTTTATATCTAAGGATAATTTAGTTTTTTAATACAATAATTATTTTTTTGGATTTAAAAATTTTATGTTTGGAACTATTGATTTATAATTTTTTTTTTGAACTTTTTAATTCCTTTTTTCCTAGAAAGTAATAAAATAGAAAAATTTTGTTTCCAGTAGCATAATTGAATCCTAACTCAGATCCACAAAGAATATGAATCTATTACCAATGTACAGCAAATTTCAAACTTAAATACCAATTTACCGCCGTTTTCAACTTATTTACCAAACTATCGCTATTTTAAAAGCGGATTTGGCAAATCCGACTTCATTTGGAAAGCGGATTTGGCAAATCCAACTTCATGGGAAAAGCGGATTTGGCAAATCCGACTTCATTTGGAAAGCGGATTTGGCAAATCCGACTTCATAGCAATAAGAGAACCCAATTTTGATGGTATTTCCCTAGAAAAAAAAATTTCCTTACTCTTAAAGAAGGGAAGTCCATATTTTTTTTTTATCTTTTTATTTATTTATTCATCTCTACAGTAAGATAGGAAGGAAGTTGATTTTTTATTTCTTATATATTTTCCTCCAAAAAATATTACATCACTCAATTATATTATATGTTCAATTATTTAATATTTAATTAATTTATAAGTTAACATAATCTTTATTTCATACATTGTCCATATATAATAGTGTATACGTGTTAAAAAAAATTTATCGAGTTATGCATTTTGAAAAAATTTTGATGTTATTTTTTAAAAAATAATTTTAAATGATGTAATTAAAGAAACAAAGAAATAAAAAATTACTATTTAGTATAGTAACTAATAAATGTGAGTAATTGATTCACAAATAATAGAATCAGAGAGAGAGACCAAACGTATTCAATAAATAGTCAAATACTCTTTTGGCGATCAACACAAATATATATAAGTCAATTGGCTTGCACCTTGGATTTGGCAAGTCTGCTTTCCATATAAAGGCGAATTTGATATGTCCGCTTTCCTTATGAAGTCGGATTTATAAAATCCGCTTTCCCAATGAAGTCGGATTTTTCAAATCCGCTTTTACCATGAAGTCAGATTTGCCAAATCCGCTTTTACCATGAAGTCGGATTTGCCAAATCCGCTTTCCCCATGAAGTCGTATTTGCCAAATCCGCTTTTAAAACAGAGATAATTTAATAAATAAATTGAAAACGGCGATAGATTGATATTTAAGTTTGAAATGTGTTGTACATTGGTAATAGACTCCAAAGAATATGGGCAAAGTCAACTGGCAAGTTTCTCATTTAATGTATGACAGTGATTGAATTAATTGATTTTTGGAAGTCGGTACTGTGTTTTAGACTTTTAGAAGGAAGCATCCAAGTAAATACCTTTTTAGATTTTAAGGACATTTAGTTGTGCAAAGATCGAAATACCCAAATGTATTTCAAAACACAATTCAACATTCAAAAATCAAACAAAATCAAAACTCCTTAATTTTAAATCTTTCATAATTAATCTATCCATATAAAATTCACATTTCAAAATCTAAAATAGATTAAAATATATGTAAAAAAATAAAGAATGTGCATTACGACACTAGGACGTATATATATAAAGGCACTGTTATTGTCCCATAAAAATAAACAGTGTCTTTGATATTGTCTACACGACAGTAACGGTGTCACTATTATTGTTCGGAGATAATAAAAATACTCCATTATTATTGTCACACGACAATAACAGTATCTCTGTTATTGTCTCACGATAGTAACAGTGCATCTATTATTGTCCCACAAAATAATTTCATCTTTTTTTTTCTCACACTTTCTACTTGACCAAACATGACAAATCTAGGATTCACAGAAAAAAGAACAACCACCCAGAAACAGATCACTAACAAAAAAAAATACACACAGAAAAACAACGAAGACTGAAAATAAAAAGAAAATGAGCTTGATGTGGATTGGAACGAACGAACCAGTCCTCTTTGGACACTATCAGGCTTGATCATGATAAAAATATGCTCCATTTTTTCGTTCTGTGATGTTTTCAATCCGGCAATAAATTGAACAAAGATGGTGAGAGAGGAGAGATAAAGAACTATATGAAATATAAAGGAGAGAGGATGGAGAAATTAAAAGAGAGGAGAGAGAAATTAAAGGAAAAGAGATGAGTTTTGAAAAAATATGCGTGATCCACTGAAGGTCAAAATAGAAAATAAAAAAAAAAGTAAAAACACTATTGGATCTACTTACAAAAAAAAAATCATAACATGTGTCCTTAATAATTCAAAAAGATTACACCCGTCCTTATTGGCAAAAGAGTTATTGATCTTATACTTGGTTCAAATTTTTATTTGAATTAATAACGAATCTTAATTATCTACACTACTTATAAATGTCAATAGCTATGAAAAAATTTTGATGTCATATTTTATCCCTAAATATTACTATAATACCAATTATTCCCCCATATATCTTTATTAATATTATTCTTTTTCCTTCCATATCCTATTAGCCCATAAATTTAATTTGAATCAAAACTCTTCTTACCAGATAATATCTTTAATTGCAATTATAACTCTAAAAACTCAAATTATGCATAATTTTATTAAAATATAGTTATAAGATTAAATTTTACGATCAAATGTATGTCAAACAAAAGTATTGCAATTTAATCAATTTCTTTGTTAATAAAATATAACACATCTATAATTTAATTACATGTACAAATATTCAAAATGAAAAATTTTAAACTCCACTATAAATGAGGAAATGTCTAAAGGGCCAGAGAAATACCTGAAAAATGATAGATTAGACATTTTAAGAAAGGTAGAATAGATCAATAATTAGATTTAGTAATAATAAAAATAAAAATAAATTATTTGACATATAGTTTATTATTCATTTTAATTATAAATATAATTTATTTTTAGTAAATAATTTATTATTTAAATATATTCACGTCGTGCATTATTAGTTAATATTAAAATTTACTGATAATGTAAATAGTTACTAAAATTTACTATATTCACGTCGTGCATTATTAGTTAATATTAAAATTTAGTGTAATTTTTTTTAACTATCACTCTTAATTGAATGAGAATAATTGATCAGTCAACAAATTAACCCTTATAAGTTCAATACTTTCCATCGCCAATGCCACGTGTCCGTTCAGCACAGAGTCAAAAGAAAAATACATTTAGTCAACGGCACTGTAACCCTATCACACAAACCACAGTTGGCATTAAGCTGTAAAGAAACATACCGAACTAGTTAGCACGCACTTTCTCTCTCATCATGCTCTTTCGGAGGAAGCTCACCCAACCCTCTCCTTATCTCTCTCCTTCGCCCCTGCCGCGCCCCCACACCTCCCTTCTCTCTTTCTTGGTCTCTCTGTTTCAAGCCTGGCAGACCCATCAAGAATAAAGCCGTCCAGGTTATCTCTCTCTCTCTCTGCGTTCATGATTTTCGGGGCATTTTGTGGACAATATATCGTTTGTGGATTTGACTTCTGATCTGCTCATACATGTGTTTGTGTGCGCAGGTGTAGAATTGAGTGTGCAGATCTTGATCTGTGAAGAGAGAGAAGATGAATAGATGCGGATCTCGGCAGAAGGTTTTGGGGGTCTGTGGAGAGATGAGGGGACAAACGATCTGTGCCTCCGATGGCGTCATTTGCCCTAAGCCTCGTCGACTTGGAGTCTTGAATCCCTCCATTAACGACCAGATCAGACAATCTAGGTGGCACATCAAGTAATTTCCTAGTCAACTTAATCCTATCATTTTTACTTATTTTTTTTTAAATCTATTAATTTGGTTTTCTGATTTGAGTTTGAATTTGCTCTAGAAATATTTGTAATTTCATTTGCATCTTTGTTGCCTTTTATTCTTAATACAGTTATCTCTCTGAGGCTTACGACTCAAAAGCTGGGACGGAAGTTCTCGACATCATTCTCCCTAAGGTACTGTTTCAATCTGCACAACAGTTTTTGTTAGAAAAATATAAATATTTCTCCTCTAGGGACTATTTTACTGCTGAGAAAAGGTAGGAAAATAAAAAAAAAAAATAGATGGAAAAACAAGAAAATGGAAAAAAAAAATTGTATATTTTTACTTGTTGGCAGGAAAATAAAGTTTGGGAAGTTTATTTGTTGGCTTTATTTCCTGAGCTCATTAACCAAACCAAACTATTTCCTGAGCTCATCAAGTGAAGAAATATAGCTCTTTTGAAATGATTAAGCTGCTGATTGAAGAATGTTTCCCCTTGCGGGTTTGAATAATTTCATCTAGGTATATGGATCTAGCAATTTAATTGGGGTGGACTTTGAAAGTTTTGAAAAATTCTGGATCCATCGTTGTTTTCATTAGTAAAATCACTTTACTACACATAAGAAACCTAAATTTGGTGGGAACATTATTTGAGATTTGGTTTTTATACTTGTATTTTTCTTCTCACATTTGTTTGATACTCTAAGCAGCCAATTGAAGTTGATTAGATTTATTGAATAGACTGAGTTATCTCCTAGAGATTGCTTAAGTCGGTTAGGAGGAAATAGGATTATTTCCCAGAGGATTGAATTCAAAGAATAGTTTTCTTTGTGATTTTCTACAGGGAAGTTATGGTGCTGAGAAGTCCAATACTCAGGTGGCTTCATCGCCACCATTCTTTTGTGGGTCTCCACCAAGTAGGGCTTCAAACCCTGTCGTCCAAGATGCAGAGTTTGGCAATGACAAATTCAATCTGTTACCACTGGCTCTCGAAGCATCGCCAACATCCTCAACATGTAAAAACGGAGGATGTGTTCGTGCAATATTAGGGCACAAGCCAGCCACAGTGAGAATTGAAGGGTTCAACTGCAGGGGCATCTCTGCTGTAGCTTAGAGTCTTGGACAAACTCCATTGTGCGACCCCCAAAAGCAGATGGAGAAACAAACAGTTGGGGTGAGTTTTTAGTTTTGTATATAGATGTTGAAAATGGGTCATCATTTGCTAAGTTTTGTGTCAATTGACAAATATGTATTTGTAAATGTAAACGAGTTGATGAGAGAAGTTGATGCTAATGAAGCTGAAGAGAAGAGAAAATCCTCCTTTTTTGTAGTAGTTGTTGGTGAGGCAGTGGGTGGCGTACTTGGTCTGGTGGTAGTATTGCTTTTAGAGCAGGGTTTTTGGCGACCGAGTTTCACCCTTGTCCTTCATTGTAATTCTTGTCCGACGGCAAGGAGGAAATGGTGTTTCGAAGATTTTTTTTTGTTTTTTTACGCGTGCTTCTATTGGTAATAAGCCTGTATAGATTTCAGAAGCACGTGGTATTGAGTTTGTCAACTTTTGATACAAGTCATGTAACTCTGTTCAAATTCACTGAATGATGTTATAGCCACAATAATGTAATGTAACTCGTTGTCTATTGATTAATATTTTTTTGCATATAGCTTTATTGATCCATTATATTAGTAGGGTTTTTGTCAAAATGCTATCCAAAGATGTGAAATTTAGAAGTCACAAATCTGAAAAAGATGGATTTGGAGCCTTTTCAGCATAATTTTTATGGATTTTTTTAATGGTAGATAATGGGTCAACAAGTCTAGACGTGGCCTCAATGAATCATTAAGAACAAGTGTAAAAAGACAATAAAGACCCCAAATTATACTTAGACCCTAAAAGTCCTAATGAAGATCTTAAAAATCCTCACGCAAATGTTTCATACACAGGTATCTTTCTTCACGTGAATTTCTCTCTTCGCCCACTTTTTGTCGAATCTATTACCAATGTACAGCTATTTTAGAACATATATATCAAAATACAGCATTTTTAAACTTATTTACCAAACTACAGCAGTTTTTAAAAGTGGATTTAACAATCCCGCTTTTTTGTTAAAAAAAAAAGTGGGTAGTGAAAAAAGCGTGGTTACTAACCACACTTTTTCGCATAACCCAGCTGGTTACTCCGGCACAGCTGAAACTTCTTAACACTAACCCTAGCCCCTACTTCCTCAACCGCCTCTTCAGTCTCATTCCACTTCTCGACCGAATCTGGATCAAATTCCCCAATCTCAAACTCATCTGTCATCACTCCATTCTCGTCCACCACTCCCATCCTCTGTACCACCGGCGGCGGTGGAAGAACCGGCGGAGCAAGTAATTGTTCATCTGAGTTTGCTTGTGGATTTGAAATTGGCGGAATTGAAGGTAGCGTTTGGGTCTGGGATGAAACGGACTCGTTTACGAGGGAAGAGAGATTAAAAGTGTTGTTGAAATTAGGGGAGAGAGAAACAGAGGGGGTCTGCGGGGATTGGTGAGAGTTGAAGAAGATGAGTTGTTGAGAGCCATCGGACCAGTGCTTGCCCAAGTAGAAGAAAGAGTGATATGAATATGAATCCTGAGATTTTAATGAATGTAGAGGATGATTTCAATAGATCTCCTCCATTGTTCAATGCCGTCATTCTTCAATTTTACCTCAGATCTAAGTTTACCTGAAGTATCTCTCTTATTTCCGTCTTTGCGGTCGAAGGTTGCAATGACCTGTGTGTGTGTGATACCAGTCCATTGATCTAAGCAGTGATGAGAGAAGAGAGAGTGTCGGAGTAACCAGCTGGGTAGTGCGAAAAAGTGTAAAAAGCGTGGTTAGTAACCACGCTTTTTCCACCACCCACTTTTTTTTTTAACAAAAAAACGGGATTGTTAAATCCGCTTTTTAATAAAAGCGAGATTGTTACATCCGCTTTTTAATAAAAGCGGGATTGTTAAATTCGCTTTTAAAAACTGTTGTAGTTTGGTAAATAAGTTTAAAAGTGCTGTATTTTGGTATATATGTTCTAAAATAGCTGTACATTGATAATAGATTCACTTTTTGTCTATCTCCACATAGATCTCTCCCTCTTCACAAAAATTTCTCTCTCATACGCAGATCTCTCTCTTATGTGTATATATATATACACACACATACAAACATAGCAACCTTCTATATATGCGGCAATAAAAGATTATTATATATATATATAAACACATATATTTATATATTCGTATATACAGTGGCTGCTATATTGCAATAAAAAAGTTGTTATATACATGTTCGACGTATTTTTGGATTGCGGTCGTGCCAAAATTTGATTGAACTTAAAATCTAAATACTTATGACCTTACCTATTTGAATTGGTGTGAGATTTTAAAATTGTGATTATTCAAATGATTGTAACAAAACGTGTTCAAAGGAGAGTGCCCGAACTCGGGTTCACTTGCTTCTCTTGTAATTTGGGCCGCTTCAGTTCAACGAACCTTGTGTACAGAGATCACCAAATTCATGTGGTAAATCTTTCTTTTTTTCCTTTCTTCTAGTCAAAATTTCAATGCTACTAGTCAACTCCAAACCAACAGTACTACATTTACCCAGTCAGCCAATTGATCAAGGTGGTAGAACGAAAGGTTGATTGGGTTCCAGTAAAGACAATAAACTTGAGTGGTTAGTCAGGTACAACACCAACAAGCTCAAAATTTCAATCTCATTTCCACCGAAAGAATCGAAAAATTTTGATTTTGATGAAAACCGAAACAAAACAGTTAAGTAACACTCTCAATTTGTCTATTTTTTTACTTGGTTTTTATTCTGTTTCGGAAATATTTTTGGAAAAGTTTTTGTTTCAAGTTACCCGAAACTAAACACCAGAACAAAATTCTTGGTCCTTGAACATCAGTTTGGCCTCGCATGATGTGCGATCAGAAAATGCATATCACAAGGTGATTTCAAGAACACATATAAATGTACAACCTCTATAATTTGCAGTTAACCTTGACCCAAAAAAAAAAATTTACAATTTGCGATTAACACCAAAGAATACAAAATTGCTTGCTATTGGATCCCGACAGGACCAAAATTTGGAATGTTACTGCATCTAAATTTCACTTTTACTCTGTTTCTATTCTATTTCTATTTCTAAAATATTTCCGAAATACTTCTATTTCTGTGCTACCCAAAACTAAACACTAAAACGAAATTTTAACACCAGTTTGGTGTAGCATGATGTCCCCCCAGAGAGTGCATATCTACAATGTGTGAATTAACACCAAAGAATGCAAAAGTGCCTGCTGTGGGCTCTAGACAGAGACTCAGTCAAAAAATAGTAGATAGGTAAGGAACCTATACAGAGTTGAAGAAAATGTAAAACTCTGGTGGTACAAATATACACTAAGATTACTGCTGTTACTTCCATCTATTGCTACCTTTTTGGAGGCCTGGTTGATATATTGCTTCCACTAGCTGATTTTTGCAAACCTGAAAGCAAATGAACAAGGAGACAAGAGTTAAATGGCACATGGACAGAATTGCTGAGGACCATTTCTTGGGAAGGCACTAATTTTTGCATACCTGTTGAATCCTTTAACAATTCCTTTGGTGAGTTTGGTTGGGGCCGAGGAATTTTAGCTGGTGACTTAGACCTGCACTAGAAAAAAAAAAATTTGTTATGCAAAATGGTTGACAATTCAATTAGATTCATAACCCCAAAAAGTTAGCTTGCTTCCTCAACTACTAGTAAAAAGTGGCGTACTCTTTCTTAATAAAATAGAACTGGAGAAAAAAAGGATGTTCAGATTAGCTACACAAACTCAGTTTAATTGTGCTACCCAACAGGGGAGAAAAAGTTAAAGGAACAAGTAGATGTTAAAGATATTTTATACCTAATACTAACCATTAACAGAGCTCCAGGATTAACAAATGTTCACAATTCTCCTTTTTTGGGGCAGTGCGTACTTGACATATATGGAAAAAAGAAGGACAAAACTTTAAAAATAGTAAATTGAAAAATATATAGATGAAAATACAGCCACTAGACGAGTATCACTAAACATAAGTTGTTATAAAAGCATACACAACCAAATCAACAAGAACCCAACGTATATCCATGTCCTTCCAGTCGCTGGAATTTCACTAGTGTAATTTTCAGCAGACGGTAACAAATGACAAGAAAAATGAGATGAAACCATGCTGCCACATGTTTTTGGAAGCATTTCACCCAAGCACGTGTAATGAGTAAGGGTCAAAATTTTGTTGTGGAGCATTGTTTCGGTGACATAAGAAATAGAAATGTTTAGGAAATGTGCAGAAACAAAACGGAAATGGAGAAAAAAATTGGACATTTGTTTCCGAAACATTGTCTAAACTATACTAAATCATCTTGAAATACCTCAAAAATTCCCAACACCTCAAACCATACAAGTTTCAACAGTATTCTAGTCTTTCTCTTGTAATAGGGTTTTATATATAGTGTCTCTTGTACCTACCTAGTTATTTTTTAATTTTACGGAACCTTGGTGTGGTAGTTTTCTTTTCTCTCTTACTCTTCTTCGTATGTATTTTTTTCTTTGCAAGTTTGTGCAAGTTTACATGGTATCAAAGCAAGGTTCTCATTAGTCAGTATTCTTTGGATTTGCAATCATTTAGCATGAACAGGGTCGTGAACAATAACAGTGCGTGAACAGTTCTCCTCTCCTATACACATCTCTCTTGTCTCTATGTGGTTTTGATTATTATTTGGATGTTAGTGTTTCATCTGTTGGTTGAAAAAGACTTGTGTCTGCTATTGTTTTACTTTCTTTAAAGTTTCTAAAATTATAGAGAAGACCCTAAATTTTCAGAAACTATAGAAATTGTAGAATCAGTCAAGCAAATTGCACAAATTGCATATTCTACCCGAGGAAAGTGCAGAAGTTGTAGATTCTGCCCAAACAAAATGCATAAATTGTAGATTCTGTTCAGAAGAGTGCAAAAAAAATTGCAGATTTTACCCCAGCACAGAGCAGAAATTACAAATTCAGCCAACTTCTACCTCTATCCTTGTTTAAGGTTTTGAAAAATTAAGTTTTGGAGTTGAAGCTAGTTCTGGAAGGAAGGAAAAAAGAGTTTTTAGAACTTGCACTAGGGAAAATAGAAGTAATGTTGTATCTGCTTCATCTCTTATAGGTTTGTCTTTATCAACACCTTCAAGTATATCTCACTCTACTTGGGTCTTTGATTCAGATGCTTCAAATCATACGACTAATGATCCATCTTTATTTCTTTCTAACTCATCTCCTTCTCCCCTAATACTGTTCTAACGGTCAACGGGACTTCCATGTTGGTGTAGGGGTTTGATCTATTATGACTTATCTTCTCTCTCTTTTTTATGTTTACTGTATCCCACAATTTTCTCCGAATTTGATATCTATCAGTCAACTTTTTGATCTTGGTTACATTGTTTAATTTTCCGCTATTGGTTGTATTGTGCGGGATCCTCATTCTAAGAATTTGATTGGTACAAGCCATAGGGTTGGAGGATTATATGTGCTGAAAAAATTACATGTCCCAGCTGTGGCTACTTCTTCGATTGATTTGTCTTCCTTTCGTTTGAACGCCAAGTCTTTTGTATTTTATTTATGGCATTCTTGTCTTGGACATATTTCTAGTTCTCGTTTGAGGTTTCTAGTTTCTATTGATGCTTTAGGAAATTTAAGTAGCCATGATATTTCTAATTATAGTGGCTATAAACTTGCCAAATTCACAGGTTTACCTTTTAAGAACAGTTCCACTTCTTTTGCTTCTTTCGACCTTGTGCATTCTAATGTGTGGGGTCCTGCCCCCATTGCAACCAAAGGGGGTTCTCGTTACTATGTTTCTTGTATTGATGATTATACTCAATATTGTTGGGTTTATCTCATGAAGCAGCGATCTGAATTTTTCTCTATCTTTGCTGCTTTTCGTGTCATGGTTCACACACAATATTCTATAATAATTAAATGTTTTCGGTGTGATTTGAGTGGGGAATACAAATATACTGATTTTCTTGATTTATTGAAATTTGATGGAATTATTCAACAGTTCTCTTGTGCAGACACTCGTGAGCAAAATGGTGTGGCTAAGCGATAAAGCACTAGCACATTATGGAGATAGCTCATTCATTACTTTTATCTATATTTGTTCCTAGCTCTTTTTGGGAGAGGCAATTCTCACAGATGTTCATCTAATTAACCGAATTCCTTCTATTATTACTTCGATTGTTTCCCCTTTTAAAAGGTTATATGGTAAACTTCCTGACTACTTCTCATTGTATGTGTTTGGTTGTCCTTGTTTTGTTCTTCTTCCTAAATCTGAACAAAATAAGTTATATACTTGTTCTACTCTGTGTTTTTCTTAATAATGGTGTGGGACAAAAAGGGTATCGCTGTTATGATAGTATGTATCTAGACATGTTGTCTTCCTTGAGGAGTTCCACTTATGGGATTTTTGGTTGGAGAGAAAGACCCATACCTCAATGAGTTTGATCCAGGCTTGTCACCATTGACATCGTGATACACATTTTTGAGATCTTTAAGGAGTTGCAACCTCTCAATCTCCTCATCTTTCTTTGCAATTGTGTCTTTCAGAGATGCCACCTGCAAGACCAACAATAATTAGAAGGCAAGATACTCTTTTTTTGAAGCAAAACAACTACAATATTTTCACAATTCACATGCACATGATATGTAGCTTAGATTCTGAATGACACTTGAAATATTTGGAAGAGAGAAAGGGATACAAACTAAGTGTAGAGCCCCCGTATATATAATCAAATAATAAAGGTACAATAAGGATAAAAAAGGCAAAACAACGGTAAAAAAGAAAACCCTAATAAACTAGGCTATATCTCCAACACCCCCCCTCAAGCTAGGCATGAAAATATCAACTAAGCCAAGCTTGACAACCGAGTCCTGAAAAATAGATAGAGTGACAGGTTTTGTGAAAACATCCACAATCTGATCACTGGTCCCTACAAACAATGGAGTGACAATACCACAGCTAATTTTCTCCCGAAGAAAGTGAGCATCGATCTCTATATGCTTCGTCCTCTCGTGTAGTACAGAGTCAGAAGCGAGCTGAATAGCAGATCGATTATCATAATATAATGTGGATGGAGAAGTCACTGGAAATCCCAACTCGCCAAGAATCGATCGTAACCAGATAATCTCACACGTGCCAAGTGCCAGTGCCCAATACTCTGCCTCTGCTGACGAGCGGGAAACAACTGCCTGCTTCTTGCTCTTCCAAGAGATAAGATGAGTCTCTTGAAAAGCACAGAAGCTCGTAGTAGATCGACCGTCACACGCTTTCCCATAATCTGAATCTGAATAATAGGCTAGAGAACCAGTCTGAGATCCTGATGCATAGAACAACCCTAGTCCAGGACAAGACTTGAGGTACCGAAGAATATGATAAACTGCATCAAGATGAGGCTGACACGGCCTGTGCATGAACTGACTAACTCGGCTAACAGCGAATGAAATGTCTGGCCTAGTGTTGGCTAGGTAGATAAGTCTACCTACTAACCTCTGATAAACAGTAGGATCTCTCAACTCCTCACCTTCAGCAGTAAGCTTCAGGTTTGGAATCATAGGTGATGATGCCAGTTTACATCCATCTCCGTCTGCATGGCAAGAACCCACTGGGGCTCCCGCATAGCCTCTGAAACAGTCACCACGAGCCTGGTTCTCTTACTTTAGTGGTGTAATTGTACGTTTAGGGTTCACCATATGTCATTCTGATCATACCTGCTTCATTCGACAGAATACTTCTGGACAGTGTGTCATCCTGTTGGTATATGTTGATGATATTAGTATTACTGGAGATGATGTTTCTGGGACTGCACAGGTCAAGGTAGACCTTGGAAAGGCCTTCGATGTGAAGGACCTTGGATTTCTGCGATACTTTTTTGGGATTGAGGTTGCCCGTAGTAGCAGGGGTATTGTTCTTTCTCAGAGAAAGTATGTGGACAGTCGGTGGCTTCTTGAGGTTGCTGTGAAGGATTGAGGTGTGGGCAGTCGGTAGCTTAGTTGAGTCGGTGAACCTGCTGTTTGTGTCAGTGGTTGCTGCTGGGCCTGCTTGGTTGTTGTAGCTGAGTTGGGTGCTGGGTTTATGTTGTTGGTGATGCTGGTGGGGCTGGGTATGGTTGAAGGCAGGCTGTGGAATGGAGGCTAGGGTTAGGCAGAAGGTTAGGGTTAGGGTTAGGGTTAGCGTCTGGCTCTGATACCAACTTGAAATATTTGGAAGAGAGAAAGGGATACAAACTAAGTGTAGAGCCTTCGTATATATAGTCAAATAATAAATGTACAATAAGGATAAAAAAGGTAAAACAACGGTAAAAAAGAAAATCCTAATAAACTAGGCTATATCTCCAACAATGACTAAATGAGCAGGCATGTAGAATGAATTCTCCTTGAAAATGTCCGGGAAAGAAAACTTGTATAACCACCTCTTCTTGGTTGAATATATAGGTAAACATAAATAGGCACTGAAGAGAATACAATGGAAGTGTGCACAAATCCTGAGATGGGTAATAATCAGAAAAGAAGGATGGTGCATGCATCACCAAACAACAAAATAGTGTTTGATGTGAGAGTACAACTAGGTTCAAAGGCTTTCAAGAGCATTCTAGGAACTACAAGCATGCTCGAGAAAAGACCCAAAGTCTTGCAAACAATAACATTCTACACAAAGAAAAACAGCTCAAAGTTCAAGGAGGTTTTTCAATAATCATATATGTATATATGATTTCACACATACCTAATGATCCATATCTCAGTCAAGAATATGCTTTTTCGCATTTATCAATTAACTATAATGCATAACTATCAATTAACTCTATTTGTGACATAACCTTGATTACAAACAGAGTTTTCAGATATCCATAATTGCAATTCTCTAACTTATTATAATGAAAAGAAAAGCTGTTTGATCATTCATTATCAACATAAATAAACGAAAGTCAACAAGAAAGTATTTCAGAATTTTTATGCCCCCTGACCTAAATTCCAACAATTTGTTGTTTCCTAATGACAACTTCTTTCTTTTTTTAAACTAATGACAACTCAAGGATTAAATTTTATTTCGGTGCATTGTTTCGGTCACCTAGAAAACGTAAACGTTTCGACATATTTCGGAAACTTTTTGACCCGTTTCAAAAATAGAATGAACAAAAATAAAAAAATTAAGAATTATATTTTCAAAACAGTGGTCGAAATATACCAAAATATCTTGAAATACTTTAAAACATTCTGAAATAATTGTGCACATGTATTGAAATATAACAAAACATTTCGAAACATTATGGAACACCTCGAAGTATTAAAATTTTGATTTGTTTCAGTCTCTTCGAAAACGGAAACGTTTCTGATGTTTCGATCGTTTCGAAATGATATTTTGATCCTTGTAACAGCGTTTTTCAGAAGTGGTGAATTTAGAGTCTCTTTCTCTATTTTAACATTCAATCCTTTTGAATGGAAACAGATACCAATCATGCCTCCGTTGTACTTGTGGCAACAAAGCAAACTCTAGATGCACGCAATCATCAGCAAATCACAAGCATCATGTAAACTAGGACTCTCTTGCTAGATTCTAACATAGGGCGTGAAGGTAATAACCCCTAGCTCTTCCTATCTTAGCTTTCTTGACAGATTGTAGTCAGCCAGTGGTTTCCCTATGTTTAGTTTTTCATAATTTTCTTTAAAGGAAAAAAAAAAGTAACTCGTCACTGTAAGCTACGGTCTTATCAAAAACTGATGCAAAGGAAGAACTTTAGTTGTATTTTTCTTTTTCCTAATAAAGGAGGAAGAGATCTTATAACACCTAGGTCTGTTGCCCCTCTAGAGCTACAAATGGTTTTCTGGCAAAGATAATGACTCTCTCTAATGTTCCAACAAATAAACTAAAAAAATTTGAAGTCAACAGCAACAGGACTTGTAATTCATATAACTTATCCTGCCAGTAACCTGACCTTCTGGCCTTCAGTGGCATGCAATATGAACTACGTCATCATACTTCTATCATAACCTAATTTTGGGAGTTTTTGTTTGAGCTGACACTTCTAAACTCAGTGGAGCTGACTTTTATTTGCATTCAACCTAAAATTTTCTTGATTCAAATGTGATTTTATTTTCCATTTTAATTTATGCTGCCTTCAACTCAGTTAGTGAAAGAGAAGAAAAGCTAATATGTTTGGTGTCTACATTATCTGCAGGGTGAATGACTGACACAGCAGTACATGGCAGAAGCTTTTGAGCTCAAGTATCTAAATGACATGTCATCTAAATCGTATGCAGTGTCCCATTGTAATTAATTCACTTCTAGTATAAAACTAGCATATTTGACGTTTTGATTCTGAATCATTCTAAAACTTTTTTAGTGTTGATATCTTGTCTATCTTAGCTAACTAGCTGATACAGAGTCATATTCTTCATATGCATGGACGGAACTACATTGGGACCAAGGCTGGCCATGGCCCCCTCAACTTTTCAAAAATATCCTATATTCCCCTTAGGTTTTCCAAAATCCTATACCTTCCCTTAAGTTTTCAAAAAAATTTATATATGTAGGGTAATTAAATTAGTGTATTCAAAAATCTTAATGGCTTGATACTTAATAACAAAAAAGGGATATTAATCACATGAATTAGTGTTTCTCTTATAGTCTAAGACACATGTTTGAATGAGTCTTACGACTTGAGGGAAAAAAAAAAGGAATAAAGTTGCTTTGGTTACAACGTGACATATATCACAGTAATACATTGTCATAACTAATATTTATGATAGTATTCCGTGAAAGTAATATTTATGACAATTTACTTCTAGTCATTGTATCGTATAATGAAGGTGCGAATAAGTGGGTCATGACATTGTAATAAATTAATTTTATGATGCCGAGTAAGAATCAATTTTTAGATTTTATGACCCAAACCAATTTTTGCAATTCCTATCACATTGATTTTATAAGTTCTACAAAAGTAAAAAATTAGTATTAAAGATAACTTGTTCAATAATCCTATAGAATAAAACATTTAACTCTGCGACTATTTTTGTCTAGCTCCCTCGTAATAAAAGCCTGATTCTGTCGCTGTTCATATGTATCACATTGCAGCAAACTAATATCCCATGACTAAGACCAATGCTTAAAGTGTTCACTAGAGGTTTGCACTAACCAGTTTAGTATTAAGGAAAAGCGGTTGAACCCCATCTTCGTATTAAGAAATTCAAAATGACTTCATTAAACTATAACTGATACTCATTTTTGGTCTTCTTAGACATCAACTTTCTCTAAAAGCTTAAGCTGTTGGGATGTGGGCCAAGTAATATATCTCTCAACACCTCTGTCACAACTTACAGAAGAACCAAAGTTTTGATACCATGTTAGACAATCAGTTCCTCTAAATGCTTAATCTGTTAGAGAATGGTCTAAGTAATGCATATCAAGATCTGAACAGGTCTGTCCATGGGAATTTTGCACATCCAAGTTAAGTTGAACGGCTACATGGACACGGGGAAAAGACGAACAAAAGTCATGCCTAAATTGGAGGCAAACAAAAGGTAGTCTATGAATTTATAGAGTATGTAACCTAAGAAAACAGAGAGGCCAAAAAGGAATTGGTACCAATTACCCCATGCAGATCAGTAGGGATTTTATTAACTTTGGTCATGGACGTGCTTGATACTTGTTGAAAGGTAGACATGGGAAATAATTGCAGAAAACTATGAGAGCTTTTGTGTTTTATGAGAGCACCTGTTCCATGAGTTCCCTTACATCCCTGCCATCTTTGCTGCTCCGCGCAGCACCCAGTTCAACTCCAGAGACCCTCTCTGCAAACTTCAAGGTATTTACAGATTCAGAAAATGAACCAATATCAGGATTGAGCTGCACAAACATAAGGGTCTTCGCTTGACCACCTGTATTATAAAATGCATCAGTATGACACGTTATATAAAAGCAAAATTAAGATTCTATACTCTTTACAAAGGGAACACCATTTGGGTCCCTTGCTTTGTTTCAACATGTGTCTGTGTTCACATAATTCAGGCCCGTTCTCTTACCCGTAATGGATAAAATAATTTTCAAATAATTCATCCTTTCTCCACATCATCAATCACAAAACCCATTCCCACAAAAGGGGTTCAGGATAAATTCTGATATGAAATAAGGAACCAGTGTTATGAAGTATGGGGAATGCATGTTATGTATGGACCTTTCTTGGATTTGTAAAAAATACGAGACTGCAATCACTAGGAAACTAAGTGTTACATAAACCAAACCAGTCCAACTAGTTCTCAATACTCTAGAATATCATAAAACTAAGACAGTCTGAACACCACACTTCAAACTCAAATTGGTCAGAACTAGAATTCCACAATACGAACCCATAGCCTTTACCCATCTGGCATTGCCAAACTCAGTGGGGCTAACTTTTATTTGCAGAACTAGATTTGTTAAAGGAAAATAGTCAAAATCTACTAATTTTGGAAATTGATAATGAAAGATCAATTCTAGTTTTTCCAATTCCCATTGATATATCAATACCAATGTCCAATGCTTGCAAAGTCTACTTCTTCAGGGCAGATGATTCATCAGAAAATAAGTAGATTGAAAATGTAAAATTTTTACAGACAGATCCAAATGAGTACAGGGTCCTTTCCGTTGAATATGCATTGGCTGTGTAGTGGGCTTTAAAAATCCAAGTGCATAGATTGCAGAATCTCATAAATCAACAAAAAGATCAAAGGAACTGTAGATCCAACATAGTCACAATAAATTTAAAAACTAGGAATAACCAATACCAAAAGAAAACCAAGTGGTCACAACAAAATGGTTAAATATTCAAATATTACTCCTAATTTTTTCATGCCTTCAAAGGAGGAGTGAAAATATCTTCAGAAAGAGAATTTCTCCAACATACATATATGTACATGACGCAAAACAAAGGAACTATGGAGCTAATAGGGAAAAAGGAATAATGATATACCTAGAGAGTTTTGAAGGATTTGAGTAAGCTTGCTGTTTCTGTATGGAACATGAGGACTTTTTTGTGCCAAAGCAAAGATGACATCTCCAAGGGCAGATAGAGATTTGTTTATGTGTTGTGCTTCCTTAAGTCTATCTCCAGTTACCTCTGAGCGGTCAACTCTTTCATTTCCTGCAAGATCTACTAGATGAAGACTACTGCGCAAAGAAGCACCAGTCTTTGTGTCCGTCCCATGAACATGAATAGTCACAGCGCTGTGCATGCAATAAAACAAAGCCTTGACATAGACATATCAAATACATAATTTAGCAATAATATAATGATCCTCCTGCAAAGAACCTGTGTGATCGACTGCTTCTCTCATTCAAAGCAGTGGCACCTTGAGCCCTATTCCTTAATCCAGTTTCCATTAATTCCATGACATTAAAAGTTGATGTGACAGGATGCATGGTAGCATCAGGGACAGACAACCCATTTGCTTGGGAGGTAGACAAAATCCCAAGTGTGTGAAAATCAAGGAAAACAAAGTCTTGTCACACCGAAACAACAGCAGTTTATCTAGATGTCAACAAAGTTGGTAAATACGCAGATAGTAAAGTCTATAGCCTACAAACATACACACACACATATATATATATACACACATATATATACACACACACACACACAGAGAGACTATAGATAGAGCACATCTTATGCCCAATTACAGATTAGTATAGATAGAGAAGGATATCTCTTTTGAGGACCATCACTTGACAGTAAATCACGCACTTGTTCATTGTATATCTCAACCATTTGAACTTTGATTTCATATTTATACGTTCTTTCTCTAGTTTGAGAAATCCGGAAAAGATCATTCAGGGCACGGTAGTTGACCCCCCATTCGTCTTCAGATGCACCTTCAGGACCGGTCTGGAGAAGCAAATGGCTTTTATTTAGCGAATGCTTCACAAAAATACTTTGTAACGATCAAAAATAAAAAAGCACTCATACCATCGTGTAGGTTTTTCCTGAACCAGTTTGACCGTATGCAAAGATACAAACATTATACCCATCAAGCAATGACTGTATCAAGGGCTGTGTATCTGAGAATACCTCCACTGTCAAAATTCAAATTTCAGTGAAGCACCAGATGTCCCAATGTTTTACTTATAAGAACACACTTGAACAAAGAAAAACTTACTAATCCAACACTTGAACAAAGAAAAACTTACTAATCCATCAGCAAGTACTCCATTTGCTTGGACATAAAATGTCTTACACCGGAAAATATAATCAATTAACAAAACCAACCAGTTTTATTCTCCTTTCTGTGTGTGTAAAGGTTCATTGTAGAGGCAAAGATAGAGACAGAATATACAAGCAGCTATGTTAATTAGTACGCGTAAAATGTTACCAATACATACATACATACATACATACATACTTAAAGGCATATATACATAGATGTGGTATGTATAGAAGCTTATATGCACATCTACATGAACATATAGAATTTGGATTATGAATATCTAGGCTAGTATGTGTTAGTTGCATGCATAAACCTGTAAATTACGTATGCATGCACAATATTTGAGCATACAAGTTGCGAGACTTTATTTGGAAAAGACTTGAGGGAAAAAATCAATAAATCATTTTCAGGATGCTTAGGGAAGTTTTAGGAAGCTTGGATTAGGATATAAAAATGTCACGAATATAAGGACTAAGACCTTGAGTTGCAGCTGGACCATAGACCTTATTAAACTTGAAGGAGCGACGACCGTCTTTTCCTTGTTTGGAGGGATTTACAACAACCAGCTCCCCATTCTCGCCAATATATTCTATAATGGTTTGTTTTTCAGTTTGTCCACGAAGGAATGGTCTTATCCGACAATAAACCCTAATATTTCCTGTTCAAGAGAATCCATGAGCAAAAATATAAACGGTATTCTTTTACACAACAGAACTGTAGTTTTAAGAAATGGAAACCTTTGAGCTCTTGGAGCTCATTATGCAGCTTCTGATTTTCAGCAAGGATTGCGTAATAGTTTTCTGCTGCATTTTCTAATGCTTCAATCTTTAACCCTAAACACGGAACAGTCAATTAGCGAGAACACGCCATCACATGTTAGTTCAAATTAAGGTGTTGCAAACAATCAACCAAACCTAAGCGATTGAATTCATCTGAGTAGCTCGTTTGCGTTTTCAAAATTTCTTGTCTAATTGACTGAGAAGTGAACCTCAGTTCCTGAACAAATCCGCAGATTCAAATTAAATGTATGCCACAAGCATCAGAATGTGAAAGCTAACGAACATAGAGTCAAAACATACCCGCAGGGCACCAAGCTGGAAGTCTGTAAACACTTGGTAGATGTGTTCTTTCTTGTTCCACCGCTGACATTTGGACTCAGAAGATGCCTCAAGTTCTTTAACCCTATTTTTTGATTCTGTTAGGAGCTGCATAACTTCCTCCAACCTCTGCTGAAGTTCTTGTTGAGCTACTTTTCCTTCTGTTTCCATCTGTTGTTCATGTGTTTTCCTAGCCATTTCCAGCTCTTGCTTCAGTACCAAAATTTCATTATAGTTGTCATCCTTTTCTTTCATCAATCTAACCACATCCTGCTCAACTTTCTTCTTCTCTTCCATTTTGGTCTTTTCAGTCTACAAACAAAAGTAAATTCAAAGGAAAGGAAAATAAAATTAGCGAACATTATAGTGAACAATGCAAATAAAACGCCATGTGAGCTAAGTTTTTGGAATACTACTTTTCCATTAGGGACAAATGAGCAACTACAGTCTACGGGAAAACTAGTATTGACTTCTGACATGCTAACATATATATATATATATTAATTGATTTCCAGGATGCATTACCCATTACAAAAAAGTCCTGAACAAAAGGAGAATATCAATATATTAGCGAGCAGCAAAATTCAATGATTCTTTGTTTTTTATGTAGAAATTTGATGGTTTCCCTTCATACACAATGAGTTATCTCCAAGGATATCGAACTTCAGCCAAGCAACAAACACGTGCACACATCCAACACAGTGATAATCTCATTTTCCTCAGAGAAGCAAGGAGGAGCTTCAGATGCGAAAACCTTATACTCCATTGTGAACCAGCAAGTTTTCTGATATCTACTCCACATTATGTTCGAGATGTGAAAGAAGCGGCCAAGGAAGTGGCCATTTCAAGTGGATAGATAAGATCAGCTGCAAATAGTGGATCACTTGCTACTACATCACAAGCTTTTTCTTTTTTGATTTGAGTTCATATACTCGCATAACATTTGATAAAGGCTTCCTTGAATTAAGTTGAGTTATATTTTCACAATCTGTTTGAAATTATGTCAAGCAGGTTAATTGCCATTATTGTCTGATGCAGAGTCTGTGCAGGAGATCCATCCATGAGTAAGAAACTTCAGTAACACATCCCTCCTCTCATTATCACCTATTCAGAAGGACAGGGTATATTTTATATGGTCAGAAATCAACACAATTCTGGATGGCGTGTAATCAAGGGTATCTTCCCCATCTTTTATCCTAGTTTCCAAATTTGGTATTACTTACCATCTTTTATACTAGTTTAAAATTTGGAAGAAACTACTTATAACCTTTCTCGCGGACAACAGGCTCGACTAATCAATAATGCGTGCAACCCCTTTTTCCTGCTAATACTTAGCCTATTTAAACATGGAAAATGAATGCCTCAATCATACATGTGTCCATTGCTGGTTTTGGCTGTAAGATATCAATTCAAATATATATACAAGTAAATTCATATTCATAAAAGGCCTTAACAAACACATATCATGGTGTCCGCATGTTAAAAGTTAAAAAAGGGAAAGTTTCTCATGTTAGACACCATATCTCTATGTCAGATAAACAGCATGTTTGCTTGTATTCTACGTTTGAGTACCATATTTATTGCTGTTTACTGTATTTTTGTGCAGATATTTGAAATTTCTGAGATTAGCATTTGTAAATTTCTAGGCAACAATTATAGGGTTATGAATTATGATACAAGTGAACACCAGATTGGGGTTTATTGTCACATTTACACACATGCTTACTTAAAAAATTAGAATAGCCACACCCACAACTCTATATACAAAACATATGTATAGGCCAGAATTGTGTTTAAGCATACCTAGGAAGTTTTTTTTTTTTTTTTTAGGGGTGCAACACGAGGACTTCCCAGGGGGTCACCCATCCTAGTACTATTCTCGCCCAAGCACGCTTAACTGCGGAGTTTTGATGGGATCCGGTGCATTAGTGCTGGTATGATCGCACCCCCATACCTAGGAAGTATAGATACGGATATGGATACGAGATGCGGGTATGAGGCGATACGGATACGAGATGCGGGTATGAGACGATACAGATATGAGATACGAGTATGAAACAATAAGGATACAATGATACGACAAAACCTAAAAAAAAGGATATGGATATGGCCAAGATATGCTATAATAAAATATATTTTACATTTTAGTACCATACACTCTCATGTCTTAATTTCGTATTAAACCAGTCCAGTTTTGATCTGCTTAAGCAGCACCCTGAATGCTTTATTTGGCAGTATTTCTCACTGGTTCATTCTTTATTGCTTTGTCACCTTATTTCTTCTGTCCAATTAACAACCAGAACACATAAAAGCCATTAATTCTTCCTAAAACCAACCATAGAATCTCATCCATGATGGTTTTTCTATCCATATTCCCTCATGTGCTATTATTCCACAAAAAGATGAAGCTAGGCGAGTACCTCTAGCAGGGATCCCTTCACTCATAATGGGGCCCTAGAGGACCTGAAGATATATAAATATACTTCAAATCATCCCACTAAGGTGATATGTTGTTTGACCAACCAACTACATAACTTACCTGGCGAATTATTATTAGTGATCATTTCAGTTTTTTTCGTTGAGATTATATGATGCTTTCAATGTGAAATGTAAGAAAGCAAGAAAGAAAATGAACAACTCAAACAATGCATGAAAACTAGGAGAAGGCTACAATCAAACAGCTTCACTTTATAGATAACAACAGCAAACATGAGCTCTCATCTGTCGATCCAAAATAACAAAGAGAAAAGAGAGAGAAAAGAACGAAAGAAAGAAAGAGGGAAAGAAAAAGAGATTCAACCATTAAGTTATACCTTCATCTGCTGAAGCTGGTTCATGACATTCTGCAAATTTAAAAAATATAATAATTATCTCATATGGTTAATGGAAATATACCAATCACACATAAACAGAAATCCATCCATATATAGAGGATGAATAATCTTATTTTACCTTTGTCTCTTCACTAGTCCCAGTGGCAAGGGCTTCCAGTACTTTTATTCTTGATTGGTATTTCTCTTCACGAGCCTTGAAAATATTATTTTGCTGCAGGTACAAAAACATTTAAGAAATGAATGCATAGCAATCAACAAAGATCATATAAAACAAAAGCCGGTGGTGTGTATTACAGTTCTTAAGTGTTCTGCTTGTGTAGATATACGCCGCTCAATCTCCTGAACAACTTTTCTCAGAAGGCATGCCACACGCTGAGAAAGGAAAGCAACTAAATTACGTAAAAGCATGTTTATGTGCATGTATGCGAATATAATACTGTAATCCAACACAGTGCGTCCTCTTATTGTCATACATGAGGTATTTCCCCAATCTTCCTTTCAATGCTTTCATCTATAATTCCATTCACCACACTTAATAGTGACTGAGTCGGAGCATTCTGCACACAATAAAAATTGAAATATCTGAAACAAAGCTCAAATTAATATACTGCTTATATGAATCAAAAACCTGGCCAAATGGTCAGGAGACTCGGGGCCATTGACAAGAAGCAAGACTTAAGGAACATACATCCAAACTATTCGATTTCATCATTTTTGTAATCTTTGCAGCTGGAAGATCCGCATAGAATCCTTGTTTCAGTTGAAAAACTTCATGAAACTTATGTCCAACATGATGTAATAATGCAGCAGATGGCTCTACACAACAGAAATTGTAAACTTGAATGACAGAATAGCATGTAAAACCCCGGCAACTAAACAAAACAAGAAGTTGATTTGACATTGTTTGATATTGGAAAACTGTATGGCAATATAAATAACAGTGAATAAGCTCAAAAAATTATTTCTTTCAAGTTCAATAGTTACAGATTTTTCAATGCAACTGAGGACTACTACCGGAAGAAATTGTTCCCAATCTTCCTTAAAAGTGAGGTAGCCTGGAAGGTATAGTTATAGTCATGCAAGGCTCATTCCACAATAGCTTGGCTTTTTAGGAGTCAATGAAACTGAACTATGTGTAGAACCCCTGTTTGTGGAGATAACCTATACTAGAGAGAGAGAGAGAGAGAGAGAGAGAGCATACCTTCCATTACAGGACTACGCAAAGCACGTTGAAATTTAGAATTTGAGACCCCCTTTGGCCTCACTTCTCTCCATAATGGAGAAAGATGTGATCGAGAAGATTCTCCCCATTGAGAACCATCGCCACTTCCAATATGATCTACTAAGCATTTCCATCTCATACTAGCATCACCTCCAGAGTTATTGGATGAACTAATGTTTGGAAGACCATTTTCCCCAACATTTATCATAAATTGTGCTCTAGTTGTTAAAAGGCACTCCACAACAATTTTCATTGATCCCTGTCTAATATAAATGGAAAAATATGTGACGAAAAGAAAGAGAGAGAACAAAATACTAACAACTGGCAAGAATATAAAGCTCAATGATAAGATATTGCATGTGAAATACAAGTACAAAAAGGCGTGTACAAAGGAGCCGAAGTTATTTCAAGCATGCTTTCAAAATTTGTTCAACTTGATGACCCATAAATTCTGGTGTTTGCTTGCTGCTAAGCTAAAATATGGTGTATCAGCATGTGATTAATTCATGAGGAGAATTCATGGTTAATAAAAACACTAGTTACCTTTTCTAGGTCTGATATTTGAAATCTGGGCAACCCCATTTCTGCCATTGCTCCCAGAAACCTCTTAACATTTTCTGAGCATGACACTGAAGTACGAATAGAATCACCACACTAGGACAAAAAATGCAAGTAGAAACATAGTCATTACATCCACATTCGATCTTCAACTCTTTATGCAAATTAACAAATACCAATCAAAATCATTGACAACCTCAGGCACAATCCCTGGTTTCAGCCTATTCAATAGCTGACACAAAACAGTACCATCAATCAACAAAGCTCTCAATTCCTCCTCTGAAGCATTTACTGATAAATTTAAGTTGGGAAGAATACTATTTAACCACTCTACTAAAGCCGATCTTTGCTCAGCTGTGAATCCAGTAAACAAAAAAAAAAAAATCTCAGTCTAATAAACAGGTGAAAGTTATAATGGATGAGAAAAATTAATGTCCCACACATTCATCCTCACCGTTAATATTTGATGTAGGACCTAAAACATCACTGCCACCAGGTACAGTCAACCTGTTGAGTCTACCTTCTTCTTTTGCTTGGCGGTCCATTAGGGAACTTATTATGAGTTACTTCGGGGGAGCCATCTGGCTTCAGGATCATATTTTGTAAAAATAGTGAAGTAGAGACCGTAAATCAGTAGACCACCAATCTCCTTTAGGAAGAAATACTTTAAAGAATAACAGCTAAAGACAGCTCCAGATTGACAGCAGTCCTGAAAGGTCAAACTAAATAATGGTCACATGGCTACTTCATGCTTAAAATTGAACATGAATGACCAATGTCTCAAGTACCAAATCTAAATTTTCTATCAGATATTAAGGGAGATGTTGTGAGGCTTTGAGCAGACAATCAACACAAGTCTAGATATAGATACAAAGATCAAATCTTTATGTGCCACAAAGATCAATTGAGGCCTATTAGTCTGTGACTATTAACTTGTCATTCATATGAGACTACGAGATAGTAAAAAATAAGAATTTGATTTTAATGTTTCATCTGATGAATAGGCTTCTCAACATTATACTCATGTTAAGACCTTCTGATTCTGGAATACTGATGCCAAAATTGAAAGAGAGAATATGTTAAGATTTGACAGAAAAAAAAAAAGGAATACAGGGTTCCATTTTCGAAATCCAAAATGTTGGGCAGAATGATGGGAAGAACACATTAAAAGTACAAGAAGCATTGATAGACTTTTATCTTGAATTGGTTGGAGCCTGATGAACCCATCGTTCTGCGTGGAATTGCTGTAAAATTCTGTTCAACCCACTGGGAAAAAAACTCCAAAAATGGTAGGTATGACTTGGAAGTTTTGCTGCATTGTATGGCATCTCTTTCTAAAAGTCCGTTCCTTACACATAATTAATCTGTGATATAATTCCTGAAAATTGACAGGGCATGCTAAGAGGCATATGGTTACTGCAAAAGGATGGGTAATTTCTAACCAAACATCTTTCTTGGAAGCTTAAGAGTTTACGTGAACAAGGGTATATTCCATTCATTCAAGGGAGAGGGAGGACAGCCATGATAAAATTATATAAAGCAGTTCCTATGTAGGGACCCTAAAAAACCAATAAAAGGAGTCTTCTAGCGAGGTGTGGTAGAATGAAAAATTGAACTGGTATGAGGTAAGACAAACCTTATTTTGGGAACCCAGTATCCCTGTCAATGGCTCTACAAATGTAATATGCCCATATTTTCCAATGCCTTGAATAGAACATAATGGGATTTAAACATAACTCGTTCACAAGATCATCCAACCAACAGTGACGATGGCACCCCAGTATGATCTCTTCTCATCATGGTATACTATAATCTATTGTAAGAGCATGCGGCCCAAAACCAATTGGTAATTGGTAATGGTAAGAGAGGCCTCAAATCCATACAAACCAAATTTGAGTGGCCCTAATCTTTCTACGTGGGATACAAACTGTAAAGACATCTTTATAGTTTACATTGCCAAAGTAGATTCTCTATTGTACCAACTTCATGTGCGCATGGCTCACAGAGTTAGAAACATAGAGGAAGTTGCTCGAAAATCCTTCAATTGTATGTTAACCCCTAATCTTTTCTCGCAATAATTTTACTTACCTTACCGTTATATATTAAAACACTTGCAGGTATTAGTTTCCTTGGACTCAACTCCATAAAGGATATCCTTTATGTGCAAATGAACAGCTTTGAATTGTTTTACACAAACAGCTTTGAAAATCATTAGATCACGACTGACTCAGACTTTCATACATAACTTACATATTCAATGTCTGAAAAGAGAACAGAGGACTATCCTATCATAAATTTGTAATTCTGTTTCCCGGCAACAAGAAAGTTATCACAGAACAGTATTTTAGGAACATGTATGACTACCAAAATGGATTTAGCTAATGCTCTCATTAAATTGGATAATTTGTTTATTCTTGCTACAGATATTCCATTATTCGTCAAGTACACTATTCCTATTTTACGCTAATTGTCATCTTCTAACAAATTCAGTTTAAAGAATTTTTTTTTCTAACAAATGCATCCATGAATTGATATATACATGTGCAGAACTTTTATACATAATTACAATATGCAAATCACCATACCTGGGCTTCAAGAGATTCAAGAACTTTTAACGAACAAATGGATTATCTTTTTATTGACTTGACAATGACCACAAGAGACAGCAAAGCACAAAATAGTTTAATAAATCAAATCCTGCATGATAGCTGAAAACACTTTGAGAAATTTGGAGCAATAATAAATGTGAACGTATTGGATACCTTTAAAACACGGATATTGCCTTGAGGTTGGTCTACCAGTATCGAATAACGTATTGGATACCATACTCGTTAGATATTCGAAGATACGTATAGGATATTCTTTTTACGTATCCGACAATAATATAATATTTGGATACTTAACGGATACTTTTGTATCAGAGCAATATCTCCTTTTGAATTCACATACCATATAATACAACATCAAAAATTCAAACTACTTTGAAGACACATGAGTGTCAAAAGGGCATAAAATGAATCTATTACATTATAATTTTAGCTACAAATACTTCTAAACAAACCAACAAAGAAAATATTCCTTCTGATTTTTTTAATTAGTCACTTATTTTGTGAATATATATAATGTACTATATATACTTTTTTAAAACTAAAAAAAAATATTAATTTTCCTTATTATGTTAAAGAATTAAAAAAATATATAATTATTAAGTCGGTAGATAATATTAAAAAAATAAAATATATTTTATTATAGTTGTATCAGTATCCTACTTTTTTAGATTTGTCTGATATCCCGTATTTGTATCCTTGTTTTCTAGATGAAAACAAATAAGGAGATAAATTAGAAGACCACGAAATGGTGAAGATTTCATTTCCAACCCAGATGGATAAATCACAAAAGCTTCTGAGTAAGGATTAAAATATCATTTCGAAACGGTCGAAACATCCGAAATGTTTTTGTTTCCAAGGAGACCGAAACGAATCAGTGATGAAATCGAAATCTTAATACTTTGAGGTATTCCATAATGTTTCAAAATATTTTTGTTATATTTCAATGTATTTGCACAATTATTTCGAAATGTTTCAAGATATTTCAAGATATTTTGGTATATTTTGACCAATGTTTTGAAAAAATAATTCTTAAATTTTTTTTTTTTTTTATTCGAACATATCGAAATGTTTACGTATCCTAAGTGACCAAAACAATGCACCGAAACGAAATTTTAATCCTCGCTTTTGAGTTGATTTCAAAATGTGGAATGGAAAATGAGAGTCAGACAGAAATTGTAAAACCTAATTGAAGAAAGGGTATTCATGATGCCAATTGAAAAACAATTTATCGACAAACTGGCTAAATTAGAAAAAGGGCCACAAGTTTTTATGTTGAATCCATATCCAGCTAGCTTACTATATACGTTATAAACTCAATCTACAAAACAGTATGAGAAGGGTAACAAAACCCATATAAGGTTACATGCAAAACCTGAAAACCAAACCAAGAAAAGAACCCAAAACAGATTGGGACATACCATTTTTATGAAAAAATTGAACATGTTCATACCATTACACACACATATACACATGTACATGCCATGTCATGCACAAGAACCAATATATTGAAATGTTCTTTAAGGTACTAGTGACCAACCTGAGGCAACAGAGATAGATAAAACGTATGTATGCACGTTGATGCTGCCCTTGAAAACACTACTAGTCAAGGAAAAAAGTTTGGTTGGTCTTTCCGTAAGCCGTTGGTTCTTCTAAGGGAAGTTGAAAACCTGTCGGTGTTCCTAGCTTTAGGTCTCAATCATTTGGATTTTGCCACGTTTGATCCATGTTTATTTTTCTTTCATTAATTGAATTGATTTGGGGAAGATGTTTGAGTTGAGTTGATCCGTTTTGAGTGCAAAGGTTGATGGTCAATATTAAACGAAATCTGGTCCTCTCCATAACCCCATAAATCAGGTGGCCTCAAAAAAATAAAGTCAAAGCATCCTTTTATTCTCTACTAGCAATGCAACACGTGCGTTGCACGTGAATAATTTTCGTATACAAAATATTAATAAAAAATATTAGGTATATGTGTACATACATTAAATATCATCTCAAATCTATCAAAATTATATTTTTATCGCTTGTATTATACTATAAAATTTGAAAAATATTGTCTTTTCTTGTTTTAACTATAAGAAAAAAAGATAATAATAATTAGGAATTAGATAGGTCAATAGGATAAAATATATGGTTAATAATATTTTGGGTTTCTAAAGTATGTGTTTTTTGTTAATTTTGTCCTCAATGTATGAATTTTGTCAATTTGATCTATAAACTATTCAATTCTTATTTAAATGGTCTCTAACCAAACAATTAATTCAGTTTTTTTAACGAAAATGACCATGTTTCATTCCGTTAGATAGTATCACGTGACCAACACTTCTATAAAAAACTTAACAGATTGTTTGTGTATAGATCGTTTAAATACTAACTAAATACTTTAGAGACCAAACTGATAAAACTTGCATATTTCAGAGACTAAAAGTGTTATTAATCCTAAAATATAATATACTACTCTATAATATATATTTTAAAAGACTATTAAAATTCTAAAATTCAAGCTTTACTAAAAATATACTATAATTTTTTTATATAAACTCTTAATAAAACATGAAAAGTTTATTGTGATTGAAGAATTATGTTGATTTAACATAAATTATTTTAAAAAAATTACATAAAAAGATTATTTTTTATCTTAAAAATTAAATGGTTGAAATTTTGGATAAAAAAATACACATATATAAATATAATGTTATACATAAGGTTGTGATTGTAATTTAAATATTTAACTATGAAAAGATAAAGTGGTATTTAAAATTCTTTATAAGGGTAAAATAATAAATCAAAAGTTTTTCACTTAAGGTACTTTTATTAGTAGTATAGATTTTAGAGAGAATTTTTTCAAAAATAAAAGTATTTTTGATAAAATTTTAACATAGAGAGTGAAATATTTTAGATAAGTTCAATGGACTCTCTATCCTAGTAATAATAAATATATAAGATATATGATTAAAATTTTATTAAAAATTATTGTTCTAACTTTTTTGTGATGTAAAATTAATAATTAAGTTCCTATATTCAAATTTTGTTAATCTATATTTTTTAGTTGATAATATGACTAACCCATTGCAATTTTTATAAAATATTGTTAAAAATGAAATAAAATAATAGTAACTAATAAATAGAAATTATATATAAACTTTGAATCTTTGTTTGTGTTTCAAATAGTCTAATAAGTTTAACTTTCGCCAATAAAAAAGAAAAATAAAATTGGATTAAATTATATTTATTAAAAATATAAAATTATTAAATAAAAGAAGTTTAATGTCATTGCAATCCAACGTAGGGGTAAAATAATCTATATGTATATATTTGGTTTATGGAAGGACAGAGATGGCAGACTAGACCTAGAGTTTTTTTTAGTAAATTAGGTAATGAGAGAAAGAGTGAGAGAGTAGTAGGGTGTTTTTGGTGGTGTAGGTGTGTGCTATTTTTATTATGTGAAATTATTTGTTGTTATTAATGAAAAGAGATAAGTGTTGTCATTAATAAAGAGAGGGAAGTTGGACTTTCTTCTTTTTAATATGGACTTTGTTATGTATGAACCTTATTAATTTTGAATTTTATTGGGTCAAATAAAACTATTTGATAAATCGGTAAATTGGAAGGGGTACACAAAATTGGATTTAATTATAAAAAAGTACACAGTCAAAAATGTAAATTAAGTAAGTCCTTAATTTAAGTACGTAATTGTGTCTAAGTAAATAATTTGAAATTTTCAAATTTTTCATTGACATTTGTGTCCCCCGTTAATTTATGTGATTATTTTTGGAAACAGATTTTTTTTTCAAATTATATTTTTGCATTAAAAATCTTCTAATTTAATGGAAGATTTGATTCTTCCGTTTATTTTGAGGAAGAATCAGTTGGTTTGAATTCTAAATTTTACAACAGTATCATTTGTTGTCTTCTTCTTCTTCGGCGTGGAAGCCATTTATCAGTGCAATTCTAAAACATTATTTCATCCTTATCATTCAATCTAAGCAATTACAAGGTTTGAATTCATGACTCCATTAAGATTATGTCTACCATTTTAAAGGTGATTATTCAATTTTTTTCATAGTTATTTATTTCATTCATGAACACCACAATAGTTTTTCTTTGTGAGACTATTTTTTAGTTTGTTACCCACTGAAGTGCATCCTTTATCTGCGAACACCATAACACTTTGTTGTGTGTTGTTTTCCTAGTATGCAAATTGTATTTTTTCGTTTGAATTCACAATTACGTTCATTTGGTAAAAAATGTAGGTTTTCATTATGTATCTCTTTGTATATATGTTTTCATTGTGTATCACTTTGTATATATGTTTTTATTTTGTGTCTCATGGTATTTATGTTTTTATTAATTGAAAGGTATTGCAATGAAGGAAATGGTGTTGTTGTTATGTAGATATGGTAATGTTACTTCAGTCTTCAAAGTATGTATTCATTCAAATATATCAGAACTTGTTCGTGAAGTTAGCGAAACTTGGGATGAATTGTTAAATTTTTTGGTTCAATTGTCATATTCTATACCTGGTCACCCCACTTGCATGTTGCGCAATGATGCGGATTTAAAGAATATGATTGAATTGAAACAGAGTTTCTCATGAAATTACGTTGACGTTAAGGTGGTTGTGGAAGATGTTGAGGGAGGTTCGTTGGGTGATAATGATTCATTGCAGGATGTGAACATAGGTGATGTTGTTGATTCTAAAGTAGATTTGTTACCCATATTTATTTGTCACAATGAGAAAGTTTTTTTAACAGCTGAGTAGAGTAATGAAATACGACATATATGACATAAATTTGAAGGTGGTGCGTTACACTTTGCAAATACTCAATTGAGGCTGGTTTTGAATTTAATTATGTAAAGAATTTTAAATCAAGGGTTATTGTTGAGTGTTAATTTAAGTATTCTTCTGATTATGGGTAGTATATTAATGCAACAATGGAGAATGTTATTGGTTTTTTTTTTATATTAGGAAATTACACAATGAATACAGTTGTGTTGTGGATCTACGAACAAAAGATAACAAGAGGATGAGTTCTAATTTGATTGCAGATTTAATTGTTGATCGTGTTCGTGGGCATATCACCATGCGTCCAACAGAAGTGGTTGCTGATTTTTTTTTTTTTTTCTGATTATGGACTTACCATATCTTATGATAAAGCATGAGAAGGGGTTGACAAAGCAAAAATTTTGCTTTTTGGGGATCATTCATTGTCATACCAACAACTATGTTGGTATGTCGATGCAACAAATCGTTCTAATTCGGATAGCCATATTGTTTTAGATTGTGATCATGAAAATAACTGTTTCAAAAGGTTGTTTATTTCTTTTAAGGGTTGTATTCAAGGGTTTAATTATTGTTGTCCATTACTGTTTTTAGATGGTACATTTTTGAAAGGCACGTATAGATGTAATCTTCTATCAGCAACAACAAAATATGGCAACCAAGGTAAAGTTCCATACAGTTTTTTCGTTTAAAAATTTCATGATCATGTTACACTGTCAAGGTTATGTTACACTGTCGTTGTTACATTATTAACAGTGTTTAGATACACTGCTACAATTTATGTTACAATATTTTAGGTGTTAATTTTCACGACTTTTTATGTGGTTACTTTCAGGGTTGTTCCCCTTGGCATTTGCGGTGGTTGATTCGAAGAATGAATCAAACTGGTTTTGGTTTTTAAAACAGCTAACTAAGATACTGGATCACACTCGGGTTATTACTTTTGTATCTGATCGTAACTTGGGTTTGTTAGAGGCTATGCCGAAAGTTTTCTCGAGTTCTCATCACGCATTTTGCTCGCAGCATTTGAAAGTTAATCTGCGGGATAAATTGAGTGGTGCTCGTTTTTCTAATGTATTCCGAGAGCACATGGTTATTTTTGTACGTGAGTGTGCTTATGCACCAACACAGTCACTTTTTAATGAGAAGATTGAAGCTTTTCGTCATGAAGGTGGTTCTAATGCGGATAGGTTCCTATCCAATCTTTCATTTGAACATTGGACAAACGCTCATTTTACAGGGAAGCATTATGGTGAGATGTGTTATAATGCTGTAGAGTCATTTAATGCGTGGATTATGAAAGCTCGACATTTACCTATTACTAGCATAGTTGACACTATTAAGGGACAGATAATAAAACAAATTGGTCGCAAGATGAAGATAGCTTTGGATTGGAATGAGAATTTGTGCCCCAATATGTCTTCTAGATTACAAGCTGCTTTCGATGAAGGGAAGTCTTAGACTGCACGGGTTTCAAATAATCAAGTGTACGAAGTGATGTCATACCCTTCAGTATTTGTTGATATTGTGAATGACACGTGTTCATGTTGTTAGTGGCAGATAAATGGGTTCCCTTGTTCACATGTTGTGTCGGCAATATGAAAGAGTGAGTGAAATATCTATAAATTTGTTGATTATTATTACCATTTGAGCACATATATGTAACGCCCCAAATACCACCCTGGACGGCATTACATTTTAAAATCATTTATACCATGAGAGCAACTAATCAAAATCCATAAATAACCGGGGGTCCTTCATTTAACCAAATTCGGGCAGAGTCTCCTTTGTTCGGGGAGCTCTACCCAAAACACAACCTGTGCAATTATACTACATCGACCACACCGGGTCCATTTATCCATAAAAGATTTGCAACATTATCCCAAAAGATTTCTATTCACCGTATGTAATACCCACAATAACATTCCAAAAGAATAAGCCAAGCCATGACCACAATATCAAAAGAATAAGCCCAACAATGGCATTTACATTTCCCAAAGAAAACATTAACTATTATAGCGCAACGGAAATTACAAAGGAAATCTAGACTACACCGTGTTTCAAAAGAATATTCTAGTCTAGAACAAAAGTAAACGACATCTCTAGATGTCCCACTCGAGATCCAAGTATCCCTCTAGTGAAGCCTCTCCATGGCCCAGCTCGTTCGCACCGAGCTCATCCTCTGGCACAAAATCTGAAAAATGTTCAACTGTAGGGGGTGAGCACGAAGCTCTGTAGAAAAATTCTTCCAAACCCGAACAAGGTTTACAAAACAGATAAAAACCGGTCGGTATCATTTCGTAAATAGCATATATCAATTTTGAAGGAAAAACGAGACATTTTAAATAGATCTCAAGTTTAAGCCATAATAATAATCAAGTGAAAGGTTAAGGTAAATTTCATAACAATATACTATTTCCAACTTTTAGCCATTTAGGAAGGGCGCCTTCCGATGCATTGTCCCATACCAATGCACCAGCCAAGGCGGTCCAATCCATCATCCCATTTATATTGGTTCATCCCCGTACCATGTATGTTGATTGCTTCTCATGAATCTACCCAACGATTATACCTAGTCCACCAATCACAATCACAATCACAAACTCTTTAGGAAAGGGCGTCTACCATCCCAATGGCAGTGACGAGTCCCTTCCCAGGAAAAATATACCATCCCTTGTTCGAACTCCAGTGAACGATAGTGGTCGCATTACCACATGACAACCCACTACAAGTGTTAGGAAACCATCTCCCCCCACTGGGGTAGACTAACATCTAACACTCTACGGTATCTCTCGAAGGCAATCCAAGTCCATCACAACAACCATACAAATGAGGAAACCAAAATATTTTCAATTCACCAACAATTCCAAATAACTACAAAATCCACCATTTCTCATTTTACAAGCATATCTCAAAAATCCCCAAATTAAGCATGTGACATTTTCAATAAACAACCAAGAAAAATGCAAGAGATCACAACAATATCATTTTATTACTCAACACAAAACACTATGATTTCGAAATTAAGAATAAAGGAAGAGTTCAAGAGGGAAACCCAACACTCTTGAAAACTAGAGTTTTTCAAACAAAAGAGGGATTTCATGGGTATACAACCCTAACTTTGTGTAAAACATGTTAACAATTGCAAGAGAACCAAGAAACAATGAACCCATAGCAAATACATATGATTATGAGTCAAAACATATATATATATAAAAACCCTAACATCAATGAACAAGAATGGAAGAAAACCCCTACCTTGCTCGTTAATTTTTGTGTGAAGAACTAGAAGATTTGATCATTCCCACTTGAATCAACCCTTGAATTTCTTGTTTTCCCCTTCTTTCCTTCCTCTCTATGGTTAGCATTGATGAAATGGGTGCAAATGGAAGAGAAAACACCCAAAACACGTCTGAGTCGTGAAGCCCTCGGGTTGGCGCGTCCGAACGCGTGTTTTGTGCTGTCCGGACGCGTGTTTTTGTGTCCAAGTTTCTGCCATACGCGTCCGGACGCGTGTCTATTCCCGTCCGGACGCGGGTGACAGTATACCCGCAACTTCCAGATTAATTTTTACCTATTTAGAAGCCAATTTGGAAAATTTTCGTCAAACACACTTTTGTAGCCCTAGATGTCTACTATCTACTTTCCAAATTTAAAATAAATTGGATATAAGGATAAAAAGTTATGACCAAAATACTAAGTAGTATCCAAGATCTCTTTTTCCCCAAATTCTTTCTAAGTGTGTTTTCACTCCGGAATACTTCCTAGCTTCCAATACGCCCCATATTATCTCTCCCAATGTTTTTCGACCTTCCAGATTCAATGGAGAACTTATTTTGGCCTAAAAATATTTAGAAACTTCCATAATCCCTCTTTTCCAGTTTACACCCTTCGAAACTTAACTCCCCAAATCAATTTGTATCTCTAGTCTTTGTTTTTATTCCTACCGTCACTACACATATCCACATTTTTACATCAATTATTTACTATATATCTATATACATATATAAAAGAAAATGCGGGGTGTTACAATCCACCCCCCTTAAAGAAAGTTTCGTCCTCGAAACTTACCTCAAATAGCGAATATATGTGGGTACTTCTCTTGCATTTCTAGCTCCGGTTCCCAAGTAGCTTCTTCCACTCCATGGTGTTGCCACAAAACCTTCACTAGTCGGATGACTTTGTTACGGAGTACCTTCTCTTTGGCATCGAGAATCTTCAACGGTTGTTCTTCATAGGTTGCTCCATCTTGAATTTCAATATCTTCCAAGTCTACGACGTGCGTAGTATCCGTCTGACACTTCCTCAACATCGACACATGAAATACGTCGTGTACTCCGGATAGCTGAGCTGGTAATCATAGTTGATACGCCGCTTTGCCCACAACTTTGATCACCTCGAATGGTCCGATGTACCTTGGAGCTAATTTCCCTTCTTGCCGAATCTAAATACTCCTTTCTTGGGCGAAACTTTGAGGAACACGTAGTCTCCCACTTTGAATTTCAAGGGTCTTCGTCTGTGGTCCGCATAGCTCTTCTGTCTATTTTGCGCCGTGTGTAGCCTCTCTCGGATGAGTTGAATCTTCTCCGTAGTTTCCCCATTGTAGTCCTTACTCCGTTAGTTCGCTGCGCACTCTGATAGAAGTTACAATCCACCAAAGGTTACAGTTGAAACCTAACCAGACTTGTCCTCCCATTTTAGCTTCCAAATCCATATACATTTTTTTTTCCAACGAAATAATTTAAGACAAATTAACATAATATTATCGAAAATACCATTTTAGTGGTCACTACCAATCACTAGAGTTTTGAATTCATGAGCAAATAAATAATCAAGCTTTGGATTCAAGAATAAATGGCTATCAAACTTGGAAATCAAGAACAAAAGAACAAGCAAGGTTTGAACTTAATAACAAACGAATCTCAAGTTTTTGGAATCCAAAATAAAGGGACAATCAAGTCTCGAATTCCATAACAAACCCATATCAAGCTTTGGAACCAAAATAAGAAACAATCAAGGCTTGAAATCAAGAACAAAGTAACAATCAAATCTTGGAGTCAATAACAAAGACATATCAAACTTTGCAATCAGGAACTAATAAATCTCAAGTTTCGAACTCAAAAACAAAGAGTAATCAAGTATTTAATATCAAGAATAAATGAATCACAAGGGTTAGAATCAATAACAAATGAATATTAAATTTGGCTATCAAGAACCAATGGATCATCAAGCCTGGGGAAATTAAAAACAAAAGAACAACCAAGTCTTGAAATCAAGAACCAAAGGATGTCAAGTATTGAATATCAAGAATACATGAATTACAATAGTTAGAATCAATCAAATGAATATCAAATTTGGCTATCAAGAGCAAATGAATATTAAGCTTGGAAATCAAGAATAAAGGCGTATCAAACTTGAAAGTCATGAACAAAGGAGAAATTAAGATTTAACAGAACAATCATGTATGGAAATCAATAACAAACGACTATCAAGGTGTGAAATCAAGAACAAAGAATTATGAAGCTTAGAAATCAAGACCAAAAGAACACTCAAGTCTTGGAACCAAGAATAAAGAATATCAAGTATTGAATATTGAGAATAATTGAATCACAAGGGTAGAATCAATAACAAACGAATATCAAATTTAGATACCAAGAACAAATGGATCATTAAGCTTAGGAAATTAAGGACAAGGAAATAATCAAGTCTCGAGATCAATAACAACGGATATCAAGCCTGGAATCAGAGATAAAGTAACAATCATATATTTGAATCGATAACAAACGACTATCAAGTTTTGAAATCAATGACAAAGGCAAGATAAAGAGAAAACACATCTCCCTTGAAAACTAGGATTTCAAGGGCATACCAAAAAAAGATTTGGTGGTCACCCACCCATAACATAGCTTAGAACAAATAATATTTAAGTTCGGGAATCAAGAGCAAAGGAGAAATCAAGAGAAAAACACATCTCCTTTGTAAACTAGGGTTTGAAGGCATAAGAAAAGATTTAGGGTTTACCCAACCATAATATATTTTGGAACAAGGTAGTATTATCCAGAATGGCAAGACATGATGATTCCCTAGCAAGTAGATATAAATTAGAGTCAAAAATTACATATAAATAAACCCTACTGGTATCCCCTTGTTTTCCCGTAGGCAAGTTAACATATACAATAAGTTCTATTTCCTCGAAACCCAATCCCAATTCCACAGCGTACACAGTACGTAGAAAAGAATAAGTCGCATAGGAATCCAATATAATTCGGGCCCAAAAATTGTAGAGAAGAGCAATACCTTCCACCACGACGTTGGAGGCATCTTCCTCCGGTTGAGTCAAAGCAAAAACCCTTCCTTGATTGGCGCCGCCGGGGGCTTGAGCTTGTAACGGTCTCTGTGGTGGTAATGACTGTCGTAGCGGTAGCCTGTTTGCATTCACTTGCCCAGTTGCTTGGTTGGTCTTTGTGGAAAGCAATGGACAATTATATTTGAAGTGCCCAACACCTCCACAGGCAAAGTATCGGCGTGCATCCGTGCCTACTTTCTCTGGTACGCCCCCCGCTCCTCGAGCTATCTGAGGTCTCTGCTGTGCTGGCCTTTGTAGAGGTGGCTTGTTTGTTGGTACTTGCTCGGTTGCTTGTTTGGTCATTGGGGGAAACGAGGGGCATCTATGTTTGAAGTGCCCGAAACCGCCACATGCGAAAAAGTGACGTGGGTCAGTGGCTATTTGATTTCGAGTAGCCCTAGCTCCTTGAACCACTGGATTTCGTGGCCCTGAAACTTGGTCAGGTCGGCCGTATGGAGCTGCCCTTGGTGTCACTCCACTGCTGCTAGCACCAGTCTTGATCGGGCCTCCCCTTGCTAAGTTCTGTTGTTGTTGGTTGTTGATTCTATTCTGGTGTTGTACCAGAGTAGTTAGCTCCCTTATGCATTGATAAATGACATCCATGGTATCGGGAGGTGATGGTGGTGGTGGATTTTCTTGGCCACCACGTCCCCGTCCACCCTCCATCCTGCACATCAATTCACAATTTAGTTCCTCGATGTGCAAGACATCCTAAGTATCGCTTTAGTCTATAACACAAGACGGGTATGAAATCTAACTCAAATCCTTTGATTCAACTTAGTCCTAAGGCTCTAGTGGTAATCCATAACCTACAACTCCCATGTAAGACCTAAAGCCTAAGCTCTGATACCAACTTTGTAACGCCCCAAATACCACCCTGGATGACATTACATTTTAAAACCATTTATACCATGAGAGCAACTAATCAAAATCCATAAATAACCGGGGGTCCTTCATTTAAACAAATTCGGGCAGAGTCTCCTTTGTTCGGGGAGCTCTACCCAAAACACAACCTGTGCAATTATACTACATCGACCACACCGGGTCCATTTATCCATAAAAAATTTGCAACATTATCCCAAAAGATTTCTATTCACCGTATGTAATACCCACAATAACATTCCAAAAGAATAAGCCAAGCCATGACCACAATATCAAAAGAATAAGCCCAACAATGACATTTACATTTCCCAAAGAAAACATTAACTATTATAGCGCAACGGAAATTACAAAGGAAATCTAGACTACACCGTGTTTCAAAAGAATATTCTAGTCTAGAACAAAAGTAAACGACATCTCTAGATGTCCCACTCGAGATCCAAGTATCCCTCTAGTGAAGCCTCTCCATGGCCCAGCTCGTTCGCACCGAGCTCATCCTCTGGCACAAAATCTGAAAAATGTTCAACTGTAGGGGGTGAGCACGAAGCTCTGTAGAAAAATTCTTCCACACCCGAACAAGGTTTACAAAACAGATAAAAACCGGTCGGTATCATTTCGTAAATAGCATATATCAATTTTGAAGGAAAAACGGGACATTTTAAATAGATCTCAAGTTTAAGCCGTAATAATAATCAAGTGAAAGGTTAAGGTAAATTTCATAACAATATACTATTTTCAACTTTTAGCCATTTAGGAAGGGCGCATTCCGATGCATTGTCCCATACCAATGCACCAGCCAAGGCGGTCCAATCCATCATCCCATTTATATTGGTTCATCCCCGTACCATGTATGTTAATTGCTTCTCATGAATCTACCCAACGATTATACCTAGTCCACCAATCACAATCACAATCACAAACTCTTTAGGAAAGGGCGTCTACCATCCCAATGGCAGTGACGAGTCCCTTCCCAGGAAAAATATACCATCCCTTGTTCGAACTCCAGAGAACGATAGTGGTCGCATTACCACATGACAACCCACTACAAATGTTAGGAAACCATCTCCCCCCACTGGGGTAGACTAACATCTAACACTCTACGGTATCTCTCGAAGACAATCCAAGTCCATCACAACAACCATACAAATGAGGAAACCAAATATTCTCAATTCACCAACAATTCCAAATAACTACAAAATTCACCATTTCTCATTTTACAAGCATATCTCAAAAATCCTCAAATTAAGCATGTGACATTTTCAATAACCAACCAAGAAAAATGCAAGAGATCACAACAATATCATTTTATTACTCAACACAAAACACTATGATTTCGAAATCAAGAATAAAGGAAGAGTTCAAGAAGGAAACCCAACACTCTTGAAAACTAGGGTTTTTCAAACAAAAGAGGGATTTCATGGGTATACAACCCTAATTTTGTGTAAAACATGTTAACAATTGCAAGAGAACCAAGAAACAATGAACTCATAGCAAATACATATGATTAGGAGTCAAAACATATATATATAATAACCCTAATATCAATGAACAAGAATGGAAGAAAACCCCTACCTTGCTCGTTAATTTTTGTGTGAAGAACTAGAAGATTTGATCATTCCCACTTGAATCAACCCTTGAATTTCTTGTTTTCCCTTTCTTTCCTTCCTCTCTAAGCCTCTCTATGGTTAGCATTGATGAAATGGGTGCAAATGGAAGAGAAAACACCCAAAACACGTCTGAGTCGTGAAGCCCTCGGGTTGGCGCGTCCGGACGCGTGTTTTTGCGTCCAAGTTTCTGCCATACACGTCCGGACGCGTGTCTATTCCCGTCCGGACGCGGGTGACAGTATACCCGCAACTTCCAGATCAATTTTGACTTATTTAGAAGCCAATTTGGAAAATTTTCGTCAAACACACTTTTGTAGCCCTAGATGTCTACTATATACTGTCCAAATTTAAGATCAATTGGATATAAGGATAAAAAGTTATGACCAAAATACTAAGTAGTGTCCAAGATCTCTTTTTCCCCAAATTCTTTCTAAGTGTGTTTTCACTCCGGAATACTTCCTAGCTTCCAATACGCCCCATATTACCTCTCCCAATGTTTTTCAACCTTCCAGATTCAATAGAGAACTTATTTTGACCTAAAAATATTTAGAAACTTCCATAATCTCTCTTCTCCAGTTTACACCCTTCGAAACTTAACTCCCCAAATCAATTTGTATCTCTAGTCTTTGTTTTTATTCCTACCGTCACTACACATATCCACATTTTTACATCAATTATTTACTATATATCTATATACATATATAAAAAAAAATGCGGGGTGTTACAATATAAGAAGTCATATTCTGAACCCATTTATCCAATCTCGACTATTTATCGTCCTGAAAGTTCGCAGGTAGACGTTAATATTTTGCCACCATCTACCATGAAGCAACCGGGTAGACCAAAAAATCACAGAATTTGGTCTAGGGGTGAACTCATTAGGCGAATTCGTTGTGGCCGGTGTGGGCGTTTAGTCAATCACAACAAGAAAACTTGTAACGAGCCATTGTAAACTTAAGAATGCTACCATTTAATGACATTGTTCTCTATTTTTTGTTTAATACAATTTGCTTTTACAAATTTTTTGGGGGTTGTTTGTGTTAGTGACGTTTTCTGCATATAATTTATATGTTTGTTGGTTATCACATTGATGGGTTACTCTGTATGTAACCCACACTGTCCATGAAACATTGTCTATTAGATTTGTTCCCTGTGGTTTTAATTTGAAATAAGTTCACATCATTTATTCATAACAATCATTATTACATACTGAATTGATACATTGTTGGAAACCTTGTACATGAATATAGTTTTGCTTAGGAAATACAGTTTTTTTGTTACACTGTATTTCTACAGTGTTACACTATTGTGTTATAGTGTTACACTATTTTGTTACAGTGTTACATTGTAATGTTACATTATTTTTGTTACACTATGGGTGAAACACTGTCAACAGTTGGGAGATACACACAATTATGCACACAAAATGAATTAATATGGCAGAAACACATGCATCCATAAACAATTTGGATAATTAACATTCATCACATAATTAGAAAGTGTAACAGAATATCTTAATCCATGACTTATGGCTAACTAATGTTCAATTTTAAAATACACACACAATGAAAAATTTGTCATTTGTCCGCATATAATTTTTTCAGTTCCCGTTGTATATTCAGATCTTCCTCACTCCAAGAATTTGGATGGTTGAGTAACAGTGAAACCATTTCAGCTCGGAACTCGTTCAACTGTCTTGCTGTTAACTTCTCTTCAATTTCTTCTCTTTTGGTGAGTTTTTTCATTATGTAGCAAACATACCCACTGCATGCAATCATGCGTTAATTGATTGGTTAATATGTCTCGATGTTTTTTAAATGAAAACTTGCATTTAAAGAATGAGTATTTACGAGTTTGCCCTTTATTGTGGACATGTCTAAGCAATTTTCGAGCCTTAACTGCAGAAATTAAGCAATTAGATGTTACCTCAATCTCCTTGAAATCTGAACTCTGACTCACCTGGTATGAGAAAAAAAACTTATTTCCTAAAACAATCCACATATGCGTGATAAGAAGATAACTAATCCATTTCCAGTATTATATCAAAATCTTGAATATCCAAAGGAATTAAATCCACCAATAATTCTCGTGTATTCACTTTTGCCACACAACCCTTGCAAATACTATCCGCGTACACTACATCACCCACTGGCATAGAGATAGCCAAACAACGGCCTAATGGAATAGAAGGTTGATCCCAATGCATGCTAAATGCATATGCAAATATTGAATGTGTAGACCCAGGGTAAGTGAAGATGCATGCATTCTTATCAAGAATATGAATCATACTTGTTATCACATTAGGAGAAGCTTGAGCATGTTGTTGTGTCATAGCAAATACTCGTCCTTGAGCTCTTGAAGTACCAGTAGATCCATTTTCTCCTCTCTATGCACTTCCTTGTGAACCTTTACTATCCGGAGTCACACTACCCGTCGATGATACTCCAACCGACCTACTCGGACAATCACGCATCATATGTCCTGTCTGCCCATAACCATAGCACTGTCGCTCCCCACATGACATTGTTGTCCCACAATCTCGGGCCATATGTCCATCCATTCCACACCTAAAGCAAGTAACACGCACTATTCAGTTACTAGCTGGTCTTCTACTAGGCTGTCTTGTAGAGAATCTAGAAAAACTTTGTCCCCGTGAGCTGGCTGAGGCTCTACCATAACTTGCATCTCTAATTTGAGAGAATTGTTGTCCTCACTTTTTAGATCATAATGTTTGACCCATAGATTGAAATCCCCTAGCTGATGCACTATCAAATCTTCCTTTCTTAAATTGTTCATGTCGTCCCGCTAAATGTTGAGCATCCCTTTCAACCACCAAAGCTTTATTCACCAAAGCTGAATAACTCGTTAATTCAAAAGTTGACAAACGAGTTTGAATCAAGTATTCCAATCCCCATTGAAACTTCTCGCATCTAGCTTCATTTGTCTAGACAAAAGCTGTAGCAAACTGAGATAGTGTAGTGAACTACTTTTCATACTCTGACACTGACATCTTTCCCTGAGTTAATGTCATAAAAGCTTGCTTCTGTCCATAGCGATATAACTCTAGAAAATATTTGGTATTGAACTCTCTCACAAATTGATCCAAAGTAACCCTTCACTGTTGTTCATTATTAGCCCCGATTACCTCAAATATAGCTTCCATCCGTTTTAAACAGTCCTTAGCTTCTGGAGGGTGAATTGTTCCCGTAAATATTGGAGGATTGAACTTCATAAACCTCTCATGTATAGTACCACGTGGCTCCCTATGTGGCATTGGTGGCGCCATCTGCGCTGCCGCCTGTACCTCTGTTTGCAACTCCACTAACCGATTTTTCATTGCAACATCTATGCCACCATCTCACATGCCCTCCATACCATATCCGGTTGGTTCTATTCCCCTTCTCTACTTCCTGTTGTTTCCTATCACCTTCCTCATCCATAGTTGGAGCATGAGATCCCTCTTCTTCTATTGGGTCTTGACCCACTAGTGGATCCATTATTACTTAACTGTAACACTCTAATGTACATATCTAAGCATGTATATTCATATGCAGAAAAGTAACACAAAAAAAATTGACTCATCCTGACACCCTAGACTGTCCACTGCTAACTTAGATTCTCATGTTTACAGAGCCTTATAAACCTAAGCTCTGATATCAAAATGTCACACCCCACCCTAGAAAATAGTACATATCGTCTGTATTTTGGAGGGTGGACCCCAGTACTCTAATCACTAACCTGTCATCCTGTACATGGTATTTAATTACTCATAACTTAATCATCGATAAAACATTTTCACATACATGTACAACTCATATACATAGAGTTTAAGTTATACATTTACATAAAAACTCTACTCAAACCATTACCAAACATTTAAACTTGATATCCATTAACTATACACATTTACAAGTTCAAGAAATTACAAAATGTGACATCATTGTCCCCCTTAAAACTCCTCGACCCTCTAGAACTTAGTAGTGGACTTTAATCTACCTCTGTTTCCCTAAAATGCCACAAACTGGGGAAGGGGTGAACACAACATGCTCAGTGAATGAACCGTTTCATTGAATTGATAACAACAAAATATACTCTAAACATTATCATCTAAACAAGCTTTGGTAACAAGAAACTAACATCAAATGTCAACAACTAATCAATTGCAACATTCATAACAAAATCCCTTCAAATATTTATATATGTTTGCCAATAAGGCTACTTATTAGCCATTTAAAGCTATATATCCACCACTAAGGATTAATCATTGCCACTAAGGCTACTTATTCAACATTATGGCCATACACCGGCCACAAAGGCGTATTCATGCCAATATTGGCTACTTACATTTGTCATTTAGGCCATAGTCTTGCCACAAAGGCGTAATCATGCCACTAAGGCTCCTTATTCGCCATTTAAGGCTAAATCCACCATGTTCATTCAATCACATCACATAAGCATACTTTAGCTTTTATCAACCACAAGAAAAAGTCCACTCACCTCAAGTCCTGGAACACAGCAATTTAATTCCCAATCGGAGCTTTTGATGTAGACGTTGATGTTTTAGTTCCTATCATATCATAGTATTTCACAAATAAGTGCCTAACACTTTCATTTAATTCTATCATGCATGTATGCATGGTTACTCACACACAGGTCAATTCGTTTCTACATCTTCCCCAATGGTTTATGAGCAAACCATTTAAACTCATTAAGAACCCATTTAAGGTCCACTGAATGCCTTAGCAAGGTTTTAGACCAGTTGCATAAGAGCCTAGAATACCACGACAAGTTTGCTTAAATTAACCTTGATGAACTGGTTGGTCGTGACCCTTCAGCTTGTTGAAACCTATCTTAGTACTCTGATCATCCAGTACAACACACGCTTCAACCGGTTGATGTGCAACCAAAACTTTGATCAACTGGTTGAACCTTCCTTCAATTGTTGTACCTTGTTCTGAAATTTGGAACTTAGTTCAAATATCATCTTTTTCTGCCTAACCTTAATTCTAACACCACCCAACACTTACCCATGCCTTAAAGCTACTTTTAGAAGTGGAAATTCACAAGAATTCCTTAACTTCGTTGTGACCCGGTTCCTTCGAACTCCTCCGAATTCTCACCCAAAAGCTTTAGATTTCTTTAATTCTTCAACACAATCACCACTCCATTCCTTTATTCAAGCAAAGATCAAACAACACACATAAAGAAGAAATTTATCTCACTAAAGAACACATGCAAGAATTTTGACGAACTCCTTCTCTAAAAAAACCTGAAGTTTTCTTCTCTTCTTTTTCTTGTTTTTCTCTTCTCCTACTCTTTCGCTCCTTCCACCGCTTGAAGCTATTTTCCCTTTTTATATTTTTCCCCAAGCTCAAGGCTGGAGAGACAACACTCAGCCAAGTGCCCACCCATGTAAATGTTACCATAACTAAACTAAGGCCCCCTCTTGTTTTATTTATTCCTTTATTTAACCATTCAAGAATTCCCGATACTTTTAAAATTCCTCTTTGCTCCCCACTACCTTGTATTTCTACAGTTACATTCCTAAACATAATCAACTTTTCAGAGTTTAATTATCATAATTTAAACCCCATGCAAGTATTCATAAACTACACTTTAACCCACATTATTTATTAAATTCTATTTTATACATGTTTGGGTCTCACAACTACAATGTTGATACTCAAAATTATCCATGTGCAACGAAAATGTGCATCAACTAGTATATTAAAAAATAGACACACACATACACAAACTTATACACCAAAAATATATATAGACACACACTAATACACCAAAACACACATATACCAGACTTGAGGCCAGACTAGACTCAGACCCGACCCTGACCCTGACTCTAGACCTGACCTATAGCCGAACTCTGACCTTGGACCCCAACCCCGACCCGATCCCAGGATACATATGTGTTTTTGTGTAGTAATGTAGTAGTGTGTATTTTGGTGTAAGCGTGTATGTGTATTTTAATTGTATTAGTGTGTGTGTGTGTGTGTATGTGTGCAGTATTACATGTGTGTTTTAGGGTATTAATATGTGTGTATTTTGGTGTAATAGTGTGTGTGTGTATTTTAGTGCTTTATTAAATGTGTTTGTGTTTTTTTGTGTGTTAGTATATGTATATGTGGGTGTATTTTTTGTGTATTAGTATGTATGCTCGTGTTTTGTTGTAGTGTGTATTTTCTGTATTGTGTTAGCGTGTGCTTCATTTGGTGTATTATTATGTGATTTTAATTATTTTATGGGTTAATGGGTTTAACCCAATCCGTTATGATCCAATCCATTATAACACGTTTATTAAGCAGGTTGAAAATGGATTGGATTTATTTTGCCCCCAACCCATTTTGAACTAATCCAACCCGCCCATTTGCCACCTCTACCCCACTTCTTTGACCCAATTAATTTTGTTTTATCTAACACATTAGGGTGGATCCAATTGAAATTATCTAAAAAAAATTATAAAACATATATAGGTAAAATAAAAATAAAATTTTATAGGATGGGCCTAGGCCCCTACTTCCCGCTACCACTACAAGCCACTACAACCTAATTAACACTTTGACCAACACCAGAGAGAGAGAGAGAGAGAGAGAGACCTACTGCCACAAAGCCAAACCATGAAACAACTATTGCAACCCCACCCTAAACCCACAAACAGTTTTGGTGCCCTAAACAGAGGGGTTGTTGATGGATTGCATTTTAGACAAAGGGAAATAAACAGGGGTTGAATGGAGGATTCTGGCATTAGCATGAGTGGAGCACCGATGGTTTCATAGAGTAACACCGGTGGTTTATATTCGATGATATCAAATCTCCTAAACCAGCTCATAGTTTATAAGACCCTGTACTATAATTACATAATAAAAATATTAGATTAAGATTACTTCTAAAATGATACTAGAAATCTCGAATTATTGTTGAAAGATTGACCATAAAATTTGAATTTCACGCGAATTGACTTTCGGGTCCAACTTAGTTTCAGAGGCGTTTAAGCTTGAGAAGGGTGGTTAGACAAGTTTTTAATTATTTTTAGGTCAAAATAAAGTTACCATTGAATCTAGAAAGGTCGAGAAACTTTGGGAGATGTGATATAAGGTGTATTAGAAGTTTGGAATACTTCCAAAGGTAAAATGCATTTTAGAGAAAAATTGGGTAGAAAGGAATTATAAGTATATTAGCAATACATGTTCACCTTGATGTCCTATTAATCTTATTTTTGGACATTAAGAACTAGACTTCAAGGGTTACAAAATTGTGTTTCATGCAAATTTCATGAATCGACTTCTAATTAGGTCAAAATTGAGTTGAAAGTTGGGACAAAAAGTGACTAGCATTCATACGTCAAAACTAGTGTTCAAACGCCTGCCCATAAGTTAAATTGAGCCAAATTTAAATCAAAAACTGATATTTGGTGGCGTTCAAATGCCCATACCACTGTTGGAACGCCACGCTATGAAATAACCGCAATTTGATTTTAGGGTTTTCTCTAATTTTCACCATATAAATACCTTAGTGTCGTGATTTGAAGTGTCTTTACTTATTTTTCAACCCCAAGAAGCCTAAGAAAGTTTGAGGAGAATGAAAGGAGGAAGAACAAGCTTCCAAGATTTATCAGTTCTTGATTTAAAAACCTAGTTCTTGACTACTATTCTATGTATGTGATAGATGTACAATGTTTTTATATTCTTTTTTTAGTATATGCGTAAATTCTTGAATAAAAACACATGATTTGCATCCAAATACATGTTTTACATCCAAAAATCATATTTCTTGATTAAAACCCTAGATCTTGAATATTGCAAACATGAATGCTTCTTTTTACAATCTCTTGCATATTTTGCTTCAATTATTCTTTTACTTGAGAATTGTGGAACTATGGATTTTGGTATACGTGAATTTTGTGAAAAAGTGTTGTTATTATATCTTGTATGTGTAGGTGTGATGAATATGGATTACACTCGAATTCGTATCTTAAAGTTTTAGAAATTTTTCCTATATTGAGGGGTTTGGTGGTTGCCTAATACTCGTAGGGGGTTTGGTTTCTTGCAAGAGTCAACCACTTTTTGTTCATGTAGGTTCTAGGCTGAGGGCTAATATATTATTCATGGGAAGGATTCATCAATGCCCGTGTGTTAGTAGATGTCCTTCCTAAAGTGTTGTGACCCTTTGAGGTTTGATTTGAGAAGGCTTGCATTTGTGGTGGGTGGACGAAATAGGGTCGGTGTGTAGATTCGTGCTAGTCAACCTAGATAATGTGATACTACATATTGAGTTTTGGTTTTGTGAATGATTCTATTATGTTATTAATTTGCTGTTTTGTACCGTAAACTTGAGATCATTATTAAATGTCATTGTTTTACTTAGAAATTTATATATTTATTTTTCAAACTGGGATTTACCTGTTTTTATGATTTTGAAACTTTGTTTGTGTTTGAGAATGTTTTCTTACTGAGCTAATTTGCTCACCCTACCATAACATTTTTCAAATTTTTGTGTTGAGAAGGATCTACAACTATATGAGTAGGTAGATTCGGATATTGAGTTGAATCATGACTTGGATCCAGATGAGGAAGTTTGAGAATGACTTTTAGTTATGAGTTTAGATTTGACAGTTTACTTATGTTACGAATGTTCTTTAGTTAGTGTTGGTGAATATTATTTTAGTTTTGGGCAAAGGATTGATTTGGAATTTTGGAATGATGAATATTTGATTTATTTTATGGGTATTTTATTATGCTCTCATGGTTAATGGATTTATAGTTGGTTAATGTTTGTGTGAATTTGGGGCGTTACATGGTTGGTCCATTAAATAATGATCCAGAGATAATTACAAGACAGGGATAGGGTATAGCCATAGGACTTTCAACAAAAAGTTGAGGTGAAAAAAGGGTGCTTTGGTATGAAATGTAGCAGGGGAGAGTAAAAAATGGCGTGATGGGGTAGACAAGTCCTACATAAGGAAACAACTGGATAGGAGTATGGCTGGTGGTTTGATGGAGACCTCTGTGGCATGGGTGGAGCCGTGAAGAAGAAAGAGAAAGATGGGGTGGATGGAGGGAGGGAGAGAAAAAGGCAGAGAATGGGTGGATCCGTGGAGGGATGGGAGAGAGATGTGGGGTTGGTGGAGTCTGGGAGGGAGATAAAGGCAGAGAGAAAGAAAGGGTGGTGATAAACAGAGAATGTGTGAGAGTGAGAATATGGAGATGAGGGGCATTCCACAGTGGCTTTAGGGGCATTTTGATAATGACATCTTAATAAAAAAATATCTTCTTCATTGGGGGGCATTTTGATCTTTTACTCGGTTCCATTGGTGCGGTTTATACCTTCGTCACTAACAAGGGGTTTAAGTGTAATATTTTAAGAATGAGGGCATCTATGTAATTAAACAACAAAATTCAGGGGACCTAGATATAATTTATCCTAAAAATTTATTTATAAAAGCAACATGATAGGGGACTAGACGAGAAAAATATAGTTTTTAGTTGTAAGATCATTTATTGCTTAATAGCTAATATGGTATCCAAACACTGCTATAGAGACTTAATTTGAAAATCTAATTACATTTTATTAGGAAGTTGATGGGCTTATCATGAATTACGTCGAGGTGGTTGGTGGTTTCGGGATCCCATAGAAAATGCTTATTTTATGCATCAGGTATTAGCCATAGCTCGTAAGGACCTAATTTATTACAATATTATGATTACATGTTAGTTTAAATGTTAGATGTAACCCATTTTCAATCTAATAATAACTATCATTGATTTGATCTCAAATTAGATTTTTTTCTATGGAACCTATATATGTTGGGTGTAATATCGGGGGGCCATTTATGGGTTATAACTTGCATTAGAAATTAGTGATGTAGGGATTGGCCGCTACTCTCCCTTTTACATAGTTAAAGCCTCCTCATAAATTTAAGAGAAAATTTAAGAGAAGTAGAAGACTTTCTTTCTGCCATTTATTGTGAGTTTATCTTCTTTGCATTGGAGAGGGACCGCCTACAGGCTGGCTTATATTATATGCTCTTTCTCTCTCTCATAAACACTTTTTTTTGGGAGAGGGAGAGGGAGAGGGGGAGAGGAAATTGAACTCAATACATTAAGGGCCCGTTCGTTTCGAGTATTAAATTTGGGTAGTATTAGACATCATTTTCATTCCACTCCTATCCAATGGTATATTATACCCGGTCTTAAATTATAATCTCATCATTCCCCTTGTTTGTTTGTCACAAACATTATTTGTGTAATACCTATTTAAAAAAGTCAACAATTGCAAGTATTCTATAAAAAGACAATTTTAACCTTATAATCCAAAGTCAACAATTTCGGCTGCAGTATAAAGGCATTGTAGATAAGGGCATTTGGGTCTTTTTATACTTTAATACCTCCTTCAAATTTGTACCGAGATATTATACCACCGGGTAGGTGGTATTGAACAGCACCTTGTACAAGAGATTATTGGCACTGTTCATGTTGGGTCAGTATTATGACCCGAAAATTAATACCGACTAAAAAAAGCCCAACAAACAAGGTATAAGGTAGGCCCCACGTACTATTTTCCTAATACCACCCTATTGTACCACCCTTATACTCGAAGCAAACGAGCCCTAAGAAGGTAAAGTCTTCACAAAATAAAGAGTATCATTGGATTATTGATACTCTCTCATACACACACAGAGTTCGTACTCTAGTTTGAGAGTGTTTTTATGCCAATGTAAGAATATGCACCTATGCAGAAATAAGGGAGAATAAATTATTATAAAAACCGAGTTTTTGCCCGAAAGCCTTTCGAAATCCAACTCGTGTATTATCTTAAACCATCAAATTCAAAATCAATTTAGAATGAGTGGTGAACCATGCAGAGTTTTATGTTCTAGTTTAGGTGATATTATTTATCATTGTGAGATAAACATTAACAAAATGAGCTAAAAGATAAGGACAAAATGGGGTAGCTAAACTCAATAATCCAAGAGGAATCCAAAATGCAACTATGATTATTTTTTATTTATTTTTTTAGGTAAGTAATACAGTAATCGTTCGATAAGGGCATTGAAGTTTACATTCTTTATTGCTGTCTCGTTGTAATTTCTATGCTTAAAAAACCCTTACGCTCCCTTGAACATGACCTTAAATGGTGCATCACTCAGAGCCAAACGTCTAACACCATTCTGGTTATAAATGCCAATATCCCTACAAATGACTTTGCAGTAATCACACACCGTTGGACAGAAAGCAAGCTTGTAGTCATCTACATATTTCTCAATCTTAAACCAATTGCTTATTGTTTCACGGCCAGGATTTCCTTCAACTCCACCAATTGTCACAAAATATTGTTCTAGTGATTCATCATGGTCAAGCTTCCACACAGTGGACTGAACACAGATTGTTGCGGCGGAGAATTTGATGTTGAGATCGGTGGATTCGCGGACAACGCCTTTTTTCAGGTTCACCGGAGAAAATGTTAATGGGAGGCCATTGTTGACCTCAAGTCGGTCTTGGACTACGTCGAGTGGGCAAGTTTCGTTGCCCGTGCTGGCTAGTGTAAGTCCACCGCCTCGGCCCCGGAAAACCGGCAATATGTAGTAATCGACACCGGTCTGGAGTTTCTTCCCGGCAATGTCAAGCACAGGATTGGGTGCTGCAACAGCTGCGCCAAGCCAAGCATTTGCTAAGAGGGCAAAGGCCAAAGATGAAAGCAGCAAAAAAATTGTCTTCATTTTGAGCTATCGGTTTGATGTATGCACTCAATGAAAGGAAACTGCAAATCAACTTGTATTTATAGAGCAGCAGAAAGGGCACATGGGTTTTCAAATATATTAAAGAATAAGCCTATGGGTTGGGGTGACAATTTTTGACACGACACGATAATTCGATACGAATACGACACAAATAAATGGGTTTAAGTTGACTATTTTTTAGTACAAATCCATGTATGACACGACCCGTTAACACGAAGTGTAAATGAGTCGTGTTCGGGTTCAACCCGAATTGACCCGTCAACAAGAAATTTTTAACTCGAAGGAGATTGACATGACTTTTTCATTGCATGTAGGAGTTTTCATGTTCTAATGACTTGTTTTTTCCATTACTTCTGATGTTTAATTTGGTTGCACGATGTACGATTAGCATATTTAATTAGTATTATATAAATAAAATATTAATTATTTGTAACTATTTATCAAACACTGACATAATTATTGTATAAAAAAGATATTATTACTCATTATTATTATTATTAAGTTAATTTTTTGTAGAAAAAGTATGAGGCGATATTCAATTAAGTGAAAATAAAATCTTAGCGTTAAATTTTTTATTCAAAGTTTATGTGGGTCAACACGAATACGAACACGAACACGACACGAAAATAAACAGGTCAACTCGACACGACACGATTAGTTAAATGGGTTGGGTTAGGGTTGACTAATGTTCAACACGACTAATGTTCGACACGACACGAACCCGACACAACACGACTCGATTACCACCCCTACCTATGGGTAGGTGTGTCAATTATGTTGGGTGAGGTAGATTTGTGTCTGTTTTATCGGATCGTGTTAAAAAATACTTTATTCATATCTGATTCATTTATTAATTTATATATAGCGAATTATGTTATATCGAGTTCGTATCGTGTATAACTGGTATATAAACGAATTGTGTCATATAACTCGATTAATTTATTAATCGTGTCTGTATCGTGTTGATAATTCGTGTCATATTTTGTTTCATCACTTGTGGGATTTAATTAAAGTTTGTGAGAAATTTTGCGACACAAGAGTCCATTTAAACGGTGTTTAGAGTTGTGGCATACATTGACTGATTGAACTACAATTAAGAATTCTAATTACTGTTTTTTTTTCTATGTTACAAGAAACAATTTGCTCTCCCGAGCCAACATTATTGGAAAATTATTTTTATATGTAACTATGGATAAGTATTACAAACACATTATATCGTTAATACAATGAAATTTGAAAGATTCAAAGCACTAAAAGAAAAACAAAATACAATCCCAAAGAGAAGACAACTTAAGATGCATAAATACAATTATGAAAGAAAAGGGCATAAGAGATCTACACTGTTTTTAACAAGAAATAACTCCGAAATTTTATGGTTAGAAGTGTTAACTGTGTTAATCTTAGTTTTTACTAAAATTATTGGATTTAAATAGACTTTAATACGATATTCTTCATTTAAAATCACGCGTGCCCAATCAAAATGTACCAATTATACTCAAGTGATTCCTCCCCTGTTATAAGTTGACCATGAGGGAAAGGATGTTAATCCGATATTGAAAATTGTTAATTCTAAATTTCTAGAAATAGGTTTCTGTTCACTATTGAGATTAGAATTTGGAAATGGTTATCTGAACAAGCCTTGGTAACTTTGAGATTCAATAGTCAATAGTCAACACCATTTTGGTGAACGCCAACTTTTTTTTTTTGTCAACGCCTATCCGCATAGTTTGAATTGAATATATATGTCCAGCTACATATTTATTAGGGCAACACTACTATACCGCCAACCTACTTTTCGGTACCATACCGAAAAGTAAGTTAACTGACACATAGGACTTAAAATCGGTGAAACCGGTTGCTCTTTCAAAGTTGCACCACCAATACAGTTGTAACATCCAAAACAGTCGGTACCTTATCCCTTTGATATTACACTTTTAACTTTTTGATATTATAATTCATCAAATTAACATTCAAAATCATCCAATAAATATTCAATTTATTAAATAAACAAGTAACATGCAATTTCATCAAATTAATACTCAATTCATCAAATTTACACCAAATTAACATTCAATTCTTCAAATCAACATTTAATTTTACATAATAGATATTTAATTCATTAAATTAACATTAAATCTCATCCAATTTATATTCAAATTCATTCAATTCATAAAATTAACATGGAAAATCCGTCAAAAAAGATTTTTTTTTTCTCAATTTATCAAATTACCATCGAAAATCATCCAATAAAGGTTTAATTTAACAAGTCAACATCAAAATAACATACAATTTCATTCAATAAACATTTAATTCATCAAATCAGGTGAGATTTCATGGTGAGATTTTAATTTGTTGGGGGAGGGGTTCCAATTTTTTTGGTAGAAGTTCCAACTTTTTGGGTAGCGGTTCTAACTGTTGGGGGTAGGGGTTCCAACTCTTGGGGGGATGAGTTCCAACTTTTTTGGGTAGGAGTTCCAACTTTTTTGGCTAAGGGTTCCAACTTTTTTGGTTGAGGTTCCAACTTTTTTGGGTAAGAGTTCCAACTTTTTGGGTAGAGGTTCCAACTCTTTGGGGGAGGAGTTCCAACTCTTTGGAGGAGGAGTTCCAACTCTTTGGGGGGAGGGGTTCCAACATTTTTGGTAGGGGTTCCAACTGTTGGGGGTAGGGGTTCCAACTCTTGGGAGAGGGGTTCCAACTTTTTTGGGCAGGGGTTCCAACTTTTTTGGGTAAGGGTTCTAACTTTTTTGGGTAAGGGTTCCAACTGTTTGGGTAGATGTTCTGGGGAGGGTTTCAACTTTTTTGGAGGTTCCAACTCTTGGGGTTCAACTCTTGACAATGAATATGTATTGGATGAATTTAATGTTAATAGTTGAATTTAAATGTTAATTTTATTAATTGAATGTTTATTAGATGAAATATAATGTTAATTTAGAGTTGAGTTAATGAATTAAATGTTTATTTGATTAATTTTCATATTACTTTGGTTTGGTGTTGATTTGATAAATTAAATTTTTTTTGGATTATTTTGGATGTTAATTTTGATAAATTGAGTGGTAATTGGATGAATTGAATGTCGATTTAGTATTAATTTGATGAATTAAATATTAATTGGATGAATTAAATGTTAATTTGATATTAATTTGATGAATTAAATATTAATTTCATAAAATTGAATGTTAATTTAATTGTGTTGGGTTAGATTGGGAACAAAATAAAAATAGTGTTATAGTTTATGGGTGTAAATATAATTTAAACTAAGATCGGTCCTAGGAATGGTGGACCGATCGTGTGTATAATTACACTTACTTCTCCTATCATATTACACTTTTATCCCTTTGATATTACACTTTTAACCTTTTGATATTATAATTCATCAAATTAACATCCAAACTCATCCAATAAATACTCAATTTGTTAAATCAACAAGTAACATGCAATTAATACTCAATTCATCAAATTTACACCAAATTAACATTCAATTCTTCAAATCAACATTTAATTTTACCTAATAAACATTTAATTCATCAACGTAACATTCAATCTCATCCAATTTATATTCAAATTCATTCAAGTAACATTCAATTCATAAAATTTACATCGAAAATCCTCGATTTAACAAATTAACACCAAAGTAACGTGCAATTTCATGTAATAAACGCTTAATTTTTCAAATAAATAACAAATTAATATTCAATTCTTCAAATCAACATTCAATTTCATCTAATAAACATTTAATTCATCAACTTAACATTCAATCACATCCAATTAATATTCAATTCATCAAATTAACATAAAATTAACATTCAATTCATTTAATTTATATTCAAGTGCATTAAATATACACTCAATTTATCAAATTACCATCGTTTATTTATTAATTGAAAGTTTATTAGATGAAATGTAATGTTAATTTAGAGTTGAGTTAATGAATTAAATGTTTATTTGATTAATTTTCATATTACTTTGGTTTGGTGTTGATTTGATAAATTAAATTTTTTTTGGATGTTAATTTTGATAAATTGAGTGGTAATTGGATGAATTGAATGTCGATTTAGTATTAATTTGATGAATTGAATATTAATTGGATGAATTAAATGTTAACTTGATATTAATTTGATGAATTAAATATTAATTTCATGAAATTGAATGTTAATTTAATTGTGTTGGGTTAGATTGGGAACAAAATAAAAATAGTATTATAGTTTAATGGTGTAAATATAATTTAAACTAAGACCGGTCCTAGGAATGGTAGACCGAACATGGGTATAATTACACTTACTTCTCCTATCATATTACACTTTTATCCCTTTGATATTACACTTTTAACCTTTTGATATTATAATTCATCAAATTAACATCCAAACTCATCCAATAAATACTCAATTTATTAAATCAACAAGTAACATGCAATTAATACTCAATTCATCAAATTTACACCAAGTTAACATTCAATTCTTCAAATCAACATTTAATTTTACCTAATAAACATTTAATTCATCAACGTAACATTCAATCTCTTCCAATTTATATTCAAATTCAAGTAACATTCAATTCATAAAATTAACATCGAAAATCCTCGATTTAACAAATTAACACCAAAGTAACATGCAATTTCATCTAATAACATTTAATATTCAATTCATCAAATTTATACAAACTAAACATTCAATTTCATCAAATAACATTCAAATCATCATATTAACAGCAAATTAAAAAAATAAGATCAACACAAATAATTTAGCATTTAGATTTAAAAAAATCTCCCACTAGTAAAAAAGCCAGGAGGTTGTTGGGCGAGATGACTTAATATCTTCAGCTTCAGCTTCATGTTCCTTCTTCACTCTAATAGCTTCAGCTTCCTTCTTCACCCTAAACATAAAATAAACCATTAACCACAAAAATGACTTCATCATATAAATTACGATATTAACTAAAAAAAATGTTCACTTACATTAGAACGAGTCAAGACTTGGATCACCAAGGTAAGCAACGGAGGATTATCAAAGACAAAGTCAGCAAAGGAGTTTCACGTCGCGGACTCAACAGGGAAGACAAGACCAGTAACCAATCGTTTAGTCGGGAAAGTGGGTAGAGGGAGAAAGATAAGGTTTTTGTGATTTGTGGACCACAATATTCACAAGAAAAAAAAAATATATTGTAATATGTTATAGTGCTACAGTGTTATGAGAACAAAATAAAAATAGTGTTATAGTTTAGGGGTGGAAGTGTAATTTAAACTAAGACCGGTCCTAGGAATGATGGACCGATCGTGTGTATAATTACACTTACTTATCCTATCATATTACACTTTTATCTCTTTGATATTACACTTTTAACCTTTTGATATTATAATTCATCAAATTAACATCCAAAATCATCCAATAAATATTCAATTTATTAAATCAACAATTAACATGCAATTTCATCAATTTAATACTCAATTCATCAAATTTACACCAAATTAACATTCAATTCTTCAAATCAACATTTAATTTTACCTAATAAACATTTAATTCATTAAATTAACATTAAAATTCAACTAATAAATATTTAAATTAACTTTAAAATTCAAATAATAAACATTTAATTCATCAACGTAATATTCAATCTCATCCAATTTATATTCAAATTCATTCAATTAACATTTAATTCATAAAATTAACATTGAAAAATCCTCGATTTAACAAATTAACACCAAAGTAACGTGCAATTTCATCCAATAAACGTTTAATTTTTCAAATAAATAAAAAAGTAACATTCAATTCTTCAAATCAACATTCAATTTCATCTAATAAACATTTAATTCATCAACTTGATATTCAATCACATCCAATTAATATTCAATTCATCAAATGAACATTCAATTTATCTAATTTATATTCAAATTCATTAAATTAACACTCAATTTATCAAATTAGCATAAAAAATCATTCATTAAAGGTTCAATTTAACAAATCAACATCAAAGTAACATACAGTTACATCCAATAAACATTTAATTCATCAAGTCAATACTAAATTAATATTCAATTCAACAAATTAGCATTCAATTTCATCTAATAACATTTAATATTCAATTCATCAAATTTATACCAAATAAACATTCAATTTCATCAAATAAACATTCAAATCATCATATTAACACCAAATTAAAATTCAATTCATCAAATTAATATTTAATTCATTAAATTAACATTCAATTCATCAAATTAAAATATAAAATCATCTAATAAAGATTTAATTCATCAAATCAATACCAAATTAACATTCAATTTAACAAATTAACATTTCATTTCGAATAATAAACATTCAATTCATTAAATGAACTATTTAACATTCAATTCATCAAATTAACACCAAATAAACTTTCAATTCTTCAAATCAACACCAAACTAACATTCAATTCATCAAATTAACACAAAATTAATATTCAATTCATTAAATTCGCATTCAATCCTGACCCCTAAAAAAATGTTCACTTACATTAGAACGTGTCAAGACTTGGATCACTAAGGTAAGCAACAGAGGATTATCAAAGACAAAGTCAGCAAAGGAGTTTCACGTCGCGGACTCAACAGGGAAGGCAAGACCAGTAACCACAGTGAAAGAGATGGAGGGAAGGCAAGACCAGTAACCAGTCGTTTAGGCGGGAAAGTGGGTTGAGAGAGAAGATAAGGTTTTTGTGATTTGTGGACCACAATATTCACAAGAAAAAAAAAATATATATTGTAATATGTTATAGTGTTATGGGAACAAAATAAAAATAGTGTTATAGTTTAGGAATGTAAGTGTAATTTAAACTAAGACCGGTCCTAGTAATGGTGGACCAATCTGTGTATAATTACACTTACTTATCCTATCATATTACACTTTTATCCCTTTGATATTACACTTTTAACCTTTTGATATTATAATTCATCAAATTAACATCCAAAATCATCCAATAAATATTCAATTTATAAAATTAACAATTAACATGCAATTTCATCAATTTAATACTCAATTCATCAATTATGGGTAATAGTTCCAACTCTTTTGGTAGGGGTTCCAATTGTTGGGGGAGGGGTTCTAACTTTTTTGGGTAAGGGTACCAACTTTTTTTGGGTAGGGGTTCCAACTTTTTTGGGTAGAGGTTCCAACTCTTGGGGGGAGGGGTTCCAACTTTTTTGGGTAGGGGTTCCAACTTTTTTGGGTAGAGGTTCCAACTTTGTTGGGTAAGGGTTCCAACTTTTATGGGTAGTGGTTCCAACTTTTTTGGGCAAGAGTTCCAACTTTTGGGGGGGTTCTAACTTTTTTGGGTTTGGGTTCCAACTCTTGGGGGAGGGGTTCCAACAATTTTAGTAGGGTTTCCAACTGTTGGGGGGTAAGGGTTCCAACTCTTGGGGGGAGGGGTTCCAACTTTTTTGGTTAAGGGTTTCAACTTTTTTGGGTAGAGGTTCCAACTTTTTTCGGTAAGGGTTCCAACTTTTATGGTTAATAGTTCCAACTCTTTTGGGTAAGAGTTTCAACTTTTATGAGTAATAGTTCCAACTCTTTTGGGTAGGGATTCCAACTCTTAGGGTGAGGGGTTCCAACATTTTTGGGTAAGGGTTCCAACTTTTTTGGGTGGGGGTTTCAACTTTTTTGGTTAGGGGTTCCAACTCTTGGGAGAAGGGGTTTCAACTTTTTTGGTTAGGGATTCCAACTCTTGGGAGGAGGGGTTCCAACTTTTTTGGTTAGAGATTCCAACTTTTTTGGGTAAGGGTTCCAACTTTTGGGGAGGGGGGGTTCTAAATTTTTTGGGTTTGGGTTTCAACTCTTGGGGGAGGGGTTCCAACAATTTTAGTAGGGGTTCCAACTGTTGGGGGGGTAAGGGTTCCAACTCTTGAGGGGAGGGGTTCCAACTTTTTTGGGTAGGGGCTCCAACATTTTTGGGTAAGGGTTCCAACTTTTATGGGTGGGGGTTTCAACTTTTTTGGGTAGGGGTTCCAACTCTTGGGAGGAGGGGTTCCAACTCTTGGGGGAGGGATTCCAACTTTTTTGGGTAGAGGTTCCAACTTTTTTGGGTAAGAGTTCCAACTTTTATGGGTAATAGTTCCAACTTTTTTGGGTAAGGGTTCCAACTTTGGGGGGGAGGTTCCAACTTGTTTGGGTAGGGGTTCCAACTCTTGGGGGGAGGGGATCCAACTCTTGGGGGAGGGGTTCCAACTTTTTTGGGTAAGGGTTCCAACTTTTTTTTGGGGGGGGGGGGGTTCCAACTTTTTTGGGTAGAGGTTCCAACTCTTGGGGGAGGGGTTCCAACATTTTTAGTAGGGGTTCCAACTGTTGGGGGAGTAAGGGTTCCAACTCTTGGGGGGAGGGGTTCCAATTTTTTTGGGTAGGGGTTCCAATTTTTTTGGGTAAATGTTCCAACTTTTTTGGGTAAGGGTTCCAACTTTTTTTGGGTGAGGTTAGTACCGGTTTAGCAGGTAACCGATATCCACTTTAAAAAAGGTTCCAGGTAACCGGTATTCACTTTAAAAAGTGATCAATGGCTACAAAAATAGGAAAATTCCATCAAAGGCCCAAAATGAATCTCGGTACGGTACCGAAAAGGGGAATTCAGTATTGTAGCCTGACCCTATTTATTAAGTGGAGTCAACTTTTGAGCAATTAAAAGAAAAAAAAAATATTTTGAGGGATAACATTACATGACTCATATCACATGGTTTGTTTGTGATTTATTTGACAAGCGTGATTTCACCATAAACCTTGAATTTGAAATTTTTAAGACTATTATCTTGTTTTTCCCTTAAAAAAATATATCAGACATAGGTTCATACAAAATGAAATTTGATGTTGTGTTCTGCGCGGCTGAGCAGAGATGAATGGTTTGGGGATCTTGATGATTATTCCCGACCTGTACACCCTGATCTGATGATCGTGAGATGAGATGTCCGAGCTAAGAGGTCCGATCTTAACTTTAGCTAATTTTTGGTATCATTAGTTGCCCCCCAGTCCCTAGCCAAGTAAGCCTTGCCTGACGTGGATTGGGAATGACCTGCGTTATTGTAGACAAGCTCAACTCAGTTCTACTTAGGAGGCGCACGATGGGACGTTTCCCAAGATTTTCATCATTGCACGCGTGTGAGGAGTCATTCTTGCCTCGTTTTTTGCATACGTTCAGCATGTTTGCGTCACACGTCCAATCATATACGTGCCTTAAATGCCTTCATAGGAAAAATCACCAAAAGACCCCTCTATTCCAGCCTTTTCCATTTTTTTGAATTTCTTGGCACTTTCAACCAGAAGCCCTCTTCTCTCTCCGTCTCTTGCAATTTCGTCTTCTTCTTCTCCTTTCTTGTTGTCTAGGCTAACTCAATGAGTGCTCAAATCGTTCAGAGGTCTTTTGAAGCTTGTTCTATTCTTCCTTGGTGTCCCCCTTGGGTTCTCAATTGTCGATCGTCTTCGATTTCTAGGTATGTCTTATGTCTTGCCCCTTTTTGCTTCTCTCTCCTTGGGTTTCTTGTTCAACCCCAGATCCTATGAATCCGAGGTGGTTACTCCATTTCTGGACCTTTCACTTTTGTTATTTTAGGAGCCAGGGTTGTTGCTTGTCCTTTCTTTTCATTTTCTTGGATCCCTACGCCATATCTAGGGTTTTCCTCTTTGGTCATTGGAGTCTTGATCCTCTAGCCCTCGAGATCTGTTTCTCGGACGTTCCTTCTCTTTACGCTTCTTTTGGCCACTTTTTCCCTTGAGCCCTCATGTCTGCTTCTTTTGAGGCTACGGGTTCTTCTGTCTCCCTCGCCATGGCTGACAGGTCTCCCGAGGTCGAGGTTCAATCCCGTTGTAACAGACGGATTGAAGACCCCGAACGAACTTGGTGATCTGCGAGATGAGATAGATAGCTTTCCTGAGGTTGACGTCATCGGTACTCAGGTTGCTGGAGTTGGGGCTGCCCTGCTTCTTCCAGGCCCAATTGTTAAGCCCAAGAAGTCTCGAAGGAGATGTTCTAGGAAGAACGTGGTTGGGACCTTAGGAATGGCCGAGGATGCCAAGGTCAATCTGAGTGCCTTAGACATCTTGAGACCTAGCAAAGTCACCCCTCTTCTTCTTGGTGCACTCACTACCAAATTTGGCTTCCCTAGGAACATGCATGTCTGGTGTCCCAATGTGGACAACCGATGTGACATCGTGCTCCTAGGAAAACTTGCTTCTTGTTCGCTGCCATTGAGAATGGTCTTAGGTTTCCCATGCACCCCTTCTTGAAGTCCATTCTCCAATATTTCAATGTTTGACCCGCTCAACTTTCTCCCAACTTTTGGGGTATCTTAGCAAGCCTTATAGTCCTCTTCAAGAAAAATGGTTTGGCTGACTTCCCCTCGGTTCCTCTACTCACACATTTCTTCAACTTCAAGTTCTCTCTTACTGACGGCTTTCTTTACATTTCAAAACGGGTGAAGACCCAACACTTGATCACTGAGCTTTTGAGCTCCCACAAAGGTTGAAAAAAGAACTTCTTCTTTGTGTCTGGCAAGGAGAGGAAGTTCAATCCTAGGAATGCATCTGACACGCTTCCAGTACCTCAAGCTTGGTTTGACCCAGATAACTTGGGTGTGTCCGTGCTGAGGTGCTTTAGTTGAGCTTCTCCTTATTTTATTTCCTCGTTTTCGTTCAATTGTTGATGTCTTCTTTTTTTTGTTTCAAGTATTCATCCTGAGCTTGAAACTGATGAGATGCTCCTCCTTAGGGATCTAGAGGAGTGTCAACCTCAGAAATACGTCAGGCTTCTCACGCCCTCAATCCTCACTAGATACGATTTTGGACCTCTAGAGGTGAGAGGTGAAATTGTTGTACCTCTTCTACTCTTGGAAGAGAATACCTTATTGGTAAGATCTTTACCTTATTGCTTTATTTCTTTACTTTGTAGGATCTTCAGCTAACTCCCAATCTACTTTTTTTTTGTCCAGATCTTGACACTATGGCCCCTGATGCCGATGCCATGAGGGCCAAGTTGGCCAAGATGAGGGAAGGCGCTCAAGCCTCCAAAGCTGTAAGGAAGAGGAAAGCTGAGGTCAGGTTAGGCGACGACCTGAAGCATCCTTAGAAGGTCTCAAAGGAGGACTCTCCCAAGAAGGCTCCTCTTGCCCCCAAGCCCTCCTGTGGATGTTCAGAAGGTTTATTCCCCTTCCTCTAAGCTCAAAAATTCTCCTGCAGAGGTCGTCAAGGCCTCCCCCACGCCGAAGGAAGTGGTCGAGGCTTTAGACGCAATAGCTTCGTCTCTTCTGGACCTCCCCTCGTTGAAGTCTACTAAGGGGGAGTCCCCAAAACCAATTCTCGGCACATCAGGGAGTTCTTCGGCTAGGGTGGCCAAACGCGGGCGTTCTCTTCTTAGGGGCGTGAACCTAGCTTCCAGTGCCATCGTCTCAATTTTGCCTGAGGCTGACCTTCAAGAGGCTTCCTTGATGCCCTTCTCCAGCTCAGCTACCACTATTTTGTATGGGACAACCTCGGTGAGTCCTTGACTTTTTCCTTTAATTAGAGTTCATTTGCTGAACCAAACTTTGCTTGTTGTCCTCTAAGTTGGCTTTATTTTCATTTTTCTTTGCAGATGACGATTAGAACTTTGTATTATATTAGATTACTGCAATACTTTGTTAAAACCAGAATGTTATTTGCTTCTATTTGTGTAACAGAAATGGCTACAAATAATTATGCTCCTACAACAGTTTTTCCTACTACCGTTAGTGTCTCATGGAGTGAAACCCGAGAAATTAAAGGCTTGAATTTCAAACGTTGGCAAAAAAAGATGTTTTTCTATCCCACCACACTGAACCTTGCAAAGTTTCTGAGTGAGGATGTCCCTACACTTAATGAAAATGAAACTAATAAGGAGAAGCTGGTTACTCTAGATGCTTGAAAGCATTCAGATTTCTTGTATAGAAATTATATCTTGAACGGACTAGACAATACATTATATAATGTGTATAGTGCTGTCAAATCAATGAAATAACTTTGGAAGTCTTTGGACAAAAAATATGTGACCAAAGATGTTGGCACGAAGAAATTCATTGTTGGCAAATTCTTGGATTATAAAATGGTGACTTCAAAGACAATCATAACCCAAGTTCAAAAACTTCAAGTTATCATTCATATCCTCTGCATATGTCTCTTAGTGATTCATTCCAAGTGGTTGCGATCATGAAAAAATTACCACAACTTTGGAAGGATTTCAAGAACTATCTCAAGCATAAATGCAAGGAGATGAAACTTGAAGAATTGATAGTTTGTTTAAAGATTGAAGAAGATAATCACAAATCTGAGAAGAAAAGTGGAGTCTTCAATCCCATGAAGTCTAAAGCCAACATCGTGGATTGTGGGACAAGAACTAACAAAAAGAGGAAGCATACCGATTGAGGTCCAAATCAATGATTTAAGAAGCTCAAAGGCAAAAACTATAATTGTGGCAAACCTGGACATATCTCTAAAGATTGTCGTAAGCCAAAGAACTTCAAGAAGCTGAATACTCAAGCAAATGTTAGGAAAAAGATGCTAATCCGATACTGCAAATTGCTAATTCTAAATTTCTACATATAGTTTTTTGTTCACTATTTAAATTAGAATTTGGAAATGGTTATTTGAACAAGCCGAAACCCACAATTAACCAAATCCATTACTAGCTCGCAGAAAATTCTACAATTCCATTGCAAAAATAAAACTTTTCTATTTTGGTAACTTTATGATTCAATAGTCAATAGTCAATAGTCAACACCATTTTTGTGTCCATTCTTTTTTTTTTTGGTCAATGCCTATCCGCATTGTTTGAATTGAATATATATGTTTGGCTACATATTTATTAAGTGGAGTCAACTTTTGAGCAATTCAAAGAAAAAAAAATCTTTTGAGGGATAACATTACATGACTCATATCACATGGTTTGTTTGTGATTTACTTGACGAACGTGATTTCACCATAAACCTTGAATCTGAAATTTTAAGATTATGATCTTGTTTTTCTCTTAACCAAATACATCACACATAGGTTCATACAAAATAAAATATATTTGATACATATCTAAGCTAAAGCAAATAAAAAATTACTTAATTTTATATTGATTCACATAATAGTAGATCAAGAATTAAAAATAAATAAATCATATAGTTTCTTTTACAATACTTTTTTTTTTTTGTTATGTTAAAATTGAGTTATATGTCATCAACACTAATTCAATCTATTTATGATTCGTGTTTGGTCCCTATAAGTGAAAACAAAATTCTATTATTTTTCTTTTCCAACCAAATAACCAAAAACAATTTTATTTTATCTTTTGTTTGTTTTTTTTTAAAATTTTCTCTCCTCATCATTTTCCTCTTTCATACTAAACAAGAGATCAAAAACGACAAACAAGAAGTTCTAAATTTTTTTGCTCTTTTTTTCTATTTAATTGATTCACTTCTATTTATTCACTTCATTAAACATGATAAATTAAATTCTTTTTCGTCCTTTATCCCTCCTTATCATGGCTTTTATTCCAACCTTAAAAAACATGGTTGAAGGACCTTCTATCATTGAGAAGTCTATTTAGGTTTGTCATTGGATGGAATCTGTATACAGTTTGATCTTTATTCAGTCCAAATCCAACTTGAAAATTTCAATTCAATTATCCAATAGATTTAGGCCCTGTTTGATTTGCGTTTCAAAAAACAGTATCCGAAAATAATCTTTTAGAAGAGTTTTAAGAAAATATTTTTGATATTTTGATATTACAAAACTTGTTTGATTATAGGGTTTTGAAAATAGTTTTAAAGAACAGAAAATAGTAAATCCTACTTGGACAATGATCCACAAGACCAATTTTTAACTTATTACTTTTTACCAACTTATCATTTCTAATTCTTCTCTGTCCAATCACGTCTAGAGTCTTCTCTCTCTATCTCTCCATTATCTTCTCACACAGCAAAAACATACACACACAACAAAGACACACCCACACATACAACAAACACACACACAAAGCCATCACACACACACACACACACACACACACACACATATATGTGTATATATATAGATTTGTATATATACATAGATCTGTACATATACAGATCTGTTGCAGAGAGAGAGGAGATGAGTTGCGTGAGAGAGAGAAGGCTACAGGTGTTTGTCATTGACCTTTGGCCTTCGTCGATGCTCATATAGATGTTTGTTGTCGACATTCGGAGGAGAAGGAGAAGGCAAATGATTCGTCCATTTGGTTGGAGGAAAATTGGGGGTTTTAGGCTTTATATAGTAAAGAAATATTTTGTAGCCAATGGGATTCGATGGTGGGATCTCATTAATTGGGGCTTGTTTCCCTTATTTTCATTTTTCTTGAAAACTTGTTCCTAAATTCAGCCAAAACACCCCAACATATTCTCTAACAATCCATCTCAATTCCCACTTTTTTCTGAAATTTAGAGATTGAAAAAACCTAACATTTTTAGAGTTTTGAGAACAAAAAACTATTTTGTAAACACAAACCAAACAAACCCAATATTGAATTTGAACAACTTGATTAATGTTAAATTGTTGCCAATTAAATCTTGATTGTGACCCATTTTTATTAAATAATCGATGAATTTCATCAGAATAGGATCGCAATCGAATTGAATATTAATATATCCAAATTCAAATCATTGAAATACAATATAACGAATTAGAATTTAGGTTAGAATAATCAATTGAAAATTATAATTCATATTTGTTTAATCAGATTCAAATTCAAATTGAATGCATATCAAAATTTGATTCATCTATGTGCCTATATCTATCTGGACACGTGACAACGAATTTGCAAATTATAGTGTACTACGGATATCTGCACATTTGGAACAAGTTAAATGACTATAGACTAAAGCTTAAAATACGTGAAGGGATACAAACAAGAAAACTAAAATGAAGGGGCCAAAGTGATGATGCGATGGTAGCATGGCAACAAGAGGATAGATAAGATGGATTAGGATCTGGATCTAGACTGGGATTTTTCAAATTTAAAGTTTAAATTTTGAAAGTTAAACCATAGGATGAGTGGGCTGTCATACTCTCATTTATGAGGGTGATAACATCACACAGACTAGAGGCGAGGTAGGGATAGGAGTGAGCATAGTAAAATTCATAAAAGTTTTACGGTAAGAGCATTTTTGGAATGTTATATTTTATGCGAGCTTAAATTCTTTATAGACTATCCGTAGACTCTATGTTTTACGTACATGCAACTAACAATAGCCACGCCAACAAATAGGAAAATCTCCAAAATTTCCATCTTTATGCTTCCTTTTGTTTTGTTCCTTTTTTCCATCTCCCTCACCCACAAGCAATGGGACCGAACCACATCTCTCTTTGTCTTTGGATTGGAAGTGATGATGGACAATTTGCAATTAGTGTTGTGGATCCGCAGGAGGTGAGAGATCAGTGGGTGAAAGGTGCACAATGGTTCGATGGTGGGTAGGTGGTGGGGTACGAGTGATAACCCAAGTGTTGGAGCTTGAATTTTTTGTTTATAAATGACCTATAGTTGTGCTTTAGCTAGTCTAACCTTAAAATCTAAAATCAATGTATGCTGCAATAGGTTTAATTGAAGAATTTTCCTTAATCTACAAATTTTTGGGTTGTAGTGTAAATATGAGTAGATCTTCCTCAATACTTCTTAGTTGCTTATAAAAGGGGGAAAATGGGTGTACCACATGCGCTAGAGTAGAGAATTTAACTTGATGAGGGGATGGAATTATATGCAATGAGTTTTATTGAATCTGGTGAGACTTTATTGGCTTGGAGGCATTTTGACTGATGTTTTAGATGTTGATTGGATATTTTTAAACCATGGGGTTTACAGAAAGTCCGTAAAAAAATCAATTCCTCAAGATTAAATTCTTTACAGACTACCCGTAAACTCTGTTTTACGGACATCCAATTAACAATGGCCACATCAACAAATAGGAAAATCTAAAAAATTGTAATCTTTTTGTGCTAGATATTTCTTTGTAATTGTCTAATTTCATGGAGTCCATTGTAAATTTCAACCTATTCTATGGTCATAATGCTATAAAGATTGAAGATCCGAAAGAGTCAATGAAGGGTGGAGATCAAGTGTCAAAGCTACATCATTCGCACTCTGGTTGTACCTTCAAGCTTAGGAAAAGGTAATGACCTAATACTTAAGATGATCCATTGGTTTAATAGACTTAGAAGGATTAGAGTTAAAATGAAATTAGAGATTAATCCATGTATGGCTCCTGAAAAAGGATTTTCTAAACTGTTGTGTTTTGAAAATATAGTTTGAGCCATTAGCAGACTCCTCTTGAGAAACACGCTTTAGTGCTCAAGAGGACAAGTTTTTGCTTGGTTTTAGTCTTGAATAGTCAATAAAAACTGTCCTATGCTCCCTAACCTTCGCTAGAACTTTCTCTTTATGAATTATAAAAGAAAAAGGGAAAAGCACCATGAAGGAGATTAGAGCTCGCCCGAGCGGTCCTTGACCACGCTCGAGTGGTCTCATGGTAAATTGAGTGATCTGTTCTCTTTGTTCAGGTTTAAAACGTGATTTTCATTCCCATAACCACCATCCTATGACCGTCCTCCAACCCATCGAGCAGTTGTTCGCAAATCTAAGTTTTCTTGTTAACCAAGATTACCCTTATTCCAGGCCTATAAATAGAGAGTTTGTTTTTAATTCTCTTGTAAATATTTTTTAGAGTAAAAACTCATCTTCAACTTAGAGATCTTCCACCATAACCCTAGATCTCTAAGACCCAAGGCTACATTCTAGAGATCTTACCCAACCTCGCAACTTGGAGTGAAGATCTTGAATGGTTTGAACCAAACTCATTGGTGTCATACCGGGGATCATTAGTGTACCCGTGATTGCTCAAGACCTAGAGGATCCTTTGCGGATATGAATCCAAGTGAAGCTACACATAAAGTCAAAGAAGGCCCCTTGGCGGAGAGACATATTAAAGGAAGGAAGATTCTAACCATGGTATTAGTGGACGTATAAGACTTGAATCTTTGTATGTTGACTTTGGGATAATGAATTAGGTTTTGGTGAACTAAGAAGGTTCCCCATGGTTTTTCCTGAGTAGGGTTTTTCATGTCACCAAATCACTTGTGTTATTTTTTGCTTATGCATATACACTTTGATTGTTTACACACACACGCACTATGTATTTCTATGAATGATTAATTGAAATCTTTTCATCCATAGTTGCATTTGGGTTTTGGGATCGTCATGAGATTGAATGTTTGAGTGAATTAATTGAATAATTAATCAACATCGATCTTCATGGGTGTAAGGGATCGTGGTGATAAAAGAGGTTCTCAAACTAAACTTTTATATCTTTTTGTGAAGAGGTAATTGTTGTAGAATTAGGTTTTAATTTGTAATTGATTGTGCTTAAAATTGAAAAACCTATTCATCCCCCCTCTAGGTAGTGTCGTGCGCTCCACGTGTAGAATCGTGAGGGAAGATCCACTTCATTTCTCCCCTTTCCTGGAATAGCAATTGATATTAGAGTGTGGTTGCCTTGAGTTGCACGTAGACACTTGTAGGAATTTCTTGGTTTTTGCTTAAGATCTATTGATTACTATAAGTTAGTATTGAATGCATTCTCAAAAGAAAGGATGATCAATTGCATGAGCACCTTTCTTCGATGGGTCCAATTTTTTATATTGGAAAGCTTGTATGAGAGCATTTCTAAAATCTGTAGATGAGAGAGTTTGGTTGACCGTGCAAGAGGGTTGGAACCTGTTGATCCAAAAAGTGGCACCACTAGAGTGTGAGATGATCCAACAATTGATAGCAGGTTCCTACAAAGGAAGTTAACAAGGGTGTAGTGATTGAGCAAAAACGTTGTTGTTTCCTAACCCCTAAACATCACCATTTGACATGTGTATATGGCTTATGTGTGAAAGGGAGTGTCACTCTCCCTCGGGGTGATGCAAGAGATTAGGCAACATCGAATTGGTGGAAAATGAAATGAACAAAATGTATGAAATGAAATGTGTGAACAAAAGTGTTCCCCAATCGCAAGGAGTCTTTTGCGTGTCGTGTTTTACTTGGTGGTATTCCAAGGTCGTTTCCTCAGGGAAGGAAAGTTCAAGTGTGTGAAGGTGATTTTGTCAAAAAAAGAAAGTGTAAAATCTTTTAGTTTGTTTTGGTGAGTGGAGTTTGTGAATGGAAATGCAAGAAAAACAAATTTTGGTTAATCCGAAGAGGTCATTCCAATGGGAATACCAAATCAACTCAAGCCTTCCTCCAATAGAGCCTAGAAGTACGATTGATTCGTAGGAAGCTCGGGACTAAAATGGAGGTGAGGATTCAAGCATACCCCGTGACAATGCCTACGGTGTATCAAGAACTCACAACCATGTCCTCACCCCAACCCAGTCAAACCGAGTCATCGTACTCTGAGAGGAGGAATGGAAAAGAGTTGAAGTGGCACACCCAAGAGGAGTTCTCCCTTGGATTAACCAACTTAAAATCTAGCTACTCATGAAAGCAAGACGAAAATACATAATGTAAAGAGACATAATGGATAAATGAAGATTAGAACTTAAACTAATGCAAGAAATAGTAAACTAAGAAGAACAATATTCAATACCCATTTTAAAGCAAGAAATGAAGAAAACTTAACATAACAATGGTGAAATGTAAAATGTAAGACTAAACTTGCAATGAACTTAAAGTAAATGACATTAAAGACTTTAAACAAAGTTCAGAATATCCTTACAAAAGATTACAAGACAATGTAATGAAGAAAATGCAAAAATATCAACTTCGAGCACTATTCATCTTCTTCTTCCTGGAACTACTCCTAAGCTTAGGTAGCCACCCCTTTGCAATGCTGAATAATGCTGAGTATATGGAGTGTGAGCCTTCAAATTTCGTGCATGGTGGTCCCCCCTAACTGTGTGAAAGGCCTCCATCAATAGGGGGCTGAATGGATGGGTGTTGCAGGCTAGGACAAGTCTCCCCCAGGCTACCCCTTCTCTCCCATCCTCATTAATGCAATGGCCTCCAAAGTCTTTTAATTGTGTAAGGGAGGCATGAAAATGTGTAAGGAAATGTTGGGGGGCAAGTAGGAGAAGTGTAGGTGGGACCCCAAGCAAGTGGAGATGAGTTGCAGGCGTTTTTGGGCTGTTCGTACACCAGTAGCTTCGGCGTACCGGTACTGAGTACCGGTACGGTATAGTATCGGTACAGCGTACCGGTATGATTTTTCTGTTCCGGACCAGTTTTCGTAGAATTGGCATAACTTTTGATCCAACCGTCCGATTGAGCTGAAATTTTGACACAATGTAGAAGAAATCCAGATATACAACTTTCATGTTTTGAACTTTTTCAGATTCGAAGTGGATCATGGTCAAAATGGAGGAAAACCGAGGCTCTTCAACCCAGTGGTGTGGCTGCTGGCGCTTTTGTTCCCAAACACCAATACCTCATTGATTTCTTCACTTTTAAGCCTCCAAATCTTCATGTAATGTGTACATGCCCTCACCACACATCCATCATAGTTGCAAGGTCCTAAAATACATGATTTAAGCTATAAAAACATGCAACCTCGAGAATTCAACATTATTCATAAAATCGGCTAACTCTAAGTACTTAGATGCAAAAGTTGAGTTAAAATGCATGTAATGAGGCCTTGAAATATACAATATTTTGTGCTCATCATGTAGTTGAATTAATTTTATTTAGCTTGGAGAGGATTACTTTCCTGGTTCATGGCTAGAATGATCCTTTTATAGGCTGGGCAAATTGTGTCATTGGAATCCCTCATCTGCTTTTTAAATGATGCAGCAAGCAAACTGGAACACTCCCCAAGAGCGTCACAACTGGTTTGAGCTACTTCCCTGGGTTACAGGCGAGCAAGCTGCTAGGTGGTTGCTAGAGCCCTCTTATTATGGAGAGCTCACATGCCAAGCTGGGTACCAGGCTCAAGTGTCAAGCTCCTTTGCACATGCTCAAGTTGTGACCAATTCATACTTGTTAGTTGGCCCCCAGTTCAGACTAGTGGAAGGCTCGCTTCGTGCATTGATTACACCTTCCGTTAGAGACCTAGGGAGTGAAATTGTTTGCTTCGTACACGCTACCACCAAAGAGCTGTTATGGGCCCGACATATAAAAACCCTTCTTCCTTCGCTCTGGTTCATCTTTGAGAGCTTTCAGAAGTCTGGTGCGCCTTTGCCTTTGTCCTAATCCTATTTTGCACTTTGATTTCATTTCGTCTCTTCACTCTAGAGCATATAGGTTGGAGCCATATCTTCCAATTCTATTTTTACTGTTTTTGCTTTTTGAGGTGGAAGAATTCCAACCTTGACTTTTTACAGTCCTTTGTAAGCGAATCTGTTGGTGCTTGGCTCAAATTCGTGGTTGCTAGTAGACTTAATCGTAGCCTTCCTCCGAATTTATATATTAACCACTGTAGCTTTTCGATTATGGTCATTGATCCTAATCAATCCCTTTTTGAAAGTGTCCCCGCGCTAGTGACCCAAGCCGACGCGGCCAATGATTTCGATTCCATCTTGGAGATCAATTTTTCATCTCTCAGAGTTAGCGGGGCTAAGAATTACCATAGTTGCTTGAACGAGTGCTCCCTTCAACAGCTTAGGGATTTATACTAGATTCCTAACACAATATATTTGTCGGTCCCTTCCACCGGCGAGACCGCTAATTCTTTTTTCCTCGATAAAGTTTGTATTTATGAATCCATTCTAGAGGCTGGGCTTCACTTTCCGTTACCTAGATACATTAGGGAAGCACTCTATCTATTAAACCTTGCTCCTACTTAGCTGACCCCTAACAACTGGGGCTTTTTGATTGGTATGGACGTCATCTAAGCCAAGGCGAATGGTGCCGATGCACAACCTACCTTTGTTGAGCTCATGCACTATTACAAACTTACCCTCTACTCTAGGCAAAGTTTGGGGTGGTTCTACCTTTCAAAAAGAGAAGGTCGAACCTTACGAACTGGCTACTCCTCAAATGTGAAGGAGTGGAAAGATAAGTTTTTCTTCATGTCTGGCCCCGACTGGGAATTTGGGCCTTCTGAGGCCTCTTTGAATGGCCCTTTTCGGATCCCTCACATCTGGGGTGCTCTTACCCCTCTCCCTAGTAAGTGGGCTTCCTATTACATAGTTTTTTTTTATGATTTTCCCGGGTCTTTACTCCATTCCTTCGTGGGATGTAGGTAAATCAAATCCTATGACTTCCAAATCGAGAATTCGGGTCAAGAAAGTGCTTGACTATCCAATCAAAGATCTTTCCGAGCTTGTAAGGGATCAAACCCTTTTTGAGTGTCTACTAGGTCCTATCCTAAGGGTTCTAACCCTCCGGCTACAACAACCATTTTTTCTACAGGTACGATTTCCTTAAAGAGATACTTGCAGCTACAAATATTAAAGAGAAAATTGCAGCTACAAAGGCAAGTTCATTTCATCAATTCAGGTCAAACATGTTTTCATTTATAAAGGTTATCAATGAAATTGAAATTAATGAAAAGTAGAAATACCAGCTGAAGAGAACACACTTCTGGCACTTGTTGCAAAACATAATAACAACCGAAGTAGACAAATGTTGGTGCAAGAAGAGCGAGCAGAATATAATCGACATACTTTACTCCTTTGATGTTGAAACATCAAGATTCCACATTGAAGGAAAGGGCAAAGTTGAGGAAAAATGATGTAGCTCTAATATTTGGTATAAAAGATGATACGAAACCAATCGATTCTCCTCAAAATGCAAAGAAGTTGTCACTATTTGTGAGGAGGAGATTCAATAATATTTGAAAGGCTGAATGCACCAATAATAAAGATCAATCTGAAGGAGGCAACAACAGGTGAAGAGCAGGAAGATTTTAAAGATTTTGCAAGATTATTCTATTTGTATGTATTAGTGACACTGCTCCTTACAAATATGGGACAAACAATCTGATGGGCATGTCATACATAGAAAATTTAGACGATACTAAAAAATATGCATGGTCGCAAGCCATACTTGATGCCTTGATGAATTCCATACGGTTGAAGATAGATACACCGAGCGCAGTCAACGGTTGTGTACTCACATTGGCCATAAGTATACGAAACTTTGTTTTTATGAAATTATTTTTTTTATTATTGTACGTTATACAATATCTCGATTGTAACTCAACAATATTTTTAGTATTGGATATGTGAACACACATATATTATTTTGTCGGACAAGTCGAATGCTATTTAGGGAAACTTTGAAAGTCATTTAGACAACAAAATGGTCAACACTAACAAGAGACTAGGTAGAATTGCAATTAGTATTACTGTTCAATTTTGTCATGTTACTTTTTTTTGTTGAACATGTTACTTTGTTTTGTTGAGCATGTTATTGTTTTAGCCTATGCATTAGAAGCATGCCCATATCACTTAAAATGGTCAGTGTGTTACTGTTTTGAAACCACAATTTGTTCAATTTTTCCAAGTTTTTTTTTTTTTTTTGAGCATGTTACTATTGTATAGCCTATGCATTAGCAACATGCCCATGTTGCTCAAAATGGTCAATGTGTTACTGTTTTGAAACCCCAATTTGTTCAATTTTGCCATGTTCCTTTTTTTTTGCTAAGGATATTACTATGTTCTAGCCTATGCATTTTCGGCATGCCATGTTTCTAATCGTTATCTGGTTACTATTGTTTTCTAAATGGAAATTTCAGGTTTTGAAAAGGAGACTTTAGAAAACTAGCAATGAGAAAGTCTTAATGAAAACCCATCGGTGAAATAAGCCAAAGATCGATGATGTTCCTATGATTGAAGTCATTGCACAACAAGTCACCAGCGTCAACTAAAATGATCTAATGAATGTAGTGGTGGACATAGATGATGAATCTATAGATGAGGGTGAAGATCATGTTGATGACCAATCACATGGACATGGGTGTACTGCTGCATTAGATTTTTCTAGTGAAGTGCATGTAAAAATGGATGTAAATTATGATAGCCCTACTATTCAACAATTTGGCGCATTGCTGGACGTGGGTATTCATGAATTAACGATTCGGCAACAAGAACATCTGTTGAATAAAAAACAACTATCAGGAAAATCATCTAATGACAGTTTAATGAAAAAACTGATATGGGAGAGAGATGAAGTGAATGAAATTGTGGAAAAAATGAAAATTGAAGATGAGGTGAAGACAATACACATTGACATTCTATCTAAGAAGAACGACGTGCTAAGAACTATCATCATTAATATTGGAAGAAGGCACAAGGAGAGTGAAATATCTAAGGTTGAAGATTATGTGATGAAACTCGTTGACATGGACAACCAAATAGCACAACTGAAGAATTTGGTTAATCTCATGGAGAAACATAAGGAAAAAAAAAAGGAAGAAGAAATGAAGACAATGCAATCAAAGTTGACAGAATTAGAGGTGGAGAACAATTATTTGCAGGACTTGGTTGGTGAAATGACGATGCATGTAGTGACATAACGGTATGTAAACATTAAACCTGCAAAAACAGCAAGCAGCAACTGTAACTAAAGTAGAAACATCAATGGTTAGAAAAATCAAGGCGAAAGAGAGGTAATGGAAGAGGGATGAAGATTATGTGTATAGTAAGAAAAAAAGAGGAGCACAGAAAAAATGGAAAGAACAAGAAATGGAGAACGAAAAAGAAAAGCTGAAAGGAAAAGAAAATATGGAAGATAGCATCATCAATTTTGATGATCTAGATTTGAAGCTATCAAAGGAGAAACCAGAAAATAAGAAAGAAGTAGCTCGAAAATGGAGAGCTTTCAAGAAATTACAACCGATGGCTACAATAAATTGCACCAAATTCATACTGTTGAAGGAAAAATGTAAGTAATTTTTTGAATTCACATTTAACACTACTTACATATTAAATTTTTTCGGTCAATTTCATACAACATTTTTTAAATGAAAAGGACAAACACATGGAATGGAAGGAAGCTTGGATATTACTTCAATGTTGATGATGCATTGAACTTGATGGTTGGGAGAGTGGTTTTCAACAACGTAAGTATTTTACTTCTTGGCTTTCCTAAAAATCATTAACACGCACATCTTCAACCTATGTTCGTTAACAAAAATGTGTAACTCATCAGGTAATTCAATGACATTATGGCTAAATCACAAACGCATTTAGGACAACCAAAAAAAAAAACATAACAGAAAAAAAATAAACATACATGCAGGAAAACAAATCCAAACCAACATGTTTGATATCAAAATAGAACAATGAACAATTAAACACGAAAAACATGAAAAACACAATCTGATAAAAACAACATTAAGTAAAGAACACATTTACAATGAGTACAACTTGAAGTATCAGCTAGAACGAAATCAAAATCTGTGGCATTATGGCTATTTACACAATGAAATTCAATGGCATTATGGCTAAATCACAAACGCAATCAAGACAACAAAAAAAAAAAACATAACAAAAAAAAATTGGCATACATTCAGAAAAACAAATCCGAATCAACATGTTTAATATCAAAACAGAACAATGAAAAATTAAACATGAAAAACACAATCTAATAAAAAAACCATTAAGTAAATAACACACTTACAATGAATATAGATTGACGTATCAACAAGAACAAAATCAAAATCCAGCAATTGAACTCACCAAATTAATCACTTTGTGATCGCGGAATGGAAGTATGAACAAAAAATAAAAAGAGTATTAGCAGAAGACTGATGATTGAATAACAAAAAAAAAAAAAAAAACACATACACACAATTTGAAAACAATGTTAAAGAGAAAAAGTGAATTACAAGGAGTATACGTTGATGAAAATAACTTTGGTAATTGAACACACAAATTTCAGCAAACGCACTAAAGAAATCTGGCAAAATGAATGCAAAAACGAACTTTGGCAATCGCACCCAAGATTTTCGACAATCACAATGAAGAACTTCAGCAAAAATCAAATGCAAAAACGAACTCCGTCTATGATCTATGAAAAAATTAAGACAAAGGTTTAACAAAAAAATAATGAAGATGAATTTGAATTTCAAATTTTATGGACAAATCTTACCGACAGTTATGAGCGTGAATTAAGGGGCAGATCTCAGCATTTTTCGATTAGGAAAAAAGCTTAACATTGAGGACTGGATTGAACTATATATTAAGGGTATTTTGGAGTTCCTAAAAAAAATCTAAACTTAACTACTTACTCAAATATTAAAATAAGATTTATTCCCAAGTAAGTTTAAGTGGTAGACTTATCTCATTAAAAGTTTCATAAAGAGGACTTAGTCCCCATTTTCGCATAAAATAATGTATGGGACCACCTTATCCAACTTATACCCATGTTTGGATTCATATTTTGAGCCCGTTATTATCACTATAAATATTCCAAGGCCTAGATGAAGAGTGAATTTAATACCATAAAAACCTTCTTAAATAAACCCACCTATTAGATGGGTTAAAATACTTTGGTTGGGGGGTATTTGTTTAAAATATATTTTTATCCCTATCAAACCCATATATAAATACCAAATATGAGTATGAATTGGACTAAGTTGGGGTTTTTGGCAATTTTAATAGCTATACCATCATTCAATACTCCATCTAAATAAAGTGTTACATTGAATAAAGGTAGGCCTACAACTTTTAAATACTTGAACCAAACAAAGGATAAGGGGAATGAATTTTAGATTTTTATTTTTTCTGGGAAAAGGGACCACAGGTCCCGTTCAAGTACTTTTTAGGTATTACATGAAATAATGGTAGGTCCACAACTTTCAAATACTTGAACCAAACAAAAGATAAGGGGAATGGATTTTAGATTTTCATTTTTTGTGGGAAAAGAGACTTGTGGTCCACGTTCAAGCATTTTTTAGGATTTAGGTCCAATTTGAACACTTTTAAAGTCAAATGTCCATAGGCTTGATAAAAATACCTTAATGGAGGAGGTCACCATCATCTCATTCACTGAAATTCAACAACATTTCAAATGAAATGGCAAAATTGAATATCTCCAAAGAACATTACTCAACTTTCACTTTTTTCTTCAAGATCCATGGTCAACTAAAGTATCCTTGCTTTCGTTTCATCCTCTCTTTCTAGAGCAAATCATGGTGGGACAATCAGTTGTTAGGAAACGTCCATTATAGAACACAGAAGAACAGAAAAGGACAACAAAGGATGCTCTATCTTCCACCAAGAATCAAGCAACCAAAAGAAAAGTGCAGAAAAAACAAGTTGGATATTAAAGACATGCCACTCTTGCAAGATTTAGATTCTCCATGGGATATTGTACAAAATAATATTATTTTGTTGGCAACTGAGGCGCCTGGAGTACCAGAACATCTATACATGAATTTCAAAAAATCTTCCGTAGTTCATATAAAAACATGATTTCACTTCATGCTTTTCAATATAAAACACCCATTTAAAGTTTTTCAATGAAAGCCTATTTTACAGACACACATTTACATTGTAAAGTGAATTAAAAAAATCCTCAGTACAAAGGTAACTTCAGAAACCTATAGCACTCATTTCAAAATTTCAATGGGGAGGGTCAAAACCTTGGACGGCTTTACAAGGACAGGGAAAAACCCAAGAACTCTCCTCATTTCACTCACTGACAAAGAAAGCCTCACTACAAGTAAAATCTCAACTCAGATGGAATTTTCATATATACTAGAAATACTTGGATTCAACAACCATTGCCTTGGTCCTCTCCCAAGGTTTCTTTTAACCAGGCAATCTCGTCTTCGTCAAACTTTGGAAGATCATTTCCTCCATTTTCAAACTCATGCATCGGAAAATCAATGTCTGAATCATTCAGATCCTTAAAAAACTGTCCGAAATCATTATCATCTAGCTCCTCAAAGCTCATCTGTCTCAAATTATTATCACAAAGCAAATTATCTTCGATACTAAAATTGTGGCCTTGATTAGAGGGTGAAGTTGGCAGATCTTCCAAGAAATTAGAAATGAATTGATCCCCCATATCACTACCAAATGGCAAATGGTCATCCAATCCCATGTTGAATTCCTGTCGAATGGAGGGTAAGACCAATTGATTTTCTGAAAATCCCACAATGGGTTGCTTTTCTCCTTCTCCCTCGATTTTTATTGCATTGCCAGGGCCATTGACAAAGGGGTTTGATGTAGAAACATCAAGAACAGATGATGGGGATGGATGAAAAAACAAAGCATTAGTCTCCTCCGAAGCACAAGACCCCTCACCAGTTGAAGCAGCGGATGAAATCGACTTCTTGCTCCTTTCCAGCATAAGCGTCCTTTCAATCTCAAGTTTTTTTGTCTGATAAGCTGTGGAAGCCTCTTCTGCAGTATTATAAGTACCAAGCCATACTCTTTTCCCTATAATCGGGTCCCGAATCTCTGCTGCATATTTTCCCCACTTCCTTTTCCTAACACCTTTGTATATCGACGATGATCTTTGCACCTTCTTGTTTTCGCCTATTTGGCCAGCAATTTTCCCCCCATTGTTGCAACAGTGCAGAGAATTCTCTGAAGATGATTCATAAGGACCCCCCGGAACAACAATTTCCCTCACAACACGCTTAACTCTTGGACATCCGTGTTTATTATCATGAACTGGCTCATCCTTTTCACTCCCAGAATCAGTAGCATCAGGATCATTGAAGATAATGCGAAGTTTTCTCATTGATTTTACACACTCCTCCATGCATTTATTTCCTTTTTTTATTTTCTTCCCATCATTATTGATTTTAGTTGGACTAAAAAATTGCCTTTGAAGCCCTGCCATTGCTTGAATAAACAATCTCACAAATAAATTTGAAGATAAACTCTAAACCCCAGAGCAAAGAATACCTAAAAATATTTTAAAAGAAAAAAAAATTGGAATTCCTCAGTCCCAAGAAAAATTCAAATCCCTAAGACCCAAATCTGAAAAGAATAAGCGCTTTATATGAAAAGCTCCAAAGCACTCCACTCCAGAACAAGTCCTGCACCAAACACCCAAACCCACCAAGAACCCATCAATACCCACGTCAGAACATCAGACATATCTGTGTTTTGCACATTGTATATCTGAGAGAGAGAGAGTGACAGACAGACAGCGAAAGAAGAGAGAGAGACAGAAAGGGAGGGAGAGAGAGCGTGTGTGCGTCTGTGTGTGTGCATATATAGATGAACATCTATATTTTATTACTAATGTATACACTAAATTTGAACTTATGTTTACTGATTGATGGAAAAAGGTCATACCTTTGTGATCTCAAACACATGGAAAGAGTATGGGGTACTCTGTTTTTGACTCTGGGGAAGACAAAAATGGGTAAAGAAAGCAGAGGTTGAGAGAGCCGGAGCTCCCTTGAAACTCCTGTCAAATCAAGAACACTCCTATTGCTAGACGACATATAATCCTCTCTCCCTGCCTCTCTCTCTCTCAAACACCTTCCTTTGTCAAGAAATAGCGAAAAAGACCAAGAAAACCAAGAAAAGTTCAAATTATATAGAACCCAGAAAATTCAACACCTTGATTTTCGCAGATTTGTTGCCAAAAGAATATATGGGCTATACGGAATAGGAATATATGGAAAAAGAATTAGGTAATAGAGATTGCAATTCACAAATTTAATTAGTTACTTTATTTATAGTATTTGGATCTTTCTTGTGTGCTCTGTCTATCTCTCTCTCGCGCTTGGCGTGTAGGCTTGTGAGTTATGGAACCGCCTCTATTCTGTATCCTGCATGCATTGGGGACTATCTGTTGTAGCCATTAGCCAATCCCAGTGTTAAGTTGGACTCATCTGCTCTAGCATGGTGCTATTTACTCAATTGGACAATGAAAGTTAATAGAGTTAGCCTTAGCATGGCCATTTTGGTAAAATCAATGGAGAATATCTCGGTCATGTTTTTTTGCTTTAGCTTAGAATTAGGATGGTTTAATGATTCGAAGTTCAACTTGCTTTAATCTTCACTCATTCAGGCTCATTCAAATAACAACACTCAAATAATAGCATTATAATTAATTGTATCTAAAATTTGTCCCTAAATATATATTTATACTACTAATAAAAATACATTAATAAAAAAATTAATTAATATTTCTATATCCTTTTATTTTTATTTAATTCATTTAATTTAAATTAATTAATATTTTATCTTTCATTTGAATATTAACTTTTGCTCTTCTTTTCATCTTTTATTTAATTTTAAATTAATTAATCTTTAATAATTCTTTTCACTTTTGTTATTCCTTTCATCTTTCATTTGATTCTAAATTAATTAGTTTTCAATCATCCACTAACTTTTACTCTTCCTCTTAATAACAAGTTTTATCATCTTCATATTAACTTTCCTTTCACTTTATTTATTGGGATCATATTTTATTGCAAGTATTTATTGGGATCAACAAAAAATTCAATAATTGTGATAGATTAGCTCAACAAATTATGACAATAAATTAAATCAAAATAACATTATTGATATTTTTCAAAGAAATATTAATTTTTAGAATTTTTTTAGTATGATTTCGTTAAAATCTCCCATTACGGATACAACACAGATACACGAGCAATGTGCAACTAGATGTGACAAAAAAAACTTGCAAAAAATCTCTTCTTGCCCAATAAATACTAAAAATTATTCACTAGTGAGGTTGTAATTTGATCTGATTAACTTTTACTTCACATAAAAAAAATTCAATATAAGAGTAAAAATCTCCTTAACTTGATTTAAATTCGATAAAATTGGGTGTTAAATTGATCATATCTAACCCGAAATACAATCTAAATCCCTCCCAATTTAAAATTTTGGATTAACTCGTTATAAACATACCATCAAACATGTATTTTTAGTTGAGTGGCTTCACATTGCCATAGGTAATTAATTGTAAGTGCACGGGATAATTCCTGCAATCAATTCGAGATATCTTGAGGTGCGCCCCTGGTCTTCGAGTATCATTCGATCCATGAGCTGCAAGGCAAAAAGAGGTTAGAGGGACCCCCGGCGTTGAGCCAGGGGAGGCCCCTCCGATGCCTAAGTCAGTACTGCGATCAATATCTGAATAGACTAGTGTATAAACTCGAAAAACAATATCCATGTGTGTGTGTGTGAAGTGTAGAGCCGAGGTGCTCTTCCTTCAGGGCCCCCTCTTTCTTGGGTCTTCACCCATATATATAGAAAAAATTAGAGAGCTACTCACCATAGCCTGTCCAGCCGTCAATGCAGGGAAAATAGGCATTGACTAGACTGCTAAAACACTCATTACCTGCCATTCTTTATTGTAGCGGGTTCCACTTGTGATATATGTCAATTCCTTCATTGGGAGTGGGGCTGGTGAACCCACTTGACGAAAATGTCCCGCCAACTGCCCCCCAGCTTTCATTTTCTTTTGTCGCGCTTAGAAGAAGATGGAAGCTACTTGCAATATTCATGTATCTGGGGATAATATTCATATTTTCTTTAGTAATGTACGCCTTGGGAGAGATATGCTGAGACCCACTATATGCTATCAAGCGGGCACAGAGGCCGAATACCGTAGATAACAATACATGCACCGGCCAAATGTCATACAAGAAACCCTTTACGCCGAGCAATAATGAAATGCCTCATTGAAGTACCAAATAATAGAATCCCAAACATAATTATAAGATGTCGTTGGAGAAAACCATATTTTATACGAGACAACCATAGTTGGTTCATACCCATCTGAAGAAATAATAATATCCAAGTCTAAAAGAGGGTGACCACAATCAAATCCGAGGGACGAGTATAACTGAATCCCGAGTGCGATAAACAATTATTAGGTCATAAACGAGACGATCATGAGGCATCGTCCAAGCCAAACATGTCCGACATATATCAATAATAGATGTTGTTGATCTTTTGATTAGAGACCGCATAAGCTTGGCCTCCAAAGATAAATCAAATGAGTCCAAGGCAGGATCGAATAAATTTGGTTCTTGAATGACTGAATACACTGTATCCCCACAACATGGCTGGACAATCTTGATCTCTGAGAGGTCTCTATGTAGAAAGCCTCAATACATGAGTTTTTTTACGAGGGACTTAATAAAAGAGACCCCGAACACATCTGTCCCTTGGGGCCGAGTAATAATGAAGTCCCTTATTGATCGGCTCAAGGAATACCGAAGATAATTATTTAACGTCTGCTAGAGAGACTTAAATCCCGAATGACATAACCACAGATACTCCATATCCAATGAAGATAACAGTATCTGAACCCCGAGAAGGGTTACTACAATCGAATGCGACGAATGTCTCGCATGAGCAAGCCTAAAGAGAACAATAATAGTCGGTCCTCTGAGGAGGGACCAAATAACCTCGAATCTTGAGAAAGATCCAAATAAATCTATCCTTGTAAAGAAAGGCCGAATACACCGGGTCCTCTGAAGAGTGATCAAATACTCTTGGCTCCTCGAGAATGTCCATAAAAGAAGGCCCGGACATATCCGCCCCTTGGCCTCGACAGCCCCAAGTTTGATGATCAACTGGGCTTTGAGTCTTGTCCTTTCCTATCATGTTCAAATAACATTTAATTGAAATAAATAAATAAAAGTGTACCTTATCGAACCGAGTCTTGAATATATCAAACCCGTAGTTAGGCAATTCAAGGCTTCTTCAATGAGACTCTTTTTGAGAGGGTGTTCATGTCTGACCTTTGAACATGGATGTTGACACCGGGTCAAGCTATCCCTTGTAACTGTACTGCACTATGTATAGGGTCTCACCCAAAGTCTCGTGTCACCTCCCTAAATAAGAAGTACTCCCGATTCCAAGTTCTTGAACCTGTCCCTGAGTGGTTTTTGCCTGCAACAGGACTTTTGGTGCTTTGGCCGAGCAAAGGCTTACCCGTGTTTGAGGGCATTGCTCCAAAGGTGGAGTCTTATACCCCTCGGGACCTTGCCCCTAACGACCGAGAGCTCGTCTCGTGTTATATTTTTGAGAGCGTTGCCTCAAGGGTGAGGTCTTATACCCCTCGGGACCTTGCCCCTAACGACCGAGAGCTCGTCTCGTGTTATATTTTTTGAGAGCGTTGCCTCAAGGGTGAGGTCTTATACCCCTCGGGACCTTGCTCCTAACGACCGAGAGCTCGTCTCGTGTTATATTTTTTTGAGAGCGTTGCCTCAAGGGTGAGGTCTTATACCCCTTGGGACCTTGCCCCTAACGACGGAGAGCTCGTCTCGTGTTATATTTTTTTAGAGCGTTGCCTCAAGGGTGAGGTCTTATACCCCTTGGGACCTTGCCCCTAACGACCGAGAGCTCGTCTCGTGTTATATTTTTGAGAGCGTTGCCTCAAGGGTGAGGTCTTATACCCCTCGGGACCTTGCCCCTAACGACAGAGGCCAATGCTCGTGTTAAACTGAGTGTGGCTTCCCAGTATCATGCTTGCGACATCACTCGGCAGTAGTCCTTGGTTGCTTGGCGAGAGAAAACGAGTTATGGATTGACCAACCACTTCTAGGATGTTTCCATGACCATCCTCTTGGTGGTGTAATAACTAATAACCATTTCTTGATGATAGCCTGAAAACCTTACAAGCTGATCACCTGAGATATGCCCCCCACTGTGAATAGTGTCCCGAAGTCATGCCAAAACACGGGGACTTTTACAGCCGAGATATCTTGATGACGCCGAGCTGCTATAAACTTGGCTCTCGGATGGGTCAACTCGCGCATGAGTAGGATTGCAGAATATAAGCACCATAAATGCTGCCCAAGATAAATAAAAGGCTTCATAGGTATGGCAGCAACAACTAAATATTTGATTTCAAAGTCTGGCACTTGCTGCCTAGTGTAGGTTGATGATACCTAAAATAAACCCTAGACACGAGCTTAGAAAGTGAGCTCAGCTCAGGAGCTCAGGTAAAATAAGCAGAGCTCATCCAGCCAAGGTCTGAGCTCATCCTGTCGGGTACTAGGGCTCCCAGCTGAAGACACGAGCTGAGAAATGACAAGAGGACAGCGAGATGACAACAGATACCTTCATAAGGGGAATTAAGCCAATCCAAGGCATGAAACCCGTAACCAACCAGGATCCTCTCCTAAAACCAAGGAGAGGATCCCATGATAAAAGGCAAAGATCTCGTCGTTTGAAGCCAACCATAGGAAGTTTAGGTAACTCCGAGTTTACAGATGAAGATAGGGCACGATCTCTTCAATAAAGGAGGTGATTTCGAATTAGAGGTAAGCATGAGGCCATAAAAGGGGAGGGATAGTCACAAAGGGCCTTAATGAAAAATTCCCACTTGTCTACTGTAATACACAAAAAACTTGATCAATAAGAAAGAGGGGAGCCAGAGACTCCGTTGCAGAGTGGACTAGCCGAGCTCAGGCCGGTGAACCACTATAGTCTTGTCTTGTTATTACCCACTTTCCCAAATCCCCTAAGTATCATATTGCATTATCAAGCACGAACCTTGTAGCTCAGACACCGTACTTAGCTCCACCCAGACCGATCATACCAAATAATCCTGTTCCATAGCTCATTCGTGTAGATTCACACCATCAGTTTGGCGCCGTCTGTGGGAAACGACTGTTCCTGTTTACAAAAAAGCTGATCTCTCAGTGACTGATGGTAACAACTCGAAATATGAGCAGAAGTCAAACAAACCTACCACGAGTGCAAGATCAGCAGGAAGCCACCAACGACAGACAACCCGAAAACATCCAAGAAATTAATTCACCCATTAACAACGAGATGGAGGCCCTTCGCCTCGTCAACCAACGCTTGCTACGGGAAAATGCAGAACTATCAAAGCTCATACAACGCCCACAAGAGGCACGACCGGCCCAAGAAGGCCAGAATAATCCCCCTCATAGGGAACAGCGACACGGGGACCCCCTTAGAGAGGTCAACGAAGGAGGAGAAAGCAGCCAGACCAGGGGGCATGTTCCTTACCTACCCCCTAGGAATGTCCACAACGAGGAAATGCAAAGTCAGAACGATGGGGGTGAGAGGGACGATTTTCTCCCTTACCCGCAAGACAGGAGAGAACAACATTGGGAGCAACGCTTCAAAGACATCCAGCAAGAGCTCAGCCACATGAAGGAGGCTGTAAAGAGCAAGGCTCCGGTTACAATGGATGTCCTAGTACAGCAAACCGAGTCCCCATTCACCACCGGGGTGCTACACTTTCCTCTCCCACCAAAGTTCAGGATGCCACAAATAGAGGTCTTTGTCGGAACGAAAGATCCCGTAGATCATCTCAACACTTATAAAAACCAGATGGAGCTACATGGATACCAGGATCCTGTACGTTGCAGAGCTTTTGCCATCACATTGAAAGGCTCCGCCCTAGCCTGGTTTCACAGGCTCCCCCCAGCCTCGATCTCATCCTTTAAAGAGCTCTCCATAGCTTTCGTATCTCACTTTATAGGAGCCAGGATATACAGAAAGTCGAGCTACCACCTGCTGAATGTGAAACAGGGGCCCCAAGAAAACCTGAGGTCTTATGTCCAAAGGTTCAACTCGGAGACACTAAAAGTAGACGTTCCAGACGAAAAATTCGCCATAACCGCCTTTATTGCAGGGTTGGGAGTGCAATCAAAGGATCTAATGTTCTCCATATCGAAGAACCCTCAGGCAAGCATGGCTGAGGTGTTAGCCAAGGCAGAGAAGTATATAAACGGTGAAGAGGCACTCCTTTCTAAAGTAGGGGGTACATCCTCACGAAAGGAGAAGGAAAAAGAAGAAAAGAGAAGGGACAGGAGTCCCAGGAAGGAGAAAGGGCGAGAGAGGTCTCCAAGAAGGGATAGGGACCGCTCGCCAAAGAGAAGAGGAAATGTTAGAGATCACCTGGGCCCCATGCAGCCTGAGCTGCAGCCCAGATACGGACCTCAGCGATTCACCCCACTCACTGCCGCTGTGTCACAAGTTCTGTATGAGGTCCAAAACGAGAAGTTCTTAAGATGGCCACCTCGGATGAAGGCAGATCCAGCCAAGAGAGACCCCACAAAGTACTGCGATTACCATAGAGATCATGGTCACCACACTTATGACTGCGTTCAACTAAAAAAGGAAATCGAGTTCTTGATCCAGCGAGGTCAATTGCGTCGCTTCGTAGCCCATGACAACCAGAACCGAGCTCTCCCACCTCCACCACCTCAACAGCAGGCACCTGCACCACATCAGCAGCCTCTAGGTGAGATCAGAGTAATATCTGGAGGGTTCGCGGGAGGCGGAGAATCTAGCTCAGCCAGGAAAGCACACCTCCGACGGATCAGAGCCGAAGAAGCTCTCGAAGTGCACGCTGTATCCAAAGCACCACGCCTAGATACAGCTATCACTTTTTCAGATGCTAATTTGGAGGGATGCCAGTACCCTCATGATGATCCATTGGTGGTGCGAGCTGTGGTGGCTAATAGAACCGTTCATCGGGTCCTAATCGATAACGGGAGCTCAGCGGATATCATTTTCGCACCTGCATTCGACAAGATGGACATAGGAAGGGAGAGACTTGAACCTGTAAACACTCACTTGCTGGGATTCTCCGGGTAAAGGGTGCTCCCCCTGGGCTCGATCCAACTCGTGCTCACCCTAGGGGACCCACCTTGCCAAGCCACCACTACCGTAAAATTCCTAGTAGTCGATGCACCCTCTGCATACAACATCTTGCTTGGAAGGCCATCCCTTAATTCCATGAAGGCAATCCCATCTGCATATCACTTGGTCGTCAAATTCCCCACAGAAAATGGAATTGGAGCAGTCCGAGGAGACCAGCGTGTAGCAAGAGAATGCTACATGGCTTCTGTAAAAAGGAAGGAGGTTGAGAACATCCAATTGGATGAACTCGACATGAGAGATGAAATGGAGACAAGACCAATGCCTTCAGAAGAGCTGGAACCAATTCAGCTCGATGGGAAGCCAGAACGCCTCGTTTATGTGGGTTCCAGACTGAACGCTGAGCTCAAAGGTCTCCTCATCCAGTTCCTAAAGGAGAATATATGAGTGTTTGCTTGGAAGCAGGAAGACATGGAAGGAATTGACCCTTCGGTTATTACCCATAAGCTAAGCGTGAACCCAACTTGCAAGCCCGTCAAACAGAAGAGGAGGAACTTTGCCTCCGAAAGGCAAAGGGCAATAAATGAGGAGGTCAGCAAACTTCTCCATGCCAAGGCCATCAGGGAAGTTGACTACCCTACTTGGTTGGCAAATGTGGTTCTCGTCAAGAAAACCAATGGCAAATGGCGACTGTGCATCAACTTCACTGATCTCAACCGAGCATGCCCCAAAGATAGTTTTCCCTTACCTCGGATCGACCTAATAGTGGATGCCACAGCCGGACACGAGCTGCTTAGCTTCATGGACGCCTTCTCAGGTTACAACCAGATTAGGATGGATCCCAATGACCAAGAGAAGACCTCCTTTGTAACTGAACAAGGAACATATTGCTATCAGGTCATGCCTTTTGGATTAAAGAACGCTGGAGCCACTTACCAGCGATTGGTGAATAGGATGTTCCAAAAACAAATAGGAGCATCCATGGAGGTCTACATCGATGACATGTTGGTAAAGTCACTAAAGGCAGAGCTCCACATCGCGCACCTAACCGAGTCATTCCAGATCCTGAAGGAGTACAAAATGAAGCTCAACCCTACAAAATGCGCATTTGGGGTCTCGGCAGGAAAATTTCTGGGTTTTATAGTTAGCAGCCGAGGAATTGAAGCTAACCCGGAGAAGGTTAGGGCAATGGTGGAGATACAATCACCATCCAACACAAGGGAGGTACAACGCTTGACAGGCAGGATAGCTGCCTTGAGCCGTTTTGTGTCTAGATTAAGTGATAAATGCCAGCCATTCTTTCAGACATTAAAAAAGGCGTTCCAGTGGGATGCCAAGTGCGAAGAAGCATTTAAAGCCATGAAAAATTATATGAGCTCTCCTCCTGTTTTGGTGAGCCCATTAGAAGGGGAAGTCCTCACTCTCTACCTAGCAGTTTCAGATTTTTCAACAAGCGCGACGCTGGTTAGGGAGCGAGACAGAGCTCAGTAACCAGTCTACTACTGTAGCAGAGCTCTGAGGGGGGCAGAGGAGAGATATCCAAAGATGGAAAAGCTCGTTTTAGCGTTGGTGACGACAGCCAGAAGACTCAGGCCCTATTTTCAAGCTCATACTATCGAGGTTCCGACAGACCAGCCGATGAAGCAAGTGCTACATAAGCCAGAGTCCTCGGGGAGGTTGGTTAAATGGGCCATAGAGCTCAGTGAGTTTGATATCAGATATAAGCCAAGAACTGCCGTCAAAGGGCAAATTTTGGCGGATTTCATTGCAGAGTTCACAGCAGCAGCGCCTATGGAGACCACAGCTTTAATACCAGACCTCCCCGTATGGAGGCTTTCAGTAGATGGAGCTGCCAATGCTCAGGGAAGCGGTGCAGGAATGATCTTGACCTCCCCAGAAGGAATAGATGTCGAGTATGCCCTTAGATTTGGGTTCAAGGCTTCAAATAACGAAGCAGAATATGAAGTTGTCATCGCTGGGCTCAATCTTGCTTATTCTATGGAAGTAGAGCAGCTGGAGATCTGCAGTGACTCTCAACTGGTGGTAAAGCAGATAGAGGAGTCCTACGAAGCGAGAGACGAAAAGATGGTTCTTTACCTCAGAAAGGTACGAGAATTAATAAAGAAATTTGTGCAGGTTAAGGTCAGACATGTGCCTAGAGCAGAGAATGCACGAGCAGATGCATTGGCGAGGTTAACAACTGCCTCACAAGAAGATTTGGATAGGCTAATACCAGTGGAGCACCTTCCAGAGCCTTCAGTAAGTATCGAAGAAGAAGACATACTATCAATCGGAGCTCAGCCGAGCTGGATGGACCCCATCACTGGGTACCTGCAGAGTGGGACTCTGCCAAGCGATGCCAAGGAGGCTTCTAAGCTGAGGACCAGGTCAGCCAGATTTTCCTTGCTGCAAGGAAATCTGTACAAACAGGGGTTCTCAACGCCTCTCCTTAAGTGCGTGGGAGATGAAGATGCCAACTATATACTCAGAGAAGTACATGAAGGGATATGTGGCAATCACATAGGAGCTCGGGCCTTGGCAGGAAAAGTACTGAGACAAGGATATTATTGGCCAACCATGCTCAAAGATGCCACCAATTTAGTAAAAAAATGCAAGGTTTGCCAGGAACACGCCAATGTTTCCCACTGTCCACCCGAGCTGCTAACCTCGGTGGTAAGCTCATGGCCCTTCCAACAGTGGGATTTGGATATTCTTGGACCCCTTCCCACCGGTGTGGGACAATGCAAGTTTGCTATTATAGGGGTGGATTACTTCACCAAGTGGGCGGAGGTCGAACCTTTGGCAACAATCACCGAACAAAAAGTCCAACACTTCGTTTGGAAGTCGATAGTTTGCAGATTTGATGTTCCCAGAGCAGTCGTGTCTGACAATGGGAAGCAGTTTCACAGCTCAAAGTTTAAGAGCTTTTGTGCTGAGCTTGGGATAAAGAACTATTTCTCAGCTCCTGCACATCCTCAATCCAATGGGCAAGCAGAGGTCACAATCAGAACCATAAAGACAGCTCTGAAGACTAAATTAGAAAACCTAAAAGGAAAGTGGGTGGAGTACATCCCTGAGGTATTGTGGGCCTACAGGACCACCGTCAGGTCAGCAACTCAGGAAACCCCCTTCGCTTTGGCCTTTGGAACCGAAGCAGTAGCCCCTGTTGAGGTGGGGCTCCAATCACCAAGGGTGGAATTTGCAGATGCCGAACACAATGATGAGTCTCTCTTATTAAACCTCGATCTCCTGGATGAAAAGAGAGAAAGAGCTCTGCATCGTGTCCGAATTTACCAAAGGAAAACTGCAAGATACTACGACAGGAAGGTAAGGCACAAAAGTTTCAAGGCTGGAGACTTGGTACTTAGGAGGCTTCTGCTTGCAAGGAAGGATCCCACGCATGGGAAGTTGGGACCCAACTGGGAAGGACCCTATATCGTATCAAGGGTAATCAGACCAGGGAACTATGAGTTGCAAACAGAGGAGGGGAAGGTCCTACCACACTCTTGGAATGCCGAACACCTTAAGAAGTTCTTTCAGTAAGTGTTACTTGTAGTAGAGCTGTTTTAATAAGAATAACGAGTCTTTTATTCACCCTTATATGGTTTCCAAAGTAAAGGAATGTGCAATAAGCTCTACAGCTAATGATAAGCTTCTCAGCTTATAAAGCACAAGATGAGCTCTTCAGCTCATAAATAAATGATAAGTTTCTCAGCTTATAAAGCACAAGATGAGTTTTTCAGCTCATAAATAAACGATAAGCTTCTCAGCTTATAAAGCACAAGATGAGCTTTTCAGCTCATAAATAAACGATAAGCTTCTCAGCTTATAAAGCACAAGACGAGCTCTTTAGCTCATAAATAAACGATAAGCTTCTAAGCTTATAAAATACAAGATGAGCTCTTCAGCTCATAAATAAACGATAAGCTTCTAAGCTTATAAAATACAAGATGAGCTCTTCAGCTCATAAGTAAACGATAAGCTTCTCAGCTTATAAAGAACAAGACGAGCTCTTCAGCCCGTACACAAGCAACAAGCCTCTAAGCTCATAGAATTCAATGCTGGTCTCTTCTTGGAGACACCAACAGTCTTTCCCCCACGACTAGTAGTCCTTGTGCACTGCCTACGTACTAGAAGACCCCAATATGTTTGATACAGCAGGGATCAGCTACGAAATCAATTGGGAATTGAGGTCAGTGCAAACATGATCTTCTGTTTTTCATCAATGTTCGTGGTTCGACCAGTGGAATCAGTCAGGAACTAAGGGCAGTGCAAACATGATCTTCTGTTTTCCATCCACGTTCGTGTTCTGAACACGAAGAGCGTGCTAAAATAACCTTACAGAGTTCGGAATGAGCCCCTCAGCTCATAAAGAATTGCATATTCAAAAATAAAAGATCTGGTATTCAGAGTATCCAACAGTACAAATGTTCAGAAAAATATAAGAAAAGTCATAGTTTGGCATCGCTCAAGAAAAGAAGGAAGTACAAGGGGGAAGAGCTCCTAGTCCTTCTTAAGCTGAGATTTCAGCTCAGCCACTTCCTCCTTCAGACGAGCATTCTCTTCCTTCAACTCGTCTCTCTCTTGCTCAGCCTTATGGAGTGAATCAAGAAGTTTCTGACCTGCTGGAGTGAGGAAAATAGTGGACAGAGATTCAGGAGAAAAGGAGTCATCCCTCTTACGTCTCTTAGAACTCGCACCAGAGTCCCCATCCTCATCAGAATCTCCCTCTTCATCAGAACCAGAGAAAGAGGTCCAGGAAGAATAGGGAAGGGAGGAAAATTCATATTCAGTGGCCTCAGCCCCAAGCAGATAAGGGTTTGCACTCGTCATCAACTCAGAATAAGACCTAGACTCGACGAGCAGCAACTTATCAATGTTCATCATCTCTGGCACATCCAGATCAGGGGGACCTGAGCAACAATAGTATAATAAGAATATGTCTTTAAGAAAAACGTATAGACAAGAGAGCTCAGCTAGAGCTTACTAATGCGAGAGAAGCTCTTCCAGGACCGAGGAATCCTAGCCTCACGACAACGATCCTCAGGAGACCGCCAGGACTCCCCAGATGCAAAAAAGAAGTGACTAGACCATCCTTCAGGATTGGGGGGAAAGCCGACAACCAAAGGCCGTAATTTAAAATTCCTCCAACGGAAGAAGCTGAAGCAGGGGACGTCGTCTTCTTCGATCTCCAAGAATAATAGAAACTCAGAGACAAAAAGGAACCTGGCGAGACCATGTAGGCGGCAGAACAGGAAGAAGCTTACCATGGCGGCCCATCCTCGTGGGGAAAGGCGAGAAGGGCATAGGCCATAGTAGGCCAGAACTCGCCCTATAGCTGGATGAACGGGAAGGCGAAGTCCCATATCCATGGCGCCTTCAAAAAAGCAAACTTCCCCTCGAGGAAGGTAGCTGCAGGGCTCATCAGGAGTAGGAACCCTAAGAGAAAGGTCAAGATCAGGAAAAAATCGCCTCTTAATGGCAACCAAATCAGAAAGTTCCATGGTCGAAGGAGTTAAGTATCGACGTTGCCACTTCCATTCAATTCCGAAGGAAGTACGATCCTGGAAAAGGGAAGAAGCAGAGGCAGCCATTGAAGGTTAGGGTAAAGACAGAGAATGGTCACAAGGAGCCAAGAAGAGACTCAAGAAAATTTTCTGCAAAGAGAGGAAAAGAAACTTAGCAGAAGATAGGGGACTTAAAGGAATCAGTAAGTATTTAGGAAACCAAGGGCCACGCGAAAGGGAGTCGGCTGCCTTTTTGGTTTCTTAATTAATAAAGGTGGTTACGGTTATGGAAAACGGTTGGGAAAAAGGCGGGAAAAGGAATCAGCGCAAGATTAACCCTCCTATTGCACTCAAAGCGACCGAAGAGAGGTCTGACCCCATCAGAGTATTCCTCATATTGGAACTCAGCCCGGTTGGCAACACTACACCTCAGCACGATCTCTCAGACCTGCAGTTCCAAGAGTTTTGCTCACATCAAAATGGTAAAGTTCCTGATGGGTTCCCTAGTTCATCAAAAGAACTTAGCAGCTCATGAAGTCCATAATTCTGCTTGAAGAAGGACTGAAGCACTTCTCAAAACAAGGGGGGATAAGGGAAGGATAAGAGAACTCACAAGAAAGTTCAGAAGAATAAAGCAATGAAATTTTTTATTTATTTCAGAAAGGCTCTATTAAAAGAGCCATGAAGCTCAGAAAGAGCTTTTGAGCTCACAAAAATAGCTATATAGCTCAGTAAGAATTCCTAAGTTCACGAACTCGAGCCATGTAGCTCAGAGGGAACTCGCCAGTTCACGATAACAAGCTATGTGGCTCAGAATGAAGGAGAAAAGGGAAGGGATCCCTAAGATACCAATTACCGAGCTCAACAGCTCAAGAGAAGCCATCTGAGCATAACACCAAGTCTTCTATACTCTTCAAATCTAGTAATTTTGCTTCAAGAAGCGCACAACACCCCTCAAAGCAAAGGGGGAAGGGGAGTATATAAAGCAAAGCAAGTAAGTGTGCAGTTCGAAATCGAAATTCAAAGGTATATATGTGCTAAGCCAGCAAAGGAAAAACAGATGAAGATCGCAAAGTAGCACAAAACCCTAGCCCAAGGCAAAGTTGCATACAAAAAAAAATACATATGATATATCTTTTACAAAGAAAAGAGATTAAAAAAAAAAATCCTAAGTTTCTGGAGGAGGAGTGGACAGAAGACCCTGCAGCTCGGCGGATGCAGCCTCAACAGGAGAGGCAAAGCCTAGGAGCTCGGGGGGCAAGGATCCCGAAGCTGGAGGAGTTGAATTTTCAGGAACGCTGACCCCAGGAGCCTCTGCCCTATCTGGTAATGATCCTTGTTCAAGAGCTTCGGTCACCAGGTCAGCAGAGAAGGACGCAGCACGAACAACTGTGGGAGGAGCAGGTAAATCCTGGAGCGGGGCTTCAGGAGGAAGAGCTGAGGTATCTTCCTCACCATCAGAGTCAGTTTCTTCCAATTCCCCTTCTGTTGGGATAGGAAAATTGAAATCTAGGTCAGGAAAATTCTTGCAAGCCTTACGCTGAAAAGCAATCCATCCAGAGGCCCATTGGGTGGTAGCTTCATTAGTCAGCTCAACTATTAAATCACTCTTCTCCTTGAGCTCCTGGTGGAGAATCCCATTGGCCTCGCAAATGGTGTCATATTCTCTCTTTGTGAATTCAAGAGAGTTGCGGGCGTCGAAAGCATCCTGGTTAGCCTTAGCCCAGAGCTCAGTTTTGTGCTTCAGCTCATCCCCCACAATCCTTAGCTCGTCGCGAGCCTTCTTCTCTCCATCCTCAGCCTTGAGCTTGGCCGCTTGAAAGCCCTTAAGGTCAGAGGATTGCTTCTCCAACTGTTCGGTTAGGTCCTTTACTCGGTTTCTGAGATCCTCATTCTCAAAAGCCTGCTCCGCAACCTTGAGCTCATACGCCTTCAGAGCTTTAATAGAAGACTCGGAAGACCGAACTCTCCTCAACAGGCCCTTTACGTGGATAGCCATCTAAAAAGACAAAGGTAAATAAAGCAAGCGGCAAACAGCTATGGCGTAAGGAAAAACGGGTGACTGAGAATATCAAGACTTACAGAGGCTGCTCCCTGAAGAGCTGAGGCGATGGACTCTTCAAGCTCCATAGTGGCAGCCCTCTTGATGTCAGACTCGGGGATAATAGAGGAAACAGCCCCTGCAGCGAGCTCCATGTTTTCAAAAAAGGAATCCTCATCTTCCTTCACGTCAGGTAGCGTCCCCTTCTTGCCCTCAGAACCCACCGGTGGTGTCTTAATAATCTTCCCTGAAGAGCTGTATTTGAAACTACCTGGTCGGATACGCTGGATCACATCCAAAGCCTTCTCAATCTCTGACGAGGAAGGAGAGGTATGTCCTCCCGCCAAGATAGGCTGGGTTTTTGGAGAAGGGGGGGTCTTCACAATCTCAGAAGAGCTAGGAGGAGGAGCCAGATCTTCGACAGCGGAAGAAGAAGTTGGTTCCCCCACTTTTTGAACTTTGGCCTGAGGAGCAGAGCTACTCCCAGAACCAACCTGGACTTTTCGCTTGCTGCCCCTGCCACTCTTTGACAATTTATTCACCTTGGCCTGGATCTCCTCAGGGTTAAGCTTCATAGTGGAAGATCCTGGAAGATCTGAGTTAGAACAGTTAGATAAAGAGAAATAGAAAGTAAGATAAAGGAACCCTTAGAAAGGGGGGGTTACCAGCAGTTCCTTCAGGCCTGACCACAGAAATTGGAAGCGGAGCCTCAATCTCTACCTCAGGGAGGCTGAACCCTCTGTCCACCAAAACCCAAGGCAGAATGAGCTCGGAATACCTTCTTGGGGTGCACTTTGCCAATATCTCCCTCGCCTCTTGTTCCTCAGTACTGAGCTTGAGACGAGTACCTAAAAAAAAAAAAACAAACACAAAGGCAGAGCAGAGTTAGGAGCTCATGTCCCTCGAAACGAGAAACGCAACTAACCCAATTTAAGGACTCACCCAAGTTCTCCGGAGGAGTCCAGGCCTTGGGAATACCAAGAGTATCCAACCTGTCAGCAGGATTGTATTCCCAGTTGGTGCCCCCGACAAAAAAGAAATGTTCCTTCCAGTGTTTGTGGGAGGTCGGAATGTTAGAAATAAGCTGCCTAACATTGGCGCGTTTGGAGGCATACAAGAAGCCTTCGGAGGTCGGTTTAACATTGAAGAACTCTAGGAACAAATGAAGGGTAGGGACCCCTAGGTCTAAATCTTTGACAATAACCAGAAGACCCGTTAAGACACCCCAGAAATTAGGAGAAAGTTGAGAGGGGCACACGTGGAAGTACTGCATAATGGTCTTGAAAAAGGGATGTATAGGAAAACGAAGGTCATTATCGAAGGCGGCCTAAAAAAAACAGACCCTCTTGTTAACCCGGGCGACGTAGGGAGTAAAACTGTCTGGGCTCAAGAGCTCAACGCCTTCAGGGAACCTATAGCGAGTACGCAAAACGTTTAACAAGAAGAGGTTGAGCTTGCTAGGGCCCACCTGCTCAGCTAGCTTATAGGCAGCTCCTAAATACGTTGGGACATTAGAAATCCCAACTCCACTGACCTTGCCTTTGCCTTTGTCAGACTTAGGGGGCAGGGGAGAAGATGTTGAGGGAAGCTCCTCGGTGTTGACCCCAGAATCAACGACATCTACCCCAGGGAAATTGTCTATCTCGTCGCCTACTTCCCCTAATTCAATATCTTCTTCAGCTGACCTATTCCCTAAGAGTAAAACAGAGGAGCGAGTGGCTCCAGAAGAGGCTGACATGGTAGGAAGATTAAAAGAGCGATAAAGGGAAGGGACACTGGTCAAGCACTCTCTAATGACCCTTGGGTCAACACAGTAACTCCCAACGGCAAGGATGTGAACTATAGAACCCCAATCTACGAAGTGGGGAAGTGGGGCTAGGCAGTGGTCACGATTCCAAAAGTAAAAGAACCGAAAAGCCAAAAATGAAGCAACCACCTCGAATTCGAGGGATCCAGAGCAAAGGAGGGAGTGAAAGGAGCAAAGGACGTACCTAACTCAGGAATAGCGGCGAACAGAAGCCTGGAGCAATACCGAAGGGAGGAGGCGCTGCGAGTCGTCAAGACGAGAACTAGGAATTCGGCTTCACACAAGAAATCAGAGAAGTTCGAGAAAGGTGGTCTGAAATCGCAAGAAGAATAGAGACGAAAAGCAATGGAGAAGATGAATAGTGTAAAGAAACGGTTCAGGTAGCCGTTTTGGGTATTTAAAGCTTGAAGGACGTGGGCTGAAACGTGCGCGGGAATCGAGGGGAGTCATGATTGCTGCGAACCGTCAAAAATCGTCAGCCACGTGAGAAGCCAAGGGAGACCACGTGTAGATCTAGCTCGGGTTAAGAAACAGTTCAGCCCTTACCTAAGCTAACTTAGAGCAAGAGCTGGGGGGCAATTGATGATACCTAAAATAAACCCTAGACACGAGCTTAGAAAGTGAGCTCAGCTCAGGAGCTCAGGTAAAATAAGCAGAGCTCATCCAGCCATGGTCTGAGCTCATCCTGCCGGGTACTAGGGCTCCCAGCTGAAGACACGAGCTGAGAAATGATAAGAGGACAGCGAGATGACAACAGATACCTTCATAAGGGGAATTAAGCCAATCAAAGGCATGAAACCCGTAACCAACCAGGATCCTCTCCTAAAACCAAGGAGAGGATCCCATGATAAAAGGCAAAGATCTCGTCGTTTGAAGCCAACCATACGAAGTTTAGGTAACTCCGAGTTTACAGATGAAGATAGGGCACGATCCCTTCAATAAAGGAGGTGATTTCGAATTAGAGGTAAGCATGAGGCCATAAAAGGGGAGGGATAGTCACAAAGGGCCTTAATGAAAAATTCTCACTTGTCTACTGTAATACACAAAAAACTTGATCAATAAGAAAGAGGGGAGCCAGAGACTCCGTTGCAGAGTGGACTAGTCGAGCTCAGGCCGGTGAACCACTATAGTCTTGTCTTATTATTACCCCCTTTCCCAAATCCCCTAAGCATCATATTGCATTATCAAGCACGAGCCTTGTAGCTCAGACACCGTACTTAGCTCCACCCAGACCGATCATACCAAATAATCCTGTTCCATAGCTCATTCGTGTAGATTCACACCATCATAGGTCAACACATGTTTCAAGAAAACATTGAACATCGGCCTTAGGGACTTCACGGCTGGCCCACCATCGACACCAATTTCGTTAAACTCTTGCCAAGCAGAGAGAATGAAGACAGAGATTCAAAGGGAGAGAACCAAGGGGCTGTGTTGGGTACGCCATTACGAAGACCCAGCAGCTGTTTGTAAATTCATGCTCATGATTTAGAAGACATTGTGCTGCAATTCTAATATCATGGTGCCAATCAACGTTACATTGTGCTGACTAGCTTCTGAGGTGTGCCGAGTCCCTCTAGGTATTTCATTCGTTTAGAGAGGACGTATGCCGATCACCTCGAGTAATTAATTCATGGTATGTCGAGTCCGGTTTACAATTGTTTGGTTGTATGGCACGGATCACCGCCGAGAGGGATTCAAAATGACACCCTCTGGTGACTATGGAAAACCCAGGGAGATGGAAAACCCAGGGAGATGGTGCACCGAAGTCGCTGGATGCCGACCACTCGAAGGATTAGCTTGGTCTTTCTCAATTGCGCCGGGGCATCCTGGATTTCAGGTGATGATGAGACCGAATGGCATTCCATGATCTGCTTGCATTGGCCGACCATCTTCGGGTTGCATTGATCGTAAGGAGGCAAAACCAATTGAGCTCGGCCTTTTAAATAGTAAATTCTGCAATACTGAAAAAGTAACAATATATGCACACTTGTAATAGAATAACTTTGTTTCTTGTCAGGCACATGTGATATTGATCACCTGCACTTTCCTAGATTCATAAAGAATTGTTTTACTATGAGGCCCACCTACAAGTGTCATGACTTTGGCCATCCAGGTATTACGGTCTGCATGCATAAGTTTTGTGTGTACAAGTGTGGTGGTTGTAACAAGAGGTGGCAGCCATACTAGCCTTTGCATACTTAAGTATTGTCTTAACAAGTGATTATGTGGTCCCCACCAAGTAAAGGGGCCAAGGACTTGAAATATGACAATTTATTTGCTTAAAGAGGTTTTCATTCAGCTTGGTCATGCACAGTCAAGAAGCACAAAGACAGGCCGAGCTATCTGCATGACCTTGAAAATGAAAATCAGTCCTTTATTATCAATTCAAATTCTGCTCATGCTAAAAGTGGCTGGGACCGAGGGGAAGTCCAGCGGGCTTATTTCTAAAGCCAAAAGCAAAGAACACAACAAATAGTTTTGAGTGAATGACACCATGCTTTGTGATAGTGCCAAGGGGTTCAACCAAAGTATAAGCCATTGACATGTAAAGTTGTGTATGACGTGAATTTTTTTATTCACAGGCACATTTTTACGAACAAATAATAGACGGTAATCGTGCAACGAAATGTGTCACTTATCTTTGCATTTGCCGAACTTCTTGCCGTCTATATAACAGAGAGATACTCCGAGCTTCATGAATACTTTGCACTTTTAACCCGAGCATAGAGGAACTTGTGGTGGGAGAAATAGAACTCCGAACGGCTTTCTCATTACGCTTAAATCTGATGAAAACTCTTGAGCATAACCCACCGATTATCAGTGAGTCGGTGCTCGAGTCCACTGCTGGGTAATGTACCGACCAAGCACATGGATTTTCTAAGTCTGAGCAATAGAATAACTTGTCGCGAGCCGAGTGGGTTTTAAGTAGCAGAAGCCTATGACCTTCTTGCTCCCATAAACACCCATTCTTGGACGCGGTTTTGAACGTGATTGGCCAAGACCTTAGGTTCAGACTGTGCGACGGCCCCATAATGATAGGCGAAGCCGACTTTCACAGTGAGTGATGTATAGTTCTTTCATAATGCCGAACCATCTATAAGCTTGTAGCTGTGTTAAGTGCAGTGCCACAGTACAGTGATAAGCATGCCATGACGGTTGATTGAATGCCCAAAGGAACAACTCCACGACGCAAAGCCAGTTCTGGGTTAACCAATACACCCTAGAGATGATGCGCCGAGCACCATTCGGATGACAGACTGACTTGAATCCCGAAGACAGGTTTGGCCTCGACATGATCCATGGTGCCTTCGTTTGTCACGTTGTACATGTTAGAAGAGTGTCAAGAGCCCCTTTGCGCCGTGTTTGGCACGTCAAAGTTTTATGGGCCTGGCATCAAGATCATTTTGAAGGAATTCTCCTCTGAATATCGGGTGGTGTTGAGACCAATCACCATCCCCCGATCCAGTTGAGTTTGCCAATCTTAAACCCAAAAGCAAGTCCTGCAACACTCAAAAGAAATAAGAGCTATACTTTTCTTTAATAGAAAACCTTATTTCTTTTCTTTCACAATTTTTACTGGTGGTTAATACTCAACAGTATCTAGATTCAAAAGAATTCTTTGTCTCGAGTGAGCCTTGCAAACACATGGTATTTGGTTGCCCTTATGCTCGGGATTACATGTGCAAGGTCATTATGTGTTGTTACTGTTAAGTGCTATTTAGAGCAAAATATGGCAGTCATACTAGCCTTTGCTAGTGGCAAAGCTCACTTGACCCACTGAAGTGGTTCTGTCAAAGTGAGGTAAACCTAGACTTGTTTTTTACTTAAGCTTATATAGTTTCACTCATAGAGAATCCTGAGCTTAAGTCGGCATTTGAGGCGAGACCGAACCATACAAATAGCATTATTCGAACTTCGTTAAAATATGTGAGGAAGGAGACCACTTATCTTTGCACTTGTCGAACTCTTTGCACGGAGATATAAAATAGAAGTCCGTTGACATGCAAAATAATAAAGATAGTACGTCGGAGCTCCGTGAGTTGAACAAATATAGAGGCCGAGCACCTCACCTCCTTGTAGACTCTTGTAACATTTTGTAATGACAATGATACCCTAAATGTGCCCACTGCCGAGGCCTTGCATTCCTTTATGGGTAGAGATGACTTTGGTAGAAGAGTATTACTCATAAAAGTCCAAATACTGGTACTAAACCACGTGAAGGCTTTCATGGTGAGGCTTTCTAATGATATCATATTCTTGACCATGTCCTCTCGGTGCATAAATATCAAACACTGAACTGTGTCAACCCCCATAAATAAAGTAGGAAAGTCCGAACTTGAAGATCATAGAGCTTTATGGACCGAGCAGATGTAGGATAAAAACTAATAAAAAGCATTCCTTTGCAAAAGCACAAAAACCAGTCCATCATCAGAGGAATCATGGTCTTCGGTGTCATGGGAGAAAATCTCATCTTTGGTGTCTAATGGACATATCAGCTGAATAAATGTAATGGAACTTCAAGAATAGGAACCAACTACATTCATGCAGAAGCCTTTATGGTGGGTCATGCAGTAAACATGGTGATTCTATACTTCTGAGAATCTGAAAGGGAGACCCAGTGCTATAACTCAAAAGACCGAACTCCAAAAGTTTGATCAGATATGAGGGAGCGAGATGCATCAGTGATCTCAAGCTTGGGCCGAGCTCACGTGCCAGATGATTCGTAGATCTAGGGGACACAAATGCTTCGTTTCCCACGGACGGCGCCAAATTGCACGGGATAATTCCTGCAATCAATTCGAGATATCTTGAGGTGCGCCCCTGGTCTTCGAGTATCATCTGATCCATGAGCTGCAAGGCAAAAAGAGGTTAGAGGGACCCCCGGCGTTGAGCTAGGGGAGGCCCCTCCGATGCCTAAGTCAGTACTGCGATCAATATCTGAATAGACCAGTGTATAAACTCGAATTACAATATCCATGTGTGTGTGTGTGAAGTGTAGAGCCGAGGTGCTCTTCCTTCAGGGCCCCCTCTTTCTTGGGTCTTCACCCATATATATAGAAAAAATTAGAGAGCTACTCACCATAGCCTGTCCAGCCGTCAATGCAGGGAAAATAGGCATGGACTAGACTGCTAAAACACTCATTACCTGCCATTCTTTATTGTAGCGGGTCCCACTTGTGATATATGTCAATTTCTTCATTGGGAGTGGGGCTAGTGAACCCACTTGACGAAAATGTCCCGCCAGTAAGTTACAATTTGTAACCTGCAACTTTCTACCCCTTTAACATTTTTCTCCCCAAACTATTAAACACGCCAATCTAAGCGTTTTCTCTCTCTTCCCTTCTCTTTAAGCCCTTTTTTTTTTGCCTCCATTTTCCTTTCTCACAGGCCACCCGATCTATTTTCTTCCCAGGAGACCCAAGAAAATATATCTTACATTTGTCCAGGAAGGTTACATCAGAAGGTTTGGCTTTTGCCATTCTTCCTTTATCTTCTCCCTCTCTAATTTTTTGGCTGATTTCGGTTAATTTATGTCCGGTTCTACTTTATTTTTGAGGTTGTTGTGATTGATGATACACAAATTGGGTTTGTACACCACCTGTCAAGTATAAATAATAAATGCAGTAATTAAAGTAGAGGGAGAGAGAAGACAAGAATTATAGTGGTTCGGTCAATGTGACATACGTCCACTTTTGAATGGCAAAGGGTTACCGGTATTTTATTGATTCCGGTGAGTAGAGTGAACGGAGAATTACAGGTTGGAGAGGGAGAGTTTTGTGCTCTGTTGAATGTGATGCCCCCCAAGTGTTGGTGGGGCTTACATTTTATAGTCGTCCCCTAACAGATTGGGGCGACTTAATAGTAACTAAATAGCTATTATGGTGGAGCTGGCGACTTCTTCTCAACGGGCGAGATAGTTGCAGTGCTCTCCATGAGACTCGGTCAAATGATGAGGTGAAGGTTGATTGTTTTCAAGGTGGTGAAGGTGAGGCTCCTGGGATGACCCTTACTCTAGGGTGGCGAGGAGGAGGGCTGGGCGCCTGATGAGGAGACCTGGGCGCCTGAGGAGGAGGGCAGGCCGCCTGAAGAGGAGACCTGGGCGCCTGAGAGTGTCTGGGCGCCTGGGATGGTCTGGGCGCCCAGTTTGGGCGCCAGGGGTCCTTGGATGACCTTGTGTGCTCCCTGCTAATTTAGCTCCTTGAGCTTGATGAGCTTGACCGGGTTGACCATAGTGGGCTGTATTTGCTGGATCTCTTGGAGTCGGGCCCTTGGGCTTGGCCCATCATTTGCCCCCCAATGCCCTGTGTCCAATGGAACTTGGAGAGGAGGGCATTCGGTTGAATTTGAATTTTTCGTTGACCGGCATAACTGGAAGAACTTTGGGAGGCCAAAACAGCTGTTTGTGAGCCTTTTTTTGACCTTTTACAGCATCAATCATAGCCAAAGGCTATGTGTCTTGTAGAGCTCGTCAAGAGCTTTGATTTGATATATTGTAAGCCTCATTTCGAGCACCTTGGGTGAGCCGGAGCTGCCTTGGGCGAGCCTGGGGGTCTAGACGCCTGAGAGGTACTGGGCGCCTAAGAGGTGTTGGGGACCTGTGCTGGGTGCCTGAGAGGTGCTGGGCGCCAAAGAGGTGTTGGGCGCCTGAGAGGTGTCAAAAAAATAATGTTATTCCAAACATTAAAATATTTAACATGATTACCTGAAGAGAGAGACAAACTGCTTGCGCGAAAGCAAATGCAGAGTTTGAGGACTGCTCGTGAGAGAGCTACACCTTTTGAGATCGAGCTTTTGGCGACCCATGAGAGAGTCTTTAAGCTGGAGGTATGGGCTGCCTGCTTGAGAGCAGTGCAGAGGTAGGTGGGCTGCCTACTTGAGAGCAGTGCAGAGGTAGGTGGGCTGCCTGCTTGAGAGCAGAGCAGAGATATGCCAGGCTTTTTGGCGACCCTCGAGAGAGCTGCTAAGCTGGAGATAGACTACCTGTTTGAGAATAGTGTAGAGGCCAAGCTTTTTGGCGACCCGCGAGAGAGCCGCTAAGCTGGAAATAGGCTACTTGTTTGAGAACAGTGCAGAGGTAGGTCAACCTTTTGACGATTCGCGAGATGATTCACCTCGCCTAGACCTGTTGATTTCCTCAGCATTCATATATTTTTAAACTTTTGCCAATAGTTCTGACATGCTCTTTGGTGGTCGCTTCATTACTGAAAAAAGGAAACTCGATGAGCAGAGGCCTCCCAGGAAGGCGGTCATGGTGACTTTGTCATTGGGCTCCTCAATTTGGAGGACCTCCTCGTTAAAACAAGTGAGGTAACTCCTTAGACTCTCATCTCGATCTTGTTTTATGCTGAGCAGATGGGTGACAGGCTTCTGCTGGCGGTGTCCACCAATGAACTGTGTCACAAATGATCTGCTCAGTTCAGCGAAGGAGCCTATGGAGGCCGGGGTGAGTTTGGCGAACCATTGTCGCGCTGATCCCTTCAAGGTAGTTGGGAATGCTCTACACATGATTTCGTCGGGGACGTTGTGCAGCTGCATTAGAGTTTTGTAAGTTTCAAGGTGGTCGAGTGGATCCTTCGTTCCGTCAAAGGTCTCTACGGATGGCATTTTAAACTTTTGAGGAAGGGGGTAGTTCACCATGTCTGGCTTGAAAGGTGTGTCTGTTCGCCTTACGAGGTAGTCCACTGTCTCGGGTCCCTGCGTCTTCATGGCGTTGAAGATGTCACCCAATTGATTTTGTACCTCCTTAATTTTCTCATCCCAATGGTTGGGAGCTCCTCTGGAATGATCATGGCAATGGCTCCCATGCCCCATGCTTTGACTTTCACCCTCATCCTCTTGGAGGGGAAGGTCTCCACCGTGAGGAGCAGGAGCTGGAGGAGGAGGAGGTGGGAGTCCCTCATGGGGAGGTCCCCCATTCTGGGCGCCCAAAGGGGCTCCCATAGGCGGGGCACCCAAATGAACTCCAAAAGTGGCGCCATGATGGGGTGCCTCCATGTGGGGAGCTTCTTGACGCCCAAGGCGTGGAGCTCCTCTCACTTGAGGTCCAGGTTGTGCTCCTCCCTGCGCAGCAAGCATTAGTTGAAGGATCTGTTGGTTTTGGGCCACAAGCTCTTGCATGGTCTCCAGCATCTGCTGCGCACTTGGGACAGGATTAGCCGGTGGAGGAGCGACCTCCTCCTCTCGTGGTGGATTGTCTTCATGTTGGTTCATCGATCTGGTAGTGATTACCATCGATCCAATAGAGAAAGTAAAAAGGTGAGAATTTTGTCAGTTTCTCACAAACGGCGCCAAACTGATGATGCACAAATTGGGTTTGTACACCACCTGCCAAGTATGAATAATAAATGCAGTAATTAAAGTAGAGGGAGAGAGAAGACAAGAATTATAGTGGTTCGGTCAATGTGACCTACGTCCACTTTTGAATGGCAAAGAGTTGCCGGTATTTTATTGATTCCGGTGAGTAGAGTGAACGGAGAATTACAAGTTGGAGAGGGAGAGGAGTTTTGTGCTCTGTTGAATGTGATGCCCCCCAAGTATTGGTGGGGCTTACATTTTATAGTCGTCCCCTAACAGATTGGGGCGACTTAATAGTAACTAAATAGCTATTGTGGTGGAGCTGGCGACTTCTTCTCAACGGGCGAGACAGTTGCGGTGCTCTCCATGAGACTCGGTCAAATGATGAGGTAAAGGTTGATTGTTTCCAAGGTGGTGAATGTGAGGCTCCTGAGATGACCCTTACTCTAGGGCGGCGAGGAGGAGGGCTGGGCGCCTGATGAGGAGACTTGGGCGCCTAGGGAGGAGAGCAGGCCGCCTGAAGAAGAGACCTGGGCGCCTGAGAGTGTCTGGGCGCCAGGCCTGGGCACCTGGGATGGTCTGGGCGCCCAGTTTGGGCGCCAGGGGTCATTGGATGACCTTGTGTGCTCCCTGCTAATTTAGCTCCTTGAGCTTGATGAGCTTGACCGGGTTGACCATATTGGGCTGGATTTGTTGGATCTCTTGGAGTCGGGCCCTTGGGCTTGTAACATGAGTTGGGCCCTTGGGCTTGGCCCATCAGTGATTATGATGGTGGGTTTGAATGAGGCAGGTGGCGGTGGATTGAAGAAAAGGCAGAGAGTCGAAGCTGGAACGAAGACGAACGACGTGAAATACGAGTCTGCCAAAATTATGTTTTGATGGTTTAAAAATTACACTAACCTGCCCTTTACTTTCTAAAAATTTCAGTGGGGGCAAGATTGAGAAATTTTCAAAATTTTATCTACGCTCCAAAACTTTTTAAAATTCTAGTGAGGGCATTGTAAATCTGCCCGATTGTGTAATGAAATTGAGTTGAAATTATTGATTGTATGATAAATTAATCTTAAATTTTTTTACATCTGATTAATGTGACAAATTCTATTAATTTATTCAATTTCTTTCTATAATGTATTGTTTGAAAGTTGACTTTGATAAGTTTTGATGGATGTTAATCTGGCTAGCACTTGCGCCCCAAACACGTGCCAGTCCAAAGCACATGAAGAGGTACAAGGGCCATGCGATATGTGATCTGGTGAGATACACCCAGATGATCCTAGCTGCATTGCCAACTCACTCGCCCAACCCCAGGATAATAGCTCAAATCAGCTCCAACTATGGAAAGGCAGCTCCGCTTTATGGGGCATTTCATCTAAAAGTAGTTGAGGGAGCTCCAATGGTAAATGGAGCTGAAGGCCTACAAAAGAGAGAGGCAAGCAGGGAACCATGTAAATAATTCCTCCTAACTCAATTCCAATTAATCTCTTTTAGCCTTTACTGATTTAATCATCGGAGGGTTGATCCCTGGAGCCCCTCTGATCTTCGACTTCCTTGCAGGAGTTCGACGGGAATTATAAAGTCATCGAATAATCCACTAGTACTGCTTTTGGGATCAACAATTGGCATCGTTTGTGGAAAACACTTTCAAAAATTTCAAATCCAATGGCAGTAACGAGGGCATCAAAGGAACCGATGGTTGATTGGACAACTAAACGCTCTAGTACCCACCCAGTGGGACAAAGGGTTGTGCCCCCATCAGAAAGGAGTCTGCAAAGGTGAAGAGGTTGGAGAAAGAAATTGAGGAATTAAAGAAGCAAAGTCAACAAATTCTCCAACTTCTGGAGCAAGATCAAAGCAAGGAGCATGCAGGAGATAACCAGACGATAACCGGAGCCAAAACGAGGTTACTCGACCTCATATCAACTAACAATGGGAACGAAAGTTCTGATAAGTAAACGAAAAGTTAAGGAACGTCATCAATACAGTAAAAGCCCGAGCCCCTGAGGTCGGCGAGGTTTTAGTGCAGCATACTAAATCACCATTCACACAAGACATTGTGAATTACCCCCTACCAGAAAGGTTTAAGATGCCAGTTGCTTTCCCTTCAAAGGGGTTATATTGTGAGCTTTCCCAAGCGTAAGAGAAAAGTGTCGTGTTGTAACTCGAACAAAAAGTCCAAGGTCATCTCCTCATGGAAAGAATTGGAATCCAATGTGACAAAAAATAAAAGGAAAAAGCTATTTGAAGTTGAGAATTTTAAGAGTTAACTACTAATGAAATTGAAATTCAATAAATGAAAAATTGGATAACCTTCAAAATTCGTCCTGCCTATGAATAAGAGTTTCTAACCTAAATTTATAACTCATCTGCTTTCGTATTCAAACTACTACAAACGGATGATTTTCAACTAAAAACTTTGAAAGAACAAATGTAGCAATTGAAAGATTGTTTATGGTGGAAGAATCAATATCCTAAAGGTCGCAGAAAATACCACAATTATCTATACCAAAACTAATTGTATAGATAATCGGAAAATATGCAAACTAATTAGATTTTAAAAAATATAACACATTCAATCAATCACATAAACGTTAAAAGCCTAGTTTGGAGCGTACATCCTACTTCATAGGTTGGAACTCCATACTCAGATTATCCAAAGGAAGACTACTCAATCATGATAATGAAAATAACACAAAGCATTAAACAGAACATAATTAAATTCATAAAAGTAAAGATTGAATCGAAATTGATCGCTTGTATTGAAAAACTGAATGTAAATAACAAGGCTTAGAAAATAAAGACAATTGAATGTAAATATTGTTTGAACAAATAAAAGAACTGAACTTAAAAGAATAATAGTGCAAAACTCTGTAAAATAACCCTAAAACTCTCTAACGTAAAGAACAAGAAAAACTAAAAGAAAAAAACTCCTAAACATCTTCTACCCCCTTTGTATTCCCCAAAGGGTCTTTATTTATTCTGGTTGAAAGGAGAATCTTCAGATCTTTGGTAAATATCATCCCCAAAATTATCTACTTCTTTGATTGGTTGACAATCCTCAAAAGATATGGCAAGATCTAATCTTTAATTGAGCTTCCCGTGAAAATCTGTCTTGACCTACCTGTAGAACAATAAAAATTACTGGTAGAACCTCTGTCTGATAAAATCTCTGAAAGTACAGTGGCTTTTGCTACTGGTAGAACATATCTGATAAAAGTATTGTAAGATTTTCTACCGGTAGAACATGTTTAACTACCGGTAGTACTTCTCTGATAAAAAAGTACAAAGTATTATGAGTTTTCCTACCGGTTGAAGAAATGGAGAATAGCCCTCACAAAGGGAGAAAAGGGGAATCGAAGATCGGCTTCAAAGACATGCTCAAATGGAGAGTCTGGCTGGGGAACCCAAAGTCGAACCCTGGTAGGGAAGCCATAGAGTTCCCGGACGGTCAGCAAGTTAGCCACCGTCATTATGCTGGGAACCAGCAAGTCAACCCAAACAGACTTTATAAAAATCCCAGCACGCCTCCTAAAGGTTTTAATTTGATGTTGAGCATCCATGTGGAAGAGTTAAGTGAAAATGAAATGCGAAGAAGATAATGAAGCATGCAGAGTCCTGATAAACCTTAAATAAGGGAAGAGCCACTTTCTCTTAAGTGGATTTGAATGCAGGGTAACTGCACTTGGGGGGGGGGGGGGGGGGGGGGGGGGGGAGTATGACCGATATTCAAGGTATCATAAAGGTGAAGCGACATTAGTCACACCCTCTGGCGGCTTTGTAGTTGTCGCATAATGCAATTGTCACTCACATGTCGCTTCGAATGTCATGTGCAAGCCACGAGTTCATTCACCTTAGCTTGGGCCCATCATGGCCCAATTAAACGAGGACCAGGCCTCAAGTGAAACTTGGAATAATTAAAATTTTGCCTACGCGCCAAATTTTTTTAAAATTCTATTGGGGGCATTGTAAATCCACCCATGATTATGTGATGAAATTATTGATTGTATGATAAATTGATCTTAAATTTTTTTACATCTGATTAATTTGACAAATTTCTATTAATTTATTCAATTTCGTTCTATAAAGCATTATTTGAAAACTTTGATAAGTTTTGATGGATGTTAATCTGGCTAGCACGTGCACGCCAAAGCACATGAGGAGGCACAAGAGCAATTGGATATGTGATCTGGTGAGATATTCCCAGACGATCCTAGTTGCATCGTCAACTCACTCTCCCAACCCCAAGATAATAGCTCAAACCAGCTCCAACTATGGAAGAAAGGTTCCGCTTTATGGGGTGCTTCATTTGAAAAGTAGCTGAGGGAGCTCCAACGGTAAATGGAGCTGAAGGGCTATAAAAGAGGCAGGCAAGCTAGGAACCAGGAAAGTGAATCCTCCCAGCTCAATTCCAATTAAACTCTTTTAACCTTTACTGACTTAATCATCGAAGGGTCGATTCTCGGAGCTCCTCCGGTCTTCGATTTCCTTGCAGGAGCTCTGCGGGAATCACAGAGTCATCAAACAATCCATTAGTACTGCTTTTGGGATCAACAAATTTTATAAAACTAATGAACTAAAAATCTAATATTATTGATACCTTATTGAATGAACCCCACCAAATGAAATTTTTAGTTATGCTATTATTTGGCGCCTTTATAAGATCCTAGTTTTGTCCCTACTTCAAGGGTTTGATTTTATGTTTAATTATAAAGATTTTGAGGGATTGTTTACAAATTCTTTCTAAGAAATTAGGCTCATTTTGGCTCGACTTCAACTCTAATACTTTTAAGCTTTGCTTGAGTAATAATATAAAGTTTTGGAGTTAAATTTGGCTCGAAGTCCATATTAGCAACTTCTTGGTTAGACTAGACAGAATTTCAAAGGCTGAATGTTCTTATCTATCTTTCATTGTTAAGATCAGTTGGAAAAGTCTGTTTGGTGTCTATGATATAAAAAGTTTGTTTTGGCCTATTTTCAAAATAATGTAACTTTTATACACTTACAAAATAAAGTAGAGTAATGAAAATTCTCGGAATATTTTCAGATTCTAAATTTAGAAATGGAAAGATCGATGAAGTAGCTAAACAAAATAGATTGTGGATTTATTTATTTCTTTCTAGGACCATTTTGTAGCAGCTCAGGTAAATAGGCAGCAGGAGTTTCAACAGGGTATTGCTACTGAGACTAATCGATGGGCTGCCCCCAATCGTGGCTTTGTGGATGGAGCAATTGCTGAGGCGAAAGAAGCAGCCGGTATAGGAGTTGTTGTTCGAGATTGGAATGGTCGATTTGTAGCGGGTCTTAGCCGATGCATTCAAGGTATTACTAATGCTCTACATGCTGAAGCTTGGGCGGCATTCCTGGGTACTAAATTAGTAATTGATCTGGGTTGCCAAAGTATGATATTAGAAGGTGATTCAAAAGAAATTATTGAGGCGATCAAGTTGAGTCAGACCAACTTCTTTGAAATAGGACATTTTGTTGACCAGATTAAAGGTTTCGCAGAGGATGCAAATCAGTTTAATGCATCGTGGGTCCGAAGATCTAGGAATAGTATGTCTCATACATTAGCTAAATACGCTACTTAATGTTCTCAATGTATTGTATGGAGAGATGAAGAACCAGAATTCTTGGTTCCTGCCCTCCAAATGATATTTCTGTTTCTTAATCAATGAAAAAATCTTCATTTCGTTTCAATTTTTTTTTTCCTTTCTAACAGTTGCCTATAAGGATTATGCGTAACAATTTTGTACACAACACGAATACGAATGCAACACGAAATTAGTAAGTTAGGTTGAATAGTTCTCGACAAAAATTCAAAAACGGCACGACCCGTTAACACGACAAAAAAAATGTCATATTAAATGTTCGAATAATTTGATTTTGACATGACGGCTGGTTTGATTGATGTTATATGAAAAAAATGTCTAATATTTTATTCATCTTTTGATCATGTATCGTATGAGTCATTAAAATAGAATTTTTAACGTTGTTTTGTAAGTATAGAGATCAAGTGGATTTTCGGTTGGCAGCAAAGCTTGGTTGCTAGAAAAAAGAAAAAAAAGAATACAAGTTTCAGAATTTTGGTTCACGAGTTTTACCTGTTGATCCTACTAGGTTTCGATTTTTAGTATTGATAATTTCATGGCTTGTGTCTAAGGTTAGAGATATTGGAGACAGAGCTACATCAAAACCAGAGCATGGAAGTAAAACTCAAACTTGAACACGTCACAGCAGCAATCAAGTACAATGTTCTTTTGATAGAATTCAACCTTGTTGGAAGACTTCAATACCTAACTGATCAAGACATCTTAAAAGAGTCAATATAATGTTAGGTATATGTCCCTAGGTTGACTACCAGGTCTAGATGAATAATAGTAGACAAAATCCAAAAGGGGTAAAATTGGAAGACTGACACTCGACTGACGACAGTGTTTTATCAGATTTACTTGGGGAGAGAGGTAACGAAGATCAAACGCTCTGACAACAATGGGACGGTGTTCACTGGGCCAATCTTAGGTCCTCGACTTACCACAGTTGATTTAGGGCAACCAAATCTAACTATTAACTAGTGCTAGTTTGCTATTATACATATATATTATTTGATGTTGTAAATATGCGTGATTGAGCAGAAGGTCTGATTGTTCGAATAGGCTTAGGATCTGAGCTATTAGGCTCGTGAATATTTAAGTGAAAGCTTTATCTGGGGAAACTGATAAGTTGCACAACGAAAGTATAGTGGTTCACCAGCTCGGGAGTTCGGTTAATCCACTCTTTAATGAAGTCTCTTGCTCCTTTTCCTTTATTGATGGTAAATGAAACTAACAGAGAATTTCTGTTACAGCTAGGGTTCAGCCTTCAATGGAAGCATTGTACAATATTTATAGTCCAATCTCTATCTCTAAGGGATTTGTTCTGAGATCGTTGCCTTTAATTCGTGATATCTCGCTTAATTTTTGGGAGGAGATCTTGGTTAGTTGAGAGTTTGGAGTCTTGATTATAGTGTTCCCTTGTTTTGTGGGAGCCTACTAATAGCCAGTTGTCTCCTTCATGCTTCTTATTCTGCTTCATTTGCGGCGAGCTTGGGGTCCGAACCGCTGAGCTCAGGATAGCTGTCCTGACCTCTATATCCGACCTCCTTTCCCGAGCTCATACTTAATTAAAATTCTTTCTAGGTATCATCAATTCCCCCTCAGCCCTTGGGCCAAGCTGGCATGGGCAAGGGCTAAGCTGCACTGGAATCGAGTCAGACCTCCATACGGCGACCTCAACCTGCGCGTGAACAGGTTTTTCTGACGGCTTTGGGCAATCATTCTTTTCCTCTTTTCCACACACGTTCTCTGCTTTCGAGGCCCACGTACCAAAGGCTTTAAATGCTTCTGCACTGATGGGAAACGACTCACTTTACCCTTTGAATTTTCCCCCCAAGCTTTCCCCTTTCTTCTTCCTTGCGATTTTTGGTTTCTCCCACTCCATTAGAGGTCTTAGGGTTTCGCTGGGCATCATTCTTCCTCGAATTGGTATGCAAGGCTCGCTCTCTGTTTCTCATTTAAAGTTCTGGTTTGTTATTCGCCCGTGATTAGGTACGTTTCCTGTCCCTTACGTGTTTCTTCGTTCTGGATCCCTTAAATCTGAGGTGGTTACTGCATTTCTGGACTTTTCGATTCTGCTAGTTTAGGAACCGAGGTCATTCCTTGTCTCGTCTCCCCCTCTTTTTGGACCCCTATTCCACCGCTAGAATCTTTCTTATTGAGCATAGATGCGTCGACCCCAGGGTTCTCAGGGAGTATTTCTCAGAGGTTTCACCCCTCTATAGGTCTTTTAAACTTCCCTTCTCTTGCCCAGCTATATCTGTTTCTTCCGAAGCCACAGGTTCGTCTATTTCCCTTATGAGAGACAGGTCCCTCGAAACAGAGGACACTGATTTAGGAGATATAGGAGATGACATTGATAACTTCCTTGATGTTGGCTCTGTCGATGTCGAGGAGGATATTGAGGAGCCTCCTTCTTTGCCGTCCCCAATGCCTAAGAACCCCAGTAAAGGTAAAGTCAATGTGAGTGGCTTGGGGATCTCAAGTAGTGCTGAGCTCGTAGGTGCCAGTGAGGTCTCCCCCTCTCAACTGAAAATCCTAGCTGCCCGTTTTGGTTTTCCTCAGGGCATAGAGTTCTGATGTCCAGACGAATCTACTCGATATGACTCCGAGGTCCCTGAGATGACCTATTTTTTTCGTAGCCTCTTCGAGAACGGGCTCAGGTTCCCTGTGCATCCCTTTATCAAGTTCGTCCTTCAACACTTTAACGTCTGCCTTGCCCAAATCTCTCCCAACTTCTGGGGGATCTTGGTGGGTCTTCTGGTCTTTTTCAAGAGAAACAAAATTGGAACCCCAACTCTTCCGCTACTCATGAAATTCTTCAATGTCAAATTCAATCCGGACGAATTTTTATACATTTCCAAACGGGTGAAGACCCCAGTCCTGATTACTGACCTGCCCAACTCCCATAAGAACTGAAAAAAACAGTTTTTCTTCGTGTCAGGGAAAGCGTGGGAGTTTAACCCCAATGACGCCACTGACTCGCTTCTGGTCCCGCGCTCCTGGGCGGGTCCTGACAACCTAGGTAAGCTTAAGGTTCTGAAAATGGGCCTCCCTCTCCTTCCTTTTATTGCTAGATGCTGAGCTGATTTCCTTGATGTCCTAGGTTTTCGTCCAGAGCAAGGAGCTGAGGATAGGAGGGTTCTGCTCACCTACAGAGACTGGAAACCAGAGAGATACTCCACCCTGATCGACCATTCCGAGCTCATCAGACTAGGTTTTAGACCTCTTGAGGTGAGGATTGAGGCTCCCATTCCCCTTTCTATAGCTAGAGTTGAGGAGGCGGCAGGTAACATTTTTGTTTTCTGATGCAAACTCATTCATCCTCCTTCCTTTCTTAACTCCTTTAAAGTCTATCTACCCTGATTTTTCAGGATCTTCTTCAATGGAGCCCACGGCAAAGGACCGCCAAACAAAGGTGAATCTGTTGAAAAAGGACAGGAACAAGGGTAAGCGTAAGGCAGAGGTTGGAGTAGGCAATGGCACTGCTACTCCAGCCAAGGCACCAAGATTGAATGTGCCCCCCACTTCTCCTCCTTCTTCTCAGATGATCCTCCTACCACCGCCGAGCTCTCCGAAGGTCGCACAAACCTCTCTCCCTCAAAAGATTTTTCCTCCATCTTGAAATTTCAGTGGGGACAAGTTTAAGAAATTCTTGAAATTTATAAAATTACACTTAGGTCCCAAAATTTTTTAAAATTTCAGTGGGGTCAGCTGCCCCCATACTAAATCCGCCACTGTGTGTATGTGTGTGCATTTTTTTAAATAAAAATAAAAAAATGGATATATTTTATGTTATTTGTGTTTGTTTTAACACATGGCGTGTATACCATAGTGACATGGTGTATAATATGTACACTAATTTCATATAAGGATAAAATAGTAAATTATGTATGTATATTATTGACTCTCCTTCCATTTTTTCAAATGTACCATACACAAAAAAATTAATCATTTTTATTTTTCATCCATTCAACCAAACACAAAAGAAAGAAAGTGTATAATTCTTACTTTCCTTCCTTAGAGCATCTCCAACTCACTCTCTATTTCTTCTTTTTTAGCTATTTTAGCTAGCCAAACACACAAAATCGTCTCCAACCCACTCCCTATCCCACTCTTTATTTCTCATTTCACTCAAATGGCTCTCCAAATGTGGAGAGTCATTTAGCCTCTCTAAATTCTCTCTCTACCTCTTTTTCTCTCTATCTCTCTCTATATATATGTTGTACTCCTTTTAAATTATTGGAAGTTAATGAAAGTTGGATGTAGTGGTTAGCTAAAATAGAGAGTATAGTTGAGTAAATTTATAAAAGTGGCTAGTTAAAGTAGATAATTTAATATTTAAATATATTTTGACTATCTATTTTAGAGAGGTGGGTTGGAGATGCTCTTAGAAGATAGAAAATGTATATTTCCTATTTTCCATTTCTCATTCTTTCTATCTCTCATTTTTTTCATCATTCCTATCAAATAGAGCATTAATATCCATTTAGTTACATCATTTCTTTTATGCAATACAATCGATAAGAAATCTATACTAATAAGATAGAACCCAATTTGAATTTTTTTTCACTTTAAAATTTAATTCAATTTTAATTCATTTGGAAAAGCACAAGGACGGCTCAGATTAAATCCACTTTTAATTCAAAGGTCCAAATTTCATCTCAATTCTTTCAACATAATCCAATGGCTCAAAATTCATCCCATACAAATGCCAAATCCCGCCCAAAAATTAAACCCACTTACACGTTACCCAACTCCTACACGCCTCCCATCCCCAGGCAGACTCTCTCTCTCTCTCTCTCTCAAAAGACTCCAACCCACTGACTACCACCAAAATTCATCTCTCTTTCTACATGCCTACCACCATCTCTCTTCTACCTCTCACCTTTTGCTCTTCTCTGCCATGGCTCAACCCACTGACTACACAACCCAGGTATATATATCTCTCTCTCTTTGCCATACCTCTCTTCCTTCACCTCACGCGCACACACACACACACACACACATACACATACACATACACATACACAGACACATACACATACATATACACACAAACACAACAACCCACGCACACATAACACGCTACAGATCACCCTCGCTCACCCACCCACCCACCCAATGCAGAGGCACATACACATAGCACGCATCACACTCACTCACACACACACACACAAAACACTACACACAACAGCACACAGACACACAAAACACAGCATACACATTCTGTGTTAATATTCTGTGTTAGGTTTTCTAATTAAGAGCTCAGTTTTGTAATATTGAATGTTAGGTTTTTCAAATTGGGGTTTTCCATTCAATAGGGTTTGTGACATTTGCAAATTTGGGGTTTTTAATGAAATAAGGTTTGTGACAAATTTGGGGTTTTTAATGAAATAAGGTTTTAATGAAATAAGGTAATATTGAATGTTAGGTTGTATGCTAACTGTTTGTCAAAATGCGTCACTCATAAATTAATGGTTTGGAAAGTTTAACACCCTTGGAAACTACTATTGGGATCTATTTGAGTTTGGTGATTTTTTATATCCCTCTTAGATATTGTTGTAGTTTAAGACTTTTAAGTAGTGTAGGTTGTTCAATTAAATCGACTTTAAGACAATATGGTTTTTTAATTGGTGAAATAAGGTTTGTGACAAATTGGATTTTGTATGCTAACTATTTGTTAAAATGCTTCACTCATAGATATATTTATATTAATGACAAAGAAAAAGCACTTTATTTAACTTTGAACTCTTTGGATTTTGTATGCTAACTATTTGTTAAAATGCTTCACTCATGGACAAGCGATTTTATTTTTTTTGATCTTTAGTTCGATCTTTCTTGGTTTTTTGATTTTCTTATTTTTGTTTGAATGGGCTTTTTAATTAACTTTCAACTCTTTTGTTTGTTTTTACATATTATAATTTGATGCTTACTAATTGCTTCTGGGTCGGGTAGCGGCATGTCTGATTTATGGGTACTAAAGGAGATTGAAAAGTTTGAATTTAAGTGAGTAAAAAGTGAGGAGGTTGGAGAAAATAAGAATATTCCCTATGGTTCTGTCTTTTGTTAACTTATTACTCCCTTAAGCATTTATTCTGCATATTTTTTGCTCTCAGGAAATTAAAATGGAATTTCATGAAGTCTCTGAATTTGAATAATTATGTGCTCTTAAATGGATTATACTTTCTCATACATCTGAAGTTGTTTATAAAGTTGATTGACCAAACCAATGATCTCTTGAAGTACTTGGTTCCTTTCTTTTGTGATCTTTGGACAACTTTCTTTGCTTACTTGGATCTTTGTCAAGGAGCTGTCAAGGGATCAATTTAGGAATAAAATGGAGTACTGTAGTTGCTATTCAATAGTTTATGCATTTAAAGTACTCATTTTGTTTTTAAATTTTGAATTCCTTTGTGGCATTTGAACTCATGCGACTTACTTAGTTGTTTTTGGTCTTTTTAAGTAGACTGCTTATGATTTGACTGCAGTAATATTATCGTGCAAATGCTGAAAATATGATATTGAATGCTATTGAAAATATGTTAAAATTATTCTTAAATGCCAAAATTTGTTTGACAGATTTATGACGATCTATGATTTTATGTGTATAAAGATGTTTATGACTATTATAATTATGAAGCTGGTAAATGATTGGGTAAACAGTTCTATTAAGGCAACACTGTTATATAATTGTGAGTTCGGTGAAAAGTTTGATCTGTATGAATTTTAATTTGGAGTTTGTAAACATTGTAGCAGTGTTGTTTTGTTTTGTAATAGTTGTATGTTCAAACTCGGGTTTTCCATGACATCGTGTTAATTTAATCATTTATTTTTTATGGGTATTTTGATTGAATGCTAGAGTTATGGTTTTGAAATTGAATGTTTGAGTTGTTAGGGTTTTATTAGTATAGATTGATATTAATTGTTGTATGTATTTAACGTGAAAAATATTAGTCTTGAGTGGCAACCAATTTTCTTTTAATTGTATGTTAACATGAATGATTTTGTTTGCAGTCTCAATTTCCTATTAAATTTGTGTTATTCCAGACCAAAAAAAAAAAAAAATCTTGATATTATCATTGAAATGCTACTAAGGCAAAATCTTTGAATGTTATATACTGTATGGTTTTGGATTTGATGGTCAAAGTATTGATGCTCACTTTTAGTTATAAACTTCAATTATTAACTCAAGTAGTTGGACATTTTGAACCAGAGGCCTTGAAACATTTTTTATTTTAATGATTGATTTCTTGTGTTTTACTCTTTGGTAGTTTTTTTCTACCCACTTTCAAACCTTTCTCTACTCGTCTTTGAATATTTTCTCCCCTGCTCATAGTATAGATATATTATTTTTTATTACAATAATGGTCTTTCACTGTAATAGTGATACGATGCTGCATATGAAAAATATAAATTGGACACTAAGGTGCGTGGGTGTTCGGCGTATTTTCGAATTGCGGGCGTGTCAAAGTTTAGGTGGACTTAAAATCCAAACACGAACGATCTGACATATTCGAATCGATGTGAGGTTTTAAATCCTGACTGTTCAGACAAATGTAGCGAGGCGCAATGTTAACTCTAGGTTCTTTTTTATGCCTTTGAGCTTCAAGGACTTTAAATAATTTTATCAAATAGAGACGTATGAACGACACCGTAAAGTAAACAGCGGGAATGCAAAATAACAAATAAATTAAATTTGAATTTGGAAGACGAAACGAATATTGAACTTAGCATTAAACGAAAGTAGTAAAAGATCATCGGAGTGATGTACTATAGAAATAGTAAAATTTCTAGGAAGCAAGAGACGAGTAAAATTGCTAGGAAGCAAGAGACGAGTAAAAAGGTAGGCTGGCTCTGTGAAGATTTTTTGTGATTGATCGTGGGATTCTTCCTCAGTGGCTTGCCCCGCCCTATTTATAGAGATGACTCTCAACCGTTGATTTATCTTTTTCGGCCATTACTTGTGATCATGACTTTGTCTGAATGTGTGCTGAATCATTTTTAACTGGCGGCTCATGATGTCACGTTTTCTCGTTTCTTTTGATTCTAAAAGTCCTATTCTTCTAACCGTTCTGTCAATTGTGGACTCTCATAGATTCCCTTGTGACCGTCAGATCCCTTCCACATGTCACCCTTTGATTTCACTATTTTTGGGTGTAACCATTGCACCCCAAAAACGATGCAACTGAATACTCTATATTTAGGGTGACGTTTTGGCTCTTTGAATTTAAACTTTTGTCGCTACACTGACCCCACTTAGTTTTCATACCGCTGTTGGCTGTGAAGCTCGAAGATTGCGGCTAAAGTTCCATGTGTAGTCCTTCAGTCTATCTTTAGTCTTTTCATATCTGCAAGAAATAACTGGCACGCGATTCGTCCATATCTTTTAATTATCGTTTCAGCACGTTCTCTGCGCCTATATAATCCGTTTCAAGATGTAGTCATTATTCTGACTTTCCTTCATCTTCCTCAACAATGGAGGCTCCTCATGCTACACCTCTTGAAGTGGCTCTTTCATGAGTGCAAACTACCCAATACACTCTTCATACCTTCAACCCGCTTTCTGATTCTTCTTCATCACCAGAAATGGCCCTTGGACCAGCCTTCAAAGAGATCCCTTTAGAATGCAAGTAGTCTTTGTAATGCATGATGGATTGTATTTGTTAAAGGCTAATCAAATAGCAGATACCGTGTTTGTTAGCGGTACATTAGACATTTGGTTCAAAGATGGATTTTTAGCCAAAAGGTTTCTTATCGTGGACTTCCAACCCAATAAATGTTGCAATGTGTACCGACTTTCCAAAAACCCTAATGAAAAAAGGAGAATAGAATGATCATTATCAAGGAATATCTATTTCGACGTTTAATTTATAGTAATAAAAATTTATTCCCCATCACAAAGAATGTCCAATCCCATTAGTATATTGGAGGGACTCAAGGCGGCTCAGCAGACCCCAAGGCGACAGGTGTACAGGTGTACCTGTTATGAAGCCGTAGAGCCGATGCCGAGGAGTGGGGCCAGCGCTGACAACAAGGAGGAGAGCCGACAAAGGATGGTTTCGTGGAGCCGAGTACAAACTTCTGACACCGGCAATTAATGCGGTGTGACTCAGCATTTATGGAGACGTGAGTGACTCAGACAGAGCATTTAATGAGCCTCTGCACCCTCGAAGACCTAAACTGACAATCATGAGTGGGTGCATTAATGACTGAGATACCGAGCACAGAATTAGGGGTGCTTGCCCCCTAGACGCCGACTACTCGGGAGTAGGTGTCAGACGCCGTTCATAGGCACTCGAGTACTCAGAGGTAGATGGAGGTCCTCAGCGTGGCCCCGAGGGCTAGTCTCATCCTCCAAGCATTAATGACACGGGAATCCAGGTAGGAATCACTCATTGCGCATGGGTAATTGTGAAGGGAATTAAATGCTGAGATGGCCTCTATGTCAGAGCAATCATTTCAAGTCCAGGTATAATACCCCTCAGAAAAATGAACTAAGGTACGCAAAACTCGATTGAGAACACATTCAATTGAGCTTCATCCTCCCTCTCTTACTCACTTAAGCTTCGGAGGGGATAAGCCGGGCGTGCGCTTGGCTCCCTTTTCCTAACCTTGTGGTTGTTTCAAGGTTCATCAGCAGCTCAATCGCTATCTCGAATTGATTGCAGGAAATATCCCGTGCAATTTGGCACCGTCTGTGGGAACATACAACCTTTCCCTTGTAGCGGTTGCATCATTGTGAACACACGATCCCAAGATGAGGGGGTAGGCAGTTTACGCATGAGAAACATGGAGGCTACCCGCCTCCCGGTGGTTACAGAATTTGGCCCGGTGGGTCAATCAGCTGGGGTTGAGCGTTCTTCACAACGGACATTCCCTGTGGATCAAGGTCCAGGGGGGCAAGGCCCCTCAGCTCGTGACATCGTGGAAATGGTGGAGAAACATATGGAGAAACGCATCAAGGAACTTGAAAGAGACAACGCCAAGGTGCGGCATAGGCTCAGAGAGTTCGAGCAGTCAGCAAATGCCAGCTGGCGTACCCGAGAACCAAATGGTCGAAGTTCTAGCTGAGGGGAGTCCAGGAGGGCGAGGCCTGAAACCCCTGAGAGGAATCGGCGCAGACGCTCAGCCGATAGACAAAATCCACGAAATTGGGGGAAGCATGCGCCCGCTGAAGAGTCCGGAGAAGATCGCCACGGGACAAGCGTTTCACAGTGGGACCCCCGCCGTGGGATTCCTCGAGATACCATGGCAACGGGATCTCAGGCGGAGTCTATCGCGAGGGGGCCGAGGGAAGCTAGAGACCCCCGAGAGTACCCTGACGACAGGCGCCGGGAACCGCAGCCCGGGGGAGATGACGGGGAGCAGGTCTCTTCTCCTTTTGTGCGGTCTATTAGGGAAACTGGAATGCCGAAGAAGTTCGCTGTCCCCCGATTCAAGGTGTATGATGGGAGAACCGATCCTGAGAGTCACCTTCGGCATTATAGGCAACTAATGTCGATTTATGACACCGACCAGAGGGTGTTATGCCGAGTTTTCCCCATGAGCCTGAGAGATACCGCTATGAAGTGGTATGAGAGTTTGGCCCCGGAGAGCATCAAGTCTTGGAAGCAAATGGCCGAGCTCTTCAAGGCGCGGTTCATCACCAGCACTAAAAGGCCGAAAGACATTGGCGCCTTACTGACACTTAGGCGGAAAAACGGGGAGTCCCTCCAACAGTATGCAATACGGTAATGGGAGGAGGTTAACGAGGTGGACTCGTGCTCGGAGGCGATGGCCGCAGCGTCTTTTCGGCTGGGGTTGTCCCGGGACACCGGCCTCTACAGGTCTCTTACTAAGAAGGTTCATGAGGACATGAAGGACCTGATGGCGCGCATAGACAAGTATGCACGAGTTGAGGAAGAGACCGCTGCTCCCGAGAACAGAGCCTCAGTGCCGAGGAAGAGGGAGATAGAACAGCCATCTCGGAGGAGTGCACCCACTTCGCCACCGAACCGTTTGTCCTTCCAAGGGGTTAACACGGTTTTTAAAGAAGCTATTTACAGGATGCTGAGGAAGATAAGGTACCAATCTTATTTCAGGTGGCCCCCAAAAATGTTAGGTGACCCGGCCACGAGAGACCCAACAGCCAAATGTTCATATCATAGAGATTTTGGCCATATGACTGAGGACTGCAAGGCGTACAAGGCCTTCCTCGAGCAGTTGGTCCGGGATGGCCACCTCGGAGAGTTCATTGACCAGAGGCCCCGCCAGAGGGCGGCTGAGGAGAGGGCGGAGTCCCCTTGAGAGGTTGTTCCTGTAATTAACGTTATACATGCCTGCACGGTTGAAAGGCCGACGTATAACGTCCTCCGGGCTGAACGCAAGAGGGTTTCGCAAGCGTTGAAGGTTGAAGAAAGTGAGTGGGAAGGACAATCCTCCAAGAGGCCCCGGCGGGATCACGAAGTCATCAGCTTCTCCGACGCAGACTTAGGGGGAGTGGCCCTGCCGCATGATGATGCACTTGTGATCACTTTGCGAATTGACAAATATGATGTGAGGAGGATCCTAGTAGATTCCAGGAACTCGTCCGAGGTAATGTATGACGACCTCTTCTGGAAGTTGGGCCTGACCCGCGGGGACTTGAAGCCTGTCCAGACCCCCCTTTCATTGTAATTTTTTCCTTAATGCATCAAGTGTTGGCTTTTTATTTTTGTGTTACTACGCCTATAGGGACGAGTGTGATCTTTTTTTTTTTTTTTTTCATTCTAGACTTGATTTGTAAATAATTTGAAAAAAAAATTTCGGCTTTGGGTTTGAATTTTCGTCATGTGTATAGTGTTCCACTTTAGTTTTCAGGTTGAATTTTTTTGGAAGTATATATTTTGTTTTGAAAAGTGTTTGTTTAGAGCTTTTAATTTCCCAGAACTATAATATGGTATATGGTGATTGAGTTGGTTTTCCATTATGTTGATTCCCATAATTATTTTCCCTTTTTAATATGGTAGTTCATATTTATGATTTTATTGTTATCTTAGTTGAGATTTATATTGTGTGTTATGTGGTGAGTTCAGTAATTGGTTTGAGCCTTATTTTTACTAATAAATAATTTTTTTTTGTTACATAGTACCTTCAGACATGGGTTTGTTGCTATTGACTATTTTTTTTTGAATTATGTGGATTCCAACTGACGAGAAAAGCAAAGGGACATAAGTTTCAGATTTTTGAGTATACATGTAAAGCATGCTTGGGATTTTTTTTTGCGACTTTACATTCAGAAGGCGTTGATCTCAATCAAACAATATTGTGGTGGTGGTTGTTAGCAATCTTATTGATATGTGTTTTTTGGTTGTCGCTCTTTGCTAAAGAAGATGAAGTTGAAGAGAATTATTTCTCTTTGTACACGTGTGTTTTGTGTGTGTCAAGTTTGTTTGTGTTTTGTTTGTTCCGTGTATAATAAGTTGAACTAATCACACATGAGGAAATGTTGTTTGATGAGAATTGATGGTTGGATTTGGAATGGTGATTTTGGGAAAAATAGAGTTGAATTGTGATGATTATTATGTATGATTGCAATGGTTATATGTTTGTTTGAATTATGATGTTATCTTTGACTTAGGTTGGGTAATTTTTTCTTGAGATTGATTATGCAATGGTCTATAAACAGGTTGAGATTTTCTTAAGTTTTTATCTATAGAGGAAATCTAAGCGGGGGCTTGATTGATTTTAATTTTTTCAATTAAAACAAATGAAGGAAAATTGATTTCAAATTGACGGATTTTTTAGTTAGTAAAGTGCCTTTAGACATGGTTTAATTTAATTTTCGTTATCCCGTGCCTTCAGGCACGGGCAATTACTAGTTATTAAATATGACTGAATTGTTTTTTTTTTTTAATGACTAAAGTGAGTGAAATGGACAAGAATTAAAATACAAAACAACCAGGTCCACATTGTGTTATCTTTGGCCCACAATTTTGGACTAATTGTGGTCCCCATATCCCCAGTCCCCACAATTTGATCAACAATGGCAGGCATACTGTAAGAATTTTCTTCAATCGAGAACATGAAAAAAATAACTTGCTAGAAAAAGGCACAATAGACAGTGACCTGCAAGATATCATCAAACAAGTCAAGTAGTACCAACATATTTCCCACATATTGGCCGGATGAGTGATGATTGATCACCCTCATCATCCAAGTGCAAGGATCATCAATTTGATTTTGACTATATTTATCATGTACAATAAAATTTACTAGCAATCAACATTTGGTCTAAAAATTTTGCCTTTTTGAGATTAAGGGTTCAAATCATTTTTTCCTCTCCCCTCACCCAAAAAAAAAAATTATAAATAAAAATAAAATACCGTATCCAAATCTCAAGTAATGTAATAAATTTGTTTAAATTTCTTCGCCTTTAAAAAAGATCTTAATTGAGTCTCCACAGTCATATAATAATTTTTTTTTTTTTTTTTCGACGTGGGAGTGATCAAAATAAGATTAGCATCCGAATGTTTCCAATTTTCATGATTAAACTTGATGACTCGATAGAATGGTGCAATAGTCTACTAGGAATTATCCTAGAAAGATAACACCTTAACGTTCTTCTCTCCCTTAAACTTCGACGCAATGTCCTGACGTGCCCTTCTAAAACAATCCTCAATATATATAATAGGGTTAATTATACTAAAGGTCTCTAAAATATATAATTTATTTTATTTTAATTTTTAATATTTTAAAATTATAAAATTATTTTATTATTGTATAAAGATGAGTGTCATTGTGTAGTAAATTATAGGCTCATAAATAAAAAATTATAACCACAATTTTATATATATATATATAATATTTTTTTAATAAGATTGATTTATAACTCTTTTAAATAATAAAAAACACATCAGACTCAATTGTAAGTGACGATATTTAATCTTATTTTTGATTAAAAAATTTAACTATTTTTTATTTAATGTATATTAGTTTTTAGTTTTTTATGTTTAATAAATTTTTAAATATTAAATATAATTTCTATAAATATAAATTTATGAATACTTACCATCAATTAAAAGTAAAAAACTTAAACGTGTTAATATGTCCATCCTAAAATTTTTGGGCAGGGAGGATTATTTTGTGTATAAATTACGCGGTCTAACAAGCATCACATGATTATGCCATGCTGATGACGTGATTCAAACAAGCGTTCCCGACATCGCTCACAACAACCAATCGAACGGTTGAAAAACAATGTCAAGAGAGAGAGAGCAACAACCGAGAAAAGAATATATACCCAAGTCCATAGAGACTACAGGGGTAAAGCGGCTTTGGAGTTAGCGATTGCCATCACTTTTACCTGTGGAATGGAGGGAGAGAATAAGAGGAAGAGGACGGCTGAGAACGGCCAGGTTAACTGCACCAGTGAGGGGGAAAAGGAGGAGAGAGAATTGGAAGGAGAGAAGGCGGAGGCGGCACCGACAGAGGAGGAGGTTGACGAGTTCTTTGCGATTCTGCGGAGGATGCACGTGGCTGTGAAATACTTCGAGAAGGGTAACCCCAGCAACGGTAACGGCGATGGGCGCACGTTAACGGAGATCTTAGCGACGGAAATTGACGACGTACAAATGAATGACAAGAACGTTGACGGGGGTTCAGTGAACGGTCTTTTAGATCTGAACGCCGTTCCCGAGGACGAGAGCAACAATGTTTAAGGCGACTGGTCTAAAATGCCCATGTGATACACGTTAGAGTTGGATCTTGTACAGTGTTCTTTGGCATTTACTGAAGGACTCTAATGTAAGTCGGGTAGTGTAAAAAATTAATGATTTCTATTTTTGTTGTCTAATTTTCAATCGAGTATATTATCAAGTGAAAGCTGTTTTTTTTTTTTTTTTTGGAAAATATTATATATCTCAAATTTGTAATTCAAATATTTATCCCAAATAGAGAAGGACCATTAGATTAATTAAATGGATCCCATTAATTTTTTTAAATGGGATCCACTGATCCAATGGTTCCCTTTCATTTGAGATAAAAATTTAGATTATAAATTTAAGATACATAGCATTACTCTTTTTTTTTTTTTTTTTTTTTTTGGCCGAAAGTGTAACTGCTGCTAAAGAAAAGTGTAACTTCACTTTAAAATACTAACTTTTTGACTTAAAGTTACAAACTTTTCAAGGTAAATTGTTTTGGTTTTTTGGATGTGTAGAATCGATTTTAAATCCCCCTAATTCTTTTACCTAAAAAATTATTTCTAAATTTCAACAACTGTATTGTTACGTTCATTTCTAACTTTTTTATTAGAACTTAACCTTCAAATTTTATATTTTGAATTAAAAGACAGTAAACTTAAATGGGTTAATTGCACGTGAAGTCTTTAAAGTATGAGATTTGTCTTATTTTGGTCTCTAATATTTTAATTGCATTATTTTAGTTCATGAACTATTGAATATATTTGTATATGATCCCTTAAGCAGACAACGTTCAAATTGCTAACGATTTTTTATCATAAATTTGTCACGTGATACTTAAATACGGACAAAAAAATAATTTGGAAAACTCTTGACCAAATTTTTACTCCAATTTTGGTCAAATAGCTACTCAAATTACATTTTTTTGATCATATCTTTTTCAATTTTGGTCAAAAACTATCCATATTACACATTTTTTGTCAAGAGTTACCCAAATTTTATTAAAGAGTTATCAAAATTATTTTTTGTCCATATTTAAATATTACGTGACAAGTTTGTAATTAAAAATCGTTAGCAATTTGGACGTTATCTGCTTCAGGGACCATATAAAAAATATTCAATATTTTATGGCCCAAAATGATAAAATTGAAATATTAAAGACTAAAATGAGACAAATCTCATACTTTGAGAACTTATAATATAATTAACCCATATGTGAGAACAGTAGGTATTGGGTTGGACTAATTAGGGGCGAAGGGAGGGGCCATGGGGCAATTGCTCCCACTGCAATTTCAAAAAAATTTGTAGTTAGTTTAAAATTTTTGATAAATTTTAAATTTTTTTAAAACTCAACTTCGTACAATATTTTTGTAAGGATTTCAGTAAGATTTATTCATAAATAAAAAAATTACTTAAACTTTGTTCATGTGACTCAATCTCACAATTATATCTCTAGTCACTAGTTCTTTTTTTTTTTTCATATGTAATGTGACATGTTAATTTACCAATTATGTTCATCTAAATTCGATTAGCCAAATATAATTTTTTTTTTTTTAGATTTTTATCGATTATTGAAGTCTAAACCCGTTCTATTATATTTCATGGATTCAAAATTAAATATAGATTAGATTCAAAACGAAATTTAAAATTGGATTCAGATTTAAATCCCTCGAAATTTGATTCAAATATGACAATCAAACGCTTACTAGCCATCGGTTCGTGGGTTTGCAAAACATTATTTGGGCTGATCCAATCCGTTATCCGTAACCTAATCCATAGACCAATTAGTGAATGATTTTGTTTACGTAAGAAACAATGGATGTAATCATTAGTGCACATATTAGGAGTTGTATACGTATCCAAAAACAAAATTTCGGTATTGTATCGATATTTATTATATTTGTCGATATTTTTATTATTATTGCGATATCAAAAAAAATAATAAAAATAATTATCACAACAGTAATAAAATGACTCACAAAAATGATAAATCACTAATAAAAATGATAATTTTTTTGTACCGAAGAAAAATAATAAAAATATTTATCACAAAAATGATAAATATTTTTGATTATAAAAATATCTTTTAAAATAGTAAATTTTTATAGAGGGTACCCAAATTTTTTTTTTTTTTTGGGTACGGTAATCAAGTCCATATTCGTAGAAAGCTGATATGATCAGATAGGCTTTCATTATTATGGAATTGTCTTTTTTTTTTTGTCCTGGCTATTTTTTTATTTTTTTATTTTTTATCAGATGTCCTGGCTTTGTTGAGTGTTTCAAATGCTACACTTCCTTTGTACGAGTCTATGATATAGTGTCTAATCTTATTTTCGACGTGTTGATATCTATTATTGACACTGTTTTGTCTTATATAAAAGCATTCATTCGTGCTTTTCAATTATTGAAAGAGTAGGTCATTTCTTCATGTCTTCACTCTATATTATACAGAGACTTGGGTTATAGAATATAGACTTTGTATTTCTATCGAGACTACCTAATCTCATTGACCAAAAAAGACCAAAAAAGAAAAGACTACCTGATCATGTATCTTTTTTGAACGATCGCTTCAAGTAAGAAAGACACGTCAAGCAGCTAATAAAAAGATGGGTTATAGGGGTGTAATTGGGATGCGTCAATTCGAATTCAAACCAAAATATCCATTATTTGGATAAAGATTTCTTGAACTTGAGTTAGTTTTGAACAAATAAATTTCAGTAAAATTCAATTTGGACAATACTCAGCCCGCCTTTGAACTCTATACCCATGTGGATGTGAAGGTAGAGTAGGTAGAGATGTGGTGGTGATGCGGGAGGGGGCAGTGATGCTGGGGGCGAGTGTTGGTGGTTGATAGTAAGTAATGGGTAATAACACCTCACATTAAGGAATGACTAATTATATATGCACGGGATATTTCCTGCAATCAATTCGAGATAGCGATTGAGCTGCTGATGAACCCTGAAACAACCACAAGGTTAGGAAAAGGAAGTCAGACGCACGCCCGGCTTATCCCCTGCGAAGCTTAAGTCAGTAAGAGAGGGAGGATGAAGCTCAATTGAATGTGTTATCAATCGAGTTTTGCGTACCTTAGTTCATTTTTCTGAGGGGTATTTATACCTGGACTTGAAATGATTGATCTGACACAGAGGTCATCTCAGCATTTAATGTCTTTTACAATTACCCATGCGCAATGAGTGATTCCTACCTGGATTTCCGTGTCAGTAATGCTTGGAGGATGGGACTAGCCCTCGGGGCCACGCCGAGGACCTCCAGCTACCTCCGAGTACTCAAGTGCCTATAAACGGCGTCTGACACCTACTCCCGAGTAGTCGGCGTCTAGGGGGCAAGCACCCCTAATTCTGTGCTTGGCGTCTCAGCCATTAATGCACCCACTCATGATTGTCAGTTTAGGTCTTCGAGGGTGCAGAGGCTCATTAAATGCTCTGTCTGAGTCACTCACGTCTCCATAAATGCTGAGTCACACCGCATTAATTGCCGGTGTCAGAAGTTTGTACTCGGCTCCACGAAACCATCCTTCGTCGGCTCTCCTCCTTGTTGTCGGCGCTGACCCCACTCTTCAGCATCGGCTCCACGGCTTCATAACAGCTACACATGTACACCTGTCGCCTTGGGGTCTACTGAGCCGCCTTGAGTCCCTCCAACTGCTCCCCAGCCTCCACTCTTTTTGCAGCGTGGGACAGGTGGTGCAAGGAGAGTGATGGCTTACTGGTCACGTCCATTAAGGAGGGACGGTTACTTGCACGTCTTGAGCCGCCCTTTTCAAATCCTCTAATGATGACAGTGTCTTCTCGATTCCCGCTCTCTCATCTGCCTATAAATAGGGGAAGTTTTGGCCATTTGAGAACTTTGCAACTTCGAATTTCCTTCAAGCAACTAGCTCCCAAGCACTCCTTCCTCTCCGCCCGAGAACTCCTCTGCGAAGAATACTTTGTAAGTACTCTCTCCATTCTATTTTCCTTTCCTCTTCTCCTTCCATTCTCTCCACAGTCTTTACTCATGGTTAGAAACCGTAGAAGCGAGGTTAGGGACCCTTCTTCACCAAGAACCTGTAGATTGAAGAAGACTGTAGTCAATGAGGATAACATAGACGCCTCTAGGGCCAAATACCAGATCCCTGAGCGTGTCTTGACCTTCCTATTCCACCCCACACACCATAGCAGGGAACATGGGAGCGTAGAAATGATGCCCTTTTACACCAATGCCATTATGGAAAGGGGGTTAACCTTCCATTTGCCTCCCCTTGTACTGAAGGTATTGATGCAGCTCTGGTTGTTTCCACTCCAGTGTGGGGTGAACTTCTTTAGAATAGTCATGGGCGTAATCACCTTGAATGCTCGGCTTGGGGTAGACTTAGGAGTAGACGAAATCTTATTCTGCTATGACCTAAGGCTAGTCGTCGGGGAAAAGTATTACCTCAAGGCCCGGGACACCTCAATGTACCTGGTCACCCACATGCCGGACTCGGACAAGGGATACTTCGATGATCTGATCATGCTAGGCGGAAGCTGGGAGAAAGGCACAGAGCCCGAGTATGATGGATTGTACTGCCCCAAGGTGCCGAGGGATGAAGGTGTGTTTTGCACTAGTTAACATTTTCTCGGCTTATCGTCATCTTCACTTCTAATCTTGCCTTTCATTTTTGCAGAAGGGTATTGGCATGACTCCGCTCAGCCTTTGAGGTCCCAAGTCAGGTTCACCGACTTGTTGAAGGTGTGGTCCTTCGAACCGGCCAATGAATACTCCCGAGTAACGCACGTACTTCTCGGCTACCATCCAACCTACTGCCGATTTTCCCAGATCCCTCCGCCTTTCATTCCTCGGCGTTTGCAAGACCTCTCATCAAAGGAAGAGGAAAATATTGAGGAGGACCCCGACCGAGATTCCGAAAGGACCCCTTCTAAGCAAACCCTCATCCCCAAAGACATGTTCAACGTTCCATAACTTACAGCTGCCGACATGGAAGCCGCCGCTGCTCGGCGAAGAGCCAGGATCTCGGGGCAGGGAGAATCCCCGAGCACAGCACCGACTATCCCCTCACCAATTTTATCGCAACAAGATGCGCCTCCACCTCCCTCGCGCCCTCGGCAATCAATGGACCTTGTCATCCCGCCGAGGGACCAGGCGCCAATCCGCCAAACACCAATTCGCCAAGTCCCCCCTACCGGTGATCAGCAACAAGGTAGGAGGGGTCGGGATCCCGAGGGATCTGAAGAACGCCGACAAACCAAATAGCGTCGGCAGAAACGTTGCTACGATGCCCCGAGTGCGACCACTTCTGCCACTGGAGCGACCACTTCCGCCGAGTGGGTTGCTCAAGCTGAAACTAGGGGGGTCACATCGTTCTGGAATCAGAATCCATCATGTAGGATCAGGAGGTGGCATTTGCCGTGGCGGTGACCCTTCAATTCTCGGCTGACATGAGGGTCCATCAGAGGCAATCTGACAATTCGCTTCTCTTAAGCGCTCTCCAGAGCAATTTGGTGGTAAGTGTTCTGCTCTAACTTTACTCCATCTGCTCGGCAATCGCCTAACTTGCTCTCCTATCACTTTCCAGGCTTCCCAACGGTTGGGGGTCATCATCGAACGCTTCTGGGAGCACAAACAGGCGGCGAGGAACGCCAAAAAGACGATCGAATCCAAGGATGCGCATATCAAAGGCGTTGAGGCGACCCTCGCCGACCAAAAAAATCACATCACTAATCTCATCTGCCAACGCGACGCCCTGGATGCTGACTTGCAGAAGCTAAGGGCGAGTGAGGCCGCGGCGATGAAGAAGGTAGAGGAGTATGAGCTCAAAGTCTCGGCCGCCGAGGCCAAAGCTCTAGACTCCGAGGGCATCATCAAAGAATTAACCGTCCAAGTGGACTATTTGACGGCAGAGAAGGCGGGGGAGCAACAAAGGCTGCAGAGTGAGTGCGAAAGGGTGTATCTGGAAACCCAAGACCGAATGGTCCCTGCCTTTGAAGAAGCTAAGGTTAATTCTTATCGGCACGGATGGGTAGATGCCTTGCATGCCGCCCTGGTGGACCCGGCCGATGAACTTTTTAAGAGGCACAGCACTCTTGCCGGGGCTGATGTCGAGGTTCTTCCAGAAGGGCAACCAAATGCCGAGGTGGGTGAAGCGTCCGAGGGAACCAGCGCAGCCATCACTATAAGCGATGGTTCAGATCGTCTTTCCCCCATCACTGTTGGCTAAGACTCCGAGCTTCCTCTTTCGCCTGTTGAAGATCTTACCACGCATGAGGCAAAGTGAACTCGGCGGCGAGCTTCCTGCTTTTCTTTTGCTTTCTTTTTGATATGTAGGTCATAGGGGACGCAAAGCCCCATTTTGATTTGCAATGAAATCTTTCATCATTTCGTTTGTATTGAACTGTGAATGCAATTCACCTTTTCGCTGTCATTTCTTCTTTACATGTGTTCTTTCATTTTTTCTCTTATTGGCTGACTCTGAGTCACTTGATCTCTGGGAAGAGAAAACTAAGGCAGCAAGGCTTCACGTTGAAACCATGTGTTGAACCAGCCCGCCCCGGTCTTGTACCCCTAGGGGCCGAGACCCATATTGTTAAGACGAGCAAACCCCTTAACTGCTGATCATTAAGCTGTCACCAACCTCTCCTTGGGGCCAGTGACCATGACGACTGAGAGCTCGTCTCGTTATACTTTTGAGAACGTTGCCCCAACGGTGAGGTCTTATACCCCTCGGGACCATTCCTCGAGCGACCGAGAGCTCGTCTCGTGTTATACTTTTGAGAGAATTGCCCCAACGGTGAGATCTTATACCCCTCAGGACCATGCCCCGAACGACCGAGAGCTCGTCTCGTGTTATACTTTTGAGAGCGTTGCCCCAACGGTGAGGTCTTATACCCCTCGGGACCATGCCTCGAACGGTCGAGAGCTCGTCTCGTGTTATATTTTTGAAGGCGTTGCCCCAACGGTGAGGTCTTATACCCCTCGGGACTATGCCCCGAACGACCGATAGCTCGTCTCGTGTTATATTTTTTAGAGCGTCGCCCCAACGGTGAGGTCTTATACCCCTCGGGACCATGTCCCGAACGACCGAGAGCTCGTCTCGTGTTATATTTTTGAGAGCGTCGCCCCAACGGTGAGGTCTTATACCCCTCGGGACCATGCCTCGAACGACCGAGAGCTCGTCTCGTGTTATATTTTTGAGAGCGTCGCCCCAACAGTGAGGTCTTATACCCCTCGGGACCATGCCCCGAACGACCGAGAGCTCGTCTCGTGTTATCATATTTCAAGCAGAAACAGGATACTGAACCCATATTAACAAAAATATCTTTTCAGATTAGATACATTCCAGGGTCGGATTACATCATTGTCATCCATACTCTGTAGCCTGTATGCCCCGGTGCCCCCCACTGCAACCACTTTGTAGGGACCTTCCCAATTAGGTCCGAGATTCCCTTCGGCGGGTTCCCGAGCAGCGCCTACTACCTTTCTAAGCACCAAGTCCCCCACTTTGAAATCTCTTGTTCGGACCTTCTTCTGATGCTGTCTTGACAGTTCCCCTTCGTACTTGGCTAATTTGATGGACGTCAGTTCTCTCCTTTCCTCGGCCAAGTCAAGATCTTTCGCGAGCATCTGGTCATTATTCCCCAAATCGAATGCTTGACTTCGGATCATCGGGAGCCCAACTTCTAACGGGATGACAGCCTCAACCCCGTATGTCAAGGCGAACGGCGTTTCCCCTGTTGGAGTCCTCGGCGTAGTTCTATAGGTCCACAGTACGTTGAGTAATTCCTCGGTCCACTTTCCTTTTGCCTTCTCAAGCCTTTTCTTGATTCCTGCTAACACAGTCTAGTTAGAAACCTCTGCTTGCCCATTACTCTGGGGGTAGGCTGGTGTGGAATAATAGTTGCGTATTCCAAACCCCCGAGCAAAACTCTCTGAAAGGGGCACTGTTGAACTGAGTGCCATTGTCCGAGATGATAGCCCTAGGAATCCCAAACCGAGTGATTATGTTCTACCACACGAATTTCTTTGTCTCGGCGTCTCGGATACGGCTCAGGGGCTCGGCTTCGATCCACTTAGTGAAGTAATCAGTAGCTACCAATAAGAATCTCCTGCCTAAGGGGGCCTTCGGGAGTGGACCCACAATATCCATCCCCCATTGAGAGAACGGCCAAGGACTAGTCAGCAAATTCAGATCTCCTGCCGGCTATCGGATGATGGGAGCAAATTTCTGACATTTGTCGCATTTTCGCACGTAACTCTTTGTATCTTTCTGCATATAAGGCCACCAATACCCTTGTGTCATTGCTCGATGCGCAAGGGATCTGCCTCCTGTGTGACTTCCACATACGCCCTCATAGATCTCGTATAGCAGAGGTTCCACCTTGTCCTCGGGGACACAAAGCAGATGGGGCTGGAGAAAGATTTCTTGTACAACTGCCGATCGGCGGATATCCAGAACTTAGGAGCCTTGAGTCTGATCTTTCTGGCTTCTTTGGCATCCTCGGGGAGCACGCCCTCCGTCAGATATGCAACAATGGGTTCCATCTAGCCCAAAGTTGATTGTGCATGCATCGGCAATACTTGTTGGGCACCTGTCTCTTCTATGCTTGGTTTTTCCCGGTTTTCAACAATAATACGCCGGGTTACCTCTGAGGCCAACGCCGAGGCCAGGCAGGCTAAGGCGTCGGCGTGGGTGTTCTAATCTCTTGAAATCTGGGAAACTTCCACTTTTTCAAATTTCTCTATCTTGGATTTAGTCTTCTGACAGTATGCTTTCATCCTGGTATCCCGAACCTCAAAGTCACCATTGATCTGATTCACCACTAGCTGGGAGTCACAGAGGACATGCAGGTGTCTGAATCCGGCCGAGTAGGCAATATCGATCCCTGCCAACAGTGTCTCATACTCGGCTTCGTTATTAGATGCTTTAAATCCCAATCTGATAACTTGTTCTATTGTGAATCCTTCTGAACTGGCCAGTACTGCCCCTACTCCTGCCCCCCTTGCGTTCAAGGACCCGTCGGCATGAAGGTTTCAGTCAACATTAAAAGCGGCAATCTCCGACGGGGGCTCGGGCGCAGCGAACTCGGTAAGGACCTGCCCCTTAATTGAAGTACGGGGTTTATAACTTATTTCGAATTCTCCAAGCTCCACAGCCCACTTGGCGACTCTACCTGATATGTCGACTCTCTGAAGGATGGGCCTGAGAGGGCGATCAGTCAATACCTCTATGGTGTGTGCCTGGAAATAGTGCCTGAGTTTCCGCGCCGAGACGACCAGAGCAAGGACTAATTTCTCCATCGGCAAGTACCTTGTCTCGGCGTCAAGCAAGGTCTTACTCACGAAATAGACGGGTCTCTATGCCCCTTCACACTCCCTTACCAAAGCACCACTGACAGCTTCCTCCGAGACAGACAAGTAGAGGTACAGTGTTTCCCCTGCCCCTGAGACGGACAGGGTCGGAGGACACTTCAGATAATCTTTAATCCCTTCAAGTGCTCGGCCACATTCCTCATCCCAGACCCCCTTCGCCGCCCCCTTCAGTTTGGCAAAAAATGACTTGCACCTATCAGAGGATTTGGAAATAAACCGGTTAAGGGCGGCAAGCATCCCAGTCAACTTCTGGACGTCTTTGATAGTCCTGGGCGCCTGGACATTTTGGACCGCTTGAATCTGCTCGGGGTTAGCCTCAATGCCCCTATGGGTTACCAAGTACTCCAAAAACTTCCCCGAGCTTACCCCAAAGGCACACTTCGAGGCATTAAGCTTTAAGCTGTAGCGTCGGAGTATGGAGAATGTAGTGCCGAGATCAATAAGATGATCGGCGTTCTCCTTACTCTTTACCAGCATATCATCAATGTACACCTCCATGGTGACGCCGAGAAGATGCTTGAACATCTTGTTCATTAGCCGCTGGTAGGTAGCACCGGCATTCTTCAACTCGAACGGCATCACCGTATAACAATAGATTCCTCGAGGCGTAATGAATGTTGTTTTCTCTTGATCCGACTCCTCCAAGGCGATTTGGTGATAGCCAGCCCGAGCGTCCATGAAGGTGATGCGATTGTGACCCGCGGTTGCATCCACCAGCTGATCAACTTTAGGAAGCGGGTATCCATCCTTGGTGCACGTCTTATTCAAGTCGATGAAATCCACGCAAACCCGCCACTTGTCTTCCTTCTTTTTGGCGCACACCGTGTTAGACAGCCACTCGGGGAACTGGACCTCCCGAATGGTACCCGTCTCTAGCAATTTATCAACCTCTTCGTCCATGGCTTTTGCGTGATGCGGGGTCGTCCTGCGCGTCTTTTGCTTCACCCGCTTGAAATTCGGATTAGCATGAAGCCGATGGGTCATGACCTCGGGGTTGATCCCTGTCATCTCGACATGAGTCCAGGCGAAAACGTCGGCATTTCGGTGCAGGAAAGAAGTCATCTCCGCTCTCTCGACATTATCCAATGAGGACCCTATCAAGAAGTACATCCCTTCATCATCGGAACTCAAAAAGACTTTGATCAGCGGCTCGGTGGAACGGTCGGCTGGATCCACTGCGGGTTCATCTACCCCAAGCCGACCAAACTGTGATTGCTATTTGGCCACCACCTCCTCGGGATCACGGTCTCCCAGCCGGGTACCGAGTCATGTCTTCATCGCGGCATAGAAACAGTTTTTTGCTGCCAACTGGTCACCTCAGATCTCCATAATGCTGCGCGGGGTGGGGAATTTCATTTTCTGATGATAGCTGGAGTGGACTGCTCGCATGACATGCAGCCACGTCCTTCCCATTATGGCATTGTATGGGGAATCAAAGTCTATCACCAAAAACTCCACTGGGACGGAGACGATTGCCGCCCGAACCATCAAAGTGATCTGCCCGAGTGGAAGAGCACTCGAACCGTTAAAACCAATGAGGGGGGTCTGGACAGGCTTCAAGTCCCGGCGGGTCAGGCCCAACTTCCAGAAGAGGTCGTCATACATTACCTCGGACGAGTTCCTGGAATCTACTAGGATCCTCCTCACATCATATTTGTCAATTCGCAAAGTGATCACAAGTGCATCATCATGCGGCAGGGCCACTCCCCCTAAGTCTGCGTCGGAGAAGCTGATGACTTCGTGATCCCGCCGGGGCCTCTTGGAGGATTGTCCTTCCCACTCACTTTCTTCAACCTTCAACGCTTGCGAAACCCTCTTGCGTTCAGCCCGGAGGACGTTATACGTCGGCCTTTCAACCGTGCAGGCATGTATAACGTTAATTACAGGAACAACCTCTCAAGGGGACTCCGCCCTCTCCTCAGCCGCCCTCTGGCGGGGCCTCTGGTCAATGAACTCTCCGAGGTGGCCATCCCGGACCAACTGCTCGAGGAAGGCCTTGTACGCCTTGCAGTCCTCAGTCATATGGCCAAAATCTCTATGATATGAACATTTGGCTGTTGGGTCTCTCGTGGCCGGGTCACCTAACATTTTTGGGGGCCACCTGAAATAAGATTGGTACCTTATCTTCCTCAGCATCCTGTAAATAGCTTCTTTAAAAACCGTGTTAACCCCTTGGAAGGACAAACGGTTCGGTGGCGAAGTGGGTGCACTCCTCCGAGATGGCTGTTCTCTCTCCCTCTTCCTCGGCACTGAGGCTCTGTTCTCGGGAGCAGCGGTCTCTTCCTCAACTCGTGCATACTTGTCTATGCGCGCCATCAGGTCCTTCATGTCCTCATGAACCTTCTTAGTAAGAGACCTGTAGAGGCCGGTGTCCCGGGACAACCCCAGCCGAAAAGACGCTGCGGCCATCGCCTCCGAGCACGAGTCCACCTCGTTAACCTCCTCCCAGTACCGTATTGCATACTGTTGGAGGGACTCCCCGTTTTTCCGCCTAAGTGTCAGTAAGGCGCCAATGTCTTTCGGCCTTTTAGTGCTGGTGATGAACCGCGCCTTGAAGAGCTCGGCCATTTGCTTCCAAGACTTGATGCTCTCCGGGGCCAAACTCTCATACCACTTCATAGCGGTATCTCTCAGGCTCATGGGGAAAACTCGGCATAACACCCTCTGGTCGGTGTCATAAATCGACATTAGTTGCCTGTAATGCCGAAGGTGACTCTCAGGATCGGTTCTCCCATCATACACCTTGAATCGGGGGACAGCGAACTTCTTCGGCATTCCAGTTTCCCTAATAGACCGCACAAAAGGAGAAGAGACCTGCTCCCCGTCATCTCCCCCGGGCTGCGGTTCCCGGCGCCTGTCGTCAGGGTACTCTCGGGGGTCTCTAGCTTCCCTCGGCCCCCTCGCGATAGACTCCGCCTGAGATCCCGTTGCCATGGTATCTCGAGGAATCCCACGGCGGGGGTCCCACTGTGAAACGCTTGTCCCGTGGCGATCTTCTCCGGACTCTTCAGCGGGCGCATGCTTCCCCCAATTTCGTGGATTTTGTCTATCGGCTGAGCGTCTGCGCCGATTCCTCTCAGGGGTTTCAGGCCTCGCCCTCCTGGACTCCCCTCAGCTAGAACTTCGACCATTTGGTTCTCGGGTACGCCAGCTGGCATTTGCTGACTGCTCGAACTCTCTGAGCCTATGCCGCACCTTGGCGTTGTCTCTTTCAAGTTCCTTGATGCGTTTCTCCATATGTTTCTCCACCATTTCCACGATGTCACGAGCTGAGGGGCCTTGCCCCCCTGGACCTTGATCCACAGGGAATGTCCGTTGTGAAGAACGCTCAACCCCAGCTGATTGACCCACCGGGCCAAATTCTGTAACCACCGGGAGGCGGGTAGCCTCCATGTTTCTCATGCGTAAACTGCCTACCCCCTCATCTTGGGATCGTGTGTTCACAATGATGCAACCGCTACAAGGGAAAGGTTGTATGTTCCCACAGACGGTGCCAAATTGCACGGGATATTTCCTGCAATCAATTCGAGATAGCGATTGAGCTGCTGATGAACCTTGAAACAACCACAAGGTTAGGAAAAGGGAGCCAAGCGCACGCCCGGCTTATCCCCTCCGAAGCTTAAGTGAGTAAGAGAGGGAGGATGAAGCTCAATTGAATGTGTTCTCAATCGAGTTTTGCGTACCTTAGTTCATTTTTCTGAGGGGTATTATACCTGGACTTGAAATGATTGCTCTGACATAGAGGCCATCTCAGCATTTAATTCCCTTCACAATTACCCATGCGCAATGAGTGATTCCTACCTGGATTCCCGTGTCATTAATGCTTGGAGGATGAGACTAGCCCTCGGGGCCACGCTGAGGACCTCCATCTACCTCTGAGTACTCGAGTGCCTATGAACGGCGTCTGACACCTACTCCCGAGTAGTCGGCGTCTAGGGGGCAAGCACCCCTAATTCTGTGCTCGGTATCTCAGTCATTAATGCACCCACTCATGATTGTCAGTTTAGGTCTTCGAGGGTGCAGAGGCTCATTAAATGCTCTGTCTGAGTCACTCACGTCTCCATAAATGCTGAGTCACACCGCATTAGTTGCCGGTGTCAGAAGTTTGTACTCGGCTCCACGAAACCATCCTTTGTCGGCTCTCCTCCTTGTTGTCAGCGCTGGCCCCACTCCTCGGCATCGGCTCTACGGCTTCATAACAGGTACACCTGTACACCTGTCGCCTTGGGGTCTGCTGAGCCGTCTTGAGTCCCTCCAATATACTAATGGGATTGGACATTCTTTGTGATGGGGAATAAATTTTTATTACTATAAATTAAACGTCGAAATAGATATTCCTTGATAATGATCATTCTATTCTCCTTTTTTCATTAGGGTTTTTGGAAAGTCGGTACACATTGCAACATTTATTGGGTTGGAAGTCCACGATAAGAAACCTTTTGGCTAAAAATCCATCTTTGAACCAAATGTCTAATGTACCGCTAACAAACACGGTATCTGCTATTTGATTAGCCTTTAACAAATACAATCCATCATGCATTACAAAGACTACTTGCATTCTAAAGGGATCTCTTTGAAGGCTGGTCCAAGGGCCATTTCTGGTGATGAAGAAGAATCAGAAAGCGGGTTGAAGGTATGAAGAGTGTATTGGGTAGTTTGCACTCATGAAAGAGCCACTTCAAGAGGTGTAGCATGAGGAGCCTCCATTGTTGAGGAAGATGAAGGAAAGTCAGAATAATGACTACATCTTGAAACGGATTATATAGGCGCAGAGAACGTGCTGAAACGATAATTAAAAGATATGGACGAATCGCGTGCCAGTTATTTCTTGCAGATATGAAAAGACTAAAGATAGACTGAAGGACTACACATGGAACTTTAGCCGCAATCTTCGAGCTTCACAGCCAACAGCGGTATGAAAACTAAGTGGGGTCAGTGTAGCGACAAAAGTTTAAATTCAAAGAGCCAAAACGTCACCCTAAATATAGAGTATTCAGTTGCATCGTTTTTGGGGTGCAATGGTTACACCCAAAAATAGTGAAATCAAAGGGTGACATGTGGAAGGGATCTGACGGTCACAAGGGAATCTATGAGAGTCCACAATTGACAGAACGGTTAGAAGAATAGGACTTTTAGAATCAAAAGAAACGAGAAAACGTGACATCATGAGCCGCCAGTTAAAAATGATTCAGCACACATTCAGACAAAGTCATGATCACAAGTAATGGCCGAAAAAGATAAATCAACGGTTGAGAGTCATCTCTATAAATAGGGCGGGGCAAGCCACTGAGGAAGAATCCCACGATCAATCACAAAAAATCTTCACAGAGCCAGCCTACCTTTTTACTCGTCTCTTGCTTCCTAGCAATTTTACTCGTCTCTTGCTTCCTAGAAATTTTACTATTTCTATAGTACATCACTCCGATGATCTTTTACTACTTTCGTTTAATGCTAAGTTCAATATTCGTTTCGTCTTCCAAATTCAAATTTAATTTATTTGTTATTTTGCATTCCCGCTGTTTACTTTACGGTGTCGTTCATACGTCTCTATTTGATAAAATTATTTAAAGTCCTTGAAGCTCAAAGGCATAAAAAAGAACCTAGAGTTAACATTGCGCCTCGCTACATTTGTCTGAACAGTCAGGATTTAAAACCTCACATCGATTCGAATATGTCAGATCGTTCGTGTTTGGATTTTAAGTCCACCTAAACTTTGACACGCCCGCAATTCGAAAATACGCCGAACACCCACGCACCTTAGTGTCCAATTTATATTTTTCATATGCAGCATCGTATCACTATTACAGTGAAAGACCATTATTGTAATAAAAAATAATATATCTATACTATGAGCAGGGGAGAAAATATTCAAAGAAGAGTAGAGAAAGGTTTGAAAGTGGGTAGAAAAAAACTACCAAAGAGTAAAACACAAGAAATCAATCATTTTTTTTAAGCAAGGATTGACTCTTTAATCTCTTAATTGAAAGAATCTGATCAACTAGGTCTAATTAATTAAGTTTATTTAAAAACTAGTCAAAACCCGTGCTTGAAGGCACGATAGAACATAAAAATGAGTGATATGATGGTTTTGGAGGGAAAAATGTGTAGGAGATAAAATTTAGCCAAGCTACTTTCTTTGGTTTTTGTGAGGAGAAATTTTAAGAATAACTCTGGGTCTTGGTCAAGAATTTGGGATAACTCGGTGCTTGGAAACCTTAACTAGTGGAAACCTTTCCATGAAGGTGCTTGGAAACTTCAGCGAGCCTGCATCAATCATATGACCTACCTTACATAAATTTACCTTTGAATAGCACCTTAGAATGGTCTATGCAATGGAGGGTCCTCTCAATTGTAGTGATAGCCCATCAATGCTTTTCTTTTCCTCCAAAATTTTCTTGGCTGATCTCATTGTATTCTTTTCTTCAATGCCTTGCCTATTTTTTTGTCCACTTTGTGTGTGGTGACGTTATTCTTGTATATGTTTCTTGTATACATAGCTTAAAGGTTTATCGTTTTTTTTAGTGGGTATTAGTAAAACATAAAATGTTATTTGGAACTAATCTTGGGATCTAATTCAATGCATTTATTGAATTTAAAGTGAACTCCATTTACAACATCTTTAACTCCAAAATAGCTAAAACTTATCTAATCAAAGGAAAAAATCGTACTCCAACATATAATATGTTCATATGCTCTAAAATAGTTTTTTGTTACAGTGATATTCTAAATATAGAACATCAATGTAGCAACTTGCATAAATGCGTTATAATTTTTTCTCTCTCCTCTTGTCTTTTTCTACCTCTTTTGACCACTCTCTGTCTTTCCCTCCATTGTCTCTCTCTGTGTCTCTCTCATTCTCCCTCCAACAATCCCAACAAAGGTACAAAATATGTGAAATAACATTTAAAGAGAAGTAATTAAAATATAGAAAATATGTTAGAGTGTGTATGAAAAAAGTGAGTAGCTAAAATATAAAAAGTGTACTTTTGAATAGCTAAAATACAAAACCTTGTTGGAGATGCTCTAACATTAGAATTTACAACTAATTCAATGAATTAGGTCTCTAATTAAGTCCCTAATTAAATTCACACCACTATACCCATCTCTCTCCCTAACTTTTATCCTTTTTCTTTTTTGTGTAGATGAACATCCCTCCACCCCTCTCTCTCTCTCATCCTCATGAAGGTTCCCCCATTCGAACTTGATACCTTGAGGTATTAACAACTAAAGTCCTACTAGACAAATCAGACATATTTTACTGTTCAGAACAATGAAATAAACCCAATTTCACTACCTTGATAGTAAAATTGGATATATTTCAATGCCTAATTCACTAATATGGAACACAATTTAATCAATTTAATTAACTAAGCACAATTGATTCTCAATTCAAGTTAAATATTTTAAGTTTTTAAATTTAATAAACTCCATTAACTAAGCATAATTTATTTTTAATTCCAACTAATTTTCTAAATTTTATTAAATTTATTTCAAATAAAAGATCAAATCTCATTAATCTCATTAATTAAATCAATTATATCTTGCTCAAAAATTGACAATGAAACCTGAAAATTACATGGTAATGAGATTTGAAAATAAAAAATTCCTAAAATAAACCAGTTTCCTAAAAGACATAACATTAGTAAGATTGGAACCTTCCAAATTTAACCAGTCTTCTTAATTTTGACAAAATTTTATTAGACGTGATCTTAAAATACCTTTTATACAGGAAAAAAAAAATCTGCTAAAATATTGCTATAGTTTCAAATTGTTTAATTAAGGTGCATGTAGTGAAATACCTTTTATGAAGATAGACAAATTTCATTAAAGCCATTTCTATCTTTCTTTCTACATTTTTTCTTTCGAAATATCTTTCGTGGACAAAAAAGTATTCCACGATGGATTTTGGGTGATCCATTTTTCCAAAATAAAAAGGGGTGTATATTGTAAAACAAATCGGATTTAGATTGCATATTTTATAATTTTCTGAAATACAAAATGAATGACAAATAAAGTGAATATCGACGTAGTGTGTTAGTTAACGAATAAGGTGAGTATAGATGGAGTGAACTTAATATTTTAAAATAAAATGATTACATGTTTTTATTAATAATTTTATTAACATAAATTATTTAATGTTTAAACAACTCATACGATAAAAAGTAAAAAAAAAATAACAAAATATCCATTTTATACATTCAATAGCAATTGAATGATTTTTTATGTTTAACATTAATTAATATATTATTCGTATTAATTGATTATAATATTTTTAAATTTGTGTTTTGTAGAATTTGTGTTGTGTTACGATCAATGCTAAAAACACTCTGCACCAAAGGAGAAAAATCTAAAGCCAACCGATCGAAGCCTAGCTGAGAAAAAGACCTTCAGGAAGAAGCCACGTGCTTCCACATTCCCCTAAGAAGGTGGGCCCGGAGGAAACGGATTTCAAAGGAATAATTTAAATATATTTAATAGACCCGAAAATAGAAGAGACAGGAAAACACGGGGGAAAGAGAAATAAATCTAAACAAAAGAAAGAGAAAGGAGAAAGGAGAAAGGAGAAAGTCGAGATCTCCGTGAAACGTGATAGGATGGACTTCAATAATTCTTCCAAACACGCCACGCGCCAGTCCACATCTCTAATTTTCCCTCCCATTTATTCAAGAACCGACCCACCCCCACGGCCCCAGTGTCTATATCCCTCACCAGCTTTCCTTCTCCACCAATCCAATACCACACTTTTTTTCTCTCTCCACAATTTCTCTCTGTAGAAAACTTATCCCCACCTTCACTATATATATCCTCGTCCATTTTCTTTCCATCCAACACCTTACCCTCTCTCTTTCTATTCTCTCTCCCCACTATATAAATCCCTTGCTCTTCTCTCTCTAAGCAATCCTTCACCTCCACACATCAACTCTCATCTCTCTCTCTCTCTCTCTCTCTCTCTCACACACACACACAAGTCCCCCATTTCCCTCCACTAATAACTTTTCATACTCACCCAACAACCCAACACCTACCATTTTATTTTTTCCATCCAATTTCCTTCCACTAGGAGCCTCAAACCCCTCTATATAGGACCTTATAGTATACCACTATATTCCTATCTCAGTCCTGGATTTGTAACCTCTATCAACCAAACACACCGATATCTCTTATTTCTCTTTTCATTAATGGAAGAAGAGTGCAACGGAAATAATAGCAAGAAACGAGTCCGAGAGTATTTGGACTTGCACCCGGACTCGCCCGAGTCAAAACGGGTTCGAGATGACTCGGATATCAACTCGTCTGAGTCAAAGGTGCTTAACTCGGAGGAACTGGATGTTAAATCGGTCGAGTCAGAGCCAGACTCAGTCCTTAACTCGCCCAAGGCAAACAATGTCAGAAATGACATCTTACACATCCTTGACGACGACCCGGACAATGACTCGACGATTCAAGATCTCGACTCAGTCATCAAGAGCTTCGAAGAAGAGATCCACCACCAAACCCCACCTGCACCGGAAACAGAATCCGGCGAGTCTCTGCCGGAGCTCGGGTACCTTCTGGAAGCCTCCGACGACGAGCTGGGTCTGCCGCCGGCAATCTCTCCCTCCGGCAAACAACCGCCGAACAAAGAAACGATGAATTCTGCAATGATTGTGCCCGAGGCTGTTCGATTGGCAGATATGTTGGGGTACGACGATGAGATTCCGAGTTACGACTCGTTAGAGTTGGAAATCGGTGAAGGAACTGAATCCAACAATGGAATGGAGGACTTCGTGGCTTTGGATAGCTTGTTTGATTACTCGGATCCGTCTGAGTTTTCATGGAAGACCGAATCGTTGCCTGCTCTATAGAGAAGGGTGTCGGAGTGGTTTGGCGTGGCCGGCGTTTTCGCCTGTGGCCACGTGCCGGAAACCATAATTGGTAGAGTAGGTTGTGAGTTTGGAGAAAGGGCAAAAGAAAAGATAATAGAGAGAAATTGTGAAGAAATACTGGAATAGAGTAGGTAGTTTGTTTTGTGTGAGAAAATAGAAATTTGTTTTAATTTTTAGGGTGAAATGGATGCAAAATGAAAAGTTTGTATGTGAATATTCAATATTGGACCGAGATTTAAATTTCCTTAAATATATTTTGCTTTATTCATAATTGAGTGTAGGAGTGTCTATGGGCTGAGTTGGGACCCCACGAAAATTTTTTGAGTCGGGCCTGGGCAGTGTAGGCCTAAACTCTTATTCAAATGAGTTATTAGGCGGATCGGGCAGGTAGGGGTAAGCTACCTGCAGCCCAACCCGCGAGCCTATTGAACGGACCTGCTCGCGAGTTTTTTTATATATAACTTCATTTAAAAATAAGAAATATTTTTGTAACTTAATATTTTTGTAAATTATATTTTTGAATCAAAAGTTTGGTCAAAATGAATAAAAATAAAATAATGAATAATTTTATATTTTATTAGAGGATAAACTACATCCAATAGAATGAATACATCTCAATTAAGTGACACATACTCATTTATCTATCATTTGTATTACTCTACCTTTTAAAATTTATATACTTGATACATGAAAAATAAAATAATACATTATTTATAATATCAAAATTTTTAAAACTTCAAATTCCAACATTGGGAGACTTATTTCAAAATTTTAAATTTAATGGTCTAAAAATACAATTTTTTTTCAAAGAAAGAGTGGGCGGGTGGGCTCTTGGTTCGGGTTTTAATGGATTTTTTCGGGTGGGCTATTAGGCTGGACTTGGGGCCAGGTAATGGGTTTGGTAACAAACTCAAGCTTTCTTTTTAAGGATACTAGTAATGCACCACATGCATTGCACGTGAATAATTTTCGTATATAAAATATTAATAAAAAATTTTAGATATGTGTTCCTAAATTAAATATCATCTCAACTTTATAAAAATTATGTTTTTATTGCTCGTATTATACTATAGAATTTAAAAAAATTTGTCACCTCCTAATGATTCGTTGTTCTAACAATAAGAAAAAAAAAAGATAAAAATAATTCATTTTGAAATTTATTTAATTAAGTTTCAAATTATAATTCATTGAATAAAATAACAATAATTGTCAATATTCTAATCGATACTTATTTTTAAGGATAATATAATCTATTAAAAAGTTTCATAAATATTAATATTTATACATAGAGAATAGAGAATTAAAAGAGATGTTAAGGGTAATTTAGAGATTTAAACTCATAAGAATATGATGGTAATTTAAGTATTTAACTATCGAAGGATAATGTAGTATTTAAAAATTTTTATAAGGGTAAAATAGTGGATCAAAAAATTTTCAAGTTAAGGTACTTTTATTAGTAGTATATATATATAGATATAGATTGGACTTGGGCTCGGGCGGGCCAATTATCAGGCCTATCGATTTTCAATCCTATTTTTTTGGGCCAGATAATGGGACCCCTAGGTAACCCGACCCATGGACACCCCTATGAGTGAGTGACCCACCTACACATATAATAAGTCATACTTAAATTTAGTGATCCATCAAAAAAAGAAATAAAAAAATTTGTATTGAGGGAATCTCACTTTATTATCCTCATCTTGATGATATTTTTCCCCTTTTTGTTAAAAAAAATCTCATTTAATCTGTTCAAAATTCTCACCCACAAGGAAATAAATCCCATCTTAATCATCTCAAAATTATTAAATCAAATGTATCAATAAAAATTTTGCAAGCTCAAGTTCAAAGGATTTTAATGGTTTGGTAATCATAATAACATCATTTCAATCTCACAAATATCAATTAGATCTTAACAAGAGATTTGTATGTTAGAATAAATTATTTATTCTTCGAAGGTTTTTATATTTTTGACAAAACACGATCTATATTTCCATAATTAGAAAAGATTATATTTTTATGGAGGGAAGAAAACAGAAATGAGGGCATATCCTCCTCCATCCACAAAGAGTCCAGGGAATGTCAACACACGTGAGAGAGCAATTATTGTAATAGTCATTACTCTAAGATAGTGCATGTCCCCAATTGTAGCTATCCTCCTTGGATAAATTAATAGTTTAACATTCATGTCACCGCCATAGTTAGGGCTCTGTGCCTATAATTTATAAATCCCCTATACATGGGGGCAGATCTCATAAACTACACCTTGAGTGTATTATTACTTTCTCTCTCTCCTGCTACCTTGTACTCTCTAATTAAAAGAGTTTTTCGGCCATCGTTGTCGTCTTCAGTGGTTAGGTCACCCAGACCACCCAATCTTTATCTTTTATTATTAATTGTTTTATACTACACACTCGATTGATTTGATTGTGCATAATCAATTTTGTGCATCATGTGTTTTCTTCACTTGAAAATGAAAAATGGTAAATATTACAAGATATTGTCATAGTTATTGGATCTAATCATCATTAGTTGCATAATGACTTTTCCCCCCAGCTAGCCATACAATATAGTTGCATAATTTAATTACTGATATTTGACCAAAATGCATATCAAAGAATTTAATCCCCAAGAATAATGAAAAATCGATAGACAACCCCATAGAATTAGATTTTCCAAATGTTAACTTTTGAAACGTAGAAGCTAGAACACTTACAATATATGTGATAGGGAGAATCACACTTTGCACCTTCAAAATTTTAAAAAAATTTAATTTACACTCTCAATATCATAAAATAGTCACAATGTGACCCTTACACTAACTTTCATTATTGTTCCCTTCAAATGCTGCATGCAATACACGTGAATTTGACAATAACAATAACGAAAGTTAGTGTGGCAGCCATATTATAACTATTTTATGACGTTGATGGTTCAATGCGAAAAAACTAAAGTTTTAAGGTGTGAATTCAAAGTTTTAAAATTTTTGTGGGTGCAAAATATCATTTACCCTATGCGATAATAGAATGAATAGAAAGATTAGACCACACACCTACATACAAAATTAGAGAAACCCAAGTACTATAATTACAAATATAAGTGAACAGAGCTAAGAGTTAGATTGTCCAAAATTTATAACCCAAGGGTTAGTTTAATGATAACTTAGTCACTTGATAAGCATTTTAACAAAGTGTAGGTTAAAGATACGAATTTTCCACGTAGGGGGCGGAGGCACGTTCAAGGCTCCGGGGGCAGTTGTTCCCACTGACTTTTAGATGACACTTGCATATGTAGTCTTAGAAAGATTATGACCAAGTTAAAATTAATACATTGCCCCCTTAACTTTTAAAAAATTTCTATAGTGCTTTAGTTCATTTTCACTAATAAATTGTTTATTATCTCCTAATCCATGAAAATAAATGTTTTATATTTGGATTGAGTAAAATACATTTTAAAATTCCTTGATTTACTTTTTGTTGCACAATTATATAGTTAACAAGTTAGAGGTCATAGTCCAATAAAAATACAATTAGATACAACTGGTAAATGATCCTAATCCCAAAGTATTTTTTACTCTTTCAAAGAACTAACTCTCACCCTGAAAAAAGATAATATCAATTAGACTTAGAAACAAAATGATTGATAATTTTATCGCGAACTAATTAATTGTGTGCATTGAAAAATATTGCAAAGAAATTTAGGATAAATTCAATCAAATAAAAGCAACTTTTGATAATCGAAGAACATCACACATCACTAAAATATGTCATTCAGTCTTTAATTTTGTCATATTTTACCTATACTATCCTATAATCTTGACTCCACGTGAGTTGGAACCACTGCCCTCAAATTTTTTCTCTTTGTGAGGAAAAATAGTTTTTACACAAGGTCTAGTATTAATCTGGTGAATTCTTGTGACAGCTAAAAAATCACAAATTGTTCAAATCTCGTTTGACAATAAAATAAATTTTAGATGAAGCCCAAACTTAATTTGTTTATCTTACAAGCTTTCCTCGAATCCATCTTGAATAATTAATTTCTTATATGGTCTTTCAAATGCTAATTACCCTCTCGTTTGAGTTCTTTATCATATCTCATGATTGACTTCTTCATCATGCAAGTTTATCTCAGACAATCCTCCATCGAGTATTAATTTAAAATGTTTATAAATATATAATAGAAAAATCACGAGACAGCAAAGTCGTTGTAGTATAGTGGTAAGTATTCCCGCCTGTCACGCGGGTGACCCGGGTTCGATCCCCGGCAACGGCGTTTTTGAACTTGAATTTTTACAATTTGTCATGAGTTTTTAGTTTTATTTTTGCGTTTTTCAAATCTCCCTCTGTTTTCATAATCCAAATGAGAGAGAGAGAGAGCGTGTGTGAAGAGATTGGAATAACTTTGTGCTGAACCTGTCTATCTTCATAATGAATGTAAGGATGGGTACAATTTCTGCTGTTCGATTCCCCTATTGCCGCCTCTTCAGCTTCCCTTTCTCAAAAACCCTAATTTCATCATGCCGTTGGAGGCATACGAGTAGGAATAGGACCAAGTCCATTCGTAAAATTGTTTCACCTTCTGCTTTAGCGTCAATATCAACCACCACAATAACCGGTTCAGCCTCGCCGGTGGCGGCCGCTGTGGAGAAGCCTAAGCCGTGGCTCATCGTCGGCCTTGGAAACCCCGGGAAGAGATATGCTGGCACTCGCCACAATGTGCGTACGGTTCTCTCAGTCTATCTGTTTTCATTTGGTTATTACATTCACTGGTGATTAAATAATTATTCTAGTTCAATATCTTTCACCAGTTTGCATATATTGTTTGCTTGAACGTAGCATTGCCTATGCAGAATAGCTTGTTACAAAAGCATTTAAGTTGACAATTTTGTTCATTGATCGGTGAAAGTTATTTGTTATGCCTTATGCATAGCTTGTTAGAAAAGCATATTAGTTATTTTTTAGACTCGTCTCTGTCAAACCTAAATTCATGCATTTTCCCGTCCTTGGGTTAAGCAACATAAAAGAAGATTGACTCTTTCAACTTTAAGGGGGAATATAATCAGTGGCGGAGCGAGACTTATTTCGTGGTGGGTGAGGACAAAAAAATTATTCCTAACTTAAAATCATAATGTCAAAATTACTTTATCCAAACATGCATATATAAAAGTGCCAACAAAAAAAAAAACACTATAAAATTGTCCATAAGACTAACAAAAAACTTTTGTTCAACAAAAAATTAGTTCTCAATAATAAATTGAATGTTTACACCGGGAGACAATAAATAACCAAAATAAATCAAAAAAAATTAAAAGAAACAATTCAGCCTATTACACTAAGCATAGATATAGAAACAGTTTAATCTATCATAATCAAAATTTTTAAGTCAATCAATCCACAATGGAATCATTAACAGGCAAATTCCAACCAAAGTAATTAAATTAAATATAACAAATTTCAAGCCCCAATTTCAAGTTCAACATATAAAAATAGCATAGAACAAAGAACCGACCAATTTCGAATTATGGTTGCGTAAAGCCGTAAACATGTGACCCCATCTATAATTTAGTTGTGGATGACTTTAACCCCTTCTAACAAAACCCATTTCGTAGAAATAAACTCCTTTATATCCTCCTTCCCCTCCACTATTTAAAGAGACGCTGCAATTGCAAATAATATTTCAAAGAGATCAATAACCAACCGAACAAATCATTATCATCATGTTAAAATTTAGGTAATCAAGATTCTATTGTCTACTATTAGGAAAACAATTAAATGGGTAGCAATAATAAAAACCCTAACCACTGCACCGAAAAATCAAAAAATTACAAAAGGGATCAAAATCAAAGTAATTTTTTATAGCTTACCTCTCATATAGTAGCTCTATCCACTTAATTGGTTAGATATACACCAAACAATATTGAAAACCAAGAGAGGGGATGACGAGTGAGCGAATATTGACGAAAAGGAAGCCAACTACAGAGAGCAAAATAGGCAACTACCAAAGAAGTTTAGAGAAATGTTCCCTACCTTTACCCTATTGCCCCCATGAAGAAATAGACAAACACGAATGAATGCTCAAAACGAAAAGTGAGGGACCTGTCAAAAAGTGTTCTCTATTTAGTTGCCCACAAGTTTTTAAAATACAGAACCTCCCCCAATCCTTTAAAATGTTTTCAATGGGGGCAATTTTTAAACAATTTTAAAAATCCTAATTATACCCTAAAACTTTTTGAAATTGTTGAAAAAAATGGATGAGGATCCCATCGGATCTACACAATCTTGTTTTTTTTAACATGAAGAAATAAAGAAGCCATTGCAATTACCAGAAATACTAGGCCTATTAAAGGCACAAAAATAGAGGGAAGGTTGAGAGTTATCATAGAATGGGTACCTCAATTTACTATTTTATTTTTACCTGTTTTTATTATTTAAAATGATAAAGATATCTTATAATAACTATAATTAAGAATTGGAATTCTTATTAATTCGTAGATATGGTAGAGAATTCCTATCTATAGATAATGAAAATCGAATTCAAAATTAAATTAGTATATATATGTAGTGAGTATATATAATATATCTCTAATTGAGTATATATATGAAGCACAAGAAACGTCGAACTAAATAAATGGACCTATTCATGGTTTTTCTACATGAAAGATATGTATGATAATTGACTTTTATATTATTCTTCTTTTCTCCGTCTTTTGTTATTGTCTTCTAATTTAATAAAGAAAAAGTTTCTTACAAATTATCGAAAGATTCGCTAGAATCCAATCCAACCGGGATTTCTAGTCAAAATGGGATTCTCGAAAGATATAGAAAGATGTAAAACTCTATTCTATTTTTCATTATATACACATATGTAAGACGGGAATAGGAAATTCGTTTTATTCGCCTAATTTCATGAAAAGAAGAATTCACTCTTTTATTTTGTTGATAGAGGGTTGTTGATTGGTAATCAACAATGTAGGTAAAAAAGAAAAAAAGAGTTGTCCGAAACTTTTGATTCTTTCTACAAATAGATCTTATGTCACCAAATAAAACTCAATTCTTTTTATTTTTATTTGGATTCCTATAAACTAATGGGGGCAGTTGCCCCCACTGTAAATCTACCCCTGAATATAATCAATCATATAGAGAATCAAAGTGGAAAGTTAATGATGAAATAGATATATATATATATATTTACTTAGGAAACTAATAGATAAATAAAGATCAACACATGGTATCTATAAACTTAGGGAAAATATATAATAAAATCTCCAGTGATATAGTATGGTGAGTTTCAAACAAAAAATAGTAACAAATATGTGTAGGTGTATTGATATGATAAAGGACGTATATGAGGGTATAGTGACTTTACTCAGAAGAACCACTTGAGAAAGTAGTGGATTTGCAATCACTGTAGGCCTACATTAGGCTTCTGCCTTTAGCCATTTTATTTTTATTTTTATTTTTTTGTCTTGATTATAGATAGTTGACTAGATACATTCAAAATGATATTCTGTAAGATATATTAGTTGCTAATGATAGAATATTATTCATGAAACTAAAGTAGGAATTAATGTAAATTAGAAGTTTGGAGAAAAACTAAAATCAATAGGATTCATAATAAGTTGAATAAAAGTGAATATATGAACTGTGATTTAGTAGTAGTAGAAATTCAAATAAGGAAGTAGAAAAGATCGAAGATCAAGAGATGTTAGATGGTCAGTGATTTAGGTATCTGGGGTTAATTATCCATGTGAGGGGTAGATTAGAGGCAATGTTATCACATAATTAAGGCATCAAAGATTGAATGCATCTAACATATTATGTGAATAAAGTATTCATTTAAGGTTGAAAATTAAGTTTTACAAAATAGTTAGTAGACCTAGAATGCTTTATGATGCAAAAATTTGGGCAGTTAAAAAAACACTCTAAAAAGCTAAGTGTTGCAGAAATGAAGTTGTTAAGATGGATGTGTAGTAAGATCATAAATAACAGAGTTAAAAATGAGTATATTCATAAAACTGTAGAAGTAGCATCAATGGGAGATAACTTTATAGATAATTGACTAAGGTGATTCGAACATGTTTGTATATAATCAAGTAAAGCGCTAGTAATGAAAAGTGATTTGATATATATCAATAGTGTGCCATTGTTAACTTTGGTATTGTTTAATCACAAATATGGCCCTTGCTAAAGCACAATGAATAAACTGGATAAATGTAGCTAACCCTAAATTATTGGAATAAAGGCTTTGTTGAGTTGCATATATCACTGGGTAGACATATTTACCTCGTACTTTAAACTATAAATTTTTTGGATCACGGAACCTAATATGTTACTAAACAAGCAATCACCAACACCGAATACCCTCTCAATGATACTACATAGTTGCGTGGAATTCGGGTTTCCAACCTGACCTATATTGGTTTTGATCCATATAACTTGATAGGAATCACAGGGATTGTATAGCTAGGCCAATGACCTTTATCCTTTTTGTTAGTTTGTCTTTATCAACTTCCTTCCCTCAACTGGCTTATAACTTGTATGATAACCATGTTATAAATGGTGGGGACTGGGAGTTTAACCTTCTCTTAATTTACCCAGACTTTTGACTCGAAATAATAATTGTGCATAATGTACATATTGTTATATCAGGTGAAGTGGTATATAGGCCACCTTCAGTCTCCTAATGTAGACTGGTTAAGCAAAAGTATGTTGCATTCAAATTGACATAGGTATGGTGTTGAGTGATTTTGTTGTGCATCACTACAGAGATGATAATAACATTATAAGGACTCCAAAAAAGGCAATTACATTATAATCAGTGGCGAGTTTACCATTACGTGAATGAAGCCATAAATGTATGGATGCACTTTTTATCTCTTTCTCTGTCTCTCTCTCTGCTTATGAGAATCGAATCTTTTCAGGTTGGTTTTGAGATGGTAGACGCTATAGCTGAAGGAGAGGGGATAAGTATGGGCAGTGTTTCTTTTAAAGCCCTATTTGGAAAAGGTTCTCTTGGTTTAAACTGTTCTTTACTTTGTGGTTTATTAATTCCACATCTACAGCATGTAGTTTATAGAAATCGCATCACAGTGATTCAATGAGCCATATCTTCCCTCGCTGCAAGTCAACGCATCAAGAAATTTTCTAGAAAATATTCTAGTTTATTTGTCCCGTTAATGGCCAAGACCCAAATGGTTTACAGTGTTTTGAGAGCAATATTGCAGTCTTACCTACCTTGAAAAATAGTCATGCAACTTTTAGGCCATGTTGTGCTTATTTTGTTCTTGATATGATGTCAATGACTTAATTCTGATCTTTCTTTTCATTTCAAAATTTGAATTTGCGTTTACTGATACTAGAATAAGCATTAGTGAGCATGTTGGATTTTTAGATCGCGTAACTCAATCTGTCAAATGGCTTACTCCAGTTGTTTGAAATGAGGTAGTGTGTTTCTTTGGCAGATTGGTATCATTTGAGATTTGTCTAACAAGCCAGACTTAAGAGTTCTTATTTAATATTATTAAAAGTGGCAGGTAATGTTGTAATTACCCATGATATCAGTCCATTATAAATGAGAGGGTGTCAAACAACATATCCTACACATAGATTATTCGTACTCTCTCTTCTTTTTCTTTTTCTCTTGCTCCCTCTCTTTTCTAACCCTAATACGGTTGCTATTACTACTTTAACTTGGCGTCAAAGCATTAACATAAGTTGAGAAGTATACAAAAGCTACAACAGAAAAAACATTGCAGTTATTGACGTCATCATCAGTTTGTTGATGTCATGCTGATGTCAGCGTGACGTTAGAATTTTTTGACGACCGAAGCTCTTGTCTGGTTGGATTCTTTATGCTGGTGATTGTGGTGATTTTTGCTGAATATTTTGAAGCCATCTTTATCTTCTTTACTATTTTCTAATTTTTTTTTCCTTGTTTGTGCTCTGATCTATGCCAAAGGGTGCGATTAAGTCTCAAACAGTTGTTTCTGAGTGACCCATGTTGGTTTGGCTCCCTTTTTTGGTTGATTTTTTTTTCTCAGCTTCATTTGTGGGTCTGAGACCGATGGCTGGAAGAAACAACCACTATAGGTGTAGCCTATGCTTACCCTTGTTTCCCTCTCTACAGTGATTGGGTGTGTTTGTTGGTGTTGTTTTGCTTGTGCGTGGTTCTACATCTCCATTCTCATGTGTTGTGGTCACTATATTCACATGACTCTTCCAGTGTGTTAATAATGCCCTGTTTTGGCTTGTTGGTTTTTTTTTTTAAGGACTTATGTCTGAAACAGTCATTGTCTCTATTGTTTCAAGTCACTGGTACTGTTCAAGCGATAGGTTTTGGCTCCTTACTTTTGGGTTGATTTTGTGTGATTTCGAAGTGGTGTGATTGTTGATTCCTGGCCGCTTATTGGTCCTTTTGTTGCTGTAAAGTTTCCAGTTGGCTACATAATTAATTGTGGGGTTCTTAATGGCAACTTCCAACAATGTTAAAGGTTCTCTAGTGGTTGCTCAAACTAGACTGATCACTTGTGTCTCTCGCCTTCATTATGCTTTTCTTAATCATAGGATGTTTTCATCTATACAAGAGTCCTATACCTTAATATCTAGTGAGAGTAATTGTAATGTTCGTGGTGGCAGTTATGATGGTCGAGGTACAGGCCATAATGGACATGGTGGTTGTTTTGGTTGAAGTAATCATTCTTGGTGGAAATGTACTTGTTATGGTGGCATAGGATATATTGTTGTGACAAATATGGGAGACCCACATATGCTCATCAGGCTTCTGATGATACTTCAAGTTCTCTAGTGCATCAAAATTCTAGCAATGGTCTAGTTGCATCTACTTTTGCCTCATGATGATATTTTTCTCAGCGTAGTCATCTTATCTAGTAGTTATCCTCACTTTTTCCACATTGGTGTGCTCCTACCGCTGGTGTCGATAATGGAGGTAACTCTGCATGTGTAGTTATTTAACCTTCGTCATCATCATGGATCATTGATTCAAGAGCTAATGCTCATATATCTTGTAATTCTTCTCTATTCTAATTTTTGTTTGTGTAACTCACGTATCGTATTAATTAATGGTTCTTTTCGACCGGCACATGGGATTGACAATCTTTGTCCTACTTAGTCTATACCATTAACCTTTGGTTTGTTTGTTCTTAATTTTTCCTTTACCATTTGTTATAATGAAATTTCGGTTCAAGTTGATACACGTATTAAAGTTTTAACAATGCTCTTGAGTATACTCGATGCTAATGAAAACCTTTTCTGCTAACTGTGACATTATTCATCCAACTACCTATCCACATATCTCCCAACAAAATGACGTTTGCAAACATAAACATCATAATTTGTTGGATGTTGCCTACATCTTAATGCTTAACATGCATGTACCAAAACCATATTGGGTTGATGCTGTTTTTACTTCAGTTTATCTTATTAATCACACGTCTTTTCCCAAACATCATAATTTGTTAGATGTTGTCTGCACCTTAATGCTTAACATGCATATACCAAAACCATATTGGGTTGATATTGTTTTTACTTAAGTTTATCTTATTAATCACACGTATTTCCCCATTTTGGACAACAAATTTCCTTTCTCCTTGCTTTATTCTATTACAACATCATTTGGTTTAATTCCTCATATTTTTGGTTTTATTTCCTTTGTCTATCTGCTTGGTTATGGTTGTGATAAAATGTCATCTCGATCAGTCAAGTGTTTGTTTTTGGGATATTCTCGTACTTAGAAAGGTTATCACTGTTATGAGCCTATTTCTTGTCGATGTTGTATTAGTGTTGATGTTACCTTATTTGAGTCATTTTTCTTCTTTTTGCGTGAGGGTATACTTTTTCTCCAAAATTTAGTCTGTCCCAGTCAGGGAGAGGTCTTGTTGCCTTTTGTATCAATGTGTGGATCTTCTTTTTTCCCTATTGTTAATCCTCATTTGTAGGTTTATCGTCGTTTTAAGGATAAACAGGTTGTTCCATGTGCTCTTGCTCCAGAGACATTGTCTGATTCTATTGAGGTCCTGCCCCTTAAGTCGTCTGCTATTTCATTCTCTTGTGATTTTTCTATTTCATTGAAAAAAGGTAATTGTAACTGTACCAAGTATCCAATCTCTAGTTTTGTTTTTTCTTTTCGGATTTCTTCATCATTTTGTTGTTTTTCATCAACTTTTTCTTTTGTATTTGTTCTTAATTCCACGAATCAGGCATTGGCATCTTCTAGATGAAAACTAGCTATATGGATGAGGAAATGAAAGCCCTCCATGAGAATCAAACATGAGACCTAATTTCTCTGTCTTCTAGTAAACACTCCATCAATTGTCATTGGGTTTACACTGTGAAATTTCATCCTGACGGTTTTGTTGAGCGTTTGAAAGTAGGATTGGTTGCAAAAGACTACACCTAAACAAATAGTTTGGTGTTTGAAGAAAGCACTATATGGCGTGAAATAATCACCACGTGTTTGGTTTAATAACTTCAAACCATTCGGTTTTTATTCGCTGTTTTTCCATAGGTGTTATTATTCTTATTTTGTATGTTGATGGCATTATCATTAATGGTAATGACTCAGTCAGTATTGCCCACTTCAAGATCAATTTACGGAAGTAGTTTCATACTAAGGAGGCAAGGACTTAGATCTTCTTCATTACTTCCTTGAAATTGAGGTTGCTCGGTCAAAGAAAGGTTTCAGTTTGTGCCGACGGAAGTTTGTATTGGATTTATTTTGAGACTAGTACACTTGGTGCACGTCCTGCTGATACTCCCATGTACTCTATAGTTAAGTTAGATGCTAAGAGTGAAGAAGTTTTTTATGACTTAGGGCGTCATCGGAGATTGGTTGGTAAACTAATCTATTTGACAATTACATGTCCTGATATTATATATGTTTGTGTGGTGAGTCAGTTCATGCATGCTTCTCGTAAGACTCATCAGGATGTTGCTTGTCATAGCCTTCGATATCAGAAAAGAGTACCGGTAAAGGGTTATTATATCGTCCTTCATCATCCACAACTATTGTTGACTTTTCATTATATCGTCCTTCGGGTTACTGTACATTTGTTTACTTGGCATAATAAGAAATAGAACGTAAGTATTGGGTTTGACCTCATACTACATGTGAGATGTTATAGGTTCTTTCCCTACTTCATGTTCTAGGTACCAATGTGCCCTCTCCAATAAATTTATTGTGATAACCAGACAGTTATTTTCATCGCTAATAATTCGATATTTCATGAGTTTACTAAACACATCGAAGTAGATTATCATTTTATCCATGATCTCTTGATGCGAAAGGAGATTATTACACCATACATCTAGTCTAGTGATCAGTTGGGTGACATCTTTACCAAATCATTAGCTCAATTTGTCTTCAATAAACTTTGTTCAAAGTTAGGAATATTTGATCTTTATGTTCCAGCTTAAGGGGAGTGTTGGAGTTCTTATTTACTATTATTAGAAGTGTAGGGTAATGTTGTAATTACCCATGATATTGGTCTACTATAAATAAGAGGGTGCATGACAACATATTATGCACATAAATTTTTCTTACCCTCTCTGTCTTTTTCTCTTTTTCCCTATTTTCTCTAACCCTAGTACGGTTGCTATTACTACTTTAACTACTACCTAGACATTACATGGTGAATAGTCTTAGATAACGGGATTCTATCCTCTTGTAAGTTGTTCTCAAAAAAAAAAAAATCAAGTTGTTATATTTTGGATCTTTAGTTTTTACTGTCTATGCTCACAATTGGAAGGTCTATCCTATTTAAAGTGAAACAGAAGTTCAAAAATTCTTATGCACACTTTGTTTGGAGCCAGTCCATTGTATATTTAAATACAATGATAAAAGGAAACTGTGGACTGAATAACTTATGTCTGCTCTGTGCCACACCAAAAAAGAAAAGATCTGAAGATACTTATAAAACCGTTGAGACTAAAGATTCCAAGTAATTGGGTTTTCTAAGAGTTAACAACAAAATACATGTGAAGAAGAAAAATGAAAATGCATTCATCAACTTAGTGGAGGGATTACAATATATAAAAAAAAAAATAGTCCAATGCACGAAGCTCTTGCCATGTGTAGGGAGGGTTAGATGTACGCAACTTTACCCTCACATGAAGAGAGGTTGTTTTTGCTATTTGAACCCTTAACGCCTAGGTAATAATGGAACAACTTGTGTGGATTACAACAAAGAGACTTATTAATAAATTCAACTGTATTTATTGACTAAAAAAACTGTGTTTGCCAATTTTGGGAAACAATATCATTTATTTAGAGGTTAAACTTTTCTATAGAATCATCTTAAAACTGTATTATGATTTCTAGAAGCAAGTTTCTTCACAGAAACTGTAAGTATTAAGTAGCTTGAGGAAAAAAGAGCAACCCGGTGTGAAAGGCGCTCACTATTGAGAGTGTACTAAAATTCTGTAGTTATTGAACTTCATGCTTTAGTAATCATTTGGGCTTCTATATGATACCATCTAAAACAATGTGTAGTTTGACAAGGTTATTTTAGATCATGTCAGAGGAGAGTATAATCCTATTGGAGATGTTGAGAGAACTTGGTCTTTCCTTGATATTACAATCACTTTTTTAAGCCATTAAACGGCTTAAAGTCATATGATGGATTTTTATCACCACTATACGGTATTTTTGTTTTGCTCTTTGTTGGCAGCAATTGTACAGACTTTAATAACTGTTACAAGTAATGGTTCATTCGTTTTGTTGAATGGTTATGCTCGAATATTACATGCAAAATTTATAAGATCAAGATGGAAAATTATTGTTTACACTCAGATGAAGATACAAGATTTACATCTGAGGTTCGCGCTGAGATAAATGGAAGTAACCATGGTTGGGTCAAAAGCTTCTTAAAGCATATTCCTTGAGAACATGTGCACATTGCTTTTTGGTTCTGTGTTATTGTTCTTGAAGAACTCCGAAAGCCAACAAATAAGCTTTCTGGTTTGTTTACTCTCGATTGCTGTTGGAAAATATACTCTGGAGATTACTTGAAAACTACTGAATGTAACTCGGAATCCATGGACAAAATACAAAAGTGATTCAAAATTTTTCTTTTCAATATCTGATGATAAAATTCTCGGGCTTGATAGAATTATTTTTTTTGTTTTCCGGTTTCTTTTTTATTTGTAGGTTTCATTGGGAATGTTCCAGTTATGCTTGCTAAACCGCAAACCTTCATGAATGCAAGCGGTGAGTCTGTAAGTAAGCTCGTCTAGAAATATTTTTCACTTAATTAATATGTCTCGTTTATTTGCTACATTTTTTGACCCATTTTGAAAGGTTGGAGCAATTGCTTCATATTACAAGATTCCGCTGAAGCAAGTACTTGTGGTAAAGTAATCACCACTATTTGTTGACTTGAGCATTACCTCTATAAAATCCCTGACTCATGATTCTCCTGTCTACAGATATTTGACGACTTAGATTTGCCTTTTGCAAAGTTGAGGTTATTACCAAAAGGCGGCCATGGAGGACACAATGGGTATCTAATATGTTACAAAACCATGTTCTGTAATTGCTAATATTGGTCTTTGATGCACACTAAGAAGAATGTGAATCCACTATTGCATTACATCTTGGGTTTCTCTATAAGCATTGACCTCATGCATTGCCATTAAGAATGCATGTAGCTGAAAAGATGTCAAAACATGAATTTTCTGCTGTGCAAATATGTAAACAAAAAAAACCATGGTGATGAGGAAGCACAGTTCCCCTGTATTAAAATGGTTTTGGATGATTTCATTAAAATCGATGGGTTCTTCTTGTAACTCTGGCTTTTGTCACTTGAGTTAACATGGCCAAATGTTTTGTAACATTGCTATGATAAGAATATCTGGCGAATAAACCTTTAGGGCACTTTCCTTCTTGACACAATCTTTGGGAAGTCTGTTTTTAACTCAATTGTTGTGTTGCTTGTGGCCTAGTTTTTTAAGAAAATTCATCTGTGTACCTAAAAAAAATTTGTAAGCAAGATTCCATCTCTTGCAGGATGAGGAGTGTGATCGACCACTTTAAAGGGAGCCGTGATTTTCCTCGTTTAAGAATAGGTACCGAGAAACCCAAAATCCGTCTGCCATTATGTATGTTCTTTACGTGATCACAGATATTGTGAAATATTTGTAGGCATTGGAAGGCCTCCAGGCAAAATGGATCCCATGAATTTTGTTCTTTGCCCATTTAACAAACAAGAACAGGAAGAGGTATTATGAGCTTCCGCATTTGCTCTGAAAGGGGCTTGATATTTTTAAGGAATTAGTAGAATTCAGATGCTGACAAGTGATTTATATTTAATGTTCTAATTTTTTTTTCCAGTTGCATTTCACTCTCCTAAATGGCTTACAAGCAGTACGGATTCTTTTGCTTGAGGGTTTTGAGAAAAGCGCGACATTTGTTAATAGTGCGAAATCCTTGGAACGTCTTGCCTAAAGAACTGGTCAATTTACATTTATTGGGTGAGTACAAGTTGACGGATGATATTCGGGCAAGGACATAGTGCTATATATGGTGAATGAATAGAATTTTTTTCAGGATTGGGCAAGCCCGCAGGGATACATTATAGAGGAATTATGAAATCCTCTTTGAGATCAGCAGGCTGTATAGAGCCTTCTAAATGTTTATATTCAGAGAGATTGGTCATGTCCACGACAAAGGGTTTTATTTTTTTCCTCTTTTATTTCTTGCCTTCTTTGTAGTTTCAATTGTTAATATAGGTAATCTTTTGGGATTGCACCATAGAGTGCAATCACCCCTGAAGTTTGAAAATTTTCCTAGCTTGATATAGAATATTTGAAATGATTTTTGCAATTTAGAGAGTTCGTCCTTCGAATTTCATTTTACTTTTCTGTTCCATTTTAGTGCAATTCCTGAACTTGTCTTTGATCATTACATTTCATATGATACGATGCATTCATAAACCAAATCTCAGTAGTCAGCTCTCCTTTTTTCTGGATTGAGGCGTGTGAATTTGTGGGGGTGGGGGTAAGTATATCTGCATCTCTTGGTTCCTTTTAGAAAATGTGGTTTTCCAAATCTAAGTTCACCTTCATGCTCTGTTCAGCTTCTGTGTATAAATTGTTCCCTTCTCCCCCCAGTAGGGGCGCTTGGTAGGAGTATATGTTGAGTTTAAATTGTAATTACGTCATCAACCTGTATGCTAAAGAAGGAATGAAGAGCATGGTGACTCTTACATGCCCTTAATTAACAGGCAATCATTCTGTCTGAAGATGAGGTTGCCTTTACCCTTAAATGTTAGAAGAATGAATTGGCTTTGCTTTGACAAGCTGTTAATGTGATACCCTCAGTGTCTTATTTAAGTTGTGAAGGTTGTCCATTTTCTTTATGCTCCAACATTTCAACATTAGAGAAGTTAAGATTGATAAGTGCACTAAGTTAATACTATTCAATCAGTTAGTTGATTGATTTCTGGCCTAGGCATGTTAAAACTCAAAGCATTCAAAGTTAAGATCTCGTGGAGTTTTAGTTACGATACCATGAACTTCTGTGAATTATCAAATTGGTTCAAGGTTATGATCTCATCAGGCTCAAGTTACGACACCAAGGCCTTTGAGTTATGACGTGAGTCAGTCACGTAATCTGTGTATATACCTACGCTCTATGCACGAATTCAAATTCTGGTTTTGAGTGCGAGTTCGTTACCAATTCTTCCACCTCAAAATCACATTGACAAATTGAACAATCTGCTAAGATAGTAGCAATGCTCTCATTCCGCCATTCACGTGATTAACACAAAGATTGACGGTCATTTTTATGTAACGTATATTTTCTTTACTGCTTTCTTGCTCTTTAATTGGCAAAAATAGATAAAAAAAACAAAATTGAAAACCATCCATCACATCAACAAACTAATGACATATTGGTGTAGAATTATTATTTTTTTATAATAAAACTTATTTAAATCAACATCACGTTAAATCCACAATGGTATATAACAAACCTCACATATCTCATTTGTCATTTTAAAATTAGATCACTTCTATTGTTGTTTTGGAGTTTTAATTGAATTTATTTTACCTTATTTTTTTATTTTTTAGTGATGATATGCATCCAACTTGAATGATACTTATTTAACAATAATAACTTTTATGTATATATGTCTATAAAATGACAGTCTCAAGATGTTCCCGCTCTTCGATGTTTTAAACTTTTGTCGCTTTTACGCTCTCGCCCCCACTCTATCTGATCTAATTTACGACTTAGAAATTTCCTCAGGGAAAATTAAGGCATTATTTAATGAGAATAAAAAAACTATTGTCAAGACGCAAAATATGTTTCAACAAAACCGCCAAATTCCTTTCTTTTCTTTTATTCCTTCCCTTTCAACCTGTAATGATGGGGAGTGGATTGGGAAACCTGAATTTTTTTTTTCTTTTTTTTTTGGGGAGGGGGAGGGAAACTTGAATCCTTGACCTCAAGAAGGCAAAACCTTCACAAGATATATAGTACCATTAGACTAAAGGATATATCCAGGTTGTCATGGGTGTTATTTTACGACTGGATAAAATCACAGTTCTCTGAAATTTTAATAATAAAAGGGCATGTTGTAGAAGGCGAGATTTCCTACCACCCTCTTCACAATGAGGGCAGCATTACCCAGTCTTGATCCTGCCTGGTTTGTTGTGTTGATAGAACGCATCTCTGGAGCCCAAAGTTCCAACCAGATAAGAATAAATCCTGCAAAGACATACCCGACTCGCTTTCTCTAGACTAGTTTCTCCACACCATGAGCAATTCTGTTTCACTCCCTAAAATGCTACTACGAAGCATACAACTAATAACCTAGAACACACAGCTACACCAGCCAAATACCAACAACTAACAATGCAGGCCACATAGTTGATTGTACCAGGAGGGTAACACGGGTTGAAATTATTTGTATCAATGTTGTTTGCCATCTATATTCTCTTCTTAATTCAACAGACATGGTAATCACGGTGCAACAGTTCTGTTTACGAATTTTATGTACATAAAACCACAGTCCTAACATACAAAACAACATATATTGTATTTACCTGAGGCATGCAAATTTGCTAGCGATTTAACAACCTCCACTTGCAGGATCAATTGAGCTTAGAAGGCCATTGCCTCTCAGCTGCATGCAGTGTTCCTCTGCATCTACCTGAGCACAGATAATCACCACTGACAGACCATTGTAATGTGCTTCTTGCATTATATTAACAGCATTGTCAACAGTCATCCCAGGTATAACCTTCATCAGCACTTGCACCACGTACTCCCTCTTATTGTAGTCGTCATTGTGCAGCAACACGCGATAAGGCGGAGACATTTTCCTTGATTTCCTGAAAATCAACACCCTAATTAAATTTTCTTTTCCTTTTGAAAAGCAATAACAGTGCTTGAATATATGATTTTTACCTCTATTATCTTATTCTGTTTCTCATGACAAATTTGAACCTCACAGAAAAAGGAGCAACAAACATAGATTATTTGGTTATAGTCCAAACAAATTAAATCAATGCAGAAACCAACACAAACAACAAACCCACCACCACAAACAGAAAATTCATAAACATAGAACACGACAAAGGCAAAAGAGCCAGACCAAAAGAAAGAAAAAGGCAATGGCGTGTTTTAGGCACCGTTTGGTGGTGCTTGCTTAAGTACCTTTATAAGTAAAATAACAATTTTGTCAAACTTTTGCTTTCTTGCTTAAAAGAAAACAGCAAAAGTACTGCTGACAAGGATTTTACAAAGATAACATATATCACTTATATATGCATATATGTCTTATACTATATATGTGACGGGAAAAGAGAGAATCCACATAACAGAAGGAAAAAAGAGAAAAATACTTTTGGAAAACCACCTTTTTGCTATTTGGCATGTTAAAAGTACTTACATTAGTTGCACAAAAAACACTTAAAACGCATTACCAATTGGTACCTTAATTTTTATTACTGTTTACTGCAAAGCAACGGTGCACAGTCACTCAAGTCAGTAAAGCAATATCAATAGAAAATAATGAAGACCACTGTCTAGAAGCCATTGCAATCTACCTGAGATTGATCCGTGATTCAAAAGGAGGCAAATGTAACATGAACTACATGATACACTCTAATCCAGCTGTACCCTAGAGGTTTCGGAAAGAATACCGATTGCATAAATTCTAAACTTCCTACATCCACCAGTTAATCACAAAATGCAGTAATCTTGGACAAAAGTTTCAAGTCAATGCACACTAGCGGTTGTATCACGCACAAATCAATTTCCACTAATAAACACCTGGATAAACCAAGTGATGCCCTCCAAATACCCTACATACAAGCCAGATGACTGCCAGTATAGTCATCTACGTGTGAAATAGATAAACATGCAGAATATTGAATATAGGCTGAAATATATCAGCTTGGCCAGCAAAGGGTCACTAAATAGATTGAACTGGCACTGCCACCCTGATTGGGTCAATGGGTGAACCATTGCATGTCTCCTCTCATAAGATTTAGGAATCACTTTTAGTGCAAGAGGGGTAATAAATTTATAGAAATACACTAGCTCAATCAACACAACATTGCAGCCTTTCACCTAGGTTACCTCCAGAACAGGGAACTTTCAGTTCTCTAGGATAACATCCGCACCAGGATCTGTAGCAAAGGCAAAAGCATCTTGCAGATGCAAGCCACAGCATTCAGCTCAAACTCTGGACACCAATCCATGAGGCATGCATGGTAACAAACGCATGAAGATAACATTTCAAGTGGACGCTGGACAAACAGAGCCACTTTGCTTACATTCGTACATCAGATGATGGCCACGGTTGGTCAACTCCAACTCATTCCCAGTTCAGCACCACATGGAAAGTTATGGTATTTACATGTCACGAAGCAGTCTAGAGACATCAAGAATAGATGTAGCATATTTCTGTGAATATTAACTTCATGTTGATGGTAAAAAGTTTGTTTTGAAGATTCATCAGGTACACCTAAACCAAATGAGGAAAAGCAAAAAATAAGCTTAAGTATGCTCAGCTCATCTCAACTTAACAAGCCTATTTCACCAACTAGGGGTTGGTGCATGATTTTTTTGGGTCCAGCGATGATGTGGTAGATTGAACCAAGCTACTTGAGAACGAGTTATGGATAAAGGTTAGCTTGAGATCAACTCAAGAGGTCAACAAGCCAAACCATACTATAAAGCTCATTAAATTATTGTTCATAGCTTGATTTCAAATCGATAAGCTAGCAGCTATCCAACGGTACATAAAAAAACCAAGCTACTCATAATCGGCTTGGTTGGAAACTCACTCAAGATTGAACTCTAAGATAAATGAGTCAATCTTGAGCTTCATTTGAAGCTCGTTGATATTTCCGAGCCAAGCTTAAGCAACCCAGTGCCTTTCTTGACCATAGTTGTCAAATCGCGTATCGAAAGGCGTATCGTTTTTCAAAAATAGTGTATCGTATCGTATCGTGTATCATAAGATACGCGCAAGTTTAATTTTTAAATAATTATTAATAATATATATATATAACTTTGTAAAAAAGTCATAGACTCATAATAACATAAAATTTCATTAATATTCCACTAACTATTCAAGTTCTCAACATAGTTCAATAATATCAAAATGCAAAAACCTCTAATTCAAACTTCTAACATCAACTGCTTGAACAACCTTAATAGTAATCAGAAATTTTGAATTCAATTGAACAACATTAACAACATACTTTATTTATTTTTTTTAAATCATAACTACTAAAACGACGTTGTTTCACTGGTTAGTGATTTAAAAATAAGTCTTAGGGTAAAACGATGACATTTCAGCCCTAAAAAATCAAAAAATAAAATAAAAAAACAGAATAGTATGTATCGTACGTATTGTATCGTGTATCGTATGATACGGTGTAAAAACGATACAGAAACACAATACATATCGTTTTTCAGGTGTATCGTGACGTATCGTACGATACGTATCGCATATCGTACGATACTAATAACTATGGTCATGACCAATCTTGTTTACACCACCCCTATATGATGATGAGGATGAGGATATCTCGTAAACTGATTGAGAGGCAGAGATAGCATTGACGTGGATTTGCTCAAAATATTCATCGTAGATGTCAAAACTCATATGGTAAGGGAGGGAGGAATGGAGAGATTCTGCTCCTTGAATTGCCACAATGTTAAAAATTAGGTGCTTTTGTATACTCAAAGGAGGTATTCAAGGACATGGCATACCTAGTCTAAGATATAACATACTCAACTTTCACAATCCGAGGGACTAGGTAAACACTTCCTCCCACAACTTGAGAGGTCAAGAATATAATATGCCCTTTGATGGGAAGTAATGTACAACAAATATCAAGGTACAAAAAGACTACCTCACTGTCCGAGGGGTTAGGAAGGAGGAAAATACACCTAAGAAAGCTTCTCTTAATACCCTTTTGCTTGCCCTTTTATTCTTCCCAATAGGTAGGCGAGTAGAAAATATCTCGGGCAAGGAGCTAGATGTACCCACCTTTGCGCATGAATCTTCCATTTGAAGTAATCTTTCTTGAAGTCTTTTCCCATTCTCCTCTCTTGATGAGGATCCACCCTCCCTAGGAGAGTTCGAGGACTTTGAATTCTCCCTTTAGGTGTATCTTGTTCCCTGATCTCCTTACTTGACCCAACAATCGTGTTCCCTGATCTTCTATCAAGGACCTCTTCAGCCTTGGTTTGGCAGACATAAAAGCCATTATTCAATGCAAAGACCTTCACTAAGTCTTCCTTCCAAGTTCTCTTAGCACAATTCTTCAAAAAATTCAAAGATAATTTTTGATAAGCAAGTACCCAACCAACGCAAATTGCCACAATGAATGACCCTTACTAGATATGCAATGGCAGCAGCAAGAATATCATCAATTACTTCCCAACAGTGTAATTTTTCACTGTCTGAGAAAACAGTCTAATTTTTCGAGATCTGAATTTTTTGTGATTTACCAAAATTTCATTAAGAAGCATTTATCAGCAGAGTAATTACCAGAAAGAATTGGAGTGGGTTGATTTTGAAAGCCTATCTCCTTTTACTTTATTGAATGAAAATTTTCTGTTTCCTACAAAAAAAAAAATGGTACGGGTTGCTGGTTAGGTCTAGAGGAGAGGCGGGAATCACAGATTGAGCCAAAATTTGGAATAGAAGTGACACCAATTTGGAGCGGATCCAGTGCAGCCATAGAAGGTTTCCTGAAGGTCATGGACACTCAGACATGTGGCTACCGTTGGTTCCAACTGGTTTTCCTCAAGGTCAACCAAATGCACCATCTCTGGACTCACAGGATCCCCAAGTCTCACAGATGGTTAATATTTTCACAGCCACTCCTTGCTCACGTTCCTTGGCCGGCGAGGGCTAAATCATCCCTGTCTTCTCCAACGTTCCAGCCTCCGTGGTTGGAGCTTCTTGATGTTTCCACCAATACCTGCCTCTCTCCATGGTAATTCCTCTCCGCGCTGGTAGAACTCAATCTGCATAGAGAACATCAAAGCTTGAAGTGCTAAACTCCATGGTTGGGTTTTCCTACCCAAGCTGATCTTGGTTGCACAACAAAGCAACCCGGATCACTCGCAACCAAATAGTGATGCAAGTGTTGGTGAATGTCCCAATTCAGCATTGTCCGAAATTCCATCAAACTCATCATAAGATTCATCTAAATCTTCAACCCTAAGCTCTTTGGGTGGAGAAATTTGAGATTCAATAAGGAAAGTTTCTTAGGTTTCACCCTTGAAGGCCTCTTCTCAGACCTTGCCTTCTTTCCCATGGTTTGAGAATTGAGATAGCCAACCTGACGGTCTTAGGTGTGTCTGCTATGGTGCTTACCTTCTTCATGCTTCCTGTCCTTGAGATAGAGTTTTTTCATTTCAAATCCTGTATTCCCATATCATCTAAAATGACTTTTAAGGATAAAATAAAATTCTTGGTTTTGAGGAATCCCAAGTAAGGCTAGACTGTGTAATGAATCCTGGCTGACACCCAAAGGCCCAAACAGTCACTACTATATATGTAGGAAACTTCTCCGCAGACAAAGCTTAATGTGCATTCAAAATACTCAGGAAAACTGAGACTCACTAGGCCAATGCATTCTGCATAAAACACTAATCCCCATTTGGCCCAGTGCACACAGCCATATAAATATCTAAGCAGTGCCTAGGTGCCCTCAAAACTGTAACAAAGCTGAAAAACTGGATTGTTGATCTTGAGCATGCTGCAATCCCAACCACTTTGCCTACATGTTGCAAGGTGATCCTAACTTTTGTTTCGATAGAAAACGAAATGCTTGTAATAAAAATTGAAAATAGTACATCATAAAAGGTTGGATAAGAAATCCAACCAAGAAATAAAAAAAAAAAAAAAAACAAAGAAAAATAATACATAAATAGAATAGAAATCACATGACGCTCTTCATCTCACTCAAATAGCAAAAAAGCATATTTCATTTGAAATCCTTACAAACTAACACTGAGAATGATGCTAAACAATGAACACGGTCCCCTAATCCTTCCATCAACTCACTTTAATCTTTAAAATTCTTGCGGTCCTTTCCTTCCAAATAACTCAAAAAGTAGGAAGGATGGCACAATCCCAAAGAGTCACCCCTTTATCATGCCTCTCAAGATTTTTCAAATCTTCAACAAACAAGGAGGTAGATTATGTAGGAATCACCCAAATCCAACCCAATCTAAACAATTTGTACCACTAGGACAAAATAATAGGGCATTTTAAAACAAATGATCAGGACTTTCATAACCTCCTATTACACATCACACACACAAGTATGAGACCCTCCTTTCTGAAGCATATTAGTCGTGTCAATCTCACAATATGCAACACTCTATGAAAGACTTGCACTTTAATAGGCACTTTAGCTTTCCATATCATCAAAGCTAAGAAAAAGAGAGGACATAAATGTACATCCAACAAAGAAGCAAAGGACTTACAAGAGAATGCACGCAAGGCTCAAGAACTCATCTTCCTTTATCAAATGACTCTTGATTCAAAATAGAGCCACTTAAGTAAAGAAATAAATGGCATCAAATCCCTAATGTCTCTATCATCTAAATTCGTATGGAACCAGAAATCCTAAGAGTATGGAAGATCATGAGACTGAAACATAGAAGCTCAGGTTGATCTTGACTTAAAAGATAACTCTCCCAAGAGTGCACAAAATCCTTCCAATAACTTATTGAGAAGGCTAAATTGGGGCATGCCAACCGAAAACAAAAGTGCCATGTTAAATACCGTCTTCTTCTTCAAAGGCTACTTTTTTAGGTGTGGTATACAGAGTAAGATGCTTAATTTCCTCTTGACTAAATAAATAAATGAACTTTAAACAGGAGGCTTCTTTTCAAGTAAAGATGGTTGCTAAAATTAGATGCTTAATTTCCACTTGACCATAAAAAACAAGTGAATTTTAACTGGTGTCAGGTATTATAGGTGTAAAATACAATGCTCTCCATCACTCATAGACAAGGGGATGTGGGTCATTTAGTTCTGTGTGTTTGAATTTTCCTAAGTGATCCAACCCACATAGGACTTACTTTGAAGGCAGTGGTTCAATCAACTTCCTAGAGAGCTTTGATTTGCAGAAGTTGGGCAAACAAAAAGTAGGATTAAAATATTGGTAATAACGCAGGGAAAGATCCCATCTCCAAGCATAAATAGAATTCAAAAGGCCCATACTTTCTGGAAAAATTATTCATACTTTCTGGAATTCAAAAGGTCCATCCAAAATACACTTGTATACATGCAAAAAAATACCAAACCTGCCAGGAAACTTTGTATCCATACCTCAAGTCAAACTCGCATTCACGGCCAGGAGTTGTTTTCTCTATGACTGGCTTCTCCAACACCCCGCCACCTTTCCCTGCTCCTATGGCTGATATCGTCATACAGATGCTTCGATTTGCGCATTGTTTATGGAGAGTATAATTATCCCCTGCTGTACATATCATTATCAATTATGAGAATCACAACCCATGTTAAAGCAATCTAGACAAGAAAAGCACACTGTGATACCATTGGAAGGGAAAAAAGCTAGTATAACTACAGAGAGAACCTAAGAAAAAGAGAGCTATCATTTGTACATGACTTGGTAAAACAATATCGTATCACAAAAGGCCTAAATAACAAGGCTTGCGCAACATGTGAATAACTCCAAAATAAATGTAATAGAGATTATATCTTTTTAAATTTCATAAATACATGGAGAACATTATGACAAACTCAACGAATGGTTCTATGTCATCAATGAGAGAAAAACTTGCTTCTTCATCACTTTGCAAACAATCCACAAATAACAATAAGAGAGAACCATGGCAGATGGTTTCTGGCCTCTAAATAAGTAACTGCCTATCTTGATAGAAAGATCAATTATGTTGGTTGCCCAAAAAAAAGTTTGCTAATAGTACTAGAAAACTTCAAGTTGTATGCATTATAAGCATGGAATCTACTCCCCAAGGATCATAATTTCTTTGAGTGCTTTTTTGTCAACAAGTGTAATAATCTGCACCATTGCATTGAGATACAAAGATCAATTTCACTTCGCCATATTATGTGGTATCCCCAATAGTCGGCGTGACTTCTTAATTTTACCCAAGCAAGATCATTTTCACCATTTTACTTAAATACAACGCCAATTTTGTGGATTGACTCAAACTATTTTCACAAATGGAGAGACCTACATGGTTTTGATTTATCTAACCCAGTATACACAACCAAGCCAAGCATTGTCGAAGGTTAAAAACTAAATGTAATGTATACAAACCCCATTTTTCTCTGGAATGTTCAATATTCACTCCCCCCCCCCCCCCCCCCCCCTTTTTTTTTTCTATTTTATTCTAGGAAGTACGGATACGGATACGTGATACAAATACGATTTGATACGAATATGGTGATACACAAAAAGTTAAAAAAATAGGATACGGGTACAGCCAAGATACGTCTATAATAAAATATATTTTACATTTTATTATTATTTAACGACTTAAAAATTACAGTTTTCGATAATTCTTCAACAATGTAAACAAAATTCAAAATTCTACATTAAAAAAGATGTAATATTGTCTCATTATGATATACTCATAAAATGAGCATAACCAATTAAAGGAATCAAAACCACATTTAACTATTTGGTTTGTTTACTAGTATTTATTTTTAAGATTATAGTGTTACTAACTCATTGTTTATACTCTTTTAACATATAATAGTAGATAATACTTAAAAAATACTCGTGTCTACAAAATCATATGGAATTTTATTGATATTTTGTATTGTATTTGAACTCGAAATGAGAGGCTATAGATTAAAATTAAAAATTATACATCTTGCTCTATTTTTAGAAGTATCCGCAAAATATTCACATATTTTATTAATTATCGGATACGTATGATGTGTATTTGATACGCATCTTCAAGTATCCGATGAATATCCTATCCAATACGGATCCGTCGATCTTGACGAAATATCCGTGCTTCTTAAATTTTATTCAATGTATATTACATTTAACCACCTGTAATGTGAGCTCGTAACACTTCACATCACAATAGTTAGACTACTTCATCATCTATAGTGTAGGTGTTCAATGTCAATCTTAATACTTCCTTTAAAAGAAAAACATGTCGAACTTAGTTTTGTACCCTTGTACATAATACATATCTTCCTTTTTCACGCAAAATAAGCATATCTCTTTCTCTCTCTATTCTATCTGTACATTAAGTATGCCTTCAAAAACGAAGAAGAAAAAAGCTAAAAAATAAAAAAAAGATTGAGGATATTATTTTCTTTTTATACTAAATCGTAATACTCGATAACTATTGCGCTTTGGTATGGTAGCTTGAGGATTTATTGTATAGATTTAAACCCCAGGGTTAGTTGTTTTGGACCAAAACCATGGAAGAAAAATTGTTTCATTTCGATCAAAAAATACAAAAATGTTTCGGTTTTACTTTAATAAGAAACAAAACATACATGCATTTTTTAAGATGAAATGTGTCGAGTGAAACTTCAAGCGTTTATTATATTTTGAGCAAAACTTACAAAACAACCAATAGTTTCCTCGCTTTTGACCGTTTCAAAGAAACTCACATTTTGCATTGAACTTTTCATGGTGGCAGACCATACCATTGAAAAGCTGACAATAGTCTGCATGTTGCTTCACCAATGATGCGTACTACTACACTTTCCAATTGATAAGGGGTTGACTTGTCTTATTATTCTATATGGAAATGACTTTTTTACACCAAAATCTGGCCTCCTAAATTCTGGAAAGAATGTCACCATTTTATCAAACTTTACAGTAAATGAATATGCTAACACCGATTCCTTCATGATGGTCTATAGGCACTTGCATTTGGACCCCTAACATCGACTTTATTATAACCCAGATAGGCTGCAAAATACAAGATTTGGTGTGTATTCGACAATATCCAAATTTAAATAAATTAATAAGCATCAGAAATTTGAGGTTAATTAATTACCATGAATCTAGCTCGGGTAAGTTTCATCGCACAATAGGGAGATAAATGGTTGAAAAAGACTTGTATGAAGGAAAAGACCAGCCATTGTCAGGTTCAAGATCTAGATTTGATCCTCCCAACTGCAACTCCCAGTTCTTTTTATCCTTAAAAATATGTCAAAGTCATCTTTGAACATAAAAAATTCAAGTCCTTGATATAAGTGTGTGTAGGCGTGCACTGAAAGAACTTGACTGGACTATACATTTAGAGAAGACCAATTTTTTACAAAATAGTAAAAGACAAAAAAATGTTGGTACCATATTGAATGTGCATGTATAATTGATAATCTCTATGTGATATTTACAAAACAAAAGAAAACCCCAATCGAGGTGGGAAAAAATTACAAATGTTTTCATACGTTTCTATGACCATGCAACGTCTCTATTGCATTTCGGAACTATTTCTGGAACATTTCTGTTTTCTAACTAGCCAAAACACATCTCCAAAACGAAAATTTTGAACCATGACCCAAATCACAAGGAGATAGCGTTGTTGGTCTCGTAAATTTGCCAAAGAACGCGTAGGTTTCTGTGCACATAGGTGAGACAAACTTCGGATTGGACAAATAGATGCCTAAAACCAAAAAACCTCCCAACTCCAATAATTTATCTTTCATTTACATATACTGCACAATCAATTCATGCTGCTGAACCATAATGTCATTATAGCGTCAAGTAAAAAACCACAATATTCAATTCATCACAAAATGGTAGTATTAACACACATGTGTGCACATATATACACGCAATATATATATATATATATATATATATATATAGAGAGAGAGAGAGAGAGAGAGAGAGAGAGAGAGAGAGAGAGAGAGAGAGAGGAGAGTACCCGAAGGTTTGGGGTGAAGGACGTGATTGGCGGAAAGAGGAACTCGATTGCAAATGGCAGTCACCATGGCTTTCTCTTCTCACCACACACACCCCCAACACGCACACAGACACTGATTTTGTTTGGTGAAAGAAAATGCAAATATGGCAATGATTTTTTTTTTTGTTTGATAAAATCCATTTTACCCCTACTACCTTATGATTTAAAAATCAGCACATAACCTCCATATCAAAGTGTGATGTTTAGTCTGGGAGTAAAAAATATGTCTAACTGTTCTGAAAGTTATTTGTGATTGATTTGGACCTAGTTACACATTTTCCTGAGTTCTGAGTGAGGTTTTCTGACAGTTGTAGTACCTAAAAAAGAAAATCGAAGGGTGCTCCAAGGGTCGACTCTCTGACGATGCTCAAGTCAGTATTTGAGAAATTAAGGCGCAACAATTGAACTGGGCTTAGTGTACTTACCTGAGTCTTACCTCAAAGGTCCCTTTTATAATATTTTGATAGGTGTTTTAGGGAGAGTGGACTCTAGACTCTCTTGGTAGTTTGAATTTACCTTATCTCCTTTCGATTGAGTGAATGGAATGTCTCTTAGCTTTCCTTTTATTTTTCTCTGTTAGAGATAGACACTTTCTTTAGAAGTGCTCTTCTCTTTTCAACCTTTTTAAATAAGGTGCATTTTTTCTGAAAGCCTGGTTTCCTCAAGATGAAACAAACATCCTTTATTGATAACTCTTCTTATAAGAAAAGTTTGCCACTAGGCTTATTACAAAATGAAATAAAGAAATCAAAGTGAGAAAGATGAACTACCATCCTTATTTATGTTTTCAGAAAGCCGTTCTCACTGATAGTACTTCTTAAGGTGTTCGGCATTCCAAGCATGTGTTAGCTTTCTTCTATTCAATGTCTGCAGCTCATAAGTTCTAGGCCTTATCATCTAAGTGACTTGATAGGGCCCTTCCCAGTTCGGACCCAACTTTCCATGCTTAGGATCCTTGGAGGCTTGGGTTACCTTCTTCAAGACCAGGTCTTCTGGGGCAAACTCATGGATCTTGACCTTTCTGTTGTAGTAGCTGACTGTTTTGGCCTGGTAAGCTGCCAGTTTGATTTGAGATTTCTCCCTTTTTTTTTTTCCAGGAGATCAATGTTAGTGCGGAGCTATTTTTCATTTTCCTCTCCATTATAATGCGGTTTGGGATTACTACCTCTGTTCCGTAGGCTAGGTAGAATGGTGTTTTCCCTGTTGGAGTTCTGATCATCGTGCAATACACCCACAAGATTTGGGGTAGTTCCCCTACCCATAGCCCCTTTGACTCATTTAGGCGGGTTTTGGTTAATTACATAAGTGTTCTGATGGTCACCTCTACTTAGTCATTATCTTGTGGGTGGCCTAGGGAAGAGTAATGATTGCGAACTCCATATTCGGAGCAGAATTCTTTGAATGGATTGTTGTCAAACTGCTTTCCATTATCCGACACCAAAATATGAGGTACCCCAAATCGAAAAAGTATGGACTTCCAAAAGAAATCTCAAAGTCTCATCTCTGTGATAGTAAGGGTTCTGCCTTGGCCCATTTGGTGAAGTAATCGATCGCCACTGCTGCAAATCAGTTCTACCCCTTTTTGGCTAGCAGAGGTCTGACTATGTCAATGCCTCATTGGGCAAACGGTCAAGGACTTGTCATAGGAGAAAGCTCTTGTGGAGGTTTCTTTGACACGTTGGCAAACCTTTGAAAACTATCACAAGTTTTCATTAACTTCATGGCATCCTTCTATATGGTTGGCCAGTAGTACCCTTGGCGGAGGAGTGCTTTGTAGGCCAGAGCTCTCCCCCCTGGGTGGTTCCCACATTCTCTTTCATGAATATCTCTAAGAACATACTGAGCTTCCTATTTCTCCAAACAATGTAAATAAGGAGTGAGGAAACCTTTTTCTATAAAACTCCGCCTATAACAAAGTACCTTGTAGCTTTTCGGCGAAGATTCTGCAACTCAGCTCTCTCTGGGGATTACTCTATCCGTTAAATACTGAACAATAGAAAAGGTCCACCCCTTCTCTTACTGGGCGACATTGACCTCTGCTTCAACCTCGTCGATGTTAGGTTTAGGAAGGAGCTCCATAGGGATTACACTTGGGAGCTCATTATGGAATGATGAAGCTAGGCGAGCTAAATAATCAGCATAAGCATTTTCAACTCTGGGAATCTTCTTGATGTTGAAGGCTTCCAGATAGGATATACACTCGGCAACCTTGGCTAAGTCGGTAGCCATCCTGGTATCTTTGGTCGTGTACACTCCTTTGATCTGTTTAACAATTAGCCGGGAATCTACCTTTACCAGGAGGTTTTTGACTCCATGTAACAATGCTAACCTCAATCCAGTGAACAGAGCTTCGTATTCGGCCTCATTATTTGAAACTCCAAACACGAATCTTAAGGCATACTCTGTCCTAAGTTGATCCGGGGAAACCAGGATTACTCTTGCCCCTCCTTCATCGGCATTTGATGTACCACCGGTAAAGAGGATTCAACTCTTTTGTCCCAAGTTGTTTGATGATGGGATTATTCGGACGAGGTATTTTCAACAATAAAGGTCGTCCATGCTTTCCCCTTTATGACTGTTCTTAGTTGATAAGTTATATCGAATTCACCCAACTCAATGGCCTATTTGGGGAGCCTTCTAGAGATTTTTGGTTGCTGTAAAACTTGCCAGATTGGAGATTCAGTCATGACAATGATTGGGTGAGCTTAGAAGTATGGGCACAACTTTCGCGCTGCAGAGATCAGTGCCAAAGCTACTTTCTCTTGCCTTGAATACTTGACTTCTGCTCCTTTCAGGATATGGTTGGTATATTATACTAGCTTCTAAACTCTTTGTTCTTCTCTTATCAGGGCGAAATTGGTGGCTCCAACCAAAACTGCTAGATAAAGGCACATAACCTCTCTTTTAACTAGCACTGATAATAATAGGGGTGCCCCCAAATACTGCTTTAGCTTTTTGAAAGTTGTCGCACAATCTGGCATCCATTTGAAATCTTTCTTCAACGTCACAAAGAAAGGCAAACATTTATCACTGGCCCGCGATACAAACCTATTGAGTGTTGCAACACATCCAGTGAGGCACTGCATCTCTTTGATATTTTCGAGGTGGGTGCATATTCATTAGAACTTGGATATTTTCTGAGTTTGCCTCATTTCCCCTTTAAGACACCATGAATCCTAGAAATTTTTCAGAGGATACCCCGAAATCATATTTCACAGGGTTCAACTTCATCTTGTACTTCCTTAGGACCTGGAAAGCTTCTTGCAACTTGCTCACATGGTCTTCAGCTGCTATGTTTTTTACCAACATGTCATCAACATAGACCTCCATGCTTTTCCCAATAAGGTTCTTGAAAATGTGATTCACCAAAACACTGATAAGTGGCACCAATATTCTTTAGGCCAAAGGGCATGATCTGGTAGCAATTCAACCCTTGCTCCATGACAAATGAGGTCTTCTCTTCGTCGTCTAGGTGCATGCGGATATGATTATACCCTAAGAATGAGTCCATAAAGTTGAGAAGTTAGAAATCTGTTGTTGCATCCACCAAGAGGTCAATCATTGGAAGTGGAAAACAGTCATTCGGGCACGCCTTATTCAAATCTGTGGAATCTATGTAAGGTCTCTATTTTTCATTGTATTTCTTTACGAGCACAATCTTGGCTATCCACTCTGGACAGTGGACTTCTCGAACTGACTTTGCTTGTAGGAGTTTCAGCACTTCCTCAGTGATTCCTTGGCCCTTTCAGGGGTAAAAGCTCTCATCTTCTTCTTTACTGAGTTGAATGAGGGATCAACATTGAGCTTGTGGACTATCATCTGCGGATCTATGTCTGGCATGTCCTCATGACTCCAGGCAAAGACATCTGCATTCTCTTGAAAGATCTTCTCCACCTTATTTTTAATATGAGGGAAAATATTAGAACCCATAAACGTAATCTGGTCAGGCTTATTTTTGAGGTTGAAAATTCGTTAGGCCTCCTAATGCCTATTAAGGCGAGAAGGGTCTGGGTCTAGGATTTCAACCCCAACATTTCCTTGAGTAGGTTGTTCTCTGGTAGGGTTGTCTTGATTGGTATTCATAGCTCTAGTTGACACCATCCACCGGTGTATAGCAAAACTGAGAAACAACTTTGGTTGTCAAGCCGTTTCCCACAGACGACGCCAAACTATTGGAGTAAAAAATGTGTCAAACTATTCTGAAAGCTGTTTGTGGGTGATCTTGGCCTGGCTACACCTTTTCCCGAGCTTTGGGTGAGGTTTTTAGTAGTTGTGGTACCTGAAAAGAAAGTCAAAGACTAGAGGGGTGTTTTGGTGGTCGACCCTCAAACGCTTAAGTCAGTATTTGGAAACTTAAGGTGTAACAATTGAAGTGGGCTTAGTGTGCTTCCTTGGGTCTTACCCCGGAAGTCCCCTTTTATAGTATTTTGGTAGGTGTTCCGGGGAGAGTGGACTCTAGGCTCGCTTGGTATTTTGAATTTTCCTGATCTCCTTTCGGTTGAGGAGTCTTGGTTGCTGTGGACTTTATCTTTTGTTAGGATAGCCATCCATAGTTCTAACTGTGCTAGGAGTTTGTTTAATCACGCAAATAAGACTTGCCAAGGGTGGGTTCTTATCCTTATCCCTTGGTTGCCTTATCTTCTTTACAGTATTTAAACGAATTTAACCATTTGAACGAGTCTTTGGCAGATCTTAAGGTTCCTATTTTAAAATAAGGTTCCTATTTTAAAATTGGAGATAAGTTTTGTCATCCTTCTGGTTTCCTTATCCCACTAGGTTAGGGAAAGCTGATTATCTGAGCTCATTATTCCTCCAGTTTTCCTTTCTCTCTAATAGAACAGTTAACAGTTGTATTTCTAAAGGTAGTGCCAACTAGGACCTTTCCCTTATTTGAGATTAAATTTTCCCTTATCAGTTAGAATAACAAAAAAAAAGTTTTAAGTATTTGATATTCTACATTGTGGCCCATTTTATATTTGCACAAGTAAGAATTGTAACCCATTATTACAGTTTTTTGGAAAACAACATTCATGTCAATATATGCCCATCCAGGTCTCATTAGTTAAATAAGTAATCAATAAGAGTGGAAAACTTCTATGTTTTTCTTCTTTTTTTTTTTTCTTTTTTTTGAATTCCCCCCAAAGCAAAATACCTATATTTGACACTGGTTTGCCGTAATGCTGAAACTATGGCGAATGCATCTATCATCATTGATGTATAAATAAAGATACCAATTAGTAGTGATTGAATTCCTTTTATGGTTCCACATTAGAAACCAATACAAATATAACCTACGTGTCCAATTGAACTGTGAGCTATAAGTCTTTTGGCTTTCGTTTGGGCCATGGCGGTCAGTGCTCCTAAGATCATAGCAAATACAAATTACCCTTGCAAGGGCGACAAGGAGTATACCGACGTATATGCATGAATGGCTTTGGGTCAATGGGTATTTAAGAAAATGACTAATATCGTCCACATGCAATTTTGGAATAGACTAACGCTTAAGAACCAGGAACATGATAGGTAAACAATGAAAGCAAAAGCCCTTGAGTGAACAATGTCATCTAGTTCAAAAAAAATGTCATCCCTCCATGTACCAAGATGAAGAATGCTCACTAGAGAAGTACGCATTGGAGCAACCATAATAGAATATAGAATGTGAGTCATGCAATCAACAATGGAAGCATGGAAATATGGCTATTACTTTATCAGAGTTTTTTTAGTACACTTTTATTTTTTATGTGTTTTCTCAATGAGATACCACTTCACAATTTACAAACCAAGTGTAAGTATATAGAATGACTTCACAATGTAAAACCCTACACTAAATTTCCTAGAAGGTCATCAGATAGGTCTTCTAGTCAAACAACGATGGTTCGTCCTCACACAACCAACGTCAAAATTCACATTCATGAAATGAACCCTAATTCTCGACAACAAAACGCCAACTTCAAGGTTCACAATACCATGAAAGTACCTCATCAAATAGTCTACCATCATATGGACCATACACAGATTACAGTGGTGTAACATGGTATGGACGATGGTGTGACTTCCACACACTACAAGAAAAAATATTTTTTGCGACGTTTTTTTTTGCGACGTTTTTAAATTTGTCGCAAATAGTTTACTATTAGCGACGATTTTTTAATTTCGTCGCAAATTTCAGTTTTGGTAAATTTTTTAAAAACGTCGCAAATAAACATTTTACTTAAATAAGAAATTTAAAAAATATCAATTTAATTGACTTTTAGCGACGTTTTTAAAAAACGTCGCAAATAAATATTTTACTTAAATAAAAACTTTTAAAAAAATATCAATTAATTCACTTTTAGCGACGTTTTTTAAAAACGTCGCAAATAAACATTTTACTTAAATAAAATATTTAAAAAATATCAATTGAATTGACTTTTAGCGACGTTTTTGAAAAACGTCGCAAATACACATTTTACTTAAAAAAAACTTTAAAAAAAATATCAATTTAATTGACTTTTAGAAAAACGTCGCAAATAAACATTTTACTTAAATAAAAAATTTTAAAAATATCAATTTAATTGACTTTTGCGACGTTTTTAAAAAACTCCGCAAATAAACATTTTACTTTAATAAAAACTTTAAAAAATATCAATTTAATTGACTTTTAGCGACGTTTTTCAAATACGTCGCAAATAAACATTTTACTTAGATAAAAAATTTAAAAAATATCAATTATATTTTAGTTTTGGCGACGTTTTTAAAAAACGTCGCGAATAAACTTTTTAGTTAAAATAAAAATTTTAAAAAAAACAATTATATTTTAGTTTTGGCGATTTTAAAAACGTCGCGAATAAAGTTTTTAGTTAAAATAAAAATTTTAAAAAAACAATTATCTTTTAGTTTTGGCGACGTTTTTAAAAAACGTCGCAAATAAATTTTTTAGTTAAAATAAAAATTTAAAAAAACAATTATCTTTTAGTTTTGGCGACGTTTTTCACAATAAATTTTAGTTAAAAGAAAAATATAGGCAAATAAATTCTAAGCTGCTATTTTGGAATTTTTGCGACGTTTTTTGAAAAGTGTCGCGAAAACGCGATTCCCTCCTAATAGTTTTTGGAGGGAAAAATGGCGGGAATTTGCAAATTAAAAAAAAAAAACAATTTAATTAATTTTTAGCGACGTTTTTTAAAAACGTTGCAAATAATTTTTTTGCAAAAAAAATTAAAAATAACACTTTGGCTATTTTTTGCGACGTTTTTTTAAAAAACGTCGCCAATAAATTTTTCCGGAAATAAAAATTTTTAAATATAGTAATTTAATTAATCCGTAAGTCCTCTCTCTCTCTCTCTTCCCTCTCCCTCACTGTGTTCTTCTATTTACTCGACTTCACCGCCTCCTATGTCCACCTTCCCTGTTGTTCAGCTTCCCCTGTCACATAACCAGGGCAAAATAGTAAATTTAATGACAAAAATTAAATAAGTCGTATTTTAAAGACTTTTTTTTCATTACCAAGTTAGTGAGTGGATGATTCAACTTCATTGTCACCAGCTAACTTAGCTTGTTTTCTAATACTGCCTCATATATTTTGTAAACATCTACTAATCCAATTTTACCTTTTGGTAGTTTTTTGGTTAGATATTTTTGGAGCCAGAGATTGCAAAAGCCGGTTAACTCTAGTGCTTACATTGTATATTTAGAAATGTGTTCATGGTTAACATTAGCCAAGTTTTCTATTGTTTTGAATTTGCATTGTAGATTCTGGGAGTCTGAGATATGGTTGTGACTTATCTAATCTCATGTGTTGGACAGTGATCTTAGTTTTAACAAATTGACCGGACTACTTCCTGCTACCATCAGTACAGATAGTTTGAAATTTATGTAAGCCAGATTCATATTTGGATTTATGAGGTATTAGTGACAAATTAATTTGCTATAACAATCATACAGCATCCTAAATGAGTGTTCTGGCTTTGCTTAGCTTTCTAAGTGGCAACCTGCTCAGTGGCAATGTGACCAACTCAATGTTGAAGAAAGAAACTAATGTGTATGTTTCTTATCCTCGGTACTTGTTTTTACTTTTCTTTCATTGGGAAATAGACATACCTTATTTTTGTTATATCCTGTCCTTGTATATAAGTGTCAGAGGGTGCTGTCTGCTGTAAAGTGCCAGGAGCTGAATGGATCAGGCACCTGCACTGTGGCCTGATTTTTTTGATCCGACTTCAGTCTGGGTTGGTACTGATCTGTTGACCTTGGAGATGGTATTTCAAGGCATGGAGCTGGACTGCTGGAGCTGTTCAAGTTTAAGAGACATTAAATGTAATTAGAAATGGTTTAAATCCTCTTGAAGGATTAAAGCCATTTTTTTAATTTTTAGAACTTCTGGTTCTTTGATTCTTGTAATTCATTCTTTTTCGAAATAAAATTTTGTTTTTTTTTAAAAGATGTGAAATGTATGTTGAGTGGAAAAGATGTGAAATGTATTAATTATGTTAGTTTTTTATTGAACACATATATTATTGGTGTACAGGTGAAAATTTTTATTGGAATATCAATTTTTATGAATTATTTAAAAAAAAATGAACTTTTTTGCGACGAAATTAAAATTGTCGCGAAAATTTTAGGAACAATCTTTTTCGCGACGATTTTCATACGTCGCAAATTTATTTATTTAATTATTTTTTATATTTTTTATTTATGTAAAAAATTATTTGCGACGTTTTTTTTCCGTCGCTAAAAATTAATTTAATTATTATTTTTTACATTTTTATTTTTGTAAAAAACTATTTGCGACGATTTTTTTACGTCGCTAAAAAATTAATTTAATTATTATTTTTTACTTTTTTATTTTTGTAAAAAATTATTTGCGACGATTTTTTTTTACGTCGCCAAAAATTAATTAAATTATTTTTTTTACATTTTTATTTTTGTAAAAAATTATTCGCGACGATTTTTTTACGTCGCAAAAAATTAATTAAATTATTATTTTTTATTTTGTTACGCTGGTGGAACAGATTTTAGCTACGTTTTTTATAACTTTTAGCGACGTTTTTTTTTCGTTGCAATTTTTTTTTTTTTTGCGATGAAAAAAAATTTGCGTCGCAAAATACTTTCTGCGACGAGGCTATTGCGACGAACGCGTGACGAAAAAAAAACGTCGCAAAAAATAATTTGCGACGATTTTTTTTAATTTAGCGACGAAAAAAATCGTCGCAAAAAACGATTTTTGTTGTAATGACAATGAGCCTATCAACACTCATAACACTTTGACACACATCGGCTATGTAACTATTGGGCCGACAACCAATACTCGGCCTTCAGAATTCTATTACCAACTACAAGGACCCAGGTGGAGAAAATTATATGATAAACGTTGTGAACTTGAATTCTACTATTGTTGACATGGAATACCAGTGTTGAAGGCACGTTCAGCAAATATATATCACATCCATGGAACTTAAGCAACTATGACTATATCATAGCAAGACTTGAACGTGAAAATGATCAAATGCAACAACGTCTGAATCGGTTTCATGCAATTAAATACACAAAGATAGAACATTTAGACCCTGACAATTCTATTAATGAAATTATAGAAGATCCATTTCTGGCATCCGACCCTGAAATTTCTAACTTTACTGATTCAAATGATGATGAATTTGAAAAATCTCCCCGCTAGTCAGTGTATGTGACAAACCACTATATTGTTAAGAACATGCTCCTTATTAGAAAATGTTTACCTTAAGGTATTGTATTTTGATGTTGTATGTTTCATGTCATATGAGCATGATACTTATTTTGCATTTGTATTTCAGATATTAAAACAACTACTAGTACATTATTAAAAATTGTGTTAATTCCGATGGTTGGAATTCGGGGTCAATGAATCAAAAGCATTCTGTCTGTGCACAACTGCACCTTCTTTCTAAAAGAAAATTATAATTTTGTGAATCAAATCATTGAATTTGATAATTATTTTATTTTATAATTAAAATAAATCTATTGTTGCCTTGTTTATCATATATCCTCTCTCTGTGTATTTGGTTTAAAAGAACGCGATAAAAACTAGCTGGACTGACATAAAAACAACATGAATTTGATAATTATTTTCAAAAGTTTGAAAATATTTTTATCAAACCCACCAAGTTAGGTAAAAAGTTCCAAAAAAATCTTATACTTCGTTTGGTATGATAGAAAATGGAAGGATGGAAAGTTGGAGGAATAGATAAAATATTATGTTTGGTAAATAAGGAAAATATGAATGATGGAAAAGTAGATGAATTAGCTTTTCTTCCAATTCACCACAATCAATTCCTCCAAAATTGGGAGAAAAACGGATGAAAATTTAATTATGTGTGTTGAAATGTATATTATTTGTCTATATATCATTTGATATATATACATATATATATATCATTTTTATCAATTACATATTATGTAGGGTAAATTGCACCGTTAGTCCCTGAGGGTTGCCACTTGTTGCCCTTTCGACCCTAAAGTTCTAATTTCGTTAATTTCATTCCCAAAGTTTAAACATTCAGCTAATGTGGTCCGTCGTGCTAACTGCCATTAGAAAAATGGACAGAAAATGTCATGTGCTGAACACGTGCTACTCTTTGGGGGCATTTATGGTTTTATTATAATCCATGATCCAAACACAATTGTTCTCGATTTGAACAATATTAAACATGAACCCAAACATGAGTCATCTTCCTCATTTTTTTCCCTCTCTCTCACAGAACACTCTCAGTGTCCATTTCTCTATTTACTCAATAATCTCCTTCAAACCCACCAATTCCCCTCTATATCTCTCTCCAATTTTAGTCTCTACATATTCAAACAATTTTTTTTAGTCTCTACGTATTCAAACAATTCTTTTTTTCAGTCTCTACATATTCAAACTATCTCTCTCTGTTTACTCAACTCTCTCCCTCTATGCACAAATCACACACGTCCGTAACACACACACACACACACACACACTCCCTCTCAAATTCTCTTTCTTTGTGCACATAACACTCATCACATTGCAACACACAATCAAGCCAATTCCATGAGAACCAACGACACCCAATTCATCCGACGGTAATCAAAACTCATAATTCAAACTAATTCAATATCTAATCACAAAATTGAAATCAAAATCAAAAATCAAAGAAAAGTTAACAATCAAAATCAAAATTAAAATAAACTATGACTTACTGGGTTGGGGAAGTTTGTACGGAGGTGGGATTTGGGTATAAAGGCAGAAATTGGAGTTGGAGTGATGAAGATCTACTCGTGGTGTAGGGTGGATTCCTTCCTGGTGGCAATGGAAGGTGGAGGTCGCGTGGGGGCGAATTAGGGTGATGCACCATCAACGAGAGAAAACACTCACAAATACAGTAGATAGAGAGGCAAGAGAGAGATGTAAAAAACAAGGAAGGGCATGGGGAAGGGTTGGATGGTAGAGAGGTTTGTGCAAGTTGAGAGAGAGAGAGAGTTGGTCGGCAACCATGATTGTAGGGTGCATCGACGGTGACAGAGAGAGGAACAAAGAGATATGTAAGAGACTTGAGTTTAGGGATGTCAGTGGACCGAAGCGGGGGCAGGGGGGTGTAGTCTTCATCTCCGTACCAGCTTAAAAAACTCTGTCCATCCTCGGTCCACTCCCGTTAACGGGTATAATTTTCATCCCCATTCTCGTCTACAGGTAAATTTTTAATCCCCGTTCTCGTCCCCGCTTCGGAGCTTCCCCCGTACCCGCCCAAGCCCAAGCTCAAGCCAACATAATCCAAAATTCTAAATAAATCCAACATTTTAATTAATCCAACAACATTCTAAATAATCTAATATAATCTAACACAACATAATGTAGCATAACATATTACAACATAACACAAACAACAAATGTCCAAAATACTATTTGAATATTTGTAATGGGAAAACTTTTCTGCCATGTAGTTTCACATCTGTAATTTAATAAAGAAAATAAAACATAAAAAACTATAATAATTGCATAAAAAATATTTTGTATTTACTAATAAAATTGATTGGTTGAAATTGAAAATTACCAACTCAATCATATCTTAACACCATCGATGGTGGTAGAATCTACTTCTTCAACATCATTTTCCTATATCATTAAAAGAAAAAAAAAATTAGATTCTTCCAAAGAGAAATTTTCAACTAAAATGATATACCTCATCATCAATATCAAGATCCTCCAATAATGTGTAGCTCTTCAGGCCAGTCGAAGTAGATGAACCTAAAAAAATAATGCATTAGTCATACTTTACCCCCCCCCCCCCCCCAAAAAAAAAAAATTATGATGCACATATAAATAATATTTCATTACTGCGTTCTTCAGCACATAACCAACTTTGAGAGCACATTAAAGCCTCTAATGTAGTTGGAAGAAGTCTATTGCGATGTGGACTGATCACCTTCCCACTTGTGCTAAAAGCAGATTCCGAGGCAACGGTAGAAACAAGAATAGCAAAAAGATCTTTAGCAATCATTTGAAGCGTGGGATACTTGGGACCACTTGTCTTCAAAAAAAGATAGTATATCAAAATCTGAAGTTCTTGGCATCATACCATCTTCTAAGTAACGATCCAACTCAGACCTCCCATGTGCTTTTGTTATGTCTCTTGTTTGTATAAACTTATCAAAATCAGAGAGATCATCAATTAATAGGCATTTGGAATCAATATCTGATGGAAGAGGGGGAGGAGAAGGTTGCGGTTCATAATCACTTCTTTGCCTTGCTTCATATTCGCCTTTCAATTCCAAGCAAAACTCCTTAATCCTCTTCACTTCATTTAAAGCTTCCACACCTCCTTACATTTTCTCATAGTAATACTCCAAAATTCCCAAATTATACCGTGGATCTAAAACAGTGGCTATACCCATAACACCATGAATCACACTCCAATATTTGTTAAACTTTTCCAACATATTCAAGGCCATATCTTTTATCACGTCTTTGGGACTTTGAAGCCACTTAGATATTTCTACTCTTATCCCACAAATAGTTGGAAAGTATACATTGGCAGTAGGATACTTTGTACCTGAAAACAATTTTGTTGCATTATGAAACAATTCCAATTTTTCACAAATCTCTCTTGCCACCTCCCAATCATCTTCAGTCAGACAAATCTTGTAATAAGAATCTCGATATTTCAAACGAGAAAACACATCTCTATAAATCAAACTAGTTTGAAGCATGAGAAAAATAGAGTTCCATCGAGTCTTAACATCAAGAGTAAGCTTCTTCTTACTTGGAATATGTATCTGATGAGCTGTCTCTTCAAATTTTTGTACTCTCTTGGGAGATGCTGTCCAATAAGCAACACTATCACGAATTCTTTCAATACCATCTCCAATCACATTCAAACCATCTTGGACAATTAAGTTGAGAATATGTGCACAACAACGCATATAGAACAACCGACCATGCAATATTAGTGAACCAAATGGAAGTTTATCCAACAAAATAGCCACAATTGCATCATTAGTGGTACAATTATCCACGGTCAAAGTTATCAACTTTCTATCAAGGTTCCAATCGAAAAAGCAATCCATCAAACACTCCACAAGCACTTCTTTGGTATGTGGATAAGGCACATATAAAAATTTAAAGATAATACAAATACAAAAAAAATTCATTAGATATTTAAAATCAATAACACATGTTAATGGAAGATCATTAGTACCTTATAATAAATAACACATGCAAATGAAAGATCATTATTACCTTGTAATTTGACTTTACAACGTCCAAGAATTGTCAATAAAGTGTGTAGTGATTGTCATGTATCCCTTTCTTTGATTACTTGAGGACCACATGTCCGTAGTGATAGCAACTCTATTTTTTGTTTTTTCCAACAACTTTATTGTCTTCTCTTTTTTGATTTTGTAAATTTGAAGGATATCATTTCTAAGAGTGTTTCGAGATACCATTTTGAACATGGGTTGAAGAGTGTGACAATATTTTTGAAACCCGTAATGCTCAACCATACTAAGAGGATATTCATGCAATATAATCATATTGGCAAGATCCCTCATCCCCGCCTTTTGAACAAATCGTCAGTTCTCCATTGTTTTCTCGGTATCCTTCTTTGATTAGTTTGATACCAATAAACATTGCTTCAAATTTTTATATTTCTTCCTCGGACCACTTTTAAGATGGTCATGCAAGTGGCTTGTTTCATTCTTAGCACCACCAACAAGCAATTTCTTACATTCATTGCACTCAGCCTTTAACTTCCCATCAACTGTTTTCCTCTTAAAATGATCCCACACAATTGATCTATGCGTATCTGTTTCACCAAGAGTCATTGGAGTTGAGTTGGTAGATTAATTTTCATCAATAGAGATTGGAAGTTGGTTGCTTTCACCCGGTGTTGCAGAAGTTTCAGGAGTTGACATATTATTTCTCACTTCTTCTCCTTCCATTGCTTGTAATCAACTACATGTAAAAATTAACTAAATATCTACAATCACCAGCAAACCATACACTAGAAACAATAACCTATTATTATCAAATTACTAATCTCAACTATGCGGGTGTGGCTTAAAAAACTAAAGCACATACCAGTTTACCATCTCATATACTTATATTCACTTCTAATTAAGCCTTTTAATATGAGTGCATATCTATTGAAATTGGAAGGCCCAACGAAGAGATAAGTTGAAGAAGTTTATATATAAAATGCAACGGCATGTCATCCAAGAGAAATGTGGCATCAATTAGGGACAGCTTGTAAGGAATTGGACGTTACCAACCAAAAATTAGTGTGGGTGTGGCTTCAAATTTCTATAGTCACACTCTATGCCCAATACGACTTCAGTTACCTATAGTCATTCCATTATGTACCCAGGTCAATCATAAACCATCAAAAATTTCATGATGTCCTCATAAAGTGCAGTTACCAAATCGACAATAAAGAAAGAATCCAAATAGCAATTACCAAATCGACAATAAAGAAAAGAGTATAATTAAAGGTAAAACCTAAGCCTGATTCACATTAAGTTAATATCTTTGCCAGGAAAACTCACAGGCACAGAAACGGTATTGGTCATATAAATGCAGAATAATCAGTATATGATATATATATATAGTGAGTAGAATACAAGCATGGGCTTAAACGCTGCTCATCTCAGATCAGAGTCTTTCTCTGCCACTGCGGTGATTTCCATCAACGTCATGGCAGAGTTGTATTGAACTTCTTCGGGTCCCTTTTCTAAGAGAACGGCAAAGCATAACAGAGCTCTGAATTCTGTGATGCTACGACAAGTGTCCGTGTGTGTGTGTGTGAGAGAGAGAGAGACAGAGAGAGATGACTGACCTAGTGACTTGTGAGGGAGAGAGACAAAGCGATGGAGGCAGGTGGCTGATAGAAGAGACGGGGCGGGGGTAAGGGTAAGTCCATCCCCGCCTTCATCCCCGCACGGGTTTATACGGGTATTCCCGTATATGTCCACCGTCCAATACGTATAGTCCATCTCCGGTCCAAACGGGTAGGTTTGGACGAATACCCGTTTTTTCCCAGTCCACTGTCATCCCTACTTGAGTTTCTCCAATTTTTTTACTTTTTTTTAGGTCTGTGGAATTATTCGTTGTTTTATTTAGTATATTGATTATATTACATTTGTACCCTTTATCATATAAAGACATAAATGCCCTTTAATTGTATCACGTGTTTGACACATGCTATTTTCCATGCATGATTTGGACGGCAATTAGTGTGAGGGACCACATCAGTTTAAAGTGTAAAATTTAGGAACGAAATTGACGAAATTAAAATTTTAAGGACCAAAGTGCAATGAATAATAATTGGTGCAATTTACCCTTTTATGTATACATTAATTTCATACATAGATACAATTGTAAAATATATATTTATACTGTTTCTAAAAAAAAGAATAAATTAAAAAAATATTTTTTCCATCTTCCTAAACACAAAAAAAATCAATATTTCTTACTTTTCATCCTCTTACACGGACTAAAGTCATTTTTTTTTTTTTGGAAATTTGGAGGCCGGTCCCCCTTTGTGGACTTATTTGGTAATACGTCCATCAAGGAAACTTGTTTAATATTAAGTCCATTGTGATCTCCATTGAACAAAATACCCCAGTAGTTATGTTTAATTAAAACAAATTTGAAAATTAACAACTCCTAAATTTTAGGAGTTTGACTAACATTAAAATTCTCTATCTCATATCTATCTATAGTAATTACCCGTGCGGCACTATGTAATTCGTAAAAAAATTGCAAACATTTACCCATACACAAAGACGATGTATAACACATTTCCGACAATCAATATGAACCACTAATATTTTAAAGAACTTTGACAGAATTCTAATTTTTCAGGACCTTTGAAGATAGAAAAATTAAAATCATTGTTAAACATTGGAAAATTGATGCACAGGCACAATAACGCGTCCTAGTTTTGATTTCACTTTTCATCTTACCTCTAACTAAAATACCACCCTATACAAAAGTTTTTACAGAAAAAGAATGCCTCTGTTCTTTGGTGTCACTATTATTCTAAATACCTGATTTTCTATGAAGTGACAAATATATTATTCTAAGTGACACCCACCAAAACTCAGTTGCACCAAATACTATTCAACTTCGTAAAATCTTACAAGTGGGGACCAAAAGTTACATAAGAATAAAAACGTGTGAGAATTCTAATGAAGAAAACTTTCCAAGAGAAAGCAGCATTCATTTGAAGCTTCTATGTGAGAATTTTGCTTAGGATTTCACTTGGGCTTTTTCACAACAAAGTTTGTCAGTTTCTCCTTTTTTCTCTGTTACCTTGCATCAGTTTTCACTTCCTTGCCAATTTCTTCTATGATACCAGCACACTCAACCATAATTACCATGGACTTTTCACAACAAAATTTGCACGTCTCGTGCTATATATACACACCATCCAAAAAACCACAGTCAATTAATCAAACTTAGTGGACATCTCTACAAATCCATCTAATTTAAAAGCATTAGTAGATTAGTGAATTAAATAGTGCCACAAACATTTATTCTCAATTTTGATGCCCAAAGATGTTTAGAAAAATTAAAAAACATCATATAATAGAATTGGAGATTAGGCTTTTCCAATAAACGGTAAATCTGAGCTTACCACATAACTTGATTTTTTTTCTTTCCCCAAGATCAATGAATCAACTTCAATAATGAATCAACTAAACTAATTTGATGATCCCAAACCAAACCAATTCACTTTTTCTCAATTCAATGTTGTTTTTCTCATACTCACCACTTCAAACAGAATCATCAAAAAGTGAACAACCAATCCAAACTCGAATTAATCATATTAACAATGCATAGCAAGATCAACATCCATCCTGCTGGTCAATATCCTAGCTAATGTATGTGCGTAACACAATAGAACCTCCAACGTATCTTAGACGTGACATATTTCGATCACACACATGAACACACAGGCACACACACAAAAAAAAACCAGAACACAGATAATAAACTCGGGCACTTGTGTGAATGTCGTGAAATACCCCCAAAGTTTAGGTCACATTGCAATCATTTTCGAGTATTGATTCTAAACTATTACTATCGATCTTATAAAATAAGAACTCTTCAAGTTCGAGCTATAATTTTAGTTTAATTATAAAATACACAGGCACACACACACACATGTAGGCACACACATGAACACAACACACACACACACACACACGAACACAAACACATGCACAGTTAGAGAGAGAGAGAGAGAAAATCCAGAGGGAGATACCTGGACTCCTTGCAGTGGGTGGTTTAGTGTGTGTTGGAGGCGCAAGGTAGAACAGAGAGGAAGATAGAAGATGTTACTTCGGTGTGGTATGTATTGCAGTTTGGGGGGGGGGGGAAGTTAGAGATATGAGAAGGTAACTTGTTTTTTAAAAATGAGAGAGAGAGTTAGATGAGAGATAAGGAAGAGAGAAAGAGAGAGAGTTGCTGGGAAAGAGAGGTGACGGGTGAGGAAGTTAAGGAAGAGGGAAAAAGAGAGAGAGTTGATGGGTTGGTGGGTGAGATAAGGAGGGAAACTTAGATGAGAGATAAGGAAGAGAGAGAGGTGCCAGGTGAGGAAGTTGTTGGGTTGCTGGATAAGGAAGAGGGTAAGAGAGAGAGTTGATGGGTTGCTGGGTGAGATAAGGAGGGGGACTTAGATGAGAGATAAGGAAGAGAGAGAGGTGTCGGGTGAGGATAACTTGACAGATAAGGAAGAGAGAGAGGATGGAAGAGATGGGTTGTTGGGTTGTATAATGTTTTGATATTGTATACAAATAATCCTCATTCCTCACTGTGTTTTGATATTGTATACAAATAATCCTCACTTAATGATGGTCTTTTAAAAATGGAAGAGAGGATGGAAGAGATGGGTTGCTGGTCTTTTAAAAATGGAAAAGAGGAGGGATAGTGTATTGGTGAGAGAGAGAGAAGGGAGAGAGAGTTGCTAGGTTGTTGGGTGAGATAAGGAGGGAGACTTAGTTTGCTTTTAAAAATGGAAGAGAGGAGGGAAAGTATATTGGTTGATAGAGAGAGTTATTGTATGAGATAGAAAGATAAAGTTAGATGAGAGATAGGAGTATTTGTATTAGTTAGTATGAGATAAGGGGAGAGAGTTAGATGAGAGATAGGAGTGTTGGAAAAATTTCGTATGAGGACCGTCGGATCAATAATATTGAATCGAACTGAGCCGCGAAAAGCTCAAGACAAACGAAGTTAGCTATTTTATTATATAGATATCCATATATAGAATAAGACTATTTATTTCTCTCTCTCTCTCTCTCTCTATATATATATATATACATACATACATACATAGTAACATTAAAAAAAATAGTAACATTCAAACAAAAAAAAAATAGTACCATTTAAACACAAAAAATAGTTACATTCAAACAAAAAAAAATAGTAATATTCAAAAACAAAAAAATAATAACATTAAATATTAATATTTGAGAAAATAACAGTAGTAACATGCTCAACAAACACAGTAACATGCCTAACAAAAACAGTATATGCTCACAAAAATAATAACATAAATAGAAACATGGTAAAAAAAATAGTAACATAGAACATTCAAAAAAAATATTAGTAACATTCAAAATCAAAAACAATAACATTTAAATATATATATATATATATATATATATATATATAGAGAGAGAGAGAGAGAGAGAGAAAGAAATAAAGACAGAGTATCAATCGTTCTTTAAATTTGAATTTTAAATTTATGTAAAAAATTTATTGGCATATCTTCATTGATAGTGAATTAAGAGATAACAATTCTTAAGTTAGGAAACTAATTTAAAGTTGCTTTTAAGGAAGGTTATTTTGGAGTTTTAAAAAAATAGTGGACTTAACTACTTATTAAAGATTAAAAACAAACTTATCCCCAAATAAGTTTCCTGATTAAACTCATTATAAGTCCCTTAAGGAGGATCCCAATTTTTACTTTTTGTTTGGTTCTCGGTTCGTAGTGGCATATTCCACTTCCTGCAAATTATAGCAATTTTTTTAGGGTCCTTTGTAAGTTGATACACTAAATTAGACTTAATTGTGGAAAAGTACACAGTAAAAAATGTATTGTACAAAAGTACACTTGTGAGATACAAAGACTTAACTGCCCATTTTCTAAAATATACTTTCCTAAAAACGGTTTTAGGAAAATATCTTCAAATTAATTAGATGCACAATGATAATGTTTAACCGCTACTTTTAAGGAACATTCAAGTGCAAAACACTTCATCTTCGGAACACCTTTGGTGCTTCATCTTCCTCACCAAAACCGCTTCATCTTCCTCACCAAAAGTCCTAATTTGTTCTCTGAAAATAAGGTTTCAAAATTGAAAGAAAAACCCTACTGGTCTGCCATTTTGATGTCAGTTTGTCATTTGGAGATTTGTTCGATCGTTGCCAGTTCTAGACCAGAACAAGTTGGTGATAGTTGATCGTGTTCCTGCATATAATACGGTGAGCTTTGATATTGTTAGGTGTTGATTTTATATCGCTAGTTCCTCTAAGGTCATGGGTTATACTTTGAATCCAAATATTGATTTTGATCTGGGTTTTTTTTTTTAAGTTGCTTGTGCAATTCATGTTTTACCAACTTCTTCAATGTGGACATAAACGTAACAGATAAAATGGAGAAGGTAAAATGCAAAGTACCTTATGCCATTTAGGTGGTACACTTTTGATTTTAGTCAAAAGCCCTAAAATTATATATTTTGTAAACCCTAGATGTTTATATCTTAATTCATTTTTTAGTTGGTGGTTTTTTTTCCCTGAATAATTATTGATTTTCCAATTGGTTGAAAATATATTTCCAATAAAGTAAGGTAGTGTGTTGCTTCAAATTCAGTGGTTGTGTTTTGGTATTGATCAAAAAAAAATTTTGTGCATGTGGTAACAAATTCAAACAGAACTAGATTGTTTGAATGAATTCATATGCAAATATATGTTTGAGAAACTGTAATAGTACAGTGTTTTGTATAAGTGTATTATTACACTGTAATGGTTACACTGTTATAGTACACTATACCTGCACCTCTAAATTATTATATGTGTTGTTTACAACTTTCTATAAAATTTATTTTGTGTACTATGAAAATAAACCTGATCCACGTGTCTTTTGCATTGAATGTATATTGTAATGTTTCTGTAGAATCTAGTTTTAATCTGCTTAACTCTGCTCAGTCATGGGGAGAAAAGAAAAGGGAACTGGAGATAAATACGAATTCCGTCTTAGAGAAAAGTGTTGGACCGAAGCGTGGGGTCATCATCTGTTAAAGATGGTCGCAAGCACGACAAACAACAAAAAAAATACAAATGGTTGAAACGAAGCATGAGCCTAAATACATATCCTACTTGCTTGCCATTGTTAGAGCAATAGATGACATTAGGCTAAGTGAAGCACACAAGGTTGTCTTGAGAAAAACCCCATTCTGGTTACTTTTTGAAAGTATTATTGATAAAAAATTAGACAAGACATGGTGTAGAAAGAGTGACAATGACATTCTTGATATGATATTGTGCTTTGATGTTAATAACTCCAAGTTTCATATTGGAGGGGAGGAAATTAAATTGCGAAGAAGCAATGTGAAAATAATATTTGGGATTGAAGATGGTTGCGAGCCAGTGGATGAATCAATTCATGGGAAGGAAAACACAAAATTCGTTAAACGAATATTCAAGAAGGATAGCAGGTTGACCTCAACATTGATAAAGAGTAAATTGATTGAAGCAGCAAATGGAACCACCCAAAATGATGTTGATGACATTGCAAGGCTGCTATGTCTATTCCTACTGGTGACTCTCTTTTTCACACATTGGGACCTCTCTAGGATGGGGCTATGTTTCATACATTGAGGATTTGGATGCAATGAAAAAGTATGATTGGTCAAGTGCTATCTATGAAGCACTAATTTCTTCACTTAAGAAAAAGAGTGGCACACCATCAGAGGTTACTGGATGTGTATTGTTGTTACTGGTATTTTTTTAATAGGCACATAATACTTCTAATTTTTTCCTTAGTTTAATAAATGAAAGTAATGATTTTGCTTATAATAAAATTGTATGTGTATGTAGTTTTGAGTTTGTGAACACACCACTATTATCAAAACTGAGAGGCCAAACGAAATCCCAAGGATTGTGAAATGAAATTTATCGAGTCTACAGAGAGCTATGAAACAGAATAAGTTGGGAAAATTGAAGTCAAAACATGTAAGTATTAGTGTTGTCATGATTTTGGTTTAATAATTTCATGTTACTGAAATTCTAAATGTTGTATTTTAGCACTGTGATTCAACACTTGCTACTAACACTTTATTGCTACCCTACTATGTTACACTTTGGTACTCCAAAGTTTTTAATGTTCCCAATTGCGGATATTTTTTATTTTTCAAAGGTATTGAGGAATAGATTGAAGAGAACAATGGAAGAGAAAATCTTTATCAGATATAAGGGAAGCAAAGAACAAGAAGACGACCGTTCTGAAGTGGTGGGAAAGACTAAAAGTGGTAAAGGAAAAAAACCACAAGCAGAGGAGCATGAAGAAGGATATGAGAATAGGGGATATGAGGATGTAGATCATGACACATTATTTGACGAATATGATGACATCATGGATGTAATTGGTCATGGTGATAAGAAGAATTAGCCATTTTAATCTCTTATTGAGGCTTCTATTAATGAAGCGACGCACGATCATGAAAAAGACAAAGATGGTCTGGAAAAAGATTCTGAAAAATATGGCACTCAGAAAGAGAGTGATGTTGCAATAAGAGATGATTGTGATGTAAGAAGAGAAAAGACAGAAACAGACAAAAGGTTCAGGAGCTTATGAAGGAGAATGAAGTTATAAGGAACATGGTCAGAGATGAAGATAGTTGGGATCATGCACAGTTGGAATCTGGTGATGCTTCGTTGGATAATCGAAACACAGGCTTCGCCTTGAAAATGAAAGAAAAAGACACGGTGATAAGTGAGTTAAATGTACTGGTTGAAAATATGAAAAAGTGGGAAGAACGTTTTGAAGCTAAAATACAAGCGTGCAATGAAACTATTCAAAATCGAGAAAATGAGAATGATGCCAGAAAAAGGTCAAACTTCAATGGTTCGAAACATGAAGATAAGAGATATGAAAAGAAAGAGAGATGGAGAATTTCAATATAGTGGAAAGAAAAGAGGTAAACATTAAAGTGTAACAACAGATGAGATGATTCATAAGAACACTATCAGGGAAGTAGGATCTGGAAAAAAAGTTGAGATTGTTGAAGATGATGACAGCGTGAACAATATCACAACAATTAAAGGGAAACAATGAGGGAGAATAAAAAAATGTGGCGAGATTGTGAAGCATTGGATGCAATTGATTTCAAAAAATTAAAAACCATATATGATGCAGAGGGTTATGGATAAGTGTCACTATCCCAAGAAAAATGTGTATTCTTAAAAATTATGGTTCATACTTATTTCATTATATTTAAAGATATGACACCTTTGTTTCCCATTTTATTAAATTGTAGTGGTAAACTATGGTCTGGGATTGGAATTGGAAGTGTCATAGATGTTGATGATGCGTTGAAAATAATGGGAGGTTGTGAACTCTACAACAACGTATGTATTGTAATAATGTTAATGATTTCTTTATTTGAAAAATGGCATGTCATATTGGTCCAACAAGTTATGAAGCATATAAACATAACTTATATTGCCCTTTTAGAACCAAAGTGTTACTTGACTGTGTAGCATTGTCTTAATAGTGTAACAAAATAGTGTTAATGTGGGAGTTCAACTCTTTTTCACTTTACTTGATTGTTCCCTTCTAAAAAATTAATTTTCTAATAGATCATTGATTGTTGGGCTGATATGCTAAGAGAGATTGATGAATGCAATGAGATGTCCACATTTAAGAGACGTTGCTATTTCATCAATAGTCTCTATTGGGTAAGACATTTAAATATTAATGATAAAAATAGTTGATGAATTAGTTTCTTTGTGTATATGAATAACACGTTTTATTTCAATATTTGAATGTGTAGTCATTTACAACTGAACCAAATTTAGAGTATGTCCGTCAAGCAGAAATAGACAAGCACATCCCAAATGTGGGAGATTCAAAATACGTTGTCTTCCCAATGAATTCAAATGGTCGGAAAGAAGATTGTGTTCCTGACCACTGGACTCTACTTGTGTTGAATACTAAAGAAGGAGTTTGGACACATTACAACTTATTCAGACCAAGAAATAAAGATAGTCGAGACGTGTACTTAGAGGATGCAATCATATTGGTAGGAATATGTCAAAATAGTATTTTTGCAAGCGTATATGTTTTGCTGTCAATCCAGAAAGTAAAAACTTTAATATAATTGCAGAAAAATTATGCAGAAAACAAAATTGCGGAGTTCAATACTTAAAATGTTATCTTCCTAGACACACATGAGAAAGAGCTACCAATCATATCATGTGAGTCATATCCACAACAAAGGGCAAACTCGTAAGTAATCATTCTTCAAATGAAATTTTACATTTAAAAAAGCATCGAGACATATTAACCAATCAATCAACGCAGGATTGCATGCAGTGTGTATGTTTGTTACATAATGAAAAAACTCACCAAAGGAGAATAAATTGAAGAGAAGTTAATAGCAAGACAATTGAACGAGTTCCGAGCTGAAATGGTTTCAGTGTTTCTCAACCATCCAAAATCTTGGAGTGAAGAAGATTTGAAAATATGACGGGAACTAAAGAAATTATATGAGGGCAAATGACAAAGTTTTGCATATGTATTTTAAAGTTGAACATTAGTGGACCATAAGTCATAGATTTAAATATTCTGTTACAGTTTTTAAGTAAGTGGTGAATGTTAATTATCCAGATTGTTCAGGGATGCATGTGTGTCTGACATATTAATTCATTGTGGGTGCATAACTGTGTGTATCTTCTAACTGTTGACTGTGTGTCACCCATAGTGTAACAAAAACAGTTTAACATAACAGTGTATTTCCTAAACAAAACCATTTGCATGTACAAGGTTTCCAACAGTGTATCACTATGTAATAATGATTTTTATGAATGAATCATGTGAACCTATTTCCAATTAAAACCACATTGATCAAATCTAATGGACAATGTTTCATGGACAATGTGAGTTGCGTACATTGTAACTCATCAATGTGAGAACCAACAAACATATAAATTATAAGCAGAAAACGTCAATAACACAAACAACCCCCAGAAAAGAATGTAAAAGCAAATTGTATTAAACAAAAAACAGTCAACAATGTCATTAAGTGGTAGCATTCTTAAGTTTACAATGGCTCGTTACAAGTTTTCTTGTTGTGAGTGCCTAAACGCCCACACTGGCCACAACAAATTCGCCTAATAAGTTCCCCCCTCGACCAAATTCTGCGATTTTTTGGTCTACCAGGTTGCTTCTTGGTAGATGGTGGCAAAATATCAACATCGACCAGCGAACTTTCAGGACAATAAATAGTCAGGATTGGATAAATGGGTTCAAAATATGACTTTTTGTATGTGCTGACATGATAGTAATAGTCAACAAATTCGTACATATTCCGCCCACTCTTTTGTATTGCCGAAACAACATGTGAACAAGGGGACTCATTTATCTGCCACTGACAACATGAACACGTGTCATTCACAATATCAATAGACACTGAACGATATGACATCACTTCGTACACTGGATTATTTGAAACCCGTAAAGTCCAAGACCTCCTCTCATCAAAAGTAGCTTGCAATCTGGAATACATATTGGGGCACAAATTCTCATTCCACTCCGAAGCTATCTTCATCATGCGACCAATTTGATCCATTATATGTCCTCTAATGGTGTCAACCATACTAATAATAGGTAAATGTCGAGCTTTCATAATACACGCGTTAAACGACTCCGCAACATTTCCTTCTAAAATAAGCATTTGTCCAATGTTCAAATGGAAGATTGGATAGGAACCTATCCGCATTAGAACCAAATTCACGACGGAAAGCTTCAATCTTCTCATTAAAAAGCGACTGTGTTGGTTCATAACCATACTCACGTAGCAATACAACCATGTGCTCTTGAAATACATTGGAAAAATGACCACCACCCAATTTATACCTCAAATTAACTTTCAAATGCTGCAAGCAAAATGTGTGATGAGCACTCGGAAAAACTTTCGGCATAGCTTCTAACAGACCCAAGTTGCGATCAGATACAAAAGTAATAACCCGAGTGTGATCCAATATATTAGACAGCTGTTGTAAAAATCAAAACTAGTTTTGTTTAGTCTCAGAATCAACAACCGTAAATGCCAAGGGGAACAAACCTGAAATTCACCACATAAAAGTCGTCAAAAATGAACAGCAAAAAAATATGGAAAAGTATAACATAAATTGCAACAGTGTATCTTAACACTATTAACAATGTTACAATGACAGTGTAACATAACCATGACAGTGTAACATAACCATTAAATTTTAAAAAGAAACAACTGTATGATAAATTACCTTGGTTGCCATCTTTTGCAATTGCCTACAGAAGATAACCTCTATACCAGTCTTTCAAAAATGTACCATCCAAAAACAGTAGTGGACGACAATATTAAACCCTTTAATACAATCCTTAAAAAAAACAAACAACCTTTTGAAATGGTTATTCTCATGATCACAATCTAAAACAATATGGTTGTCAGAATTAGAATGATTTGTTGCATAGACATACCAACGTAGTTGTTAGTACGACAATGAGTGATCCCCAAAAAAGCATACATTTTGCTTTCTCATCCCCATCCCATGCTTTTCATAAGATATGATAAGTCCATAATCAGAAAAAAAAAATCAGCAACCACTTCTGTTGGACATGTTGTGGTATGCCCACGAATACGGTTAACGATCAATTCTGCAATCAAATTAGAACTCATCTTCTTGTTATCTATCGTTCGTAGATCCACACCACAACTGTGTTCATTGTACGATTTTCTAATATAAAAAAACCCATAGCATTATCAACTGTTGCATTGATAAACCACCCATAACCATAAGAATACTTAAATGAACACTCAGCAATAACCCTTGATTTATAATTCTTTACATAATTAAATTCAAAACTAGTCTCAGTCGAGTATTTACAAAGTGCTTTCTGAAACTGTAACGCACCACCTTCAAATTTTTGTCCTATATGTCGTATTTCATTAGTCCACTCAGATGTTAGAAGAACTTTCTCATTGTGACAAATAAAATTGGGTAACAAATCTACTTCACAATCAACATCATCACTTATGTTCACATCATGCAAATAATCATTATCACCCAACGAACCTCCTTCAGCATCTTCCACAAACACGTTAATGTCAATGTAATTTCCCAGGAAACTCCGTTTCAATTCAATCATGTTCTTCAAATATGTGTCGTTGCCTAACATGCAAGTGGGGTGACCAGGTATAGAATATGACAATTGGACCAAAAAATTTAACAAGTCATCCCAAAATTCGCAAACTCCACGAATAGGGGTGTCCATAGGCCGGGTTACCCATGAGTCCTGTTACCCCGCCCGAAAAAAAAATAGGCTCGAAACCCGATAGGCCCGATAGTTGGCCCGCCCAAGCCTGAGCCCAATATCCTTAAAAAGAGGGCTTGAGTTTGCCCCCAAACCCATTACCCGACTCAATAGCCAGCCCGAAAAAACCCGTTAAAACCCGGCCCTAAAGCCCTCCCACCCACCCTTCCTTTGAAAAAAAATTATACTTTTAGACCATTAAATTTGAAACTTTGAAATAAGTCTTCCAATGTCAGAATTTGAAGTTTCAACAATTTAGATACTATAAATAATGTATTATTTTCTTTTCCATGTATTAAACATACAAGTTTTAAAGGGTAGAGTAATGTAAATAATAGATAAGTGAGTAGGTGTCAACCTAGTTGTGATGTATTTATTCTATTGGATGTAATTCATCCTCTAATTAAAAATAAAATTATTCATTATTTTATTTTTATCTATTTTGACTCTACTTTTAATTAGGGGTGTTCACCCTACCCTACGGGTAGGAAATATGGTCTTTCGTCTTCCTACCCGATACTTTGCAGAAGAATTTTTTCTTGGTCTACCCTACCAGATCAAGTGTTGTATTCCTATCCGACTTCCGGCCAAATTAATCGAGTAGGAAGTCGGGTAGAAAATCGGGTGAACACTTTTGTAGTTATTAATTCTTGGATCATTTTAACAATTCAATTAAATAACATGCACAAATTTAACAATACAATAAACCAATAACACTAAAACCTAAAACAATTACAACAACAATTACAATAAAACACAAGAAAACATAAACATCAATCCATCATAATTGTTGCACAAATACAATAACAATTATTTTAAGTTTAAACCATATGGTTAGAGAATTATGATTTTTTGTTTATATATATATATATAATTAATGCGGGTAGGGTAAGAATACGGAAATTAATGGCTATTCTGCATTCCTACCTGATTTAATCGGAAGACCAAAAACTTTTCTGCATTCCTACCTAATTTTTTTGGCTAGCCGTTCAATAAGGTCGGGTAGGGTAGGAAATTGCGGCTAATCAGAAATTTGAACACCCCTACTTTTGATTCAAAAATTTAATTTACACAAATATTAAGTTACAAAAATATTCATTATTTTTAAATGAAGTTGTATATAAAAAAGCTGCGAGCAGGGCCGCCCAATAGGCTCGCGGGTTGGGCTGCAGGTAGCCTACTTTTACCCAAAGTCCGGCTCGGCCCCACCCGCCCGATAACTCACTTGGATAAGGGTTTGGACCTACACTACCTAGGCCCAACCCGAAAAAAAATTTGCAGGCCTAGCCCGGCCCCGCCCATGGACACCCCTATCCACAAACAAGTTCTGATATATTTGAACTAATAGATACTTTAAAGACTGAAGTAGCATTACCGTATCTACATAAAAACAACACCGTTTCCTCCATTGCAACACCTTTTAATTATTAAAAACGTATATATAATGAGACAAAAAATAAAAACATATATACAAAGATACACAGAATAAAAACATGAATTTTTTACTACATGAACAAAATTACAAATTCAACCAAACAAGACATTTTGCATACCGGGAAAACCAAGAAAATGCTATAGAAAACATGATGTAAACTGGTAAAAATATCCTATATGGTGTTCGTAGATAAAATATGAACAATGTGGAAAAACAACTAGTGATAAAGGTTGCGTTTCAGTGGGTAAAAAAAAAAAAAAACTTTATGTCTCACAATAACAACAATTGTGGTGTTCCAGAATGAGATAAATAACTATGAAAAAAATGAAATAATCACTATTAAAATGATCGACAAAAACCTAATGGTTTCATGAATTCAAACCTGATATTTCTAATATTGAATAATAAAGATGAACTTATGTTTCAGTTTTACATTGATAATGACTTCGACACCAGAGAAGACGAAGACAACTAGCGATAATGTGTGGTAAAATTTAAATTTTAAAATGTATGGTTGCCACAAATTAAACTGAAGAATCAAATCTTTCTTTAAATTTGGACTTTTTCAACACACAAATAAAAACTGAAAAAAAAATGTTTCTAAAAATAATCGCCTGATTTGATGAGAGGACACAAATATCATAAAAAAAAATCTGAAAATTTTAGATTGTGTGCTTCTAATTTTGTATACCCCTCCAATTTCGTATCTTTTTATCCAGCGGCCCACGACAAGTCCATCAACGGATAGCATCACTCAAATAAACTGCCTGCCATGGAGTCATACCGACCGTTCAGGTAGTTGGGTACCTCGGAGGCTCACACTTCGGCGACACTCTCAGGGTTCTCTCTCTCTCTCTCTCTCTCTTGAACACTGAGCAGAGAGACTTCTTCTTCAATGGGTTGCTGCAGAAACGCACCCTCGTGGCTCACCACGAGAGCGCCCATTGCCACAAAACCCACCACTACCACGAGCTCAACCTCAGTCACATTCTTCAAACCCATGGCCATCTTCTTCTGCACCAACGGCCCCGTTGATTCTTCCTCATCATCTTCATCATTTGCGGAATCATATCGCCGGCGATGGAGCAATCCCCTGAGACGCAGGAGGTTGGATCAACCGCCGGAAATCGTCCGCCATTGGGTCGAAGCCGAAGCAAATCATTCACTTCCACCTCAAGGTTCATTCAGTCTTTCTCTTAGTTTTCTTGATGACAAAACTGTTTTGATGGGTAATTTTGATACCTCATCTACTTTAGTCCGTAAAATTTGAACATTCTGATGGTGGAGAGTTTGCCCAATGCACGCGTAGGAGGGGTTAGCCGGTGATACAAATGCTTACCCTCTGTCAGTTTAACGCTTTAGAGAGATTAGTTCTGAATAAATTCGTCCATGAGACGAGACATACTGTTCCTTTTAATTCCAAGGCGTGTTGGCAAAACACACAAAAAAAAAAAACTCCCTTGGAATGAGATTAAACTGATGGATTTAGTGTTCAATTTTGCAATTTTTCAAGCAAGAAGAGACCAAAAAATGTAAATAGAGCTTAATTTAACCAATATGCTCAATTAAGTTCAGTCTTGCATTCTTTGGGACCTAAGTAACAGATAATATGAGCTTCATAGTACTCGTCTTCTCTATTCGTTTGATATGCCGGCAAACAACCGATGGTTATGTTGGACCAAAACAGATTTTTGGTCGACTTTGAGCCTAAATTAAAGTGGAACCCGATTATTATTTTGAATAATATTTCGTGGGTTCATATTCTACTCCATGAGGAGAATAATGTAGTATATTCATTTGCTCAAATCGAGTAAGAAATGAATGTGAAAATAGGCTCCAAAGTGACCCACTTGAAGTGTGAAGTTAAAGGAAAGTGAAATGTGGGATGTGACACCAATCCCACATTGATTAAGGAAGAGATCCAACATGGGCATATATAGTCCAAGTTTGCTCCATGGGTTGGGCCCCAAGGGGTACCACAGTTTTTCGAGCGGAGCGAGGACCTACATGTCAATCGGTTCAACCACACGCGCGCGCGCCGCCCGCCACGACTGGGCTGGGCTGGGCTGGGCTCGGGTGAGTGTGAGTGTGGTTTAGACCAAGCCTAATTTTTTGGACAAAATTCGTTTGATTAAATGGGTTTAACCCGAAATTGATTTCGGTATCCATGGATCGCACTAATTCGAAATTGATTGTATCTGTTCAAAGTGAACAGTTATTCTCTTGGTGTCTACTGGCTGTTGATTTATTTCCTAGGTTGCGTCTGTTAGAATGGTGACTGTCCGGAAAGTCACCAAAGGGCCAATAACTACCCAGGATCATTACCATTCATTTACAATTAATTCATTCGGTCATTAGAGAGAATTTTAGGCAGACAGTGCATTTCGGCATTAAGGCAGTCTGCATTTCGGCATTAAGGCAGTGCATTTGGAGAGTACACAATACAAGTTTGATTCGCTGGACAGATAGATTGGAGTGCTACTTCTATCTGTGTGAAGATCATTGTATCCTGGGAGGCAACCGTGTGTGGGGGCGAAATCTGTCTTAAGGACATAGTGTCAAACACTAGCCTTGATCTACCTAAAGTTCAATATCAGTTCCTGTTCTGCAATCGGGTTAGTAATTATATTGGATTATACGAATTGTTACGTGTAACTATTTCATGTAACTGTTTCTGTTTCGTGCAAAACTGGGAGTAATTGTTTTCTGTAACTGTTTCGTTTAACACTCTTTCTGTGCAAAGAAGAAGGATTTGATTGTTACTGTTTTTTCCTTATACTTTACATGCTTCATATCAGAAAGTTCCATAAGTGATGTCACTATATTTGATATCTGGAATACCACACGAACAACAGGTTATTCAGCATTGTCAGTTTTTCACGCAAATACACCTTTTTTGGACGCTGAAAGTCTCTGAAACACTTGAGTATAAGCTGCTTGATTGTTGGCTGATATGAATCTGATTTACTAATTTTACTGACATGGTTTGTGGATGCCCCAGAAAGAGTTATGGTGGTGTCATATAACATTTTGGGAGACAGAAATGCTTTCAAACACAGAGACCTATACCAAAATGTTCCTTCAATTTATATGACATGGGGCTACCGAAAGAGGATTATATGCGAAGAACTCATTGGATGGAACGCTGATATAATCTGTTTGCAAGTAAGCCTTCTTCCTCTCTTTTTATTGAAATTCCATATGTTCTTTAAAAACAGAGAGACAATTAGAGGAAAATAGGTTTAGCAAAATAGAAGAATGAAACTGTTTTCTTGCCAGAACTTGAAGATGTTTGCAAATTTTGGATAGTTCATTATGTGATTAAACTTGCTATTGTTGAATTGATATTTTAGGAGGTGGACAGGTACTTTGATCTTTCAAATGTTATGGAAAAAGCGGGATATCTTGGTTTATACAAGGTTCATTTTCTTCGTTTATTTAATCTGTCTTTTCAGATGCATGTCATCTACAACTATTCGTTGAATTATTCTGGAAGAATTCTAAATATGGTCTTTGCCATGTTAGAGGCGAACTGGAGATACCGTTGATGGTTGTGCTATGTTCTGGAAAGCTGATAAGTAAAAGTTTGACAGTATAGTTTTTATTTTTTGCTAGTGTTAATCGGAATGGTTAGTCTGTTTTAAATTCAAAGACATTTTCTTCGCTGTTCCAGGTTTCAGCTACTAGAGGCAGAGAGCATTGAATTTAAGCAATATGGTCTTCGTGACAATGTCGCTCAACTCTCTGTTTTCGAGGTAGTGATCCGTAGACAACCACACATATTTTATTTGGTTAACTGATAAGTTACATCTATGTAATACATCCATACTGCTCCCAATAATATTAAGAAATTTATTCCTGTAAATTTTGATCCCAAACCCAGGTGATGAGGACTGCCTTAAAGTCCATTATAATGTTCATACATATATATGTCATACCACACTAAGTTTGAGGAAACACTTGTTCATAAACAGTAGTTCTTTATAAATCCAACTTATTCCTTAGAAAATATATAATATTTAAAATATTGTCATGGTCATGAGTTTAAGTGAAAGAAACTAAACATATGTTGCACAAAGGTTGATGCCATATCTACAAGCAGTCACTTCGGTTAGAACTTAGAAATCACCTCAGAAGTGACTCTCTCAGGGCCACCACTAGTTACAGAAATATAATCATACTATCAAAGGGAGTTCATTTCTGTGTATGTATGGACCCATTGTTTGTGGAGGTTGAAAGTAATGGATAATATACTGGTATGTTAATTTTAATTGGGTCTATCATTTGGTAAATAGATCTATATGAATACAATGAAAGCATATATCATGAATTTTTCATAGGATGGCCTTACCACTCTGTTGCTGCCTAGACTGCTGTTGAACTGCCCATGGCTCTGTTAATTTGTATCTCTTTATGAGTTGGACAGCAGTACCTTGAAGGGTCATTAATGTTCTATAGCCATCTACACATGTTTATTGTTTTATAAGCAGTTTGTTGTCGGACTCGCTATTGTTTCCACATCTTAATTCACTTGCTACAGGCAGATGCTTAAAGCTGACTCGAAAAGGCTGGTGGTTGGGAACATTCACGTGCTCTATAACCCGAGACGAGGGGATGTCAAACTAGGCCAAGTAAGTTGTTATAGCAATGCTTTGCATGACCTGACAATCAGCATGTTCTTATATTTTCTTTTAAAAGTTCGATTCCTTTGCTTTCACTTTCATTTTCTTAACTATGCTTGTTGGAATGGAATCAATGTGAACAGCTAACGTGGTATGTTCCCATAAATTATTTGGTTTGGTGATTGCATAATGTGTGGTAAGAATTTGTAATTGAATTATTACCTTACTTGAAATAAATATTCACTAAAGGTAAGATATTGGAATGAACAGCATAAGAAAAATATTCCAGACACATAATGGTTACTGCTCGTACTTTTTTCTGAAAAGAAGTTTCTTCTTCTGTTCATGTGCTTCCGTATCGAAATATTTTTCAGATTCGTTTCTTCTCATCAAGAGCACACAGTCTCTCTGAAAAATGGGGCAATGCATCCGTTGTGCTTGCAGGAGATTATAACAGCACTCCTCAGGTGTGAAATCTAAAACTCATCTTTATGTATGGTTTACATTGTCTTTGTTGGATGTGGTTCCTGGTATAATAAGTATTCAGTAATTTTGTTCCTTGACAGAGTGCAATTTACAAATTCTTGTCGTCATCTGAGGTATTAAAATCTTGTCCATATAATCCCATATGGTGCCAACACGTCATTGACTGTTATTAGGTCATAGATCAAATTGCAGAATCCTTACTTCATATTGTTTATGGCATTGCAGCTGAACATTATGCTACATGACAGAAGAGATTTATCTGGTCAGAGAAGCTGCCGTCCTACTCAAGTTCTAGGTCTCAAAAGAGAAAAGAGCAGTCTGTTTGTTTTGATGGACAGGTACATCAGTTTCGATCAGTTCCTCTTGGATATAAAGATTTGCATATTCCATAATCAGGGCCCAAATACTGGTTCTTAGTAATGACTTTTCTATCATTTAGTGATATTTTTCTCTATCACAGATATTTTTACATGTTTGTACATCTCTAAATAACTAATAAGTGATTTTTCTGAATACTGTTAGTCAAGACGCTATGAAATTACTATTTAAATTATGTAGAACAAAGTTGCTTTCTGAACCATTTGTTTTTTAACAGAATCTATTAATTTTTTTTTTATTATTAGAGGGCTGGCTTTATGGGTTTTTTTGGTAATAAACAAATTATGATGCTTACTTAGCAATGATTATCTCAGTCAACAACAAAACATACAGAGCAAATGTCTATTTACGGACTGATTCCACAAAAAAAAAAATCTCGGAAGGGTGCCAGGTGGTAAACTAGTACTCTTCACAGATAGTTACAGTGTATGTTTTCTTACAAAATCACAATAAACAGCTCTACATCATTTGCAAAAGCATGAATTGGGTATCTGCCAGGTTTGAGATACTTGTCTGTTAGCTGGGTTCTCCGTGATCTCGAGAGACATAAGCCTGCTTCTGTTGCCTCATTTGTGAAGATCCTGTAGTTCCTTTCTGTCCATAAACTGTATACTGAGACTGAAGACAAAGTTTCTTGAGAATTGATAATTATTGGTAGTTGTTTACCTTTGCATCTGGTGGCAGCCCATTCAATTAGGCCTTGCCATATCATCTGTTGCCAATGTAGATTGCATTTCTTCGTGATGAATCTCTAGACTCTTTCTGATATGTGGCATTGAAAGAACAAGTCCAAATTCTTATTGTAATGCTGCATTCTGTCCTTGGTATTTAGGCTGGCCATAGTTGGCGTTAATATGTTTCCTCCTATCATATGCATTGGATCGATTTCTTCTTCCTCTGTATGCGGCTGCTGGCCATCCAAAACCATTCACAAACATCATGATACTTCTTTGAGCTTATGGGAAAGTTAGTTCATGTGCAATTGATGCCATATCCATTGGGCGTTGGAATCTTGGCAAATAGTAAATTTGAACCTTCTTCTCGAACCGTGAACATATGAGTTCTTAAAATAAATGTGGTGATTTGGTATTCTTAGGGGGGCTAGTCTATTCTATTTAAATATATTTAAAAGATCCTTTTTTAATTTCCTAATCAACAATTAGTGAAAGATTGTAATTTTTAATTTTAATGCTGAGAAAGCCTATCCTGTGGCAAGAATATGACGCTTGAAGTCAAGTTCCTTGGTTTATTCCAGAGAGGTTTCTTGTTCGGCTAATATACTTGCGCACTTAAGTCAGAAGTTATGCATATTAGCATATATGCTATCTTTTCCTTTGGTGGCATATATGCTATTTAATTTTTTGGTGGCAACGCCAAAACTTATTTGCTTGACTAACATTTTAGAACATACGAATGTTACATATTTGGATGCACTTTTTTCAGGTTTTTTAAATATTGCTGGACTGATGAAGAGGTTAAAGTTGCTGCTGGCAGTCCTGAGTGCCGAATAGTTATGCACCCATTAAAGCTTAACAGCTCTTATGCCACGGTGAAGGTAGTGGGACTCCCTGTCAGATCTAAGGCCAGTTCGCTTTCCCCATCTCATGTATACTAAGTGGGGTGTTTTAATTTGCATTCTTTTAGGGGTCTACAAGAACAAGAAGTCCTGATGGTGAACCTTTAGCCACTTCCTACCACTCAAAATTTCTTGGAACTGTTGACTATTTGTGGTAAATTATTTTACTGAATGTTCTATAGCAGTTTCCACTATTTCTGCTGGTGGTAGTAGCGGGGGTGTTATTAAAGCAAAACAAACTTGTGTTTGCTTGATTTAGGTATTCTCATGGTCTTTTACCTACCAGAGTTTTGGAGACGGTCACAATTGATGTCCTCAGCAAAACAGATGGTCTTCCATGCGAGGTAAAAACACCTCTTCGCTCACCTATGAGCTATGAGCTATCTGATGGTGTTCATTTTGAAACTTAATGTGAGAAAATTTAGTGACAGGCATAAGGTGAGCGTGGGATTTTTCGCATAAACTAAATTTTCTCCTAAATTATCCTGGAGATACGTAATTATTAATTTGACGATTCTGTTAATCTAGACAAATAGATATTGATACCTTTCATTTATCATTGCTTTTCCTATAACTAGTAATGCACGATGTGCTGCATGTGCACGTGAACATATTTAAATAATATTTTTTATGAAAAAATTAAATTATATTTTTAATTAAATTAAATAATTAATTATATGTCGAATAATTAATTCTTATTTAATTATTGTTAAACCCAATTATTAATCTATTCAACTACTCTTTGAGTAATTAATCTGTCATTTTTTCAAGTACTTCGCGACTCTTTAGGCATTTCCTCATTTGTTTATAATGAACCTTTATTATAAGATTGTCATTCTTTATTATTTGCACATCTAATTATATTATAGATTTATTATATTTTTTTATCAAACAGGTTGATTAGATTGTAATACTATTGTTTGTATTATAATATTATGATATTATTGCATACCAAAAAATTAAATAGAATATATATTTGATTGTAAAATTCAATCCGGCAACTAAATGTATATAACAATAGAATATAGATTATACTTTACTTCTTTATATAAATATACTACTAATAAATGAGTCAAAAAGAATTTAGAAGTTAAATACTACTAATACAAAAGTCCAAAAGAGATTGGAAGCCTAATAGATATAGAAAATACAAATTGAATGAAAATAAATGTGTGTATAATTGACTTTATAAGAATAATTAGGGGTCAGCACCCAAAAAAAAAGAATAATTAGGGGTAAAATAGTTGTCAAAAGTTTTTCACAGATGCTGATATTTATAAGTAATATAGATATAGATGTAAGAGGTAGTACAAAATCAAATTTCTTAGATGCCTCTCGCAATATCACAGTCAAGCAAAGGAAACTTCGCTGTCTCCTAGACGATAACATTTATCTTTGTGCAAGCAAGTGGCTAGAAGTCTTATTAGAGTAGAAAACTGGGCAAGTTGGGAGTGAAAAGATATTTTGGATAGTCATAGGCTGGTTTCATCTGAATGCAGAGCATTTTAGATTTAGTTGTATATGTTTGGACGCTGTTGAGCTTGTGATATGACGCAAGAACTTTATAATAACGGTCTCATATTCTCGGAATTAATGTATAACTGCTCAAAACTGTCTTAAAGGCATTTATTAGATAAGGTGTTTTGGGCATACCTTTTCTTTCCTCCAAATATGATTTTCATCCAATATGTACATTTTTTTCTGCAATGTGTATATCTTACCTCCAAGTTTAGGATAACAGTCTAGACATACATTAGCTTCCAACAAATAAATCTCATAAATTTTTCAATAATTATAAGCTATATTCTATAATCTATAATCTCATAGTTTAGTATGCACATTGGGCTTTTACTGTCTCTCTGCATATATTCAACATTTTTTTTTCACGTACCTGCAGAAATTGGGCAGTGATCACTTGGCCTTGGTTTCTGAGTTTGCCTTCATGCCAGGCACCGAAGAAGACAACAAAGTCAACACCATGACAACCTCGGCAACATTGTCTGCTCTGGCCTCCGCCTCCCCACCACCTGAGGAAGACGATGACTCTTTTGTGTAATGGCTTGGTGTTACTGCAACATAATAATTTTGAGTTGGGTATTGGAGACTTCTGCAAATTGAAGTTCATATCAGCCAAAGCATGTGGAGCGTAATAGAAGTACCCCAGTTCATGATCCTTGCATTTCATATGTTTATGGCAATAACAAGGCCCAAATTTAGGCTTTCCAGCTCTGGCATGTTGCTTGAATTGATTTCCACTGTGTAAATCTCCCCCAGCCTCACTGCCCATTGTCCTGAATTGCTGTATCTGAATTGCATGGAGGGTGTTGTGTCGTTTTGGATGCATGTAGACATTAATAAGAAGGATCCAAATTTCTTTGTCGTTCCCACGGAAACGATGCAATTGAAATATTCCTCTATGTAAATTGGTCTGAATTTGGTCAATATGGATTTCTTGATCATACTAGAAATGCACGACGTGCACGTAAATAAATTTAAATAATATTATTTTTATAAAAAAATTAAATTATGTGTAATTAAATTAAATAATAAATTAGGTATCGAATAATTAACTCATATTTTAATTATTACTAAATTTAATTATTAATTTATTTTATAAGTTTTTGAATAACTAATATGTTATTTATTTAGGTATCTCTTCGACCATTTTAGGCATTTGTACATCTAATTATATTATAAAATTATTAATTTTTATTTTAGTAAATAGATTGATTAAATTGCTTGTAATAAATATTATATTATTGTATACCACATATATTTGACCGTGGAATTCAACCTGATAACTACATATGTATAATAAATTAACATATATAGGACTTTATTTCATATAAATATATATATATAATTGTGATAACTATATGTGCATAATAATTTAACATATATAAGACTTTATTTCTTCATATAGATATAGATACTTGTATGTAACTGCACTACTCAAAAAATGAGTTCAAAAGAATTTAGAAGTGCTTATAAAAGAGTCAAAAACAACTTGAAAGTCAAGTAGTGTAAAAAATAAAAAATAAATAAAAGTATATAGGTGAATATAATTGATTTATCATAATAATTAGGGATAATATGTGTATACTAATTTAACATATATGAGACTTTACTTTTTTCATATAGATATAGATAGTTGTATGTAACTGTACTACTAATAAATAAGTTCAAAAAAATTTAGAAATCCTTATAAAAGAGTCCAAAACAAGTTGAAAGTTAAATAAGTATAAAAAAAATAAAATTTAGATGAAAGTATATAAGTGGGTATAATTGATTTTATCACAATAATTAGGGATAAAATAGAAAATCAATTTTTTTTTATAAATGCTGACATTTTAAATAATATAGATTTTGTGGCACACATATATGGTTGTTCATATTCCAATGCAGGAAAGGTTTTGATATAATGTTACATGCACAGTGTTTTGAAAAACTTGCTAAAGAAATGAAAATAAACTTGAAGGGGCGAAAGGCCACATCGGGAAAGGTAGAAATATCAGGGAATAATTTCACACAAAGAGTAATTACCTCATATGGACAGAGAGAGTGGTGAAGAAGCCTCGTGGAACCTGCAAAATAAGAGAACACCTAAGTGAACTGATAGCAGGAGGCGATCAAAATGACTCCGATACTTAAGTTAGATCATAACTCAAAGAGAAATATTGAGTGAATAGGTTAGGATTCAATTCCTTACCTGGTTAGTATATGGGGCCTTTATTTATAGCGGTAGGGAGATGTGTCTTAACGGAACCCAATCTCTTGATTGATTGGCTCAACCTCGTCACTAGGTCCTAGAAGTTTGGAGTAGAGTTAGACTAGAACTCTTGGTCCATGATCTTTATCACCAGCTCCTGGTTATTTGGAGTGGTATCGTACTAGGATGTCGGGTCCTAGGTTGTAAGATGGGATACACCTACCAGGAGGCTTGGTTGATCTTACCAATAACCCCTTGATACTCGAAGTAGAGTTTTGATAGAACTCTAGGTTCTTCATCGAGCAGGACTCATCCATAGTTGTTTTGGGTGCCAAGCGTGGATGAGGGAGGACCTGTCCAAGCCATTTGCGTGCTGGTAGTGGCCTGACAAGCCCATTTGCCGACTAGCAGTAGTCAGACAAGCCAGTTACCGACTGGCAGAGGCGAGCCCAACTAGTAGTAATGAGCCCAGTAACCTGCCGACTGGCAGTGGCAAACCTCTTGGCTTTGCCGACTGGCATGAGCAAGCCTCTTGGCTTTGCCGACTAGCATGTTCAAGCTTTTTGGCTCGAGTTCTCTAAGCCTCACAATTGCGCCTCATACCTCAATTAACCTATTTTCTTTAATTGAGGTATGTGTTTGAAGATTAGATACCTCATGGGCCCAACTCATTGGTAACAAGCTTATTTTACCTATAAGACTATGACTTTAATTGCCTAAGTAGCTTAGAGCTTTAAATTCCCTTCCTCCTTTCTTCATTGCTCATTTTGATTTGTAGTTTGGCTAGTGAAAAGAGAGGAGAAGCATTCATTGTTGCTTGGCGCCAATTGTACAGGGGAATGACTTACTTTGCTCATAAGCTAGTTGAGCGATAAAAGTTGCTCAAGAGTTAAGCCGAGTTTGATATGATCAGGATAGACATGCTTGAGAAGCAACTTAAGGATTCCAAAGTGGAGAACGCTTTCTTAAAGAATAAGGTTATTGAGGTAGAGACTCCAGCTACCAAGCTTCAAGAGGAACTTGCTAAGGCTAAGAGAGAAAATATTGAGCAAGTAAAGAACGTTGTCTACGATCATTATTTTGGGATCTTTGGACATAGTCAAGAAGAAATATGCAGGAGAGAAGAACAAAGTCCTTCGGAGATGGTTAGGGAGGAACTCTCAGGCAACCGAGATCGATGGGTCATATAGGGAGGACATTCCATGGCCTGAGAGTGACTTTCTGATTCCTGAGATCATGAAGAAGTTCCTTAGTAGTGGTGGTTCGAGTCTTCTAACACATGTGCCCCCATTCTGACTGAAGGGGGAGAGTCCCCATGAGTTGAGGGGTTTGATGCTCAGAGGTGAAAAATCCTTAACAAAGGCTAAGTAGCCTGCTGAGCAATTATAGAAATTGCTAGTCGTCTTTCGAAGGCTAAGTAACTTAGAGAACATCCTTAGTGGTTTCATGGAGGCAAAGTAGCCTGAAAGACAACCATGTAGGTTGTATGGAGACCACGTAACCTTGAAAGGTAACCGTGGAGATTGCAAGAAGGCCAAGTAGTCTTGAGGTACAACTACAGAGGTTGGCTTGAAGTGCAACCACAGATGTTGGCTCAAGGTGCAACCATAGTGAAAAACCCAGGAAAATTAAAATCTTAATTGAAGGCGTAATATGACAATTAAGCCATTTAAGTGCGGGTTAAAAATCTAAATTTTTTAAATTACTCCGATGATGAAATGGACCTCATTGTTGGATTCATCTCGTGAATTGAGTTAGCTAGTCAAAACAGTTAGAATTTTCACGTAAAACGAGGCAAAACGTGCGATCGGGTGGCGCGCAATTAAATTCTAGCAACTTATTTTTATTCACAGGACCCACAATATAAATGATCTAGATATTTTAAAGAGCATTATCTAATTGGACATGTGGCGCAATTTGATTGGGCGTGGGAGATTTCCAACCAATGGGAATGGGACAAGTGGTGCGTTGTGAGCCAAGTGGTGAAGAGTATTTAAAAGGGGGGAAAAATTAGATTTTTCCCCCATTTTGCCTTGCATTTTGTTGGAGAGAGAGAGAGAGAGAAAACCCAATTTCTTCATCTTCTCCAATCTTTCTTCCTCTATAACTCCAAATCCAACAGTTAAAATTCAATCAACCAAGAACAAAGGCAATGGGACAACACCAAGGGCTCTTGGACTAGGTCTTTGAAGAGCTTGCTTGGGATATATTGGAGGGCTCACTTCATTGCTTATGCTTCAAGAGAGAAAAATGGGTAGGATTACGTAGAATATTTATATATCTACCATGTATCTAGTGTAGCTAGTGGAATGTTTGGATGGAATGATGAGCATGTTATGCCTAATTCTATTTGATTTCGGGTGTTCAACATGTTAAATGTGAGTTGTATGAATGGATATACTATATGTTTATAGTTTATGCCTTATGGTGTTTGATAAAATGTCACAGTATGTTCAAGTGTGTTATTTGAATTGATATTGCTTATAACATACTTAGTGATGGTAATGAGATGTTATTATATGCCTCATGATATAATTAATATTTTGATGCTTATGAGATGTATCATATGCTTACATGACATAATTAGCATGATGATGAAATAAATTACAATTGTACATTACATTGCATATGCACGAGTACATTCATGGACATTGGCATGAGTGTGAGTGAGTGTGCATGGATTGGGTCAATCACCACATGGTGAGTTGATTGGTGGGTTCGGAAAAATTGGACAAGCTGTCTAATTGAGTCGAACAGAATATTGCATGAAACATGTGTCGGGTATAGCAAGAAGGGATAGATTCTCCTTCGGGCGCAAGACCCTATTACTTGGTTCACACACTTGCTCTACGGTGCAATTCCAAAAAAATGTGTCAATGTACTCGGAACCGAAGGTGGGATATCCTTGAATGTCGTGTTAGTTTGGTAGCCCGTTGATGTGATATTCATAAATTACCTACCCAAAAAAAAAACACAAGAATTGCTAAATGGTTATTAGATGCTTAGCATCAATAGCGGGGGTTTGGAATACCCGGTTCATATCATGGCATCATAGCATGTCTCGTGCGTGGGAACCCGAGAGGGGGTTCAGTGTCGAACATGGATTCATGAAGCATTATTCATGTTTAGCATGCATGGTAGCATTCATATGTTACTTGAGATATATGCTTGGTGTGTTTGGTGCACAATCATATCATATGCATTGGGATTGAAAGGTATTCTCTATAGGAGATACCCTACTGGGCTTCAGTTCACTCCTTTGTGGGAATATTTTTTTTAGGTATTGGACGAGCTTCCGCTGATAGCCCTAACTAGGGCTCATTTTGAGGACAGATTCGGGTAGTGGCTCTTGATTTGGATTTTGTAGTCCCTTGTATAGAATTACATTTTGGTCTTGTATAATTTTAAGTACAAAACTTGTATTTTATTAAAGGCATGTAATGGGACTTTTATGGACTTTATTCTTTTGAGAACAAATAGATGATATATGATGATGGTTATGGATGAATGATTAATGTTTAATACTTGGACATTGGTGCGTTGGACATTGGAATAGTTCGTATGCTAGTTAGAACACAGGTTACATGTTAGGTGGAACTCCCTGTACAAAGGAGACTTCGCTTGAATTCCGTAGGAAAAAGACTCCCAGATTTTAGGACGTCACACACGGAGGTCGGCTTGAGGTGCAACCACGGAGGTTGGTTGTAGGTGCAACCAAGGAGGTTGGCTTGAGGTGCAACCACGAATGTTGGCTTGAAGTGCAACCACAGAGGTTGGCTGTAGGTGCAACCACAGAGGATGGTTGTAGGTGCAAGATCCCGTCTTATTTTTGAATATATATGCACTACGTTAAGAATGTTCATAAAATAATGAAAATAGTCTTGGAAACTTCGAAACGTAATTCTTAAAATAATGGTGAGGTTTAAGTTTGCGCGTAATGGCTTTTGAATCAAATATAGAGTTGGAGGCATATAAGATTTAGAAGGGTATTTAAATAATCATTCTAAAAGTATTAATCGAGGATTCCACATGCATCTTGTACTTATGAGAGAGAACCCATGAAAATTTTATTAGCTGTTAGTTCTGATTATAATGGATTGAAAAAGTGAATTGAAAAAATATAATTAGTATCAAAGTGTGCAGCAAAAACATTTGGCTAAATTTTATATTATTGGAGTTAACCATTTGGTTATGATTACACGGATGAAGGTAAAAAGTATAATTGAGAAGTAAAAATCAATTTCTTGAATAACTATGTGTCTAGTTTGAAAATTATCCCTATCGAAAATCTTGTGGTGTTCACCAAATCATGACGACTTGAGATTTTTCATAGGATTTAATGCTACGTAGTGGATTTAAATAGAGAATATATTATACAAGAATGAAAATGAGAGTTTTCCAAAACTTCTTATTTGATTCTTTAGTGGTAATATTGAAATGTTAAAATATTGTGATGATAATACTGAGTGTGCATGAAAATTTTCTAAAGGTTGATAATAGTATTTGATGAGGTATGAGAAGTATATGAAGTAGGTGTGTTAAGGACTTAGGTGGATAGGGTCATGCATTTCTTGGGCCGGGCCATGTCATAGGCCATGCCATGTCTTGAGCCGTCCACTCTAGAGTAGTATGGATGAGAACATGGTATATGGGAGCATGGAACAAGAGTGTCATGGTACCTTGAATGACTATAATATCGAGAATTAAATGATTACCATAGGTGACGAGTAAACAATGAAGTCGACGACCTAGTGGTGAATCGTGATGAAAAATTAGTTTTGGTAATTGCACGAGTTATTAGAAAAGTTTGATAGCTTAAAAAAAATGTGAATTTGAGGACTTATGATTACTGTGACGATGGGGCAAACACGGGAAAATTTGAGGCGTTATAATGAGACATGAAGCAACGTTATAAGAATAAAATTGAACTGAAGAAATGTGATGGCATGAATGGACTTAGAAATATTTTAATGAACCGTAATACTCATAGTTTGAGATTGATGGATTGGTTGGTTATTAGCCTATATAAATACTTTACAATGAAGGTAGAGAATTCACAAAAAAGACCTTGAACATATATTCTTGGGTTGGTCAATGGTGTTCACTTTATTGGGTTGTTGGTTAGCAATTGAGGCTTAGACTAGAGAGGCTAAGTTTCGAAGACGAAACTTCCTTTTAGGGGATTAGATTGTAAGATCCCGCATTATTTTTGAATATATATACACTACGTTAAGAATGTTCATAAATAATGAAAATGGTCTTGGAAACTTCGAAGGGTAATTCGTAAAATAATCGCGAGATTTAAGTTTGCGCGTAATGACTTTTGGGTCAAATATAGAGTTGGAGTCATGTAAGCTTTAAAAAGGTAGTTAAATAATTATTCTAAAAGTTTATAGGTCAAAAGAACGTTGCTATTGAATCCAAAAGCAGCAAAAAATGTTGAGTTAAACATTTAGTCGGTATTGCGATCTAAAAAGACAAAAATTATAAATTTGACATTTTGGGTATAACTTGGCTTGGATTTTTATATATATAACTCACAAAAATAAATGTTTTTAGGCTAAAATAACATTAAAAATAGATCCAGAACGTCGAAAAAATTTAAGGTAGTCATACGGATCAAATTGAAGATTGTTAGAGGCAAAACTGTAATTTTGGAGAAAATACATTTTTTTTGGTCCTGTGAACAGTATCCGGGTGTGAATTTCTGCCCTTATAACCCCATTTTCACCCCCATTTCTCTCATTTTTTCTCACACTTCTCACTCAATACTACTTCATACACCTTAGAATTAGAGAGAGAAAGAGAGAAGAAGAGAGAATAAGATCATTAGAGCTTGAGCTTTTGCTTGGAAACTTAGGAACATTATTTGAGATTCTTGAATACACTTGAAAATTTAAAGGTGGAGCATGGGTTCTTGGGTTTTGAGGTAGGGTTCTCATTTCTCTTGCATATACATTGATGCATCTCATATATATTCTATATCTATTTGTTTAGTATGAGCTAAATACATGCTTTCATGTTATAGGACTTAATTAAATGATGAGTTTACTATGAATTTGTAAACCTACATATATTAAATGAATTTGGGTATTATGGGTATGAAACTCTAACTTGATTTTTGTTATGGGTGTTTGATTGAACTTAAGATTTTGGATTCTTTAAAATATATGTGATTTTTTATATAACGTATTTGATTTGTCTCTTAAAAATGGGTATGCTATTTTGTAAATGTGTATTTGGAGATTTTATGTCTATCATGTGTTTGATAAAATGCCAAAGTGACTACTATAAGTATTGAAATGATGAATTGTGGAAAGAGGTATTGATTTTTATGATATGATTGAGTATATTTTACCATAATTTTGGGTATTAATGAGTTATTTTAAAGTATGAAAGGGATGATGTTGATGTATATAACTTCTCAATCCTTTAGTTTGTGAATTATGCTATAAAATGGTACAAATTGTATTTTTCGTGTGTGTGTGAGTTATTTTGAAAAAGTGTTATGTTAGAAATAGAAATGTGAGATTTTTGTAAAATTATGTATTTTTTTAAAAGTGTCAAAGTTATGGTTGGTATTGGGAATGAAAGATGATCATGAAATTATGGTTTGAAACTTTTATGCTCGGTATCTACAAGCAGGGGGTTAGTAGACGGTTGTGGCCCTTGAGGGAGGTTGCCAAGGTGGCTACTAGTCCTAGGGGGGATGGGTGATGATAGTGGTTTTCTGTGACAGCCTGTGGGGCACCACAAGTTGTGTCATACACACCCCCCCTGAAAAGCAAGAAGGGCGATCCCTAGGGTGCAAGTCCTAAAAGATTTCCCGGGGATAGTTCATTCGTGAACTGGTGTTGATTTGATGATATTTGTCTGTATGGATAGCATAGATGGATTTTGGGTGCCGAGAAACCAATAGACCAATATTCCAACAAACCTTTTGAGTGGGGTTAGGTAAGGTGGGGTTGAGGCGAAAGTACGTGAAATTAATATTTTTGAAAAATATCCTAGAAAGAACAAAATTATAAAATTGTGTTCAAAACAAAAAATGATTACTTTACCAGATTTATCATACATATACTTGTATAAATATTTCTCACTTCGTACTTTATAAGATCAATGATGTTGCATTATGTTTTAAGAATAAATGTTTTATTGTGTAACCTTGAGATTTGGTTTCGATTTGATAAATTCATTGATGTTTCACTTATGTATTTCAAATGATAGTACGTAGTGTACTTTCAAAAATGCTTATTACTTATCGTGTACCTAGACTTATTTATAAATTATTTCATTACCTGTCATTATGATTGTAAATTGTTGGTATTTAAAACCTTGTATATGCTCGAGAAAATGATTATCCTCTTGAGCGTGCGGTTGCTCACCCTTATCATTTAACATTTTCAGTTATGGGCATATGTTGGTGGACTACATAGTGGGAGTATCGAGACAAAAGATAGTTGTTATGATTTTTATATATTTAGTTAGAGCACATAAATAATAATGTACGATGATATATATTATTAAGGATTTGTAAGTGATTTATATCTTGATTAATGTGAGAGAATATGTATAGATAGAGACATTTTAAATGGTTTACTTATAAAGATTTTAGATATTCTATATATTATATTCATAACGAAGAATTTTGGATAATTAAATTATAACCCGAGTTTGGGAGGATTTCGTGGGCTTCTATTTGCCACCCCTGTATTGAACGGTAATAATTTGTTTGTGGATGTCATGAGAATGAATGTATATGATTGATATGATGTGAATGATTAGTTTGGTATAATTATTATGTTTAATGCTCTCACATGTAGCTCTCATCAATTATCTTGATGCCCGATTTTCAAAGAAAAGTCTGTCGGAATTTTCAAAAAAATGATTTATTTAAATTAAAGGGATACTTTCATAGATGATTTTATAACAAACTGACATTTTTTTTTGGAATAAACAAAGGTTTTTTTTTAATCACGCTTTTATGAAATTTGGGGTGTGACAGTAGGTGCAACCACAGAGGTTGTCTTGAGGTGCAACCACGGAGGTTGGCTGTAGGTGCAACCATGGAGATTGACTTGAAGTGCAACCAAGAAAGTTGGCTTGAGGTGCAACCAAGGAGGTTGGCTTGAGGTGTAACGACGGAGGTTGGATCGAGATACAACCACGGAGGTTGGTTTGAGGTGCAACCAAAGAAGCAGTAATAATCACAAATAGAGGAATATTTAAAGTTGTAAAAAATAAACTTCTCTTTACTAATCAATGAGAACGAGAAATAAATGTCTTTGAAGACTTATTGAAATAATAAGACGTTGTTGACTAAGCTAAACGTAGAACTTCATTATCTGGTTGGTCATCTGATTAGATTTATTGTTCTTCCCGCTCCTTGGTAATCTTTTCCTTGTCAATATACCGAGAGAGGTGGCTTTGCTTGACCAATTCTTCTAGATGGAGCTTGAGTGGCCGACAATTCTACGTCTGGTAGCCTTTGTCTTTGTGATAAGAACAATAGAGGTTTTGATCTTGCTTTGATGGATCTTCTATCATCTTAGGTAGCCACCTAAAATACTCATTGTCTTTGATTTAGTTTAGGACTTGATAGATAGGCACCTTGAAGATAGTGTTGGCTCCTTGGTAGGAGTCTCTCGGTCCCTTGGATGATCCATCTCTCCTTGATGAGTTGGAAGTGTTATCTTCCCCCATATGGTTCTTCTTTAGTAGCCTGTCGACTAGTCTCTTGTTGTCCTCCACCTTCACATACCTCTTAATATGCTCCTGCAAGTATGACATAGTCCAGGGTAACCATATGGTGGTGAGGTGCTTACTCAATTCACTTTTCTTGGGGAGGCCCAAATGAAAAGAGACATCGGCGGTCTTCTTATCGCACTCATCTGTGTCAATATAGATTTCTAAGTACCTCGTGGCATACTCACGGAGAGTCTCTCCATGTTTCTGTCATAATGCCAAGAGTGTGTCAATCGTCATCGGCTCTCGACTATTGGCTATGAATCAGGAGACGAACTCCCCGACGAGCTGTCCCAAGAAAAGACTGAGTTCATGGGCATTCCATAAAACCACTTAAGAGTCGATCTTCCCAGGCTGGAGGGGAACATCTTACACATCAATGCCTCATTGCTCGTCTAGAGGGTCATCTTTTAGAAAAGCCCCTATGTGGAGCACGCGATCGGACTTACCATCATACAACTCGATGGATGGAGGAGTGAACTTACGTGGAGGATCGGCTTCTCGTATGAACCTAACAAAAGGAGTAGTGGTCATTTTTACAAGAGTCTGCCTTGCCCTCTCCTTAGCTGAATATACGAGATCATCTTGGCCAATATCACAATAAAGATGGTCGTGACCTTTGCGCCCTAACTCAAAGCAGATACGCTTCTATCTTCTGTAATCGTCATACCACTCGTCTCGTCTAGAGTGATGGGTTGAACTTCCATGTCTTTCTCTAAGTTCCTTAGGGTGGCGTTCCTTGTATGGCTTGCCTCTCTTCTCCTCGTAATGAGGGGGTACCTTCTGGGTGAAGGGTCCTTAGGAAAACGTTGAGAAGTAGAGCGTCTCAGTGAGTACCTTCCATGATGGGGACCATGGCTTGAATAGCTCCTTACCGGAGACCTACTCCTATGACGAGTAGATTGAGCCTCATGTGAGTGATTGTTGTGGTGGTCACTTTGACGAGGCGGGCGTATGACCTAGCTAGCAACTTTATTGCCCCTATGGAGAAGGAGCCCTTTCTTGAGGGCTTCTAGCTTTTTCATTTTCATTTTTATTACTTCCTGGTAGGCCACCTCGGTGGCTAATTCGCCTTCTGCGTCAAGGGTTGGTAGATTGTGACGGAGAAGGTGTTGCTCTTCTGGGCGCTTTTGCCCATCTAGAAGCAGCATTTGGTCGGGCACTTGGGGGTTGTAGTTTGAGAGGTTTTCAAGAATTTGAGATAGTGTAAGAGCCATGTGGCTAGTCGTTAGGTCATTGGTTCTCTCGCTAGACATGGTTCAAGGCTTTTATTAGTTGTTTCCTACAGACAGTATCAATTATGTAGGAATAATTTCACACAAAGAGTAATCACATCGTATGGATGGAGAGGGTGGTGAAGAAGCCTCGTGGCACCTGCACGACAAGAGAACACCTAGGTGAACTGATAGCTCAAGGCGGTCAAAGGGACTCTAATGCTTAAGTCAAATTGCAAGTCAGAGAGAAGTATTGAGTGAATAAGCTAGGATTCAATTCCTTACCTAGTATCCGGGGCCTTTATTTATAGTGGTAGGGAGATGTGTCCCAAAAAAATCCGAACTCTTGGTTGATTGGCTTAACTCAGTCACCAGGTCCTAGAAGTTCAGAGTAGAGTTAGACAAGGACTCTAGGTCCTCAGTCCTTATCACCAACTCTTGGTCCTCAGTCCTTATCACTAGTTCTTGGTTATTCAAAGTGGTATCGTACTAGGATATCGAGTCACAGTTTGTAGGATGGGATATACCTACCAGGAGGCGTGGTTGATCTTACCAATAACCCCTTGATACTCGGAGTAGAGTTTTGATAGGACTCTAGGTTCCTCATTGAGCATGACTCATCCATAGTTGCTTTGGGTGCCAAGCGTGAACGAGGGAGCACCTGTCCAAGCCATTTGCCTGCTGGTAGTGGCCTGGCAAGCCCATTTGCCGACTGGCAGTAGCTAGGCGAGCCATTTGCCGACTGGTAGAGGCGAGCCCAACTCCCAGCTACCTGCCAATTGGCAGAGGCGAGCCCAACTACCTATCGACTGGCAATAGTGAGCCAGTAATCTGTGAACCGGCAATAGCAAGCCTCTTGGCTTTGCCGTCTGGCATGAGCAAGCCTCTTGGCTCGAGTTCTCTAAGCCTCATAATAAAATATTTACTTTTCATTGGTAATTGATGATACAATAGATGGACTAGCTGACTTAATCCTAGCTTAACTAACTTTGACCTATCAAGATCCAGTTCAGCCAAGACACGAGCCAGTTCAGCAGTTGTCCAATCAGGTCGACAGTTATTGAAGTAGCTCAGCTTACACCGGAAAGAGGACAAAAGAGGAATTACACTACCAAATCCCTACCTTGGGCAAGAAGTAACCATCCTTAGAATACCACATCACAGTTTCTAGAATGTCATGTTACACTTAGGGAAGAGAGCCTCTGACGGCCAAATATTCCCTTCAATATCCTAACAAATTAGAAAACCACACAATCATTGCTTCTGGATCACACTACCCTAGCCTATAAATAGGCAGACCCTTGTCTTGCCAAGATATGTGCAATTGTAATCTTAAAAGTGCAATCGTCTCATTCCCCAAGTAATACAAACCAAAAAAACAAGAGCCTCCGTTATGGTGGACTAACCTAACTCTTTAGCTTGGTAAGCCACTCATTCCCTTGTGTTTTTGCAAACTGTTATTCTGCACACATTCACAGCTCATTTGATGATGTACAAAATTGTCTTTGTGCAAGATCAACAGTCAAGTATGTATAAGGATGTAATTAATGAGTAGTTAGTAAGCAATCAATGGCAATCAATGAATCAAAACCATAAACAGAGAATTAACACAGGTATTTATAGTGGTTCGGTCTCGGATGACCTACGTCCACTCTCTGGAATGGCAGCGATGGCCGGTGTTCTTTATTGATGAATAAGGGTACTCCGGAGAGTTACAGTGTATTGAGGGAGAGAGAGAGCAATGTGTAGAGGTGTAGGAGGTGTGGTGTGTGTAGATTATGAGATGTGTCCTTCATATGGAGATGACTTACATTTATATAGGTTGAGAGAGGCGGTGAGGCGGTCACTACAATTTAGTAAGTACAGTTATGGTAGGACTCTACCATTTTGGAAGGTTCTATTTAGGTAGGACTCGATCTTCTCAATCTTCATCCCGATATTCTCTTCCTCGTGCTCCTATTCAGTCGGAGGAGGTCCTGAGCTGGTCTAGGCCTTTCCCTGATCTTGAGATTGGACCCGGAGTTCATTTGGGCTCGTACTGAAGCGAAAGAGGACGAAGCAGGACGAACCAGGGGGCTTTGCACTGGGCGGCGCCCAAGAGGGGCTAGGTGGGCGGCGCCCACTTGAGGCAAGGTGGGCGGCGCCCATTCGGAGCTTAGGTGGGCGGCGCCCACTTTGGTCCTTGGTGTCCTGGAACTTGTCTCCTAGTATTTTGGTGCATTGGGCTTGCAATGGGTTGACCCATCTCTGATTTGGGAGTCTCTTTGGGCTTCCTCGGTTCACTTGAGCTGGGCTTTGGCCCAGTGGAATTCGGACTCGTCATCATTCATTCACACACATAGCTCACATAGATCTCACTTCTCATACTTGCACGATTTTTTACACCATTAGTTTTAAAAGATGAAAATAACTTAAAAGATAGGTATCCAAATCCACAACTCTATTGTCTTATAATAATTACAAATCTCACTTACATCACACTTCTAACCAACTTATAATTAACCTCCTATTAACTAACTCTTAAGACTTCATATATTTATTAAAAATATTCTCTTAATATTCCATTCCCCTTTTAAAAGTTGTCTTCAACGTTACTTTTATTTGTCAAATAAAAAAAAGTGATCAACCATCTCAGTGTTCTCATAACAATGAGTGTAATATTGGGTTCCATAGAGTCTAGCAAGATCCCTCGGTAGTGGATGAGGAGGCTGGACGTGTAGGGACAGCTTGAACATTATCATCTGGAATGACGTCCTTTAGTCCACTTAGCAGCATTCCCCACCAGTTGTTGCCACTTGCCTTGGTACCTTGTCGCACATTGCAAGCCATCTAGCAAAATGGATATTATAGTTTTAAATAGAGCCCAAATGTTTCAATATTGTAAGATTCCCTCAGAAATCTTCAAATTGGATTGGTGAACCCAATTGAATTTGAAACCCTTCCTTAGATAAATTCCCATGTAATTCCCTCGTTGTGTTTCTTAAGTAGTTGATACCATGATGTATATTTGGATTGCATGTTAAAGAGGGATAACTCTGATAGGATAGGATAAAAAAATATATGAGGCTCATATGTCGCACGTTTGGTAAGTAAAAAATGCAGCAAAAATTCCATTTGAATTTTATCCCAAACCGATTTGAAAAGTCAACTTTAACCAATCTACATGGATTAAATAAAATCCAAAAAGGGGCTTGGATTTTTTTTGTCAGACAAGATAACTAATACAAATGACCGAATTGCCCTATTCTCTTCTCTCTCTCTCTCTCTCCTTTTCTTGTCTGCTTCGCTTCTCTCTCTCTCCTTTTCTTGTCTGCTTTGTCTTCTCTCTTTCTCTCTCCTTTTATAGATCTGATTTTTTTTTTTAACAAATTTGTTATGTCAAAGCAAGGCTCTGCCGACATATCTCAAGAAGACCAGGACGTCTTTTCCAACAAGAAAACTAATTTAAATAATAAAATAACTTTAATAAATCAATATCTTATTTGGACTAAGAATAATTAACAACTAATAATAAAATAACTAATTAATAAGAGCTTAAGTTAATAAACTAAACATGGTGTTGTATTGGATATGTTAGGGACAAAACAATCAATGGTACCATATTCCATCACCCTTCTCCATAGATCCCACACAAGTGTTTATATGTTATCCAGTTCAATGATAGGTAGGTTGGAGCTAGATAGAAAATGATATGTTTTTAAATCTCCAATCTAGTCCAATCCTATCATCCAAACACACACCAGAGTGCACCCCTCTTCAATGATCCTCCATGTTTACCTCTAATGTCTATTATTACACACCTTTTTTGAAAAATTTGTGAAACAAATAAAAATAAAGTGTAAGGAAAGAAAGACTACTACGAGGAGAATAAAAATCTCTAGTGGTTCAATTCAAGGAAAACATGACTTCCATGATCTTCATAAGAAAGTATCACAAAATGTAACATATCATTTTCATTGATAATAAAAGTCTATAAAACAAGATCAACATAACCAAAAAAAACAGCCATCTTAATCCATAACTCCACTATTTAAACGACTACAAACCCTACCACACAACTACTCCATTTAAGAAATAACTTTATATTAACTAACTCTAATACACTGTCGGCCCAACTTATAGGTCACTTAGGCAATGCCCTATGTCCTATTCGATTTTTTGGTAAAGGAATGTCAGTTGTGCTATTGTGATACTACTATAAAGCATGACTACAATTAGCTCGAATTTCTCTTTAATTGGCCTAAACTTATTTCTACATTGAAAGAATATTCAATATTTGTTTAGGGATTTACTAATTCATCTAATAACAATATTCCTCTCTCACTTAAGAGGGATTAAAATTATCTGAAGATATTATTTTTTTTTAAGTATTCACGATCTTATTCATTTCTCTACAAATATTTATCTTTTATTTTTTTTATCAAGGACAAATATTTATTCATTCATTTTGTTTGTATCTCTCCTCTCTTCCATTCCGTTTCTTCGAGGAAAAAAATAATAATTTTATTGACTAAAATATCTTTAAAATAATAAATAAAATCAAATATGCAAGTCATTTAATTAAAAAAAAAAGGAGAAAAAGAAATGAAGAGGAGTCAACCTCAACCTCAACCAAACCCTCAAGGATATACATACACGTACCCATCACGCAATCGCAGTCTATGAAAGCAACACATATCCAGCTGTGCAATCACTTGTGGCCGCGTGACATTCCTAAAAATTGAAAATTGAATATGTCTGTTGAACGATTCAATCATTTGGGCAAATTACACTTTGACACCTGATTTACATGGGCTTCAAGTATGGACGTATGATTAGCCTCTATCTAATTATGGAAGTCTTATTTTCGATACACAAATAATTAGATATACCTCATCCTTATGGCTGAATCACTTGCACTTCACGTGCTTTAAATTTAAATTTATGACAAAAAAAATGAATGACAGTTTGGATCAGGTCCATATTATAATTAATTTATAATATTGAGATGTAAATTAAAATTTTTAATATTCAAAGTATAAATTAAGAATCGTAGGGGGGTGCAAAGTGAGAGTAGCCGAAAGTTTACCGACTTGCTATATGCGACAACAATCCACATTGCCTTCGTGGAGAATCGCAACTCCTTTTCCGTCGGACTCTGACTCTCTCTCTGTATTTTCGGTTCCGTTTTCTCTTCAGCTGCAGAATCCAATCCAATCTAACGGAAATAGAGAACAACGATGCAACGGCTCGTTGATAACGTCCTCGCTGTCACCAAGGAGTGAGTCCCCCCCTCCCTCCCTCTCTCTTCTCGTCTCTTCTATTCTTTTTTCTTCTCTCTACCTTGAAGTCCGTATATCTACGTATATGTACGGGTGGAATTATGTGTGCGCGTTATATTTATCGGGTTGGTGTTGTTGTTGATATGAATAGCATTCGATTATGCATTCTGTTCGACGAAATTGACATTTCCCCAATATATTTACGATCAATTGTTTTTGTAATTTTTCTTTGCCTTTTCTTTTGGGTTTATTTTTGAGTGTTATTTTGCCAAATGAATTACGATTCAGTTTTGTAATTTTTGAATTTGAATTTCTATGCAATATATGGTCACCAGGCATATTTGTTGTAAGTTGTTCCGTTTAGTGTCGACATGTAGTTTGCGGATGATTATATTATTCGGGTCAACCAGTTCACATTCCCATATTTTCTGATCGAGTTTTAAAATTCTGTTCTTGGGCCAGGTCAGTGAAAACGGTCACTTTTGAGTCCTTGAACAATATTGTGAGGCTGATAAATGGAGTGTCAGCACTGTTGTTGGCCATTTTGCCAGGGAAGGCTTCCATTCTCGAAGGTATGCATGGTTGGGAGCTCAGGCCAACTTTTCACAGACCTCGTCTTCCACATTGGATGGAGAAGTAAGTTTATACCATTTAAGTGAGTTCGTTTAAATGGGTTTGCTTTTGTATAGTAATCAAAATCTTCATAATAAAGAGATAAAGTCCATCTTTGATAAATGACATTGAATCTGTTTTTATTTGCTCTTGTATATTAGTCAAAAACAGGATGATAAGTTGGGACATTTCCTTCTGTGTTTTATCACGCCATTTCATGCAAAATATTTGGTTTTATTTATCTTTGATAAGTATTGGCAAATGCATCTAGAATCTAGACATTCCTTCATTTGGTTTTATCCAAAGTCTTGATAAATTGACATTGAACACCTTTGATTGCATTAATTCATCTGGAAAGTTTGCTCATTGTACTTAGATAATTAGATTCAAGGCTTTTGTTTTAATTAGGTGTTTTCTAAACTATGGAAAGTAAATGCATGGATGAACAAATTGGTTATGGAGAGCAAAGAAAGCGTTGCAGCAAATAAAGGGTGAAACTTTATTTTGGCCAGTTTTCTTATAGGGTTAAGGTGGATCGTTATCACCAGTTGAACTTGGAATTTTTTTTAATAGGAAACAAAAAATTCTATTTGTAAAATTGAAGAATATATCAAAACGGGTTGATAAGAAATCCAACCAATAAAAAGAAAAACACATAAAACAAAGTAAATACATAAGAATCTTATAAATCAACTGAAGATCTCCATCTCCTGAAAATGGGAATTTCTTAAAAATCCTTAGTAATCGAAGCCCATAATGATGCTATGAAATGAATGCAGTCTCATAAACTGTCCAAACACTCAGCTTCGATATTCAAAGATTCTTGCATTCATTTTCTTCCAAATAACTCAAAAAATAGCAATACTATTCAAAATAGTCACTCCTTTGTCAATCTGCACAAACAAGGAAATAGATGATGCATGAATCAACCAATTCAAGCCCTCCAAGCTAAACAAATTATGCCACAACGATAAAACAATGGGGTTATGTAAAAATAAATGATCAATGCTTTCATAATCTCTCTTGCACATTAGACATCGTTAGCATATCATTAGTATTAATCTTATTATGTGCAACAGTCCATTTAAAAACCTGTACTTTAATTTAATAGGTATTTTGGTCGTTTAAATCAACACCAAGAAAAAAGAGGGCAAAAAACATGAATAAAAGAATCAAAGAATGATTTACAAGAGAAAGCATCCGAAGTCTTAATGACCACTTTCTTTTATCGCATGACCCTTGAGTCAACAAAGAGTCATTAAGAATAGCAAATAATAACATCAAATCCCCCGTGTCTCTATCATCAATGTTTCTACGAATCCAAAATCACAAGAATACAGATGACTATAGAATTATGGAATATATGAGATGTTTCTTGCCATGCGTATTTTAGTCATATGCTTGAATGGGTGGAAGAGTTTTCAAAGGGGGAGCTATATTATATTGACAAAAATTGAGTGATTTCCCTTTGGAAGAACAAGTCTTTCGTCCGTGCCACTAAAAGTTCTTGGAGAGGTATTACAATGTCATTCTATTCGTATCTTCGAGAATATTGCTATTCTACATATTGAATACTAGCGATAAACTGTGACCATCCAATACAGTAAGAAATGAAAAGTAGAATAACTACTCAAGAATAATTGGAAAAACCATACCATTGACCCAAATTATTGACTAAATCTAGTCCATAACAAAAAAATTTGTTAAAAAAGTGGCATATTTTTATTGACAAATGTCCAATTACCCATGTATCTTCTATCAAATGATCTAGTAAAGCTATAACTGGGATAGGGTCTAGGCTAAGAAGACAGACACGGAACAAAGATATGACATGACACGGACACGTAGACACGACATTTTTCAAAAAAAAGGATTCAGACACGTTGAGGATGCGCTATAGATAATTGTGTTTTACATATAAAATTATATAATTTATCACAAAAATATCGTGATAATGATATATTATTCATAAAAAATTTAGTATTTTATGATAAGTAATTGTTATGTCTAGTCATCTAGTGTGAATTTTTAGACTAAAGCATCATAATAGTCAATAATCATCCATCATTTTTAGACAACGTGTACCCAACATATATAATTTAAATGATTGTTATTCTTTTATGAATTTCTCCTTTTTAAAAATTTTATACATCTTTTGTTTTTATTATTATATTTTGAATATGACTTTAACATGTCTAATATTTGTAATTATATGTTTTGTCATAATATAAGATACTTATAGTCAAAATTTTAAGATTTGTTAATCACCTATCAACACATGTTTATTATTTAGTAGTAGGCATGGTCTAAAAAAGTGTTGGACACATCACCAAAGAAGTATCGGTCAGGTGTCTGATATTAAAATTTTATCATTTAATTATGGATATGGATAAAATAGTATCGGACAAGTATTATCTGAGAGTGTCCAAAGAGTGTTGGTGTCTGACATGGATACGTTACCTTATTGAGAGTGTTTGTGCTTCATAGGGCTGAGGTTGTATTATTTTCCAGAGAATAAAGTAAGAAAAATACTTCAACCAAGACTAGTGAAAGCAATAACCAGCAGCTCAACTGGATCCCTATTTTCTTCCAACGTCTTCTTCTGTGATTTTTTGCTAGGATTGGACTTTAATCATGCTTTGATACCAAGTTGAAATATTAAAGTTATGATTTTAGGGTTTGGGAAATAGAAGAATAGAAAAGAAGAGAGAGAGAAGTTGTGCAACAAGGTAGTGACCTTCTCATTCCCACCCTCCTCAATATTTTATTTCAAGAATATTCAAAAAATTAAAAGAATGCCCATTATTCTAATTTCCATATATTCTAACACAATTAAGAGTTTATTTTGTGGGAATCGGGAGTAGCACTTCACTATAAATGACTAGGATGGAATCCCCTTTCAATTATAAAGAACGCTTTCTCTTATGTACTCGCATCGCAAAAAAAAGATTTGTTCGCTCCTATGAAATGAAGCATTTCTTTACCTTCAAAGACTGCTAAAATGTTTTAGGTGAATCTTATTGGCACTCATTTTCTCTCACCCCCAACTTTATTTGCACATGTTTTAAATGTTCTTAGTGGTAGTATTAGTGGAGTTAGATTTATGAGAGTAATAAAGTAGAAACTACAGTGTAGAAAGATGGTTGGAGGATGTAATGGAGCTGTCAGCTTATCTACGTTTCACTAGCTCCATTTTTTGTTTCTATTTTCATTCATTCCTGTTGTTTTTTCGATTATTTTTTTATTTCTCTTTTCTAAATGTAGCTTCATAGATTATCATAAAAAATCATTTTGTGGCACAAAATCAGTTCTTTCCTTTGTTTATGTTGGAATTTCTTTCTACAGACAGTGGAAGTGACATATTATGTATCTGTGTGCTGGATCAATCATGTGACAGTGGAAGACTGTTTGGGAAAGTTGGAAAATCACATTTGTAAAACTTATGTCTTTGAGAAAGTACCAGTTTTTATACCATGGTCTGGGATAACTCCTAAAATTTTTCTTTTTTTTCTTAATTTTTTTTCATGTTTGTTTGTATGTTGGGAAACAACTTTCTCTCTTTTCTGGTTCTTTCCTAAAATTTATGTGCTCAACTCTTCTCCAGATTATGTGAGAGTGCATATACTTATACAGGTGTATTTGAGCACACACTGACACTCCTCTCTTTTGTAACTAAATACACATATGAACAGGTTTCCTTTTTTGGTTGGTAAATTTAATTTAAAAACAGTTTGCACTTATATATTTGCTTATACATGAGCTTCAGATGCTGATGTGTTAATTTGTTTTTGATATAGTGGCGTGTCATCTTTCAACCACTTCATTCATGAGCTGTCTGTGGATTCTGATACGTCCTCAAGCGTAGATTACTCTTCTGGAGATGAAGATACTGATGACATGTGTCCTGCATCCCCCTTGTCGCAAAGTTCTCGAGTCTCTAGGGCAAGCAGTTTTAGAAAGCATAATGGGCTTTTGGCACGTTGGATCAGATGCATTTTTGCATGGCTTCTGTTTCCTGCAAAGTCTCTGCTGAGGTTACCATTTTATCTCTATCATGCATTTTGTTATAGGGGCTCAAGAGCACTTAATACCACAGGAAGCCCTCGACCTTTGCATTTACATTCTACCAAGAGAGCACACACCCTCAAGGACCATGTCGTTCAATGTGCGACTGACAGGAGACGTGGAGTCATTGAGGTTTGCTTAGATATGATTTTCCATTTTCAATTTACATTATTTTGGCAATTGGTGTTTTTAGATATATTCTTATTTCTCATTCAAACATTCATAGACTGGATTTGTTCCCAATTCTTACATCATTGTGATGTTAAGCAGGACCTACATCTAGCAATTGAGATCTCTATAGAAGCTGTATTTGATGTTGTTCATAAGGCAGCACATTGTCTTCTTTCACCATCAGACACTCTCAGAAAACTATCGAGATGGCTTGTTTGTCCTCGCAGCAATGTCAACGATATTCCTGCTAGTGGTTCAGATGCATCTGTCTCCACTGCTACTCTTGCAGAGAATGATCCAATTCCTAGGGAACGGAAAACCACTTTTCATCATTCTCTGAACACAGATGCCCGGACCTGTAGAGATGTCATAACAGAGCTTGGGTAAGAATTTTATTGTTGATAATTCTACTGTACTTGGTGCTTATTCTTTGAGCCAAGTTCACATGTAAGAACATCCACTTGCTCGCACTACTCCATGTACTTGGACTTAGATATGGACAACAATATAAATTATACATATTTTTGCTCCTCCATGGGCAGAGAACCAACATCACATCTATCAGACCTTATTTAACGCACTGTAATCTTTGAAGGTACTGATGTAATCTGGAAATCCTGTTTTTCCCAAGACCTTGCTCTTTGATTTTAACTGGCCACAGAGGTGTCTAAATTACTTTTTTCAATCAAGATTTACACGACTCTGAGGACCGTGTTTTTCTGAATTTTACTGTTGGTGGATGGTTGTAAATAAATTTCAATGCTGTCATTCTTATTTTCCCCGTAATTAAATAGTGGGGTTACTCTTCCATATTATACCTGAGAGAGTTGCCACCAATATTAATCATTGTTACTCCAAGTACTTCGCCAGAAAGCTTTGGGTTTCTTCCCATTGACTTTCACCTTGTTAGTTTTAGTCTTACTTGATATAAAGCACAGACAATCTCAAGAAGGTGATGTATGGGATACTTTTTTATCCATGTACATAATTAAATAATAAAATTTTGAATTTCGGACACGTTTCCGACACTTCTTTGGTGACATGTCCGACACTTCTTTGGGGTATGCCCCATGTCTACTACTAAACAATAAACATATGTTAACATGTGATTAACAAATCTTAAAATTTTGGCTCAAGTATCTTAAAATATGAAAGAATATATAATTGCCACAACTAGACATGTTGAAGTTGTATTCAAAACATAATAATAAAAGTAGAGGATGTATGAAAGTTTTAAAAAAGAGGAATTGAAACAATGAGGTCAATGATTTAAATTATTTATGTTGGTGCACGTTGTCTACAAAATAAATGATGATTATTGACTATTATGATGCTTTGGTCCAAAAATTCACACTAAATAATGTATCATTATTACTATATTTGCGATAAATTATATAGTTTTACATAGAAAACACAATTATCTATAGCGTGTTCCACATGTCTGCTTCTTACTTTTTTGAGAAATGTTGTGTCCGTGTCATATCGTGTCTGTGCTTCTTAGCTTACTTGCATCATGTCAAGTCCAAGAGTGAGGTAGCGGTGTTATCTATCTTGATTCTGTGGTTAGGCATACTCTGTATCAAATACAATGTTTTTAGCTGGAGTGAAAAGATATTAAAAGCTCAAAAATAGAAAATGTGGAAGTATTATAGGGTAAAGAAGTGCAGAGACCTACAAGGCAAGTTTAGAGAAAGCATAAGATAGGTGTCCATGAGGTGCTCTGGTGCAAGTTAGTCGTGGGTTGCATACCTTGGGGTGCCATTTTCTCCCTGTACCTGTTTAACCCATAGAAATGGTTTGACATGTATTTGATTGAACTTGCATTATTCTTAGGGTTAGTAAGAAGGCGATTTCCCCACAGTTATATAGTTGTTCTTGTTATCATGTCTTAGTGTGAATCTTCATTTGTGGGTGTGTTCTTTGTTTTTAGTGTTTTTCTTTTCTTTTCTTTTTGTGTGCTCATTGGACTCGACTTATCATTGACAACAAATCAGCATCAATTTCGTTTCATGAAATGATGGTGCAATCGACTGATGAAATCAGGAAATGATTCTTTCTAATTAGATAGGAGTAGTTATATTCCACATTAAATAGAATAGTTTCAATCTGAAGATAGTTTTCATGTCTACAGTCTGATCAATTGAGAAATTTAGCTGAAATCACAAGCTATGTTAGAAGCTATTAATCCAAGCTAGTTTTCTCCAAATCTCAGCGCCTTTGTTCTGAGCAGAGCAAATTCAGTGTAGTGTCATACTTTTTGGCACTTCTATACACAATTTGTATGCACCAGAATTGAGCAGTTGTTTTGAATGTAAAATATTTGTCTAGTGTTTTTCAACGTCACTTAATGGTTTCTCATCACTACCCCTTTTAGGTACCCATATGAAGCGATTCACGTGACTACTGCTGATGGATATGTTCTCCTTGTAGAAAGAATTCCAAGGTATGAGTATTTTCTTATCTTCTTGGGCAAAATCCACATTGCACACTTATTGATTGCCTCTATTGCGCATAACCCTCCCAGGTGAAAAAATATGCACATAATCTCTATCAGGTTATGAATTAAAGTGCAACAGTTAGATTTTCTAATAGAACCAATGGTTAAACATATAAGTCAAAATGTTAACTAAAATCATGAGGCAAGATGAACTTATTATGCCCTGTTAAAAAATATATTTTGTTTTTTTTGTCATGAAAATCAATATCTTTGTTTTTTTTTGTTGAAATATTATATCCAGGTAATGATCAAATTATTCTAAAGAGACAAAAACAGGCTAAAGAAAGTTTTTGACATGAAACTATCACCTCCGTTTGATGTTGCACTTTAATCCCTTAATATAGGGATGGTATGCATATATTTTTGAAAGACCGGAAGGTTATGTGCAAGTTGACGATACCATAGGGGTAAAGTGGATTTTTCCCTTTGTTATTTTTTCCATATTAGTTTTCCCATTAAAGATTTTTATTAAATTTAGTTTAATAGATCATGAATGATTCTTGTAATTTGGGGTTGTAGACGTGACTCACGGAAGGTAGTTTATCTACAACATGGGATATTGGATTCGTCTATGGGGTGAGTTTTACTTTTTCATAACCTTCTTGGATAATTATGGGTTGTATCACTATCAAATGATGATTTGTAGGAAAACATTATTGGATTAATTTAACAAGGGATTAATCTATTTGAATGGAAACATATGGTTTTCATCAATTAATGTATCAAAAATGTAGAAGGATCAATTTTACAAAGTATCTATTTGAATTGGAACTTATGGTTTTCATCAATTATGTATAACAGATGTAGAAGGATCGGAAATGTTGGAAAAAAAAAGATCATAGAAATGTTTTAGGATCTAAGAAGAAGAAGCACTAAAAAGTTACAAAAACTTGTCTGGTTGGCCCAGTTTAGTTCACACTAACCAAGTGTGATGTGAGATATGGACTAGGTATAAAACATTATCTTTGGCAATATCTACACAAAGTGGTTCGCTTCAGATTTGGAACCATAAGGTTACTATTAGTAGCCCGAGTATTTTACCACTAAAAAGAGTGCATAACCATATGGTATTTGTTAATTTCTTTCTTTTTTAATGACAATATTTATTAACTTAGATAGAGCATAATTATGGATCTCATAAAATTTCCCATTGTGCTGCCTCAGGAGATGATGTGAAGGATTTGAGGATAGGAGTATTAATTAGTTATGTTGAGATGTCTAAGGACATTTGTGATGTAATGGGAGACATATTTAGTACATTGGGAGAAGACAAATGCCAATTTTAGTAACAAAGGCTCACACCGTTAAGACTCGAGAGTTCTTATTTTATATTATTAGTAGTGTAACATCAATGAGTCTTTGGTCCAATGGTACTCCTTACCTTGTGAAAACTTTGCCTTTTTGAGGTCAAGGGTTCAAGCCCCCTTCCTCCATCCTCCCCCCTCCCCCTCCCACTCCCAAAAAAAAAAAAAAAAATTATTAGTAGTGTAGGATAATAATGTAATTACTCATAATATCAGTTTATTATGAATAAGAGAGTAAGGGCAACATAGTCTGAAGGACAGATTATTCTCTTTCTCTTCTTTTCTTTTCTTTTCCTCTTTCCTCTTCTATTTTTATAAACCCTAATTCCGCTTCTATGCTTTCAACTTATTATGAGAGTATTGATCTATAAGGTAAAATATCATAAAAAAATTCATCGAAGACATTCGGATAAAAAATCCTTACGGTTCAATTACTGACGTTAGCGTCAGAGGGATGATGTCATGCTAACGTCAGCATGACGTTAGAATTTCCAACAACCAGAATTTATGACCAAGCTCGATTTTTTGTGCGAGTATTTATGGTGATTTTTGTTTAACTTTTTGAAATTGTTTGAATGGATTTTTCGATTTTTGAATATTTTTCAAAAAATACTGCTATGATTTCTCGATCTCTTGTTTTTGTGCAATTTGGGGATTTCTGATGCTTTGATCCTAACCTGAGGGTTTCGACTTGATGGTAAGGCTTGTTTTGGGTGACATACAACTGTTTTGGTCTATTTGTGAAGGATTTCTCCCTAGACAGTAGTTTAGTTGTTGTAACAGTGACGATTTATTATTTTTGCCGCTGTTTCAGCTTCCTTTTGGTCTATGTATGAACGTGTTTTTGCTTTTGAGTTGTGCTTGGGTTGTGATTGTTGATCTGTGGTGGCTTCTCGAATCAATTCTCCAGCGGTTTGGTGAATATTTGATTGTTGATCTGTGATGTCGTCTCGATTCTAAGGCATCCAATCCTATTTGGTTATTTTTCTATTGCTTGAAGTTGTGATCAAGTGTCGGCACTGTATTGAGTTATTTGTTGGGTTATTCTTTTTGGTGATTTCTTGCTTCTGAGTAGTGATCTATGATGTCCGGACCTGTTTTGGGTGGTTTGTGTGTGCTTTGTGATTGAAATCCATACTCGCCATTCATAGTGAGATTGTTGTTCATCATCAGGCCATTTGCGATTCTTATTTATGCATTCTACTTAGATCTTTGGCCAAATTTTGTATGATTGCTAATCATTGGTGGATTATTAGGTTGATTGGGGATCGTTTTTTATTTTTTTTGAGTTTGTGGGTTCTCCATGACGATTTTGGGTGGTAGACGTGGTGGCAGTTCTAGTTATGGTCATCGTTCTAAGTGGAAGTGTACTTATTGTCGTAGTAGAAGACATACTAAGTTTTATTGTTGAGATAAGTATGTGAGACCAATATATGTTAATTAGGCTCTTAAGGATACTTCGAGCTCTCTACTACACCCTAAGAAGTACATATACTTCCCGGAGGGGTGCCGTGGCAGTTTCGGATACGTGTCGAAAAGGGTCAGACACATGTCGGACACGGCTAAAAGTATCCTCAATAGTGAATTCAGTCGGACACGGTCATGAATTTTTTTTTAATAAAAAAATGATTGTTAACTATTAAAAGGGACGTGATTTTTTATTTTTTTTAATATATTTTTTTGTTATATAACTTATATATTATGAATGTTAATGGATGTAATGCTACTTGATGAAAATGGTGTTAATAAAAAAAGTACTATTTGCTAGGTCTTATTATTAATATTGTTATAATATATGCTTTATTTTTAATATGTTATAACTCTATTATTATCTAAAAAATATATTATATTATTTTAATTGTCGTACCCGTGTCTTATATTGTTGAATTTTGTCATATCCCGTGTTGGTACCCATGCTTCCTAGTTCCTAGAGTACATCAGACTTCTATCAATGGACCAGTTGCATCTACTACTGATTCTCATGATGATATTTCTTCTCAACTTCATCAGCTCATCCAACAGTTTTATTCACTTTCTCCATTTTTACCTTTTCCTACTACCAATATTGCTAATGGAGATAACTCCGTAAGTGTGGTTGCTCAATCTTCTTCATCACCTTGGATCATTCATTCGGGAGGTAGTGCTCATATGTTTGGTATTTCTTTTCTATTCTCTAATTTTCATTCATTTAATTCATGTATTGTATTAGCTGATAGCTCATTTTGACCGGTACATGGGGCTGACAATCTCCATCCTACTCGATCTATGTCATTAACTTCTAGTTTGTTTGTTCTTAATTTCCCCTTTAACTTATTTAACTTATTATTTGTGAGTCAGCTCACTAAGTCATTACAATGTTCTGTAATCTTCTCTCCAATCTCTTGTGTTTTTCGGGACCTCAAGACAAAGGAAGTGATTGGTTTAGGGCATTAGAGCAATGACATGTACTAATTAGATCCTGGTCGTTCTGTTTCTGCCTTGAGTGTTACCATGTTTCCTCTTCAGTGGCACTTCTGACTGCGTCTTTCCCATTGCAAAAGTTGCGTCAAGTTATTCTTAATTTGAGTCTTTATATGTTAGAATGTGAGGCTTGTTAATTAGACAAGCATCATCGTAGTTCTTTTCCTCCTAATTTTTTAAGTTGTCAGTCCAGTCCGTTCCATGTTATTCATGCTGACAATGGGGTTCTATCAGAATAAAAAATACTTATGATTTTCAATATTTTGTAATATTTGTTGATGATTTCTCTGTATGACTTGGTTATTTCTTATGAATGACATATTTGAATTGCCTAATATTTTTACTACTTTTTATAATGAAAATTTGGTTCAGTTTGATATTCATATTAAAATTCTCCAGTCTAACAATACCATTGAGTATATTCAATCGTTTATGAAAATCTTTTGTATTGACTGTGGCATTATCCATCAAATTACCTGTCTTCATACCTCCCAACAAATTGGTGTTGTTGAACATAAACATTGCTATTTCTTAGAAGTTGTTCGCACCTTGATATTTAACATGCATGTACCAAAATCATGTTGGGTTGATGTTGCTCTTACTTTTATTTATTTTATTAATCGCATGTCTTCCCATATTTTGGCCAACAAATCTCCTTTCTCGTTGTTTTATCCTAATAAACGATCATTTAGTTTCACTCCTCGCGTCTTTGGTTGCATTTGTTCATCTCCTTGATCCACTATATCAGTGAAGATGTTACTTTTTGCATCAGGAAATACATTTTTTCCAAATTTAGGGAGTTCTTGTTGCCTATTGTACCAACTATGTATCTTCTTCCTCCCCGCTTACTACTCCTCTGTTGTAGATTTATTGTCGTTTCCAGGACAGTCAGGTTGTTCTATATGTTCTAGCTCCATAGTCATCACCTAATTGTACTGAGGTCCTACCTTCTGATTTGTTAGCTAGTTCATTCTCTTATGATTTGTCTATTGCATCGAGGAAAGACACCCGTAACTGTACGAATTATGTCATTTCTATTGCATCAAGGAAAGGCACCCATAACTATAGGAAGTATGTCATTTCTAATTTTATTTTTTTGCATCGGCTTTCATCATTTTTTTTATTTGCTGCATGGATTCTATTTTTGTATTTATTCCTAGCTCTTTGAAACATGCTTTGGCATCTCCTGGCTGAAAATTGGCTAGATAAGGAAATAAAAACAATTAATGAGAACCGAAAATAGAACCTTACTACTCTTCCTTATCGTAAGCTGCCTATTAGTTTGTTGTTGGGTCTACACAGTGAAGTATCATCCCGATGGTTCGGTTGAGTGCTTGAAGGCACATTTAGTTGCCAAAGGATATACCTAGACATATGGTGTAGATTAATGTGAGACTTTTTCCCCTGTTGCTCTTCTTAACTCTGCCAACAAGAGGAGGTATATATGATAGAACCTCTAGCTTATGTTGTATATGGTAATGAACAAAGAAAGCACTATATGGTCTAAAATAATCACCACATGCATGGTTTGATAATTTCAGTACTATTGTACTTTAGTATGGTTTTTAGTGCTCTACCTCGACCTTTTAGTTTTTATTCGTCGTTCTTCCACAGGTATTATTATTCTTATTGTGTATAATGACTTAGATGGTATTGCTCACTTAAAAATCCATTTGGGGAAACAGTTTCATACCAAAGACTTAGTCGAATGAAGATATCAGTTTGTGTCAATGGAAATATGTATTGGATTTATTGTCTGAAACTAGTACTCTTGGTGCATGTCTAGTTGATACTCTCATGGACTCTACATTTAAGTGAGATGCGGAGAGTAGTGAAGCTTTTGATGATGTGGGGCACTATAGGAGGTTGGTTGGTAAGTTAATTTATCTCACAGTTACACATCCTGATAATTACCTATGTTGTTGGTGTGGTTAGTTAGTTCATGCACGCTCGTCATAAGCCTCATTGAGAGGCTGTACTTGTATGACGTATTCTTTGGTATCTGAAAGGAGCACTGGGTGAACAATTATTATATCGTCCTTTATCTTCTATGATTATTACTGGTTTTTTTGATGTTGATTGGGCAAGCAGTCGTGTTGATAGACAATCTACTTCTGGTTATTGTACATTTATTGGTAGTAATCTTGTTACGTGGCGCAGCAAGAAATAGAATGTATTGTATGTTCGAGTGCAGAAGCTGAATACCAGGTTATGACTTATACTGCGTGTGAGATGTCATGAGTTTGTTCTCTACTTCATAATATAGGTATCATTGTGCCCTCTCTTATGAAGATGCACCGTGACAATCTAACGACTATTTTTGTTGGAGTTTGATTAATTGGAGTTTTTCTAAGCTTGCCCATATGCATTTAACCAACAAAGTTTGCCCAATGAAATGTACATAGAAACACATGGGTTAGGTCTGATATGAATTTAAACTGATGTTAAAAATTAGATCAATTGAGCGTAAATTAAAAACAACAGAAACTAGATTGTTAAGATTGTAACATTAGGGACCAAGACAAAAGTCTCATACTTCAGGGGTCACAATCGTATTTAATCTTTTGTTGTTCTCGATTCATGTAGTCTGTAGGGTCTGGAGTATATGGGTAAATATAGTATTTTGTTCAATGGGATGGGATTTGTAACATAAATCAAGAAAAATAAGTTTTAGGGAAAGCAGTATCATTGGGTTGGTGATTGGAGTGACTCATTTCTTCTTTGGGTTTTGAGTGTCAGTATTTGTTGCAGGATATTCTCTATTAAAGGATTTGATTTGGGTTGAATAGTATAATGACCATGTGTAATTCTGTGAATAGATTGTGGACCATCCTAGTAGATATATTAGCTTCAGACTCGAAAAAAAATATGCGGAACAAGTAAACAAAAAAAGATGATGTATTAGTTGTGTGGATCTGAAGGAATCCCATCCATCATGATGTTCTTCAGAATTTTTGGGCTCACTGAAAGTAATCTTTCATGCTTGTGACTGCTTCAGCAATATGCTAAGGTTGTCTAAACTTTAGAACTTTGCCATGTGTTTATTTGCAAGGACTTTCGACCTTTGTCCTTTGTCCCTATATTCAGTTGTTTGATGTTTGAGTGGAGATTTATTCAAGGATTTTTTGGGTACTCTTTGCCCGTAGTATAAGGCTTAAATTATGATGAAAGTATTCGTGTTATTTTGGTTCTCAGTTTTGTCAAGTCTTGAATGTAATCATGGCCACCTATTTGTTTTCTGCTTTTTGCTTATTTATAAACTATGGAACACTGAGAGAGTTTGAGCCTATTCTATTAACCAAATTGTACTCTTACTTGCTTAGAAATAAATGCTTCAGATGAGTTTGCAGCCTCTCCCACCTAACTTGACCCAAGGAAAAAAGAAAAGAAAAGAAGAAACACCGACCAAAAGCCCTTGGAAACTGCTAAACCAGAACCAAACTGGCCCAAAACCACTAAATCGGCACTAAACCAAGTTGAAAACATTGAACCGGAATGCAAACTTCTAAACCAGCACCAAACTAGGTAGAAAACCACTGAACCAACATTAAACCAGGCTGAACAAAGAGACGAAAATAATTGGCAAACACACAGACGACTACAACTCGATGTATGTAAGGCCGACCCAACCCCTGGGCAATGAGACGCACCCCTGGAGCCCATCTTGCTTTGATACCAAGTTGAAATTTTAATAATTTTATTATCCAAGGAAAGAAAGAGGAAGAGGAAGAGGAAGGAAGGAAGAAAGAGATTATGAAATAATATTTCATGTAGAATGTGTATTGCCTATACCTTTTCACCTATTTATATTTGATTGATATTAAAGACACTTACAATATTAGGAAAGTAGAACACACTAGGAAAATGACATAATAGGAAAGTGACATACTAGGGAAGTAGAACAATAGAACAATATCACTCTACCAGTATTAAAATAAGCTTACCCCTTATATTTGCTGCCTTTCAGTTTCTTCTTTTAAATTCTCAAGTTCATACATGTTGTTCTTTTGTATATATTGCATACGTTGATGTGTTATATAAGGTGACGTCATTTGGCAGTTGGGTGTCTAACGGTGTTGTTGGTTCTCCAGCATTTGCAGCCTTTGATCAAGGTTAGTCATTTATATCTTGTAAATACCTACTGTCCTTGGACTGAGTAATTGTTCATTTGTTTTCAAGGTACAATATTTTTGAGATGGAACATGATTTCGGTTCTCTTTTTCAGGTTATGATGTTTTCCTCGGGAATTTTCGTGGCCTGGTTTCCAGAGAACATGTTGACAAGAATATTTCTTCACGGCAGTAAGTTTGTATGAAAGGCCATGGTTATTTATATTATGGAACCATACGTTCTTGACCTATTTGCATCCAAAATGTCAAAAAAAAAAGTTCTTCCATTTTTCCTACCTTCCTACATTATTAGGAGTCAAATAGCAACCATGAAACTGAAATTTATATCAGCTCAATATCTAAATGTGTTAATCAAATGCAGGTATTGGCGTTACTCCATTAATGAGCATGGGACTGAGGACATACCTGCAATGATAGAGAAGATTCATGAAGTAAAAGTGTCTGAACTCAAGTCTAGCCAACCTGATCTGGAGGAAGAAACTAATAGTGATCAGCCGTACAAACTTTGCACAATTTGCCACAGCTTGGCAGGAGCTGCTATTCTGATATATGTCATAACACGCAGAATTGAAGAAAAGCCCCATAGGCTCGCAAGATTGATCCTATTGTCACCTGCCGGCTTCCATGATGATTCAACCTTTCTGTTTACGGTGGTGGAGTGGCTGTTCCTGCGGTTTGCCCCTATCCTCGTGCCCCTAGTGCCTGCTTTTTATATACCGACGAGATTTTTCCGCATGCTATTTAACAAGTTGGCAAGGGACTTCCACAACTACCCTGCAGTTGGAGGACTGGTTCAAACCCTAATGAGTTATGTCGTCGGTGGAGACAGCTCGAACTGGGTTGGAGTGATTGGCTTACCTCACTATAATATGAATGACATGCCGGGAGTTTCATCCCATGTAGCCCTTCATCTGGCACAGATGAAGCATTCTAAAAAATTTATAATGTTTGATTATGGGAGTGCAGCTGCCAACATGGAAATATATGGTTCTCCCCAGCCATTGGACTTGGGGGAATGCTATGAGTTCATTGATGTTCCTGTTGATCTTGTCGCTGGGCGCAAGGACAAGGTGATCCGCCCATCAATGGTCAGGAAACACTATAAGTTGATGAGAAATGCAGGAGTGGAGGCATCATACAATGAGTTTGAGTATGCACACTTGGATTTCACATTCTCTCACCGTGAAGAACTTTTGGCATATGTAATGTCTCGTACACTGCTAGTTGGCCCCTCTTCAAAACAGCAATTTGGACAGAAATCAGCAAGATTGAGAAGGAAAGATGTACAGGTAAGTGCTAATTGATGGGGAACGCAGCCAATGTCTGAGCATTTTGTTTTTTGGTTCTGGTGCTTCAGGAATTGGCATGCCTGTTTTCTTAATATGGATGGTATGTTGTATACATATGAAAATACTGTAGTAAGGTGTGGAATAGGTTGTTTTCTGATTAGAGTGTTATCAGTCGTAGAGTTCAGTATACATGTCATAGTGACTTTCCCTCCATTTTTTCAAGGGGATAGAATTATTTGATGATATACCCAGTTGGGTGTGTAATCAAACTTGTATACTTTGTAGGAGAGAGTTCCTGGTGTGATGATGGGTAACCCCATTGGGTCTGTAATCAAAGTTGTATACTCTGTAGGAGAGAGTTACTGGTGTGATGAAATTTCTCACTTTGACCTTTACTGTATGGATTCAAGGTTGAACGTGGTAATTTGTCGTCTGCAAAAGTACTTTTACCAATGGACAATATCAGTCACTGTTTGTGCATGTAATTTCTGAAACATTTGGCTTGTCACAGTTGTAATTTCTACCCAATTTCGTTCTGCTTCAATTAGATTGTTTGTGGACAATTTTCATGTATATACTTGTCTCACTTATTCCTGTAGTGTAAATTAGTAATTCTGAGCCTATTCAAATTTTCCGAGTCACGCAATGGCTCTAGCTATTCATTGTATTGTATGCAGAGGTGTTAATAGCTTAAGGATTAGGCTGAGGGAGGGAAGGGGGCTTGTAGGGCTGTTACATGAACAGAGCCACTCGGACTGCTTTGGCTTATTCAAGTTCTAGTATTAGAAAATTTGTCAAATAAGATCAAATTTTTAAGTTCCATATTCAACTCGAGTCGAGCTCCGACTTGTGACAATTAACTTGGGTTTAGTATATCAAAATTTGAAAAGCTTTGTTCCATTATCTCCCCAATATTGAAGGTAGTGATACTAGAACATTTGCTGTTGGGCCTTGATATCACCAGCATGTTAAGTGCGCACGTTTAAGGGCTAGTCTTTGAAACGCCCAATCTTGAGTAAAACTCCACCATAGGTTTTTCCTGTCTGTTAACGGTCATTTAACTCAAGCACTAGGGTAACACGTGCTTGAAGGTACGGTGCAATATGAATAGTTTTGAGAGGGATGTTGGTTGCCGTTAGATAAGTCTATTTGAGACTGTTGAATGAACTTATTGAAGTCTGTCATGTTTTATATTATAGATGTTGCCGAATTTAGACGTGGTGATTATTTACATGCCATATAATCCTAAATTATTATTGGGCGTATTACTAATTTTCAATAAAGTGATTTGCCAAAGTTGGCCACGTGATTGAGTTTCTGGGCATATGCCAGTGTGAAATGGTGCTCAAGTCTGGGAAATCACAGGATTAAACTATTCATGGTGATTCGGACCAATCTTGATGTTGCTTCAGAACTGCAATGTGCTAGGTTTGGAAATTGTAATGGTGTGATGTAGATCTTTACAAGAGTTAAAATATTTACTTATTTCCTCAACGCAGAAGTTTATTCTTCTGTAAACTTGCCATGGATCACATACAGGGTGAAGAAGTGCTAGTGGCATCCCAGAGACAAAGAAATGAACCCTTTTTGAACCACTCAGATCTACAGGAACAAACATTAGGTCTGTGTTTGATAAGGTTCATATAGAAAGAAAACTGATTATCTTTAGTTAGTTTCGCAACTTTGGTCCCAGCTGTGGCTTCAACCATTCCTTGGCACAGCATGCAGACTAATGCCTTCCCATGCTTAATTAAGCGATAGTATGATGCTGATTAGGATTGCCAATTTTCAACACGACATGTTAACACGATACGAACCGAACACAAAATTAATGGGTCGAACACGAAATTAGACAAGTTAATGGGTTAAAACAGGTCAACATGCTTAAACATGAAAAAAATCATGTCGGGTTCATGTCAAAATCAGGTTAACTTGGTTTTGACCTGATTAACCCCTATATTTTAAACGGGTTGACATGATTCGTACACGAACCTGACCTAACCCATTGTAGATCCGTTTAACCCATTTATGGTAGTATAGTTGCCTATTATGTATGACTGATGTGGTCTTAACATTATTATTTATTAGTTCTTACTTCTACTAGCAGTATAGTTCTTAACATTATTATGACAGTATACTAATATAGTTATTGCTTTAATTTTTGGGTTGAAATTTGAATGCATTTTAGTTAATTTCATTGATGAGATGTGATATATTATTTGTAAAAAAATTATTTGAAATTTTGGATGAATGATTGAATGATGTATTTAATGGTAATAAACTGGTATGGAAACATGTTACGTGTGTTAAACAGGTCTGTGTTATGTGTGCTAAACAAGTTAAACATATCATTTTATGTATGTTAACCCGAAAACGACTTGTTTATTAAACGTGTTAAGCAGGTCGGGTTCGGGTAACCCGTTTAATGGTCATGTTAGGTTAGTGTTTACACATCTCGACACGATTATTAAACATGTCAGGTTTAGTTTTTGAGATTTTCGACACAAACTCGAAATTAACCTTACACGAAATGACCCAACCCGATACGTTTGACACCCCTAATGCTGATAGCGATTTTGTGCCAATTCTTGACCACCTTGACACCTTAATCTCAAGGAATCCCACCCTAGTATCATGAAAGCAGAGCGCCAGCTGTAATAATCGTGATGCTGTTGCATAATAGAAAAATAGAAATTTATGAAGCAACAACAATCTCTTTTTATCAAGGGTGAGGTTTGGAACCCAGTCATTTTATACGTAGTGGGAGTCATGGAATAGCATAGTTATGATCAATTGAAGAAAAAAAGAAATGAATCGAATAGGACCTCTCATTGACCTTCTTAACTCAATGGTTAGAGTCTTCCATACGGCATCGATTCGCGATAGTTCGTGATCCAATGGTATTGTGTGCGTGTGTGTATATTGGGTTGGGGCGGAGGGGAAATGGGGAAGGATGAAGTAATATTCATTATGTTACTTGAAAGGAAGTATGCTTACTAGTTAGAGACCCTACAGTGCATAACTTGGCATTAGTCGATCTGGGGTGGACCAAGGATCAAAATTTCGTTATATTTTTGCCATATTTTTATTTTATTTTTTTTGTGGAAGGCAAAATAAATCAGTAACAAAAATTTGAAATTTGAAATCATTCGAGATGTTCCGGCCAATATTCCAGAATGTTTTTCAATCATTTGAAATTTAATCCTTGAATGAGACATTATAAAAGGATGGAGAACCTGGAGTGGTTGGTGATTATTCTCAACAATAATAACAAGGGCCAGAAATGGATGGAGCATTCAAAGGGCCAAGATGCCTCTTTTGAGAAGGAAGAGCATCAACCACCATGTTCTCAATAAGATTGTGAAATGGAGTGTTGGATGGGGAAATTTGGAATAAAAAAGTAGGTTGATGACAAGCCTACATTCTAAAGGCTTTTACTTAAGACATGGAATAGGCTGCTACTGTGAATCAAACCCAAATTAGGTGAAGGAGGAGGATGACTGAGGATGTCAGCTACCAGAGATGTAAAGAAAGGGACTAGTTAGGTCCTCAAACCATCAATTGGTCCTCTAAAACCAAAAAGCAACTAAAATGAATTTAACACTTAGTGACTTGAGGAGTGACTTAAATTAATCTTGGCAAAGATTGTGAGAGTAGCTCAGTGTGGCTGAGGCTTATGTAGAACCATCTTCTCTTGTCACAAGAGAGAGAGAGAGGGGGATAGAGAGCATTGGGCCTGATCGTTTGTAACACCTGCATGCTAATTGAAAAGTCCAGTTTATTTCCCAAGAGTAATCAAGGGTGAAAATTTCATGAAGTTTGTTAACATGTTTAGTCTAGTTTCATGTGCTTATTCCATAGGAATACATGGAAACTTGAGATAGAGTTTGACAATGATGGAAAATACATCTCAAGTTCACTAAAAAAGCTTGAAAAAGAAATTTACTCGATAGAGACTTGTGTATCGATTATTCAAATTGCATCACAGGAAGTTCCCAATAAAAATAAAGCTGAAATAAGTTTGATTCCTTCCATTGCTGTGTTTTGCTCCAGCGAATTTGATGGTTGTTGCATCTGTGTAGGCTACTGCGGACTGTATATTTGGTGCTTGAATAGTTGAAAATCCTGGGTTCAAAACTGAACAATTAGCTCAGATTGACTGAAGAATTTCTAGTAAAAGATGATGTCAAGTAATACCAGAATCTCACCTCAGGATAAAGTGTTCCAATTAAGCGCAATTTTGTGTTGGAAAATGAGAGTATCAAAGTCTGTTGAGGCAATTTGATATACATGCACTGAAACCAGCAACCATAGCAAAGAGTAAACATTGGTATAGTCCAATTATTCTATAACACAGCCATTTTTTCTATAAAGTAAGTGTAGCTCTTATAAAAACTTTACTTGATTATCTGACGCTAAATGGAAGCACATTTTTAATATGACACTCAGTCGGAGCCGTGTTATAATGATTCACCAATCAACATATGAGCATCTTGGTGACAAAAATAAAATCAATCAACTCATCGGCAAACTAAGGTTGCGTTTGGTAATGTTTTTGTTTTTATGTTTTTTTTGAAAAAAAAAATAGAACAAGGTTTTGTTTTTTCTATGATAAAAATTAAAAATATAAAACATGTTTGATAATTATTTATATTTAAAAAATTCTGAAAACAAAAATAAAAAATATATTTGGTATTATAACAGTGTTTTCATAATTTATTGGCATTATTCGCCGGAGCTTCCTTCGTCGGGCTGAGTTGAGCGACGGAGCTGCTTCGCAAGAAAGAGACGAACGAGAGATACAAAAAGGGGTTAAAGAACTCCTTTTATACTTGGAACAAAAAAAATGTCTTTTGTGCTGTTAATAGGGTTCGAAGACAAGACCTCATTAATTGGGGGTGAGAAGACGCGTATGTTTTCGGTTTCCCTTGTTTTTGAAAGCACCTAAATAGGTGTTTTAAAAAACAGGGGTTGTTTACAAAACGGATTGACCAAAATAAAAATAAAAACAGGCCCCGAACAAGTTTTTTTTTAAAAATTAAAAAAAAAAACAAAAAAAAAAAACGGAAACAACCTGTTACCAAACGCAGCCTAAATAAGCTTCTGGATAGGGGGCTAATGTGATTTAATGCTCAGTTTCAGAAATTCCTAATTTAACCAATTGACATTTTGAACCTAGTTAGTCAAGTTTTTTTTTCAAAGTGATTATTGTCTACAACTGATTTACAAACTTTACTATATGTTAAGAACACCATGAGAAGAAACATGCTTTTTTTAAATGTTATTTTAGAGTAGTGAAACTTAAACTATTGCTCTTTTTTACATAGTGTTTCATCTTCTTTTGTTTTTCTCCTCACAAAATGAATTCAAAGGAACGATTTAATGATGATATTGCAGGTTTATACACAAGAAACTATTATTTTCAATTTATTATGATTTATTGTTTATGAAACGAAACAACATTACCCCTGTGCAAGTACCACTATGGTTGGAATAGCCTTTAGGTAGTCATATTTTTTCGGGAGGGGGGGGCATTGGAGGGTCTCTGAATGCTCCCCTTTCATGATAAAATAGTCAAATTATCTTTCTTTGGGTAAAAAACTTGATATAGTACCATTTTGTAAAAAAAAATTTGGAAACAGCACATCAGAAAGATGGGTGAATGTAAAAGAAAAATATCAGCTTGCAGATAACTTACGAGCCTTTTTTCCTCCAGTTCATTGAGTTTTGTGCAAGGATTCATGGCGTCAAAGATCAGATACTCCACATGGCCTTTATGAGGGCTGTTAGAAAATAAGGGGGGGGGGGAGAAATGAGATGATTATCAACCAACAAAAACTTATAATCATTAATATGGACAGACAGAATAGAAAGTTCTAGCATATTACATGTTGTTCAGGTAGTTCTGTGATATTAGCTGATCAATGTGCAGTGTAAGCGGCCAGTTAGTAGCAAGCCTGAGAAATAAAATGAAATTTCTTTGGTAAAGATATCTAATCTGATAAGGAAAGAAGGTGCCCCATTGGAGTTTTTCATCTGCACAATGAGAAACTAGTGTACACGTAAAGACAATGCCAACAGATAGAAACTGGCAATACACCCATGTTTGAAATGGAAGTATATGCTCTACCTTCTAGGATTGGGAAAGCATGTATACTAGATCTAGTTCTGTATGAAAAGGTACCAAACGAATGTAACTTCTTTCATACAATGCACTGACAATATAAATAGACAGACTATATCCTGGAAATTTGTTCGACATACAGATGCATATTCTCTCTGCAGGAAATATTGGAGAGTACAAAGCGCAGCATGATGTCATCTTTAGATACACCAAACCAATGCTGGTATATTTGACATATGGGAAACTTAACCATGAGATGTATATGCATGTGTACCAAATAAGACTAAGAGGTCAAATAATTTACTGCATAATTTAATCATTAACTATTTCATTAGTTGTTTATATGTTTTGTGCATCTATCTTAACCTTGCAAGGGTGTTTCGAAGTCATCCTACAAATTATCAGGAAAGAGCTTTATTACTCCTTCAGGAAATGCTCCGAGGTGCACATTATAGCAAGAGCCAGGTTCTGATAATGCATTCACAAGTTGAGGGCTTAGGAACACTGCTGATCAGCAGATGTTAATACTGACAGGACGAATTTAAAGTGAAATCATATTCATAACTGAGATATGGTAATGACTAGTATGGATGATACATGCAAAATCAGAAATTATATTTTTCCAACTTACCTCTCAGAATTAGATGTCTTCCTGTAGGCCTGTAGCAAGGGGAAAAAAACAGTTATGGGTAAACAAGAATAAATAGCCAAGTCTATTATATTTTCTTGAATTCTTCAGATAGATTAAAGGAACCAAAGGAACAACTCACTTTCTACATTTCTTATAAACAGCTTAAAAGTGAAAAACAATGTGTATGAAGGGTGTTCAAAAAATGACAATGGGGTGGGCCCTGGGCTATTATTTGCTTCATTCCCTCATATGGCTTTGTTTCTTTCTAGAAGGCCGATTATCATGTTTCTCACCTCATTCCTACAACTATCCATGCTTGAACATCCATGCGAAGTATTTTTATTTAGCAAGGTTATCAACTTGTTAACTCATACCGTCTCCATTTAAACAGATTATACATAGTTGTAATTCCATTTATTGGAGAGTCAAATGTTTCATCTAACCAAGCATAATACTTCAAATCATGTATCTGAAAACATACCACTAATTTACTCACAACTGCAGCTTGTCCACGTTCCTTTGAAGTTAAATATCCCTGAACACAGATTTTAAGACAGTCAACACCCACTCCAGAATTATAAGATCTTAATATCGAGGAAATCACTATCAAACTGAAGATGACAAGTCCTTAATCATCTACAAGGTGGTTTTAGCTTACTAGCATATTATTATATGCTAGTTGCTTTGAAGATATTGAGTAGACAAGGAAAACTGAGCTAAGTTCCTCAATCAGCACATAATAATGCAGTAACCAGTGAGTCGTGTGTGTGTGTATCTAATTCACAACTGTGATACCTCCCATTCCTTTGTGTATCCATTTGGCGGTTCTGGGTGCACTCTGCTCATCTGTGAAAAAGTTGTTTTGTCGTCCAAACTATTGGCAGCAGACTCAATTTCCCCTTGGAATCTTTCTGATTTCTCCATTGCAGGAATTACAATGCCTGACTCATTTGTCATACTCAGTCGACTGAAGGCAGTAAAATGTTTACGTTTCAAGCCGTTGACATCTTGCTGCATTTGTGCCCTTGAAAAGTGTTCCTGTATCATGCTAGGAGATAAATAACTGCTAATCATGCGACCTTGAAGATTTGCTAAACGCTGTGATATCTTTATATTTTCGTAAAAGTTTGAAGCTTCTGAAACAGATGAAGCAATCCTGGTGTTATGTCCACCTTGTTGATCCTTCCCTAATGATATTGATTTGTTCCTTGATTGCATGGTCTGACGAAGATTAAGTGTAAAACAACCGACCGTGTGAATCACTGAAGGTTGTGAAATCTTCAAGTTTCCAGATATGTTGGAATTTAATGTAGCACTTGAACCACTATCTGCATATTGTGCAGTTTGTGGTGTCGTCAAGACTGTGTTTGAGTTAACTGTGAGTGACCACATTGTCTGATGAGAGAGCTTATTTCCTCTCCTGATCATTGGAGATGCAGGACTTCCACCTGTTCTTACGGAAGTTGGATTCATCACTTGATGTGGATAAAGGTTACTTTGGAGGCTTGCATTTTCTTCTGCATGATCTCTGGGAATTACGTTTTGTGACAAAACAATTCCTGCTGGTGTAAGTTCCACTTTAAACTCGTCAAGTCCAATATGTTCTTGAGAAGTGAAAGAGTGCGAAGATGTCAGCACGCTGGGAACTCTTTTGTAAGAGCTATCTGGATTATTTGAACACTCTGCAAATGCAGGCCCTGGTTCGTTGGACATTGCAGCATTTGAACCCTAAAAAAATGCTTATTAATGGCGGCATTGTTCCCAAAGAAAACACAAAAATAAAAGAACATCCCTTTTTTCACATAATACTTATAAAGCAAGGAGTTTGATGACAACATAAAACAAGGAATAAGAAATGATATATCCTTCTACAAGGACAAGCAAACAAATAGGACAATGGATGGGATAGTTTACCCCTTCTCGTGCAATAGTAGGGACATCTATTGCAACAAATTCTGTAGCCGAAATTTCTTGCTCACTTAATGTGTGTTCACTCTTTTTTTCCCTTAGCATCATGATGTCAACACCTGAGAAAAAGAAAGTGATAGTTAAGTGTTCTTGAAGAAGATACATAACAAGCCATATAGAAGTATTATGTTTTGTCTACTAATTTTGGGAGCCCAACCAAACATTTTCTTTTCACATCCTTGTTATAAAAGAGTTTACCATCCTCAACACTTGTCTTTCCTTTTTCTGGTTGTACAGTTGAAGTACAACTATTTATTTCTTGCTGCTCAGTCATCAACTCATCCAGTATATCCTGGTACATCTCTACTTCATCAACTGAGAAAGAAAAGTTGGTTATAAGCATTCCACAAATGAGAGAGAAAATAGCGTACACAATGGATAGCCAAACAATCTAAAAATTCTATTTTGTCAACTTGTTTTTCGAAATGTTTACCATCATTCCAATTTTTGTCCTCTCCATTTGGTAATGCAGCTGTAGTTGGAAAGAAAGCTGTGGGAATGTCTTGCTGAGTCGTCGATGGTTCACAGAATATATTCTGGAGTATCATCATATCATCATCTAAGAAAGAAAACTCAATAGTAAGTGCCCCACATAGTACATATTGCATATACATCAGCAATAGGATATACAAATGTATGGCCGTAAAGATCTTATTTCTGAAGGGACAAAAGTAGGTCATTTCAAAGAATGAAGAAGCAGCAACAGAAGTGGAAGGCAACAATAAAGAACTGATGCGTAGGATAGAATCAGGTCATGAGCCATATTATATATCACTTCCTTAGTCATGATGAAGACATTCTTTCTTATAATTAGAAGGGAAAAAATAGTAATGTTAAAAAATTGACACAAAGGAGAAGCAATGGAAGGTTAGACCCAAATCCAAGAACTAGAGAAGATGAATCCATCCATCAGCCTACCAGGTCCATTATTTAACAATACCCCAACCATTTTCCAAGCTCCACACACAAAACATGGTAATAACAGGATTGACATTGGTCAGTAAAAGAATTATTTGGACAGGACTGCCTCTTTATATGGACAACCGGACACTAAGGCACAATTGTTCTAAAATTTGGTAGTTCCATAGAAGTAGGGGGAAGCTTAAAGTGAACGGCATCCAAACAATAGAATCAGAAGGGTGGAGTGGGAAGTGCTTTTGGAGTTTCATGATAAGGACATAAACCTGTCAACAAAGGCATTAATTCAAGAAGATGCATACTAGAAGTAGACCATGCTTTGTTGTATATAATTCTAGAGAGACAAGAAACGTGTCTGTGAACTGATTAAAATTTAACATTAATACATAAGATGGATGAGTGGACTGAGAAGATAAAACACAGATGGAATCAATGAAAAGAAGATGAGAGTTTTCCAGCAGTTAAGATAGACCATGTGCAACAAAGATCAAAAATAGAGAATTGAGGAAGAATAGAGGTGAAAGTCTAGAGAGCAACAAGGAGAAGCGAAAAAACCATGAGACTTTGAATTCAAGGGTAAAGAATGTCATGATGGCATGCATTTTGATAGATCTGAATGATGGAATGGAGTTCTTGCATTTGAGCAGAAGACTCCAGGATCCGGCTTCCAAGCCAAGCTTCTTTATAGGGAGGAGCATTCACAAAGACTTCTCCACAAAAAAGGTTTTAAAGCCATTTTCAGCTATGCTGTACCATTATAATATCAGTTGATAATGGTTATGGCAGAAGGGAAGATGATAAGCACCAGAAATAAAAAAGATGTTACTAGCTCCTACTGGCAGCGTGATAGAACAAATTAAATAGCTGTTTCAAGTCACAATATCTAGGTTGAAAACTTCTCTTCAAAAGATATTATCAATGATTTTTCTTTTCTTTTTGTCTAAGGTTTATGCTAATTAAGGTCACGTCATGAAACAAAACCCCGATTAAGATTATTCTGAATAATCAAACAATGCCTATTGAGTTTTATCATGCCAAAATATAAAATGGAAGGCAAAATAGTAGAAGCAATTGGATCCATGCATGAGCAACCTGTTAAATTCCAAGGGAGTGAGAAGTCACTGAGCTGATTGAGAGCAGCATGAGCCGCCCCAAAATTCTGCGAAATTAGGACAAGATACTGAGGATTCTTAGCATCTCTAGCAGAAAATTCAGCGGCCTGGTGATTTAAGTTTCCCTACAATCAGAGAATGGTGAATCAGCAGCTTGCTCAACTGCATTTAGTAAAGGAAATGTGTGTTTCGATGTAAACCATTCCAATTCTTGCTAAGCTGAAACCGAGCTTATTCTAGATAAGTAGAGTGTATGTCCACAATGATCTCAAAGTATTTTTGCATAACAGTTTTGGTTATAATTATGTAATCTGTAAATAAAGTAAGCTGAGCATGTTGCAAAGAGTTATGCACAGACAACTAGAATTATCTGCATTAACTTCTCTATGTTATTGAAGAAAAATCTGTCAGTGGTTGGTGCAGTTAACTAAAAACTTCTAGTGTATGACTTAGATTGGTCTTGGCAAGTATCGCTTCAGTGGTTTATATTCTTGTCTTGCATCCTCATTCTTTCACAATTGACTTACTGATGATACATTCCATATATAGGATTTGAACTGAAAGTAATGTGGAAATTTCGCTTAAAAAGGCTTTGCATACATTTTAGAATACAACATTAAACTAGACAACATTTTCCTTGCATCTAACACTAATTTTTTTTTTATCACAATTGCTGCAACTGTCAACAGCAGGAATTTTGAATGTCAAGGACTCAAGAGTCGATATACAAGTGTAAGCAGAAATATGGGTGCGTTTAACGGGGTACTAATTAAATGCTGGCCCTTCAACATAGAAAAAGCGGATAATTGGCAATAGGAGTTGAAAATTGTTGATAGTTACCGCATTATATATAGCTCTGAGCCTTGGGAGCTTTTTCGGGCAAATTACAGATAGAGAAACACATGACTGCAGGACAAAAAAAAAGTCGGATTAATTAGCATGGAAAATGAATACAAAAACAAATACAGCATGACAAATTAGGTAGCATAATCACCACCAAAATTAAATGAAAAATAATTAGTATGGCAAAACAATACTGGTCTTGCCGCATTACCTCAGCAAATAATCTAGCAACTGTCTCAGCATCAGCAAGATGGCACTGCACCCTTGCTTTTGAAATTTCCCCTTCGTCCAAAATTTGGATTTTTGGCAGTAGCACTGGTCTAGGAAAGTAGAATGGGTTGCTGGCAGCCACAAGTAAGCAGTGCCTTTGACCACATTGCCAAATATGGCTTCCATTTAGATTTAGTGGGAACATCTGGTTGATACATGGCACAAATGTCTTAATCCATACTTGGGGTATATAAGAGAAGCCAATGCTATTTAAATTTAAAGTAACTTACTGTTCTGGAAGATATCTACACAAACTAATCCCAAAAAAAAAACTATTTTCTTTTTTGTAAATTTTTAGTACGCATCAAGTGGAATCTAATATAAAACTTAATGCAAAATAACCAACACAAACTTACAAGATAGATTTCAAATCACTATTAGAGAATTTGCCAGTTCAGCTCAAAAATACACAAAATTCTAGGTAATATAGGTTAAGCAGACACTAAATTGAAGAGATAGAGATGAGGCTGATCAAAGGAAGAGAGAATATGTTAAAAGAGAAAAATGCATGTATATTCAATCCACAAAGAGACGATGCCAAAATTTTACAAATAAGTACCCCTACCATCAAGGCATTCGCAAGCCCTTCTGCAATTGCAGCTTCTTCAAAGCCACCACCCCTAAAGGATAAAGCTGATAGCCACTGTAAGAATATATCCTGATCTCTTATCCAACAACTTGGTTGTACTGAGCATGCTGCACAAAGAAGACGCTTCAGGTACTCGAATTTGAAATATATAAGTTTGTTAAATGAAGTTGGAAATGAATGTCTTGTAAGTTTACCAGTACTATACTACGATAGAAGATGACAACAGAAATGCATTTCCTAATTCATATCTCGCTACAAACTACATTTGAACAATACAGAAAGTAATTTTTGAATCCATGAACATAGAGGCTACCCAAATTTTAGGATGCGTTAATGTGATACATGGACTAATAGAAAGATCTCTAAAGGCCAAGATGCTAATGTTTACAGTTCTTAGTTCTTTCTGTTATGTTTCTGACTATAGAGCTTATCCAAAATATATGGTGGTCTCTAACAAGACAGCATCAGTTTTTGTGTTATGCTTATGCACTGTGATCATGTGAAATTGAGTAATAAAGGTGCCATCCCATAAAACCGCATATAATGCTCCTTTAGTATAAATAAATCAAGCATAGAATCATACCATGCTTGATAAGGTACAAACGTGGTCATTGTCATCACAAACATAAGAAAATACTGTTTGATTCTATGTTAATCATCCTCTTTCAATTGGTTTAGACGGTTAAAAAGATTTATGGCTACCAAGTTTTGAAAAACTCTTGTAATGCAAATTTACATATCTTAGAAAGAGGATGTTCATTTGTTTTGACTATACAAAATAGAAGTCTAGCAAGACAAAGGTTGCTCTCCAAAGAGAAACAATGCAGTTCCTCTGCTAAAATGCCAGGATCCACAAGACAGATTATAAGGACCCAGAAGGTACCGCTGTAAGGTTCATTAACACCATATACAACAAGGCCGAGTGCATATTTTCCTCCAGAAGGATCCTGTTAAAAACAAAAAGACAACAGAAAAGAAGAAGAAAGTTAGAACAATAATTTTTTTTTTGACAATGGTTCATGGAGAAGTTCACTCAAACCACTAAAGGTTCCAGAAATTGTCATGAAGCAGATAATTCTTCAATGAAAAGGAAGTCTAAGGTGTTGGACCAAAACATATTTTTAGTTATGTTGGAGTTATAGCAGGGTTTATTAGAGTTTTTCCTTTTTTACCTTTTTATCCGTATTGTGACTTTTATTGACTATATATACGGGGACTCTACACTTAGTTTATATCCCATTCACTCACAAATATCTCTAGTTGGTATCAGAGCAACCAACCATAACCCTAACCCTAACCCTAAGACCATCTAGGGAAGCTTTTCTTATATGGTCACGCTCATTCCAACGTTTCCCAGGCCGTATAGGGAAGTTTGGTTCGCTGATGGGACCTCACCCAAAGCTAGCTGATGACGACCCTGGATATTCTACATGGTTCTCTGAGAATTGTGCTCTTCTTGGATGGTTATTTGGCTCGATAGAGCCCTGTTTACAAGATTCACCAGTTTCATAACTCTGTTCCGAAACTATGGAGCGCATTATCAGAGATGTATTCCCAGTCAGGACGGGGAGTTCGTGTTTATGAGCTCTCTCAGGAGCTTTCATATGCTCGGTAGGGAGATATGACAGTTCAGGATTATTATGGCTATTTGACTCAGCGCTGGCTTGAGTATGAGACTCTACGTCCTCTTGCTGCTATTCTGAGGATAAAGCCCGAGGGAGCAGCATTCCTGCATACTCGAGAGCAGGAGGATAGGATTCACAAGTTTTTTATGGGGCTTCGTGATGAGTTTGAGGGACCTCGTTCCCAGATCTTGTCGATGCTGAGGATTCTGTCTCTTTATGAGGTGTATGCGATGATTGAGCAGCATGAGCGTCGTGTCCATTTTGCATCATTTCCAGTTGTGACCTTGACTCCTCAGGCCAACCAAATGGCCCTTGCAGCTGCTGCAGGTTCTCGTTCAAGACCCTCAACTAGGGGTGGACAGCGCTCGGGCCAGCGCCGTTAGGGTGCCCCAGAACAACGTAGACAGGGGGATTCTCGTTAGTGTGATTATTGTGGCCGACTAGGACATCTCAGGGTTTCTTGTTGGAAGCTCCATCTGAAGCTTAAGCAGCCTCCTTGCAACCGTACTGCCGCCATTGTTGAGGCACCAGCACCTACAGCCGTTGTTCCAGCTATTACTGCTACTGCTCCTCCTTGGTAGAGTGATATGGATGCTATCACTTCTCGCTTGGATATACTTATGTTAGCCCTGTCTTCTTAAGGTTCGACTACTACTGATGCGGCTACTACAGGTATACCTCGTGTCTTTCATGCTTGCGCCAGTCCATCTCCCCTTTGGATGCTGGACTCGGGTGCGAATGGTCATATGATAGGTGAGGCCCATCACTTCACCACTTTTGAAGAGCAGTTATATACACAGGTTCAGTTAGCAGATGGTACACATGCCCCTATTGTTAGTAGGGGTACAGTCTGCCTCCCATATGGTTTTACATTACGTTCAGTGTTTCATGCGCCAAAGCTGGCCAGGAATCTATTATATGTACATCAGTTAGCCAGAGATTTTTACTGTGTAGTTGTGTTCTTATCTGATTCGTGTTATTTGCAGGACTTGAGTACCAGGAGGATTATTATCAGGGGACATGAGAGAGATGGACTGTATTATCTAGGCGATCCACCTCCGCTTTCACCAGTTTTTCCACCTCCACGTCCATCACCTGCCTTGTCTTTATCTGTTCCTAGCTTGTATGCTAGTATTTTACTTAGTACTTGTCGTTATGATTTTTCACCACAAACTGTTCAGTTGTGGCATGACCGTTTTGGGCATACAAATTTTAAATATTTATGTATGTTATTTCCTGTTTTGAGCAATGCTTGTGTTAGTGGTAAACTTGACTGTGTTATATGTTCCCTATCAAAACATGTTCGGACCAGTTATATTCCTCGCATGCACCAGTCACCCAAACCATTTGACCTAATACACTCTGATATTTAGGGACCCTCTCCTGTTACTGCTCTATGAGGTGCTCGATACTATGTGACATTTATAGATAACCATACCCGTTGTACTTGGGTCTACCTTTTTCATAGGAAGTTAGATGTACTCCCTATCATCACTCAGTTTCTTCAGATGATTAAGACACAATTCGATGTCATTGTTCGTGCTCTTCGTTCGGATAATGCCAAAAAATATGTGTCTGATGCCTTAATGTCTCACCTTTCTTCTCAGGGTATCTTTCAGTAGCTTACTTGTCCATATACTCCTGAGCAAAATGGAGTTGCTAAAAGGAAAAATAGGAGTCTGATAGGGATGGTAGGTTGTATGCTTAGAGGTATGAGGGTACCAAAATCTTATTGGAATTTTGCTGTTTTAACTTCTCCCTTTTTGTGTAATCGTACACCGAGTCGTGTTTTTCAGCATATGACTCCCTTACAGGTCTTATTTCCTAAGCGGACACTTTTTTCGGTCCCCCCTCGTGTTTTTGGCTGCACATGTTTTGTTCAGGATAAGTCTCCTACTCGCCATAAGCTTGATGATAAAACGATTCGTTGTGTTTTTGTGGGCTATTGTCATCAGTCTAAGGGGTATCAGTGTTATGATCCTGTCAGGCGACATATGTATCATAGTCTAGATGTTACCTTTCTTGAGCATATTGCTTATTTTTCTTCCAGTCCTATGTCTTCCCCTCCAGTTGATACTCCCTTTGATTTTCCGTTACCACGGGAGCCAGAGCCATTAGTCACTATCACTATAGAGTCATCAGTCTCTCCTCCTCCAAAGCCACTCATCCATGTCAGTACAGAGTCACCAGTCTCTCTTCTTTTGCAGGTTTATGTTCGTCGCCCTCGTTCTCATCCCTCTGCTGATGTCCCCTCTACCTCAGGCAATACAGGTAATACTTCTCAGTTCGTTGAGCATATTGATGCACCTATTGTTAGTACTGATGACATTGCAGGTACTGAACCAGTTACTTTACCTGATAAGACATTGTCAGTGGAGGATGATGATTTAGGGCGTCGTTATCCGCGGCGTGATCGCCGTCCAGTTGTTCGTTATGGTTGGACTGCCAGGACTTTATATCCGATCTCTATTTATGTTTCTTGTGATGATCTGTCTCCTACATTTTGAGCTTATAGTATGGTCTTATCAGATACGCTTGTTCCTCTCTCTGTTTCAGAGGCTATGCGGGAGCCCTAGTGGGTTCTTGTCATGTAGACGGAGATGGACGATCTTCAGCATAATTATACGTGGGATCTTGTCTCTTTACCTTTAGCAGTGAAGCCTGTTGGTTGTCGCTAGGTTTACACCTTGAAGTTTCTTATGAATGGTACTATTGATCGTCACAAGGCTAGGCTTATGACGAAAGGTTTTACTCAGGTACTAGGCCGTGATTTTTGTGCTACCTTTGCCCCCGTGGCAAAATTGACTACTGTTCAATTGATTATTTCTATGGATGCGGAGTACTCTTGACATCTTCATCAGTTGGATATGAAGAATGCATTTCTTCACGGTGATCTGGACGAGATTATTTATATGGATGCATCGCCGAGCTTTCGTAGTGAGGGGGAGTATGCTGGAAAGGTATGTCGACTGCGTAAGTCTCTTTATAGACTGAAACAGTCACAACGAGCCTGGTTCTCTCGCTTTAGTGGTGTAGTTATATGTTTAGGATTCACCAGATGTCATTCTGATCATACCTGCTTCATTCAACGGAATACTTCTGGACAGTGTGTCATCCTTTTGGTATATGTTGATGATATTATTATTACTGGAGATGATGTTTCTGGGACTGCGTAGGTCAAGGTAGACTTTAGGAAGGCCTTCGATGTGAAGGACTTTTGATTTCTGCGATACTTTCTTAGAATTGAAGTTGCCCGTAGCAGCAAGGGTATTGTTCTTTCTTAGAGAAAATATGTTCTGGATCTTCTCTCAGACATTAAGATGCTGGGGTGCAAACAGGCATCATCACCCATGATTCCAAACCTGAAGCTTACTGCTGAAGGTGAGGAGTTGAGAGATTCAACTATCTATCAGAGGTTGGTAGGTAGACTTATCTACCTTGCCAACACTAAGCCAGACATTTCATTCGCTGTCAGCCGAGTTAGTCAATTCATGCACAGACCATGTTAGCCTCATCTTGGTGCAGTTTATCATATTCTTCAGTACCTCAAGTCTTGTCCTGGACTTTGGGTTGTTCTATGCATCAGGATCTCAGACTGGTTCTCTAGCCTGTTATTCAGATTTAGATTATGGGGGAGCGTGTGACATTCGATCTACTACGGGCTTTTGTGCTTTTCGAGGGACTCATCTTATCTCTTGGAAGAGCAAAAAGCAGTCAATTGTCTCTCGCTCGTCAGTAGAGACAGAGTATCGGACACTGACACTTGGCACATGTGATATTATCTGGCTACGATCGATTCTTAGCGAGTTGGAATTTTCAGTGACTTCTTCATCTACATTATATTGTGATAATTGATCTGCTATTCAACTCGCTTCTGACTTTGTATTACACAAGAGGACGAAGCATATAGAGATCGATGTTCACTTTCTTTGGGAGAAGGTTAGTAGTGGTATTGTCACTCCATCGTTTGTGGGGACCAGTGATCAGGTTGCAGATGTTTTCACCAAATCTGTCACTCTATCCATTTTTCGTTGACTTAGTTGACATTCTTCCTCCTAGCTTGAGGGGGAGTGTTAGAGTTATAGCAGCCTAGTTTATTAGGGTTTATTAGAGTTTTTCTTTTTTTAACTTTTTATCCTTATTGTAACTTTTATTGGCTATATATACGAGGGCTCTACACTTAGCTTGTGTCTCATTCACTTACAAATATCTCTAGTAGTTAGTTGAATTTGAAACTAAATTAAAGTGGGAGTTGCTCGTCGTTTCGAGTAAACTTTTGTGGGAGAACAACGTAGTACATTCACTTGTTCAAATCAAATAAAGATTGAATGAGAAAATAGACTCTAAACTGACATATTTGGATTGTGGAAATAGATGTTGTATAGCGTGAGATTGACACCAATCTCACATTGGTTGAAGAATAAATTTTACTTGTGCATATATATGCTAAATTTGTTTTGTGAGCGGAGCGAATATCTATATGGGCTTGAATTTGACCACAGGCGCGCGTCGTCCAGCCCGACCAAGCTCGGGTTCAGGTGTGGATTAGACCTAGCCTTATTTTTTTGAAGAAAATTCATTTAACAAATTAAGATCGAATTTCTGTATTCGTATTTAAGTTTTCCCTCGGTCCGAAATTCGAATTTGTGACTGTTCTCAATGGGTAGACTTCAATGGTGTCTTTTGGGATGCATGTGTCTTCTGGGTTGCATCTCTTCGCATGGTGGTGTCCAGATTAGTCACTGTCACCATTCTGTCTATAAATAACTTAGATTCATAACCATTCTGCTTATAAATAACTCAGATTCATAACCATTCTACATTAACAAAATTTGTCATTAGTCAGTCATTACATTCATACTTCCAGGAATTAGCAGTCTGCATTTTGAAGATCATTGTATCCTAGGGGCAAATGCTTTAATTTTTGTAAGTACCAAGCGTAGGGGTGAAATCTGTCTTAAGGATATAATATCAAATACTAGTCTTGATCTACATAAAGTTCAATCACAGTTCACGATCTGCAAACGGGTCAGTTTATTAATTGTTTAATTACAGATTTATATGTTACTATTTCGTTCTTGATTATTACTATTTTATTCTAAAATTGTGTGGTACAAATCAGAGATTTCAATAAGTGATTTTACTATATTTGAAAAACAAAAAAAACATAAGGATCCTTATTGGACGAAGAGCATCCATTGTTGGAGAATCAAATGACACAAAGAAGTTGAAACGATACTGCAAGATGGGGCAATGTTGAAATCACATAAACTAGTCAACAAACCATCAAATTTTAACTTAAATTAGTATCTTCTATAAATAATTTAGCTTGATAACTTGCTCCCGAAGAGGTCTAATGTAATACACATTTTTGTAAAGTAAACCTCATCTCCTACATCTTCTGGAAAAGCAACTATTTTTCTCTCATTACATAAATACACAATTCTTCAAGGTTGATGAGTAATCCTGTTGTCTTTATCTGCACATTGACCAAAATACTTTTTTAGCACTTTGTCAAGCATCGACAAGTTACATTCATGTCATGCATCAAAGTTTCAACCGTGCGGCAAAGTTCTTATTGCCATAAGAGAATGAGGAAATGACTTCCTCCTGCTCTCTTGGAGGCACAATTTGCTAGGGGTGTTCAAATTTTTGATTACCCACAAATTTCAATCCTATCTTACCCTATCCAACTTAGGCCAACGAAAGATTTTTTGGTATTCCGCCAAAAATCGGGTAGGAATGCGAAATACTTACAAAATTTTCGTATTCCTACCCTACCCTACATATATAGAATATATGTTAATCCCTAAAAATTAAAATTTAAAATCTAGAAACTCTAATATTTTATTGATGTTTATGACTTTCTTATATATGATGTATTAATGTTTATAGCTTTCTTGTTGTGTTTTATTATAATTGTTTATGTATTAGCGAATTTATTATGTTTTCTTTAGTGTTATTGGTTTATTGTGTTAGTTAATTGGTGCAAGTTACTTAATTACATTGATTAAATAATTCAAAAATTAATAACTAAAAAATATGTGTTCACCAGAATTCCTACCCGATTGTTTTGGAAGGAATTCGGGGAGGAATAATACACTTGATCGGGTAGGGTAGACCAAAAAAAATTCTTCCGTAAAGTATTAAGTAGGAAGATGGAATACCATAATTCCTATCCGTAGGGTAGGGTGAACACTCCTACAATTTACACAGGACAACTTGAGATAACTTTTACAGTAAAATTTCATATTAGAAGTAACTTGGTAAAAACACAAAGAAACTGAAAGAAGCCGGTTTCTCCTTTCTATTTTCTTTCCTCAACTATTTGTTGTTGTATCTGTGACAAACAAAATATTTTTATTCTTATGCTTGTTGTTCCATAGCAGCATGAAAATTCTCCACCATCTAACCAATTTTTGCCATCACCCTAAGGAGTAAATATTTAGTTTATTGGTTACACCATGTCAAAATTGTCATATGGTGTGTTATTGCTCAATGATAAGCAAACCAGTGAGCAAGTGAACTCTATTTTTTTAATATGTGATGGTTACCATCTTATACGGAGGGTTGGTTATTTGAAGAGTGGAGTCTATTTTGCCTAATTATCTGGTTATCAATGAACAATTACACAATGTGACAATGTTGATGTGGTGTAACCATTTGCACCCAATATTTACTCCACCTTAAGGTTTAAACTTTAGTCACATAATCCTTCTAAACTCCTAACGCTCTCGCGTGAATTCATTTTCGTATTTTACAAAATTCGTGAATTCAAAATTTCAATTCGCACTATTACTTACTTATATATTTAATTATTGATCATACTGTATTTCGATCAGATCATTTTTGTTTGTTACAACTCAACCTCGAACAACATGACAATGCAGGTAGAAGAGGAAGGTCAGCACCATTTGGAAATAACCACGCCCGAGCTTCCTCAACAGAGAAGGACATTCAGATCGACAAGCATAATAACCATAGCTCGTGCATTGTTATTAGAGGTTTAACCCTCTTAAGAAGCATCACACCGACATGTTAGTGCACTTCTAGAAGAACTTGCCACGTCACCCCTAGGGAATATAGCTTTTAACATCTCGATTTCCCCTCAACAACATCCCCCAATATTCTCCCCTTAAATTCGTAACAAACTAAGAGGGTCACATGATGATGACCGGGAGACCACCCCTCGTGAATGTATATATATATATTCATAGGCCTTCTCTAAAAAGGGCATGAGAAAATACTATAGCAAATTTTCTTCCCCAAGTAATATAGAGACCCCTAAGGAGCAAGAGACTTCATTAAAGCGGACTAGCCAAGCTTTAACACTGGTGAACCACTACAATCTGTGTGACCCCATCGTTTACTTATCTGTTTTTCAATACTCACCATCTCACTCTAAAGCCTTAAGTTCTTTAGCTTAAGCATCACTCCCTCAATTACTTCTCTAATTCAGAATCCTCACACTTACAAATTCATACATCATCAGTTGGCGCTGTCTATGGGAAACGAGTTCTTCCTTTCCTTTAAAATGATCTATTATGTTACTTGATGGTTAGAACTCAAAGCAAGAGTTAGATTCTAGAGAATAATCAGGGGCTACCCCCTCCCCTACTGCCATTGAACCCCCAGGCAGAGAATCCAGTACCTGTGAATGATCAAGAGGCCTACCAGGAGACTCTCGTCCACCTTATAAGGCAGAATGAAGAGTTAGTCACTATCATACAAGCTCAAAACCCTTAGTCAGTTCAGAAAAATCCACATCCCCAAAATCCAAAAAATCCTCTGAACCCCCAGAATCCACAAAATCCTCATAATCCTCTAGATCCACCACAAGATCCGGAAAAATGGTGTGGCTGACAAATGCCATAGCCAGTCAGGATAGAACCTCCGACGTCAATATTAGAGAGAGATTGAAGATGACGTGCACAACAAGTCAACTTGGGAAAGGAGAGGGAATCAGTAATTCCCTTTTCCATGGAATGATTTAGATCGATTTTAGGAAGAATGCTTTAGAGAGATCCAATAAGATTAGGAGGCATGAAAGAAGTGGTGAAGAACAAAACTCCAGTCTCCATGGAGGTTTTGATTCAGCAGACAGAGTCTCCTTTCGCGACAGAAGAGCTGCATTTTCCACTCCTAATAAAATTTAAGATGCCCTAGGTTGAGGCATTTGACGGGACTAAGGACCCCGTAGACCACCTAAACTCATATAAAAACCAAATGGAAATATTATAATCCTGTTCGATGCCATGCATTTGCCATAACCTTGAAAGGCTCAACTTTAGCTTGGTTTAATAGGCTACCCCCAACCTCAATCTCTTCATTCATGGAAAACTCTGTCAAGTTCATCTCTCACTTTATCGGGGGAACGAACCTATCTGATACCTTTGTATCATTTGTAGTCGATGAAACAAGGGTCAACAAAATCACTAAGGAGTTACGTTAAGAGGTTCAATCAGGAATCGCTCAAAGTAGACGGACTAGATAAGAAGGTTGCCTTAACAGCCTTCTCAGCCAGGCTAGGTTTACAATCTAAAAACCTCTTGTTTTCTATTTCAAAAAATCCCCAAGCGACCATGGTCGAGGTGCTAGGAAAGGCTAAAAATTACATTAATGGAGAGGAGGCCCTCATATAAAATGGTGGTTTGTACAGCCAAAAAGTGGAAAGAGTCCAGTCGAAGGAAAAGTTGTGAGAGAAGTAGAGAGTGTGATCGTTCTCCTAGAAGAGGAAGAGACCGATCGCCTAAAAAGAGAGGCAATGTGAGAGACCGTCTAGGACCTCCTCAGCTAAATTTGTAACCCATGTATGCACCTGAGTGATTTACACCGCTTAACACTTCGGTGGCTCAAGTGCTACACCAAGTTTAGAACGAAAGGTACATAAAATGACCTGCCAAAATGAAAATAGATTCCCGAAATAGAGATCCTACAAAGTAATACAACTTCCATCGTGCCCATGGATAAGACACGGATAATTGTTTGCAACTCAAAAGGGAGATCGAATTTTTCATAGGAAGGGACAACAATGACATTTTGTAGCTCGAGACGGGGAAGAGTGAGCCCAACCTCAATAGGAGTAACCCCAACCTGGATAACAACAACACCAACAGGCATTAGGAGAGGTCAAAGTGATATTTGGATGCTTCACAAGTGGTAGAGAATCCAGCTCTGCCAAAAAGGCACACGTAAGAAAAGTCAGGTCGAACAACAACCTAGAGATCAAAACCGCACAAAAGGCTCCACGCCTTAATCACAAAATCTCTTTCTCAGATGTTGATCTTGAGGGGTATCAACTCCCCCATGACAACACTTTGGTCATAATAACAATCATTGCCAACAAAACTGTACACCACATGTTTGTTGGTAACGATAGCTCTGCAGATATTATCTTCCTATCGGCTTACGAAAAACTAGGGATTAGTAGGGATAAGCTAGAGCCTGTTAAAACCCACCTGTTAGGATTTACAGGAGAAAAGGTCTTCTCGTTGGGTTGCATCCAGTCCGTCCTCACTATGGGAGACCATGCCAAACCACTACCACTGTGAAGTTCTTCATCATGGAGGTCCCCTCAGCCTATAATGTTATCTTGGGCAGACCCTCCTTGAATTTGATCAAAGTCATTCCCTCCTCTTATCTCCTCATAATGAAATTCTCCACCGAGAACAGGGTAGGAGTGGTAAGAGAAGATAAGCGCACAGCTAGGGAATGTTACCTGACGTCCATGAAGAAGAAAGAAATAGGCTCGGTTCAGACAGAAGACTTGGATATAAGGGATGAAATAGTCACGAGACCAACCCCTTCCGAGGAGTTGGACCCAATACAGATTGACTAGAATTCAGAGCACTTAGTCTTCATTGGATCCAAACTCGCAGGCAACTTCAAGCAAAAGCTCGTACAATTTCTAAAAGACAACATGGACGTATTCACATGGGGGCCAAAGGAGATAAAGGGAATCAATCCAAAGGTGATCATTCAAAAACTAAGCGTTGACCTGAACTGTAGGCCGATCAAGCAGCAGAAAAGAATCTTTGCCACAAAGAGGCAAAAGGCAATAAATGAAAAATTATCAAGGCTCCTGCATGTCAAAGCCATCAAAGAAGTCGACTACCTGATGTGGCTAGCCAACGTAGTACTTGTGAAGAAGACCAACGAGAAGTGGCATTTGTGCATTGACTTTACAGACCTCAATAGAGTATGCCCCAAGAATAGTTTTCCTCTACCTAGGATCAACTTTATAGTTAATTCCACAGTAGGGCATGAGCTGCTAATCTTTATGGAAGCCTTCTTAGGGTATAATCAGATAAGGATGGATCCAAACGACTAGGAGAAAATCTCGTTCATCACCGAACAAGGAAACTATTGCTACTAGGTCATGTTATTCGGACTCAAGAATGTAGGAGCTACGTATCTGAGGTTTGTAAATAAAATGTTCATGGAGAAGCTAGGAACAACTATGGAGGTCTATATTGACAACATGCTAGTAAAGTCTCTTAAAACAGACCTCCATATCCAGCACCTTGGGGAATCTTTCCAGATCTTGAGAAATGATAGGATGAAGCTCAACCCCGCAAAATGTGCCTTCGGGGTAGCATCAAAAAAATTCTTAGGCTTCATTATAAACAGAAGAGGGATTGAGGCAAATCCTGAGAAGGTGAAAGTTGTACTCAATATGAAATCACCTACCAATGTCAAGGAAGTGTAACATTTGATGGTTCGAATAGCAGCTCTTAACTGTTTCGGGTCAAGGTCCAGTGACAGATACCATCCATTCTTTAAAGTTTTGAAAATAGTGTTCCAATGGAACAGTTAATGTGAGGAGACGTTCCCAGGCCTAAACAATTATCTAAGTTTCCCACCAATCTTGGTTAGTCCAAAGGAGGGCAAGGTCTTAACTCTGTACTTCACAGTCTCCTATTTTTCGGTAAGCACAACCCTTATAAGAGAAGGAAAAAAGGCAACATCCCATTTATTTTTACAGTAGAACTTTGAGGGGAGCTGAAGATAGGTACCCAAAAATGGAGAAGTTAATATTGGTATTGGTGACAACAGCAAGAAGGTTAAGGCCTTATTTTCAAACCCGTACTATAGAGGTCTCGACCGATCAGCCAATGAAGCAGGAGCTCAGTAAAATTGAATCGGGCCAACTAGTCAAGTAAGCAATCAAGCTCGGGGAATTCAATATCCAGTTTAAGTTGAGAAATGCCATTAAGGGGCCAGTCTTGGTCGACTTCATAGCCAAATTTACCCCGGTCTCGGAAGAAGAAGGTGTCCCTTGAGAGCAATAATTTGTATCTTATCTCGTAGTTTAGAAATTCTTTGTTGATGGGACCTTAAATGCACAGTGAAGTGGAGTAGGATTGATCTGGACCTCCCCCAAGGGAATTGACTTGGTGTATGCCCTCATGTTCGACTTTAAAGCCTCAAACAATGAAGCTGAGTATGAAACCCTCATAGTTGGGCTTAGGTTGGCACACTCCATGGATGCACAATAGCTCTAGATTCACAGCGATTCACAACTTGTGCCTAGACAAGTAAAGTCGAAGTATGAGGCACATGAGGATAGAATGGACTCATATTTGAAGGTAGTGTGGAGTGGCTAAAGACGTTTTTGCATACAAAGGTTGTGCAGGTGCCTAGAGTTGAGAATGTCAGAGGTGACACCTTGGCTAGCATCTACAAATCAAGGGAAGATGAAAAGGACTATACTCGTAGAACATCTGAAAGAATCAATCATATGTCACAAGTAGAATGACGAAGAGATGTTGCCAATAGAACTCACAACGAGCTTGATGGATCCTCTCATCTCTTATCTCAGAGATGAGATTCTTCCCCAAGATTCTAAGGAAGTAGCCAAGCTGAGGAGCAAAGTGTCAAGGTTTACCATGATTTAAGAAAAGTTATATAAGAGGGGGTTCTCTACACCCCTTATGAAGTGTATCGCAGGTGAGGTGGCAAACTATGTATTGAGAGAGATCCACATATACCCGTTAAGACAAGGCTACTTCTGGCCTACAATGGTGAAAGAATCTAAAGAGTTAGTGAAAAGATGTAAGATTTGTCAACTATATGCCAACATGCCCTACTGCTCACTTGAGCAGCTCACTCCACTTTTGAGCCCATGGTCGTTCCAATAGTGGGGGATAGAAATTTTTGGGCCTCTTCTCGTAGGAGTAGGACAATGTAAGTTCTTCGTCGTAGCAATTGACTACTTCACCAAAATGGGTTGAGATGGACCCCATGGCAACTATCACTGAGCAAAGGATCAAGGGCTTCGTCTGGAAATCTATTGAGTGCAGGTTTGGGATTCCCAGAGCAATAATGTCAGACAACGACAAGTAGTTTAAAAATGCAGCCTTCAAGAATTTCTATTCAGAATTTGGAATAAAGCATTTCTTCTCACCAACAACCCATCCACAGTCGAATGGCCAAGCCGAGGTGATCATACGAATTGTTATCAACGCTCTCAAGATGAGACTGGAAGAATCAAAAGGATAGTATTTGATCACCTTCCTAGCGTGTTGTGGGCTTACAGGGCAACAACTCGAACTGTTAAGAATGAAATTCCTTTTAGCTAAGCTTTAAGAACAGAAACAGTTGCCTAAGTGGAGATCGGGCTACCCTCACCTAGACCTGAGCTTTTCAATCCTGAGAAGAATGATTGCACTCTCCTTATGAATCTCGATCTCCTAGATGAAAAAAGGAATGAAGCCTTGCAGAGGATCGCTGCGAGACCCAAACATGCATATCATATAATTTTATAAGTATTATGGGATTAAGTGTAATTTGTTACTATTTGCATGGGTTAAAATTATGATAGCTAAATCCTGAGAAGTTAAATATGGTTTTAATTAAAGAATGTTATTGTTGAATTATGAGATGGTAGAATGTATAGTTAAGATTTTAGAAGTGTTGGAGAATTTTTATACCATGTGTGGGATGATAGATAGGTGTTTGTTCAATGGAGTCCGTTCTCCTGGATTAGTTCATATTTACTACATCCTGGATGGGGTGTGACATTTTGGTATCAAAGCTTATTAGGTTTGTAAGGTTCTAAAGACACGTGAGTCTAGGTCAGTAGTGGATAGTCTAGGGTCTCAGGATAAGTCAAATTTGTATTTGTTACCTCTATGCATATGAATATACATGCTTAGATATGTATGTTGCAGTGTTACATTTAAGTAATAATGGATCCACCAATAGGTCAAGACCCAATGGAACAAGAGGAATCTCATGCTCCAACTATGGTTGAGGGAGGTGAGAGGCAACAACAAGAAGGTAGAGGAGGGAAACAGAACCAGCTGGATATGGTATAGAGGGCATTTGAGATAGTGGCACAGATGGCTACAACGATGAATTGGCTAGTGGAACTACAAACAGAGATACAGGAAGTAGCACGGGAAGCGCCACCAGTGCCACATGGGGAGCCACGAGGAACACTTCATGAGAGGTTTATGAAATTTAGTCCTCCAACATTTGCTAGAACAATTAACCCTCTGGAAGTAGAGGACTGGTTAAAACGAGTGGAATCTATCTTTGAGGGGATAGGGGCTAATGGTGAGCAACAGATTGTCTTAGCAACTTTTATGTTTTGCAGAGGAGGACGATTCTAGTGGAAGGCTACAAAGCGGTTGTTGACTGCTCCAATTGTTGGTGAGGGGGTTCAAGTACAGAGAAGGGTTAATTGGGATCAATTTGTGAGATAGTTCAATGCTAAGTATTTTCCAGAGTCATATCGCTATGGACAGGAGCAGGCTTTTATGAAATTAACTCAGGGAAAGATGTTAGTATTGGAGTACGAAAAATAGTTCACTATACTTTCTCGGTTTGCTATAATTTTGGTCCAGACTAATGAAGCTATATGCAAGAATTTCCAATGGGGATTGGATTACCCGATTTGAACTCATTTGTCAGCGTTTGAATTAATGAGTTACTCAGCTTTGGTGAATAAAGATTTGGTGGTTGAAAGGGATGTTCAAGTGTCAGTGGGACGACACGAACAATTTAAGAAAGGAAGGTTCGATAGTGCATCAGCTAGGGGATTCCAATATGTGGGTCAGACATTAGGATCCAAAAAGCAAGACCAACAATTCTCTCAGGCTAGAGGTGTAGGGTATGGTAAAGCTTCGGCTAGCTCATGGGGTCAAATTTTTTGTAGATTCTTTGTGGGACAGCCAAGTAGAGGATCAATTAGTAACCGAGCTGCATGTGTTACTTGCTTTAGGTGTGGAATGGAAGGGCATATGGCTTGAGATTTTGGGACGACGATGTCAAGAATGGAGTGACAGTATTATGGTTGTGGGTAGACAGGACATATGATGTCTAAGTAGGTCTACTGGAGCATCATCGGTGGGTAGTGTGACTCCTAGTGTTAGAAGTTCACAGGGAAATGCACAGAGAGGAGGAAGGGGATCTACTAGTACCCCAGGATCTCAGGGATGAGTATTCACTATGAAACAACAAGATGGTCAAATTTAGTAAATGTGAATTCTAGATGGACAGGGTGATTTTCCTTGGGCATGTAATTTATGGGGATGGCATTCAAGTGAATCCTAAGAAAGTGGAAGTTGTGGTAAAGTGGGAACAACCAGGGAATGTATCTGAGATAAGGAGTTGCTTGAGGTTAACGGGTTATTATCGCATATTTATTCAAGATTTTTCATCTATTGCTATGCCATTGACTCTGTTAACAAAGAAGGATGTGAAATTTGTATGGGATGATAAATGTGAGCAAAGTTTTCAAGAGCCAAAGACTAGATTGATTTCAGCTCCAGTGTTAACTATACTATCAAGAAATGGTGGTTACATAATTTATAGTGATGCTTCACAACAAGGATTGTAATGTGTATTGATGCAGCATGGAAAGGTTGCTGTGTATGCCTTTAGACAGTTGAGGACACATGAACGCAATTATCCTACCTATGATTTAGAGTTAGCTGCAATTGTTTTTGCTTTGAAGATATGGTGACGTTACTTGTATGGTGAGGCTTGTGAGATCTACACGGATCATCAAAGTTTGAAGTATCTGTTTACTCAGAAAGAGCTAAACCTAAGACAGAGACAGTAGATGGAGTTGATTAAGGACTATGATTGTTCTATTCATTACCATTCAAAAAAAGCAACTGTGGTGGCAAATGCATTGAATCACAAGTCATCGTGGTTACTAACGTGTGTGCAATGTGCTAAAGTTGATACTTTTGTTGATATGAGATCTTTGGGAGTGGAGTTATCTTTGATTGAAGCTGATGTATTGATCGCCCAATTCAGGGTAAGGCTGATGTTGGTAGACCGTATTCGAGAAGCACAAATTCAAGATCCTCAACTGATGAAAATTGTGAAAGAAGTTAGGAAAGGATTTCGAACTGATTTTTTTATAAGATAATATGATTTTATTTAACAATCGTATATGTGTACCTAATAACTTGGTGTTGAAACAGGAAATTTTAGGGGAAGCTCATAGCTTAGTTTATGTTATGCACCCTGGTAGCAGTAAGTTGTATCTAGATTTACGAGAATATTACTGGTGGATAGGAATGAAACGAGAGATTGTAGAATTTGTAGCGAGATGTTTGGTACGCCAGTAGGTGAAGGTTGAACATCAGTGACCCGCAGGTTTACTGCAGCCACTCCCTATTTCGGAATGGAAATGGGAGCACATTACGATGGATTTTGTGACAAGTCTTCCTCTTACGTCAAAAGGTTATGACTCTAAGTCTGCACACTTTCTTACAGTTAAAACTAATTTTTCCTTGGCTAGATATGCTAAAGTATATGTGGATGAGATTGTGAGATTACAGGGTGCACCAGTGTCAATTATCACTGACAGGGATCCGAGATTTACTTCTCGATTTTGGCCAAGCTTGCAACAGGATTTAGGTACTACCTTAAATTTTAGTACAGCGTTTCACCCTCAAATAGATGGCCAATCAGAAAATGTTATTCAAAGTTTGGAAGACATGTTACGATCTTGTGTAATGAAATTAAAGAGTAATTGGGTGAACATTTATCGTTAATAAAGTTTGCTTATTACAACAATTACCAAGCAAGTATTGGCATGGCACCATATGCATCTCTTTAGGGAAGACAATGTAGAACACCGGTCTACTGGAGTGATGTGGAAGAAAGGATGAAATAGGGTCCTGAACTGGTGCAAATAATGGTGGACAAAGTAAAGGTTATACTAGAGAGATTAAAGATTGCTCAGAGTCAACAAAAAAGCTATGTAGATAATCGAAGAAGAGACTTAGAGTTTACTATTGCTGATCGGGTATTTTTACAAGTATCACCATGGAAAGGGGTTAAAAGATTCAGTAAGAAAGGCAAATTAAGTCCAAGATATATTGGACCATTTGAGATTGTTGAACGAATTGGGATAGTGGCTTATCGTTTGGCTTTACCACCAAATCTTTCACGGTTACATGACGTATTTCATGTGTCAATGTTACGAAAGTATATACCTAATCCATCACATGTGTTGACAGAGGAACCTATTCAACTTAAGGAAGATCTGACATATATAGAGGAACCAGTTGAGATTCTGGATCAAAAAAAAGCAAGTTTTATGTACAAAGACTATACAAATGGTTAATTTTTTATGGAGGAGTCATGCAATGGAAGAAGCGACTTGGAAAAGGGAGGAGAATATGCAAACAATATATCCTCATTTGTTCCAACATGGTAAGTCAAATTTCGAAGATAAAATTTCCTAAGAGGTGAAGAGTTGTGAGACCCGAACATGCATATCATATCCTTTTATAAGTATTGTGGGAGTAAGTGTAATTTGTTACTATTTGCCTGGGGTTAAAATTAGGATAACTAAATCCTGAGAAGTTAAATTTGCTTTTAATTAAAGAATTTTATTGTTGAATTATGAGATGGTAGAATGTATAGTTAAGATTTTAGAAGTATTGGAGAATTAAGTGATAGTTGTGGGAATAGATAAAACAAGGAGGGAGGTTTATCTGAATAAGGGTATATGCATGAGTTATGGAGGACATTTGGCGCAAGGAAGACTTGCATGCAAAAGTATAAAAAAGGGGCTTTGATAGAATCAGTTCATTGAGAGAGGAAGAGTTGGTGGGTTTGAAACAATAAGTAAATCTCTTCTTCCCAAAGTAAAGATTGGGCAAAACTTCTCTTGAATTCTTGAGTTTGAGTGAAATCTCTTCCTATTAGCTTTTCATAATCCTTGTGGGTGTGGAAGGAATTAGGTGTTGGTGGTGAGTTAAAGGGCTAAGAACCATGGGTTTTTGAGAGGAGGTTTGGAGGAGTTCGACTAAATTGAGCAGCAACAAAGGTAAGTTAAATCTTGTTGATTTATATGTTTTTCAACCTTTAGATGTATCCTAATGGTGTGGGTAATGGTTTGGTGGTGTTGGAATGGAGTTTTGAAGGTGGAAGAAGGAGTTTGAATGAAAAAAAGAACTCTCAGTTCAGAAAAGAACCGATTCTATGGGGTAGAACCGGTACTAGGGGCTCTGCATTGGCTAGAACCAGTTCTAGGTATGTAGAACCGATACTAGGAATTATGTCCAACGTAGAACCAGTTCTACATAGGAATAACTGGTTCATCAGGGTAAAAGTTGGGCTATTAAGTGGGGATGTTCTAGGCTTCCCTCCGATCGATCCCGAATCTTTTCGGGACATCCAATTAAGTTAAAATCAACTCTTTATGGATTAGATTGTCTATAAATACAATATTATGAAGTGGTTTTCCACCTACCTTAGGAATGATGAATGGTTGGTAAGGAATGATTTAGATGGTCTAGCTCAAATCATTTGGAAGGGATTTGGAGAAATATTAATACAAGCATGTTTAAGCACTCATTCATGCATATTTATGATGTGATGCTATGTGAAAAATTTTATGTGTGGTAATATGTGATAGGAACTGAGACATCAATGTCTACATCAGAGGCACTGACTTGAAATTAAATTGTTGTGTTTTAGGACTTGAGGTGAGTGGATTTTTCCTTGTGGTTGATAATGGTCAAGGTATACTTATGTGATGTTATTAAATGGGTAGGAAGATTTAACCTTAAAGGCAAGTGTAAGTAACCAATAGTGGCATGGTTACACCTTCGTGGCGGCGCCTTTGTGGCGGATATCTGTGACCTAAGTGGCAGACAAGTAGCTTATAGGTAAATATATATAAATGTTTGAAGTGATTTTATTGTGATTATTTCAAATGTTTACTTGTTAACATTAGATGATAGTTCTTTGTTAGAAATGCATGTTTTAGATGATGATGTCTGAAGTATATTTTGTTATTATCAATTTAATGAAATTGTTCATTCACTAAGAGTGTTGTGCTCACCCCTCCACAGTTTGTAGTTTCAAGGAAAATGGGGGAGCTTGGAGTCCACTGATGTGTCTTTGTGGAGTTTAAGTGGAGTCTTGATGTCATATTTTGTAATATTTAAGACATATAACTATGTACAGCTGCTGAGCTTCGAGCTTAAGCGTTTGGTTAAAGATTATAGGAAGTTCCATGTAAATGTGTGACTTGAACTCTGTATATGGATTACATATGTATGGAATTATGTTTGGCCTATTTATTAAGTTATGGAATGTTTTATACCATGTTTGGGATGACATGTATTTTTTTGTTAAGTGGGGTCCGCCCTCTTGGATTAGTTCATATTTACTATATCCAGGATGGAGTGTGATAATCGCAACTTATCAAAAGAGGACGGCCCAATATTACAACCAACAGGTCAAGGGAAGAAGCTTCAAGGTGGGGGACCTCGTCTTGAAAAAACTCTTACCTGCAAGAAAAGACCCTAAACACGGAAAACTTGGCTCAAATTGGGAAGGGCCTTATATTGTCAAGAGGATAGTCTGACATGGGAATTACGAGCTACAAGATGACGAAGGAAAAGACTTAGCACACTCACGGAATGCAAATCACCTCAAAAAGTTATATCAGTAGCAGTGGGGGGTATCAAACATCTATTATTTTGCTAAACTTATGGATTCTTCTTTTCAGAAGATCAATGAAGAAATAATTAAGTTTGGAAGTAAAAAGTTCCCGAGTGCACAAATTTTTTTCAAATATTAAAAAAAATGGAGTGGAAAATCAATCCACTCAGTCCACCAATTTTTTTCCTCCCAAATGTGGGCGTAAATAGGAGGGAAAACTGGAAACTTGTGGCTAGAACTAATAAATTTACTTATTTTCCCTCATATTGAACATATGTTCATAAAAACCTATAGTTCAAATTGCTTTTTCTTCCAAACTACAACACCCCCCTTTGTTCACGAGTTATGGGCTCCACATCATTTACTATAATGTACTTACTATTCTTCAATTTTTTTGTCATATATTTCCTTCACAAGAGGTGGAGTCCACATCATTTCTTATAATTTTTTTTATATGTAAGGATATAATGGTTAATTAACTTGGTACGTGTTTTCTTTCCTACCATTTTTCCTTTAGTACCAAACAATGAAAAATTAATCCCTCCAACTTTTCATCAATCTTACCAAACAAAAAGGGGGAAAAGTGATTTTCTTTCCTCCAAAGATGGAAAGTCCATCCGTCCTACCAAATGGACCATGTGTGCAAAATCATAAATTTGTTTTCTAAATTTTTCAAAAAAATTAATTCTATAAAATTGTGTGAGACTCAGACAAATAAGGACCCATGTGAGTGAGGTCCTAGGCTTCTCACTTGCCTGACCATGACAATATCAAAGCAAAAGTAGTGAAAAATGTTACGCTTACCAAATTATTTATCAAATTTTGTGTCCCAAATTAATATTGATGGTTGGACCAATAGGGTCCACTAGCTTCTACCAAACATTCAATGCATATAATTTTGACATATCATTTGGAATACAATATTTGGTAAACAAATTTAAGAAACATAATTTTATCCAAAGTAGTTATTAGATCCAATTAGATTTTTACCTGGGATGTTGACTCATTGCGACAAAAATACCTGCACATGTATCATTGCAGAATCAGTTAATTACAATAAAAGATGTGTAGATGGTTGAAATCATGAAAAACACATGATGAAGAATGAGCAATATTACCTTCTGAAAAAAAAATGAACATTATTTAGCAATTTTGATGATGAAAACATGAACCAGTCTTACTGAAGGATTTGATTAGGTAGCCAAAATAATAAAAAAAAATTGTATACTTATTTTTTGGGTATTTATACTATTTTTTGAGTTGAATATATTAACTTTTTAAATTCACTCACTTTCGGGTTTACTTATATCACTTTTTAGATTTTATCGATTTTGGTATAAAACTTATTAATTTATTAAGTTTTTTGTTCTTTTCAATACAATATTGAAAAAAGTAAGATTCAGCAAGCAACATGAAGTTGTCACTCAATAAAGGGCAAATAGCAGTTTATACCTTGAAAAGACTATAAAATTTTTAATTTGTACTCTCAAAGATCAATTATTTTAAATTGTACCCTCAATAAAACTGATTGGTAGCAATGTGACCCCAACCATAATGCTTGTTGCAATTTTCATCAGATTGACAAGAACGTGAGATGCACGTGAAATGGAGAAGAATGACCATAATTCAATAAAAGTCATCACGTGCATCTCACATGGCTATTAATCTGATGGAAATTGCAACGGGCGTTATAGCTGGGTTCACATTACTACCAATCAATTTTATTAAGGGTACAATTTAAAACAATTGATCTTTGAGGGTACAAATTAAAAATTTTATAATCTTTTAGGGTGCAAACTATCATTTGCCCCTAAATAAATGCCTCTTTGCTTCTCTATAAAAATTGATGCCAATTTTTCTTTTTAATTATTTTTGGTATGTGGCATAAATGTAATAAATAAAAATATCAAGATAAGGCTTTGTTGTATTGAGTAGAATTGAGATGGCACAAATAAATGTCTCTATGCTTCTCTATAAAAAATTAACCCCAATATTCTTTTTTTTTTTTTAAATTATTTTGGGGTAAGTGGCACAAATGCAGTAAAAAAAATTTGGAAATAAGATTTTATTGTGTTGAATAGAATAGAAGACAAATAAATGCCTTTATGCTTCTCTACAAAAAATGAACACCAATTTTGCTTTTGTTTTTTTGGGTAAGTGGCACAAATCTAGATATATTATATCTAGATTGGAAAAGTGGCACCCACAAAAATGTTGGGTGGTTTATATATTATATCGATGTCTTCTCTGTCGTAACATACTCTCACTAGATCGAAAAGACCAACACATGAATACTTATGATGATACAAGACAAATATCTAGCTTGGACTAAAGGATAGGTCAGGGCAACATGTATCGAGCAGGTCAAAGCAAGACGGGTTAGGTAAGACCCAACAAATGGCTGATCAAGTTAGATATGGGACTCCAGAAGACGACAAACAATTTAGAAACTACCAGAAGGGATAAAGGACAACGTTCACCAATAAACCCTACCTTTGGTAAGAAGACATCGCCTCCTAAAGGCCACATCATCACTTCTAGAAGGCCACGTCGCTTTTGGATAAGAGCCTATAACGGCCAAATATTTCTCATATATTGTCTGACAATTCTGTTGTGAAACAATGATTACCTATCTATAAAAGGTTAGCCAATGTGCTGCCTTAAGATAAGCACCAGAGAGCACCCTACTGTACTCATCTTCTTCCTAAAAAAATACACCGCCAAGGAGCAAAAGCCTACATTACAGTAGACTAACCCAGCTCTTCAATTAGGTGAACCACTTAATTTCTTGCACATTATTTACCTGTTTTAGCACACACACAGTGCAGCTCACATAGAGCTTATCAGCTCATCTACCTCACTCTTCTCAATTTTCTAAAGCACCAATTTGACACTGTCTGTGGGAACAATTTTCATGGTTATAAATCAAGTCTTCATCGATTGATTGATGATTCACACTCGAAGCATGAGCCAAAATCTTGATCATCAACCTAGAGTCCGTACTCCACAATTCCCCTTAGCTAATAAGCTATTACAGGAGGACCAGAGAACCCTCGAGCAAGCTATACTTCAATTATTCCGACAAAACCCGCAGTTTGTAGAGCTTCTAACAGCTAAAAAACAACAACCTCTAAATGACATCATTGAGGAAGAAGAAAGGTGTCACACTGATGATGATGCCCAAGTTCAAAATGTCTACTATGGATGCCTTCGATGGCACCAAGGATCCATTTGATCATCTGATCAGTTATAGAAACCTGATGAAATTACACAACTACCAAGACCTTATCCGGTGTCGAGCCTTCGCAATCACTCTTAAGGGCACAACACTGACTTGGTATAATAAGCTACCACCAGGAATAGTTTTCCATGTAGTTTGCTTCGCATTTCATTAGGGAAAAAAGTCACATGAAGTTAACCTAATACATCAGCGTCAAACAAAGGCCTGCTAAGAAAATACGTGCATCGTTTCAACCTTGAGACTAAGCAGGTAAAAGACCTCGATGAGAAGGTGGCCCTGGCTGCATTTATAATCAGGCTCCAGCCTGCAGAATTCATATTTTCTTTAGCCAAACATCCCCAAACTTGCCTGGCCGATGTGCTGACAAAAGCTAAGAAGTACATGAACAGGGAAGAAGTGTTTGAGCTCGACGTTACTCTTCAGATGCAACAAACAAGAAAGGGGGAAAATAAGAGAAAAGAAGCCAGGCCTACAAAGGGAAAAACTCCTTCACCTTGAAATAAATGAGGCAGGCTCAAACCACTTCAACAGAATTTACCACCAAGGTTTGCTTCTAAGCATTTCACGCCACTATACACCACAGTGGTTAAAGTGCTGCATCAAGTTCAGCACAAAAGGTTCCTTAAGTGGCCATCAGAAATGAAGTCGGACCCTCAGAGGAGAAACATGAACAAGTACTGCAACTTCAACCGCGACCCTGGCCATGAAACCAACGAATGCATCTAGTTGAAGTGAGAGAATGAATTTCTCATTCAGATGGGTCACCTCAGAAGGTTTGTAGCCCAGGATGAAGAAAACTGAGTTGAAAATCTCTAGGAGCCACCCCAGGCAAGGCAGCAACATCAACAACCTATCGTGGAAATCAGGGTCATCTCAGGAGGAGAGTCCAGCTCGGCCCAATAAGCTCACGTGGATAGAGCAAAAAGAGGACCACCACGAAGTTTGTGTCGTTCAAAAAATCCAAGTTGGTACGCTGAATTTTCTTTTTAAGAATACCAAAAATTTCTCTCTTCAGGGACATATCCTTTGAGCATATTCCTCTTTCAAGGATATTCTAATGAATTTTATCTATTATCACAAAAAATTTATACTAAATGCCCGCCAAGGCTTTTCGGCTTCAGAGCTAATTAGCCCAACTTAGATCCTTAGACTATTCAGTGAAGGATAATGTACACATTTGCACATGCATAACCTCCTCAGTATAATCAAGCTCTTCAGCCTCAGTAAGACCAGACTCTTTACCCTAAGCCTGAGCATGACTAGGCTCTTTAGCTTTGGTAAGACCAAGTTGTTTAGCCTAGGTGTGACCTGTCTCTTCAGCCATAGCCTTAGGCTTTTCAGTCTCAGCAAGACCATGCTCTTCAACCTTGGTAAGACCAGACTCTCTAGCTTAGGTATAATTAGGCTCTTCAACCTCAATGCGACCAGGCTCTTTTGCCTTGGTAAGACTAGGCTCTTTAGCTAAGGTATGACCTAGCTCTTCAACCTCAAGAAAACCAGGCTCCTCAGCCTAGGGATGAACATGCTCTTTAGCCTTTGGATAACCAGTCTCTTCAGCCTGGGTACGATTTGACTCTTAAGCTTCTAGAAGACTAGGCTCCTCAACCTATGGATAACTAGTAGGGATGGTAGTGGACCGGAGAAAAACGGGTATTCGTCCAAACCCGCCCCATTTGGACCAGGGATGGACTATACGTATTGGACGGTGGACGTATACGGGGATACCTGTATAAACCCGTGCGGGGATGAAGGCGGGGATGGACTTACCCTTGCCCCCGCCCCGCCCCGCCCCATCCCCATCCCCGTTATACCCGTCAACTTTGTAATCAACTTTGTCATATATAAATCGAAATAGTAGTAATCCATGCTTAGTTGATCACTAATGACGACCATATCTCTCCAAATAAAAATGTCTTAAATCACCAAAGATGTTTGACCGATCAGTTGAATAGAATATAAAAATGGCTGCATTCCTTTACTGTTAATCTTCATGTTTGTATTAACAATGATAAAGAGTTGTTAAACCACATTGCATTAATCAGTCTCTTGTTGAATCTTGAATTCATTTAATAGATCAGAATGTCTTCCTCTGGAAATTGCAATTTAATAAGGTATTCCATAATGAGTGTAGATTTGTTTTATTATAGTTTGGTTTCTACTTAATTTTTCAATTTCAACCAATCAATTTTATTAGTAAATACAAAATATTTTTTATGCAATTATTATAGTTTTTTTATGTTTTATTTTCTTTATTAAATTACAGGTGTGAAGCTGCATGGCAGAAAAGTTTCCCCATTACGTTGTTTGTGTTATGTTGAATTATATCAAATTCAAGTAGTATTTTGAACATTTGTTGTTTGTGTTATGTTGGAATATGTTATGTTACATTATGTTGTGTTAGATTATGTTAAATTATTTAGAATGTTGTTGGATTATTTAAAATTTTGAATTTATTTAGAATTTTGGATTATGTTGGCTTGAGCTTGGGCTTAGGCTTAGGCTTGGGCTTGGGCGGGTACAGGGGAAGTGGGGACGGGGGCGAGGATTAGAAATTTAACCGTGGACCGGGATGGGGATGAAAATTATACCCGTTAACGGGGGTGGACCGGGGATGGACGGAGTTTTTTTAAGCGGGTATAGGGATTGAGACTACACCCCCCGCCCCCGCTTCGGTCCAGTAACATCCCTAATGACCAGACTCTTTAGCCTCAACGAGATTAGGCTCCTCGCCCTTTCCCAAGCTTTTAAACGTCTTCAAGCTTGGCACTATCAACTCAATGTGATACATTAGACTACTCAGTCTAAGACATTAAACATACCCTAATTGAGCTTAGCTGCAAATTCAAGAATGATAAGCGAGCTTAAGCATCTTTCTCTAGATGGGATGATAATTTCAAAAACACTAGACTCTTCTATCCTGACAATGAATATAGATTTTTCAACCTTGACTCATTCATATGAAGGAAGAATGCCCTTCCTCAAAGCCAGTGAGCTCATCCAACAGCTCCGACAACTCGGCCAACAACTCAGCCAAAGATAAACTCAGGCAATTAATTAGGGACTACTCAATCAAGACCAATTTGAACCCTCGCTTCTATAGGGTCAGAAAATGTCAAAGTTATACAAAACAGTCCCTTTAGGAAAAGAAAGACCTAGAGTTTACAAAAAATACATATCAAAGTGGGTCAACTAGACTCCTTAATTGGATTCACCTGCTCCTTAGCTTATTTGTCAGTGCCCTTCTCGGCTTTCTCTCTAGCCTCTTCTTCCTCCTTATCAGATGAAGCATTGGTTTGAAAGCGTCAAAATCCAGGTTAGGGAACTTCTCCTTGGGGTACTTGTGCTTCACTTGGACTGTGAAAACATCAAACTTGCCCATATAGCTTTTGATGATGTCTAAAAATTAAGCCCAGGTTTTAGTTCAGCCCGGTAGGTCAGTAAAGGAGCTCAGCCTAGAACTCTCAATATCAGAAGACCCAGACCCGAGCCTAGCCTAAAAAAAGTTCATAGCCAATGTCACCGAGAAATCGCTTGAGAACAGCTGGCACCTTCAAGACAACAGCTAAACCGAGACTTTAGGCATGGGACTCTCGGCTAACCCAAGTTTCCCTCCTTCGTCTTAGGGAAATCTCATGATTAAAGGAGGCAATCTCCGTGGGGATTCCCTAGGGTTAAAGAGATCACCATAAATATTGTAAAGGACCCCCATTAGAAGGGGAGAAGAAAAGAGATCAGCTTTTACGATCAATAAAGAATAGGGAGCGTATATCTCCATTGTAGAGTGGATTAGCCGAGCTCGGAAGCTCGGTGAACCACTGTAAACCTCTTGTTTTACATCGTGTACACTGGGGGCAAACCTAGCATTCATCTATCTGTTGAGTACGTAGAATTACACCATCAGTTTGGCGCCGTCTGTGGGAAGAATGCTTCTCACTAAACAAATATACTGATTTCTCAGTAATTGATGGTTTCTACACGCAACACGAGCAAGAATCAGAGGAATCCCTCAAGGGCGCAGAGTCCGCTAGCAGCCGCCGATAGGAGACAAACAGAAGACCTTCGTGATTTTGTACCCGCCACTGGGGACGATCTACCCACGATGAATCCGCCTCCAAGCAACGAACTGGATGCCCTGCGTCTGGTTAATCAACGATTGCTCCAGCAAAACGAAGAACTCATGAAACTCTTACAAGATCCTCAGCAAGACCATAACGACTCTCCCCATAAAGAGCAGCAGAACCACGACCCCCTCAGAGAAGCGGATGAGGGGGGAGAGAACAGTCAGGCACCTCATCTGCAGCCTAGAAGAAGAATGGAGGAAGAAGCACAGAGCCGGTAAAAGAAGTTTCCTAATTCCTCTTAATAAGGGATCTCAGCTCAGCCACCTCGTCCTTGAGGCGAACATTCTCTTCCTTCAGTGCGTCCCTCTCTTGCTCAACTTCGTGGAGCACTGCCAGTAGTCTGCTACCAGCCGGGGTAAGACAGGTATTTGAAAGCGAACGAGGAGAAAAAGAGCCCTCCCTCTTACGTTTCCTGGAAGAAGTACCTGCGTCCTTCCCCCCGGAGTCTTCTTCTTCATCAACCTCGTCACCAGACTCGGAAAACGAAGTCCAAGGAGAGATTAGGGTAGAGGAGAATTCGTATCCAGCGGCTTCAGCGCTAAGCATATGAAGGTTCTCTTTCGTCATCAGATCTGCAAAAGTCATAGGCTCCGCAGCCAGTAGTTTGTCGATGTCGGGCGTCTCAGGCAAATCCAGCGCAGGAGGACCTGAATTGCAAAGGCATGATGAGAATCAATCTTAAGCCAAAAAAGGTTGAAAAGATCTAAGGGTTGATCCTACCAGTGCGAGAAAAGCTCTTCCAAGACCTTGGGACCCTAGTACTGGGACAGCGCAGCTCGGGAGACCGCCAAGAATTCCCGGAAGCAAAGAAGAAGCGTCGTGACCATCCCTCGGGGTTGGAAGGAAGGCCCATGACCAAAAAGGAGATATTAAAGTGCCTCCAACGAAAGTAACAGAAACAGGGGGTATCATCTTCCTCAATCTCGAAGAAGTAAAGGAATTCGGAGACAAAAGGGAACCTGTCATTGCCGTTTAGACGCCAGAACAAAAAGAAGCTAACCAGAGCCGCCCAGCCACGAGGAGAAAGACGGGACGGACATAGACCATAGTACGCCAAGATACGCCCTATGGATGGATGTATGGGAAGACAAAGGCCAAACTCCAGGGCACCTTCAAAAAGACAAACTTCTCCTCTTGGTAGAAAATTGCATGGCTCGTTTGCAGTGGGGGCACGTAAAGGTAAATTAAGATGGGGAAAAAACTTTTTTTGGATGCCTTCCAAATCAGAAGGAGACACCGTCGACGGAGTCAGGTAGCGAGAATGCCACTCCCGATCGATACCGAAAGAAGTACGCTCCTGGAACAGGGAAGAAACGGGGGCAGCCATTGAGATCAAAGAAAGGACAAGAGGAAAACTTTCAGATTCGGAAGGAAAACGAAGTTTCTTGGAGTTTTCTGAAACCAGAGAGAAGGAATAGGAAAGGAAGAAGGCTAACTGCCTTTTCGTTTTCCTAAAAACTGGTGGCGGTTAACAACAAGAAAGGCGATAATAAATGGGGGGAAATCAAACCGACTATGGGCCAAGTTACTCGATAAAAGGACCGCGTTTCAGTTTCTCTTTTTCGAAGTTACTGCCATCCTGGTGCTCGTATGAGAGAAGCAGTTTGATACAGCCAAAGAGCTCCATAGCCCCTGATGAATTTTTTAATTCATAAAAAGAGCTCTGAAGCTCATGATGAATTTTTTAATTCATGAAAAGAGCTCTGAAGCTCATGACGAATTTTTTAATTCATGAAAGGAGCTCTATAGCTCATGATGAATTTTTTAATTCATGAAAAGAGCTCTGAAGCTCATGATGAATTTTTTAATTCATGAAAAGAGCTCTGAAGCTCATGACGAATTTTTTAATTCATGAAAAGAGCTCTGAAGCTCATGACTAATTTTTTAATTCATGAAAGGAGCTCTATAGCTCATGATGAATTCTTTAATTCATGGAAAGAGCTCTATAGCTCATGATGAACTCTTTAATTCATGAAAAGAGCTCTATAGCTCATGATGAATTCTTTAATTCATGAAAAGAGCTCTATAGCTCATGATGAAACCTTTAATTCATGAAAAGAGCTCTGTAGCTCATGATGAACTTTGTAATTCGTGAAAAGAGTTCTTCAGCTCTTGATGAATATTTTAGTTCATAAAAAGAGACTCAGGGACAATTATTTTGCTTTAAGAAAAACTAAAGTATTTCTTGAAGCAGGGGGGAAAATAGTAAACCAAGAGCCGTGCAGCTTGTGCAGCTCATCCTTATAGCTCGAGATGAATCAACTGGCTGATACAAAAAGCCTTGCAGCCTTCGATGAAGTCAGCTCTGACGGTTAGCTCGTAAAAAGACCTCTATATATCTCACGAACTCATAAAAGACGTCTATAACCCACGGCAAGTACCCTTGTTCATGAAAAAGAGTACAAAAACAGGCAGTTCAGTCAGGACAGATCAGGTGTCAAGAGCATGACAAACGCAAAGGAGACAGAGACAAAAACAAAAGGCTTTGTTCAAAATGAGCAGCATGTACACCAATAGATCGAAAGCATAAAAAAAAAAAATATATATATATATATATATATACAGGGAAAATAGTAAAAGCTCCTATGATTTGGAAGGGGCAGGAAGGGAAATCACTGGCAGGTCTGCGGTGGAAGTATTGGCTGGATCTGCAGGCGAATTCGTGGGTACAATGGCAGATGGAACTTCTGGAAAGGAAGTAGCCAAAGTCCCCGGCATAGCTAATGGAATAGAAGCATCAGCTTCGGTCAAAGCCCTCACTACCAGGTCAGCAGAAAAAGGAGCTGAGGCAGGCAGGTCGACAGAAGCAGGGGGCATGGTAACTTCAGGAGTGTCCGAGGAAGAGACAGGTACAGCAGGTAAAAGACTCTGAACTTGAGTCTCAGGCGGCAGCTCTGAGCCCACAGGAGCTCCCTCAGGGACGGTAGATGAGCCAGGCACCTCGGCTTCCTTTTCAGCCAAAGCCCCCTCATTTTCCTCAGCTGGAACGTCAAAATTAAAGTCCAGCTCAGGATAAGCTTCCTCGGCAACCTCCTGAAAAGCTAGCCACCCTTTTGCCCATTTGGTAACGACATCGTCCTTCAGCTTGACGATCAGATCATCCCTTTCTTTAACAATCGCTATTTGAGTTTCAAGGTCAGCTAGCATGACATCATGCGCCTCTGCAAGGATACTACATTGACTTTTCAGTTCATTCACAGAGGCCAGCGCCTCAAATTTTTCTTGGTTTACCTTGACCCAGGATTCCGTCTTAAGCTTGAGCTCTTCCTTGACCTTTGTTAGCTCATCCTTACCCCTCGCCTCACTTTCTAGGGCTTTCTTCTTCTCTGTCTCCAAGTTCTGGATAACGGAAGCTTGTTTTTCAGAAAGTTCCCGGAGGCTCAGAAGTTGAGCTTGGAGGTCATCATTGGCGAAGGTCAGCTCAGCAGCTTTATTCTCCCAAGCTTTGGACGCCTTTACCGAGCTCTCCATAGAACGGATTCGACTCAGTGTACCCTTCACATGAATAGCCAACTGAAGAAAAGTATGGTCAGAAGTAAATAGAAAGCAGGCAGCAGATAGAGACGTAAGGAAAAACAACATGTGCATACAGCGGTGGCTCCATAAAGGGCTGAATTGATGGAACTCTCCAAAGACATAGTGGCAGCCCTGACAACGTCAGAGTCAGGGATGATGGAAGTTATAGCGCCGGCAGCAAGTTCAATATTGTCCAAAAGGGAGTCCTCGCTTCCTTCAGATTTAAGCCGCCTCTCCTTCTCCGGTTTGGAGCTCGGCGTAGTTGTCAGGGAGACACTCTCAGACGGCCCAAGAGGGGAGCGGATAGGCTGAATTTGTGGGATTAGTCCCAGAGCATTCTCGACCTCGGCTGAGGAGGGAACCTGATCCGAACTCGAGGAGGGAGCAAGACCCTCAGAAGCCGGAGCAAGGGAGCTCGGTTTCTTCAAAAGGACCCCGGTAGCTGAGCCGGAGCTTTTCGGGGGTAGTCCCGGCGGGTGTGATTTAGCTCTGGTAACAGGTCTACTATCTGAACTTACCTCAGCTTTGCGCTTGCTCCCACTCTGGCTCTTCTTCAATTGAGCTATCTTGGCTTTAATTTCTTGGGAGGAGGGCTCCATTGAGGAAGAACCTGAAAATCATAAAAGGAAATTCGTCATTAGCCAAAATAAGCCGACGAAGTTTAAAAGATCTGAAACGGGTAAAAGGAAGAACCACCACCTGTCACCTCAGTTGAAGCTACGGGGAAAGGAGTTGGAACTTCGACGGAAAGTGGAGTAGGGGATTCTACAACCACCCCAGGAAGACTAAGCCCCTGAGCTATAAGAACACGAGGTCTGATGAGCTCAGAATACCTCGCTGAAGGGCACTCTTCTAACTTCAGCAGCACCTCCTCGTCCTTCGGATCAAGCTTGAGCCTCTTACCTAGGAACCAATAAGAAAGTAAGATCAGAGAAGGTCATGAAGCCTGGACACAATCAAGAAAACTCACCCAGATTGTCCGGGTTGGACCAGTCCCTAGGAACCGGAAGAGTGTCGGTCTTATCCGCCGGATTGTACTCCCACTGTGAGCCTTCCACAAAAAAGAACTGTTTTTTCCAATGCTTATGGGAGCTCGGGGGGTCGGAAATTAGCACTTTGACCTTAGTACGTCTGGAAATATACAGGAAGCCCTCAGAGGAATTGTGCTTAACGTTGAAAAAATGAGTAAGCAAGGGAATGGTGGGAACCCCGAGCTTGTGAATTTTGAAGAAAACAAGTAATCCCACCAAGATCCCCCAAAAATTGGGGGGAAGCTGAGCAGGACAGACATTGAAATGTTGGAGAACGCCCTTTATAAAAGGATGGAGTGGGAATCGCAACCCATTTTCAAAAGCGGCAACGAAGAAACAAACTTTCTTATGAACCTGAGAGATATAGGGGGTATATTCGTCGGGACACCAGTATTTAACCCCTGGGGGGAAACCGTATCGAGCACTTAAGATCTTCATAAGGGAAGGACTAGCCTCACTATAGCCTATACTCTCGACATAGCTAAAAGCAGACGACACCTCTGGAGCGATAACACCTACACCACTCACTTTGCCCTTCCCTTTATCCGGAATTGCGGGGGAAGACGTAGAAGGAGGTTCAGCAGGAGGGGCCTGAACATCGATGGAATCGACACCGAGGAAATTATCAATCTCTTCTCCCACAGCCCCTAGATCAGAATCCTCTTCGATTGATTGGCCCCCTAAAGGAGAAATAGAGGAAGGAGTGGCTCCAGAAGAAGCAGACATAGCTGGGCAAGAAAAGGGCAAATGGAAAGAACGATAAAGAGGAGGTATATTACTCAAGCTCTCCTTAATAACCCAAGGGTCGACACAGTGACTCCCTACCGCAAGTATATGTACAATGGAACGCCAATCAACGAAACCAGGGAGAGGAGATAAGCAATAATCACGGTTCCAGAAATAATAGAATCGAAAAGCCCAGAAATGCAACAACCACCTCGAACTCGAGGGATCCAGAGCGAGGAAAAGAGGAAAGGACACGAGAAGCGTACCTAATCAAGGACGAGAAGCAAGCCGAAAGTCGGAAAGAGCAAGCCACGCACACAAATCCAAAGGAAAAGATGCTTCCGGCGGAACCCTAGATTGGCCGAGGATTTGAAGAGTCTGAATTCGTAGAAGTAAAGGAAGATAGGAGGTTTGAAGCTTCAAGAAGGAAAAATGGCCGTTACAGTCGAATCAAAGCATTTAAAGCCCCCGCTTCGGTCCAGTAACATCCCTAATGACCAGACTCTTTAGCCTTAACGAGATTAGGCTCCTCGCCCTTTCCCAAGCTTTTAAACGTCTTCAGGCTTGGCACTATCAACTCAGTGTGATACATTAGACTACTCAGTCTAAGACATTAAACATACCCTAATTGAGCTTAGCTGCAAATTCAAGAATGATAAGCGAGCTTAAGCATCTTTCTCTAGATGGGATGATAATTTCAAAAACACTAGACTCTTCTATCCTGACAATGAATATAGATTTTTCAACCTTGACTCATTCATATGAAGGAAGAATGCCCTTCCTCAAAGCCAGTGAGCTCATCCAACAGCTCCGACAACTCGGCCAACAACTCAGCCAAAGATAAACTCAGGCAATTAATTAGGGACTACTCAATCAAGACCAATTTGAACCCTCGTTTCTATAGGGTCAGAAAATGTCAAAGTTATACAAAACAGTCCCTTTAGGAAAAGAAAGACCTAGAGTTTACAAAAAATACATATCAAAGCGGGTCAACTAGACTCCTTAATTGGATTCACCTGCTCCTTAGCTTATTTGTTAGTGCCCTTCTCGGCTTTCTCTCTAGCCTCTTCTTCCTCCTTATCAGATGAAACATTGGTTTGAAAGCGTCAAAATCCAGGTTAGGGAACTTCTCCTTGGGGTACTTGTCCTTCACTTGGACTGTGAAAACATCAAACTTGCCCATATAGCTTTTGATGATGTCTAAAAATTAAGCCCAGGTTTTAGTTCAGCCCGGTAGGTCAGTAAAGGAGCTCAGCCTAGAACTCTCAATATCAGAAGACCCAGACCCGAGCCTAGCCTAAAAAAAGTTCATAGCCAATGTCACCGAGAAATCGCTTGAGAACAGCTGGCACCTTCAAGACAACAGCTAAACCGAGACTTTAGGCATGGGACTCTCGGCTAACCCAAGTTTCCCTCCTTTGTCTTAGGGAAATCCCATGATTAAAGGAGGCAATCTCCGTGGGGATTCCCTAGGGTTAAAGAGATCACCATAAATATTGTAAAGGACCCCCATTAGAAGGGGAGAAGAAAAGAGATCAGCTTTTACGATCAATAAAGAATAGGGAGCGTATATATCCATTGTAGAGTGGATTAGCCGAGCTCGGAAGCTCGGTGAACCATTGTAAACCTCTTGTTTTACATCGTGTACACTGGGGGCAAACCTAGCATTCATCTATCTATTGAGTACGTAGAATTACACCATCAGCTTTCTACAATGACATCACAGTACTTGTCTAAATTTTTTTGACACTTTCACAGCCTTCTCTGCATTGGTATGAAAGGCACAAGGTCAGGCTTCAGCATTTCTTGAAAACTTCCCCGAGCTGCTCCTTCAAGCAGAGCTTCCTCGTATGTAACCCGACTTTGTTAAAACAACTTGGCTTTGCTCACTCAGCCCAACTATGCTTATGTCAACTCTACTTAAATGTCTCAACTATGTTCATCTAGTATTAGCTCATATCATCTGGCCGATAGCTCAACACAATTACTCGAGCTTAGTTAATAGCTCTGCACAAATTCGCCATCTCGGCCTACAGCTCAACCAACAACTTTGCATAGCTCCGCAAGCTCAGACGAACAGCTCTGCTAGGCTGAACAAAAAAATTTGAGCTCAACACAGCTCTTTAGCTATAGCAGACTAGCAAGGATATAATAAAAAATAGAGAAGAGTCTCTTTGGATAGGTCGGGGCAACATATGCCGAGTAGGGCAAAATAGGAAAAGTCAGGTCAGACCCAACCAATGGCTTATTAGGTCAGCTATAGGACTCCAGAAGATAAGAAACATATTCAAAACTACCAAAAAGGGGTAAAGGAGAACTTAAACCAATAAACCCTACCTAGGAAATAAGACACTAACTCCCGAAGGCCACACCATTACTTCTAAAATGCCAAGTCACGCCTTTGAATAAGAGCCTCTAATGACCAAATATTTTCCAAACATTCTTTGATAATTCTGTTATAAGAGCAATTATTACCTATGTATAAAAAGCCAGCCAATACGATGCCTCATGATAAGCGTAAGAGAGCACCCTACTGTACTCATCTTTTTCCTCAAGAAATACACCGTCAAGGAGAAGGAACCTCTATAACAATGGACTAACCCAGCTCTTCAACTGGGCAAACCACTTAGTTTCTTGTGCATTCTTTACCTACTTCAGCGCGCGCGCGCACACACACACACACACACATAGTGCACCTCACTTAGAGCTCATCCACCTCACGCTTTTGAGTTTTCTATACCATCAGCTTGACACTGTCTATGGGAACAATTTTCATTATTTTAAATCAAGTCTTCATCGATTGATTAATGGCTCACACTAGAAGATAAGCCAAAATCCTAATCATCAGCCTAAAGTCCTTGCTCCACAAGTCCCCTTGGTAGGAAAAGGAAACTCATCGAGCTAATGTATCCAATTTAATTAAACAAGTTTGTGACAATTTTTTGTTATACATGAATGGAAAAAATAAGGAAGATGCCAGAAACCAAATTATCTCATTTTACTCAAATTCATTGTTTAGTATGATACATAAACATGAGAAAAACGTGAACAGTATGGCACGGGTCACCAAAAATAAAACCTTGTGAGAAAAAAAAAGAAATACACTTCACCATTAATAAAGCATTAGCAGACTTGATGCTTGACTGAAATTTATTCCTTTTAAACATCACATTGTATATTGTAAATGATTGAGGTAATTAGATATCGATCCATTATAACCTTATCATTTGTAAGGTGTAATTTGGCTTTTAACAGTAATAATATGACCATAATTTAAATTTTGTATTTTTAAAATTGGTCATTACATTTAAAGATTGATCATAATTTTTAGAGTTGTAGCTTAGATCTTTTAAAATAATACCTTAAACTTTTTTCAATTGTAGCTGCACCTTTAAATAGTGTATCAGTACCATAGTCGTCCTCCATACTTGACAACAAGAAGCAAACAACTCTAGCTTCCACAAACAAAACTCATTTCCCTAGCTTTTTTTTGCAAAATCAACCGGAGTGATTTTTAACTTAAAGGGAAATATAGTGTGTTGACAACCTTTTTGGTTGCGTTCATAGCCTATGAAAATTGGTATACAAGGCTAAGTACCGATAGATCACTTATTTACTAACAAGATAAATTCAGTAAACATTTGCTTTTATGGGTGGTTGGATCAGTCGAGGATCCCAAAAATAATTAATAGAATCCACTAATTCAACACTTTATATTAAGTTGTTAAGTAAAATTTCATTAAAAGTAACAATGCTCAGATAAATTATGCATTAGTTTATAATTAGGTCAAACTCGAATTAAATTTATAAACATATGAATTTGGCCTATTTGTTTGAATTTTTTGGTACTCTAATGAAATAGGTTCATTCTAGTTAACCACGCTGATTCTCTTAAGTTTCTACCAATTAAGACATCAAGAGCTTGTTTACACCCAAATATTAAAAGATCTAAGAATGACACGAGGCAAAATCCAATGGCTAGAATTAAGTCGGGAAGAGTCCAGGTGAGGAAAGATGATTAGGAGAAAAGGACTCCATGTATATCAAAAATGAAGAGTCGTGGCAGACGTGATATCATTAGCCAGCGGTTGTGAACAGTTCGATTCACTACTGAGGAAATTGGGAATATATGCCATGAGTGAGCTCGTGGCAAAAAGGGATTGCTCCAGTAGTTAAGAGTCCACCCCTATAATTACAGAAAGGAAGATAAAGAAGGCGGTTCCGCAATCAACACATGTCTACGTAGAGCTTGCCTCTATATCGTTTGTCTTATTTCCGGCATTTTTCTTACTTTGTAATCATTACTCTGTTGATTTTCTTTCTAATTAATTCCAAGTATAGTAGTTTACACAACATTCCATCTTTGTTGTTTACATTATTGTTCTTTTTACAACATTCCATCTTTGTTGTTTACATTATTGTTCTTTTTAAGCCTAGTATCTTCTCAAATTCTAGTTCATTAGGTTGTTACAAAGGGAATTGTTTAAGTCCTTGATCTCCAAGGTAGAGAAAATAGTGTAAAAGTAGCCTTACACTTCATTTCAATTGTATGAATAGTCACAATTTTAGAATCTCAGAAGAGTTTGAGTAAGTAAGGTCATAAGTTATTACATTTTAAGTCCATTCGGACTTTAGAATGCCCAAAATCCAAGATATTTCAAACATATTTTTTGGCATAACTAGTGCGATGCATCACAACAGCATGGCACAACAAATGTGCCTCTGGACATGATATGATTGAAGAAGGCGAGTCTGGCGTTCCCAACCCGCATGAAGAATTGCCTTCACATTGGGGGCAAGAAAATCGAGAATCTAACTCAGAGCCGGAGGCTTTGATTAAGGCATTGTTCTACGAGGTTTCCCAGTAAGTGTCAGGATTCATTAACAGCATGTGAGATTTGATAAGAGAGGAGTCTAGCCGCATCAGGAAAGAACGGGAGCAACTATTTGAAACTTGAATAAGCCAGGGGTCATAAGGCAGCCGCTATTTCTCCCAGCTCCACGAGTAGCAATGGAGGCACTTCAATTAGTGCTTCCCAAAAGGTGCAGCAAGCCAGGAATGGCCCGTGGAGAAATAATAACCCTCTCTTCTAGCAAGATATACCGCCTATTCCTGAGTTTGGAGGGAAAATAAGGCAGCTGCCAATTTTTTTCCTAGCAACACAACAAGTGGTAATGAATCAAGATCAGATAAATGAGATTATCCAAGAGTATGTCAGCCATGCCATGAGGTGAGTCACTAGGCCAACATACCAAAAACCATACCCTTATTGGGTGGATAGAGAGTAGGAATGTCCATGTGTGTATAAAGTTCCAGTATTTGCTATGTTCTCAGGAGAGGATGGTCAATCAACCATTGAGCACAAAGGATGCTTTAATGTGCAATGTGGTGAGGCGAGAGTAAATAAGTTCTTGAAGCTAAGGCAGTTTGCGAACTCCATGACCAGAATTGCATTCAGATGGTATATTGACCTGCTGCCTAACTTAGTGTTAGGCTAGGTTTTAAGAGGAACAGGGCCAAATGCATAACTCATTAAACGTCGAGAAAGGAGCCAACGACAATAACTAAAAATACGAGCTGATATTGTGAAGACCGATCAGATTTTTGACCACCTTCTAGCAGGCAAAATTATTAGTTGTCCTATGGTCATAAGATTGTTTTGACCTTAGAGTTGAAAGGAAAATGTACTGCAAATGGCATAACTTGTGGAGTTATTCTAATAATGATTATGTGGTGTTTTGCAACGCCATCTAGGAGACCTTGAATGAGGGGCATCTAATATTTGGCGACAATGGAAAATCGGAGATAGGAATCGACAGAGATCCTTTCCAGAAGACCGCCACCATCAACATAGTGGAAGTAGGGCCAATCGAAAACTCCACAAAAGAAGGTGGACTTGGGAGATGGCAGTGGGAGTAGCACAGAGGTTCATAGAGGAGAAATAAAGGTTTCTCCCAAGGATGATGCGTCCGATGACGGTCCCCATAGAAAGTTCAAGTACTCAACCGCTATACAAGTGCAACTGGACATGGTTAGTAAGGGCCTTTGTCCCAAGCGAAAGGCATACCATGATCTAATACCCGAAGAGGAGAAATCGAAGGTGTGACCACGAAAAAGGTGGCACTACAAGGATACCATCAGGGATAAACTCAAAGAAAATCCATTTTAAAGGGGGGATTTGGGATCGATCAGGCAAGTTCATTAGGCCTAGCTACAAGGAGCATGACAAAATGGAAAAGGGAGTTGAAAGGCTCCCATGGGGCAGGGCCGTAGTGAACTGCAAAGGATTTTCCACATAATTGACACCTAAACAAGTGGCAAGGGCCCAAGAATACCATGATCGACCGAGGATGGTAAAGCCGACAGAGCCGCTGGAATGAAGGAAGATGGTACGTAGCCCGACACCCAAATTCCCACAATATAACTGAATGCTTCTAGTGACAAGGACTTAGAAGAGGCGATGGAAGCGTATCTAGGCAGAAATGAAAAAATGGAGAGAAGAGCAAGAAAGAGAAGCCGAGCAAGAAAAGGAGGATTTTTATCGACGACAGCCTAAATCCATTTTTGTAAGGCCATAAGGTCAAACCTCACCATCGAGACAATGTACGACAGTGCCAAGGAGGGAAACAACAGTTGAAAAGGGAAACATAAAGTGGAGTTGGAGCCTCAGCTATAAGAAGACATCGAAAAACATATGGTGCACAAGGTTGTGGAACATCTAAAGGCTACTTTTGAATACCTCTAGAGATGTGCAAGGGGGACAAGAAAGAAGAACTAGATAGTGGCGATGATAGTGACGATGCCAATCCCATTCACTTAGGTACCTTGGAATTCTCAGTTTCCACCAACACCTTATGCATACTACCAATAAATTTCAAGCCTATGAATTGTCAGACAGACCCACTAGAAGGCGATTTCAAGGAAACCGAGGCGTTGAGACCTACTTTCATAAATGATTTGGCCCCTTTGGGAAATGGTCAACTAGAGCCAAATGAAGAAATTGACCTAGTAGAAAGGCTAAAGAAATATGACAAGGGTCCACCTAGAAGGTAGACCCTTCAACCAAGTTTTAGTAGATAATTGTGTGGCCATCAATATTCTATCCATTGTTATGATGAAGAAGCTTGGAAAGGGAGGTAAATACATAGTTCTACCTACTTGATGGTGAGTAGTTTCCCAGGCTGGGTGAATAAGACGAAGGGAGTCTTGCCCATCGAGCTGGCCATGGGAAGCGAGGCCAGTGTAACACCATTTTTCGTAGTGGACACAACGGCCTCATATAACACACTATTAGTTGAGATTGGATTCATTTGAATGAGTATATACCTTCCACACTCCACCAATGTTTAGTGTTGTGGTGAGTTAGAGGTGGTAACAACTAATCACACTTTATTCGTAGTTAATGTTCCCACAGCTGATGCTTGGTTGTATGATGAAGCGATAGAACTACTGAAACTCTGGGGTCAAGACAAGTATGGTAGGCCCAAGTAAGTCTTGTTTCAGACAAATTTGAAGGATTCAAAGGTTTAGTAGGTGGAAGAATAGATCCTCTGGCCCATAAATATGAAAGGCCAAATAACGATGGGACGACCAAGGATTTGGTTGATGATGGAAGTCTACACCAATGATTGCGGAATGCAAGCTGTAAGGGCCCGCGTTGCTAGAATAAGAGCATATTTGGCAGAGAAAATGGTCGCAATGCTACATACGGCCAATAGCCACCAAGGCGCCATTAACATGGTGGATTGTGTGGAAGAGGAGAGTGAGGCCCTCACCTCCCGAGAGTTGATTGAGTTAGATGAGATTAGTAGTGCTCCAACCAAGGTTGATGACCTCTTTGAAGTCAACCTGGGAGAGCTGAAAGAATACAGACCTACATTTATTAGCAAACTATTTGAACCGAATTTCCAAGCACGACTCATCCAGTTACTAAGGGAATAGAGATTGTTATGCATGGATGTATGAGGAAATGCCAGGGTTGGATCCTACCTTAGTTGAACATCAGCTTCCTATTAAGGAAGGATACATGCTAATCAAGTAGGCCCCAAGGCTAACGTCCAGCAAAATATTGGTTAAGGATGAGATCGAATGACTTATACAAGCTCAATGTATTCAGGTTGTGCGATATATTGAATGGGTGTCCAATATCTTGCCTGTGAAAAAAAAAATGACAAGATCAGGGTATGTTGCGACTATGGTAATCTTAACTCACCAACCCCAAAAGATGAATATGTAGTGCCATTGGCTGACAAGCTGGATGATGCTACGACCATGAACAATATCACGTCATTCATGGATGATAATGCATGATATCATCAGATCTTCATTGCCAAGGAAGACTGACACGAGACCGCATTCAGCTGTTCTGGGTCAATAGGGACTTTCAAATGGAGGGTTATGTCGTTTGGGCTAAAGAACGCGAGGGAAACCTAACAGAGAGCCATGAACACCATTTTTCATGACATGATGAGGTGTACATTGATGATATTGTATTCATAACACAGAAGATGAAAGATCACCTGAGCGACTTGAAGATCATCTTTGAGAGGATTCGCGTCCACCAACTAAAAATGAATCCCTTGAAGGGCACAATTGGAGTAGCCATACGAAAATTTTAAGGTTTCTTGGTGCGTAAGAAAGGGATTGAGGTAGACAAAAATAAGGCAAAGGCAATCGTAGAGGCTGCCCCTCAACAAGGCAAAGGCAATCATGTAACGCATGATTGATTGGATCAACTTTATTAGGCATTTGATAGCCAACTGCGCAGGGAAGGTGCAGACATTTTTGCCACTCCTCAAGTTGAAAGAAACAGATGACTTTAGATGGAAAATGCAACATGAGGAAGTTTTCCAACAAATCAAGGGATACTTGGCGAGTCTGTCGGTTTTTATGCTACCCATAAAAGGCAGACCGCTATTGTTGTACTTATCGACCACACATGAATCCATTGGGTGTTTACTAGCCCAGGATAATAACGCATTTGACTCTGGTCGATTAGCGGTATAATCCGATCGAAAATATTTGTTTAGCATTGTACTTTGCATCACAAAAATTGAGAATATACATATTTTAGTTGTGTTGTATGTGATTGCGCAAACATATGTGATTAAATACATGCTAACATGACCAATAATGAGAGGTTGTATCGGCAAATGGGTGTTGGCCTTAATGAAATTCTCATTGCATTACTTACCACAACTTCTTCTAGGAGTATCCATGGTGTCCCTTTCGCCATGGAAGTTAAAGTTCGACGGGTCATGGACATAAGAGTCCATAGGAGATGGGCTAATCGTAATATCACCCCAAGACCGAAAAACCCAATTTTCATCCAACTTAGAGTTTGAATGCACCAACAATCAAGCTGAAAAGCACTACTCAATGGCTTAGAAATTCTATTAGGTTTGGGGGCATCTAGTATGGAAATCTAGAAGACTATCAACTAGTCATCAACCAGATAGCGAATAGTTTCCAATTAAAGAGTTAGGAGCTATGCCCGTTTTACTCAATCGCAATGTCTCTAATATCAAACTTCAACGATGCAGCCTTACGATCGGTCCTGAGAGAGTTGAATGGCCAAGTTGTTCACTTAGCTCAACTAGGATTTGGTGTAAGGATTCCAAGTGGCATGGAGGAACAACTATTCAAGGTCCAAAGAAGGACATTACCATCCATCAAGGCTAGGGGTATGGAGTTCGAGGAGTTAGTCATGGAAATAGAAGAAGAAGATTAGATATGCGATCATGTAATTCTTGAAGGGCCCAAGTGCCAATGTTGAGCAGGGTACGAAGAGTAAAGTCGCCAACTACTTACTCATGGATGGAGAATTATACAAAAAAAAAAGTACACGACAACGTACATTTGAGGTGCATTGACAAAGAGAATAAATTACCTTTGAACTACTTGGAAACGTAGCATCCCCACTATGACATGAGCAAATCAGTAACATCGAACATGGCCTTGAAAGCATAAGGAACATGATGCACAAGGCCAAATTGATGTGCAAACTGTCGAGGCATGTAGATCTCAACGCCGTAACTAGCATTGGCACCCGAAGCTAGTCCAAGGCTATAATGCAAATCTCTAAGAAATAGATAGGAGAACCAGCATTTGTGTGATGAGCAGATTCATTAGGAGGAGTCTTTTGGAAGAATAAAGGAACCATTCAGGACCTCAGTTCAGTGTAAACGACATCCAATTAGGTCGTGGATCGACCTGTTCATAGAGGAAGGTGAAACAATCTGCAAATATTTGTTCCTTGCAAGGGCGGTGGCATAAAGCTAACATAAGTGATAGTAGGATCTTTAGGGGAAGTAGTCGAGAGCTCCAAAAAATAGACATGAAGCCATAGTTGGAGAACCCAAAGAGGGTCGGAACCTTTAAGCATTTGGTGTTAACCGTTTCGGACATCCCATGGTAAAGTTGGGTAAGCATGACAAGGGCTAGGGCGTAAGAAGCTCATATGGTCAGGTCGGCTAACGAGATGTACTCCTTGGTGATTTTGGCAAGAAAAACACAGAAAAATAAGTGATTAAGCTAGTAAAATAGAAAGGAAATATGATCCTTATCTGTAACTTCAAAACTTGCTCAACCATGACAAGCTGTGAGGAAGAGAGAATAGGCTAAGATTTTCTTGCCTTGAGAGTCAGCAGGCAAATGATAGACCCTTTTGGTATGCAAAAGTAGGGCATTAACCTCAGTCCCAAAAGAAGGAAGATCGAGGAGGGCAGAAATATCATAAACAATTAAACCTATCATGCCAAAGCAAAAATGAAAAAGTGTTGTTTGCCAAGGGCCAAAATAAAAGAATAGCATAAAGCATAGGCCTATCAATAGGCATGTTGATGCTGCTAAAGTCTATGGTGTCGTAGATTCGAAGACAGCGCCACAAAGGGTCTTTTGCCACTTTAACGCATGCAATCCATGAAATCCAGTCTGATGAAGGAGCCTTCCATGCACATATGGGAGTTCCAGCGCTCCAATTAGACCACTGGAGAGGTTCTGCAAACTTGAATTTTAGAGGACCATGAGAGGCAGGATATACGGTGAACGGCGGCCGGAGGGAGTTCAATGAAGGTGGGACCAAGGCTCGATGTTCTGAGAAGGAACCTATGCGAGGGTCTTCTTGAAGGGTGATTGTACGAGGAATCGCCATCGTAGGAGATGAAAATTTGAAGAATCGGAGTAACGAAAAATCAATTCTAAGGAAGGAATATATACGCACACTGAATTAATCGTTGTAATGATCAATGGATATGGGTGGATCATGTGCTAGCCACTTCTTGCATGTTTGAAAAGATAGAAGAAGGTTGAAAGTTTACACGTGGAAGCTGAGTTGCATACACTCAGTAGTGAGACCAATCGTGAGGTGACAACTAAGCAAAGGGATTAAAGAGGCAATGGTTCAGATTAAAAGAACCAAAACGACACTCTGAAGGTGAGGCGTATCATCGCGTCATTTTTGGGGGGCAATGTTTACACTCAAATATTAAAAGATCTAAGAATGACATGTCGCAAGATCCAACGACCAGAATTAAGTTAGGAAGAGTCCATGAGAGGAAAGACGGTTAGGAGAAAAGGACTCCATGTATCTTGAAAAATGAAGAGCTATGGAAAACGTGACATCATTAGGCAGCGGTTGCTGATGGTTCAGTGCACTGAGGACATTGGGAATAGATGTCATGAGTGAGCTTGTGGCCATAAAAGATGGCTCTAGCAATTAAGAGCCACTCCCTATAAATACATAAAGGAAGACTACAAAAGGGGATTCCTAAATCAACACACATCCACTAAGAGTTTGCCTCTATATTGTTTAGCTTATTTCCTGCATTTTTCTTACTTTGTAATTAGCACGTCGGTAATGCTCTTTCTAATTAATTCCAAGTACAATAGTTTATGCAACATTCCTTCTTTTTTATTTACATTATTCTTCTTTTCCAGTATCTTCTCAAATTCTAGTTCATTAGGTTGTTACGAAGGAAATTGTAAAGCCCGAGAAAAAAAAATTATTAAAAATCATAATTGCAGGGATAAAATAGTAATTAATTGTTAAAGCACAGGTCAAAAACGTGAATTTTTATATAATTCAAATGACGAAACGGACATCACCGTTGAATTCGTCTCGCGAAATCTAGCTACCCAGTAAATTTTTGTAAAATTTTGAGACAGTTCACGTGTTACAAAATGATTGGGTGTCACAAGACTAAAATAATTGCGATCAGATTTTATTCGCGGGACCCAAAAAATAATTTAAAGTTAGTTCAATAAAAATATATTAAACTTAACACGAGACGAAATTTAATTGACTCCGAATAAAATTGAACCCGTTAAAAAGAAGACGTGTGACGCGATGTGGGCCACACATTTTGACCCTATATAAAGTGGAAGACTTCCACTTGTTTTTTTTTCTTCTTTCTTCTCCAGTGTGCTGCCGAGAGAGTGAGAGAGAGAAAAGTGAGTTTTATTTTATTTTTCTCCTTCCTTCTTTCTTAGATCTACGAAGATTAAACCGTTTAATCGCTTCGGGCTAAGAATTAAAGTTGCTCTACTCAACGAAAGGTACGCAACCATACCAAAGATTGTATTTTCTCCAAAAAAATATCAAAGATGAGAATTTAGGCCTAAGACTTGGGAAGCTAAATTCGGGCTTTCCTTGGAGTTCTATTACGTGGGCTCAGGCTACGAGAGGTAGAGTTTTCCCTATTTAGATGTAATTTCAACCTAAAATATGGCATATGAAATGGGTAGGCTAAGGGTGTATATCACATGTTAGGTCTGGACTAGTATAACTAATGGGTCAAATATATGATTTATAATTAACCTTGTAATTAGTAAAATTCTATTATAATTAACTTGGTGTAAGTTAATGTTAGTGGTTTAAAGTATGTTAATTGTACATTAGCATGACTTGATGTTTTAATGACATATCAAGTTTAATAAAATTATTAGCTTGTTATGTGATTATGAAATAATATGTATGTTAAATGATTATTTAACATATGATTAATATGGTGGACTTGTGCTTATGTTTATAAAATTAATAAACATGTTGCCATGTTGAAAGTAATAAGCATTCTAGTTGTGTAAATTGATGTGCCCTTTAGGTGTTTGTTTAAATGCCTAGGTGAATACAAGTATGTTAGTTGAGTTGATTATCTTACATAACATGCTTGGGATTGTGTTGAAAATGTCATTATATTACATACATTATGTAATGGACATTGTAAATGGTATCAAATGCAATTGCACATTGTATTGCATTATGCATGGGTTGCACTACATTCATGCACATTGACATGGGTGAGAGTGTGTGCATGGTATGAAATCAATCACCATATAGGTGGTTGATCGTGGGCTCGGGAAAGTCGCACCAAGGTCTGGCTGAGTCGCACGGGAAATTAAATGGATAAATGTGTCGGGGTATAGTAAGAAGGGCTAGATTCTCCCTCGGGTGCAAGACCCGCTTACTTGGTTTATACACTTTCCAGCGGTGCAATTTCAGAACAGTGTAACGGCAAAAACGGAGCCGTAAGTGGGATGTCCTGAAAATCAGTTGATGGTGTGGTGTCCCATTGGGGTAAACCATAAACCATCTCCCCACAAAGACACAAGAAAATGAATTAATTAGTCATTAAGTGTACATAACACCAATGACGAGGCTTGGAATGCCCTAATACATACGCATGACATTGCATGTGTTGTGGGAGCTTGGGATGGGCTCAGTGTTGGTATTGCTTGCATGAGTCTCATCTCATGGCATGACATGATTTATGACATTTGTTCATAATAGACATATTTGAATGAATGCATGAAATGATTGTTGCATGTGACATTTCATATGCATTTAGGTTGAGAGGTATTCTCTATAGGAGTTACCCTATTGAGCGTTGGCTCACCCTTTATGGGAACAATTTTCAGGTACACCATAGGCTTTCACCGAAGGCCCTCCTACTGGTCCGCTTTGACGACTGAGCCAGACTATGGCTCTTATTTTGACGTCGTAGCCCCTTGTTTATATTTACTTTTGGCCTTGTATAATTTTTATAACAAAAATTTGGTTATATTTAAAAGGCATGTACATGAGACTCTTTTGAGACATTTATTCTTTTATGAATGAATGTACGTAGTGATGATGATTATGGTAGTATCCGATACCATGCAATTGAGTGTGGATGAATGGACCCGGTGTGGTCAATGTTGTATGATTGCACATGTTGGGTTTTTGGGTAGAGCTCCTCGTATAAAGGAGACTCTGCCCGAATTTTGTTAAATTATGGATCCCGGTAAATGGGGCATAACGGCGTGGTATCGAGTTACATGGTATCCACGGGTATTCCACAGATTGATGGGTGATCAACGGGGTAATTACAGACACCCAGATTTTGGGGCGTCACAGAAATTGTTTAAGTACTTGATCTCCAAGGTAGAGAAAAGAGTGTAGAAGTAGCCTTACACTTCATTCCAATCACTTGAACAATCACGATTTTAGAACTTCACGTCAGTTCAAGTAGGCAAGGTTGTAAGTGTTTGATTTCTAAGTCCATTCGGACTTTGGTACGCCCACAATCCAAGATATGCCAAACAGAGGTCAAATTCTTGCTAAAAGTAATATTTTTTTATTTCTTACTTCCCCTCTTTGACGGTTCTATTGTGCTCCTTTATCGGGCTTCTCTTAACCTTTTTTATGGGTGATTATTCAAAAATTATTATAGTGATTTTATTATTGTAATAAAAATATATGGAGATATATAAAAATATTATTGGTAATATTATGTGTATTTATGACTTAGCCCAAATATTTGTGCAAATTTTGTTGAGATATTAACTTGTTATAAAATGTTCTCATTTGCCTTTGTCACATTATAATAACATCATTCGTGAGTCTCCTCGCCTTCCCGTCCCCTCCCCCTCCAAAAAAAAAGGTAAAAAAATAGCCATAGAAAATACCAATTCAACTTAGATTCATTTATAGAGAATTGAGAAGCAAAATCAAATATTGGCATGTGTTTGTGTGTGTGTGAGAGAGAGAGAGAAGGATCACCACAGAGGTTATGTATCACCTATATTTACTACGTAGCGAATTAAAATCATAATACTATTGCTTAAATTAATGTGTTTTCAAATACAATGTTTGACATCGATAGCATTTGCGTTACATGTGTACCTATATGTCTATGTGGATTTGTGCTTATATTTTATGTGTAGTGTTAGGTTTAGACAAATACAGATTAGTTTTCAATTAAATTATAGCTTTAATTTTATGCTAACTCCATACTAATGCACAATTAAAATGTATATCACTAGAGTGCTTAAAGAAAAATGCAAAGCTAATTGAGAAAGGGTAGTGTTAAACTTTACTTACATTTTAAAGTTTCATTTGTTTATAAAAAAAGGAAAATATCTTAATTTTTGTGGAGTTTGGTTGCCGAGAAAAATAAAATTAATAAAAAAAAAATAGGACGATTGGTTTTCCCTCGAAATTCTATTTGCCCACCCTTAACTTGTCTCCACTTACATAATTCTAAAATCTAAACCTAGAAGCCATCAACAAAAAAGATAGAACTGATATAAGACAACACAATGCAGTCTAACAATACAATAATCCCACAAAAAAATAAAACAATTTGGGCTCACAACTCACACAATACACTAGAGTATAATCTACATTCCAAGTAGGTCAATTTAGATAAATGACAATTTTTCCTTTCACTTTCATCTTCAAACATAAAATTTTGGAATTTCTTGTAATTTTCTTCTTCAGTTCTCACTCTTACCATATCGACATAAGGGGAAAAAAAATTTCTTTCTTTTGGGCAAATGCCACTTTGGACCTTGAAAAATCTCCTCATTCTCAATTTACACTCTAGAAGATTCAAATTTTTATATTGTACCTTCAATCAAATGAAAAAAAAATATCAATGTGCTCCATTTTAAGAAAATTAACTCAAAATTTTCATTGAAAACACGTCAAATTTTGTATCATTTAAACGATTGTGCATAGAAATAGGATATTATGACAAATACAACAAAATATGTGTCAAAAAAGGCAACAAACATTTATTTTTGGACTATATTGCTACTTTTATATCTTATTAACAGTGTAGTATGAGAATTTGAATATTTTACGGTGTAAATTAAAATCTTGAGAATCTTTTAGAGTGTAAAGTATCATTATTTTTCTTTTTTCTTAGAGGATCTCCAATAGGTTCTCTATTCCCATTCAACTATCTATTTTGGAGAGCCAACCATCAAAAATCAAGATCCAATAGGCACTCTATTTAGACTAGCTAAAATAGAGAGCCTGATTTGGCTCTTTATATTTGGAGAGTCCAACTCACTCTCTATTATATTTTTAGTAAATGAAAAGATGACACATATTCTTCATTAAAATTATTTACTATAAGGTTATTTAGTTATTTATAATAAAGAGTCTATTCGAGTTTTTTAAAAATTTTCACTCTCTATTTCAAACTTTCATGAAAGATGTTCTATTCCCAAAAAATGCTCTCTAAAATAGAGAGGAGTGATGGAGATGCTTATATGATTACTTTCTTACTTAGCAAACATATACCCCCCATAGCCATTTTCTTTCCTCTTATTCCCTCCTCTTCATATATACAAAGGATTTCATAAACCCTAAACCCTCCTTTTTCAAGTGATCTTAGAAGTACTCACAAAATAAAGATGCATTTTCTTTGTTTTCCCACTTCATTGACTACCAAACGAGAAAACGGAAAGAGTAGGTGAAACTAGGAATTCAAATACAATGAATGAGAAATAAGGAAAGCATAAAGTTAGGAATTCAATTAAGTACAATAAACAAAAAGTGTATCAAGTACACTGAACACGAAAGAAAATGTCAGTCTCCAATAAATTCCAATTTTTTTCCAGTTCTCCTATTTTGTCTGTAGCAGTGAATTAGTGAAAGATTCTCTGGCACCAGATCATCCAAAAAAAGCAACACCAAATCTTTACTAGTTATTCATTAAATTAAAATCTCTACTTTCCTTTATTCTCAGTGTTTGATTGTAACTTTTCATTAATTCTCCTTATTTTATTTGATTGTACTTTTTGCGCATTGTTTATCTAAGTTTACTTTCAATTGTAATATTCATGTTGTATGGAGGGAAGAGGCACCCGAGTTTATATTACCTTTCCTCTAGGCAGATGTAATTTGCTCATGTTGTATTAATGAAGTACCGTCTCTATAAACAAAACTACTTGAGTAGAAATATAATAGCTTGCACTTCTTGTTTGAATGGAGCATATTTTAACTTATACTTTAACAAGGTCACTGATTTAATGGTTAAAATTTGACCCATTAACCTCCATGTCGTTTGTTGAACCTGACAACAATCACTTTGTACATATTCTTTGAGACTATTTTTTTTCTCTTTATATAATTTGATACGACTTTTTTTCTGTATCTAACTATTTATATAGAAAGTAATAACTTAAGCTTGTAGTCTATGGAACATATTTTAAATTTACACTTTTTTATGGTCACTAATTCCGTAGTTAAAATTCGGTCCATTAACCTTAAGGTTATATATTGAACTTGAGACAATCACTTTGTGCTAATAATGTCAAAGGTTAAAGTTTGTCCCAAATATCTACCTCTCCCATACCCCTATTATCTCGGCACAAAAATGGGTGTTATTTTATTTTTGATTTCTATTTTTTCATGGATTTTTCCTATAATTGGCTGTGATAAACAATAATTTCTCTTAAGATAACCATTTGTTTTGACCCTTTACCTATCTCAAGCTTTGCATGGCAAACGACTAGTAACAATCACTAGCTAGATGGCCTCTACATCTCATTAGATGATCATTGCAACTCTTTTGAAGGAGGAAGGGGAAAACAAAAGAAAAACACAGAGGTTCAAAACACGAAAGGAGAGAGAGAGACGCAAGGCATATGAATTAACATATATCAAGAAAGGGCACCATGCGAGGACCTATAAATTGTGAAGACAAGTTATCGGATCATGAAGAAAACACACCAAGAATATGAACTTCCACTAACCCATCATAAGCAGTGATGGATATAGGAATACAGGCGAGGAAAATCATCCTCTAAACGATCTTTATTCTTAAAGTTTGAAAAGTCTTTCTTATTAGATTTATGAATACTCTCAAACTATATAGGTTTGCCACTAGACTTTTTTCATACGAGGCTAAATTCCTAAACCTGTCTCAAATCATCAACAAAGTGAGATGTATGAAAGCACAATGTACTCAAAATACCTTTTAAAAAAAATACCAAAATAGATTTCATTGATGAACATTTGAAACTAGCTATAACTATGGACTCATGCAAAGAAAACATCCCATGCATGATTCAGATTATGTCCAAAACCACAAAAATGTGGGGCAAAAAGCTTAATGTAGAAGAGTAAAAGCACCATCTAGTGAACTAGATAGTTTTGAGAACATTAAGAGGGAGAAAGCTATGGAAAAAATGAATGCTAATATACCTAATGGAAGAACATGAATGGTAATATACCTGATGATCCTTTCAACGTAATCTTTCAGAATGGTTTCCCAGTGTGGACTCATTGCAACAGTACCATCAACAACGAGGACCAACCGTTTCTCTGCCATGAATTTCTCTGAGAGCCTATTTGCTTTACTGAAATAGATTGATATAGAGTAGAGAGAGACTGGGTGTGAGGGCGTAAAGAGATAGAGTTTCGGTTTCGTTTGTATAAATGGACTTTTGTCGTTTTTGTAAGGAGTTATTCAAGCTGGGTTTGGCTATTTTTGGCCACATAATTGCTACATTAATCATCAATCACACTGAAAAAATAGCGGTTGGAGTTAAAGCCAATTTACAGCGATGATAAGTGTTCATCTATTCAAACGATACATTGCAGATTTTAATCTCGGACTAAATTAGCGATAATAGAGCCATAAATTTTTTTCTATTTTTTTTGTTTATCAAACAAGCACAATCTTTAATCCACGGGAAAAATATTATTGATAGAATTGACTGAAAAAGTTCTCAAAACACACAAGCACAATCTTTAACTCATACTACATAGATACAATCTACAAAAATTTCCAAACCACTAAAGGTTTCCATAACGGACCTACGTATATAGTTAAAGAAAGTCACTAAACAAAATAAAAAAAAATATGTCATTTGTATTTTCAGAAAATTTGCATGATTTAGACAGTTAATTACTCTGAAATGAAATATATTATTCATAGTATCCTAAATAATTAAGAATAAAAAATTTAAAAATTACTAATGTCACACTCTGATCCAGAGATAGAACATTATGTCCAAATCTGGTAGAGTGGGCCCCTCTCCCGGACACACACCTGTACCTTGTACATATAAATTGTCATCTTAAAAAAAATAGTAATTTAAACTGATTAGTTACAGCAGCATAAATTTACTCCCTTTATATTTCAACAATTCTTTTCATGAAATAATACCTTTACAACCGTAATTTAGAACAATGTATAGCTTCCCAATTACCAAATGTCCTCACAAGGCACGGAAAATCCACTTTCCTCTTATACCGCCTAGACTCAACAGTGGACATCCCCTTTCTCTTTATTACCTGAAAAACATACACTAAGGGAGGTAAGCACACACGCTTAGTGAGTGTATATAAGCAATCAACAACGATAGCAGATAATGCATAAACAATTATTATCTTCCCAATCAAGTAAACTGCATTTTAAATAGTTAGACATAAATTTCTTTGTCTCTTGAGCAATCTTACAATATGTCATTACCAGTTAGCAGCTCATTAGAGTTATATCAATACTTTTCACTCAATTGATCTTGCCTTGTAGACCAAATCCGCCATGCAGCTACATATTTGTCATTTTGACAATATCGGCCCCACCAGCCATATAACTTATTAAATGTATTATTCGACAATAAGGTTACTCATAATAATCATAGTAATCACAATCATGTTATGACCAACAAGACAAACCACACAACTATTTATTAACGACAAATAGCACAAGCCTTTAAGGCACCATCGTTCAACAAATCATTCATATTGCATTTACAGGTTCGTTCACCCAATCACATATCAACTCACTCAATGGTCTTCAACCATGTCAATAATATGATAGAGCTTATTTATAGTACCAATCACAAGCAATAAGCCACCTCATTACACAATCCATAACATATAAAGCACATTTAAACTAATCTCATGCACACACAAGAAATACACCCACCTCAAGTCTCAATGTCGTATAATCCCCGTCCTCGAATGAGATCTTAAGCATTCCTGTCGTAGGAATTGACACATCTGTTCCTACCACACATCATAATCACCACATATAAATACCTTCCACATATGCATTTAATCTTAATTATGCATACATAGCTATGTATTCATGCCCGTGTTAGCATATTCCTCAACTCCCTTCCAAATGGTGCACTCTTAACCACCCTAAACTTTACTCATCTTTTACCCGCTTTACTCACTTCAATTCTAGTTTGAATCCCCATTCCATGTATTTGTAAGCCATGAAACCCATAAGGAACTTATTTAAGATCCTTTAAGTACATTGATAAGGTTTTAGATCAATTGCAAAAGAGCCCAAAATATCACAACAAATTTGTCAAGATTGGCTCTGATAAACTGGTTGGTCGTTACCATTCAACCAGTTGAAATCCTTCCAAAACTCTGATCAACTGGTTCAACACATGCTTCAACCGGTTGATGTGCAACCAGTACTTTGTTCAACCGGTTGAACCTTTCTTCAACTGGTTGAACCCTGTTCCGAATTCTAGAGCTTGGTTCAAACTACATTTCACAAATATATTACGTAAGACTGTGTATTAGCACTAGTTGCTAGATCAAACGTACATATCTCAAGAAAACTCTTTGGTAGCCTGGTAAGTATGCAGACATACATTGGTAAATTCACAGTGAGGAAATTATTAAAATTGCCTTCATTTGTTAACTCAAAACTATCATGATCAAATAACAACTGAAAAATCAACAAAATCAAAAGTCTCTAACAACCCAGAACTACCACTAACTACATATAGTTGTGATCCATGTTCCTTATTTGTCTCTCTATAAGTTTCTCCTCGACAACTTTTCATATTCCTTCTTCGAAGATTGCAACAAACTCCCTAATACTTGATTTCAAAAATAAGGATCCCTTAAGTGCAAGAAGTTTCACACATTTTCTTGATTTGATCCAATATAATTCTATTGGACGATTTTGCTACTAACACGCTTTCATGCGATTTCAACCCACCTGCTTTATCATGGCTTTTCCAAATCATTACATTCCAACTTTTGACCTTTTATTATTGATTTCCAAACACGAGTGTTACATCTGAAGTTTGACATGGAAAACAAAGGAAGATATAAAGTTAGGATTTTGAATGAGGAAGAAGATTTGTAGGTTATTTTGGGAAGGTGTGTACAATATCTGTGAACTTTAAGATTAGTTTGTTTGCTAGGTGGCTAGGGTTACATGTTGAAATCAAGTATTAAACTGCTATTATGAGATTTAAGGTAGGGAAAGGGGATATATTAGGTCCATTGCAAGATAATAGAAGATAAGTAAGAAGAAGAGGTGTAACGCCCCAAAACACACCCTGGACGGCATTACATTCTAAAGCATTCATATCATGAGAGCACTAAAATAAAACATTCATAAATAAGACTTCATAAAAATCATTCATAACATTTACATCATTATCCCAAAAGAATATGCCATCTTTGGCCTTTACATTTCAAAAATCAACTAATGTAGCGCAGCAGAAATAACAAATGAAAAATAGACTTCACAAGGTTCAAAATGAATATCCTAGTCTAGAACAAAAGTAAGCGACATCTCTAGATGTCCCACTTGGGATCCAAGTATCCCTCTAGTGAAGCCTCTCCATGGCCCAGCTCATTAGCATCGAGCTCATCCTCTAGCACCAAATCTGAAAAATGTTCAACTGTAGGGGGTGAGCACGAAGCTCTGTAGAAAATCCTCCCAAACCCAAACAAGGTTTAGAAAAGTATATAAAACGGTAGGTCTCATTTCACAATTAACATATATAATATTTGAAGTAAAACCGGGACATTTAAGTAGATCTCAAGTTTAAGGAACAACAGTAATTGCATGATTAAGTGGAACCACTATACAGTTAACAAATCATATCCGAATATAATCCAGTCCACCATACACTGTTTCCACAAGTTCTCGCGGAATCCCATACTTCCCAAGACTCTTGTAGAAACCGTCTATGGTAGAATGAACAATGATCATTTCCAACTTTAAGCCATTTAGGAAGGGCGCCTTCCGATGCATTGTCCCATACCAATACACCGGCCAAGACGATCCAACCCATCATCCCATGTATATTGGTTCATCCCCGTACCATGTATGTTGATTGCTTCTCATGAATCTACCCAACAATTATACCTAGTCCACCAATCACAATCACAAACACTTTAGGAAAGGAGCGTCTACCATCCCAATGGCAGTGACGAGTCCCTTCCCAGGAAAAGTATATCATCCCTTGTTCGAACTCCAATGAACGATAGTGGTCGCATTACCACATGACAACCCACTACAAGTGTTAGGAAACCATATCCCCCCACTGGGATAGACTAACCTCTAACACTCTACGGTATCTCTCGAAGACAATCCAAGTCCATCACAACAACCATACAAATGAGGAAACCAAAATATTCTCAATTCACCCTCAATTCCAAATAAAGACAAAATTCACAATTTCTCATTTTACAAGCATATCTCAAAAATCCCCAAATTTATAATGTGACAATTTCAATAACCAACAAAGAAAAATACATGAGATCACAATAACATTATTTTTCTACCCAACACAAAGCACTAAGGTTTCAAAAATCCATCATAAAGAAAGCATTCAAGAAGGAAATACATCACTCTCAAAAAATGAGGGTTTTAAAACTAGAGAAGAGATTTCATGGGTATTAAACCCTAACTTTGTTCAAAACATGTAATCTTTGCTAAAAAGCCTAAGAGATGATGATTCCATAGCATATATATACCATTGATAGTCAAAACATACATATATAAATACCCTAGCCTCAATGTAAGTGAGTGAGAGAAAACCCCTACCTTTCTTCTTCCTATGTGTTCAAGAAAACTTGAAGTTTTGATCTTCTTCAAGGTGCAAATCATCCTTTGATCTTGTGTTTTCCCTTTCTTTCCTCATCTCTAAGTCTTCCTAGGGTTTGAAATGTTGAAATGGGACTAATGGAGATGTCCTTATGTATTTATAGTGGAAGAAATGACCTCCTGTGCGCGATTCTGAAGTTCAGAATTCGTAACTCACGTTCGAACGTCATTGGCGTTCGAACGTCACTAGTGCAAATTATTGATTCACGTTCGAACGTCACTTCGGCTTTCGAACGTTGGTTGCTCCCAGTACTTTTTCATTTCCATCAGAGCTCTGCGGACACCAAAGTACTGGGACTCCCTCGCGTTCGAACGTCGATTCATGTTCGAACGTCATCCCAGTTTCTGCTGAAACTTCCAGTGAAGTTTTGGCCTATTTAGAGATTGATTTGGAAAATTTTCGTGAAATACTCTTTTGTAGCCCTGAAAGCATGCTATCTACTGTCAAAATTTCAGAGCCAATGGACATTAGAATAAAAAGTTATGATCAAAATACAAGGAAGTGTCCAAAATCCTTTCTACCTAAGTTTTCTCTTAAATGTGTCTTTACTCAAAAATACTTCCTAACTTCCAATACACCTCATATTACCTCTCCCAAGGTTGTTCGACCTTCCGGATTCAATGGACACCTTATTTGGACCTAAAAATATTTAGAAATTCATCTAATCACCCTTTCCTAGTTTAAACGTCTTGGAAACTCCAACTTCCCAATCAATAAGCATCTCTAGCATTTCTCCTACTATTACAATCTATATAGTTCATTCTTACATCATTCCACATATCCACATTTTTACAACAATTATTTACTATATATCTATATACATATATATAAAAGAAAATGCGAGATGTTACAAGAGGAGTTGTAGACATTACACCTAACTTCTCAAAGACATGACCGTGGTTTGAATGCCATCATAAATCCAACATGGCTTTAGAAGTACTGCAAATTTACCTAAATTGGCATTGCACAATATATAGATGCTAATGTATTCTTAAATCTAGTAAGGTTTTGGACACCTTTATTTGGAAACCTGTTGATTTTTTTCTTCATGAATATATAATGTTAAAGTGATACATATGACAAGTAATTGGAAGGGAGAGAGAAACTACAAATTGATGGAAATCCTCGAGACAAATGAGCCTTGAAATTACAAGGAAACTAAAGAAGGGGAAGATAGAAAATGGAGATATAAGGGGGCCTTGAATTCTTTAGGAGAGAGAATAGAAAGGAAGATTAGAAAGATAAGAAGCCTCTAGTACTCCAAGTCAAATTATTTAGCCTCTTCGTATTGCACATTTAAAGGCTTAGTTATCACATTCTTCAAAAACTTTAGAATCTATTGAAAGTACAAAAATGCCCTTGCCCTCCATGAAACTTGATGTACTTTTTTAATATACATAATATTAGAGTTTACTTATAATGACTTATTACCCTTTATTTCTTTTGTTTTGTTTAAAAATGATTGCATCAAAACCTCCTTGTTGGAGAAAACTCATTCTCAAGTTTGTTGTTAACAGGTACACATCATCAAGATGTCATCAAGAAACTTGATTTTTAAACATTGTTCGATGCACCCTAAGATTTGTTGTTTGCTTCAAATATGCTTCAAAATGGCTGCAATTTCAAAATTTATGCGAATTATGAGACTTATTTTTGAAATTTTCTGCAATCTGGGGCTATAGTGGTATTTCAAAAAATTCTGGGGTTATTATGGAATATTTGGAAAGCAATGGGGCTTTCCGTAATTTCAAAATTATTTCGGATTTGGGCTGTATGGATCTGGGTTTTTTTCTAGTGAAAGCATGGGTCGGAGGGAAGCTCATACCCAACAGCTACACGGAGCTTCTCTCCTTCAGATTCCCTCTGGTTCTTCGCATCAACTCCTTACACACGAACAGAACGGCGGCATAAGATGGGTTGCCGTCGACTATAAACGTCGCTGAATCCTTCTTCTTCGTCGTTAGTGCTCTGCTCTGGTTTGATTTTTTTTTGTTTGATCTCTTGTGTGGGTTCGAAGTTGTGATTGGCTTTATTCTTCTTCACGATGCCGCTGGTTTTTGTATCTCACTGTATGTTGTTCTGCATTTGGGAAGACTGAAAAATGAGACATTTACATTATTCAATTTTCTATTTCAATTTATCACATTTTTCTCCTCATTTTTACTTATTTTGATTGAATTTGTTTTACTTCCGATGTTCATAACTGGTGTTGCATTCTTCATGTAGGGACGATCCTGGTGAAGAATTGGGATATTAACTCGAACACAACATGGTCTCAGAAACCCTACGCATGAGCCGTTTAACAAATGGAGAGTCTGAGAATAATCTTCACAGTCAAAGGGACCAAAATGGTGTAGATTCTGGGGCAGTACTAGAAATGCCTACCAGACATGCATCAGACAGTGTCCACGGGAACATGCAGCCTGATGTAATATCTGTAAGCAGAAGATGTGTATGTGTAATTTCAATATTGTTCCGGAACAGTGATTGCATGCTTAAGAATTCGTGATTATCTGTGTCCAATGTGATTTACCTGCAGAAGAAGGCAAGGCGGCAGAAAGACATGACTTTAGAAGATATGTACAATAATCAAGATGGTTTCGACAATGACGATGATGATGACAGTGATTGGGAGCCTTTACGAAATCATCTTGCTGTGGTGAAGTGGTATTGTGTCAACTGTACAATGGTTAACGTTGAAGGTGTTGTCCATTGCGATGTATGGTCACATCATTATATGCTTTCTTGATGTTAATATTAGCCATATGTCGTTTGGATATTTTTTCCCCTCCAAGTTTTGCTGAATTATACATTTTAGGAAACGGTTTCCAGAATCCTGACTGGATCCGAACAAATTTTTTGATGGACATGCATGCTTGTCCATGGATAATATGTTGCATCTTGCTCTATGCAGGTTTGTGGAGAGCATAAAGAATCTGGAATTCTTAGGCATGGGTTTTTCGCATCTCCCTTTTCACAAGAAGCAGGTCTTACTCAAAATGAGTCGGAAATAATTGAAAGATCTAAAGGTGGTCGGACATAGTTAACTTCTTGACTGCTTCATATTGCTTAGTTCATTGGCATTGATGTGGGAAGTTTGTTAAGAAATCTTTGGTGTGTGGCTTTATTCGATTCTGAATAAAAGATATAAAATCTGGTAATGTTGGTCTTTTGGGAAGAAACCTAGTCAAGTCTATTTATTTCTTTTATATGGTCACTCATATTAGTCAAGTCTAGTTATTGCTTCTTCATTTCAAGAATAGGTATGCAAATAAAATTTCACACTGTTTTTTTGTTGTTTGTATTATTTAAAAGGGTTAAGTACGAAATACCCCCTCGAGCTTTGAGTCTCGTTTTAATCAGCTCCCTTAGGTTTTAATTTCAACTATTTGTCCCCTTCAAGGTTCAAATAGATTAAAGTAACTGATGAATTAGACAGAAACTTTAAAATTACTTTTGTACCCTTAGCCTTTACGGATCTCCATTTTCTTTCCCTTCTCTTTGCCCAATTGAGCCAAAAGCTCCAACGCCACCAGCCACAAACCACCACCACCCACCCACCTAGCCACAATCACCCAACCACCAACCACCTAGCCACTATCATCTAGCCACCAAACACCAACTACCCACCAACCATATGGAAAAGTTAAAATGAGGAGAGAAGAGGCCACCAAAAATTCACCACCACAACCAAATCAAACCATCATCACCACTGTAAATACTCCACTTCAACCATCGCCAAAACTTTGACTCCATGTATTCAACACCGAATAGAGCTCCATTTTTGCCCAAACTCCCTTTTGTTTTCATTGGTGTAAATAGATTTGTGCCCTACCTTTGATTCAATGGGAATGCTTATGGTGTATGGTGGCTACTGGTCGTTTTTGTTTGTGTGTGTGGCCGCCCGGGGGGGGGGGGGGGGGGGGGGGGTCACGGTGAAGTAGCAACAACAGGATGGTGTGGGATTTAGATGGGCTTGTGGTGGTGGGATGAAAGTCATTGCAGGTCGTGGAGGATCACCGTGGTGGGATGACGTGAAGATTGTTGCTCAACGGTGAAAGCTGATAGGGTTTGTTGGTTGAAGGCTGTGGGGGTGGTGGTAGGGATTGCTTCTTAGGGCGCAGAGGGGAGGGGATTCGAAGACTTCAATAAATGAATGGGGTGGGGGTTGTCGTTGCTGGTAAGGGAGGGGTGGGAGATTCAGGGGCTGCTCACTAAACGTGGGTGGGGATGAATTTTTTTTTTTTTTTTTTCTTTTTGAACTGGTGGGATATTTGTTTATGGAGGAGAGGGTATATTTGTCTTTTAGTGTAAATATAAGAGCACACATGATATCCATTTGTTTAACTTTTGTCACTTTTGATGGTAAGAAGAATTAACGGTGATGGGCTAATTAAGGCAATGCTCAAAGTACGAGGGGTAAATTGTTGAAATTAAAACGTGAGGGAGTTGATTGAAATGAGACCCATAGTTCGAGGGGGCATTTTGCAATTAACCCTAATTAAAAATTATGTCTTTGTATGCATGTATGTATATGCCTTTAGTTTTTGTGCGAGGTCTCACTCACATCCTGCGAAAATTTTAAGGTTTCAATAACTTGGGCCTTCTTGTAATTTTCCAATTTGGATAAAATTTATGGCATATGTGGAAAGTGAGGGGGTTATATGAGAGTTTTCAGGAAATAGCCTGGCCTAGATTATCCCATGGATAAATGTGTTTTTTAACCAGCTCATAAGTATATTTTCAAAATTCTAAAATAGTGAAAAATGTGACAAGGCCATAAGGTTAGTGTGTTAAATTGTGTCTAGATTTGTTCAACATGTGAAGCTTGTGGTTACCAGGAAAAAAATAAAATATACTTACATGGTCGGTTGAGGATTTGCTTTGTTAATTAGTTTAGCGAGGCACCTTGTATCGGCTTGACCTGGCCACCATGAAAGGGAGTGGATTTATAGAGAAATTTTATATTGAAATTCTTACCCTTGAGTTGGTTTAAGAATATGACACTAGGATTAATATCTTTTATGACTTAATTTGATGATCAAAAGAAGTTAGCAAGAAAGTTGCATTAATTCATAGAAACAGCTGACAGAGTAGGTCCATTATGCCTAACATGTTGTGCATGGAATTAGAAGAATACTACTTCATACAATGGTTAGGATTACTGAGACGAAAGTAGTATCATGTGCCTTAGACAATCACTTTCTATGCTTGTGGATAGGGGTACTAACGGACTGAACCAAGCCAAAAACTTAACTGCACAAGCTCCGATCGTCTACTCTTGACCAATATGTGGCTCGTACGCGTTACGAGGCTTAAAAAAATGGTTGAAGTTGTCTTAGTAAAATCTTGACTAACCTCGGGTTTGACTCTCCTCACCTTGAGGCTTACACCTGCTGAGTCATTGGCCCCATATGCAAAAGGTGAACAAAGCTTTTTGCAAAACTTCTCTTTGTAAGCAGCCTACCACAACTTGCTGCTGAAGTTATTTGAATGTGGAATTGAAGTCCCTATTTATGTAGCGCCACTTGCCAGACTTTGTTGTGAAGTTTTTGATATTGAATGCGGTGGAGGGTTTTGTTGTGGTTAGAGATAGGGTGGTAATGTCTCACTTCCAATATGCAGATGATACAATTTTTTTTTCCTTAAGGGATGAAGAAGAATTTTTAAATCTTAAAAAAATTGTGGATGTCTTTGGGTAATGTCAGGACTTATGGTGAACATGATTGAAAATCTGATAGTGGGAATTAATGCTAGTCAAGATAAGATTGTTAGGATTTCTGGGATGTTCTATAGGTGGGTGGCCTTTGAAATATTTAGGGCTTCCCTTAGGTGGTAACCCTCTTTCTTTGGGTTTTGGGATCCGGTTGTTTAGAAAATTGGTAAAAGGCTAGATGGTTGGAAAAAATCCATTATATCTGGAGGGAGGAGATTTACTTTGGTATGTTTTCTCTAGCATTCCTATTTATTTCTCGTCTCTTTTCAAAATGCCTGGTTATGGTGGAGAGAAAGATTGAAGAGTAAGGTAGTGGTGACGGAAGAAAAAAATCATTTAATTAGATGGGATATTGTGTTGAGACCTAGAGTTAAGGGTGGGCTTGCGGTGGGTAATTTGAAAGCTAGAAATAAAGCTCTTGTTGGAAAATGGATTTGGAAGTTTCCGTTGGAACAAAACTCATTGTGACATTTGGTTACTAGATGTATGGTTTGCAGGTTAATGAATGAGATGCTAATGGGATTGGAAGAGATAGTTTTCGGAACCCATGGAAATTCATTTCCCAAGGATTACCTTCCTTTTCTCAAAGAGTTAGATTTATTGTGGGTAATGGGGACATTTGTGGATTGAGAGTCATCCTTATCTTGTTTATTTCCTCACCTTTATAGCCTTTCAAGTTATCATCATGTTCCTCGGCTTTATAGCCTTTCAAGTTATCATCATGTTCGTATTGCATCAATGGTCAGGTCTTTTTCAAATCCAGTATCGTGGGACTTTGGTTTTTGTAGGAGTCTTAATGATGGGGAAATGTTGGAATTGGTCTCACTTCTTTCTTTGCTTAATAATGTAAATTTATATCAAGAATTAATTGACAAAAGAAGTTGGATCATTGATTCAACGAGCTTATTCTCCAGCAAATCCTACTTTGATTCCTTGGTTGATGATACCAATCTCCCAATTTTGTATCCATCTTTGAAGATATGAAAGGCTAAGGTGCCTTTGAAAGTGCAAATTTGTGCATGGATTATAGGTCATGGGAAGATCAACACTAATGATTTGCTTCAAAAAAGAAGATCTCAAACATGACTCTACTCTCAATGGTGTGTTATGTGCAAGAAGGATTGCGAGAATGTGAACCATTTGTTTTTGCATTGTCCAATTGTGTTGGCCTTATGGAATAAATTGTTTGAAGTGGCGGGGTTTTCTTGGGTGATTCCAAATTCAATTTCAACAATGTTGTGTGTGGATTATAAAGGATTTGGAAGGGAAAGTAAAGGAAGTACTATTTGAGAATGTGCTTTCTTTGCAATTATTTGGGTAATTTAGTTGGAGATAAATTCAAGAATCTTTGAAGATAAATATGAAGAGTTTGATAGGTTTTGGAATCGAATTCTCATTTTAGCAACTTTTTGTTTGCCAATTCCAAAGGAATTTGCAAGTACACCGTTTTTTGGAATCTTGGCGAATTGGAAGGCGGCTTGTGATTGATTTGTTTGTTATCTTTGTTTTTCCTTTCTTATGTACTGCATTCTGATGGTTTGTATTTTGGCCTGACTACTTGTCCATCCCTGTTTTACATCTTTTTTCTTTTAATAAAATGGTGTCTTCTATCCAAAAAAAAAACTGTTCCCACCTAATGGTCTTTGTTCTTACTTTGTGTTTCTTCTCTTTTGTTATTGGAAATACATTTTATTCATATATTCTACATATTAGTAGATATAGTTATAAATGAGCTTGATTTGTCTATGTGCCTGACGAGGTGAATAAGATATTGTTCAAGCTCGACTTGTTAATTAAACGATCTTTAAAATTGGGCTCGACCTCGATTCATTTTGTAAATGATTGAGCTTGAATGATCTCTGATACGAGCTGTTCCCGAGTTGACAACTCGGTTCATTTGCAGCTCTACCTTTGGAATGATGAACTTTCTTCGAACAAGTTTATTGTCATTTGTTAATCGAAAAATTAAGTCTTCTCTAAGAATTCTAGAAATGCACACTAAACTCACACACACATACTGTCTAGAAATGTCTGGATGCGTGGAAAACTTTTGATTAACTATCTTGCCTTTGAGAAATAGACAAAGACAACACTATGCTTAGAATAAACACCCTTTAATATATCAATCTTATCTAACTACCTTAATTTATACACAAACACCCTTTAATAACTCCATTTATAGTATGTCACCCTTTAGTAACTTCATTTAATACACAAATACTATTCCATAAATCCACTGATTATAAATCTCCTCGAAATACTCCAAAATCCCACACCTGTGACTTCTTCCTTCTGGCAAAAGTTTATTACTTTTTTCTTCTTTCTTCCCTTTCATAAATTCATTATTCATAAATAGCACCAGTGACTATAAAGTCGAAAAATAGCAAATAGATCTGATGTTAATTAAATTACAGGTTTTCTATTGGCTACTGATATCCGTTACCAATGGGAACTTATTTCATGTCTTCCATCTTGCTTCGTTCGCAAAGAAGCCAATACTAGTATTCAAGCATTTTCAGTTCCCAGCCTTGACAATTGGTTTTTTTTTTTTTTTTTTGTGTTGAGGTTTATCCTACTCGTTTCTCCAGTTTATTTAAGTAGTGGCACATGCATGCTTTGTTTTGTGCACTTAAATGTTCTAGACTAGAAAATACTGTGAACGAAGGAAAATGTTACTTGCAGAATGTAAGTCTCTTTTGAGCCCCATATGCATATCCAAATTGGTTGCCCTGCTGACAAGATAAGCTAATAGGGTTCAGTGATGAGTACTTTACAGAATACTTCCCTTCATAATATTTATATACTTTAAGTTGCCGTTACGATTTTTGGTCCTTATTACCAGTCCTTGTTTTCAATTACACCACGATCTTGAATTTATGGTCTACCATGCTTTTTCCTAAAGACTAAAGGATGTTTAAATTCTTTCTCTTCTATGCCAACAAAACTTCTTTATATCTTCTCTACCTCCTCAAGCAAAAAAAGGAAATAATTTGAGAAGGAATTTTTTTTTAATCTTGTCAGTTCTTTAAATAAGTGGTTAATCTGGTCACATTAATGTGGCAAGTGAAGTAGACAAGCCTAGGTGAGAGCCTCTTCATAACAAGGCAATGAGTTCCTAACCAGTTGGGTTTCCCCAGCAGATAATCTTTATTGTATTTTCCCAGATTGACTTGGATATCATTGGAGCATCTAGAGAGAGCTTTTATTATGCCTGTGCCCTTATTTATATCCTTGGTGTATAGATTGTTTCCTATTTTTGAGATAATCATGACACCTGTCTCTTCTTGGGCCTCGTAGTATGAACTAAAGACCCATTCAGATAATTGTGGTCTGTTGCGACATTATCCCCTTTCACATTCGTCATGTTTACTCACAGAAGAGGAATGTTGGGCTTATTGTTCAGAGGGACTTGCTTTGCATTGTTCTCATTCAAGTGTGTTTATTTCAGTAATCGTATGTAACAGATGACCAGTGTCACCTTGTTATATTGATTACCATTTCATATTTTACACACATACATAGAAATAAATGAACTATTGGTTGTGGAAGTTAGTTTTTTGCCAAGAATTCTAGCTCCCTTTCAACTTTGTAAGGACAGAAATTTAGGTTATCACGCATTGAGTTGGAAATAGGAAATTGAACTAGAGCCGCATGTGAGTACTAAACTCATGACAAGCGCTTCAAAAGTTTAAAAATTGTTTTTTGCCCTGTAAAAAAGGAAAAAAAATATCTTTTATCTTACCCATAATTATAGAATTAAAAATTTTGCATGATTGGTTTTTTTTTGGTGGTGCATGCGAGTTGGAAGGATATAATTCGTATTGTTGATGTCAATCTTTTTGCATTTTCAAATCATTATTGGTCACATGTATTTTCAAATCATTATTTGTCATGTATATTTTCATAGCTTATGACTATACAAATATTGTAGGTTTTTTTGTAACCTTTTGTTTGGATATGTGATCTATTAAGGAAGCAAAGAGCATCATTAGTTAGATTACTAGGGAGCTTGGACTGGAGATATTTAAAATAACCCTGCATCTTTGCTTTGTTCCCATAATGTTAAGCAAGAGCAAAAATTTCTTTGGTGTCTTTGGCTAGAGCAGAAAGCAAGAATTTTCTATTCCTTTAGAGTTAGACCGGAAAACAGTTGGTTTGAATCTTAGATTCGTTTTGGCATAGGTCTAGTGGTAGAATGAAGTGCGATTAGGTCTTGCAGAAGGAATTTGAGACCAAGGAACAACACATGGAGAAAGGAACTTTTTCTTGGTACTCTATTTGCCAGCTTGAAAGAATCGGATTTTTTGCATTTTCTGTAACCACAAAACTTAGGAAAACAATCACTTTCATAAATTGGCTAAGTAACCTTTTGCAAGTACCTGAGTAATGACCTTTTGCATGCACATTGGCTGTACCCTCTTGGCATTGTTACTAGATTCTTTCATTTACGAAAGTAGAAGAAAGAAGAAAAAAGATGACCTTTATGAATGTTTTGTATGTGTTAAGTTCTTGTGGTTGGTGTCAAAGTTTTTGAATATTGCTTCTAGCAGGGATCACATGACATACATTTTTCCATCCTATAGTGTCAGCATTGGTGGACATTATGTGTGAAATAGTTCCGTGTAATTTTTATATTTTGACACTTTTTTCACTTTCATTGTACCCTTTTTTTTTGTTAATGTAGATTCATGTTCGAGAAATTTAGCATCAGACAATTCAACTGCAATAGGTTTTGATGAGAGAATGTTGCTTCATGCAGAAGTATGCTACTACTATCCTACTATTTTTCCCACTGAACTTCTAATGCATTGCCTTTTGGTTTTAGTACAGCATATATTTATTTTATGTATTGCTGCAGTATTTTAAGTTGCAAATGTTCTTGTGCTTTACTTTGTTAAATATATATATATATATATGTATATATATTTTTTGGTAAATTGGGAAATTCATTAATAATAGTAGTCTCAATGAAAAAGACGGGGTGATTATTCCCCCTTGCATCTGCAGTCAACAAAAGAGAAACAAAAGGTGGTGGGAAACTGTGAGAGATAAAAACGTCATCTATGATTGAATATGTACAAATCCTTCTTTGTTTCTTTGATGGAAGAAATTTCTTATCCTATCTTTTTGGAAGGCTAAAGTGCCTATTAAGGTGCAAGTTTTTGCTTGGGCTGTTGCACATGGAAAGATTAATACCAATGATATGCTTAAGAAAAGAAGACCTAATAGTTGTTTTTCCCCATAGGGTGGGTGATGTCTAAGGGTGATGTGGAGAGTATTGATCATCTATTCCTTTATTGTTTTATTGCTTTGTCTTTGTGGTTTAAGCTGTTTAGTTTGGCTGTGTCACACCCCAACCCGGAGATGGTACTTTTTGTCTAATTCCGATAGAGTGGACTCCATTTCCCTAAACATAACTTGTATCCTATACATTTTGTTTATGTTTCAATATACTAACATCAACTAGGTGCGTCAAGTAGTATTTAGTTTTCCAACATCCCTACATTATTGATTACAAATCTTACCATCGAACTCATGATTTACAGAGTCTTTAACCTTACATTATTATAGGACTCAAAACTATACAACTTATACAACCAACTCCAAAGTTTGTTTCTTTCCTTAACCGCCTAGTCTTAGTAGTGGACATCCCTTCATTCTGGATTACCTGAAAATTACAAACTATGAGGGAGTGAGCACACACGCTCAGTGAGTATATGAAATCATCTAACAATTAACAACAATAATATGTAGTACATAAAACAATAATCATCTTACCGAAATAACTGAACAGTTGTATAAGCCATTACACAAAAACTTTCATATGTCTCTAGAGGCCATCCCATAATACATCAATTCATCGTAGTAATCAATAGGATTATATATATTCGCCACTCACTCAGGCTATGTCTGCCTTTTAGGCAACACTTGCCACACAAGCAATATCTGTCACACCACACAGGCTACATAATTGTCATTAAAATAATATCTGCCACGTAGGCTATACAACTGTCATTAAAGCAATATTTGCTAATAAGGCCACTTAACATAACCACAACACTAAACTTATCACAATGTTGTTATCACTAAATAATTATTCATACAATTATTCATTACTAGCAAATAACATTAGCTTTTAAGGCTATCTCCATTAGACAGATTACATGACATAACTGTATTGTATTCATAATACCCTCTACTCACATACATTCATATATCAATAAACTCAACGTTCTATTGCTATTATCAATGATATGATATAGCACACACAGTATTAATCATAAGCAATAAATTACACCATCACTCATTTTAAGCATATTTATGCTAATTCAAGCACACACAACTTGTGTGTAATACACCCACCTCAGATTCAGCTGTCGTACAAATCCAGTCCCCAAATGAGACTTTTGATGTAGGGGTCAACGCCTCCATTCCTACCACACACCATAATAAATTCCATATAAATATCCCAACATTTACATTTTATATCAACCATGCATGTATGGATATATACTCATACTCATGTTAACATATTCTCAAATTCCTTCCCAAGTGGTGTATGTTAACATTTCAAATCATGACTTATCAATTATCCACTTTCCTTACTTTAATTCTCGATTTAATCTTCAATTCATGTAGTTGTAATTAACTAAACCCATAAAGAACTTATTTGAGTTCAATTGAATGCCCCAACAAGTTTTTAGAATAGTCAGATCGGACCCCGAAACACCAGCAACAAAACAGCCCAAAACAGTGCCTGATGAACCGGTACAAGTCCAACCGGTTCATTGTTGTTCAACCAGTTCAACCCAAAGCAAGATGCTGTTCAACCGGTTCAGCACATGTTCAACCGGTTCATCCTTGAACCGAAGTTTGAAATTCAGTTCAAACTCCTACCTCAACCCTTCTCTCCTTCCCCAATCACTTCCTAACCATCACCCGCACTACCATTAACCTTTTAGAAGCTTAAAAACATACTAGTTAAAAGGGAGTAACATACCTTCGATGTGACCTGATTTTCTCCGAAATCCACCAGAATCACCAAGAACAAGGGACTCAAAGTTCCTAAATCTTCATCCCAACTCAAGAACTTGGTATATCCAAGAATTATGAAGCTAAATAGTGAAAAGAGTCTACTTTGATTTCCATGGACAAAAAGAAAATTCCTCATCCGTCACCGTTTTGAGACCGAAAATTCTTCTATCTCAAAATCCATTAAAATCCATTCTCTTCAATCAGTTCTAACCAAAAACAACTCCCCAACCTTTTATACAACCCAAGACCTCTCCTGGCACCCTCCTCATGCGCCGGGTGTAAAGATTGACTCACTCAAGTCTTAATTTACACCAAGTCTCCCCCTAGTTTCCTTTACTCTTAAAATTAACACTTAAGGGCCTGTTTGGTTTGCGTTTCAAAAAATAGTATTCGAAAACAGTTTTTTAGAAGAGTTTTAAGAAAGTGTTTTTAAAAATTTTTAGATTACAAAACCTGTTTGATTGTATATTTTTAAAAATAGTTTTAAAGAACAAAAATTATAAAAATTTGTTTGGACAATAATTTCCATCTCCTCTCTCTGTCTCTCTCTTTCACCGTGCATCAAGACCCACTGTGCATCTCTTTACCGAAACCCACAAAGCACAGTGAACAACCACCACCAAAGCACAGTGAACCACCGAACCCAAAACCACCACCAAAACCCACAACCACCACCAAAACCCACAACCACCACCAAAACCCAGACTCACCACCGAACCCATAGCCACCACCCGAAACCCACAACCACCATCGAAGACAACAACACAATTGTTGGTTAACAACCACAACAAATAGAGATAGAGAGACACAGACGCAGACGCTCAGTGAGGCAGAGAAGAAGAATGAACAGACAGAGAGAGAGAGGTGGAGAAGAAGAATGAACATACAGAGAGGGAGCTCAGTGAGACGGTTTTGGAGAATGAAACAGTCTCTTTTTTGTCTCCAATGAAACTCGAAGGGGAGACCTCATTAATTTGGAGATAGGTTGTTTTCCTTATTTTTATTTTGCATTAGAAAACAATGAAAACATCATTTTGTTGTTCTCTAAAATCATATCTCAATTCTCAAAATTTTCAAAAAATTAGAGAACAAAAAAGCTAAACAAACAAGTTTTGGGTGTTTTTGAAATTTTGATAACAAAAAACAGTTTTTGGAAACCTAACCAAACACACCCTAAGTTTCTTGACTCATAGTAAATTATTTCCAGATGTCTTACCATCTATCAATTCAACCCTTAGAAATCATTAATACATTTCATATCTTTATTTCCTTAATTTCACTAATTGTAATTTAACCACGACTAATATTATAAATTATGCTTTAACCCCAATATTATATAAAATGCCCTAAAATACATATTCAGGTCTCACTGGCTAAGTTGATTTGGTCCCAAATCATCTACGTCGTTGTTTGTTGAAGAATTGAATGGATTCGGAAGGCATGCTAAAGGATTAACATTGTGAAAATGTGTGACACTTGCTATTTTTTGGGTCATATTGACAGAAAGAAATTCTAGAATTTTTGAAGATCGAAGTTAAATGTTAGAAGGGCTATGGAACCATATTCATTTTCTCGCTTCATTTTGGGCTTCAGTGTCTAAGGATTTTAAAGATACTCCACTTTTTGCTATTTTGGCGGATTGGAGTGCATCATGTGATTTAGAGCTCTGGTTTTTGTTTTCTTTTTTTCTTCTGTTGTTTTTGTTCATGGTTGGATTTCTTGTTCACCCTCTTTGATATATCCATATTTTATATATATCTAAGTTATGTTCCCTATAAAAAAAAAAGGGGGTAAATTACATCTACCTGCCTTGAGGTTTGGTCAAATAACAATTAAACCTCCTCTTGTATGGAAAATAACACTGACCTACCCTGTCAGTAACGTCCGTTGCTTTTACAGAAATAAGAAAGTGACTATAATGCCCTAGATCCAAAAAATTCTCTACTTTTTAACCTTTATTATATTCAATCATACCATGTCATGTCATGCCACAATAAAATACAAAATATAAATGAAAAAATCTTACTAAATTACTGAAATTGATTTTCCAAAGGAAACATAATATAATTTATTCTATTAATGAAATAAATTTTATACCAAAAGTCAGATCAAATCTAATCAATTTATAATTGAGTTAAATTTATCTTCAAGTTCAAAATCAAATCTAATTAATTTTGTTAGTTAAGTTAATTTTGTCCTTAAACCCATACAAAGTCTAATTGATTCTGTTAATTAAATTATATTTATCTCAAATGCAGATTAAATCTAATCAATTCAATTAATTAAGCTAAATTTACCTCAAAATTCAAATCAATTCCATTAATATAGTTACTTTTGTATGCAAAATTCAAACTTTAATTTAGAAACAAATAATATTAGGTGTTTGTTTGGAAACTAATAATATTATTAATATGAATACGAGGCAATACGTTTAGTTTGTCTACAATCTAAATAAGGGTAATGTTGATATTTACAAAAATTGCGTTGCTTTCATCATCAAATTATAGATGTCCCTCTAACAGCCTATTAACGGTTGGGAGAATCTATTACAGACAACCATAGTAAAAGGGAGATCGATGTTATTTCTCATACAAGAGGGGGTCTAGTTGTTATTTGACTAAACCTTGGGAGAGGTGGATGTAATTTACCCAAAAAAATTTTTTAGGAGTTGTTATTAGCTGCTTCTATGTTTCTGACTTTTCTCTTTGCTGGAGTAGGCTGAAATGAAGTCTCACCCTCATCCAGAAAGACCAGATCGTCTTCGAGCAATTGCTGCTAGCCTTGCAACGGCAGGTGTGCTTATTGACTTTTGTTCCCTTCTACTTGTAAATTTACAGAGGATGGGGCTTTAAATTGTGTTCCCTCCAAAACCCCCCAGCCCTCAGGCATCAGAACAAATTATTCATTGGACTGCCTCTAGTTGCATGTGAATTTTGTATTTTTTTTAATGATATTCGACAAAGGATTGAGAAGAAATTTGTATTACTTCAAAACTTGCAGGTATATTTCCTGGGAGATGCTGTCCAATCTCAGCAAGAGAAATCACTCGAGAAGAACTTCAGATGGTAAGGAACTGTCCATTATCTTGAAGGCCTACGAGGACATACTACATGTTTCATGCAAATTACCTGAGTGTGATATATTGGGGGTTGGATAGCTGAGAATATTTGACAAAATTCATGTGTATGATGCTACGGTGATATACTGGGGAGTGCGTGTAGGATGTCTGTGGTGATAAATTTGAGTCGATCTTTGTGAGAAGTATGTATGCTGGCATTGTGAATGATGGTTGGCCGTTGTTTGCCATTTTGGCTAGCAAAGGTTGTAATGGAGATGCAGTAGTTTATTTAGTTTTGAAACATGTTGTAGCCACCTCCCAAATAATTGATGTTTCATGTTGGACTTTTTCAGGTCCACTCTTCGGAGAATATTGAAGATGTAGAACTTACAAGCCGCATTTTTGCTAGGTGTGTTAAGTTAGATGTCATTATTTCCTTCTTTCAGTTTCTTTTCTATTTTCATGGCTTCTAATGTCTTTCTAGTTTCGTCATCTCTCTGTTTGTGTGTTTGTGGATGTATGGATGGTTGGGGGTGTAAGGTCCATGCTTGCAATTTGTGCATGTGCTATTGTGATTGATCTAGTCCTTTTAATGAACAGTTATTTTACTCCTGATACATACGCAAATGAACATTCAGCATGTGCTGCGAGGCTTGCGGCAGGTTTATGTGCTGATCTTGCTTCAGCAATTTGCACTGGACGTGCCAAGAATGGTTTTGCTCTGGTAAGAAATACTTAAAATCTTGTTATATGGCGTGTTTTCAAAAATGACAATCAACTCCTATAAGAATGTACTCTCTCTGTCTCTCCTCGTCTCCCCTCTCTATTTCTCTCTCCGATGAGTCAGGTTCGGCCTCCCGGTCATCATGCTGGTGTAAAACAGGCCATGGGGTTCTGCCTCCACAACAATGCAGCAGTTGCTGCATCAGCAGCTTTAGTAGCGGGGGCTAAGAAAGTGTTAATTGTTGATTGGGTAATGGCAATAACTCCTTTCCTTCAACTTCTCATTTTACTGCCAGTAGCTTTATTTCATGTGGAGGTGGAAATGCAATGATTTTAAATTTGGAACACTCTGTCCCCACATCTCTTGCAGGATGTGCATCATGGAAATGGAACACAAGAAATTTTTGAGCAGAGCAAACCGGTGAGCATTATGGTAGTTATTATTGGATTTTGCATTTATTTAATGCTTTTGCACATTGATCTGTGTGACTTAATATGCTCTATCATACTTACTTTAAAAGAAAGAAAAAGGCTTTATATGCTTAAGGAATGCTTGACTACCCAATTTTTTGGTGGGACTAAATACATTCTTACTATTAGAATTTTTCTCAATTGAAAGTAAAAAACCCATTTGAAAATATCTAATGGTGAGCAATAGTTGTTTTTCTCATAATAACCCATAGGTTTGCAACTACAAATTATCTTCAAAGAATCCATGTGCCACGTAGTTTTTGGTGTATTTTTTGATGGGTTGGTGGGGGCAAGAATTCTTACCCATTGTGGATTTGTGCATTTTTGGCAAAAAAAAAAAAGAACTAGAGCTATTTGAACAGCATGAGTAACTTTGACTAGTAGCTAGTGAGAACTTTGACTTGTACTTCTCACCAGCTACTGGATAAGCAGTCAAAGAAGCTTCTGCTACTAGAACTTAAATAAACAGAATTTTGTTTCAATTCAATGCATCCGGCTAAAGAGGAAGAGGATCATTCTTTTGTGAAAGTTTCCCACTAACAGTCTGACCAAGATTTTGGGTGGTGTGGATAGAGAGAAATTGCAGAATCCTTGAAGGTAAGGAGGAGAAAATGGAGTTGTTATGGGGGAGAGTGAAGTTTTTGGCATCTCTTTGGTCACAGTGATATCTAATGAGTTTCATGACACTCCTTCATTTGTTCTTCTACACAATTGGAAAGCCTTTTGCAATTGATCATATTTCTCGTTTACTTCAAATTTTTGGCACATTTCTTGATGTACATTTGCTTTTATATATAATAAAATAAAATGAATTTTTTTTTTTATAAAAAATGTGTTACGTAGTTTGAGCATTTGCATTATTGTCATCATCAATTTGCAATTTGCATTTTACACATTTTATGCCAGCGATTGTTCTGTAACAGGACCCTTCCCCGTTGTTCTAATGATTCTTGTTGTTTAATGATGGTTGAACCTATTTGTAGGTCTTGTATATATCCTTGCACAGACATGAGGGTGGAAAGTTTTATCCTGGTACTGGAGCTGCTGATGAGGTACTTGCTTGATTCTCCCCCCCCCCCCCCCCCCTCTCTCTCTCTCTCTCTGAGCTTATGTTGCGATCTGCCAGATTTTTTTTTAAAATTTCTTTTCGTTGCCTGCATATGGGTGCACATTACAGTTTTATGAAGAAATACTGTATGAATGGGGTGTCCGCAGTAATGCTCTTAGGTTTTTGAATGGACTGATTTCAAGATGTTCTTTATGCTCATGACCAGGTGTTGAAATGGTGTCATATGGCTTTTAGGAGTCCCATGATGAATAAAGTCTCATCGCTTGTTTTCTCGATTAATTGTTCAATCATGTTCGATTATTTTTGTTGGTAGAATGTCCTTTTTTGTATTAGGTTGGACATGATGGAGTGTTTGTGCAAGGCCTTTCAAAACGATATACCAACTTTATTGCCATTTGGTTGAGTCGGATACTTTTCTTGGTATTGCATTGTTCGTTTCCTTGCTTCCTTGCCCTATTTTTGTTCTCCATGTGACAAGCCCATTTCTCTGATGGCTGGCATGTGAGAGGGGTGTTAATGGGTCCAACATTGCTTGGGTCTGGGCTTTGGTATGACTTCATTTATTTTTGTTCTCCCGGCCATCATGCTGGTGTAATTCTAATTCACTTGTTTCCAGTTGGTTTGGGTTGGATGTTATAGCTTAGTGTCAAAATTGGAGGTTCCATGTTTAAACCTACTAACAACTGGATGCAAATCTTGCTCTAACCACCCTTTTCCTTAATTGATGCCCATTTATGGAACTGAGTTCGGCGTTCATGTGACCCATACATGGTTTAATGTATCAGTCGTTATCAATACGGCTTGGTCGTGTCGTACCCAATTCGACATCTTTTAGTCCGATACAGTTCCACAGTATGGGAAAGTCACGTCTCACACGATTCGGCTAAATTGTCTAATATATTGACCCAAATGCAACCTAAGAGGGTTGGGGGGGTTGAATTAGGTTGTGTGAGTTAATGCCTAATTTTTTGCTTTCATGAATTCATACTAATAATGCAATTCGAACAAGAGTATAAAGAATTATGTAGTGTAAGTGGTTGTATGATCAACAATATTATGTGTGTAATAGGCAATATATATGATAACTAATGCAATATAAATGATGCAATTAAGTAGTAGGAAAGAAGAAAAACAAACACGATTTATAGAGGTTCGACCCCAACCACGATGGCCTACGTCCTCTCTTCCCCTCCTCCTCGTAGCTTCTCTTTCACTATCTCAATCTCCTTGAACGGGTGAAGATCAAACTCTTTACAAACCTTATATTTTTCGGTAGGTGAAGACACACCTTTACAATTTAAGCTCAAATGATACGATTTTCAATATTCTCCTCTCTTTACAATTAAGAATCAATCAAATAAACTCGGAGAGAGAAAATCACAATTGGTCTTGTAGCCAAGATCTCACAATAATGATCTTTCCTTGATGTGTATATCACTCTTACAATGCTCAAGAAGTCCCCACGAACTCCCCAAAGAATGTTACTTCAACAAGCCTTACAATGGTTTTTTATAGTGGAAGCAAATGGGCAAGCAAATGGCCCCATAAACCAGCCGCTGGCGTATACATCTGGAAGGGTGTCCGGTCAACTGGATGCCCATCCGGAAGACAAGCAAAACTTTTTGGAAACCAATCCGGAAGGCATCCGGTAGGCCGAATTCTCTATCTGGTAGGTCGGATTTAGTTTCAAAACGTTTAATCTACCAACGCCTATTTTAGACAAAGTTATAGCCCTTGACGCCTTCTTTCCAACCTCGTTGGAATCATGTCATTTGGACATTGGAGTACAGACTTATGTCCCAAATACCGAGCGCATGTCTGATTTTCCTAATTGTCAGATTCTGTGCACTACCTCCAACTTCCATGCCCTTTTTTATCTAGAAGACATTCAAATCTCAAAATTGCTATTTCACATCAACTTGTAGATCTTAAATTCTTTTTTCCACCCACACTTGAATCAAATCAATTGGACATCTATGTCAAAAGTTATTCTCACATGATCGAGACTAGGTCAAATTGACTTATTTGAACATTCTTCCTTCTTGACTTGTTTCTTCCACTCCTTTGCCTTAATCCTTCAAATCTTATTTCAAGCATCATAATAATCTTCCTAACTTGAATAAGTATCATATAACAATGATCTTTAAGCTCTTCAAGTTCTTTTGTTATATTCATCACACCGACAAGGTTGTTGAAGAAGCTTCTCATGCCCAATTCTTCTCATCTTTCACTCAACCACTTTATCTATGCCCATTATCTTCATACAACATATGCTTATCTTAAATCAACTACTGTAGCCATCCTCACTCTCTTCATTTCTTTGCATCTTCAATCATTTAATTGAGCATTTAACTCATGTACATCTTCTTTGGTTGTTTATACCCGGTGTGACACATTTTCCATTTAACAATATCTTGTGTTAAACCTGTGCAATACTTTCAACCAAACTCACAAGAAGATGATTAGTTATACAAGAATGTTTGTTATCATCAAAACCTTGTTTAACAAAATATAGGGTCAACACAATACGTCTTAGTCATCATCAAATGGATCGATATGTGACGCCGCATTACGGCCCAAATCTGCTGACATGTTCACTTTCTTCTACCAAGTATTTCGTGCGTATCTCCCGATACCATTCCTCCACGTCGCAATCAATGTGTCTCCGTGCCCTCCGAGTTAATGATTGACAGTGCAGCCTTGAACCATGATGGGGTATGTTGATGATGTGTATTAATCAAGTTGCACCCACTCTTAAGCTTTTACATGAGCTGGTGTTTAACAATAGCAGTTACGATGGGAGGATTTTGCTTAGCAATAGGGTTGAAGGAGTGGATTAGAATTAATCTTTTTGTATGAAGATCAAGTTTGTTTTTGCAACTTTGAAGGACTAACGAATTGCAAGACAATCACTGGCGAGATGTGGCTTAGGAAATGGTTATCCTTTTAAAAACAAATCTGGAAGTATGCTGGTTGGTTGTAAGAGATGTATGGGGATTGAACAATGTGATTGGGTTTCCATGTCACACACTACAATAGTTAGTCTTCGCAATGTGTCTGATGTGCTTTTGGTTCTAAAGTTTACTTAGTTAAAGATTTTGTGTTGTGCTAAATTCAGGGAGTGTCCAATAATAGAGGCTGTTGATCATGTTCCAGCAATTGTAGGCACTTTAGTACTGTATTATCTAGTCCATTCATTCATCCATGTTATTAGTCTAATTGTCTAATTGTAGGATGACCTTAAACTGATTATTTTTTTTATCAAATTAGGAGAGAGCAACTTGCACCCTGAGAAAGTTGGGATCTAATGTGGCAGCGCTCATACAATCCTCTAATGCTAAATAACAACATGCATGAATGATGCAGATTTTGAAGGGTCTTATGCAGAGACGATTCGCATTGCAGAATCGAATAGGTTTGGCTCGTTTACTTGCAGTTTCAATAGTGGAGGATTGGTATGCTTGAAGGAGTTGTTGGTTTGTGCTATATGCTAGAGCAGAAAGGAGACGTTTCTAAGAAAACTCTTGGGTATTCCTATATTCACAAAGGCGATGGTTTTTATAATCTTGCTCTTCGCAAGTACTTCAGTAGTACTGATGTTATCTTTTAGGAGTCTAGACCTTATTTTTCAGTTCCTTTCGTTCCTCTCAATTGTACTGTTGCATTGTCTCCCTCGTCTCTTCTGTTTCCACTTTAGACATCAGTTCCCTTATTGTCTGGTGTTGCCCTCGATTCTGGCTTCTTCTCCTTCTTATCCTCCACTATGCCTTCCACCACACTTCTCTATGTTTATTCTCCTAGATCGTGGCCACATGCTATTGCTCCACCATCGACTTCCTCAATGTCTTCAAATTTGACGTTCTCTAATATATATAATTCTCTCCCTATTGCTCTTTGTAAAGGGGCTCATTCGTGTGTTACTATCCCATGACTAACTTTGTTTCCCCTCTTTTGTTATCTCCTTTGTTTTCTGTTTTACTTTTTAGTTATTCGATATGCTTGTTCCTAAGACAATAGCAGATGCCTTATCCGATCCAAATTGGAGAAAAGCTATGGAAAAAGAAATTGATGATCTTCATCACAATAACACTTGGGATTTGGTTTTGTTACCTCCTGGTAAGTAGGTTGTTGGGTGTTGTTGGCTATATACAATTAGTTTTCATTTGGATGGTTTTGTGGATCGTTTTCAAGCTCGTTTGGTTGCTGACGGCAATGCCATTGGAACAGAGATGACGAGTTCTGTAGAGCCCGAGTAGATGAATCAAAGTCAAAGTAATAGAGACCACCGGCTTCATGCTCCGTATCAATCTTCCTCTTCGTCTTGAGATTTTGAAACACACAAGAAGAGGTATAAAAGGTTACGGAACAATTAAGAGAACGTGTAATCTTGCTAATGGAAAGTAAACTAAAAGGAAATTGTGAAACAAATAACACAGAGGAGAATGACATATTAGAACTCAATTGAGTAGTCCCCAAACCTGAAACTTTAAAAGAAGTACAATTAGCAAGAGTAACACTGTGTGTGGAAGAAGTAGACTGATAGGTAGAAAAGACATCAGACGCACCAGTCATGTGGTCAGAAGCGCCAGAGTCTATGATCTAGGAACTGCGAGTAGAAGATAATAAACAAGTGGAAGCGGTACCTGACTGGGCAAAAGTAGCAGTGGAGGAAGATGGAACGACCTGTTGCTGAGACAGGAACTGAGCATACTCCTCTCGTGTAAGGTATAGAGGCAGTAATCGAGGTGTTATCCTGATAAGAAACCTAGTTAGCAACACCCGAAGGCTTGCCATGTAAATCTCAGCAATAATCAATGGTGTGGCCTCCACAACTACAGTGAGTGCATGAACGAGACTCTGACCGCCCTCCACGACCTCCAGTACGGCCTCCTTGACCACCACGATTACCACGGCCACCTCGGGTACTGTCACTATGGCCACTTGGGATAACAAGAGCTGAACGATCAGTAGGCACACCAGACTTCGTATTGGATGAACTGGTAGAGAAGGTAGCACGCTGCAAGTGGGAGAAAACCTCCAATAGAGATGGAAGACTAGAACCATCCAAAATCTGAGAGTGAATAGACTCATATTCAGGTTTCAAACCAATGAAAAACCAACAACATTCAAATCCTCATGTTACTTCTGCAAAACTGCTACATCAGTAGTAAAAGGGTGGTAGAGGTTCAACTCCTCACACACTCCCCGAACATGAGAGTAATAGTCCTCAAGACTCAGAGTACCCAGCTCCAGACGAAAATATTGTTTGCATATTTCATATGCACGAGTGAAATTCCCATTGCCAGAGTACATAGTGGCCAAATGATCCCAGATCTCTTTGGCTGTGTCGAGATAAAGCAAAGTAGAACTGATACTGGGCTCAATACTATTCAATAACAATGAAATAATCTGAGCATCCTCTTGTTCTCATTTATCATATTCAGGAGTACCTTTCTTGGATTTAGTGTCTACTAAATATTTCTTAAAGCCTTTACCTCTGAGAAACACTTAAACAGATCGTGACCCCAAAACATAATTGGTCCCATTAAGTTTAACAAATGTCATGGGACCATTAAGTAGAACCATAGGAAAAAAATTCGGTGGCATGGGTGGAATAAGATTAGACTGACTATCATCATTTTTATTCTTGGGTTCCATAGCAGTACAACAACAATAGAACCAAAGAAAAAGGAAACAAGAAGTGTACCAAGAGACTGGGAAAAAATAATAGATACAGTCAAGGTACTGAACTGGACCTTAATCGTGGACTAGATGCATGAATCGGACCAGGGACAGCTGCTGGATACCTGAACCGGACCAAGAGAGACTGCTGGATGCCTGGACCGGACCAAGAGAGACTGTTGGGTGGCTAAACCAGACCAAGGACAGCTGTTGGATGCCTGAACTGGACCAAGAGAGATTGTTGTATGCTTGAACCAGTGCGAACCAATCTGGAAGAGCTAAACACTACTGAACCGGGCCTGAACCAACCCTGAATCGGACCAGATTGAGGTGAATCGGGAATGAACCGGTCTGCTAGTGGATCTGGACTGGGCTGACTCAACTGGGGTGGGTCTTAATTGGGCTGGGTCTGGACTAGGCCTGTTGAATTCTGTTGTTGGACTGGACTTGAGATCAACCCAACCCGCCTTAGCAACTCGACCCGTGATGAACAATCTTCGTCTTCTTCACTGCTAGGGTTTCACTGAAACCCTTTGTTTAACAACGCCGCCTTAACGATGCAACAAATCGACGACAACGACACCAGCACCACTACCACAACAACGCAACCACCATGCCACCATAGTAAATAGTCAACAGCCACCATAGCATCCACCGACAACAATGCAACACCTCCACTGACAACGGCGCAACACCACCACCGACGACGATGCACCACCACCACCACCACCACCTTAACGAATCGCGGTTAACAGAACGCGATTAACGGAGCTATACCACACTTACACTCTTGTGATCATTGCACCAACAACCACGATTTGAAGATCATGATTGTGGTGCTTACAACCGAGACACGAACAACGAACAGAACAGAGAAGGAAAAAGAAAGAAAAGAAACGGAAAGAAAATCAAAGAATCAAATAGTCTTTTAAATGATTAATCTTGCTTTGATACCATGTTAAGTTTGGAGATTTAACACAATATTAGAGAAAGACGGAGAGTGGTCGAAAAACTTGACCTACATCTCACAAACCACTTGTATTTATATTTAACTCATAACTATACAAAAGACGTGTATACCCTCCAGTGGTATACTTATTACAACTAACTAATATTTACATAATACCCTAACACTCTTAACACAACCAAATGCAAGGATTTTTAAAGATAAGTTTGAACAAGAAAACAATTTCTGAGAAAGATTTCGATTCTTGGATTCTTTTTGGTATTGGGTTTTTCCAGATTTTGTCGGAATTCTTTGTTTTTGATTAGTGCTTATTGGAGGTATATTTGTGGAATGTACTTTTTGGTTTTTGACCTCCTCTGGAGGATTGCTCGCTTTCATTTTATCGATTTTTTATTATTTTCTGATCATAAAAAGATTGATAGTGGGACCAGCCTATACACGTGGTTGGCAATTCTTATTTTGTTGTTGGACTGGATGTGTGTCTATCTTGGGTGAAAGTGAAGGCCTAAATGAGGCATGTGAAATCTAAGACGAAGGTCATTTTAGTCTTTTCAGTTGGAGATGTTATAAATTTATTCTTTTGTGCATCTTAGATTCATTTGAGGAACTATAGATGCACATTTAAGTGTTTGAGGTGATTTAAGAAGTAAAGGCGACAATATTATGTTAGGAGAAAGGGAGAAGAAGAGAAAAAGATTAAGAGAGAGGAAGAGAATGAGAAAAGATGAGAATAGCTACGTTGTCCTACACTCTCTTATTTGTACTAAACTTATATTATGAGAATTACAATACTACCCTTCAACACTCAAAATATAAAATATTAACTGTAACAAGGTGAAAGGAAGCCAGAGGGCCATATTTTGAAAGTGTTAATGTTTGATATGTTCAAAACTGAAGAGATGTGAAAAGATCTTGATTTGGGCTCTTATTTTCCTTGCAACATGTCTGAACCGCTTTAGTTGTCTTTTAGATGATGATTTCCTGGGATCCAGCCTTTAAAGTGTCTGGGGACATCGGTGGCGTTGTCACTATTCTTTAAGCAGTTGAATACAAAACAGAATATCCTAATAAATTTTTTGAGCTGAAATGGCATTTAGTCAAGATGCTGTTTTGTCTGATTGTGAATAGAATGTTCGTTTGATCACAAATCTATAATACATTTTTGTTGTTGAGAACAAATGAGAAATTGGGTGAGAAAACAGCTGCAATGTGTTAACAAGAATTTGAGATTCACCAATCATCTACTTGTCAATTGCTTTGCAGCCATTCCTGTTGGTTATGTTTCCTCTGATTATGGTGCGACTGTTACTTCTGTGTCAATGTGTAGATTTGTTGTATATGTACAGAGGGAAAACTTTCACATTTTTTGAAAGTCGGATACTGTTACTATTATTAAGCACTCTCTCCCAGCTTCAAATCTAGTTGCATCCAGTCCCCTTGGATGCTTTATTCAGTTGTATACCATACTTTTTGTCATTATCTATGTTTACCTTTTTCTATTTTTCTGTTTGTTTTATCAATTTGCTAATTGATATTCGTTTCTGCAGGTTGGATCCATGGGTGCAGAAGGATATTGTGTGAATGTTCCATGGAGTCGTGGGGGTGTTGGCGATAATGACTATATTTTTGCATTTCAGCATGTTGTCCTTCCTATAGGTTATTGTCTCATTCTTTTTCAATTTGAAAAGAAAGAAACAATTATTGTCATCTGTCAATCAGGTCTCCGTGAGAGCCTTTTTTTCAAATCAACAAGCACAAAAAATAAGATACCATGGAGGACAAGACATCCTACCAGGGATAAAATACAAAGTAAATGAGGTACGGGGCAATTCAGGGTGTGTAGTCCACGGTGGTGTATTGGGGGAATTTTAATATCGTAAGGTACATGGGGAAAAGTTGAAGGGAGGGAGAATAACAAGTATGACGGATTTGACATTTTTATCAAGGAGTTGGAACTTAGAGATCCTCCTATGACAAATGATATGTCTATATGGTCCAATATAGAAGTGGGTTAGTTTGTCAAATGTTAATGTGAGAGTTAGGGTTTTAGAGAAAACAGAGAGGAGAAATCAAGAGTGAAAAGAGTCTACTAATCTATCTCTCTCACCTCCTATATTTATATGTATCCAAATGATTCTAAAGGATGAATAAACCCTTAGGGTTATATGTTTATTACAAGAGTACCACACATACATACTCTAACACTCCCCCTCAAGTTGGTGAATATATATCATATAATCTCAACTTTGAACAAATGCTTTTGAATCGAGTGCTACTCAAAGACTTAGTAAACATATCAACAAATTTTTCCTCGGATTTGATAAATGGTGTGACGATGTCTCCACATAACATTTTCTCTCGAACAAAATGGCAATCTACTTCAATGTTAAAGCGCTGTTTGCGCTAGTCAATTGATCTATACTCAACTTCAGCACTAGAACGTGCTACCACTATCTGTTTCTTACTCTTCCATATAATTAGATTACCTCCTAAGAAGTTACAATATCCTATAGTAGACAATTTATGAGATGGCAAACCTGCCCAATCTGCATCTGTAAACTCTTCCAATCTAAGGTGTCCATGCAATCAATAAAACAATCCAAGTCCAGGAGCTTAACTTGAGATAACCTTGCCAGTTGTCCCATAACATCTTTCTCACTCTCGGCCTACTTGGCCCATAAACGCCTATAAGCCACCACTTTAGTTCTTTTAAATGACTCGCATTTCCTAATCGAAAAGATGGGTTCCTTTTTTGTATTCTTTCATCGATTACCTATTCTTTTGAGTTCCCGACGCAACCTAAAAGGTAAAAAATGGAGTTTGATAGTAATCATGTTTTCCTGCTCAAAAGACTTAGATACAAACATTGACCTAATGAGTGTAATCAAAAGCGCTCCCCTGGGGGCGGGGGGAGTTGAGGCAAGGTCTGGACGCCTAGCGTAGCCTCTGGAGAGGCAATTTGGATGTGGTAAAGCCAAGGCGAGCAAATCAACTGTCTCACACTTGAGCGAAAGGCGACTGAGGAGAGAGTTTCACTAATTATTCTTTTTTGGAGTTGAAAAAAGTAGCCAACGAACTAGATCAACATAAATCTCTAGGGCAACACCAAAGGTTTCAGGATCATCAACTAAACGTCCACCCATAGATGCAAAAGATGTAGTTTTGGATGAGGCAAAAAAGGATGCTGCAGAGCGATATAAATCCAATGACAATGAAGATGATTTGCTTGTTGATTAGGCTCATTTTGAAGTACTCAGGATTTGTGGAAGCGTTGATTGAATGTTTAGTTGATCTAACAGTTTGACTTGTGATTTATGTATTTTCAAATGTTAAGAACTTGAGATATTATTGTGGTTGTTTGAATTAGATGTTTATGCTTTTTGTTGCTTTTGAATATTTATGATTTGAAAAGTTAGAACTTGAACATTTAGTATTTAGAATTTTAATAATGAAATATTTTCTTGTTTCTTATAATGTTCGCCTTGCTTCAGAGAACTTTAGCGACTCGGTTTTCCTTGCGCCTTAAATAATAGTGGACCTAACATCCCACTACAATAAAATCCCTCGAGACCTACCGATAGAAGGCAGAAATACCCACCCTCTGACCCTAGGTGCCCTCCCCCCCCTCCCCCCAAAAAAAAAAAACACAAAAAAAAAATACTCCTCCCAAAACACCCAATCAAGCAATTCTTTTTTTGGTTCTTGCAAGATTACAATAATAGAATTAACATTCATAAGCACTTTTTAATTGATCTCCTCTTCTCCTTTGACCCTAACCCCTACATATTCCAACTTACAATCTTCATAAAGAACCTGAAATCCCTCAACACTTCTTCATGGATTGAGCCCTTTTATAACACACATTAAACTGCAAATTCCTTAACTCTTTTACACCTGTCTTATTTCTCGCTCTTTTTTCCAATTCGGGATATAGAACCGATGACACCTCAATATTTGCCAAAAAGTCTTTTTTGTATTTTCCAATCTCTTCATCCGTTTCATACTCCTCCTTCCATGAACCCATTATCATAGTTCACCCCTTCCCCAGAATTTTGGCATTATTCCCTTTTCCTTTTCCTTTTCCTCGCCCTGATTCAAAGATTTCGTCTGGACCAACATCCCTCTCCTAGATTCTCGGTTCTTAGAAGACAAATTAGGATCACAGACACCCATGGACTAGACCTCCAATATTTTGAAATTGAACCTTTCTTCTGCTTGTAGAATTTATGCTCCTAGAATTTGAAAAGTGAAAATATCAAGAACAGGATTTAGGAGCCCCTATCAAAGACACTCAAACCACCCCACTCATAAGGAAGAAATCCACTTTGAGTCCCAAGCTCGATGCTCTCTCCAGACTCATCAGAGTGTTTGTGAACAACAAGATCTTGTATATTTGCATTAGACGGAAGCTCAGTAGCTTGAAACACCTACTATTTTTGTCAGAGAGGTCAACCTAAGCCTTGTTGAAAAGAGTCCCTGCATCATAAGCAGACTCTTTCAACTCTAAGTCATCTTCTATGAAGAACCCCCTCTCCTACAGACTTTTCCTCAAGCTTTGTACAAAGTTCTTAGTGTTGTCAATATGAGTGGAGATTTTATTAGGCTTGATATCTCCATTGTTACGTAATCTACCCTTTATTTGGCTAGCAAAGCTTCCATATTGAACTTTTCAAAGCTGAATTCCCCCTTCTTATCTTCGTATAAAGTTACTCTCACAGTAACCATCTGCATCGAACCCACAGGATCATGCAAGCTCCCATCTTCAAACAATATCATTTGTCACCCCACCCTGAAGTACTTTCACAACAACTCTTTTGCCGGCTTTAAAATTCTTAATATTTCCCGAAAATTGTCAACTATGATGTGTTAGAGTTCTAATTTTTATGTTTATGTGTATAAGCTAGTGTAGGTTAATTTTGTAATTACCCTAGATATTTATTCAATATAAATAAGAGGGTGTAGGGTAATATTGCCTAACACTTATTATTCTCTCTTCTCTTTGTCTCTTCCTTCTTCTTTCTAACCCTAAATATTATTTTTTCACCGGTTCAACTTGGTATCAGAGCATCGGTTCAAACCATATAATGTTGGAAAAAACATCATGGTAGAGCCTTGGGATTTCTGCACTCGCTAATGCCGCTTGTTAGCAGCTGACGTCAGCAACTTCCGGTAGTCAGCATCTACATCCTGCATCAGTTTCTCATGGGGGAGTATTATGGTTGATTTTTGTGTATTTTTTTGAAGCCATATGACTAGGTTTTTTTATTTTTGAATATTTTTCGAGAAAATAGGCCATATTTTTTACGTCTGCTGTTTTTGGCACTTTTTGGAGTCTTTGTTGCTTAGATCCAACCTTGGGGGTGCTGATTAGGCCTATGAAGGAGTATCCCATATTGCCCAGCCCTATTTGGCTGTTTTCTACATATTTTTGTGCCCACTATGCCGATTGTGCTGTTTTTTTGGATTGTGATTTGACCTGTGTGTTGGGTGGTGAGGCCTTCTGGTCTGCAATTCGTTGCTGGGTGTGTTGCGGCTTTGATACGACAATGTATTGCTTTTTTTAGTAGATTTTTTGCTCTTGTTTGGTGTCTTCTTGCCTTGAGGTTTGGCAATGTTTGCTGATTTCTGGGAAGCAATTTGCTGGTTTCCTTTTTGATGATTCTGGTTTCGGGTCGCTGCTTGTGTTTCCTTGACAATCGCTGGTTACATCTTCTTCGGCTGTAGCAGGTGTGCTAGTTGTTATTATTGGACTTGGGCTATTATTTCTTTTTCATTGTGGGCTTTAGTTACTTTCTGTTGCACTTGTTGGGCTCTTTGCTGGGCCATTTATTGTGTTGGGGACACTGTGCACTGTTCATAAACAGTGACGTCATCACTGTTCGTGGTTGTTTTTGTTGGTTGTGTTGTATAATTGTGTTGATAATTTCTTCCTATTTAGGAGACGGATCAGTTGTGCTCTAGTTAATTTGTTGTGTTTTGCTTTAATTTGGCTTCTTGAATTTGTATTGTGTTGGGTTATAAGTAATTTGTGGATTTTTCAATGGCACTTTTGAATGGTGGTCGTGATTTGCCCCATAATGTTAGTCATGGAGGTCCATACACTGGACATAATGGTCATTCTGGTCATGGTTACTGTTATGTATGGAAGTGTACTTATTGTGGTAGTACTAGACATACTGAGAATTGTTGTTGGTCTAAGTATGGGAGAGAAGTATATTATAATCAGGCTTCTACTGATACTTTGGGTTCTCTAGTACCTTAGACTTCTACTATGGTCCGGTTGTATCTACTAATGGCTCGCATAATGACCTTCTTTCTCAGCTTAGTCAGTTCATCCAGTAGTTATCTTTATTTTGTCCACATTTGTTTGTCCCTATCACTGGTCTTGCTAATGGAAGTAACTTTGCATATGTGGTTGCTCAACCATCTTCATCTTATTGGATCATTGATTTAGGAACTAGTACTCGTATGTTTGGTATTGCTTCCCTATTCTCTAATTTTCATTCGTGTAATTCATGTACTGTGTTAGTTGATGGTTCTTTTCGACTAGCATATGAGATTGACAATCTTCGTCCTACTCAGTCTATGACTTTAACCTCTGGTCTATTTGTTCCTAATTTTGCCTTTAACTTGTTATCTGTGAGTCAGTTAACTAAGTTCTTATAATGTTTGGTAACATTTTCTCCATCTTGTGTTTTTCAAGACCTTAAGACAAAGAAGGTGATTGGTGTGGGACATGAGCGCAATGACCTTTACTACTTATATCTTGTGATTTTGAACCTGCCTTAAGTGCTACGTTGTCGCCTCTTCAGAGGCACTTTTGACTAGGTTATCCCTTCTTGCAAAAGTTGCGTCAAGTTTTCCCTAGTTTGAGTTCTTCTTTTGTGGTAGAATGCAAGGCTTATCAATTAAGCAAACATCGCCGTAGTTTCTTTCTCCTAGTTCTTCAAGTCGTTAGTCTCGTCCATTCGCTGTTGTTTGTACAGACATCTGGGGTCTTGCCGGAGTCAAAAGTATCTCTGGTTTTCAATATTTTGTAATCTTTGTTAATGATTTATTTTGTATGACTTAATTGTTTCTTATGAAAAACAGATCTAAATTGCCCAAGGTCTTTATTACCTTTTATGATGAAATTCTTGTTCAGTTTGATGTACTTATTAAAATTCTTCGGTCTGATAATGCTCTTGAGTATATTCAATCATTTATAAAAATATTTTGTGCTGACTGTGACATTATCCGTCAAACCACCTAGTTATCTCCCAATAAAATGGCGTTGCTGAACGTAAACATCGCTATTTGTTGAATATTACCTGCACTTTGATGTTTAACATGCATGTACCAAAATCATATTGGGCTGATGCAGTTCTTACTTCAGCATATCTTATTAATCGCATGCCTTCTCCCCTTTTAGACAATAAATCCGCTTTCTCATTGCTATACCCTGATGATTCGCCATTTGGTCTAATTTCTTGTGTCTTTAATTGTGTTATATTTGTTCATCTTCTTGGTCTAGGTCAGGATAAAATCTCGCATCGCTCGATTAAATGTCTTTTTGGAATATTCTTGTACTCAAAAAGGTTATCGCTTGGTGTTGATGTTACTTTCTTTGAGTCCTCTTCCTTATTTTCTGGGTCAGGACATACACTTTCCCTAGATTTAGTATTTTTTGGTCAGGGGAGCTCTGGTTGCCTATTTTACCAGATTGTGCAATTTTGTCCTCCCCTATTACTACTTCTCCCTTGCAAGTTTATTGTTATTCCAAGGACAGATAGGTGTTTCATATGCCCCAGCTCTACTGCAATCTCTAACTTCTATTGAGGTTTTGCCCTTTGAGTCGTCGAGTAGTTCATTCTCTTTTGATATGCCCATTGCATTGAGGAAAGATACTCATACTTATACCCAGCATCTCATTTCTAATTTTGTCTCTTTACATCAACTTGCCTCATCTTTTCGTTGTTTTGCATCAGTCTTGTCTTTTGTATTTGTTTCTAATTTCTTGCAATAGGCATTGACATCTCCTGGATGAAAATTGGCTATGGATGAGGAAATGAAATCCCTTCATGAAAATCAGACATGAGATCTAACCCCTCTTCCTTCAGCAGCTTTTCAGCTGTCGTTGGGTCTACACTGTGAATATCATTTCGATGGTTCAGTTGAGCGTTTGAAGGCATTGTTGGTTGACAAAGGCTACACCCAGGTATATGGTGTCGATTATAGTGAGACTTTTCTCCGGTTGCTCGTCTTAACTCTGTTGGAATTCTTATTTCTGTTGGAGTCAATTTTGATTGGTCTTTGTATCAACTTGACATAAAAAATGCTTTTTTACTTGGAGATCTACAGGAGGAGGAATATTTGGCTCAACCTCTAGTTTCTCGAAAGGAATAATTAGTATGTCGTTTAAAGAAAGCATTGTATTGCCTGAAACAATCACAATGTGCTTGGTTTGATAACTTCAGTGCAATGTTACTTCAATTTGGCTTTCAACGCTCCACTTCAAACAATTCAATTTTTAATCATAGGTCATCTGTAGTTGTTATCATTGTTATTGTATATATTGATGATATTATCATTAGTGATAATAACTCGAATGGGATAGCTCACTTTAAAATATATTTGTGGAAGTAGTTTCATATCAAAGATTTATGACTTTTTCAGTACTTCCTAGGGATTGAGGTTGTCTGGTCAAAGGAAGGTATCAATTTGTGCTAACAAAGTACGTATTGGATTTACTATTTGTGACTAGTACTCTTGGTGCACGTTCAGTTGATACCCGTATGGATTCTAAAGTAAAGATAGATGCTGAGAGTGGAGAGTTGTTTGATGACATAGGGTCGGAGATTGGTTGGTAAGCTAATTTATCTTACAGTTACACGCACTGATATTATATACGCGGTTGGTGTGGGTAGTCAATTCATGCATGCCCCTCAGAAGCCCCATTGGAGGTTGTCTGTCGTATTCTTTGGTATCTGAAAAGGGCTTCGGGGAAAAGATTATTATTTTGGTCATCATCATCTATAACTGTTACTGGTTTCTTTGATAATAATTGGGCAGTTAGTCATAGTGGTAGATGATTTACTTCTGACTTCTGTACGTTTGTTAGGGGTAACCTTGTTACTTGGGACAGTAAGAAACAAAATGTATTTACACGATCTAGTGCGGAGGTTGAATATTGGGCTATGGTTCATACTGCGTGTGAGATGTTGTGGGTCCGTTCTTTACTTCATGATATGGGCATTAAGGTTCATTCTCCTATGCAGATGCATTGTGACATCCAGACGAGTTTCATTGCAAGTAATGCAATATTTTATGAGCGTACTAAAAACATTAAGGTGGATTGTTATTTCATTCGAGATTTGTTGATATGAAAAGAGATTATCACTCCATATATCAAGTTTTGGGATCAGTTGGGTGATATTCTTACCAAGCCATTCACTCGGTTTGTCTTCAGTAGTTTCTGTTACAAGCTGGATATTTTTTATCTTTATGCTCCAAATTGAGAGGGAATGTTAGAGTTCTTATTTTTATATTTTATATTTATGTTTATGAGCATAAGTTGGTGTATTACCCTAGATATTTGTTCAATATAAATAAAAGGGTATAGGGAAACACTGCCTAACACGTTGATTATTATTTCTTCTCTTTGTCTCTTCCTTCTTCTTTCTAACTCTAAATATATTTTTTTCACCACTTCAACTCGATGAATACACCACAAAAATCTCAAAGTTTTGTAAAAAGGCCATAATTCCACAAGTGAAAAAGCAAACCGTATACACCAATCAAACTCCCAAAAGAAGGAATGGCCTTCAAGAGAATGTTTGCCCATTTTGCACATTTAGTTGGCTTCCTATTGCAGGAAAACAGAGTGTTATCAGTTTGAAAAGGGAATACTTCCATTGCAAATTTCCGCATTATAGACAATGCACTTTGAATTGCCTTCTAGGAGTCTCAGAGATTATCTTGCACATAGATCACAGTGCAATTCCGTCTCCCTTTCACTATGAGCTCCATTTCTTCACCATTTCTGCAGTTCCAATTTGATGATTTTTTGTCAAAACGGCAAATATTTACTCACAACTCTACGCAAGCTCAATTAAAAAAGTACGGCTACTTTTTCCTATTAAAAAAAAATCCCCTCCCTTTTTGTCTTTTTATTGTATTTGTGACATTCAGAAACTTCTCTGGCTCAAGCTTAGGCTTGAGTAGAACTGGAAAACACATGCCCAATCACAATCTTTTAATTAGAAACCAGATGCCTTATCCATTAAGTTAAGGGTGTTCATTTATTAGTTTTGCACCCTGGAAAACGTATATCATTATAAACATATAGAGTTTGACCCTCCTGTTTTAAGTGGCACGTTGCTTGGGCTCAACTTCACTATCTGACGAGCTTAAAAAATTAATCATTTTTGTGTGTAAACCAAGTCGAGCTGTGCCGAGGTTTGCTTAAAAGCCCAAATTAGCACAACCAACTTAATTGCCCCCTAGTCCATTTGCAGCATTGGCCAACCCTCCCTGCTTATGGCATGGGCAGCCAAGGAATACAATCTTCTTTGTCTTCACCTTGATTTTGTATCCCCAATTTGATAGGGGATTGGGAGGGGCCTTTTTTTGCTGTTCCATTGATTTGGTTGAGTGCCTGATATAAGATGAATTATGATGAATCTCTCATATACTAGGTTGAATCCTCTTTATGATTAAGTTTCAGTGAGTGACTCCTTAACTTAAGTCTTAGACTTCCTGATATCAGGTTATAGACTGTGCATGCTGAATCAGAAAGGAAGTTTGTCCCACAAGACTCAGAGCAAAAAGAGCTCTGGGGATATTGTTGTAGCATTGTAAGGCTAGATATCTATTCCCTTGATGCACTAAAATGGAATAAGGATTTATTATTTTTTTGACTACCTTTAAGCAGGTAAGGAACTAACTTAGCAGTTGGTGATAGTAGTGTCATTATTCTGATACAGGACCCTGTTTTGGTGTTCTGCAGAAGCTATTAATGAAATAAGTTGTTATTTTTCGTTAAGTGAATGGTGAATCCTTTCCTGTCAAAACTTAACAATGTAACTTGCTTAATTTCTTGTGAATGGTTTGCCAGGGTGATCAATAACACACATGGTTTTTACCTTCAAATGTCTGAACTGGTATCTTTCTCAGCAAAAAAAAAAAAAAAAAAAAAAGAAAAAGAAAAATTGAATCCCTCATCTGCCCCGCCCTCCGGTATGTCATGCTAGCACTTTTGGCTTTACATTTTTTTTTGGGGATTCTATGAGTTGGCCAAAAAGCTAATATACAATGGCCACTATCATTAGCAATTGTTAATTAACAAACCAGCTGAAGGGGACTGGAAATATCTAAGGTAGATATGTTTCATATTATCATCTTGTTTTTTAACTTGTATTCCATCATTTATCTGTGCTGAAGGAAAAATGCAGACGTAGGATTCTTGGAATTGTTTTTATTGTTTAAACTTGGAATCATCTCAGAAATTTCTATAATTTGATGACTTTTCATTTCTGTTTTCTTCAGAAGACCATTATTATTCCAGTTTTATTGTAGTGTTTTTTATGCACTTATGATATGGCTGGTAGAGGATTGAGCTTATTTAGATAATGAATTCTAGATTAGAATGTAAAAATAGTTAGTTTCTTGTAGTTGTTGGCTCAAATTCACTAATGATATTTAACAAACACTCTGTTGCAGCTTCTGAGTTTGCTCCTGATTTTACCATCATTTCAGCTGGATTTGATGCTGCAAGAGGTGATCCCCTTGGTTGTTGTGATGTAAGGATTTCTTTATGTTATGTTATGTTATTTAGGATGTAACTCTCAAAGGTATTTTTGGTACTTTTGTGTTGCTGTATATATTGGGATGTAGCAGTGTAACCCTGCACACTACTCTCTTCTAATATTTTCCTTCTTCTTCCTTCCTCTCATCTCAAAACTCTAACAGATCTATAATCTAACTTGGTATCAGAGCGGTGATCAAATTTAACATCCCAAAGTTGTTAGAATTGGTCAAAAATTACTTCGAGAAGCTAGCACTGAAATTTGTTAGACTCTGACATGCCGACGTCAGTGTCCACTCATGTCGAAATTTTTTGATTCTTTCATGGATGAACTGGAATCACCTCTAGATAATTATGGTGATTTTTTCAAATTGTTTTGAAGCCATCTGTATGGGCTTTTCATTTTTTGAATAATTTTTCTAGTTTTTCGGTCCTAACCCAAATCTGCCAGATTTGAGCCATTTGAGAGCTGTTTTTTTGGGTTTGACAAGTACAAATAGGGTTGATTAGGGATTTTGTGGAGAGCCCATAGCTTTTTGTTGGATTTGAATTGGTTTTTTGAGGAGTTTAACCCAACCAGTGATTCAGCTGCACTGTTCACCGTCGAAAATTGACCCTTCTTTCCTCCAGTTACTGTACAGAGGCTATTCAAGCCTTGGGTTGCTTTGGGTTGTTCCACCTATAACGTTTGGACGCTATTGGAGGTAATTCTGGTTGTGGGCTATTTCTTTGACTGTGATTTTTGGTGATTGTTTGGTATTTTATGTTGGCCCTATTGTGTAAGAATATATTTAATGTAGTACAACATCTACTAATGTCGGGGTAAGTACAGGAGGAAATGGATTGAGCAATTTAGATGCTCTTCCAAACAATCCTTCTCTCCAAAATTTGATGGAAACAACTATTTAGCATGGTCACAGACTTGTTTATTATCAGTACAAGCAATATCATTGGATGGGTATTTGACTAGGGAAACTAAGAAGCCAAGTGAGGTAGGTACCTCGTTAAAGCAGTGGACCTCTGAGAATGCCTTGGTTGCTTAACTCAATGCAACCTTCTATCAGTTGTTTTTTGTTACTTGATATAACATATAAGATTTGGACTGCTGAATCTCATACATACTCTCAACGGAGCAATAATGCTAAGGCGTATGATCTTCGAAAGAAAGTGCAAGAGCCCAATCAAAAAGATAAGAGTCTTGTAGTTTATTATGCGGAGTTGACTACTTTGTGGCAGGAGCTTGACTACTGCCAGAGTTTCACAGTAGATTATACTAATGATGAAGTTAAATTTCAGCAGATGGTGGAAAAGGAACGAGTCTATGACTTCTTTGTCGGTTTTAATATTGAATATGATCAGATTCCGGTTCAGATTTTGGGTTGTAGTCCGTTTCCTACTTTACAGGAAGCGCCTATGCCTATGTTCAGTAGGAGAAGAGTCAAATGATTGTTATGGTTTATGCTCCTACTTAGGAATAGTCTGTATTGGTTGCTATTCTTTAGCGTGACATGAGTTTAGCACTGCCCAAGTCTACTAAGATGAGTAGATCCATGTCTAAGGATATCTTAAAGTGTGATGATTGTGGGAAAACAAGGCATGCACGAAAGTTTTGTTGGAAGTTGACAGACGTTATACACGTGGCATAGGTGGTGGCCGAGGTGGAGGCTACGGTAGTAATGTGCGATCTCAAGCACATATGACTGAATCTTCGGAGACTCCATTTCAGTCTAGTAGCACCACCCTGTTACCCTTTTCTCAAGAAAAGATGCATACTCTTAGGCGCCTGATGACCTTTCCGTGTTGGCTCTATCTCAGGTTACCGTTGGTCTGTCACTTTTATTGGTTGTTATTCTCGTCTTACTTGTGTTTACTTACTGCACACTGAAAGTGAATTTTCTCTTGCTTCCCCTCTTTTCATAAAATGGTTGGTATCTAGTTTGATGCGAAAATCAAAGTCCTTCACAGTGACAATGGAACTAAGTACATTGATGGGGAATTTCGCTCTTACCTTAATGACAGTCTTTATCAAACTACTTGTGTGCGTACTCTGGAACAAAATGGTGTTGCTGAGCGAAAAAATAGTCATCGTCTTGAGGTTGCCCGTTCCCTAATGTTTACTCAGAGTGTTCTTCCACATTTTTGGGGTGGTGTAGTACTTATTGCTACGTATCTAATTAATCATCTACCTTCCAGTATCCTGTAGTTAAGTCTCTTATCGAGTATCTTTTTTGGAATTTTACCAATTCCATCTGTTTCTTCTCTTCCTCCTAATGTTTTTGGGTGTGTTTTTTTGTCCATGACCATAAAGCATCCAGGGGAAAACTTGATCATAAGGCTCTGTGGTGTGTCTTTATGGGCTATTCTCCCACTCAAAAGAAGTATAAATGCTACCATCCACGGACTCAGAAGATGTATGTTAGTATGGACAATATCCTTTGTGAGTTTGAGTTTTTTTTCTCTCCTCTCTAGCAATCTCTTCAAGGGGAGAATTCAACTATTGAGGAAGAGATGGTATGTCAAGTGCCCTTTCTTCAATTGCCTTTCCAATGAGATACTAATTAGGGGGTGCAGCAGATTGTTAGTACCAATGATCCACCTGGTACTCTGAAGACCTATTTTCGGCATGAGAAGGTACAGACCACCCATGTGCCGCCGGGTCAGAGCATCTCCTACTAGTTTACGAGGTAATGAGCTTCCAGTTGTCACCCAGGTTATTGATAATCCAACTCTGAGCTTCCTATTGCAGTTAGAAAAGGTGTTTGAGCTTGTACTCAAAACCCCATGTTTAACTTTGCTTTGTATGATTCCTTGTCTTTATCCAATCATACCTTTGTTTCTTGCTTATCCTCTATATCTATTTCTTAGAATTGAAAGGAAGCTGTCACCGATCCAAAGTGACGAGAAGCTATGATAGATGAAATAAGAGCACTAAAGAAGAATGACTCGTGGGAATTAGTTCAACTTCCTTTTGGAGAAAGAGCAGTTGGGTACAAATGGGTGTTCACCGTCAAACAACAAGCCGATGGTTCAGTTGAGAGATACAAGGTAAGATTGGTTGCTGAGGGATTCACTCAGACATATGACCTTGATTATCACTAGACTTTTGCCCTTGTGACAAAGATGAACTCCATACGTGCCCTTCTCTCCTGTTCAGTTAATTTGGGATAGAGTTTGCAACAATTGGATGTGAAGAATGTTTTTCTCCATGGAAATTTAGAGGAGGAGATATATATGGAGATTCCATCAGTTTTTCATATCAAGTAACTAAAGGAAAGGTGTGTAAGTTGAAGAAGTCACTTGATGGGTTGAAGCAATCACCTAGAGCCTGATTTGATAGGTTTGTCAAAGCCATGTTGAAATTTGGATATAATCAGAGTCATGCTTATCATACTATATGTTCATCAAGCAGGTAGATGACAGAATAATTATCTTCATTGTATACGTAAATGACATTGTGATAACTGGGAATGATGTGTAGGAGATCACGATATTGAATGCTTAGTTGGCTAGGGAGTTTGAAATTAAAGACTTGAGATCCATTGAGGTATTTTCTTGGGATTAAAGTTGCTAGATCATACAAAGACATTTTTATCTCTCCGATGAAATATGTTCTTGACCTACTTGAAGAAATTGGTATGTTGGGATGTAGACCTACAGATTCTCCCATTGAAGCCGACCATTCGCTGGCGAGTGGTGTTGGTGATATTGTGGATATGGAGATATTACGGAGATTAGTAGGGAGATTGATATATCTCTCTTATTCTCAGCTGGATATTACTTATGCAGTGGAGATTGTAAGTTAATTCATGCATGATCCTCGAGTCCCTCATCTTGAAGTTGTTCATCGTATCTTGAGATATCTCAGGTCAACTTCAGGAAAATGGATCCTGTTCTCTAATAATAGTCACTTGAAACTATAGGCATTCACTAAGGCAGACTAGGGGTAAAAGTTGGGCGGGTCAACTTGAGCCCAACCCTAACTTAACATGAAAAAAATAGGGCTTGGGTTGGGGTTTTAAAATTTGGGTTGGCCTGGGGTCAGAAAACCCTAACCCGACTGCAATTTGGGCAATGCTCGTGTTGAGGTGTCGGGTTTACGGGCTCAACCCGATTATAGAACTCAGGCTCAACCTAAAAATAAAAAAAAAAAAATTATAATATATATAGAGACTAGGGTTTTCTTCTCCAAATCCAAACCAAGTCTGTCGCCTCTCACTTGTAGTGTCGCCTCTCTGAGTCTCAAACTCCCACATCTCTCGCCTTTCTTTCTCTTCTTAGTTCTCGCCATGACATCTCTCTTCTTCTTCCATTCTCCTCCCTCCTCCTCCTTCCCCTTTTCTTCTCCTCTCCGCCTTCACCTCTTCTCTCCTTCTCTGTCTCTTATCCACCAGGCACCAATCCACTTAGATCTGGAAAAGTCTACCACATATATGCAAAAGTCGACCATAGATCTGGAGAAAAGACCTACACTATTTGTCTTTGAGAAGATCAGAAGACATCGCCTCGATAACGTCTAGATCACTACTTCGTCTTTGAGAAGATCAGAAGACATCGAATCAATAAGCCTCAAATTTTTCAATGTTATGGGTCCTTATTGTTTCCCACTTGAAATTCTATCAATCCTTCCCGTGGAATTCTTTGAATAACAAAACCCTTAATGCAAAGAAGTCAAAACTGTGGCCCCTAGTCCTTGAAAAATCCTAAAGTGGATTAAATCATATTGCGTCATGACAGAAAACCGTGGCCCCTGGTCTTGAAAAATTCAAAAGTAAAAAAAATGTTTAAATCTCTATTTTTTTGTCTGGATATGTGTTTTGTTGTTTGGATCTATGCTTCTTTCTTTGGTCCAATTTTTTGTATAAATTGAATAAGTTTCTGTCATTACATTAAAGACTATCGACCTTCTTAATAAAGATTATGTTTAACCCGAATTCAAACCCAGAATCAACCCGAATTGGGTAACTCAATTTCAACTCGAGCTTGCTCAAAATTAATTCCGGCAGTATTTCGGTTGAGGTCGGGTTAGGGTTGAAGATTGTATACATAGTGTTGAGCTAGTGTTGACCACCCAACCCGCTCGAGTTGCAGCCCTAACACAAGCTGGGCAGATTCAATCCACTTCAGGCTATTGTACTTTGATTGGAGAAAATATTGTCACATGGCAAAGTAAAAAGCCAATATTGGTTGCTACATCTAGTAGAGAGCCTGAATACAAAGCAATGGCTCATGGAGTGTGTGAGCTTATGTGGCTCCAAACCCTATTGAGCGAGCTTGAATTTTGTGGTGATGGGCCTATGAGATTGTAATGTGACAATAACACAGCTATCAACATTGCACACAATCCAGTTCAACACGATAGAACTAAACATGCTAAGATTGATCGACACTTCATTATAGATTGAGCAGAATAAAGGTTTAATTTGCATGCCATTTGTGAAATCAAAAGATCAGTTGGCCGATATTTTCACAAAAGGACTTAGTAGCAATTTTTTTTCATCCTATTATTTGCAAGTTGGGCATGAGAGATATTTATGCACCAACTTGAGGGGGAGTGTTATGTTATGTTATTTAGGATGTAATCCTTAAGAGTATTTTTGGTACTTTTGTGTTGCTATCAAGGATCGAAATATCGTTTCGAAGTACCGTTTCGGTCAGCTCAAAAACGGAAACGTTTCGGAAACGCAATGAAAACGCAGAAAAAATATGGAAACACGTGGAAACATGTAGAAATACAAAATAGAATCCATTTATTTATAAAGATAAGCTAAATAATTGTTTAATTTAACATATTTATTCGGTTAACATTCATTTATATAAGAATAAATTTAAATTGGAGGGAAAAAAAGGTTTGACATGAGGCGGAAATCATTTAAATTAAAATATTATCCAATTAATAATACAATTTTATTATAACACTAATTTATTAATTAATAATACTAAGTGTAGTATATTATTATAATACTAATTTATGCAACATATTATTATAATACTAATTTATTAATTTAAATCGTGTCTTCAAATTAATAAATAATATTATTTCATTAATATTAAAATCACTACATAATGATTAAACACATAAATACTTAATTTTAGATATTTAACAAATAAGTTATAATTAATAAAATGACTTACAGTTATTTAATATGTCAGTTTAACAAATAATAATAACATAAAAGAATAATTATAAAAAGGAAAAAAAATAATGAAGGGTATCAAATTAAAGTAATGGTAGTTATGTATAGTTAAAAGTAAAAAATTATAATGTAGTGGGGTATTAAATGTAATTGTTCATACTTATAACAAAAAAAAATTATAAAAGGCAGAACAGGTGTTTCGACCTGTTTCGACATGTTTCGACCGAAACGGTCCGACACACTGACGTTTCGACCGAAACTTTGAAATTTTGGGATTCAACCCATGTTTCGTGTCGGTGCGTTGAAATTCCGAAACGTTTCGGACGTTTCGACACGACATTTTGATCCTTGGTTGCTATATATACTGGGATGTAGCTTTGTAACCCTACACACTACTCTCTTCTCATTTTTTCCGTCTTCTTTCTTCCTCTTTCTCAATGGACTTTGTCTTTTTTACTTAATTAATGAGAATGTTCTAGTTTGGATTGTTGTTAGTAAAATTATTTATGACTGCATTCATTGATTGTGGAGCATTTGGACGCGGGGTTGTTAATAGTATAGATAGATATAGATATAGATACAATGACACCCCTTGTCTTTTATGAAATTTCACTGCACTCCTTTCTAGTTCATATGTTCAATTCATTCATACCCTTTGTACACGTTACTGACACACTAAAAAGTGATGATGTCATAATGCATTATTTTTAAAATACCAATTTTATCCTCTCTTCCACCTCCACTTCTGCCCATCTCTCTTTCTGTTCCGCCTCCTTATCTGACATCTCTCTCCCTCTTTCTCACTCATTCATTTCATTAGGTTAACATTTAATATCATCCAACTAACATCAAATTGACTTTCTTTTTCATCAATTTAAACCAGCATTTTATCAAACTAATACCAAAGTGACCTTTAATTTTATCAAATTAACACCAGTTTAATATTTAATTTTATCAAGTTAATACCAAATTAACATTCCATTTCATCAATTTAATTCATGAAATTAACAGTAATTTAACAATCGATTTAATCAATTTAACATCTAATTTAATTAACTTGAAATTCAATTCATCAAATTAAGATAAAATTCTACAAGTTTAAAATTCAATTTCTTAAAATTGACATAAAATTGACCTTTAATTTTATCAATTTAATATTAAATATTATTAAATTAACACCAATATCAAACCAGTTAGGGGCTAGATTTTACATGCTATAATGATTTGGGTTAGAAATTGAAGATGTAACAGTAGTTTAGGTTTTTTTTTTTAAGGGGAGTGGGGGGGTTTGGTAGTCGCTATTTTGATGATCAATTTGTTTGGTTTGCGTTGTTTGTCAGTTGTAATAGCAGTAGACATAGTTCTGTGGGTGAAGAGGGAGAGGGAGAGAGGAAAAGTGGCAGAGGCATGACTTTGGTGTTGATGACATCAGTTGTAATTGTAGTGATGGAATTAATTAGATTAATTATTAAAATAAAATGACAATTGTTTAGATAAGTAGTGAATTATAATATTAAATCAAACTAAACTTGAATTCGAAAGTAAATTTGGGTTAGTTAATGCAATTGATTAAGATCAAGGTGAAATTTAAAATAAATTTGATATATGTTATATTATATTAGTAAATATATAAAGTTGGTAAGGGCATGAAAGTAAGGGAACAAACACTGATGTCAAGGAAATTTCAGAAAAGGCAAGGGGTATATTTGTATTTAGGTCTATCTACCTTTAATTGTTTTTAAATACCTAATTAAAACTTGGAGATTATTTCTTGCAGGTAACTCCTACTGGCTTTGCACGGATGACACAAATGTTGAATGTTTTCTCGGGCGGAAAGCTACTTGTTATTCTTGAGGGCGGGTTTGTTTTTTATTTTGATCCTTTATTTTGATCCTTTATTTTTTATATTAGTTCTTACTTCTGCTGATGTTAATTGTTATTCTTGAGGGCAGGTTTGTTTTTTATTTTGGTCCTTTATTTTTTATATTAGTTCTTACTTCTGCTGATGTTTAATAAGAAAATGCATTTATTTAACAGCTACAATCTCCGGTCAATATCATCCTCTGCTACAGCAGTGATTAAGGTGAAATTTGTTCTTTAATACTTATTGGAATCTCTCTCTTATTTATTTGGGGACTTCCACTCTGGCATACAACCTTTGTTCTATCTAGACGCATTATGGTTTTTTCTTTTCATATGTTGATGCATGTTAAATCCTATAAAAGCGGGAGAGGTTTTCAGATTTATTGTTCGTTTTAGAGTTTTTGAGGTAAAAAGCCAATGAAATTATTGAAAAAGGATTTTTTCTAGTTTTACTACATGATGCATTGGACATTCATTCTATCTTGACTCTTGAGAAGCTGCTGATCTGATGATAATCTTTTTCTTGTCAAACATTTTCCCATTGTGTGCTCCGTCATGAAGGCATCCTTGTAGGGTAATTACCTCCATTCCTTTGTGTGTGTTATAGTATGAAAGAGCACATTGCCATTGAGAGCATATTAATTTTGTCAATTATGTTTTTATATAGTTTTTCTATCATGAGGTCCAGACCAAGATTTTGACTATAGTTTATTATTATACAGGGATTTGTATGTTGTGGAATAGACAAGAACCAACTAATGTGGATAGCACATTAACTGGTGGATGTTCCCAGTTGCAGTGTGGGTGTGAGTGTTGTTAGACACAGGGTTGTTTGGAGGAAGGAAAAAGGTGGGGGTGAGAGTGGGGCAGGGTGTTCCCTTTGGAAGCTATGTCTGCTCTTGGAACCTAGGATCCTTAGGTTCATTTGTTTATTGGAATTTTCTGACTTAAAAACTTTGGAGGTGTGCTAGGTTTTAACAAAGACACAAATATGCATTGCAGAAATTTTGGGGAGGGAGGGAGGAATAACAAAGTGGGGAAGGGGTTTCCAGAGATGTTGAGTAGATTTCAAGCCATGCCATTCTAGGGAGGATGAGACCATCTTTGATATCTCCTAGAACATTGCAGGAGAGGTTGGGAGGTTAAGAAGGTGAGATTTTTCCCTTTACTGGGTGGTTATGCTTCTCCAAAGGTTGGACAATGAGGCAGGCAACATTCTTTGTTTTGGTGGGTTATCTATGACAAAGCAGAGTTGCCTTAAGTTTCTATCTATGGAAATTGGTAATTCATCTGGAGAATTTGTTGTCCTACCAATAAAAATGTGGAGAATTTGTTGAACTAGACAACAAAAGGTTAAAATGAACGCCTTCCAGAAGATGAGATCACATGCAGCCAAAGACAGTTGGAATAGATTGACTGTATTAGTAATCAATGCAAGGGGTAGAGGGTTTTCTTATTTAAACAAATCAGTTATTTAATCACTAAATGAAAATTAAGCTATGTGGGTTTTTGGTTTTGTTAACATGATGGACGTTTTCTCCACCTGGCCGTGGTTGAAAATATTAACATTTTGCTTCCCAGGGGAGATGTGGTAGGTTAAGGGGTTTGATGACTGGCACTATTGAACCTTTGGTTAGAATTATTATTTGCGAGGCTATAGGTTTAGATTAGTGTATAAGAAAAACATTCATAATTTATATTCATCAACAGCATAAAATTAAATTTCATCATCATCTGACTCATTATGAGACATGGTACTTGGTATCTGGATTGGCCATTAAGGCTGGCACTATAAGATGAAAAATTTATGTTCTTGCTGCAGCTCAATGAGTGGGCTGCATAAACATTTTGCTGGTTCCAGAACTCATCCTGCTTTAACACACAACATATTTGACTCTTATTGTTCCAACTTAATTTGTAAATGAAATGCAGTAGACTTAGTTTGTTATTGAGTTGGAGCTAATTTAAACCTCATTTTGGATGTTCCTTTTCCCCTTTTCCCCCTTTCCTCCTTCCTGTTAGGGTTCATGTAGAGGAATACTAGAACCTTGGCTCCATAAAATTGTTGAGCAATTAGTCCTTCCGAGCTCAGTGTTGTGTATCAGGTCATCTTGGGGTTTCCTCTAATTTATATCTAATATAGGAATTGATATAAAAAGCTAAAAGATTTGTGATCTTCTAGTTCTTCCTCTCTCCTGTATAAGTCTACAAAAATGAGTTTGTAACTCTTTCAGATTCCCCAGTAAAAAGGTTATGATAGCGAAGTCTCTTGCCGACCAGAGAGCCTCCACGAAAGGAGGCAGCGATCAGCCATCCACCCTTGGGATTCATATTTATCAATGATCGGAGGCAAAGATCAGCCATCCACTCTTGAGACTCATACTGATCAAGGATCTCCATGTTTAGTCGTCAAAAATAAGGATTAACAGATGATCTACGGAGTTACTTGGCTGGTCCCAATTTAAATGAATTAAGAAAAATCTATAATTAAATGGAAGGGGCACAAGGAAAGCAGTAAAAAGGTGCTGCCAAAATGAGCTATATCTTAATCTCTAATTGGACTTGGTCTCAGTGTCAGACAACTCGTGTTTTCGGCTTATACCAATCACATGGGCACTGTTAGAGCATCCGACTCAAAAATAACTTGCAATACACCCTCCCTCAAGTGGGACCGGGTTCTTATGTGGGGCTAACAAACAAACAGCCATGCATACCGAGAAATTCAATTGGGTAAGAGACTTGGCCCACTAACCACCCAATACCAAGTTCGGATACTATGTTAGAACATCCAACTCAAAATTAATTTACAATGAGCAGAGTAGTCCCTCAAGTATATAACCTAACTTTGGTTGGTCCTAATCATTTGATGTGGCATACGAGGTCACTTTACAGTTCACTAGCATAAGTATATTTTAGGAAGAAGTTTTCTTGGGTGTTGAAATCAGAGTCTACTGAAACTGTTGTTGAGGAAGAAAGGAGTAGAGAAAGACACGATGAAACAGAATTACATTTATGAAAAAAAACCTATCAGACATCATCTGTACCTAGAGCTTTTTGTTGCCCAAAAGGTTCATCAACAGCCTAGTCAGCTTACTGTGAGGCTGTGGATGGAGCCCGGTGGAGTGTGGAAACTGCAGCCTTCTAGGTACATTGTTACTGCTGCTATCAACATTAGCACCTTCTAAAACCATATCTAACTGGTGCTTTTTTTTTTTTTTTTTGGTTGGGGGGGGGGGGGGGGGGGGGTAGGGTATTTTTTCTGTGCTAGTATAGTAATGCTATTTTTACCCATTTTATTTGTTTGTGCATGTTTGACCTAATTTTTTTGGTCTCCTTTTGTGTACACCATGTGGACATTATTGATTGTGCCCTCATTTTTGGTGCTCTTTTAATGAATTTTAGTTATCAAGAAGATATGTACATTTTACTTGCTGAGCTGGATAGTTGGACCAGTGAGGTTTAAATGTACAAATAGATAATCTTCTTTAGTTTTATGTATGGTGACTTTGGGGATGTCTTCATAAGATGTGCCAGGTCGGTTTACATTGTGACAGATATATGTACATGTCCCCCACCACCCCTCCCTCTCCCTATTTTGTCTCTTTCTCACTTGCCTCTGTTTTGAAGGTCTTATTGGGTGAAAGACATGAATGCGATGTGGAAAAAATCATACCATCCAGAGCTGGATTGCAAACTGTTCTGGAAGTCTTGAAGATTCAGATGAACTATTGGCCTACATTGGAGTCCAGCTTTTCGAAATTGCTGTCAAAATGGGGACCCTATACATTCTCGGACAGGAGTGAGTGCAGTTCTTTTATCCTAAACCTCTTATCGGGATACTCTTCTAGTTCAAGTGGTCCAATTGCAGAGGATATTTCTTTTGGTTTCTCTATTTCTTTTAAGTTTTCGGTGAATCTGTTTTTTTTTTTTTTTAAGGTTTTGGGTGGTGGTGGGGGTGTTAAGTATAATCCATTAGAAGAGAGCCTAAGGAGGGATTGCAGCTAAGGTACATCAGTAGATGAGAGAGGTTCACTCGCTCCACAACTAAGACATAACATGATTGACATACTGTCAATGGAAGCCACATGTGCTATGTGGATCATGGCTAGATTCACATGGCATGGTTAAAATCTGTTTCAATTTTGGTGTCGACCCATTTACTTTCTCAAATGATCTTCAGTTTCTCTGCTTCCACATAAACCCTATAAGGCAGAGAGGGGCTGCCTTGCATGCAAAATGCATTGCCTTTCCCAGTGTTGTCAAAGGGTGCAACTCAGTGCAAAGCGCAGAGAGGCCCTGCTGTGGTGCATTGCTTATGCCCAGCCAAGCGCGTCTTTTGTACTTTCAAGATGTATGTGTGCCGTTGATTTTGTGCTGGTACATGATATATTTGGTGCATGTGATACAGCCAAACAACTTACATAAAATGACAGACCCAATTTATCAATCGATGATTCCTCTCTCTCAAGAAGATGATCGATGAGTCTCTTGTCTTCCTTCTTGCTGCTGCTGCTGTTTCTTCTGCTTCTGCTGCCTTTTCTTCTTCATTATCATCATCAGCATCAGCATCTCTGTTTTTTTTCTTTTTCATCTTCAATTTCTCTCTGTGAAACCAGCCCCTAATTTAATTTGCTGAAAATTGACATTTGTTTTTAAGAACCTCCTTTTTTGGTACGATTAGCCATTCACACCAGTTGGGTAGAACCTTTCTTTCCTAATAAAGTTGTAATCATCAAAAGCTTATTCATTCCCATCTTCCATGCAGGCAAATACCATTTAGTCGGGAGACCCGTTGGGCATAATTCTGACGTTCCTCCATCATAATGACTTATATTAGAATGACCTCATCTCAAGACTTTCTTTACTCTGCCACCCTCCACAGCTTATGTTTATCAGTAGCATGATCTCCCTCTCTATGCAGCAGATTGAGTAAACCTTCCATTTACTTTTTCCCCTCAGTCATGAACTCCCTTTACAATGTAATATATGTTGCAATTCTGATCCCAGCCACTGAAAATTATCTATCACCAAAGCCCTCTCTATGATCTTTTCATAATGTCGCAAGCAACCTGATTCATGTTAATATGCTATTTGTTCGTGCAAAGTTTGGTCCACGAGCAAATCAGTTCCCACAATCTCCTGCAAAACAGACTAGAAGAAAAAACTGTGGTGATCATAAGGCACTAGTTTGGCATTGCTCACGGGGTTTGAATACTATTATGAAATTTCGTGAGCAAAAAGGGTACCTCAAAACATGTAGCTTCTATTCATCTAATAGGGGATGTTCAATGAATTTATTGGCGTCTAGTGTCCGGCTCATAGTCGAACACCATTTAATCTTTATACACTTTGTTTCCTAAGTGTAGAGCCCTTGTAGACTGAGGATAGTGTTTTTAGGTGGTTTGTTCAGTGGAGTGATCTCCTAAAGAAGTTAGGCTCCCTTCTAGTGAATCATAAAAAAAAGTTGATTTGGTTGGACCCCTGATTAGGTTACATCTGCTTGGGACCTGCCATGCCAAGTTGGTTAAACTCTTCTTGGTTCCCTCATTACCATTTTTTCCTTTTAGGCTAAATAAGCATTTATTTCTTTAATTCTTTACTGATCATGTAGGTGTATGTTGAGGGTGCCAGTGAGTCCACGTATTTTGGTTACAATTTTCCGTTAGCTGTGAGTGTGTAGTTTTTGGAAAGCGTATGGCTTATCACTCGGATCATGAACTTCCTTCTTTGTTAGCAGGGAAATGGTCTAGGCAGATTGTTCTTTTCATGTTAAGCCTCACATACTCCTGTTTTAGGTGATAACAGTTCTTTTCCGGCTATTATTAGCGAAATATGCTGAAATGGGACCACGCTTAATGGTCGTAAAAGAAGCTGATGTTTATCTTTTCAGAAAGTTTGAGAAGATGTATAATTAGAGAATTGTCTTGTTTGATTTTTATAAGAAACAAATTTTGCTGAGTTTGAGATTCTTTTTTTCTTAATTCCTTTTACAATAAAGTAAATTCTGTTTGTCAGCAATTTTTTCCTGATCTTAACATGCAGAAAAACAGACAAAAAAGAGACGACGGACTGTGGTTCCAATTTGGTGGAAATGGGGACGAAAAAGGTTATTGTATCGCATCCTATGTGAGCAGCTTCGACTGAAATGAAAGGGGTGCTAAGTATTCTTGTGGATCTTATTTTTGTGTCCCCTTCGTTTTGTAGTTTTAATACATGTCCCTGTATCTTAGACTCTTTAGTTTTAGGATTTTTTATCTTTTGTTGTTTGAAGAGATGTTACTGTTTAATGATGTTTTGCTGCTTAGTTTATTGGTTGAATCTCCCCCCCAACCCCCCTATCTCTCTCTCACCCACCCACCCACCCCCACATACATCTTTTGTTTTTTAAAAATGCTGCATAGTAGAAGCCAAGGGCAGTCAACACCCCCCCCCCCCCCCCCCCCCCCTTTTTTTTTTCTTTTTTCTCCCCCTGCGGGTATATTTGGTTTAGGTATTAAAGGGGTGGATTGGATTAATTTAATCCGGTAATAATATAATACTAAGTTTGGATGAGATTTGAACCCAGCTCACTATTGTCATTTAACACTTAATATTACGTAATATTTAATAAGTTAAGTATTAAAAATACAATGACTTTGCAAACTTAGAGTCACTTGCACATACAAATTTTTACCTTCAATATTTGATTTGTCATTTTTAATTTAATACCATAAACTATTATTTAATTCAAACATAACTTTGGTATTATAATTATAGATTTATATATTATTTCAGCATTGATCTAAAATTGTTATACAAGGATAAGATTAAACAGTACTTTTATTAACACCATTTTATGAATTGGATGGCAATTAATTATCGAATTATATCTTTTATTTGTACCTAAACTAAACATATACGGGGGTGAATACACGTGATGCTGTAAAGATCAAAAGTGGGATTAGTTGTAAAAATTTAATGAAGTCTTGTTTTTAAGCATTGCGGATTGGTTAACTAAATTTTTATTGTCATTGGATTCGATAAATGACCATTTTTTTATTTTTTCAAAATATGTTGCAATTTCAAATGTCATTGGATTGGTTAAAAAACTTGATGTTCTCTTAATCTGTTGTTGGAAATCTTAAGACGCCCAATAATAAATTGACATGAAGCTATCGAGCACGAGTTTAGCTTTATATTTTCGGATATTAATCCCATTTACTTGCTAAACTTGTTAAATGGGTCGTGTGTAGATTGAGTCACCACGACAGAAATCTGTCATGATATGATAATTATTAAATTAATTCATAAATTTGATAAGAAATTAACATTAAGTTATTCAATATGGATTTAACCCTACCGCAATCGGATCATAATCTGGTTGATCTATCAAATTTGCTTAATAAATGGGTTGTACATTGATTAAGTTAGTTCTAATCTGACAACTTTTTCACTTTCAACATAATTCATTGCCGGTCCTAGGTGTACATTCTCCTTTAGTGGAATTTTACACTTTCCCCCTTTTTGGTGACAAGGGTATGTGGATCTCCTTTTTTTCGGGTATGCCAAAGTTTGTGTAGGTAACTTTAAAGGAGTTAGACAAAATTCGAACATAAGAATCAAATCAGATAAAAAAGTCTTTCTGCTTCTGTTATATTACACATTTAAAAAGCCTGGTATATACATATTACAACAATGCAGTCAGTCTATGAAACACGATTTGGTTGAAACGTGGTCCTGCTGTTCTTTGGAGATGAGTCTTACCTAAAAACGGGTTTTGTACCGTAACGAAAAACATTTTTCTTTCATATCCAGTGGTGCGTATCCCTCGACTATTGTGGTAACTCAAGTTACAAACTTTTTAATAAGAATTAACAATAAAAAGTGGTGCGGTTTGTTGCAGTCATATCCAGTGGGCAGTATCCCTCGACTATTGTATCCAGTGCACAATCTAGGAGTAGGTCATTGGACCATGATCTTCCATATGGTACTTGATGATGTATGCAGCACTATAGTGAGTAGAGGTAAGAAATCATTGGGTACTAAGTTACTCAGTCTGAGCTCCTAGACTCTTAGAATTTGGACCCGAGAAAGGGGTTTAACACACAGAGAATTTATAGTGGTTCACCAGTTCAGGAACTCGGCTATTCCACTCTTAAGGGAGTTTCTTGCTCCTAAGACTTGTATTAATGAAGAAATGAGATTGCAGAGAGTGATTCTGATTACAATTGTTTATCTCCATTGCTGGGGGTTATGCCCCCTATTTATAGTTGATCCTGAGCTTTGCTTGAATTTTTACGAGATCCGTGCTTCTCCTTGTAACGGTTACTATTATCCTACAACGGTTGTAGAGGGTGTTGAGGCAGTTGCGATCCTTTTGCCTAGATATACGATTGTTACTATCCTGGTGGTGCTTAGGTGAAAGCCGTTGTCTTCTATGCTATCCTCCTCGAGATGCAATTGTAGGGATGGGAGGTTTAACCTCGAGCTCCATGAGCATCCAAAGCAATCTGGGCTCCCGATCTAGGAAAACACGACCTGAATTACCGAGCTAATCCTTAAGCATATTTGAGGTATCATCAGTTGCCCCCCAGTCCCTGATCAGGTAGAGTTATATGAGCTGCGGCTGAGTTTTGGCCTGGGTGAGCGAGGTTGTCTGAGATTGACCTCAAGATGTGCACGATGGGACGTTCCTCGACAATTATGGCGAATGTGCACTCATTTTTGTCTCGTTTCTCGTGCACGTCCCTCATCCTATGGCTCCACGTGTCCGTCTGTACACTAGCCTTAAATACATCAGCAGATGAAACCGTCTTCTTCTTTATTTCGAACTCTCTTTGCCTTCTCTCTCCAGATTTTTCTCATTTCCCTATTCCTTCGCGATTTCGTCTTCCCTAATCTATCGGTGATCCAGGTTTTTACTGGCAATTTTCCAAATTCGTTCGGAAGATTTTGCGAGGCTAGCCTAGTCCATTCCTTGGATCTATCTTGGGTCTTTGATTGTTGCTCGACTTCAACTAGGTACGTCCTTCGCCTTGCTCTTCTCCTTCTTTTTAAGCTTTCCATTCATTCTGGATCTCTTGAATTCGAGGTGGTTGTTTGACATCTAGACTTTTCGTTTCTGTTATTTTAGGAATCGAGGTCGCTCCTTGTCCTTCCTTCCTCTTTTTTTGGACCTCTATTCCACTGCTAGCATTTTTCTTTTTGGTCGTTGGTGTCTTGACCCTTGGGCTCTCAAAGAATGTTTTACCAACGTTCCTCCCCTCTAAACTTTTTTTAACCTCTCTTGCTCCTATCCTGTCATATCCACCTCCTCTGAGGCCACTGCTTTATCCGTCTCCCTTGCCATGGGCAACAAGTCTCCTGAATTAGAGGATGATGACTTGGGGGACATAGGTGACGAGATAGACAACTTTCCTAGTGTCGATTCTATTGATGCCAAGGTGGAGGCAGAGGTTCCTTCATCATTGTACAACCCTGCTCCAAGATCTAAGAAGTCTCAAAAAGGGAAGTCCAAGATGAGTGGAGTTGGGACTTCTGGCAATGCTGGGGCCATAGAGGTCATTCTTCGGGCTTCATACCTTGTAGGTTTTAGCGAGGTCACCCCTCATTTTCTAAGCGTCATTTCTGCTCGGTTTGGTTTCCCAAGAGGTATGCAGTGCTAGTCTCCAAATGTGGATATTCGGTACAATACCATAGTCCCAGAGAAGGTTTATTTCTTCGTTGTTTCTTTCGAGAATGACATTTGATTTCCTGTGCACCCTTTCCTTAAGAATGTTCTTCAACATTTTAATGCATGTCCTGCTCAACTTTCTCCCAATTTCTAGGGTGTTTTGGTGGGTCTTCTGGTTTTCTTCAAGAAAAACAAGCTTGGTGTCCCCATGATACCCTTGCTTATGAAATTCTTTAACTTCAAGGTCACCCCTTCTGATGGCTTTCTATATATAGCCAAACGGGTGAAGACCCGAGTTCTGATTTTCAACCTTCCAAGGGATGCGACTGATACACTCCCTGTACCTCGTGCTTGGTCTGCCCCTGATAATTTGGGTAACTCCTATCTGAGAAGGCCTAGTCTAGCCTCACAGCTCGTTGTTTTCTTTTGTTGACCCTGTTTTCTCTTTATTGTTTTCAGGTATCCGACCTAATCTCAATGCTGAGGATAAGATAGTCCTGTTGGGCTTGGAGAGTTATCAGCCAGAGAAGTAGTCTAAGCTTCTCAAGCCAACTGTGTTCACTCAATTCGGGTTCAGTCCTCCCGAGGTGAGAATTGAAACTCCAATTCCAATATTTGTGGCTGGTGCTGAAGATCCTGCTGGTAAGGCTCTCATTTCTTTATCTCTAGTTCTTTCTTTTCTTTTTCTCATTTTTAATGATCTGTTTACCTTGATTTCTCAGGTTCTAGTTCGATGGCTCCATATGCTGAAGTTGTAAGGGCCAAGGCGGCCCATCTTAGGAATGGGAGAACTGGTGGAAAGCGCAAGGCCGAGGTTGAGTATGGGAATGACCTAGGTCATGTTCAGAAATCACAAAGAGTGAGTTCGTCCTCTACTCCACCTTCTCAGACAATCTCCTCACCTCCACCGGCTCCTCAGAGGACCACTCTGTTAGTGAAGTCTGCAGTGGTCTTAACTTCCCAAAGGATCCCTGTTCCCTAGATGATTCTAGCGGTATCTCCTCTTCCCTCCGTGGGGCACTCTAGACCAGCTGGGATCTCGTCTTCCCCTTCATCGATAGAGGTTATTGGGGCCCTCGAGGCTATACCTCCTCTCCTACGAGAATCTTCTCCCTCCCAATCTGTCGAGAAGGTTCCTCGTTTGCCTATGGAGGGCTCGTTAGGAAAGGTGACCAAAGACAAGGGTTCACTTATCATGAACGTGAACCTTGTTGCCGAGGTCATTGTGTTTGTTATCCCTGAGTCTGACATTCAAGAAGTCTCAATGGTGCCTCTGTCTACCTCGGCTACCACTGTTTTGTATGGAGCAACTTCAGTAAACTCTGAGTTTTCTAAACTCTATTTTTACTTTGGTTAGATAGCTTTTTCTGACCTCAACTTTTTTTTTTGTTTTTCTTAGCTGGCCATTCATGTAAGTGCCTTGGTGAGTAGGGTTCTAGCTTTGGAAAGCACTGCCAAGGTATCTTAGAAATCCTCGAAGGCCTTCAAGCTCAAGGTTGCCGATTTGGTCTTTACCAACGAGAACCTAAAGGCTCAGGTACACAACCTGAAGGCTCAATTCAAGGGGTTGAGCTCGACAAACAAGTTTTTAGAGGCTGAGGCTAAAAAGGCGAACGACGAGCTTAATCTTAAGATCGACAGCTTGTTTCAAGCATGGAAGGACGCCTTTGAGGCTTGCGATTCCCTTCAGTCCATGAAGAACGAATATAACATACTGACTGAGGTCAATGCTGCCCTGCTGAAGGAGATCGAAATAGAAAGGGCCAGGACTCGAGAGAAGGATACCCAGATTACAGAGCTCCAAGATGAATCGGCTACGATCTGGGCTGCAAGGTATTTTGCCTTCTAGGAGAAGGCCATGGATAAATATCCAAATCAAGTCTTCAACTTTGATCCTCCTCTAGGCAAGGAGAAAGAAAAAATAGTTGCTGATAAGGAGGTCGAGTTCGAGGTTTCTATTTCTAGTGTTCCTAATGGTGAGGAGCCCCCTGCTGGTGATGGGGTCGAAGCCCCTACTGAATCTAAGGCTCAAGCTCCCGGGCTAGTTTCTTCTGAGGCAGAGGTGGGAGTTTCTGAGGTTATCCTGCCTCCAGCTAATTCTGCTGAGGTTGATGCTCCAGCTTCCATCTCTTTTGAGGCCCTTCCCGACCATCTTCCTGTTGTTTCTCTTGTCCCTAAGCTGCCTAAGGCAACTGCTGATCCATCCGTAGAGACTTAGGACTTCTGTTGTTTTAAGATTTCTTGTAATAGTTTTTCCTTGGAAGGAATGAAACTAAATTTTCTAGTTCTTTCTTGCTTATGAAAGATAATCTTGCTCCTTCTAGCTTATGAATGAAAGATTATTTCCCCTTTGTCCCCTTGCTTCAAGGAGAACTTTGTTCTTTTTGGGAGTATTTTTGTTTTGTCAAGTTTGAGGTATGTTCCCGAGCTGGGGGCTTATTTGAGTTGATGAGTTCACCGTTGTTTTTGAGGACTCATCTTGATTTTATGAGCTAAAGAGCTAATTGTTGTATGGAAGAGCTCTTCTCAGTTTCATGAGCTGAATAGTTCATCGTTTTTTATGAGCTAAAGAGCTAATCTCAAATTTATGAGCTGAAGAGCTCATCTTAGTTTTACAAACTGAAGAGTTTATCGTTGTTTTTATGAGCTGAAGAGCTCATCTTAGTTTTTTGAACTGAAGAGTTCATAGTTGTTTTTATGAGTTGAATGACTCATATTAGTTTTATGAGCTAAAGAGCTCATCGTTGTTTTCATGAGTTGAATGGATCATCTTTGTTTTATGAGTTAAAGAGCTCATCGTGCGTTAGCAGTAGAACTGAACTGGAACTTCTCTTTTATTGTAACGAAATTTTTACAAGAGTTTAGTTCTTGGATATTGGAAGAACTTCTTCAAATGCTCAACATTCCAGGAATAAGGCAAAACTCTTCCCTCTTCAATTTGTAGCTCGTAATTCCCTGGTCTAATTATTCTAGATATGATATACGGGTCTTCCCAATTGGGCCTTAACGAGTTCTAGCTTACGCCTTGATAACTGTCGTATCATATGCATAGTGCATCACAAAGGCGTTAGCCAGATCTGACCATGTGACCAGATCCCCTACTGTGAAACTCCTATGTCTGACTTTTTTGTTGTAGAATCGAGTTGTTTTCCTTTGATAGTCAAGGATGCGTTGTAACGCTTTGTCCCTTTTTCATCTAAGAGGTCGAGGTTGACCAGAAGTGATTCGTCGTTTTGCTCAGGGATGGTGAGTTCTGTCCTTGGGAATGAGACACCTATTTCCATAGGAGCCACTACTTCAGTTCCATAAGCCAAGGCGAAGGGTGTTTCTTGAGTTGCCGACCTGGCTATGGCTCGGTAAGCCCATATCACTTCTGGCAGATGCTCCACCCATCGTCCCTTTAAGGCTTCGAGTTTGGTCTTCAGAGCTGCTTTTATAGTCCAGATAGTTACTTTTGCCTGTCCATTTGACCAGGGATGAGCTGGTGGAGATAAGTAGTTTTTTTATGCCTAGTTTGGCACAAAATCCTTTAAACTTTGAGTTATCAAACTGTTTTTCATTGTCTGAGACCAATGCTCTTGGGATTCCAAACCTGTAGATTATGGATTTCTAAGTAAAACTCTGGATTTTATGCTTTGTGATCCTCGCGAGAGGCTCCACCTCAGCCCACTTGGTGAAGTAATGTACCCCTATTAAGGAAAATTTGCAATACCCCATGCTTGTTAGAAGAGGGTCGAGTATGTCTAGACCCCACTGCTGGAATGACCATGGACTAATCATTGAGGTGAGGAGCTCCGGTGGGCAGTGTGTAACATTGGCATGCACTTGATAGGTTTTGCATATCTTGACAAGCTCTACTTTATCCCTGATCATGGTGGGCCAGAAATACCCTTGCCTTAGGGCTTTGCTAGCCAAAGTCCGAGCTCTTATGTGATTGCCACAAATGTCTTCATGGATTTCCCGTAGAATGTAATTAGCCTCCTTATCTCATACACACCTCAGGAGTGGTGTCGAGAAACCCCGTTTGTACAGATTTTCTTGGAGGATAGTGAACGTCGATAACATGACCCTTAGCTTTACTGCTTCTTTGGAATTTGCGGGTAAGGTTCCATTTTGAAGGTACTCCCTGATTGGATCAATCTAGGTTGGTTGTATCTGCACGGGAAACACTTCTTCAGTCTCGGGGCTCACCGATGACTCGGCTAGGTGTTCAACTGGAATCAACCTATCCAGGTTCTCTTGAGAGGCAGTGGCTAGTCTAGCTAAGGCATCGGCTCAGGAATTTTCAGCTCTGAGGACTTGCACGACTTTTACATGCACAAATTTTTCTCATTAGTTCTTGCACCTTCTTTAGGTAAAGGGTCATTCTTTCCCCTTTAGCCTCATATGTTTCCTCGATATGTTTCACCACCAGTTGGGAGTCACTATGAATCACGAGTTGTTCTGCTTTCATAGAGTGTACCATGTTGAGCCCTATGATAACGGCTTCGTACTCATCCTCATTATTTGAGGCTTTGAACCCGAATCTAATGACGTACTCAATATCTATCCCGTCTAGGGAGGTTAGGATCAATCCAGCACTGCTGCCTCGGGCATTGACAGCACCATTTACAGAAAGTTTTCACGTTGGGAGGTCGGGTATCAGCTAGGTTGTATCTAAGGACGCCTCATGACCTGTTGTGAATTCTACAATAAAATTTGCCAAAATTTGTCCCTTGATAGCAGTTTTGGGCTTATACCTGAAGTCAAACTCGCTGTGTTCTATTGCCCACTTAATCAACCTTCCTGTTGATTATGGCTTGTGCAAGACCTGCCTGATTGGCTGATCTATGGGGATCTTTATTGTATAAGCCTAGAAATAAGGTATGAGCCTCATTGCAGCTGTTACCATGGCCAAAACCAGTTTCTTCATCTTCGGGTATCTCTTATCTGCTCCCCTCAAAGCTTTACTGCAGTAATAGACTGGTTGCTGAACTCTGTCTTGCTCCTTAACCAGTGTCGCGCTAGTAAAGAAATTCAAGACAGTAAGGTATAAGGTAAGCATCTCTCATTCTCTAGGGCTCACAAGGACCGGGGGCGAGCTGAGATAATTCTTGAGGGCTTTAAATGCCTCTCCACACTAGGCATCCCACTAGAACGCTTTTTTCAAGATTTGGAAGAAAGGTCGGCATCTGTCAGTCGACTTGGAGACAAAGTGACTTAAGGCTCCTATCATTCCTATTAGACATTGAACCTCTCTTGTGCTTGAGGGGGTTGCACATCTATTATAGCTCTGACCTTCTTTGGGTTAGCTTCTATTCCTCAGCTATTGACTATAAAACCTAGGAATTTTTCAGCGGAGACCCCAAATGCGCATTTGGTTGGGTTAAGCTTCATTTGATACCTTCTAAGAATTTGAAACGCTTCCTCGAGGTGTTCGATGTGGAACTCGGCCTTCAGGGATTTTGCTAGCATGTTATCTATGTATACCTCCATTAAGGTCCTGATCTACTTTTGAAACATGCGGTTCACCAATCGCTGGTATGTAGCTCCAGCGTTTTTCAATCCAAATGGTATGACATGGTAGCAGTATGTCCCTTGCTCAGTTACGAATGATGTCTTCTCCTGATCATTTGGGTCCATCCTGATCTAGTTGTATCCTGAGAAGGCATCCATGAAACTCAGCAGCTCATGTCCTGTTGTGGCATCCACGATCAAATCAATTCTGGGAAGCAGGAAGCTGTCTTTAGGGCAAGCATGGTTTATATCAGTGAAGTCAATGTAGAGGCGCCATTTGCCGTTAGTTTTCTTGACGAGGACCACATTGGCCAGTCAGGTCGGGTAGTCTACTTCTCTGATGGCCTTGACATGGAGGAGCTTGGAGACTTCGTCGTTTATTGCTTTCTAACGCTTTGGGGCGAAACTTATTCGTTTCTGCTTAATGGGCTTGAAGGCTAGATTCACGTTGAGCTTGTGCGTGATGACCGAGGGGTCAATCCCCTGCATGTCCTCCTACTTCCATGTGAATACCTCCATGTTCTTTTTTAGAAATTGAATAAGGGGGTCCTTAACCTCCTTGAGCAGTTTTGACCCTACGTACACCAAATGACCTGGGTCCTCGTCGAGCTAGACAGGTTCTAGCTCTTCTAAAGGTGTGGATCTTGTCTCCAGCTCGTCTCTTATGTCGAGCTCATTCAATTGTATAGTCTCTACCTCTCTTTTCTTCATGGTCACCATGTAGCATTCTCGTACCACTCATTGGTCTCCTCGGACCATTCCAACACCATTTTCGGTAGGAAACTTCATTACGAGGTGGTAGGCAGAAGGAATGACCCTCATGGCGTTGAAGGAAGGCCTCCCCAGTAGAACGTTATATGCTGAAGGGGCGTCAACTACCAGGAATCTCACTGTGGTGGTGGATTGACATGGAGAGTCTTCCATCGTGTGAACAAGATGGATTGAGCCCAGGGGTAGCACCCTCTCTCCAAAGAATCCTAGCAGGTGAGTCCTCTTTGGCTCGAGCTTGTCTCTACCAATGTCTATTTTTTCGAAGGCGGATGCGAAGATGATATCGGCAGAGCTTCAATTGTCGATTAGAATTCGGTGGACGATTCTATTGGCGATGGGAGCCCTTAACACCAAGGGATCATCGTGGGGATGTTGACAGGCCTCCAAATCTACATCCGATAATGTTATGTCCATGCTCAGCCGAGGTGCCTTAGACACAGACTGTATCTCCAACAAGTCTTCTGCTCAACCTTTGCGTATATGAGTCTTTCTGGCTGAGCTAGTCTCCCCACCCACTTTGATCTCCCCCATAGGCTGCTGGTGCTAAGGAAGGGCCGGTTGTTGTGGTGCAGGAGGCGGATGAACTCGATTTTGATTATCCTGGGCTACGAAGCGATACAACTATCCCCTATGAATTAAGAACTCGATCTTTTTCTTCAGCTGGATGCAATCTTCGGTGAGGTGGCCATGATCCCAATGATATTCACAGTATTTCGCCTCATCCCGTTTTGCGGGGTCAGCCTTTATCCGAGGTGGCCACGTCAAAAACTTTTCATTTTGTATTTCATAGAGGACCTGGGACATCGTGGCGTTGAGGGGAGTGAACTGTCGTGGTGCGTATCTTGGTTGTAACTCCTGAGGTGGGGGACCCAGACGATCTCTAATGTCTCATCTTCTTTTTGGGGAGCGATCTCTGTCTCTTCGTGGAGACCTGTCTCGAGTCCTTTCCTTTCTTGGAATTTGGTCTTTCATATTCTCTTTTTCCTTGTTAGTAGTTGAGCTTCCAGCCTTGGAGAGTAGAACTTCCTCGCCATTAATGTATTTCTCCGCCTTTACAAGGACCTCAGTCATACTGGCTTGCGGGTTTTTGTTGATGGAGAACATTAAGTCTTTCGACTAGACCCCCAGCCCTGCAATAAAGGTAGTGAGAGAAATTTTTTCATTAGGGACGTCTACTTTCAAAGACTCTGAATTGAACCTCTAAATGTAACTTCATAGTGTCTCATTGAGTTCCTATTTCACATTTAGTAGGTGGTAGCTCGGCTTTCGGTAGGTCCGAGCTCCTATGAAGTGCGAGATAAATGAGATGGAGAGTTCCCAGAAGGAGAAAATGGATGTTGAGGTCAACCTATTAAACCAGGCTAAGGCTGAGCCCTTCAATGTGATGGAAAAATCTTGGCAACGTACCGGGTCTGGATACCCATGTAACTCCATCTGATTTTTATAGGTATTGAGATGGTCCATGAGATCCTTTGTCCCATCAAAGGTCTCCATCTGAGACATTCTAAACTTTGGTGGAAGGGGGAAGTGCAGCATCTTTGCGGTAAAGGGAGACTCTGTCTGCTGGATTAAGGCATCCATAGTCAGTGGGGTTTTGCCTCTTACAGTCTCCTTCATGTGGCTGAGCTCTTATTGAATCTCTCTAAAGCGTTGCTCCCAATATTGCTCCTTTTTTTTCTGATGGTATGGGGAAAACTCGTTCTTGTGAGTCCCTTTGTTCTGGCTTTGCACCTCTTCGTCTTCTCCGTTCTTTTAAGCTCGTCGGCGTATGTTATCAAATGATTGGTTGTGCTCATTCTCCTCCATATTTTCCCTTAAAGGATTGAGATGTTGATGTTCCCCATGCTGGGGACCATCCTGGGCTAGTTGTGCCCTTTGGGGATGCTGGAGGAGATTCAGTAACTCCTCATTCTACTGGAGGAGGCGTTGATTGACTAGGTGAAGGGCCTCGAGTTCGTTATTCAGAGGGTCCACCATGGGTGGGTCAACCTATGGATTGGGCAGGAAATCTCAAGTATTTTCTTGTTGCCTTCCAGCAGTAACATCTTGTTGATTCTGCAATCGGAGGGGATTCATCTAACTTCTGTTCATATTGCGCGTAGAAACCATCAATTACTAAAGATGATCAGTAGAATTTTAACAGGAACAATCGTTCCCACAGACGACGCCAACTAATGATGTATGCAACACTATTGTGAGTAGAGGTAAGAAATCAGTGGGTACTGAGTTACTCAGTCTGAGCTCCTAGACTCTTAGGATTTGGACCCGGAAAAAGGGTTTAACACTTAGAGAAATTATAGTGGTTCACCAGCTCGGGAGCTCGGCTAGTTCACTCTTAAGGGAGTCTCTTGCTCCTAGGACTTGTATTAATGAAGAAATGAGATTGCAGAGAATGATTCTTATTACAATTGCTTATCTCCATTGTTAGGGGTTATGCCCCCTATTTATAGTTGATCATGAGTTTTGCTTGATCTTAGGCGAGATCCTTTTTTCTCCTTAGAACGGTTACCACTATCCTACAACGGTTGTGGAGGGTGTTGGGGCAGTTGCAATCCTTCTACCTGGATATATGGCCATTACTATCTAGGTGGTGCTTGGGATATGCTATCCTCCTCGAGACGCAGTTGTAGGGATGAGAGGTCTGACCTCGAGCTCCATAGGCATCCAAAGCGAGCTGGGCTCCCGATCTAGGAAAACACAACCTGAATTACCGAGCTCATCCTTAAGTATATTTGAGGTATCATCAGTACTAATATGAAGTCTCCTAAATCAAGCAGCGCCTGTCGCCGCTAGAATTTGTGGTAAAACTAAGCCATCATGTGTAGGCTATGGTTCTAACCTTCTTACCAACTAGGCTTGGTCTTCATGTCCCAAGTGGGGTGACTCAGACGTTTTCTCATAGAGATGTTCAATAGATCCGAAGTAGTGAATTCTAGCTCTCAAAGGGATGAAAAGGGATCACAAATCAAAACCTTAGTTTGATTGCCTGAGCCATGTCCAGTCTGCTCGAGCGGTCCCTCCAAATTTTCTGTCATTTTTGATAGATTAGCAATTAGTTCCCTATAGACTTCAAGGACTCGTCCTCTGCAACTCCCTACTACTTCTTAAACTTAAAAAACATGCATGCATATAAATCTAAATGCAACTAAATGCACAAGGATGGATGAAATTTGATCAAAATGCAATGCAATTTTCAAAATAGACTTTAAATGAACAGTGACATTAAACATGAAAATCACACATGTTCATATCATACCAACTCCATTAAAATTTCATCATCTTCACACATTACTCTAAGGCATATTGAAGTATTAAGAACTTAATTTTCATGCATCCTAGAACAATTTTCCTTCACTTATTTCAACTTCACTCACACGTGTTCAAATTTTGTTCAACTTTAATCAATTCAAGTGTAACACGTGTGAAACTAAACTCCGACACCAAAAGGAATCCATCTAGATTAAATCATTAATAAAACTCTACATGAATTCCTAATGCACCATCTAAGTGAATACATAACCGATTAGTGAGTGTCCTATTCAAAGTTTTTTTTTTCTCATTTTTTTTACACTCACCTTGTTTTTAAATCTCTTCTACTCTTTAATGATCTCAATTACTCAATTAGAACGATTGTGAATTCTGTATTTTATAATGCATGCTTCTAAACGTGTGTAACATGTAAGCAATGACTTCTAGCCATTCTTTTTATGCTTCACTTTTTATTCTTTTTTACATTTGGCTCTTTGACATTTTTTAAGGGGTTGGGGCTTTACTAACTCTTAGTTGTGTTCACCTATCATCAACACTTAAGTTATGTAAGGTCATTAATCACTCAATCTAACAAGACTTCTAAGTATGAAGGTGAATGGTTGACATGCGCGTAATTTTATGAATTTTCACAAAGGGAAACACTATTCAAGGATACTAGGGTGAAAAATACTTGATTTCAGGATCAAACACTAAGACTTATAACCACTAAGTTCTCTAACCCCTAACATGACTCACAGTAATGCACTTTGAACTTTAATTTAAAGATGGAAATGCTATAAATCGAACCAAAGTGTGATTACCATAATTAATAACGAAAAAACAAACAAAAATCTTTTTGATTTGTCCTTTTTCAATATTTTTGGATTTTTCAAAAATACCTAAAAATAGAAGATATCCACACAAATGCAACAACAAAGGAAAAATAAAATATTTATTTTAAATCCTAACGAGAATGTCCAACTAGACATCTAAATTTCTTTTGGATTTTATAAATGTAACAAATCAAAATAAACAAGGAATAATCTTAAGCTACAATTGACTTAGCCCCTAATGTATGACATGTCATTTTACTCCTAGGGCTAAGTCTCACAAGCACACTCAAGTGCACAAATACCAATGGACTTCCTAAGACTCTCAAATCTAGTATCATCCAAGGGTTTTGTGAGTAGATCAGCCAATTGATCTTGAGTCTAGATATATTCTAATGATATCACCTTGTTCTCAATAAGCTCACGAATGAAATGTTGATGTATTTCAATATGCTTAGTCCTAGAGTGTTGTATAGGATTCCTTGAAATGTTAATAGCACTAGAATTATGACAAAAAATAGTCAAATTGCCTTGAGAAATCCCATAGTCCAAAAGCATTTGCTTGTCGATCAAAAAAAAAAGCATTTGCTTCAACCAAAGCAATTGCGTGCAACAACTCCCTATTGCAATGTACTCAGCCTCGGCACTAGAAAGTGAAATGGAATTTTGTTTTTTACTTTGCCAAGATACTAAGTTGTTCCCAATTCAAAAACATCCATCGGAAGTGCTCTTACGATCATCCACATTCCCTGCCCAATAGACATTGGAATAGTCAGTAATCTCAACATTGGTCTCTTAGGTATACCAAATATTATACCCTAAAGTGTCATTCACATACCTAATTATCAGCTTGACTGCAAGTAAGTGAGAATCCTTGGGACAAGACCGATACCGTGCACACACATACACCAATACTAAAGGCTATGACAACCTACTAGCATGAGATAGAGAAGACTTCCTATTATGCTACGATACAATGTGTGATCTACATCATTACCTGAAGTGTCTCTACACAGCTTGGTTTTTGTGCTCATTGGAGTATGTAAGTTCTTGGCTGACTCTAACCCAAACTTCTTAACCAGGTCTCTTGCGTATTTCAACTGTGGGACAAAAATTCCATTTTCCAGTTTAACCTACAAGCCTAGAAAGAAAGTTAATTCACTTATCATGCTCATTTCAAATTCAAATTTCATTAATTCACTAAAATCATGATCAAGAGAATTAGAAGTGGAACCAAATACTATGTTATCTACATACACATAGGCAATCACAAGCTCACCTTTGACACTCTTTACAAACAAGGTCTTATCTACACTACCCCTTGAGAACCCTTCTTGTAGCAAATAGGTAGATACCCTCTCATACCAAGCTCTTGGAGCTTGTTTCAAGCCGTAGAGTGCCTTTTTCAATCTAAACACATGCCTCAAGTAATGTGGGCCTTCAAACCCTTTTAGGTGTTTCTGCATAAACCTCTTCTTGAAGGAAATAATTTAAAAATGCACTTTTCACATCAATTTTTTATAACTTAAACTTCATGTGACAAGTTATGGCAAAAAGCAATCTCACAGATTCAAGTCTAGCTACCGGTGCACAAATCTCATCAAAGTCTATTCCTTCAACTTGGGTCCCCACACCATTTTCATCTGATTTGTTCTTGAAGTTCCATTTTGTACCAAATATCACTTCGTGTGAATTAGTTTAGCTCTACTTGCATGATAACTAACCAATTTTCATCCTCAAGAGCCTCACTCACACTCTTGGGGTTTAATGGACAAGACATAGCAATTATGGCTTATTTCTTACTCAAGTTGTCTCCTAGTCCTTACCTCTTTGTCTAGGTTTCCTAAAATTTCAATAGGTGTGTGTCTAGACTGAACCCACAAAGGTGTTGATTTGATGAGAAGGTTATATCATCCTTTTTAGGGGTGGAAGTTGGTTTTGGATCACCTTTTATCTCCTAATGAAGCACTAGCACCTAATTTTTTTCTCAAGCACAAGGTCTTCTCCTGCATCATCTTTGACCACATTTATCGATTCCATAACAGTAGATATTCTCAAATGAAACACTCTATAAGCTCTACTATTATTGGAGTATCCAAGGAAGATTCCTTCATCGCTTTGGGAGTCAAATTTAACCAAATTTTCTCTATCTCTCAAGATGTAATATTTACTCCCAAAAACTCGAAAATACTTTACATTAGGCCTCTTACCTTTCAAAATCTCTTAAGGGGTTTGACGTGTGCCTGGCCTAAGGTAGACTTGATTGACTATGTAGCATGCAGTATTTACAGCCTCAGCCCAAAGTCTCTCAAGCGACCCCTTACTATGCATCATGACATGTGTCATTTTATGTATGACTTTATTCTTTCTTTATACCGTGCCATTTTGTTGTGGGGTCTTAGGTAAGGAGAACTCATGTCTTATGCCATTTTCATCACAATATGCATAAAATTCAGACTTGTCAAACTCTCTTTCATGGTCACTTCTAATTCTAGCCACTTTTCCTGTGGCATGACCTCTCTAATTCTGGAATGATCCTAAAGCTAGCAAAGGCATTATAATTCTCTCTCAAAAATGAAACCCAAGTGTAACTCGAATAATCATCTACTATTACTAAGATGTACCTCTTACCTACTATGCTCTCGATTTGTGTTGGACTCATGAGATCCATGTGAATGAGCTCTAGGAGTCTCTTAATTGTGATGGTCTTCAATTTTATGTGGGACTCTTGTCTGTTTCCCTAATTAACACGGACCACACACCTTGGTAGTTGACTTTCCTAACTTAGGTACTTCCCATAAAAGCTCTTTACTTGTAATTTGGTTAAGGTCTTTGTAGTTCATGTGCCCTAACCTCTAGTGCAAAAGTGTGACATCATCTACACTCACCCGATGATACACTAAGTAAGGACTTGGAGATATGCATTAGCAATTATCTCCTAACCTAACCCCTTCCAAGTGACACTCCTTGTTATCATTTAACATGGTGCATCTTTCTCTCGTGAAGTTCACAATATTGCCATCATCACACAACTAGCTAATACTACTCAGGTTAGCCTTTAGTCATTCCACATATATATAATATTATCCAACTTTGGCATGCCTACCGGTTGAATGGAACATTTTCCAACAACCTTGGAGACACTTCCATCTCCAAATGTAATGTCCCACCATTTGCATTTTTTCAATACATAGAAGTGAGACTTATCTCTATCATGTGCCTAGAACAATCACTATCCAAGTACCACTTATTTCCTACTTAGGCTTTCAAGTTGGTATGTACAACGAGACACAACTCATGACTAGTAGACGCGACCATCCCTATGGACCAAATTCAAACTAGGTTAAGTAAGCAAATACACAATATGTCTACAAGTGCCTATGTGCAATCCTCAGGGCAACCAATGCTCTTATACCAATTGGGGAGAGATACAAAGTGGATCTCCCCTTACAACTATACATGTGGGATCACTAAGAAAGACGTAGAGGGGAGCGATGTCATGCCCCAATTTCACAAAACAATGTGACTAACTATTAACCAATAAACCATGAGAGTATAGCTAAAATAAACCATTTACATAAATTAAACCATCCATCTTTCAATATCTGACTAAAAAAATTCCAAGAATAATTTAATCATCAAGGTTACAACTAAAACCTTTAAACAAACCAAATCTCTCATCCAACTAGTGTAAAGTTAATAACATTCAATTTTGTCATAAACCAAATAAAACTAAAAGAGATAGCAAAGTCCTAAGCCTTGGATGCTGGATCCACCTCGTGATCCACTTCAAACTCTAACTCCACATGCTTGCATATAGTGGTGTCCTCCTTCATACAAAAATCTGAAAATATAAGGAAGGGGTAAGCAAACAAGCCTAGTAGAAAAACTCTCCCAAACCTAGACAAGGTTTACAAAATTTATATAAAAATAGGTAGTTTCAGATTTTGAAAACAAACATATATACTTTTGAAATAAACATGTGACATTGTAACGATCTCAAGTTTACAATTGCTTAAACAATAAAATTTATATCAGGATAAAATTATTCGAAAAATCATAATTCATAATACAATATCTCATGTCTGCAAGTCGACTAGTCCTCTTTGACGGTTGATAATACATCGTGGTACACTATTGACAACCACCTCAAATTGGATTGTTCTTATACATTGGCTGAGGATCCATTTTATGGTGGAAACCATTTTTTCTAAAACTTTCTTTAGGAAATCCCACTCCACTCTATCGTATGCTTTGTTTAAGTCTATTTTGATGGTCATTGCTTGGTCCTTTCCTCTCCTCGTTGTTCTTAGAAAATAGAGGGCCTCATTTGCCACAAGGATGGGCAAAGGCTACTTGTTTGGGGGGGGGGGGGGGTGATAAGGTTGGACAATATCGGTTTTAGCATATTTGACAACACCTTAGAAATGACTTTGTAGCTAAAGTTACACAGTGAGATGGGTCTAAACTGGGTCAAGGACTCTGGATTGGGTTCTTTGGGAATCAGTACTAGGTTTGTCATGTTTAGTTATTTTAGCATAAAACCATTTTCAAAAAACCTCTTTACATCTCTGCATACATCTTGGCCCACAAGATGCCAATAGTTTTGGTAGAAGGTATCTGCATATTCGTTTGGTCCTAGAGCTTTTAGAGAGCCCGATTGTTTAGCAGTTTTTTTAATTTCTGCATCTGTGATTGGTCTCAAAAGTCTCAAATTCATGTCTTCGGTAATCATTGATTGAATAACCTCTAGTGTTCCCTCCATGTCTCTTGGTCCACTTGTTTTGTAGAGATTCTGAAAATACTGCTTGATATGCAAGTTCAGGTCCTTCTCCTCTTCAATCCAGCTTCCATCCTCTAATTTGAGTCTCAGTAGCTGATTCCTTTGTCTTCTTTGAACCGTGGTCATGTGAAAAAATGATGTATTTTGGTCCCCATCCTTTAGCCAGTTGATTCTCGATCTCTACAGTCATAATTTTTCCTCCCTCCTCCAAATATCATCAATTTGTGAGATTAGTTCAACTCCTCGAGCTACATTGGCCTTGCTAGATTCCTGCATCTGAATATTTCCCAAGTTTGAATGTAGGATTTCCAAGATTTTGTTGTTGTTACCAAATTGGCTCCTACTCCAATCTCTGAGACTGCCTCTACATTTTCTCAACTTCTTGCTTATTTTGAACAAGGCTGACCCTTTGACACCCACCTCCCAGAATCGTTTAATAACATCCTCATATTGGTTATGCTCTATCCACATGTTTTCAAATTTGAACTAATATGGGACCTTATTTGATGTCAATCCAAAATCAATTAGGATAAAGCAATGATCCGAACCAATTCTTGACTCGTGGAGAACCTGTGTATGCGGGAACCAATTGCACCACTCTGAATTGATTAGGACCCTATCCAGACATTTATGCACATTAGCAATTCCCAGTCTATTGTTTGACCAGGTGAACTTGAGAACAACAAACACTGTTGTTACAAAAGACAGTGACATTTTGTCATGTCTTATACAGTAAAAATATTTGTCAAAAGTACAAATTTCAAAGATCATAATAATACATACAAATACGTGCAAGTCACTTTGACAAAAAGTTCAAGATTATTTTACAATAATGCATGCCAATACGTGATAAAATTGACAAAAATCAAATATTTTATTTGTACAATACCAATTAAGCTTGTTTATTATGCCAAATTAAGATTATTCATGTATGACATTAACCTAATACAGTTATTATTAATATATTAGATCATGTTTTTTTTTGAAATCGAGTCAAGAATTAATCAACTTTAATCTACTAATTTTAAGTTGGATACGCATCGTGTTAATATGTAATATTAAAAATTATCACTTTTGATCTTCATAGAGCTTTAGTAAGGAGAGATTTATTGAGAAAATTAGATTTTTTAAGGGGATTTATTGAGAAAATTGGAAGTGAAACTATAAGGGAGAGGGGGAGATGAAGACGGGTTTTAGGGAAAATTTCAGTTACACCTCTTCTAGTTTATTATATTTTCAAGGACATCTCCTCTATTTTCTGAATTTTCACTAACACTCATGTCAAATTAAAGGTGTTAACTAGAATGTAATTTTATTAAATTGTCCACGATATATTTGAAAAAAAACTTCATTTACACCTTTTCTAGATATACATATCTTCAGGGAGACCCCCTTTATTTTATATATTTTTATACGTATTAAAATTCGGGCCAATTAAAATTTATTTTTTACGTATTAAAATTCGAGTTGATTAACAATTATATTTTTTTTACCTATTAAAATTTGAGCCAATTAAAATTCTACTCGAACTGATTAAAAATAATTAAAATTCTATTCGAGCCAATTTAAAATCGGCTTAAATCAAATTTTAATCAACTCGCATTGAATTTTAATCGGCCTGAATTTTGATATGTAAAAAAAATATAAATTTTAATCGACTGAAATTTTAATACATAAAAAATAAATTTTAACCAACTTGAATCAAGTTTTAATTGACATGAATTTTAATAAGTAAAAAAATATAAACTTTAATCGACTCAAAGAAAATTTTAATAGGCGCTGACAGTTCAGGTAGACCTCAAATCGGCTCAAAATTTAATACGTAAAAAAATTAAAATTTAATCAACTCGAATTGAATTTTAATCGGTTCAAATTTTAATATGTAAAAAAATAAAATTTAATTAGATCAAATTTTAATATGTAGAAAAATAAATTTTAATCGACTTAAATTTTATGTAAAAAGATTGTTTGTGGTTTATGTACGGGTATTTTTAGTATTAGATAATTTTTTTTTTTTTTGTTAAAAATGGTGGTTTAATGAAAGGATATCAGTGACATTTTTTTTGTTAAATTATATTTTTTGTTAAATATTTTTATTTTGTTAGAAGGGTACTAATAATATTTTTGATAATAGAGGAGATATACTTGAAGATATAATAAACTGGAAGGAGTGTGATTGAAATTTTTCTTTTTTTTTTTAATTGTGCAAATCTTTTGCTTTTGACCGGAAAGTTTTTTGGGCTAATCTTAATTTGTATTTCGAAAGATCACTCAAATTTTAATTTGTACTCTCAAAGTTTAAAAATATTAATTTACACTCTAAAAGATATATAATTCGTATTAAGGTGCACCTGGGGCTAACTCTGTCCATTTTTCAGTTAAAAAAGTTTTGGTTAATTATAAATTATACCCTCCAAGTTTAAATATTTTCGTATTTATGATCCTAAAAGAATTTCATCCATTAATACTCGTTAAATATCTTTCAATTGTATCGTATCATAATATCTTCGTGTCGTGTTCGGATCAATAAAAAATATTTTTCAAAATTTATAAAATACCTTTTTTGTCAATAATATTCGTTAAATAACTATTTTCTGTCTATAGTTAGACATAAATCTTTTGATTGTCCGATCAAATTAAAGTTATATACGAATAATACAACTGTAGATAAACAATAGTTATTTAGCAAGTATTATAGACAAAAAATTGATATTTTTTAAAAAAAATATCAAATAGTATTATATGAATTGTCGTAAATGTGAAATACAAGATACAACGCAATTGACTCGACATGAAAATGTTATGATACGATACAATTGAGATATATTTAACGAGCAGTAATAGATAAAATTCTTTTTGGATCATAAATATGAAATATTTAAATTTTGAGGGATACAATTTATAATTAATTCAAACTTTTTTAACGACAAAATAGATAATATTAGTCTCAAGTACACATTAACACATATTTATATCTTTCAAGATGTGAATTAATATTTTTAAAATTTTAGGGCACAAATTGAGATTTGAAGGTGCAAGTTGAGATTAACCAATTTTTTTAGGGAGAATTACACCCAGACCTCCTGAGATTTGTCACTTAATCACTCAGAACCACTGACATTTGAAATATTACACACAGACCCCCTGAGGTTTGTACGCGCGTAACACTTAGACCTGTTGTAAATATATTAATTAATAAATTATACTTAGACCCCCTTGAAGTTTGTAGGTATATAATACTTAGACTCCTTAAGTTTAAAATATTATACTTAGACAAAAAATACTCTAATCAAAGATAGAATATCAAATATTTTAAATTTTACAATCAAAATTCATGTTCTATTGTATCATTTATTGAAATAAAATTAAAATTAAAAATTTAATTTTTTCTTAAAAAATCGTAATTAGTATACAATTATACTATCTATTGGAATAAAATCAAACAAGGGGTCTAAGTCATTCATAATAGAACATAAATTTTACATCTAAAATTCATGTTCTATTGAAATAAAATCAAAAATAAAAATCTAGTTTTAAAAAAAAAAATCATAGTTAGTATATAATTATACTATCTATTAGAATAAAACTAAAAAATTAAATAAGGGATCAAACTATAATGGACACAATATCTTTTAACTTTAATTGGGGTAGTTTGGTATTTTAATTTGGTCATTTAAAAGACCAAATTAAATTTCAATAGACAATATAATTGTATATTAATCACGATTTTTTAAGAAAAAATTGAATTTTTAGTTTTGATTTTATTTCAATAAAAGATTCAATAGAACATGAATTTTAATTGTAAACTTTAAAATAATTGATATTTTATCTTTAATTGAAATATTTTTGGTCTAAGTATAATATTTTAAACTTAAGGGGTTTAAGTAATATATATTTACAAACTTTAGGAGGTCTGAGTGTAATTTATTTATGGATATATTTACAGCAGAGGTCTAAGTGTTATGCGCGTACAAACTTTAGGGGGTCTGTGTGTAATATTTCAAATGTCAGTGGGTCTGAGTGATTAAGTGACAAACCTCAAGGAGTGTGAGTGTAATTCTCCCATTTTTTTTATTGTGCAAACACAACGTCAACGTTTTAAGTAATCGCAGACCAGCCCCACCCCTTAAAACTGTGTTGAAGGGGTTCTCTCTAGAAGTGAGCAACAAAGTGTCGCCCGGTCTTCTCTCTCCGGAAAGCTACAGTGCCGCGAATTGCATGTTCTAGGACTCGATCACTGTCGATACTCGTTCAAAAATTTGATTTTTTTTTATTGATTATGATCGGAAAATATCCACATTACGTCGAAAAACATGAGCGTCGAACCATTTAACCGGTTAGTAATCTTGATTCGATTACGTTCACATGCTTTTTCTTTTGTAGTTCGATATAATCTTGATTGGATTATATTTACCTATTTTTTTCTTGTTCTTGATTCAATTTGGTGAAATTGGACTATTTTTGGTTCTTGGTGTTCTAATTTATTATTTTTGTTGTTCTTGATTTCTTTATTTTGTGTTGGGTATTGAAAATTTGAATAGGTTGGTGAAGCTAGCGGCGAGGGCTTTTTACGATGACATCACGACGAAGGGAGATAATCAGCCCAAAACTGGGAGGAGTGACAATAGAGGAATTGCTGTAGTGGTACTTGATGCTCTCACAAGGTTCGCCCCTTCTGTTATATTGACTTTCAAATATCACTTTCAATGTATGCTATTGCTTTTGAATGACCATATTGTAAATTTGGGCACTGATTGTTAAAAGAGGCGTTTTTGAGTATGTTCAGTGACACATAATTTTACTTAAAGAAAACAAAAAGTGACGCATAATTTTAATTTTAAGGCAATTGCTTCTTGGGGAAAGGGTTTTTGACTGTGTAAAAGAGAGATTCTTGGTGAGTCGGAAAAGTGAACAGTTGCTTGGATTTGGGTTTAGTTGCAGCGTAGAAGTGCGGTTAGTTCGGTAGTCGTCTTCTCTATTCTCTTCCTTAGTTTTCTGTTATTTTTGCTCCTCCTTTTTGGTAATCAGGCAATGTAGAATCGTAATTCCCAAGTTTTTGTCAATTGCTATGAAAGAGAGCATATTGGGGTAACATTTAGTTTATTTCTCTTTTAAGCTGAGTTAATCAGCTGCACAAGCCAATTTTTGATAAACAAAAGACATGAAAACTTCCTATTTTCTTGAATTGAATTCGTGCACTATCACTTTTTATTTGTTCGTATTGTATCTGACTAGGAGTGTTAATCGAGTCGAGTCTTCCAAGCTTCGGTATGCTCAAGCTTGGCTCGAGTTTTGAGAGGATGTTCAAGCTCGGTTCGAGCTAATATTTCGGTGTAACATTTACATGTTTAAAATGTTTTAAGGTTGCCTATGAGTTTGATCCTCCACAAAATCATATTTTTGGGGAGCTTGGGATTGGTTGTTTCAAATATTAGGGGATAAGACTACTTGCAGTCAGAATTACAGTTGAGTCCACTACTAGCCATGTTTGAATTGGTTGTTCCAAATATTATGTTTGATGTGGACACTTCTTGGGTACTCCTTAACTATTGCCACAACATCCTGAATGCCTAATAATTTGAAAGCATGTTGAACATATACACTTGGTTATGCTTCGTGCACTCTCTTAGGAAAGTTTGGAAAATGCCCTTGATGTTAAGATGTGGCTATTATATTGTATGCTGTGATTGCAATGAAATGGAGAAGTTTTACTACCTTTTAAAAACAAAAGAACACAATTCCACAATTAGTTTTTGATAAAAAATAAGAATTTTGTTGAGTGTACAAAAAAGCATAGGTGGACAAGATATTAAACTAGTATACGAAAGAGAACCCAAAAAGAAAATTACAATGAAAACTTTTTTATTGTTGATAATAATGAAAAAAGTACAAAAGAGGACAAGAAGTCCTCTATTGGTGCAAAAAATAAAATAGAGAAGTATATAATATGAAGACAACGATACATAAAGAGGAAACAACATTTCAGTTTTTGCACCAGGACTTCTTGTCCTCTTTTGTGCCTTTTCATTTTGATTGTTAATTATAAAACAGCTTTTCAATAATCTTCGTCAAGAAGAAAGGAATGTCTCAGAACTTATTGGACACATCAACCCACAAATGCCAAGAACTTTACTCTTTCCTACAACAACTCTGCAAGCTCAACTTTATCTTCAAAATTTTAATCTCTTTCGATCCACACCACCCAAAAGATTGGCATAATAGCACAACCCTACGATGTTGAAGCCTATTTACCTTTCTCTTCACCTTTAAAACATTCCAAGGAAACACAATCGCGTTGGATAATCCAAACGAAACCTGGCTCCCTAAAAACCTTAAACCACAATGATAAAGTTATAGGACAGTAAGGAATAAAGGGCTAGTATTTTTCACCCCACATCTTATGCACAACACACCGTTGAGTAGAGAGATAAGCATGACGCCTTATTCTTTGCAACAAGTTACAAGTATTAGCCTTCCCATCCCATGGGCAACAGTCCTAATAAGCACCTTGTATAGTTTTGAGGTCTCTATTTGAAGGACAATTGGGTTAGGGAGGGAGAGAAAGGGAGGAGTAATCAGCTTGTATGCATGAGTGTACAGATGCATACATGTTTCCGTGTTCATTTGCTAGTTTTTTGAATAATGCAATCTGTTATTTGTCTTTATGAAGTGTCATACATTGATGCAAAGTAGGCTGACAGATATTTATGTCTCCCTTATCCCTGGAGTACATCAAAATGTAGATGAATTTGTTTGCTTGGCTTGACAAAAAAATGAACTGTGGGCATCAGATGAAGTGAAGTAGGAAAAGCCGTAAAAGGAGCATGCCTTACCCTCAATAGGACCTAGCCTCAGTGATATTGGCGTCATAGTTTGTGCATCATCTCATACGCGCTGTCTCGAATTGTCCTTGCTAAAAAGCAATAGAGTAGGTTGTGGAAGTTTCCAGTCACATTAGAGTAAATTGGGCTTGGTTATCCAATATATTCATGAGAAGATGGCTGTAGCACTTTTGTGGATAAGATGACTGGAAAATGGCTGAGGTGGGTTATGTGCTACAAAGATCAGTAATTGTATCTTTTTAGGAAGGGCATGGTCAAGGATGAAGCTGCTAGGAACCGTGGGGACAAAGTGTTTCCTTAGTTGAGTGATATTCATATAAAACTAGTTTTGGGATGTTGAACATTATTGTAGTCTCTTGATTTTCTTTATTCATTTGAGGAAACTTGAAGTGTAATTTATCAATGAAAAAGGACACCAGCAGTATTTATCAATTAAAAAAACCCATTCATGTTTTTTGTCTAATGACATGCTGAGCTGCATGGGTTTGGTGTAGGGATTGGGAGGGGCTGCATTATTTGAAAGGTATGCTATCAGGTTAAAACTATTCCCAATGTAAATTAAGTGCGGGATGAAAATTGCTGTATTTTTGGTATATGAAACACACCGTGTACTTTCATGGAGCAGTGTGCTTGTGGTACTCTAGTTCACTTGGTTTTGGTATGTGTTTCTCCATTTTCCATGTATATCTTTGTTTCAACAGTAAGAACTACCTTACCTGAACTGTTCTGTGCAAAGTTCACATAGGGAGATTTTGTTCTTTTGTTAGATGAATCGCGTTGGGTAATTTATTGTTTTGTGTGAAAGAATTTTGTTATAACCATTCTTTGAATCACAGAACTCGCCCTATTGTTATTGGTGGGCTCTGGTACAACTATAACTCCTTTTTGTGTGAAACTCTTTGACCCAAAAAATAGTGTCTCAAGCAAAAAAAAACACGTGCATAACAAGGAACCCATGGAGCCATTGTGGTCCCCCCGGACTGCCCGGATCCTACATGTGAATCAAAAGGTTGCTGTCAAGGATCAAAATATCGTTTCGAAACGGTCGAAACGTCCGAAACGTTTCCGTTTTCAAGGAGACCGAAACGAAACAGTGATGGAATCGAAATTCTGATATTTCGAGGTATTCCATAATATTTTTAAATATATTATAATATTTCAATGTATTTGCACAATTGTTTTAGAATGTTTCAAGGTATTTCTAGATACTTTGATATATTTTCATCAATGTTTTAGAAAAATAATTCTTAAATTTTTTATTTTTTTCATTATATTTCCGAAACGGGTCGAAACGTTTCCGAAACATGTCGAAACGTTTTCGTTTCCTAGGTGACCGAAATAGTACACCGAAACGATATTTCGATCCTTGGTTGCTGTATATTGTATCTCACCTAAATCGACCATGTGCCATGAAAAAGGGTATACTGGAAGCATAATACGTATAAAAGTAACCCAACAAAGAATTGGTTTCAACAAATTGCCTTTTGCTGAAAGCTTTGTTCTAAATGCAAAAATTAGAACGTTTATTTTTCGCTTAAATGTGGCCATGGTATTTAAAATATATATGCTGACCAGAAGTTTAACTCATCTTATAGTAATTCTGATTCACTTGATGGGAGAAAGGACTAAGTTCTCCAAGCCTTTCAATTCCATTAGGTATTAGACTGAAAACAAACTAGTTCCATCTTATTGACACTTTTAATTCAAAATTCCTAATTGGATGAAAAGGTGAAAGAGATCACGTTGAAAAGAGAGAAGTTCAAATATGTTAAAACTACTGTATTGAAGTAGGAAGAAGTGAATTAGCAGGTGATGACACTTTTTCTGGATTTTTTATGGACTGTGAGCATGTGTGGTTGAAAATTTTGGTTATGTGAGTGTTGACATCAGCTATTTTATGAGAACGGCTTTCCCCGATGGAGAAATTGTGTTTCTTATTTGAACCTGGTGTGGTGTATTTTTCTTGAGGCAAAACTTGACAGATCCTCAACTTTGATTTGGTCCTGATTGAAAAAATCCCAGCAAATTAAAGGGAAAGATATTGGGCATTACTATTTCAAATTTAACCTATTACGATTGTCAAAATTAAAGGGAAAAGTATTATTTATCTTTTTGACTTAAAGGAATGGGTTTCATGTAGTTGTTCTTAAATACCATAATACTTTTGTTCTATTTGTCAATGATTTGATATAGAAATGGATTTTTTAATCACATGGTTTTAGAAAATATATAAATATCTATGTCATAGTGTTTGTTTGTATTTTGCTTCCAACACGCATAAAGCCATTTAACATTCATAAGGATGAGTTGGGTTGTTTGTGGAGCTTCAATTCCGCATCCTATCCCACTTCACCCTGTTATGGAGCATAGTTTTTTTGTTTGAAATTGGATTATTTATATTGAAAAATCTGTAGGCCATCTAATTAACAATATGTATGCTATTCAACACTACCATGAAGATTTAATGATCAGCCAGCACCAGAAATGAGTTCTGTGTTCTAGTTTTACCTGCCTCTTGTTTGTGGAATAAGTTACCTGGGTTTTATTGGTATTGAGTGATGCCTCATACCATGGATATATAATAACAAGTATTGATCAAAGATGCATAACAATTGATCCCTGTTAGCCTTAAGTCAGAGATATGAAAATCCTCGTGTTTGATTATGATTTTCACATCTTTTGTGTATATGCTATGTTGGGGATGGAGTGCAATGTAGTTTTACTCTCTTGTATCTAAACTAGGCGGCAGTGGGTCAGAGAAGAAGATTTGGCGAAGGACTTGAAGCTGCATTCAAAGCAACTTCGCCGGACTTTGCGATTTTTTGAAGAAGAAAAGCTAGTCACTCGGGATCATAGGAAAGAGGTTAGTTCGTTCTTTCATCTTAATGGATTGGATCTTATAACCATCAGTTTGGCTCTTTTGCTGGTCAACTCTGCTGCAATCCACTGTGGTTCTCATCCATCAAATGTGCTAATTGTAGGAGATTCTATCGCCAATTTTGACCTCAGTTTGATTGGAGATTTGAGTAGGAAGACTTCAGTTTTGAAAAACTGAAACCCCAATATTTCATTGTACCTTTTTTGCTAAACACGACTTGGTCCTTGTTCTTTCTTTATGCTCACTACCAATTTTAGTTATAAAGATTGTCAATGTCGACTTTATATGTTGCCAGCAGAGTAGATTATTCTTTTGGTTATGAGATTTATCAATTTTTGTTCACTCTTTGATGTTAGAAGATTCATGAACGTGACACATGAGAACGCGGGCTTTTATGATTTTAGATTCTGGTTCTGAGTAGGTCAAGAAACCCAAATCTCCACAGGGAAGAATAATCAATTCATATTCATACTCTCTTTGAGTAGGCGTCCCGCGTTCAATGAATATTTTATAGGCTACATCTCCTACCAAAACAAAACTGCTCTCCTATTAAAATTCCGAGATAGTTTCATAATCAAACTCTCAAATTACTTTACTACTAAAACTTTATAATAATTTCCTAATCAAACTCTTCTGCCAAAATCACTAAACAGTACTCCTAGTCAAATAAATATTCTCTAAAATTCAACTCTTCAATTTAAGTTTATCGAATCCTTTTTTGATCCTTATCAATTCTGCTCAGCTAAAAAAAAACTCTTCTCCAAAGAGTTGTAATAGAAAGAGTACTCCAAGAGAATCGACGTCAGTCAAGTACATCCTATATTTTGATAGCATAGGAACAAGATCTCCTTTCAATGAGGTAATTTTCAATTAATTAGTCAATCAATTCAATTAACCCCTCGATGGAGAGGACTCAATGACCAATTAATGAATGCGTGCAAATACCTAATTAATTCGATTTAGCACAAACACAATCCACCAACATTAATCAAATCCAAATTCCTTCCACCAATCGTTAGTTGATTTTAACAATGAAAAAGGGTCAACAACAGAAAGCAGATTCTCTCAAGCATTCAATCAAACATGTGGAGGAAAGTAAAAATTGCAAGTATGTAAAAGCAAGCAAACACACAAGACAAACAAATTTTACGTGGAAATCTTCTTGGAAAAAACCATGGGACCATTGTCCATTTAAACTAATCCACTAGTTTCAATGTTAGATTGTAAGTTTGAAGTCTTATAGCTCAACCAATTCCATGGCTAGAAGTTTCCTCACTTAAATATTCACTCCGAAAATCTATCGCAAAAGTCTTGACAACTAGTTTTACTAGGCATCGAATTGAGTTCCACGATCCATCCTTGGAATCCTTCTTCTTCTCCTTTGAAATCCTCTTTTGATCCTTGGGTAGTCTCTTTGAATCCTTTGTATTGTCGGTTTTGGTGGCCTACGAGATCTTCAACAGGTCATGCTCAAATCCTCATTGGAATTAGATGTAGATCATGTAGGGATTTAGTTTTAATTTGATCTAGGGTAAGTTCTCTCTTGACTTGGTTGTCTCCCTTAAACTCTAGAGCCTCTCTCTTGTCTCCTTAGACCTCTATTAGGTCAGAAAAGTTCACCCCTATATGTAGGAATATGAAATAAGAGGTTAATTGGTGTTCAAGAAACTACTGTCCGCGATGCACCACTCGAGCACTGATCATTGGAAAGCCAATCTACAACCTCTCTTCAAGGATTGCTATAGCAAGCGTTGGCTTCTGGATTTGCCTTTTCATGCCCAATCCAATTTCCAATATTCTAAGAGCGCTATCCATTGGTTTTCATAAAAAACTAAGGCTCTTTTTCAATTCTCTAAGTACCTAGGAGTGACACCTAAAAAGCTCAATTCCATACCTCATTTTAAAACGCATTTTCAAAAACTAAACCCATAACTTTTCAAAAATGTTTTGACACAAAAATCACATGAATCATGTTATGGATTAATCATGTACACTCTAAATCCAATTAATCAACCTAAGTTAAACCAAGCTAGAGTAACTAGGTATCTAGGTCATCTTCCCTCAGCTAAGTTTGATAGGATCTAAGAAATCTTCTTCATATTGCTTTGTAGTTTTGAGCTTCTTCTCTATATCTTGCTTCGGTCTTCAATCTTGATAAGCTCTTGACCATGGATTTAGTTGAAATATAAAAATACATTGTGACCTCACGGGATTCGCCAATTACATTGAATTTCATGACATTCTATATCTTGAATCTTCATAATCTTCACAATTTATTTCATAAAAAAAGATGGTGATGATGAAAGCATGAGAATTCGTGGCGAAAAAACAACAACCCAATCTAAAGAAACCACTTTCAAAATTTGTTCAACTTCACCTAGAGGAACACCATTTGAAAATAGCTTATAAAAACAATAGGATGAAGAGAACTTTTGGGCTCATCAATGTTAGACAATTTTTTTTATCATCATTTAATCGGAATGGAGTTTGTAAGACTTGTTCAACCATTTGTTGATGACTGGTGGATGAGGAGGATAAATCAATATTTACCTTGTTGAAACAATTGTTGATGGGCAACATAACCCAAGGATAGCAACTGGCTTGGTTAGACTTTCTTTCATTGAATCCACTGATGCTTGGAGTGAATCAGGAGATGGTTGGAGTGAATCCACTGATGTTAGGATTAAATCCATTTTAGCATCACTTACCTCAATCTTGGCAAGTAACTCGGTGCTGGTCAACATCTTGATGGAAGTAGTGATCTGAATTTTTGTTGCTTAGGCGCATTAGTGGACACCAATCAGGGGCTTCCAAAGTTGATGATTTAACGGCGACAAATATTGCAGTGGCAAGGCAACAACACAACAAAGGTAACGACTACTACTCAATGGTGCTGCCTACAACAATCAATAACGACAAGAATTCGATAGTTGATGAAGATGATGGGTTCGCAGCAAGAGTTTGGCAGGCACAAGAGTGAGGATTCTTTGTCAAGAAGCACAAGAAGAATATGATTGATGGTGGACAGTAACTTTAAAGGCAACGAATGGGGAAGAGACCAATGGATGCAAGTTTTTCTCTCATACCAAATTGATGCAAGACAGGAAGAGGAGGAGAAGAAAGAATAAGAGAAGAAGGGGGAGGTCAGCAAATTCTCGCAACGATTAGGTCAAGAAACACAGGTCTCTCTATAGAATAATCAATTCATGTTCTTAACCTCTAATAAAAATAGCAGGGATTACATCCATATTTATAGGTTAAGTCTCTTACCACAAAATTACTCTCCTATTAAAATTTTAAAATAGTTTTATAATCAAAATCTCAAATTATTCTCTTACGAAAATTCTATAATAATTTCCTAATTACACTCTTTCTACCAAAATCACTAAGCACTCCTACTCAAACAATATTCCCCAAAACAATATAATTAAATCAAACTCTTCAATTTAAGCTTATCCAATTCCTTTTCGATCCTCATCAGGTATGTTCTCATTTAGGATTACAATTGCTAACAGCATACCTTTTTCTGCCACATCTTTGCTTAGTTATTACGAAGCTCAAGCATAGTAGTTTCTCAATTGTCCATGTGATTGAGCTCATCATAGTGATCCACCACTGAAATGCTTGGTTGAAATCTGCATTTCTTAAATGTCAGCTCTAGGCTTTTATTGGCAAGTTTACGCTCTGCTGTTGCTATCTCAGTCTGATGTGTTTGGTGTTTATCTTACAGACAGCAAAAGGTGCAAAAGTATATAGTGCTGCAGTAGCTGCCACCGGTGATGGTCTGCATAATGGGAGAGATGGAGATGACAAGATTAAGCTGCACACCCACTCATACTGTTGTCTAGATTATTCACAGGTTGCTCCTTGTGGCTTTATTATGTCAACTTGTTTATCCACCCGGTTGATATATGTACGTTATATTTTATTCTAATTGTTTCTACAAATGATTCAGTAAGCTTTTTAGTTCGTTATCTTGTAGTGTGTTGTTTACGGGTTACATACTTTGCTTTTTAATTTAAATTTTTTTACTGATAAGAGCTTTGTGCATAAAAAATTTGCTTGATGGCTCTATGCAAATGATATGTCGTTAAATAATTCATCAGATCTCTAGTAGTTCAAGCTTTGTGAACTTTGAAAAATCTAAAAAGTAAGATCTGTCGCAGATATACGATGTGGTGAGGTACAGACTGCACCGCATGAAGAAAAAGCTAAAAGATGAATTGGAAAACAAGAACACAGTTCAGGAATATGTATGCCCCAACTGTGGGAAAAGGTTTCTGTCATTGCTGCTATTGTTATTTAAATTGGTATAAGTGTGTCTTTAAAAACTTTGAATTTTTACTTATATTGTACTTCCAGATATAATGCTTTGGATGCACTACGGCTGGTTTCTCCAGAGGATGAATACTTTCATTGTGAAAGCTGTAATGGGGAACTTGTGGCTGAGAGCGACAAGTTAGCTACTCAAGAAAATGGAGATGGAGATGATAATGCAAGGAGGCGGCGTCGTGATAAATTGAAGGACATGCTTCAGAAGATGGAGGTTTGTTCTTTTTATGTATTTCCTTTGTTCTTGGGGCAGGTTTGCTTTTTTTTTTTTTGTCTTGATTGTTAATATACTGAAAATGGAGATTAATAGAATGCCATTATTGTTTCCTTATTAAATGCTACAGTTGAATATGTTTCTTTACATGCTTAAACATATCTATGCATGCATATGTTAAAATCATGATTTAACAAATGCAGAGTTAGTTCTGAAAATAAACAAATAAAATTTTTGTTGCATCTTTATCTGCTACTCTCTTTTGCTGGATACATCACATTTCTTGTGCTGATTCCTGGAATTTTTTATCTGGATTAGGTGCAGAATAGTTTCAACATCTGAAGTATACAACTGCTTCAACAACTATAAGAAAAACTTGGAACTTTTTAGACTAACATTATGTGGAATGGGATTTCATTCAGCAGATATGCCTTAGCAGCTAAAATAGACCGTGCATGGCTGGGTTGGGAATGGCTTTCTAATGGTAGGAAGGAGACTCTAGCACAGATAAGCAATGACACCCTTTTCTTGAACCCTTTTGTGCATATTTTTCTAAATACGAAGCTCCAGATACTGAGTTGGAATGGACAGAGTATGACAGCTCTGAGGCATTAATCTTCACATAACTTGGTTGTTTGGTCACTGCCGGCTTGACTGCCATTGTAAAAAGGATAGGATTAGTTGAATACAAAGGTGAACAATTTGCCTGCATCAGATACTATTAAAAAAGAAACAGTACCCTAAATGGTTTTTATTATTGTTGTTGTTATGCTGTTATACCTATTGTTTATACAATTAAATAGGAAGGAAGGTGATAGTTGAGAGGGGAAATGGAGGAACATACAAAGTTGTTGAAAGCTACAGTTAAGAGCAAAAGGACTTCTTTAGGTGTAACGCTCCATTTCGATTTTAAACATACCTCACGGTGTACAGATTTAGCCTCTTCTTGTGCAAATTTAGACATCAGTCTCAAAGAACATTCCAAAGCTTGTGATACATTTGTCAATCTGTAAATAAGATAAATATTCTTCAAGGATGTCTGTATTCTTCCTCATTCATCAATCGTCATAGAATCTTGGTTTGCCCTTGAATCTCTTGGCTGAGCTCCCAGATTTATGAAATAAAATAGGTGTAGAGTTCCTACTTTCATGACAATAAGTTGTTCCTCGAAATTATTTAGAAATTTAGTAGTGTTTCATGATCACAATTTATTAGTGTCCACATGTTGCCCTTGATTACTGTGTGTGTCTTCTGAATTCAAGTCAGGCTGATTGCACCTAAACTACAGCCATCACTTAGGTGCTGACCTTCACTGTAGATGATATTTGTTAGGTGATGCCGATGGCACAGTGGCAACATGATCATTACACCTCAAGATCAAGCAAAAAAAAGAAAGAAGAGTTACATCTATGGTCTTCTTTTCTCATTTTTCCTAAAACCCTTCAGATCCCATCTCAATGATTAAATTACAAACCAAACCAGTAAACCTACCTAAGCATCCACAACTGTTCTCCAATTACCATGATGACCCACCACTTCCATGGATTAAGTTTCTGTGAGGGGAAAGACTAGGGGCTTCTAGAGTCTGTGACATGAGAGCAAAAGTGGCTAGCAGGTAAGCCTTGATAGATAATATTGTTGCTAAATTCCCTATGTTATCTGGTTTTGGTCCATAAGTCTCTTTATGACCAAGTGTTACCCATGCGATGAAGTTTAATTTTACTTCTTCTAGTCCTTAAATGGTGTCTACTCAGATTTTCTGTATAGTCTTAGGAGACACAAATCATTTAGTTTTGAGTTACCATGCTGTGTAAAGGTGAAGAACTTGTAGAATTGTAACAGATGATATATTGGGACACTAGATAGTAAATGCCCTAGACTTTTCAAAATGGACAATATATTGGAAACATCCTTAGAAGAAGACATGGACAATTTTTTGTTGACAGAGATAGTAGTACAAACATGTATGATAAGCTGCTGATCTTATAAACCAGGAGCCAAGAGATGAGTCCAGTTGTATAGAATGTGACGGACTTACCCTAGACTTGTGACTTGAAAACTAAAAAATTTCCAATGTAGCTCAGTTTTATCTAATCCGCAAACCTTTTATATATCTATTCATATCGTTTTTTCAAATAACTTTTTTAAGCAAAAAAAAAATGGATAAAAGGAAAAAAAAAAAACAAGTGTGATTGCTATTTTGCAAGTGATCTGCATACATCTTCGCATATACATAACGTGCATATGTTCCTATAAATGTGATTAAGCTTGCAAAAAAGAGAGCAAACACAAAAAAGAAAAAGAAGAAAGTGAAAATACAAAGATAAATAATTTTTTTTAGGTAAAACATAAAAATGTTCAAGAGAAAAAGTTACAAGCATTAATTTGGAAGGTTATGAAATATTTTGCATCACAAGCAGGTTGTGCGGTTCATCTGTGGCCTTTGAATTATTTAAGTTTGCCAGTTGGGTAGTCTGAGGTCATTGTGTTTCTAGAACCCTGCTATTGAGAGGGTGAACAAAAGATTGGATGGTTGCATAATGGCCTATTTTTCTTTAAAGGAGGGATTACTTTGATACAAGCTTATCTGTCTAATATTTCTTCATATTGTTGCATCATGTTTAGAACCCTTGTAGTTGTTGCCCGGAGGTTGGTAAAAATAATGAGGGATTTTCTTTGGTCAGGTGAGCGTGTTGAATGGGGAGATCATTTAGTGAGATGGAAGACGTGTAAGCTTAGCGGTGAAAGGGTTCCAGATTTGATTATTTGGTGTCTAAAAATATTTTCCTTGACCTAATTTCCTTTGGCACAAGATAATAAAGAGTAAATATAGTCTCTAGAGTTGATTGTGGAGAGAAGATTGGTGAATAGTGTATGCATGCTGTGTTTAAGGATTTAATTTTTTTGCTTTTATTGGGAGATCTAGAGGTATACTACTGTGAGATGAGAAGACTATTTCTGTAAAAGATTGAGTGTAGGTGGTTAAACAATTCTATTCGAATAAAATCTAGGTGTGGTGTTGAGTGGTGGTTAATTGCTACATATGGACTAAATAATTCCAAGGAAAAGAGTGTATTGTGGGAAAACTTGGCGGGTTGTTTGGTTTCGTTGGCATGTTGGGGGAGATTTTAATGTGATTCGATCTCCTTTGAAAAACTAAGGGAAGTGTAACGAGAAGTATGAGGGACTTTGAATTTTTTTTAGGAGAGAAACTATGTTGAAAGATATTCCATTGGTTTATGGCACTTTTATGTGATCAGACTTTAGAGGAAATCTAGTTTATAATAGATTAAATAGGCTTGTTATTGTTCTATTACAGCTGACACTTTTTCTATTAGGTGGAGCTTGTGTCCTTTTATGTTAGAGAACATGTAGTTAGAACATCATGCTTTTAGGGGTCAGTTTAAGGATTGGTGAAGGAGGCAGCTTTCACGGAGGGGAAGGTTTTAAGTTTATGGAAAGTGTTGGAGTAGGATGAGGTAAATCTCCCTTTTTTCTCTTCTCTAATTTTTACGCCTTTCTGTCTTCATCAATTGATATCAGAGCAAAACTTCTATTCTCCGATTTTTACGTCTTTCCGTCTACATCAATTGGCTGCATCAATTGATATCAGAGCAAAACTCCGATCCATTAAGTTTTTCTTTTGCTTCCCCATTCTATGGTTCTTGTTACTGTTAGTTTTTTGTTGTTGCTGCCATCAATATCTACACTTCGACGTTGCCATTAGGGCTGTCAAAATTCGACACGACACGAATTGAACGGGTTTGGGTGATAAACGGGTTGACACGCCAAACACGTTTAATAAAACGGGTCTTGTTCGGGTGAGACCTGTCAAACCGTTTATCACACGTTTACCCGTTTAAATAAAATTAATATAATAATAAATTAATAATTATTTTAAAAAATTAGCAAGAAAAAAAGAAGTAAATAAATTAATACAAAAAAAAAAGTAAAGTACTAGTTCAAAGACAAAGGAGGGAAGATGAGGAGCATTTCAAAGATAAAAGCAAACTAATGCCTTTTATTTTTGTCCCACATTGGAAAATGAGGGGAGATGGGGAGGATTGAGTTGCCTATAAAAGGAAATTGCCTCTTTCATTTTTTTTTAAGCTTTCAAGTATGATTTTTATGAGATTTGACTAAAAATTCCTCTTTTTTGAGGTAAGTATAATTGACAATAAAAAAAAGTGGAGTATTAAATTTTGTTAATATAATTTTTTTAAAATTAAACGGGTTAAACGAGTCGTGTCGTGTTACCCGTTTATTAAACGGGTCATGTACAGGTTTAGATTTTTCACCCGTTTATTAAACGTGTCGGGTACGGGTTTACATATTTTTCACCCGTCACCCGTTTAACCCGACACGTAACCGTTTAACCCGACACGTTTGACACCCCTAGTTGCCATCATCTACTTCTTGTGTTGGTTTGTCGTCGTCAAAATTAAAAAAAATTAGAGTTTGGTTTTGTTTTTGGAACTAGTCACTGAGTTTAAGTTGGACGGTCCACTTGGCTTGGCTCTATTTGGCATTTTGACTAACTAACCAAAGCCCATTTAAATCCAACCCAACAATAGCCAACCCAAGAAAAAATAAAAATAACCCAATTCCATGTTAACTAGCCCAACAGTAGCCAAACCCATGAAAAGTTTAGATCCAACACCACTGAAATTATGCAATATCCCCATCAGTTTGGCAAAATTATAGTTTCACCCCTAAATTTTTTTTTTGATAGTCCATTTTTTCTATTTTAGGAACGAATTCGAAAAATTGATAATAAATCATAGGAGAGTTCGAATTCAGCACCGCTAAATTTTTTAGACTCCAGACAATACGTATTTTTTTTTAATCAGTTAGATTGTAATTTTCTATTTTTTTAATAATTTTCGTGCAATTTTTAAGTTTTTGATAATCCATTTTTTTTTGTCATTCTAGGAAAGAATTCAAAAAATTAATAATAAATTATAGGAGAGTCCGAATTCATCTCTGCTAATTTTGTTATACTCTAGACAATACATACTTTTATTTTAATCAGTTAAATTGTAATTTTTTATTTTTTTAATAATTTTTGTGCAATTTTTTATTTTTTGATAATCTCTTTTTAAGTCACTTTTTTCATCAAGATGGTTTTCAATGCTGAGTTAAATACCTAAGTACTAGCTTTATTTCAAGAACGTGTTGATGCACAAGAAGTTTTGAAGAAAAGGCTAGATACAATTCAAGCATTCATCGATTCACTAAGAAAACTTGTGCTAGTTGCGGTCCATGAAATTGAGACAAGTGAAGATTTCAATTTTGTCTCTTCACTTGTCAATCAACAAGTGGTTGAACACAGCCCTTCAGTTCTACCACAAGCTCCACCACTACAAGTTTCAGTCTGATTAAATAATGAGGGCATTCTTACAGAATAAGTTAAAGGAGTTTTAAAAGGTGCCACTACAGATGAAGTTGCTATTTTGTCTCCACGGGTTTATATACTTCATTCACCTATATCATTGTCTATGGACAAGATTGTTAAGAATGTAACACATCAAGGGATTGTTTTCTACTATGGGGATATACTTGACTATTTTGTTGGAATGCAAACTTCTTTAGATCTCTTGGAGTTCTACCTTTATAACTCTTCGGAGAAGAGTTTGTTTCAACTGGGGAGAATTGATAGGGACCGTACAGGGATTGGATAGACATAAAATTGAAGATTAAAATTTTATTTATTTTTAATTATTAGATTATTTGGTTAGCTAATAATCTGGGGTGCAACTTGGGCGGGATTAGGGGGTCATCGCCAACCCAACCCAACCCAAGGTACAAAAACTCTAACCCTAACTCAACCCGAACTCGACTTTCAACCCAACCTACTCAACCGAGTACTGCCCAAGTTATATTTTTAAAGCCTAGGTTGAATTCGGGCCCATAATTTGAGTTGAATTCGAGTTAAAAGGCAAAAAATGACTATATTCATGATAAACAAGTTTGAATCAAATCCAAAAAATATCACTTTGTTTAGAATCAGAATCAAGCAAAAAACAGATAAAAAAAAAAGAACACCATCTGTATAAGAAGAGAAAAAGAGAGATGCTTTGAATAGAAAGGACAACAAAACACCACAACAGTTGGATCAATTTGAAAAAGAATGACAAGAACTCAATTGAACAAGCCCAAACATACCCATAAATGGGTGAAGAGAGATAAAGAATTTACTTGAACAGATCATAAAGAGCCATGAAAACACAAGTGTTGTTTAGATTACAACAAAAGCTAGGATTCATGTCACTAGCAATCATAATTCGTCGTCTTGGTCTTCCTTCGTGATTGAGTCACTGGAAAACCTTAAGAGAGAGAAAAAGCCTTAGAGAAGTTTCTAAAAGCAGAGAGAAGATCTGGGTTTGGTGGGAAGTGGAGCGAAGACCAAGATGGTGGAGAGAGGGGGAGAGAGGCGAAGAGAGATTTAAGATGACTGAGCTGAGGCGTGAGATCTATTATGTTCTGAGTGAAAGAGAGAGGTGGTGGAGTGGGCAGACTAACAAAACCCTAGCCTATAGAGTATATCCACACATATATATATATATATATATATATATATATATATATATATATATATATATATATATATATATATATATATATATATATATATATATATATATATATATATATATGTGAAAGAGAGAGGTGGTGGAGTGGGCAGACTAACAAAACCCTAGCCTATAGAGTATATCCACACATGTGAAAGAGAGAGGTGGTGGAGTGGGCAGACTAACAAAACCCTAGCCTATAGAGTATATCCACACATATATATATATATATATATATATATTATATTTTTTAAATTTGTCGGGTTTAACCCGATTTATATATTCGGGTTGAGCCCGAGTTTATCAATTCGGGTTGGATTCGGGTTGAACCCAGTAATCCGAGACCTCAATTCGAGTAATGCCCAAATTCAATTCGGGTTGAGGTTTTTTTGCCTAGGCCAAACCCAAGTTTTAAAAGCCTCAGCCCAAGTCTTGATTTTTTCATGTTGGCCCACTCAAGTTGCACCCTTACTAATAATCATCTCATTAGGAGATTTACATAAGAGTTTTAGTTAAGAGAGTACTTTTTATTTGGGTAGTACGCTTGTCCTATAAATAATGGTGTAATCTCAATTATTAGAGAGATTATGAATAAGAATTGATTATTTTCTGCATAGATTTGTGTGTTTCTTGACCGATTCCTTATGAAAATGAAGTAAATCCCTTCCACCTCTTCTTCTCTTTATATTCTCTGATTTCTAGTCCTCCCGTCCTACATTAGTTTGTTATTAGAGCGAAATTTCGATCCAAATCTTATTGCTTCATCGTCACAGGCTTGTTACTGTCTTGTTGCTATTCATTGTCGTTACCATTGCACAACTGCTCGTTGTCCAGTTTGTGTAACTGAAATACGAGCTAGGATTTGGTTTGCTGCGAGTTTGCGACTCAATCAGTCGTGTAGAAGACCTAAATTCCAGGTTGGTTCTTTGGCGGTCCTACCCTATTTTCTTTTACAAGACTTGGCCCATTGCTATACTTCCAGGCAATACCCATAACTTAAATAGCGTCCAATCCCTTCCACCCCTTCTTCTTTCTTCTTCTCTTTCTATTCTTTGGTTTCTAGTCATCTCGTCCTACATCAGTTTAGTATTAAAGCCTAATCTCGGATCTAAATCTTTCCACTACTATCATCTCAGATTCATTGCCTCTGCTTTTCACATCATATCCATCAATTTCTCATTCTTGTTGCTTGTTGGTGAACCAGTAGTTTGCGGAGGAAGCAGAAAGTTGTTGGGTTTGGTAGATTAGAACACAGTTGAATTTTGAGGGGAAGATCCTAGACTTTTTCTTACGAACCTACCCATCGGAGACCACTGCTAGAACTCTTGCCGTGGATTTAGTGGGAAAACAAAATGCCTCTTTTGCGGGAAAATCTGGTTATGCGAGAAAAAATTTCTTGAGAAATCACTGTTTCCCACTAAACAAATGCAAAATTAATTGCATTTTTTGTTCTTTCCCCCATTTTCTACCACTCTCTCGCTAACCAAACGATGCCATGAAGACGGGGAAGTAAAAAATGCTATCTTTGAGTTTTTTTTGAGACAAAGCTCTTGGTTTGATGGATTCGCAATGGCTATGTACAATGGTGTTGGGATGTACTTGCTATTTATTTTTTATAAAAATAGTATGCGGGAAGTAAAGAAAGATCATTTGATTAGTTCGGAGGTTATGTCTAGGCCTAAAACTAAAGTTAGTCTATTGGTCGGGGGTTCGTTGAAAAAGAATATGGCCTTAGTTAGGAAATGGCTATGGAGGTTTTTTTAGAGTAAGATTTACTGTGGTTATTAGGAGCAAATATGAGTTATCGGCCAGTGGGTGGGACGTCAATGAGGTACTTTCCGGAGTCTATAGAAATTCATTTATTTAGAGTTACTAGCTTCTCTTAGTGGGTCAAGTTCATTGTGGGAGATGGATCGAAAGTTAGGTTTAAGGAGGATTTTTATTTTTGAGAAAAAGGGGGGGGGGGACTCTTCCTCTGGCCTAATTTCTTGCCTTTATCATCTTTCTCGTTATTGTGGTAAATATATTGCATCTTTAGCATTATGGTCCTCTTTTTGGTAACTTGAAATTTTGGATTTTGTAGGAATCTTAATGATAAAGAATATTCAAAATTGTTATTACTTCTTTCTATTTCAATGGTGTCTCATTGTTTGCAAATTCTTTGGATGAAATAATTTGGATTAGTGATCCTTTAGTATTTTCTCTCGCAAATCTTGTCTAAGTTTTTAAAGGTCCTTTGACCTTCCAAATCTTCTAAGATGAATGAAATAATGGGATTGAATAACATTAACTTGGGGGGGGGGGGGGGGGGAGATTCTTAGTGAGTATGCGAAAGAAAGAAGGATCATGTGATTAGTTGGGAGGCTATGACTAGGCCTAAAACTGAAGTTGGTCTATCGGTCGGGAATTTGTTGAAAAGGAATATGGCCTTAGTTGGGAAATGGCTATGGAGGTTTCCTTTAGAGCAAGATTTACCGTGGTTATTAAGAGCAAATATGGATTACGGGCTAATGGGTGGGACGTCAATGGGTTAATTTCCGGACTCTATAGAAATTCATTTTTTCGGGGTTACCTGGCTTCTCTTCGTGGGTCAAGTTCATTGTGGGAGATGGATCGAAAGCCCGGTTTTAGGAGAATTTTTTTTGGAAAGGGGGGGGGGGGGGGGGGGCTCTTCCTCCAGCCTATTTCTTGCCTTTATCATCTTTCTCGTTATCGTGGTAAATACATTGCATCTTTAGCATTATGGTCCTCTTTTCGGTCACTTGGAATTTTGGATTTTATAGGAATCTTAATGATAAAGAATATTCAGAATTGTTATTACTTCTTTCTATTTCAATGGTGTCTCATTGTCTGCAAATTCTTTGGATGAAATAATTTGGATTAAGTCTTTAGTTGATGTTACTCAATTTCATTATTTCATCCGTCTTAGAAGATTTGGAAGGTCAAAGGACCTTTAAAAGTGCAAGTTTATGGATGGATAATTGGTCATGGTAAAGATTAGTACCAATGATATTCTTTAGAAAAGAAGACCATTGAATTGCATGTTACCGCAGTGGTGCATTATGTGTTTAGGTGATTGTGAGAGTGTGTATCATTTATTCTTGTAGTGCCCCTTGGCCCTTTCACTATCAAACAAATTGTTTGATTTTTGTTGGCCTTTCTTGGGTCACTTTGCGGTCAATGTCATCTAAGATTTATTGGATTATAAGGGGTCGGGAGGAAGTAGAAGAGAGAAGAATTTTTGGCATTGTGCATTTTTTTGCTATCATTTGAATGCGAGGACTTTTAGATAAATGGGAGGAGGTTGATTGTTTATGGGACTGGATGCGTTTCTTGCCTACATTTTAGGCTTATGTGACTAAGGAATTTGAGAATACTAATCTTTTAAGCATTATTGCGAGCTCGACAGTTTCTAGTGGATTGTAATTTTGTTTTTCATGACTTTGTTTGGTATCCATTTTTGGATTGGACGACCTGTCCACCTTTGATTGGTTTCGTAACATTTTTCCTTTTCTTATTAGTAAAATTGTGGTTTGTTATCCCAAAAATGGGAGATTCTTAGTGAAATTGTCTCCAAATACTAAGGAGATTTTTTTGAGGGAAGGCAAATTTTTGAGTTACTCGTGGCTAATTAGGTGATAGATGATTATATATCTAGAAGGGAGGAAGGTATTGTTTTAAGATCTATTTTGAAAATGCTTATGACAATGTGAATTGGAAACTTTTAGAATACGTATTGGAAGTTAAAGGATTTTGGAGGTAGGTGGATTAAGGGTTGCTTATAGTTAATGAATTTCTCTATTTTGCCCAATGGGAAGCCTAGATGGAGGTTCGAGGCATCACAGAGGTTTAGACAAGGCGATCCTTTACTATCTTTCTTTTTACTCTAGTGGTTGATGAGCTAAGTAGACTAGTGATGAGGGCTGAAATATTTAATCTTATGAAAGGTTTTTTTTTAGGAGGTAAAGTATCTTTGTATCACACTTGCAACTAGTTGGTGACACTATAATATTTGGCTCAGGGGTTGAGGAAAATTTGTGAACTTTAAGAAAATGGTGGATGTGTTTGGTATATTTTCAGGGTTAAAAGTGAAAATGGTAAAAGCGTGCTACTATAAACTCTCATCTTGATAAGATATGTAGAGTGGTTGAAATTTTGTGATATACAATGGGTGAATGGCTTCTAAATTATTTAAAAGCTGTTGTCTGGGTTGGAATCCATTGTCTTTGACTTTTGGATATAGCCATTTGAAAAAGCTGAGAAAATGTTAGATGGGTGGGAACTAGGGGTGGGTTAACCTTAGTGTAGTTTGTTTTGTCTAGCATATTCATTTACTTTTCTTCGTGAAAATGCCAAGCAACATAGCAATCACGGTTGAAAAGATGATCTGTGATTTTTTGTGGGAGAGTAGTGGTGAGGAAAAAGAGGGATAATTTGTTCAGTTGAGAGGTAGTCTCTCGGCCTAAAGGTAAGGATGGTCTTTTGATGAATGTTGTGGGGAAGAAATGTGGCTCTAGTTAGGAAGGTCTATGGAGTTTTTCTTAGAAACAAAATTTGCAGTGTTGTTCAGTGACTAAGAGTAAATGTGGGTTAAGCTACTGGATGGGATGATAATGTGGTAAAAGGGAAGTTTTTGATGCCTAGGGGAATTGATTTTTCTAGGATTACCTTGGTTTTCCTAAAATATAAAATTTGTTGTGGATCATGGGTAGAAAGTATGGTTTTGAGAGGATGCTTGGTTGGGGAGTCATCTTTTTCCAAGTTGTTTCATCATCTCTATTATTTATCTTCTGCTCAGAGTGCTTCTATTGTTTCAATGATCCGATTTTCTCATTCACTTTCTTGGGATTTTTGGTTTCATCGAAATTAAATGACAGCAATACTTTGGGTTTGGTGTCTCTTCTTTTGTGTCCTTGGTTCAACAAGTGTCTTCAATTGTAAGTGCATTGTGTCATCAACTTATGATCTTTATTGTTCATTATTACCCTCACCTTTGATGTTATGGAAGGTGAAAGTGCATATTAAGATGCAAGTTCGTGTATGGTCTATTGCTCATGAGAAGATCAGTACCAATGACATGCTTTAAAGGAGAATACGTCAAGTTTGCCTTTCTCCATTGGGTGTGTCATGTGTCGATGTGATAGTGAAAGTGTTGATCATTTGTTTTTGCATTGTCCTATTGCATTATATTTGTGAAACAAGTTGTTTAACTTTGTAGTATTGAACTATATAATTCCTTGCTCCTCTTCTTTTATGTTTGTTGAGGTCATTATGGGATTTGGAAGGCAGAGTAAAAGTGTTATTTTGGGGAATTTTAAAAGTTTTGCTATGGTGTTGGTCTTTGGTTGGAAAGAAATGCATTGATATTTGATCATAGAGGTGGGGTGGAGAAAGGATTTTGGGTTCAGATTTATTTTTTAGCATCTTTTTGGACTTTGATCACTAAGGTCTTTGAGGGAATTCCTCTCTTTTGTATTTTTGATTGGTGAAGATTGAAGAGCTTTATGCAGACTAGAGTTACGGACTTTTGTCTTAGAAATGTATCATGTACAACATTCTTTGTTGTTTGATGTTAGGTTGTACAACTTGCCCACTCTTTTTTTATTGTTTGTTGTATGCTATTTTCATTGATAAAATTGGTCATATTGCATCAAAAACTTTTAAAATAATAAAAGATATAAAAAAATGGTTGGGATGCCAAATTAGCACATCATATTAGACATACCCTTATATGATTCTTTTCTTCTTTCGTTCATTATAAGGTTGGAGATGATTCTAAAATCTATTTTGGGAGGTTATTTAGCAAGGTTTTCATCATTTAGTACTTTTTTTTTCTAAGCCTATACGTCTTTCCTCTCTCTAGTAGGCTCCTACTTCTAGCTTTCCTGTCAATGGGGAGGATTCTTTCTTGAGATTTTTATTACTTTAAATGCCTAAATGATGGGGAACCAATGGCTTTTACTTCTTTGCTAGATGGTGTTCATAGCTTCCGTCCTTCTTCTCAGGATAGTGGGATTTAGACTGTGGACAAATCCAATACCTTTTCTTGTAAATCTTTACCGGCTCGTAATTCCACGAATCTTCGGTCCTTTTCTTTTGACATTTGGAACGAAAAGTATAGGCTTTTGCTTGCACTATTCTTAACAAAATTAATACTAACAGTTTGCTGAAGGTTACGTTGTATGAGTAGTGGGGAGTCTAATGCATAGTTACCAGAAATTGCCAAATGCCTATTGACCCATGATCTGCGTACAACGATCTCAAACAGAGTGAGTTCGCGATTTAGATCACTTAAATCTTTGATCCCAAATTGTTATACTGACCCCAAATTGATTCGCTTTGGAACATGTATCACAAATATAAAATAAAAATTAATTAACTATGTGTGCATGAATATATAATTATATATAATTTTGGATAATAAGAAATTAGGCAGAGTCTAAAATAAATAGTACTTGATTGTGTTTATGGATGTATTATTATATATAATCTCGTATAGTAGTGGAAGAGATCTAGATAAGAGTTTCAAAACCAATTATGATCCAAAGCACCGTATGAACGACACCTACCCCTATCGTACTGCATACTTAAGAAATTGTCGTACTGCATACCCGTACTCGTACAACGTACCAAATTGACCCACAATCTAGGTAACATTGGTCGAATGCTCATTTATTTATTCAGTGTTCTTTTGCTTGGCCTTTGTGGAACTGTGCGTTGTTGGTGGTTGTTTGGTGTATCTGGTATTCTGGTTTGAGAGGAATTCAAGAATTTTTCAAGTTCATTTTGTTCCATTAAACTTAGTTTGGGATATAATAGTATTACTTGCTTCTTTATGAATTATATCACTAGGGAATTTCAGAGGTGTGCCTTTGTCGGATTTACAACGGGATTGGGAGGAAGGAAGTTCTTTTTAAACTGTCTTTTCTTGTTTTTGTATTTGACTTTGGTTTGAGGATATGATGTTGCCCATATTATACCTCTTTTCCCTCTTATCAACAATATATTCTTCTTTTATCCAAAAATACAAAACTCGAGCTACTTAGAAACAGTGCTTAAAACAAGCAAAAAATTACTTAAAAAACCGTAATTAAACAGTACCTTAGTTATTGAGCTGGTTTGTCTTTCATCAGTTGCGTGGTGCATTTGCCTAGATGAATTCACTCATGTAATCATAGACCGGAATAGGTGATGCTACAGTGTCTGATTGTCAGGGATCTTCCGCGTATTTGAGTAATGACCAAAGATTTCTTTAGCATATTAACTTGAAGTGTGTAAGAGGAAGATACATGGATCATATGGTGGCAACTGAAACAGTGAATTGTCTGGCCAATGGAGAAAAATTCTACTTCCCTTTCACTTGTTTATGGGAACTGTTTTTTGTCATCGTATATTTATGTGCCATTTGTTTGTTTATTTTAATATGGTGACAAAGTTAATTACACAGGAACAGCTCAAGCCATTGATGGATCAACTCGGCAGAGTAAAAGACATGACTGTTCCTGAATTTGGAAGCCTTCAAGCATGGGAAGTTCGAGCAAATGCTGCCGCCCGTGCAGCAAATGGTGATTCTAGTTCCACTGATCCCTCCAAATCTTCGCAGGGTCTTGGGTTTGGTGGAACACCAATGCCATTTGTTGGAGAGACAAAGGTGACATCACTCATCCTTAATTTTTATCGTATTATTTCAATGACCCTGTGCATTTATAACTCATTTGTTAATCAACTATCACCATTCCACTATGAAGCACGGACACGGACACGGGACACGGACACGACATGACACGGACACGTAGATACGTAATTTTTCAAAAAAGTAGGACACGGACACGTTGAGGACACGTTGAATAAATATATTCAAAAATATATTTTATAAGCCAATATAATCCAAACCCAACATTTTTGATCAAATTAGATATTAAAATAACAAACCACCACATTATCACTAAATAGCAAAGTCATTAAATAACAATAAGCATAGCAAAAAGTTTGTTTGTTCCATTTAATCATCATCTAACATTCACAGTTCAACTTTTTTACATCAAAATAGTAAGCATCCAACACTAGAAACCTTTACAAATATACCAAAAATAAAAACATTGTTCATCCTATTCAAACAAAAGGTCCCATTTCGATCAAGTTCATTAAACTTCAATTGCCTCACCACCACTAGGTCCACTACAACTACCACTAACACTACCACTACCACTACTACGACCACGAGCACCACTATCTCCTCTATTACCATCCTCACTAAAGACCATGGCCTCCAACTCCGGTTCATCAAGTGAAAGTTGTGCAATCTCAAGCTCTCCTACATCTTGAAATGAATCAAAAGCATCTCCGGCAATATCCCACATCTTAGTTTCTCCTTGCATATATTGTGGAGTTCTTCTTGATAGAAGACGAAGATTGCTATGAATGAAGACCAAGTCTTCGGCACGCTTTGGTGTCATCTTATTCCTTCGAACGGAGTGCACAAAAGAATAAGTACTCCAATTTCTCTCACAACATGACGAAGAAGAAGGTTGCAAAAGTAGCTTCAAAGCTAAACTTTGAAGCAAAGGTGCACTTGCCCCATAGGCGACCCACCAATTTTTAGGGTCCATTCCATAGCGATCATGGATTGAGTCAATATCCCCAAACTCTCCAGACTTCGTTGAGAAATTGCCAAATTCCTCATGTACCTTTGCACGATCCTCCGGATTAGAAAAATATTTTTTTATGCATTTCACTCTTTCTAGAGAAACCTCCATATCTTTGTGCGGGGGAACTCGAGTAGGATCCTCATGAAGCCATTGATCACTATAGTACCTTAAATAAGAGAAAAGAAGAAAGAAGTAAGAAGTAGTGCATGATTAAGAGGGAAGGAAAAGTTTAAGAATTAGAAATCACCTTGGATTCAATGAATGGGCAAGGCAATGGAGGGGAGTGTTATTTTTATTCCAACGATCAACAAGAATTTTGTGCACCACATCATAAAACGTGGATGACTCCTCCACCCGCTTTCCTTCATGCCTATATATTGCAATCCTCACTTTTTCTATCATTGTATCCCACATGTCATATACCAAGTGAAGACAAGGCTTGTCCGTATCACAAGCCCTAAGCATATCATATATAGGAGTTGTAAATGCAAGTATGTAATCAATAGAGTCCCACCAAATGTCATCCAAGACCTTCTCTTTCACAAACTTAGCTTTCCCCACATCATCTTCTCTATAGTTACTCCACCTCTCACTAATAACCATGGCTTGAAGAGAACCTTTAATGAGCTTAAATCTTTTAAGCATTACAAGCACCGAGGCAAAACGTGTACTTGCAATAGAAAGCAATTTCAAAGGGACAAACTCATTGAACATTGCCAATCTCATAGAGTGATTCATGATGAAAGTCTTAATAAACACAATATCATCCGCAATATCCGTAATCCAAGAGCACTCATCAAAGGTTACTTGATTATTTTCAACATTCTTTGCCGCACAAATATTTTGCAAAGCAAGGTTAAGTGTGTGAACCACACATGGTGTCCAAACAATATTAGGATAAACCCCTTCAATGAGATGGCCCGCCCCCGAACAATTCTTAGCATTATCGGTAATCACTTGAATCACATTATCAGGGCCCACATCATGAATTACTTCTTTCATCAAATTGAAAATAAAGAACTTATCTTTAGTTTCACCCGAACAATCCACGGATTTAAGGAACATAGGCCCACCTTCCGTCACGGCCATAAAATTAATTAAGGGCCTCCTTTGTGAGTCACTCCATCCATCACTCACAATGCTCACACCTTTTTCTTTCCATGTGCTTTTAATGGGTTGTAACAATCTCTCAATATTAGCATGTTCTTGTTGGAGTAAAGTAGTCCTCAAAGAATTGTACCCCGGTGGCAAATAACCCGGAAGAGGATTAGATGTGGCAAATGAAAAAGCACTAACAAAATATGGATTCCTTGCAAGGTGAAAGGGTAAGCCTGCGGAGTAGAACATTCTAGCAATAAGTGCATTTAAATGATCACGCGTCTTCAAGTTGAATGACTTTTCAATAGCCGAAGCACTTCCACTTCTAGTCACCTTTCTTTTCTTTGATTCATAACCCCCTCCATCAAAGCTATCCAAATGATCCCCAAATGAGACACTAGGAGGCAATGGTACTTTCTTCGGTGCAACTTTCCTCGATCTTTCATTGGCTTCTTCCTCTAATTTTTGCATATCTACAATATCTTGGCTTGTAACTTTATCACATGCTCCAATCCCAAGACCATGCAATTTCAATAAATGAGCTCGTACTCTTGTGTATGAGCTTTTCTTAGTTTGATTGCAAAAATTACATTGCCAGGAAATATTTCCCCCACCATCACTCAACTTCTCGAATCTTGTAACGTACCTCCAAAGAGGTTTACTTATGTCTTCTTCAATAGATGGTGCACTGCTAGCTCCCATAGAACTCATTTTGTTCAATTCTAAATAAGGCCAGAAAAATAAAAGGAAAAACAGAAATTACAACAACAGAAAAAACAGTAGCATACAGGAATAAAACAAGAGTTGCAGCAGCTCACATAGGGGGAAAAAAAAAAAGCAGCAAAAACAGCAGGAGCATGTAGCAGCAAAAAAAAAAAAACAACAGCAAAAGCAACAGGAGCAGGAAGCAGCAAAAAAAAAACAACAGCAAAAACAGCAGGAGTAGGCAGCAGCAAAATCAGCAGGCAGCAGAATCAGCAGGCAACAGCAAAAAAAAAAACAACAGCAAAAACAACAGGTTTGCAGCAAAAACAGCAGGCAACAGCAAAGGCAGAAGCTCCAATCCCAGCAACAAAAAAAACAGGGAGCCAAAAAAATAGAATGAAAAAAAAATGTTTTTTCGTGTTAGGGTTGAAAACCAGTTAAATCCTAATTGAAAACCCTAACAGGAGAAGCCTGAGAATCACATTTTATTGAAGAAAAAATGGTGCAAATAAGAAGAAAATATCATGGATAGTTTAGATTGAAGGTTACCTGATGTGCTGGTTGTTGAAAAATAGCCCAAGAAAATAAGGAATCTTGAATCCTAAGTCGCCGGAGTAAGCCAAAGTAGCCGGAGTGAGCCAAAGTCGCCGGAGTGGTTGGGCGTTCCTCTCTTGGCTTCACAGAGAAGCTCGCTGGAGTGTTCTTCTTCTTCTTTCTTCGCGTCGGTTCAGTTCTCTTCTTTTTTTTTTCGTTTCGTCGACTCTCACAGAGAGAGCACTAGGATATATATATATATATATATATATATATATATATATATATATTTATGTTTTAATTCCTAATCTTTGGGCTTTTTATTTTCTAGCCCTGCCACTTTTAAAAAACTACAAAAAAGACCCCATGTTTTAATTTTAAAATTTCAAAATGGCCCTTAAACGTGTCCGATGCGTGTCCGAATTTGAAAAATTAAAAAAAAATTGGACACTCTAATTTAACGTGTCCGACACGTGTCCCCAGCGTGTCCGTGTCCCAGACGTGTCCGACACCGACACTCTGCCCAAAATGAAGTGTCCGTGCTTCATAGCCATTCCATTTAGCTATTCCTTTGCCCTCTTCATATGCCTCTGGGAGTGCTTTTTGATGAATAACTAATTCATTGGAGTCCATTCAATTCAATCTTATCATGTGTTTCTGCATGCCCATGCATCATCACAAGGTTTGGACCGATGTGTACATGTGGGCACATATGTGCATGTGTACAAATGCATTTGATCAAGGATTAAAATTTCGTTTCAATGTATTGTTTCGGTCACCAAGGAAACGGAAACGTTTCGACCCGTTTCGGAAACATAATGAAAAAAAAAAAGAATTTAAGAATTATTTTTGTAAGACATTGGTCGAAATATATCAAAGTATCTTGACATACCTTGAAACATTCTGAAACAATTATTTAAATGCATTGAAATATTACAAAACATCTCGAAACATTATGAAATATCTCAAAATATTAGAAATTCGATTTATTCGTTTCGGTCTGCTTCGAAACGAAATAGTTTCGGAGGTTTTGACTGTTTCGAAACGAAATTTTGATACTTGCATTTGATTAGATTTTTGAACTCGTTGTGTAAATGAACGTGTATGCAATTAATTCTAATTTGATTTCCAAAATATCCCTATGTGAAAGATGACCACCCAAAACTTGTCCCCAAATATTGCTCCAAACCACTTTCCTTTTTTTTTTCTTTAATCGATTTTTTGGGAACTTTGAATTTTTGGATCTGACCCTAAGGTTGATTGTACAGATTGAGAGATTTTTGTTGAGAGATTGGTTATGTAGGATTGAATATTTAGTTTTATGGTTTATTTTTTGGATATTTTTGCTAATAAGTTGAGCTCCATTTTGGCTCGAGTTTCGCTCGGTTGATTGTAAACTTATGCTGAGCAGAGCTTGAGCGAGATACTAAGCTCGACAGTTGGACTTGGTCTATCACAACGAAGTCGAATCTAAGCATACTCCAGCTTAACTAACACCCATAGGTGGGGGTGCCACTTGTAGATTTATGTTGGTAGTGTAGGAGAGTTAGGAAGCAAAAATAGATTGGAGATGCATATTTGTAAGAAACTATACAAATAAGTTCAGGCACAAAACACGAGACATTCATCCAAGGAAATACCTTGTGCTTCGTAAACATGCATCAATCGTTGTATCAGCATTTCTACAGCCCCGGCCCTGAAGTGAAAATAAGGCACAACAGAGCAATCTGCCGCATTTTACTGGCACTTATGGATGCACCCTTCTCTACACCAGGCATATCATATGGTGACCTAGCATGCATCCCTTGTAGTTGTGTTTCACATCAGTTTTAAGAATATGGAATAATTTCCAATTTTTTGCATTTTGCCAGTTATTTCAAAATTTAATCTTAATGATGCATGAAGATGGTGACTCAGGTGATCATGTCAGCAATCATTTATCTTTTGTGATTGTGGAACTTGCTCATGATCATTTTTCACTTCACAGCCAACCTTAAAAGGCTTAAATCTTGCAACCGAAACTCCATCCGTCCCGAGGTTTGGGCCAGTGAGTGGGTCAAATGATATAAAATCAAGCATCTGGTTAGTCAACTTTAGAGAGTTGTTCCATTGGTTGTTCCTGCACGACTAGATCCCGAGATTTTGATAACCATGGTTACTCATGATTATTTTTCTCTTTGCATCCCACCTTAAATCTTGCAATCGAAACTCAGTTCGGCTCCAAGTTTTGGGCCAGCGAGTGGGTCAAATGATATAAAATCAAGTATCTGGGTTTGTCAACTTTAGGGAGTTCTATTGTTTGTTTTTTCTGCACGACTAGATATGCCCTCTATGTGGCTTTGTAAATGTAACAATCTAAACCCCAAAAAGTCATGGCTTGGCTTGGGCTTTAAAAGTCTGTGTTATGCTAAAAAGGAGGAGCCTTTTTTTCTGAGTGGCCCTGGTCAGGGTGAGACTTTGGTTGCTTTCATGATAAGGGAAAAGGGAGTGATGAGGAGGGTCCCTTTACAATTGTTTCGGAAACAACGTTAATTTCAGTGAATACCTATACAGGTCTCATTAGATGGATAAGAAAGCAAATGGATTGAAATAAGCAAGCAAAAAAGTGAAGAACATGTGTTTTTTTCTATTTAATAACACCCAAAAATCCACATGCCACGATAAATTTTGTGATAAATGGGCTTGACGGCTTAGTTTATAATCCACATTGGATTTTTGTAAACCTTCATTAAATGAAAGATCCTCAAGCTCGAAACAAAGAAACCGAGGCCAGTATTGCATCATCTAGAATCCTCCCCCAGCAGCCATAGACAATCAGTAGTGGGAAATGTTTTAGGGATTGATGCTGGAATAGACTTCCGGACTTGGACTTGATGAATCTTTATCCTTGGGGAACAACAAACTTTTTGTGATAATTATAAGCAATATATGCAAGCTGTTGAAAGAGATGTCAGACAAGGTGGAGGTTCAGGGTGATGGAATCCGTTGTTAAAGATCTTCCTTTTCAGTTATCTGACACTTAGGGAAAGCAGAAGATGTTCATTTGGGTTCAATAAAAATAACTCCCAGTTTGGTCCTTTTGAGACTTGAATTGTTAGTTACTTTATTTTAATTTTTGTTTGGTTTGCCTATATACAGGATCAGCGAAATGGGATTTTAGTTTTGGCATTAATGACGATTTTTTATTTCTCTTTTTTCATCTTGCTCTTGCTTCCGTATATCTTTCCTGGTCCTTTCTCTTCTGTCTTCTCTCTCCTCTCTCCTCTCTCTTTTCTATCTTTCTACTTTACTGTTCCTGCGTCAGATTCTCAAAATAGATATTGTGTTAGATAGCCGAGGCGAATGTTGTGTAGTTAAAGACACTATTCAAAACTTTTACCATCAAGTTTATTGCACACAACTTATATTACTTCTGGGCAGGTTGAAGTTGCATTCTCAGGTATTGAAGAGAAAGGAGACGCCATTAAACTCGAGAGTGGAAATTCACCTATGAAAATTTTGCCTCCATGGTTGATCAAGCAAGGGATGAACCTCACAAAAGAGCAGCGAGGGGAGGTCAAACAAGAGGCAAAGATGGAGGGCACTTCATCCGCTGTAGATGTATCTGACGAGAAGAAGTTAACAGGAGAAAAAGATGATGTGAAGAATTTACAGGCTCGTCTCAACTGAAAAACATTTTTTGTTTGCTTGATTATCTCGATCTATCTCATTTTTGTGGTTGTACTTCCATTCCTGATTTTCTTGGTCTCACATGTATCTGCTTCCTGATATTTGTTTAGGATGAATATGTTAAAGCATATTACGCTGCTCTACTTGTGAAGCAACGAGACCAAGAAGAAGCTGCCAAGAGGGAACAGGAGTTGTCAAACAGAAACATATCGGATGGTGTTTATGACACATCTTCAGAACGTCAAGTTGGCATGAAGTCCAAACGTGAGGATGTGGATGAAGGAGATGAGGATGTTGAATGGGAAGAAGCTACTCCTGCAGGTAGACATCTGTTCCTCTCCTTTTATTTTATTTTTATTTTTTTTGTTTCAGTTGGTTTATTTGTATTTTCTTACATTCTTTTGAGGGAGGGGGGTGCATGAGCTTTCATAGGACTATATAATTAACAAGGTGTCAACCTGCATGAAGTTAATGAAAATGCTTGGGTAAATTTCACTAACATCCCCTAGAAAATAGCCTAATTGCAGGGACAGCCCCCCTATAGTTTTTAAAATATCATTGCCACCCCTTGTCAGATTTTGTCTTTAATGGAATAGACGGAAATTTTACTTTTACATAATTACCCTTAACAGGAAATCTTTTTTACTCATTTACTCTTAACAGAACATTACATTTCATTAATTTAAAATTTAATTTTATTAAATTTGTTTTCAATTTCATTAGTTTCATCAAATTTATCAATTTCATCAATTTCAATTTTCATTAGTTAATTTTATCAATTGACATTTACTTTCATTAATTTAGGTATTAATTCTATCATACTACCACTAATTTCATCAATTTCATATCAAATTAATATCTAATTTTATCAAATTCATATTAAATTTCGTCAAATTAATATTTTAAAATTTAATTTCATCAAATTAAAGTCAAATTAACATTCAATTTATTTAATTTAGAATTAAGTTTCATCAAATTGACATTTAATTTCATTAATTCAAATATTAATTTCATCACATTAACACTAATTTCATCAATTTAACACTAAATTAATATTTAATTTCATCGAATTAACATTTTAAAATTTAATTTTTTCAAATTAAAGTTAAATTAACATTCAATTTATTTAATTTAGTATTTAATTTCATCAAATAGAACTTCAAATTTAATTTAATCCAATAACGCCTATTTTTATCAATTTAATACCAATTAACTTTTAATTTCATGACACACCTATTTTGTTAGATGTCAACAATTAATTTCATGTATATTAATGAAATAGAATATAATATTTTTATTAATTTGGTGAAATTAAAGGTTGATTTGAGGAAAATTGAATATGTATTTGATGAAATTTGAGGTCAATTTTTGTTAATTTGATAAAATTGAATATAATTTTTTATTAATTGGATAAAATTGAATGGCGATAGGATGGATGTAATGTTAATTTTATGAAATTATAAGTTAATTTTAGAAATTTGATGATCACTATTGTAATTAATTTGATTAAATTGAATATTAATTTGGTATTGATTTGATTAAATTGGAAAAATGTAATATTGATTTAATTGAAACAAACATATAAATAGACAACTGTAATATTGATTTAATTGGGGAAAGGGGGGGGGGGGGGGGGAGAAAGAAAGATGTGAAGGATGTGAGACTTGTTTGGGTCTAAGATTAATATTATTCAAAAAAAGAATAAGGAATGTTTGAGTATAGGAATTATATTTTATGACTTTACATTTAAAGGGTAAAATTGTCATTTAAGAGAGAATATTTGCTAACATCATCACTTTTTGGCCTTGTCAGTAACATCCTTGACGATAAGGGTAGTAATTGAAACAAACATATGAATTATAGAGGGTGACAGTGATATTTTAAAAATTTTAAGGGTTGTCTTTATAAATAGGTTATTTTCCAGGGGGTGTGATGACAACCATTGGTTGGTTGGACCAATACAATCGGCTTTGGAAACCTAGACGAAAGATTAGAAATTTTTTGTCCAAAGGTAAGTGTAATTGGTAGTTTTATTATTATTTGATTTATGAGTATTTGTTTGACTAGGAGTAGTAATTAAAATTTGATTAGAAAATTATTATAGAGTTTTAGTAGGATAGGGATTTGAGAGTTTGATTATGAAATTCTTTTAGTATTTTAGTAGGAAAATAGTTTTTATTTTAGTAGAGGACTTGACCTATAAATAATGGTGTAATCTCAACTATTTTTATTAGAAAGAGTGATATAATCAAAAGTGATTATCCGTGGAGAATTTGTGTGTTTCTTCACCGATTCCTTACGAGGATGAGGTAAACCCCTTCCACCCCCTCTTCTTTTTTATTCTCTTTCTATTTTGTGATTTCTAGTTCTTTCCGTCCTACATCAGGGTGTCAATGAAATTTACCCAAAATTCTTTTAGGGAGGTCAGCCTTTGACAAATTTAACTTAAGGAAAACTGTAGCCTAACACCCCTGAGGTTTGCCACTTACGCAGACCAGACCCCTTCAGGTACATAAAAAAACTCATTATCCTCTAAGGTTTGGTTTGTTGATTAATATATTATTCCTTGAATTTACAAACGGGTTGAGGGGCCATCTAATTTTAGGATGTTTGCTTTCTTTAAGAACAAAATTTTCAAATTATCCATACGGGACCCATCATCAATTCTGACATAATTTCATTATAACTTAATAATGTTTGAATTCCCATAAAAAACTTACAAACCCATAATTTGTTTTTTTTTTACAAAATTTTCCCCTCCGACATCTCTAATGCAACTTGCGAGTGAACCATCCTTTACCCCTGGTTGCAACTCACTGCCCCTTCTTGCCCACCTCCACCTTTGGTGGTACCCCGATATCCCCCAAAACTCATGGGCCACCACCTTATCTCTGAATAATCAAGTAACTTCAAACTTTCTATTCCCTGCATCTATAGACCTCAGTGACGCACCAATTAGGTGCAATCTTGAAGGCAAAAATCAACATCAAGTAGTCATTCCCTTTGCCATTCAGCAAATATGAAAGTAATGGAAGGCAATCTATTATTGAATCTACCTCAGATCACCCCATGGAATGTTGAATCTAGTGTCAAGATAGTGGGCCCCAAACGGCGAAACTGGGTCAAAATGGGAATGGTTAATCAACATTTTCAAATTCGAGTTCAATCGTCTCTTTGGATAAAAGGTATCCTTTCACCTTCAATAACACCAAGAAGTCATCTCTCGTATGCATCAGGAATCTCATGCGTGTATCAAGAAGTTACAAGAGCCACCTTCACCATCTGATACCCCCCTCCCCCCCCCCAAAAAAAAAAAACACACACACACACACACACAACTCTCAAAGCATCTCAAATCCTAACCACAACCCCAACTCTCAAACCCAACACACAAGTCTATTACATATACGCATGCCACCAACCTAATCCTCCACCCATGTCAGCAACAAAGAATCAAATCCACCACCACATCCGCGGTTGACCAACGCGCTTTATAGTTGGAGAAGAAGTTAGATTGTTTAGGATATGGGGTTGTTGGGTTAGGGTGGTTCTATAATTAAATTGTGATTGTTGGAAAATCAAATTATAGTTTTCCAGAGTTTATTTTGCTTTGATTATGAATATGGGTAGCATTGACAAAGAGTGAGTTTTGTTAATGCCCATTATTGATAAGGGATATTAGTGTTATTTTCCAAACTTGAGGAGGTCTGTAGGACTTGGTCACAAACCTTAGGTGGTTCAGATGTAATTTACCCTTCAAATTATTGTTATTTTGGTATTCAAGTTCTTCTGCTTGGTACTATTTTTCAACTTTTGTTATTGTTGATGCAATATATGGTCTTTAGCAAATCAAGCGTAAAAGTTTAGTAAATCACGAATTTCAAATTATAACCACTGATCATTAGCATTGAATGGGTCTAAAAATTTGTGGAAGTGTCTAAGCTCTTTAAAGATAATGTATGTCTATATTTTGGAGAGAATGCCCCTCTACACTTGGGGACTATACAATTAGAGAAGTTTGGTAGTATAACACTCTTGCTAGTGGTCAAGTATTGTTCTGCTGGGCTTTTTCCAAGAGTGCAAGCAAAATACTAATTCAAGTCATGGAAATGTGGATTATGTAGAGATTACTTTATTGCCAACATGATCTATCAGAGAGCAGATAACTTTCACTAACTTTCACTAACTCTAATGATTTGGCCATACCATATTTAAGAATGAAGAAAACTCGTGGGTTGCTCGTTAACACATGGGTCATACATAGCCTTTGATTTTATCTTAAGCTTTCGCTTGCTATGCAATCTTCATCTTCCTTATGCGTTGGGGCTTTTTTGTTGTTGTTCGTCAGTTTTTGCAAACAATCAATAGTGGTATGTCGGCACAAAATTAACTCAAACATGTCCGGACACCTCCCAAACTTGTCCGACATGTGCAAAAAATTCAAAAAAATTATAAAAAAAAAAAAACCGGATACACTTTTTTGCGTGTCTGTGTCTCAGACTTGTCGGACATGGTTACGTGAGCAAAATTAACGTGTCTGTGCTTCATAGCTCTCTAGAAAACAAATTGTGAGTATTCTAGATCTGTGTTCTTTAATTCTTGTTGGCCTATACTTCTTCTTTTTTTTTTTTTGGGAGAAGAGACCCCCCTGCCCCCGGTGTTGGAGAAGAAGTTCAAACATGGACTTTGTTGAACAATTCAAAACATTGTCTTCCCGCACGTTATCACATTACTCAAAACCAACTAAATCTGGATTCTTGGTAGCACGAATTTGTGTCTTCAAGAAAAAAAAAATCGTTTAATTATTGTGATGTCAGGTTTTTTTGTGGTGGCTTCGTAAGAAGCATGGATACTCTCAAGAAGGGGATGTATCTGTGTCGTATACGGACACATCTCGGACAAGTGTTGGATATTCTTTTAGGCATGTCCGTAATTGGAAAATAAAATCTTACTTTCGGACACACGTCCAACACTCTTTTAGGGAAGTGACACACTTCTTTAGGCAGTGTCTATAACTACAAAATAAACATGTGTTGATATAAAATTGACAAAATTGAAAACTTTCTGATAAGTGGCTATCTTATAGCATGAAAGAGTACATAATGGTAACAAATCATGGTAAAGTTTACTTAAAATCAAACAGCAAAAGTAGAAGATTCATAAATTTTTTTACGAGAAATCATTATAATTGTTCAAATGTATATTTTGTTATTTATATGCAAAAAAATAATTGATCATTGACTACTATAATCAATCAGTCAAAATATCACACCAGACCACTAGGCTTTGAGATTTACTTAATTATTTTTGTAATTTTACAATGTTTAGTAATAGAGTATGTATAAAACAAAATTATTTGTAGCGTGTTCCTAACGTGGCCGTGTCTTTTTTTGAGAAATGTCGTGTGTGTGTCTGCATCGAGTCCTATTCGTGTCTCGTATTCGTGTTTCTTAGGTGGCTTCGTTATATGATTTGAGTATTAATTCAACAATGTCTTGCATATACTCAGGAAGCTAGCTTTTCCATGTATTCCTCTGGAAGTCACATTAATTTTTCCAGGAGCTAGGTCTCTTCAATATCAAAATAAGATGAAAAGCATGAATTTCTTGGAAAACTCTTATTTCTTCTTCTCTCTGCCTGCATCTTTAATGAAATATCTTTAGTAGTGATTAACTGTATCTTCTTATTTGCCACGTTACAGGCAATACAGGTGAAAGCTCTAAGGTGCATGACTTAAATGTTCAAGCTGATGCTTTAGAAGATGACGAGGATGACATTGACTGGGAGGAGGGTTGATTGTGGAAATCTTAGTATCTTCAAAATTCTGTACGGCCTAAAGTCGGGGTCAAGAGTCCTGGTTTCTACAACGTAGTATCTTGAAAATCTTGTGACGGACCGTGCAATATAGTCTGTCACGTTATACCTGGTCAACCATTTCAGGTGAATCATATTTTTAGCTAAGATTTCTGTATTGTTTTGTTTAGAGATGCCTTGCATTTGTGCAATGGTTGAGTGTGGAAGTTGAGTATAATGTACTTGGGACATATGACAATTATTCATAATGAGTTCCCAAAATACTGAGAAAATACAGATTATCTTGTTAGTTGTTACGGTTCACTACTTCTGCCTTTCAGTTATGCGGACATTGTGGGAAAAGCAACAATTATCTGGTCTCCTCTGTGCGTGTGTGAGTATAAGATAGCAACTTCGTCCCTTTTAAAACAAAAGGGTATATAATTAGGTGGTATAAACCAGCGGGAGCATGGTTTGGTCTTCAAATCAGGGGTTATGCTCTCTTTTTTTCACCTAAAATTTGCATTTAACCAATTCGTTTTTTTTTTTTAATAATTTCATACATCCAAAGTGATATTGGTATTAATTAAAGAGTATGATTGAGATAGTTTTCCAATTTTTTTCTTGGTGCTTGGTAGTTTTCCATTTCAATGAAGACAATTAAAGTGGTCAATATGAGTCTGTTCAGTGAGAAATTAAATTTGGGAATGCTTCGACCATTCCCATAAAAGGAAAATATAAGATTTATATCAAATTAAAAGATAGGTCTTTGAATGTTATTTTAGGTGTTTATTATGTTACAGGTTTTAGTCACAATTTATTGAGTATAGTGCAGTTGTGAAAAAAAGGGTATGATATGAGGATTTTTAATGGTGTTTGTACAATTAATGACAACCGCAAAGAGTTAATAGTAGGTAAATATGATGCCTAATCGTTTATTCTTTTTATAAATTAATTGTAAGAATTTACCTAACTTTAATTTTGAGGTTTCTGGTGATAATTGGTTATGACATGCGGTTTGGGCATGTAAGTTTTCATAATTTAAATTTTTTTATCCAAAAAAAATGAGTTTTTGGTTTGCCTATTATTAATATTCCTACTCAAGTTTGTGAGATTTGTGTTTTAGGAAAAATAAACATAGGGACTTTTTTCCCAATAAACAAGCTTGGCAGACAAAAAGACCCCTTGAATTGATTCTATGATTTGTGTTCTGTTGAAGTTCCTTCCAATGGTGGGAGTATTTATTTTATTACCTTTATTAATGATTTTAGTAAAACGACCAGTGTGTATATTTTAATAAATAAATCGGATGTCTGTGATACGTTTAAGTATTTTAAGACTTATGTTAAAAGGTAGAGTGGGAGAAAAATAAAATTTTGAGGACTGACAGAGGTCATAAATATATGATTTGTGATGATTTTTTGAGAAATCATGGTATTAAGCATCAATTGACTGTTAGATATACTCCTCAACAAAATAGAATGGCAGAGAGAAAAAAATAGAATTATTATGAATATGGTTAGATACATGATGAAATCTAAAAATATACTTAAAGATTTTTGGGCAAAAGCTATTTCTTTTGTTCTTTATGTCTTGAACAGGTCCCTTACTAGAAGTTGTAAGGGAAAAACTCCCTATGAGATTTGGAGTGGTCAGAAGCTTGATATTTAGCATTTGAGGGTGGTCGGTTGCATTGCCTATACCCATGTTCCTGATTCACTCAGGAAAAAGTTTGAGGATAAAACTAAAAAATGTATTTTTATTGGGTACAGTTGATGTACAAAATGGTACAAGTTGTATAATCTTACCACAAGAAAAGTAATTATTAGTCGAGATGTCACTTTTGATGAAAAGAGTGTTTGAGATTGGTCCCAAAAGGAAGACAAGTCAGCCACACTTGTTCCTTTTGATTGATGATTCAATTTGTGATTAGCCAGTTGGACAGTCTACAGTTGTTCAATCCCCGTAGTCAGAGTCATCCAAGTGTTCACAGCGTGAACAACACATGTCAGCTATGTTAGGAGATTATGTGATTGGCACTCACACTGATCCTTCATGTTAGGACTTGGTAAATTTTTCTTTATATGCAGATTGTGATCATATTTCTTTTAGTGATGCCTGCGGGGAGAAACATTAGGTGAAAGCAATGGATGAAAAAAATCATACCATTGAGAAAAATAATACATGGAAACTTATTTCTCTTTGCAAGAGAAAGAAGGCTATTGGAGTTAAATGAGTGTACAAGACCAAGTACAAGCCAAACATAGAGGTGGATTGCTTCAAAGTAAGGTTAGTAGCCATGGGTTATAAATAAAAATCAGGTATTGATTATCTTGAGATTGTTGCTCCTGTTGCTAGGCTTGATACTGTTATATGATTATTTCTCTTACTGCCAATAATTCTTGGAAGATATTTCAAATGGATGTAAAATCTGCTTTCTTGAATGGTGTCCTTGAGGAAGAAGTTTATGTTGAGCATCTTGGTTATGTGAATAAATGGGAGAAAAGCAAAGTCTAAGTTGAAAAAGGTTTTATATGGACTTAAACAAGCCCTGAAAGCTTGGTACACCAAGATTGATTCTTATTTTGTGGAGAATGGTTTTCAGAGATGTCCCTATAAACACACTTTGTATGTCAAAACTAATTCTTAACGAAATATTATAATTGTGTTTATATGTGAATGATCTTATTTTCATAGGGAATAATCTGAAGTTAATTGAGAAATTCAATGAGGCAATGATTTTTTAATTTGAGATGACTAATATGGGGTTGATGTCTTATTTTTCATGAAATTGAGGTAAATCAGACAGACCGTGAGATTTTATTTCTCAACAGAAAATGCTAATGACATCTTTAAACGGTTCAAAATGGATTCTTGCAATCCTATTTTAACTCCAATTGAAGAAAGATTAAAATTGAGAAAAGATGAGAATGTTGAATTGGTGGATCTCACATATTTCAAACGGTTGGTGAGAAGTTTACGTTATTTGACTTCCACTAAACCTGATATTATTTTTGGAGTTGGCCTTATCAGCAAATACATGAAATCTCCACGTCAATCCCATTTACAAGCAGCAAAAAAGATTTTGAGGCATGTTAAATGTACCCAGATTAATGGTATTTTTTATTCACCTACTGCTTCTTGTGAACTTGTAGGGTATATAGACAGTGATTAAGGAGGTGATGTAAAAAAAAACCAAGAGTATTTCAGGGTATTATTTTCAAATTGGTTCATAAATTTTTTTTCCTGGTTTTCAAAGAAACAACAAGTTATTGCCTTGTCCACCGCTGAAGCAGAATATAATGCAGCCACCAGTAGTGCTACACAGGCAGTGTGGTTGCGTCATATGTTTGGATTTTTGTAGCATACACTAAAAATTCCTTCAAAAATTTTCTATTATAATAAGTCAGCTATTGCATTGTCAAATAATCCAATTTTTCATGGGGGGACCAAGCATAGTCATGTCAAATATCTTTATATTTGTGACTTGTTTATTGATGGTGAGATTAAGATCTTTTATTGTCGATCTGAGGATTAAATTGTAGATATTTTTACCAAGCCATTTAAATTAGATGCATTCATGAAACTAAAGCGGATGATGAAGATGATCAGGATTGAAGAGTTTGGTTCAAGAGAGGCTATTGGAGTTTGACCCAAACTCCCCTAGGTACTATTCATTATTTATTTTGTTGTTAGAATTTTAATTGATTTAAAATATCCTTACTTTATTAGGAGTTTGATTATTTTATTAGTTTTACTAGTACTTGAGTTGTTTTGCTTTAAAAGACTTCTTAAAAGTCTTTGTTTAAGGTTGGTGACATAGTCTGAATTGCTATAGGCTTCTTTATTGCATATGGCGGGACTTTAGGCAGTTCAGCAACCCCCAGACTGACACGTGTAAAAGTGTAACCGTTATGGAGCTCAAAGGACGCCGAGAAGTGGAACCAAGGAAGATCGGCTCGGAGGAGCCGAGTACGCCTACTGACACCCGCATTTAAGACGACGTGACAGCGCATTTATGGTGATATGAGTGACTCAGACATAATCATTAATGAGCGTCTGCACCCTCAAGACCTAAGCCTACAAGTCATGATTGCTTGACATTGATGGCTATTGTGCCGAGTACATAAACCTCGGTGTACCCTGAGGTACTGTTCCCCAAAACATTGAATGCTCGGGAGTAGGTGTCAGACAGATCATAGGAACGCTAGTTCCATGGGGATAGCTATAAGTCCTCGACATGGAGCCAAGCACCTGTCCTATCGCCCGAGCATTAAAGACATGAAGACTTGAGTGGAGAACACTCATTGCACATGGGTAAGGGTGTCAGACATTAAATGCTGAGATGGGACTGAAAGTCTTTGCACTCATTACTGTTCCAGGTATAAATACTCCTCAGAAAAGGGGACAAAGGTATGCAAAATAAAACAAAGATAGTGCATCGTGCTTAAGCCTCCAATCTTATACTGACTTGAGCTTCGGAGGGGATAAGCCGGGTGTTCACCCGACCCCTTTTCTGACCCTGTGAATTGTTTCAGGTTCATCATACAGGCAATCGCTATCTCAAACTATTGCAGGAAATCTCCCGTGCAATCTGGCGCCGTCTGTGGGAAAGAACGAACTTTTCCTCGTAGTGGTTGCATCATGGTGAACACACGATTGCAAGGTGATGGGGGAGGGAGTTTACGCGTGAGAAAGGCGGATGCTACCCGGTTGCCAGTGGTCACAGAATCAGGCCCCTTGAACCAGTCAGAAGGGAACAGACGTCCTTCGTAACAAACATTCCCCGCGGACTAGGGCCTTGTGGGGCAAGGCCTTTCAGCTCGCGATATCGTCGAGATGGTAGAAAAGCGAATGGGAAAGTGCATCAAGCAGCTGGAGAAGGATAATGCTAAAGTGCGACGGCGGCTCGATGGATTCGAGCGGTTGGGGAATGCCAATTGGCGGAGTGATGAGCGAGTGGGTCGGAGTGTCAGTCGGGGCGCCTCCGGGGGTGTAAGGTAAGAGGCCCCCGAGGGAAATATGCGCGGCCGCACTACCGAGAGGCATAACCCACGGAGTTGGGGGAGGCCAGCTCCCGAGGAGGGCTCGGAGTGGGGGCACCGTGGGGCGGACTTGTCCTGATGGGATCTCCGCCGTGGAATACCAGGAGACGCCGTGGCGGAGTCCCAGGCGGAGTCCACGACATAGGGGCCAAGAAAGAAGAGACTCCGACGGGACCCCCGAGCACGTTTCGATGATAGACACCGAGGACCAGAGCCCGAGGAAGACGAGGACGAGCAAGTCAGTTCTCCGTTTGTGCACGCAATCCGGGATACAAAAATGCCGAAGAAGTTCACCGTTCCCCGGTTCAAAGTCTACGATGGGAGGACGGACCCTGAAAGTCACATGCGGCAATACAAGCAATTGATGTCCATCTACGAAACCGATCACAGAATACTTTGCCGAGTCTTCCCCATGAGTCTGGGAGGCACGGCCATGAAATGGTACGAGAACCTGCTCCCTAAGAGCATCCGGTCCTCGTAGCGGGACTCTTCGTGGCTCGATTCATCACTAGTAGTAAAAGGGCGAAAGACATCGGCGCATTACTTACACTCAGAAGGAGAGGTGGGGAGTCCCTCCGGCAGTACGCAATCCGGTACTGGGAGGAGGTAAACGAGGTCGAGTCGTGCTCGGAGGGGATGGCCGCGGCTTCGTTCCGATTGGGGTTGTCCCGAGACACCGACCTCTACAGGTCTCTCACTAAGAAAGCCCCAAGAAACATGATGGCCCGAATAAACAAATACGCCAGGCTGGAGGAAGAATCCATTGGGCCCGAGAGTAGGGCCCCGATGCCGAGGAGAAGGGAAAAGGAGCCGCCTGCTAAAAGGGGGGCACCCGTCCCGCCTCCGAATCGTTTATCCTTTCAAGGGGTGAATACGGCCTTCAAGGAGCCTATTTATAAGATGTTGCACAAGATAAAGGTCAAGCCCTTCTTCAAATGGCCCCCCAGGATGCAAGGGGACCCATCGACGAGGGGCTCAACGTCCCGTTGTTCTTATCATAAGGATGTAGGGCACTTGACTGAGGACTGTAGGGTATATAATTCCTTCCTCGAGCAGCTAGTCCGAGAAGGGCATCTGGGGGAATTCATTGATAGGAGACCTCTCGGGGGCCCGGCAAGGAGGGAGGCCGAGGTGCCTCTAGAAGTGGTTCCTGTGATTGACGTCATACACGCATGTACTGTGGAGAGGCCAACGTACAACGCCCTCCGAGGAGCAGTCATCCAAGAAGCGAGGAGCAGTCATCCAAGAAGCCTCGGGGTGACGGCGAGGCCATTCATTTTTTCGATGCCGACCTGGGCGGGCTAGTGCTCCCCCATGAAGACGCACTGGTGATCACCCTGCGGGTCCACAAGTATGATGTCAAAAGAATCTTGGTGGACTCAGGCAGCTCTTCCGAAGTACTGTATGACGACCTCTTCCACAAGATGGGGTTCACCCAGAGAGACTTGAAACCGGTAAGGACTCCCCTAATAGGGTTCAACGGTTCTAGCGCCCTCCCCCTTGGGAAGATCACCCTTACGGTTCAAGCCGGGATGGTTGCTGTCCCGGTGGAATTCGTGGTTATAGACGCCGACTCACCTTATAATGCCATCATGGGTAGGACGTGGTTACATGCGATGAGAGCGATGCACTCGTCCTACCATCAGAAAATCAAGTTTCCCACCCCAAAAGGTATTATGGAGATTCGGGGGGATTAGGCGTCATCGAAACACTGTTTTTATGCTGCCATGAAGACCGGGGTCGTCAGCCGAGCTCAGGAGCGTGACCCCGAGGCGGTGATGGCTAAATAACAATTACAGTCCGGTCGGCCTGGGGTGGATGAACCTATCATGGAGCCAGCCGACCGTTCCATTGAAGCCCTGATCAAAGTTCCTCTGAGCCCTGACGACAAGGAGAGGTATTTTTTGATAGGGGCATCGCTGGACGATGCCGAGAAGTCTGGCATGATTTTGTTCCTATGCCAAAATTCTGATGTCTTCGCCTGGATACAATCCGAGATGACAGGGATAAGTGCCAAGGTGATTACCCATCGACTTCATGTTGACCCATCCTTTAAACCCGCAAGGCAGAAGGCCCAAAGAACGGCACCTCATCATGCAAAAGCAGTAGATGAAGAGGTGGACAGGTTGTTGGGGGTAGGCTCCATCAAAGAGGTGCAGTTCCCCCAGTGGTTATCTAACACTATGTGTGCCAAGAAAAAGGAGGGGAAGTGGTGTGTTTGCGTGGATTTCACGGATTTGAACAAAGCATGCCCCAAGGACGAGTATCCACTACCTAAGGTTGATCAGCTGGTGGATGCGACCATAGGCCACAAACGTATCACCTTCTTGGATGCTCGGGCCGGCTACCATCAAATCCCTTTGCATGAATCAGACCAAGAAAAAACGGCGTTCATTACGCCCCGAGGGATCTATTGTTACACGGTGATGCCGTTTGGGCTGAAAAATGTCGGGGCAACTTATCAACGGCTAATGAACAGGATGTTCAAACAGCTACTCAGCGTCACTATGAAGGTCTACATCGATGACATGTTGGTCAAAAGCAAAGAGGGTTCCGACCATCTTTGGGATCTCAGAACCACGTTTGCCATACTCCGAAGCTACGGTCTAAAGCTTAACGCCTCGAAGTGCGCTTTAGGAGTAAGCTCGGAAAAATTCTTGGGGTATTTAGTCACCCACCAAGGTATCGAGGCCAATCCTCAACAGATACAAGCTGTGCAGAACGTCCAGGCGCCGAGGACTACCAAAGATGTCAAGTTAACTGGGATGTTAGCAGCCCTCAACCGATTTATTTCCAAATCTTTTGATAGGTGCAAGCCATTTTTCGCCATGCTTAAAGGGGCGGCAAAGGGCACTTGGGACGAGGAATGTGGCCGAGCGTTGGAGGGGATTAAGGAGTACTTGAAATGCCCCCCAACCTTATCCGTCCTAGCGGCAGGGGAAGTGCTCAAACTCTATTTATCTGTTTCAGAAGGGTCCGTTAGTGGAACACTTGTCAGAGAGAATGAAGGGGCACAAAAGCCCGTCTATTTCATAAGCAAGACCCTGCTTGACGCCGAAACAAGGTACTTGCCAATGGAGAAGCTAATTCTGGCATTAGTTGTTTCGGCGAGGAAACTCCGGCACTATTTCCAGGCGCACGCCATAGAAGTCTTGACTGATCGCCCTCTCAAGCCTATCCTTCATAAAGGCGACATGTTAGGAAGGGTTGCCAAGTGGGCTGTGGAACTCGGTGAGTTCGAGATAAGGTATAAATCCCGTACCTTGATCAAAGGACAGGTCCTTGCCGACTTCATTGCCGAGTTCTTTGCGTTCGAGCCCCCACCGGAGGCGCGAGCATTCGACGACGACGTCTGGAACCTTCATGTTAATGGGTCCTTGAACGCAAGGGGGGCAGGGATAGGTGTAGTACTGACTAGCTCGAGAGGGTTTATAATAGAGCGAGCTATCAGATTGATGTTCAAAGTGTCTAATAATGAGGCCGAGTATGAGGCCTTGTTGGCCGAACTTGATATCGCACACTCGGTCGGGATTCGACACCTCTATGTTTTTTGTGACTCCCAGTTAGTAGTCAATCAGATCAACGGTGATTTTGAGGTTCGAGACAACAGAATGAAGGCGTGCCATCACAAGGCAAAATCTAGGATGGAGAAGTTAGAAAAGGTGGAGGTCTCCCAGATCCCAAGGGATCACAATATTCATGCCGACGCTTTAGCCTGCCTAGCTTCGGCACTAGCCTCGGAGGTAACTCGGCACATCATCATCGAAAACTGGGAAAGACCGAGTATAGAAGAAACGAGAGCCGAGCAAGTATTGTCGATTGAAATACAAGTGCCTTTGGGTTGGATGAACCCCATAGTCAAATACTTGACGGAAGGAGTTCTTCTCGTGGATATCAAAGAAGCTAGGAAGATTAAACTCAAAGCTCCCAGGTTCTGGATATCTGCCGAGCATCAGTTGTACAAGAGATCCTTCTCGGGACCGCATTTGCTCTGTGTCCCCGAGGACAAGGTGGAGCCACTGCTCTATGAGGTCCATGAGGGAGTATGTGGGAGTCACACGGGACGGAGATCCCTCACACATCGAGCAATGACTCACGGATATTGGTGGTCGTACATGTAGAAAGACGCCAAGAGTTACGTTCGAAAGTGTGACAAATGTCATAAATTCGCTCCCATTATCCGACAGCCAGCAGGAGATCTAAACTTGCTGACAAGTAATTGGTCGTTCTCTCAATGGGGGATGAACATTGTGGGACCTCTCCCGAGGCCCCCTCGGGCAAGAAATTATTATTGGTGGCTACTGATTACTTCACCAAGTAGATTGAGGTCGAGCCCTTGAGTCATATTCGGGACATAGAAACGAAGAAATTCGTATGGCAAAGTATTATCACTCGGTTTGGAATCCCTCGGGCCATTATCTCGGACAATGGAACTCAATTCAATAGTGGCCCTTTCAGAGAATTATGTTCAAGATTCGGAATACATAATTACTATTCCACGCCGGCCTATCCCCAGAGTAATGGACAAGCAGAGGTTTTCAACAAAACGGTGCTAGCAGGAATCAAGAAGAGGCTTGAGAAGGCAACGGGGCGGTGGACCGAGGAGCTGCTCAACGTGATGTGGGCTTATAGGACCATGCCGAGGACGTCAATCGGAGAAACGCCGTATGCCATGACGTATGGGATTGAGGTCGTCATCCCATTGGAAGTAGGGCTCCCGACCATTCGAAGCCAAGCATTCGAGTTGGGAGACAACGATCAGACGCTTGTTAGGGATCTCAACCTAGCCGAAGAAAGAAGGGAACTAGCATCCATCAAATTGGCAAAGTACCAAACAGAATTGTCAAGACAACACCAGAAGAAGGTCCGGACAAGGAATTTCCAAGTAGGGGACCTGGTGTTACGAAAAGTGGTGAATGCTTCTCGGGAACCCAATGATGGGAAGCTCGGCCCTATTTGGGAAGGCCCTTACAAGGTGATTGTTGTGGGGGGGCACAGACGCATACAGGTTACAGGATATGGATGGTAACGATGTAATCCGACCTTGGAATGTATCAAATTTGAAGAAATACTTATGTTAAACTGGATTTTAAGCTTTGCTTCTGGTTGAAAGACAGATACGAGCCATGCACTTGGTCGTTAGGGGTAAGGCCCCGAGGGGTGTAAGACTCCAGCCTTAGAGCAACGCCCTCAAACCACCAACACGAGCCAGGCGCTTGGTCATTAGGGGTACGACCTCAAGGGGTGTAAGACTCCAGCCTTGGAGCGACGCCCTCAAAACACCAACACGAGCCCGACGCTTGGTCGTTAAGGTTTTCAGTCTACTTAACTTACTCTTCGACCTAGAGGAATCAACCCCACTAGCCTTGAAATATTTCTTGAAATTTCTCAAGTTAGGTCCTTTTCTCCTAATCTGGGTATTTTGGATTTATCTCCTTCTTCTCTCGTTGAACACAAAGCAACACCCTTCACTTTCTTGGGTGATAAGAGATTCATCTCAAAGTCAACATTGACCCAACTAGCTCTTCCATCGTTACCTTCCGCATGTTGACGCTTGTTTCTAAGACCATCACCATGGTATGAAACTTCTCAAGTAGAGATCTCAAGAATTTTGACTTAATGATCGTGTCATCATATTTGGTACCTAAATCAAAGGATGAGTTCACAACATCACATAGTTTAGCATAAAACTCACTGAAAGATTCATCCTCTTACATCCTCAAAGTCTCAAACTGAGAGGTGTACATTTGGAGGCAAAACATATTCACCATGGAGGTCCCTTTGTGGGAAACTTCTAAAATTTCGCATGCTTCTTTGGAAATTTTGCAATTTTCTATCATCTGAAACTCATTTTGTGTCATGACATTGAATATTGCATTCAAGCATTTTGAGTTCCACTTTGCTAAGTCACACTCGGCTTTCGTCCACGTCTTTGCAGGCTTCACCACCTTCAATCGGTGTGGTGGCCATCGAAGGGGTACATCCCTCTTGCACATATAACCAAACACGCTTATCAATCGATTTTAGAAAAGCCCTCATTTGAGCCTTTCAATAAGCATAATTAGTGTAAAATCCAGAAAAATTTAAAATTTATTAAAAATGGCAAAATGGTAATTAGTCGTTATAGTACGGGTTAAAAATTCAAATTTTTATAGAAATTGGATGAAAAAATAGATCTCACCGTTGGATTCGTCTCGCGAAATCTAGTTACCCAGTCAATTTTTGTCGAATTTCGAGACAGTCAGATTTTTCTCATTTTAATAGGCGATCGGGTATCGCGCGACTAAAATAAACGCGATCAGATTTTATTCTTGAAATCTGAGAAATAATTTAAACTTATTTCAAAAAAAATATACTAAACTTGAAATGGAACGAGATTTAATTGATTCAGGACCAAATTGGACCAATCAAAAGAGGGACGTGTAGCGCGATGTAGGCCAAGTATTTGAGGAGTATAAAAAGGGGAGAAAAATCAAATTTTCTCCCCATTGTCTTTAGCCTATTTCCAAAAATTAGAGAGAGAGAAAAGAGAAAAACCAAACTCTCTCACCTTCTTCCTCCGATCTACGATGATCCGACCATTAGATTGCTTCGGGCCAAGAAGTCAAGTCGCTCTACTCGACGAGAACTACGCATCCATACCAACGATCGTGGTTTTCTATAAAATCTCAAAGGCGAAAATTTTGAGAAAAAACCTTGAAGACTTGATTTGGGGTCTTTAAATCTTATTCTACACGAATATACGCTACAAGAGGTAAGGTTCATTTCCTAACTAAGTTTATTTTCAACCTAGAGTTAAAATATGAAATGGGTAGGATGTTATAGATGAATTCTCATGTATAACACATACCTAGGGTTGCTAGAATATGGAATATGGGTATAAGAATATGTTAAAAACTAATTCTTGTATGATTTGGGTTTGATGAAATTGTTTTATATGGGTTTCATGAAGAATATGTTGTTTAGGCATGCTATGTGTTTATATTTGTGCCTTATAGGTGTTTGATAAAATGTCTATGGATGTTAAAGTATGTTGTTCGAATTGAAAATGCTATAACATGCTTAGTGATATTATGAAATGTTATTATATGCTTTATGATGTAATTGACATTTGAGAAAGTTGGGAATGTTTGTGAAAATTGGATATATTCATTATATGCTCATGATATGAGGAACATGATATCGTGAATTGCAATTGTATGCTATTTCAGGTGCTAGACAAGCCTCTGGGGACGACCCTCACTTGGGCCCGTGTTGATAACCGAGTCGGATTGTGGCTCGTAAATTATAAATTGTAACACCGTGTGTAATTTTATTTTGGCCTTTTATAAATCATGTACAAACATTATATTTTGGTAAAGACATGTAATGAGATGTTATTCTTTTGTAAGCAAATGAATGGAATGAGTGTTATATGAGTTGTATGGTTAAAAGTTGGATTTTGGAAGAATTTGGAAAAATCTGGGCCCTAGGTACCAATACCACACATATACCTAGCTTCCAGAGGGCTCAGGCAACGGTACCTTGACTCACAGATACCAGTATCATGTTGTCCATTATTAAATTACCAGTACCTAGGCAAATAGGTACCGGTACCTCGATGGACAGTGGGCTCAGATACCAATACATATGCTCACAGGTACTAGTACCCTACGGACAGTGGGCCCAGGTACCGGTACCAAGACTTACAAGTCCCGGTACCTAGCAAAACCAGAATGTTCAGGTACCGGTATCGCGTATCAAAGGTACCAACACCTCTTCACAAAAACTTGACATTTTTAAATGTAACACTGACGGGCCTTCATTTCTTAAGCACTCTTCGTTGGATGATGAAAATGGGTAAATATTAAGTCCTAATCATTTGGATTTGGACCTTGGAATGGTCATATGAATAATATGTGAACATGTTATGTGTTGGGAAGTGCTCTTGTGAAAAAGAGACTCTACCCGGATTTCGTTTTTGTTACGATCCCAGTGAAGGGGTATAACGACGTGGTATCAGCTTATACGGTATCTACGGGTATTTCGTAGGTTGATGGGTGATCAACGGGTTAAGAAATGATCCCCAAATTTTGGGGCATCACAGTTAGTGTCATCAAAGAGTCGTGGGCATGCTATTAAGTTGCCTTCCTTTTGAGAATCCTTTCAAAACTAACTTTGTAGTCACAATAGATCTCAAGGAACAAAAACTATGTATGTAAGAAAAAATAAGATATGTCTATGATGTGTCTAATGCAATTCTCAGGGCAACCACACTCTGATGCCATTTGGGAGGGGGAGATTCGATGTGGATCTTCCCTCACGATTATACACGTGGGATGCAAGACACTACCTAAAAAGGGGGTGAATAGGTTAATTCAAATTACGCTTAAAAAACTATCAATTTTTAACCTATGTCTACCACAATTACCTCTTCACAAAATAATTTAGCAATTAAGTGTGAGAACTCTTTTTAAACATGAAGAACCCCCAAGGCCATGAAGATTAGGGTAATAAATTTGTCGATTTTATGATTAACACTCAATTTATCACGATGATTCCAACCTACGCAACAATCTCAACCAAATCACTGTGAATGTAATGAAATCTTAAACAATCAAAACACCAAACATATAGTGCCCTTGTGTGTATAAATTGCAAGTGGATATGAAAATAAAAAATATGAACATAAGCAATTGTTTACGTGGAAATCCTTATTAGGAAAAACCACGAAGAACCACTCTCGGGTTGACTAAAGTCTAATCCACTATCCCAAACTCAGTTTACAAGTACTCGAGACTTATACCTGAACCAATATCATAATTAGACGCTCATTTCCTTCAATAAATCTCTCCATCGGATATACCCACCAGTGTTATGGATAACTTCACTTGAACTTCTTGTTGCCTCGAGCAATCCTAGGACACACCCAAGACTCTCGATATTCACACTCTCAAATGGGTTTGGTTGATCTCCCAATCTAGATCTTCTTCTCCAAGGTGTGAGGTTGGATTAGAGTATCAAGGTGGGTTTAGCCTTTGAATCTTAGGGATCTAGGCTTCTTCAAGGATCTCTTAAGGTTAGAGAAGCAAAAAAAAAAAAGCTCACAAAAGAGATACCCTAGTTTAAGAAGGCTCCTTCTATTTATAGGCTCAGTATATAGTTTGTCTTGGGGACCAAGTAAACCAAATTTGTGAACAACTGCTCGAGCAGTGGGAGGGCGATGGTTGTAGGAATGAAAAAATGATTCAAACCATATTAGTAAAGTAGAGACCGTTTGAGCAATCTCATGGACCATTCGAGCCATCTCAAGACCTCTCAAGCGGCCTGAGAGAAACCCAGAGGGCAGTCTCGACCATTCACTTGTTCAACCTTTCCCGATTTTAACCCTAAGTGTTCAAAGACCGTTCTAGCGAAGGCTTGTGAACATAGAGTGGTCTCTACTAGTTTTTTAAGCTTAAAACTAAGAAAAAAAACTTATTTTCTTTGGCACTAAAGCGAATTGCTCAAGTAGGGCCCGATAATGGATCAAATTATGTTTTCGAAACACAATGAAGGTTTGAAAAAACTTTTCTTTTAAAAACCCTAGGAGCCATACTTGGATTAATTACTGATTCCATTTTTACTATAATCATCCTAAGGCTAATAAATTAAACCAATGATTCTTAGGCCTATAAGTCCATTTACCTTTTTCCTAAGTAAGAAGGAGCATATGGAGAGTATTTTATGTGTCATTGTAGTTTGAATTCCTCCTTTCCATTGAGTCTTTCAAAATTTTCAACATTGTAGCATCATGACCATGGAATAGGTTGAGATTTATGTCAGCGCTTCACAAAATTAGCCAATTACAAACATGATACTAACAGGCCTCCTAGTAACACTCAAACTACCTCACCAGAGCTATCTGTATCCGAGTTATCTGACACCTAAAGCTATTCAAATAGACCTTTTCTTGGGCATACACATACACATATATGTCAATACGTGATATGTGGTTCATTCTTTCCTAATTTTACCACGCATCTATTTTAACATTCTCATTTCTGCTACACACATTTTTTGAACATGTTATTTCTTAGTTGCCCAACACTCAGTACCATAGAGCATAGCTGGTCTTATGGTCATTCTATAGAATTTTTCTTTTATCTTAAGGGGTATACGACTATCACACAGAATACCGAATGCATTCCTCCATTTAGTTCATCCGGTATTAATTTTATGAATAATGTCTTTGCCAATTTCACACTCTCTATGAATAGTAGACCCTAAATATTTAAAGTGTTCACTCTTTTGTATCTCTTGATCTTCAATTTTTATTACTTCCTGGTTTTGATTTCTTCTCTTACTAAGGTTACATTCCATATACTCAATTTTAGTCTTAACCTAAATTCTTTTGATTCTAGAGCTTCTCGTCAAATTTCTAATTTATTATTAATTCCTTCTTTACTTTTATCAACTAGTACAATATCATCCACAAATAACATACACCATGGGAGATCATCCTGAATGTGCCTAGCCAATTCATCCATAATCAATGCAAAAAGATATGGACTTCAAGTTGAACCCTAATGTAAACCTATAGTAATTGGGAATTCATTAGTCTCCTCTGCCGTTATTCTCACTAAAGTCACTGCATCTTCATTCATATCCTTAATAACATCAATATACCTAACAATAACATTTTTCTTCTCTAGAATCCTCCATTATATCTTTCTAATAACTATATTATATGTCTTCTCTAAGTCAACCCTAGACACTTCTGAACCTCAACAAGTATACCATTAGGTCCTAAAGCTTTTCATGTCTTCATTTTCTTTAATGCATCATTTACCTCCGACATCCTAATCCTACGAAAAAATGTGTTTTCTCTAAACTCCCTATCATTAATGTGTTTTCTCCAAACTCCCTATCATTTCTATTACCCTAAATAACTATGTTTTCTATATGATTTTCATTTAGTAACTTTTCATAGTAAGTCTTCCACCATTAATTTCCTTGTTTTGTACAAAAACCCTATTGTCTTTTATATAAAAACCACCTAAATCCCTCCAATCAAATGAAATATCTTATATTCCAACACTATTGGCCTCTCCCACCATCCAAAACCATCATAGCGACCTTGTGATGGCCACCACTGCCAATAGGTCGCTTCCGAACTCCACCAACTACAAGGAATAGCTTGTCCCTCAAGATTACTATTGTCACATCATATATAGATAATGCATCTCAATTGCAAAGGTGTGCCATTTTTTCAGCACACTTGTGCTACTTTTCATACCAAATTGAAAGGTAATTGACGGGACTTTAGGCGGCTCAGCAGCCCCCGAGTTGACACATGGATTGATACAGCTGTTATAAAACTCAAAAGATGTTGGGAGATGGCGCCAAACAGTTATTACTCAGGAGAGTCGAGTACACACACTGACACTAGCATTTAAGAAGACTTGACAACTCATTTATTAAGACTTGATTGACTATGACAGAACTATTAATGAGCCTTTGCTTCCTCGAGACCCTAAACTGACAGCCATAAGTGCAAGGTATTAATGGTCATTACACCGATCACATGTCTGGCGTCGATCAGAAGAATATACCCCGAGCATTAAACATTCGGGTAAAGGTGTCCGGCGTTGATCAGAGGAACTTGAGCGCCCGGTGATAGCCATAAGTGTTTGGCATGACCCCGAGCGCTTGTCCTATCAGCCGAACATTAATGACGCGAGGATCTGAGTGGAGAACACTCATTACGCATGGGTAGGAGTGCAAGTCATTAAATATTGAGATGGGACTCCCTGCCATTACACTCATTGCTAATTCAGGTATAAATACTCCTCAGAAAAATGTATAAAGGTACGCGATCTAGACTCAAAGAACTATACACTGTGCTCAACCCTCCAATTCTTACTGACTTAAGTTTCGGAGGGGATAAGCCGAGTGTTCACCTGGCCCCTTTTTGACCCTTTGGTTGTTTTCAGGTTCATCATTCAGAGGATCGCTATCCGTATTCCTTGCAAGAAATCTCTCGTGCAATTTGGCGCCGTCTGTGGGAATATCATGAGCTTTCCCAGTGACGATTGTTTCATGGTGAACACACGATCCCAAGGTGACTGGGGGGAAGCCTACGCATGAGAAACGCAGAAGCTACTCGGCTCCCAACAGTCATAGAGTCAAACTCCTTGAGCTAGTCAGAAGGAGACGAGCATGCCTCACAGCGAACGTTCCCCGCAGATCAAAGCCCCGGGGGGCAAGGCCTTTTGGCCTGAGAAATCGTCGAGTTGGTGGAAAAGCGGATGGGAAAGCACATTAAACAACTGGAAAAGCGGTGCAGGATCGACTCGATGATTTCGAACAGTCGGGGAGCGCCAGTTGGCAAAACAACAAGCGGCAAGACAGGAAGCCCAGCCGAGGTGACTCCATGGGCGCAGGGCTAGGTCCCCCCCGATGGGAGCTTGAGCAGGTGCAGGGCCGAGAAGTACTACCCACGCAGTTGGGGGAGGCCAGCTCCTAAGGATAGGTCGGAGTGGGATCACCAGAGGGCAGGCCTGTCCCGATGGGATCTCCACCAAGGACTGTCAGGAGGAATCTCGGCGATCGAGTCCTATACGAAATCCACCGCGGGGGGAGGACCTGGAAAAGTAAGGCCCCGAGAAGACCTCCGAGCCCGTTTAGATGCCAAACGTCAGAGACCCAACCCCGAGGAGGAGGAAGAGGGTGAGCAAATCAGCTCCCCGTTCGTACGAGCGATCCGGGAGACCGAGATGCCAAAGAAGTTCATCGTTCTCCGATTTAAGGTGTATGATGGGAGAACAGATCTTGAAAGCCACCTACGATAATATAAACAACTGATGTCTCTCTATGACACTAATCAAAAAGTGTTATGCCGAGTTTTTCCCATGAGTTTGGGGGACACCGCCATGAAATGCTATGAGAACTTGGCCCCTGAGAGTATCAAATCGTGGAAGCAAATGACCGAGCTCTTTGTGGTCCGGTTCATCACTAGTAGCAAAAGGCCAAAAGACATCGGCGCGTTGCTGACTCTCAGACGGAGGAGTGGTGAATCCCTTCGGCAGTACGCGACTAGGTACTGAGAGGAAGTTAACGACGTCGAGGCATGTTCGGAGGTCATGGATGCAGCGACATTCATGCTGGGATTGTCCCGAGACACCGACCTGTATAGATCCCTTACCAAGAGAGCTCCGGGGGACATAAAAGACCTGATGAGAGCAAAATATTGCATATTTGATGGCCTCATTATATGTATTTTAACTCAACTTTTGCATTTAAGTACTTAGTGTTAGCCAAAGTTGTGAATAATGTTGATATTTTGATGTTGCATGTTTTGATAGCTTAAATGATGGATTTTAGGACTTTGCAACTATGTTGGATGTGAGGTGAAGTGGTGGACTCATGAAATGAGGATTGAGAGGCTTGGAAGGTAAAGAAATCAAGAAAAATGCATTTTGGATGAAGACCTTCCGGAAGGTTTATGAAGACCTTCCGGAAGGTTTAGCCCACTAGAATTTCGTAATTTTGACACTGTACCACTGTTTTTCTAAATTTTGACCATGATCTACTTCGAATTTGAAAAAGTTCAAAACATGAAAGTTGTAGATATGGATGTCCTTTTTATTGTGTCAAAATTTCAGCTCAATCCAACGGTTGGATCAAAATTTATTATTTTTCTACCAAAACTGGTCCAGAGCTGTCACCAGATTCCAGTAGGTTAAACCTTCCGGAAGGTTGTCATCGTTTTTCCGGAAGGTCTTGCCCAGAATGCGAAAAACAGCCTGCAACTCAACTTTGCGGCTTGGGGGTCCCACCTAATCTTCTCCCACTTGCTCCCCAACATTATCTTACACAAGCACATGCTTCCTTTACACATTTGGAGGACTTTGGAGGCTTTGCATTGAAGAAGGCATGGGAGGGAAGTGGGCTACCATGGGGGTGTTGTCCTAGCTTGTCCAAGGCAATCAACTCAGCCCCTCTTTAGTGTAAGACCTGCACACACCTAGGGGGACCCTCCATGGACGAAATTCAAGGCTTTCACTCTCCATTATACATTCAACATTCAACACACAAGAAAAGGGTTGGCTACCTAAGCTTAGGAGTAGAGATAGAAAGCTCCAAGGAGGAAGATGATGAATAGTATTTTCGTTTTTGCATTTTCTTCTCCGTTTTTGTTGTAGTAAGCTTTCATACTCTTGTAATTCTTAATCCTTGCACTTTAATCTCATCTATTTCATGTTCATTTCAAGTTTAGCCTTGCACTTTACTTTTCACCATTGTTATGCTTTCAAGTTCTTCATTTTTAGCTTAAAATGGGTTTTGAATATTTCTCTTCATAGCTTTAGATTTCTTGTTGTAAGTTAATTTTCATGCTTCATGTCTTCATTATATGTCTTTACATTATGCTTGCCTTTCATTTTTATGTATGATTAGCTAGGATTTAAGTTGGTTAATCCAAGGGAAAATTCCTCTTGGGAATACCATTTTCAACTCTTCTTCATTCCTCCCTTTAGAGTCAAATGGTTCGGTTTGACGGGGTTGAGAGTGGATGAGTTGGTGAGCCTTTGATATTCCGTAGGCCTAGTCACGGTTTATGCTTAGATTACTCACCAATCTCGTCCCTAGCTTCCCCCGAATCAATCGTTCATTCATGCTCAATCGGAGGAAGGCTTTGAGTTGGCTTGACATTCCCTTTGGAGTGAACCTTTGTGGTTAATCAACACTTGCTTTATTTGCATTTTCATTCACAAACCAAACACAAAACTCAAATATAAGATTTTACACTTTCTTTTCACTTTTGCAAAATCACTTTCACAAAACTCTCTTTCCTTCCCTGAGGAGACGACCTTGGAATACTCTTCCAAGTAAAACATCGACAACGAAAGACTCCTTGCAATTGGGGAGCACTTTTGTTCACCACACACGCATTCCATTTCATAACATTTTGTTCATTCCACAATTCCATCCACCACCATTCCGTTGTTGCCTAATCTTTTGCATCATTCCGAGGGAGAGTGACACTCCCCCATTCCTATAAGCCATACACACATTGAGGGTGAGGGTGATGTTTAGAGGTTAGGAAACAACAACGTTTTTCAATCAATCAAGACCTAATGGCTCATATCAACAAGTACGCCAGGGTGGAAGAAGAGCCTGCAATGCCGGATAATAGGGCCCCAGCGTCGAGGAGAAGGGAGAGGGAACCACCTGCTAGGAGAGAGGCACCCATCCCACCTCCGAGTCGCATGTCCTTTCAAGGTGTGAATACGGTCTTCAAATAACCCATCTACAAGATGTTGCACAAGATAAATGAGAAGTCTTTCTTCAAGTGGCCCCCCAAGATGCAAGGGGACCCATCTTCAAGGGGTTTGACATCTCGGTGTTCTTATCATCGGGATGTGGGGCACTTAACCGAGGATTGTAGGGTATAAAAGTCCCTATTGGAGCAATTGGTCCGCGATGGTCATTTGGGGGAATTCATTGAGAAGCCTGCCATGGGCTCGACGGGAGGAGGTCCCAACCCATTTCAGGAAGCAGCAACCGTGATTGAGGTAATACACGCTTGCACAATTGAAAGACCAACGTATAAATCCCTCCAGGCCGACCTCCAGAGGGTCTCGCAAGTAGTTAAAGTGGATGAAAGTGGAGGGCAGTCATCCAAAAGGCCTCGGACCGAAGCCGAGAGTATCAGCTTTTGTGATGCCGACCTCGGAGGGTTAGTACTCCCGCATGAAGACGCTTTGGTGATCACCCTCCGAATCGACACGTTCGACGTTAGGAGGATCTTGGTGGACTTCGGTAGCTTGTCCGAAGTTATGTATGATAACCTCTTCCGAAAAATGGGTTTCGTTCAGGAAGACTTAAAACCCGTGATGACCCCCCCTCATAGGTTTCAACGGTTCCAGCTCTATTCCCCTCGGGAAGTTCACCCTCATGGTTAGTGCCGGAGTCGTCACCGTCCCAGTAGAATTTGTGGTGATAGACTCTGATTTTCCCTATAATGCCATCATGGGCAGGACGTGGTTACATGCGATGGGGGCAGTGCATTCGTCCTATCACCAAAAGATTAAATTTCCCACACCGAGGGGAGTTATGGAGATTCATATCGATTAGGCGGTGTCAAAAAGCTGCTTTTATGCCGTTGTGAAGACTGGGGTCAGCAGCTGAGCTTAGGAGCGTGATCCCGAGGCGCTGGTGGCTAAATAGCAATCACAGTCTGGTCGGCTAAGTGTGGACGACCCCATTATAGAACCAGCCGATCGATCAACGGAGGCCCTGGTCAAATTTTTTTTAGATCCCGAGGATGAAGAAAGGTTCTTTTTAATAGGGGCGTCATTGGGCGGCACCGAAAAGTCTGATATGATATTATTCTTGCGCCAAAACGCCGACGTCTTTGCATGGACACAAGCCGAGATGACGGGTATAAGTGTCGATGTTATGACTCATCGGCTTCATGTGGACCCATCCTTCAAACCAATGAGGCAGAAAGCTCGAAGAACGGTGCCCTATCACACAAAGGTAGTGGATGAAGAAGCGGATAAACTGTTGAGGGCGGGCTCCATCAGGGAAGTACAATTTTCCCAATGGTTATCCAACACGGTGTGCGCAAAGAAGAAAGAAAGGGAAATGGCGAGTTTGTGTGGATTTCACAGACTTGAATAAAGAATGCCCCAAGGACGAGTATCCATTACCCAAGGTGGATCAACTCGTAGACGCGACTGGGGGCCATCATCGTATCTCCTTCATGGATGCTCGGGCGGGTTATCATCAGATTCCCTTGCATGCATCCGATCAGGAGAAGACAACGTTCATTACGCCTCGGGGAATCTATTGCTACATGGTGATGCCGTTCGGTTTGAAGAATGTTGGTGCCACTTATCAACGCCTGATGAACAAAATTTTTAAGCATCAGCTCGGCACCACTATGGAGGTATATATAGATGACATGCTAGTTAAAAGCAGGAAGACTTCTGATCATCTTCGGGACCTCGGGACCACATTCACCATACTCCGGAGGTACGGTCTGAAGCTTAATGCCTCAAAGTGCGCTTTCGGTGTGAGCTCAGGTAAATTCTTGGGGTACTTGGTCACCCATAGGGGCATTGAAGCCAACCTCGAGCAAGTGCAGGCCGTGCAGAATATCCAGGCGCCGAAAACCACCAAAGACATCTAGAAGTTGATTGGGATGCCAACGGCCCTCAACCGATTCATCTCCAAGTCCTCGGATAGGTGCAAGCCGTTCTTCGCCATGCTTAAGGGGGCAGCGAATGGAAGTTGGGACGAGGAATGTGGCCGAGCGCTTGATGGAATCAAGGAGTACCTGAAGTCTCCACCAACCTTGTCTGTTCCAGCGGCAGGGGAAGTACTAAACCTCTACTTGTCTGGCTCGGAAGGGGCTGTAAGTGCAGCCCTCGTAAGGGAAAGTGAGGGGGCACAAAGGCCCATCTACTTTGTAAGTAAAACCTTGCTGGATTTCAAAACACGATACTTGCCGATGGAGAAGCTTATTCTAGCATTGATTGTCTCGACGAGGAAGCTCCGACACTATTTTCAGGCACACGCCATAGAAGTCTTGACCGATCGTCCTCTCAAGCCTATTCTTCATAAAGCCGACATGTCCGGAAGAGTCGCCAAGTGGGTTGTGGAACTCGGGGAGTTCGAAAGAAGGTACAAGCCCCGTACCTCGGTTAAAGGGCAGATCCTTGCCGATTTTGTAGCCGAGTTTTCTGCGTTCGAGGCCCCACAAGAAGTGATAGCTTCGGACGATGACGTTTGGAACCTTCATGTTGACGAGTCCTCGAACGCAAGGAGGGCAGGGATAGGTGTAGTACTGGCCAGTTTCGGAGGATTCATAGTAGAACGAGCTATCAGGTTGGGATTCAAAGCATCAAATAATGAGGCTGAGTACGAAGCGCTGTTGGCAGGACTCGATATCGTGTACTCAATCAGGATAAGGCACCTCCATGTTTTCTGCGACTCCCAGCCGGTAGTGAATTAGATCAATAACGACTTCGAGGTTCGGGATAACAGGATAAAGGCATACCATCAGAAGGCGAAGTCCAAAATTGAGAAGTTGGAGAAAGTGGAAATATCCCAGATTGCAAGAGATCACAATAACCACGCTGATGCACTACCCTGCCTCGCCTCGGCATTGGCCTCAGAGGTGACTCGGCGTATTATAATCGAAAACTGGGAATGCCTGAGTATAAAAGATACAGGGGCCGAGCAAGTTCTGCCAATGCAAGTGCAAAGAGCGCCCCCGGGTTGGATGGACCCCATAATCGCCTATTTGATGGAAGGAGTACTTCCCGAGGATATCAAGGAAGCCAGGAAGATCAAACTCAAGGCTCCTATGTTCTGGATATCCACCGACCACAAGTTATATAGGAGATCCTTCTCGGGGTCACATTTACTGTGCGCCCCGAGGATAAAATAGAACATTTGCTCTATGAGATTCATGAGGGGTTATGTGGAAGTCACACAGGAGGAAGATCCCTCGCACACCGAGCGATATCTCAAGGGTATTGGTAGACGTACATTCAGAAGGATGTCAAGAGTTACGTTCGGAAATGTGATAAGTGTCACAAATTTGCTCCAATCATCCGACAACCAGCAGGAGATCTGAACTTATTAACGAGTCCTTGGCCATTCTCTCAATGGGGCATCGATATTGTGGGACCTCTCCCAAGGGTCCTTTTAGACAAAAAGTTCCTCTTGGTTGCTACCGATTATTTCACAAAGTGGATCAAGGCCGAGCCCCTTAGCCGTATTCGGGACGTTGAGACAAAGAAATTTGTATGGCAGAATATTATCACCCGGTTCGGAATCCCTCGGGCCATCATCTCGGACAACGGCACTCAATTCAACAGTGGTCCATTTAGGGAGTTTTGTTCAGAATTTGGGATACGCAATTATTATTCCACTCTAGCCTATCCACAAAGTAACGGACAAGCAGAGGTCTCGAACAAGACAGTGCTAGCCGGAATCAAGAAGAGGTTGGAAAAGGCTAAGGGTAAGTGGACCGAGGAGTTACTCAATGTGCTATGGGCCTACAGGACAACGTCGTGGACTTCAACAGGAGAGAAACCGTACGCCATGGCATATGGGGTCGAGGCAGTCATCCCACTGGAAGTAGGACCGACAATACGAAGCCAAGCCTTTGAATTTGGAAACAATGATTAGACACTTGCTAAAGACCTTGACTTGGCTGAAGAAAGAAGAGAGCTGACATCTATCAGGCTAGCGAAATACCAAAGAGAGCTGTGAAGACAGCACCAGAAGAAGGTTCATACAAGGAACTTCCAAGTAGGGGACCTAGTGCTACGCAAAGTTGTGGGCAATACTCGGGAACCCACTGACGGAAAACTCTCTCCAATTGGGAAGGCCCTTACAAAATAATCGTTGTGGGGGGCATAGAGACATATAGACTACAAGATGTGGATGACAATGATGTAAACCAACCTTAGAATGTATCGATTTTGAAGAAATATTGGGCTCAGTTTTTAGGGGCATAGCCCCTAGAGGTGTAAGACTCCACCCTTAGAGCAACGCCCTCGAAAATTAACGAGAGCCTTGGGCTCGGTCGTTAGGGGCACGACCTCGAGGGGTGTAAGACTCCACCCTTGGAGTAACACCCTCAAAGTTGAGCCTTGGGCTCGGTCAATAACGGCACAGCCTCGAGGGTCTAAGTCCCCAAATACTTGTACATTTTCACAATTTTATGAGCTTGGAGTACGAGGAACAATTCAGCAGGAAGAAATACAGTTAACAAAAAAAAAAAAAGGGATCAGAGCATAATGAAAAGAAAAAATTCATTGACAAAAAGGGGTTTTGCGTCCCCTGGAGCATACAAAGTAGAGAAATTTACAAAAGAGATAAGAGAAAAGCAACTACAAGCAGAACGGCTAGGAATCCTCGAGGCCTTCAGGATCAGTTGCCTCTTCGCCACTAGCCTCTTCGTCGCCGAGTCCACCACGCTGTCTCAGTGGCTCCTCCCCAACACCAAGTATTTCATCAAGTTCGGTGTCAAGTACCCTAGAAAGAATGAGGGGCGTGTCGGGGGGAGGAGCACCCCTCTTACCATGGGGAGTAGGAGAAGGAATGAGCGAAGGTGAATGCTAATCAAAACCATCACTAAGTGTGATTGGTTCATTCTGGCCTTCGGCCCCCCTCGCCCTTTCGGCTAATTCATTTGGAGTCAGCTCGGGCAGGTGCTGCTCCTCTGGGATAACCCCTCATACGGGCTCCCCGAGCCGGCTGTGCATGGAGAATAAGGGAGAGCCGACATCGATCCCTTCAACATGCTGGGCCCCATCCCAACCCTCTTTAAAGGCTTTCCTCTTTCCTTCTTCAAAGGCCGGGATCATATCATCTTGGCATTGATTATACAAGTCCTGCAACGCCTTTCGGGTCCTCTCGGGCTCCCCCTCCTTCTCGGCCTCCAGAACATACACCTTTGTGGTCAAATCATTGACAAGGGCCTCAGCGTCGATCAACTTGACATCGGAGGCTGAAACCTGGAGCTCGAGCTCCTCCATTCTCTTGGTGGCCGCAGCCTTGGCTACCTTGGTCTTGTCCAGCTCGGTAGTGAGGGCCTTGGCCTTGCGGATCAGGTCGGCAATGGCTTTTCCCTGATCGCTGACCATCTTCTCCACGTCCCAAATGTGCTCATCTTTCCTAGCCAGTTCGTTCTGGGCGTTCCTCGTCGCCTGGTTGTACTCCTAGAAACGATCGATAAAAGCCCCCATCTGTTGGCAAGCTTGAAAGGAAAAGAATGTAAGTAAAAAATAGCCAGATAAGCAAAACAAAAGGAAGTTAGAGCAATTGGCACACTCACCAACATGTTGTGCTGGACAACTCCTTGGAAGAGCCTGTTGTCCCATAGCCTCGATAAACGCCATGTCGGCCTCGAATTGGAAACTCCCGGCGACGACGAAGGCAACGTCGGGGGATTGAATGATGGAGTCAGACTCCAACACTGGGGTCCCTTTCCTTGTCAGTACTCAGGGGGCCCACTCAGCGGGCACGTCGGGTGCCGGGGTATCATGGCTTTGCTTTACCCAGCGCTCATCAAAGGAATCAGAGTCTCGGCGGCAACGGTCTCTCTACGTTCGTCCAAGGAAGTAACTTGGTGCCTTAGGGGTGGCGGTGGAGGCTGGTCCCTCAGCGGGATGACTGGATCTTGAGGCGATGGTTGTCGGAGTGGTGGAGGCAGCGGCAGCAGAATGATCGGGGCGGTGCCGGAAGGTCCGCCGGTCCCAGAGAGCCTTGCCCTTGATCGGGCTTTGAGGGTGTCGGCAGTGATGTGGGGAAAGTTGAACATTTCTGGAGAGGGGGTGCATACGGCGTCTTGGTCTGGGTCGTCTTCGAGGTCCTCTTCTTCCTCCGAGGAATGGTTTTCCCATATAGAAGGGTCGAAAGGCGGTAGGACTTGAGAGAATCGAGTGTAGGTCGGCTGGTAGCCGAGTAGTATGTGGGCTGCTCGGGCGAAAGGGTCCGTCGGGTTATGGGACCAGACCTTCAAAAAGTCCTCAAAATTAACTTGGGACCTCAAAGGTTGAGCAGCGTCGACCCTCTATCCTTCTGCAAAAACAAACCACCAAAAAAGTCAGGAATGGCGACAGAAGCCGAACAATCTCAGAATATGTGCAATACACACCTGGATCCCTCGGCACTTTGGGGCAGTACAGTCCGTCATACTCGGGCCCATCTCCTTTCTCCTAACTGCCACCGAGCATGATCAGATCTGGGACATACCCCTTATCCGAATTCGGCATGTGGGTCACCAAGTACATAGAAAGGTCCCGAGCCTGGAGGTAGTACCTGCCCCTGACGACTAATCTTAAATCGTAGCAGAATAGGATTTCGTCTACACCCAGGTTTACCCCAAGCCGAGCATTTAAGGTGACTATGCCCGAGTCTATAGAAATTGATGCCACATTGTAAGGGGGAAAGCTTCAGATGCATTAGCATCCTTAGCAAGAAAGGATGGAGAGGGAACGTGACTCCCCCTTCCATAATGGATTTGGTATAGATGGGCATGAGCTCTACACTCCCTATATCTCTCCTATGAAAAATAGGGTTGAAGGAAAAAGTGAAAACAGGTTCGGGAATGTGGTGTCTATCCCTAAAGGCTTGGATATTATCCTCTGTCACTTCGGTCCTCTTCAACCTACGGTTGTCCCTAGCTCTAACAGTTTCCTTTACCACTGTTCTACGTATTCTAGCCATGGGAGGATTCTAGAAGAAATGTAGAAGAAGAAGGGGAAAATGAGAAACAAACTCAAAGGGAGGAAAATACTTACAAATGGCAGATCTTCAAGACGAGAGCTCGGGAAAGTAAGGAGGAATGCTCGGGAGATTAAAGAAGGGTACTCGGGAGGTGAATGCTGAGGAAACACGAGGGTGCAAAGTTCTGAAATGGCCAAATGATTTCCTATTTATACCCTACTAGAGGAGCTGGAATCGAAGAGGCATGTAATCATTTAGAAATTTAAAAAAGGCGGCACAAGACGTGCAAGTAACCGTCTGTTATCCCGGCGTGCTAGGGAAGCCACCAATCTCCATGCGCCACTTGTCCCACGTCACAAGAAGAATGGGGGCTGGGGGGCAGTTGACGGGACTTTAGAAGGCTCATCAGCCCTCGAGTTGACACGTGGATTGAGACAGCTATTATAAAACTCAAAATACGTCGGGAGATGGTGCCGAGTAGTTATTACTCAGGAGAGTTGAATACACACACTGACACTAGCATTTAAGAAGACTTGAGAGCTAATTTATTAAGGCTTGAGTGACTATGACAGGACTATTAATGAGTCTCTGCTTCCTCGAGACCCCAAACTGATAGCCATAAGTGCAAGGTATTAATGGTCATTACGCCAATCACATGTCTAGCGCCGATCAGAAGAATATACCCCGAGCATTAAACATTCGCGTATAGGTGTCCAGCACCGATCAGAGGAACTTGAGCGCCCAGTGATAGCCATAAGTGCTTGGCATGACCCTGAGCGCTTGTCCTATCAGTCGAACATTAACAACGCGAGGATCTGAGTGAAGAACACTCATTACGCATGGGTAGGAGTGCAAGTCATTAAATATCGAGATGAGACTCCCTACCATTGCACTCATTGCTAATTCAGGTATAAATACTCCTCAGAAAAATGAATAAAGGTACGAGATCTAGACTCAGAGAAAGATATACACTGTACTCAACCCTCCAATTCTTACGGACTTAAGCTTCGGAGGGGATAAGCCAGATGTTCACCCATCCCCTTTTTGACCCTTTGGTTGTTTTCAGGTTCATCATTCAGAGGATCGTTATCCGTATTCATTGCAGAAAATCTCCCGTGCAATAATGCTTTAAATGAACCTCCCTATCTTTGTTTCTACTTTAATTCCTCTGTTGGATGGAAGGATAAAATGGTGAAATCCTATTTTCTCTCTCCTAATGGGTATTGAAAGTTTCGAAGTCGATGGTTAAATGCCATAGACCAAGGGTTAATAAGTATTTTTGATTTCAATAACATTTAGAAATAGGAGACAAAACTCCACTCACTCAAGCAAACATGATTCACAATTGAGCAATCCTTTCCCACACCACTTTCTTTAAGTCATCAATTCAACACTAGCACCTGATATACGATCCTAGTTCACTAAAATTAGGTTTCACAACTTTAAGTGTTGCCCAAACCCCTAATGGTTACATGGATAACACGAAGAAAGTGGTTTAATTACACGATCCCCAAAGTTTGTGTCACTTGTATAAATGGTTGTGATGGTTCCTGATGTCACTTAATTCTTTGTAAGAATAGAAGATCGTTTAGTATAGGCTAAAAACAGACAGTTCAAACAAAGTAGACTAAGCATTAGAGTCTTGACTAATAACATAGAAAGTTAAGGCTCTAGGCAATGAGTTAGAGGGAGCCTGGACTTGAGCATTGTAAAAGTGTTTAAGGCTCCTTCGGGCCATGGTCACTACTATCATATAAGACAAGGTTTGGAAGTAATCTACCAGAGCCGATCAGTGAGAACTGGGCTTGGCTTGGTTAGTAGTGCCCGCATGTCGGCTCATGAATTCTTTAGAGCAGGCCGACAAGCCGGGCGATGGTTTCTAATGTCACTTGATTCTTTGTAAGTATAGAAGATATTTTGGTCGACAAGTGCTTCTCTTCTCCATCAATTCAATCTGTTGTTATTGTGAAAATGTTTTGTTCTAAAATGGTGTTCAGAATTGCTATTTGCAAATCAGTGCCAGACAATATTGTATCCTATTATTTAGTGCCTCTTTTTGCCCTTTATTTGACCTTATTTGCTATTTGAAACTTTACTTTTACCAAGTGGAGGACACTTGGGGCTTGTTTGGTAGACGTATTATGAGGGGATTAAATATTGGATTGTACTATTTTTTATTTAATCGGGGCTAATACTTTGTTTGGTAAGCAAATTTGATACCGTATTAATTTCAAAAACGTATATTGATCGTATACTTATCGTATATTTTTTATACGATAGCTCTATATTATAGAGGTTTTTTAATACCACCAAGAGAGGTGGTATTATAATCCAACTCAAACGTATTATTCTACACAGTTACTATTATAACCCCCTAACTGATAAAATTAAGTTGTCATCAATATAACAAACACTGATTGAGGATATTTTTGTTAATTCAACATTAATACGATGAAATAATTCTCTAACCAAACAACCGATTTGATTAAATAACTACTATCCAACGCTTATATTGTGTATACCAAACACTTGATAAAATTACGTATTATTCTAATACCCTGTTTAATCTTGTCTTTTGTCCTTCCGTATTGTATTAGACTAGATTACTATATCTAATCCATCCATTTTTAATACGGCAACCAAACGAGCCCTTACTGTCTAGAATACAATTTTATGTTGCCTTGCTGCCTAAAAAAATATGTAAATTCCCACTCTTAATTTTCATTTTTGCAGAAACTATTCCCTATTATCTAACATTTATATAATTATCAAAAATAAAAGGGTGAATTTCACTTTTCATCCTAAAATATTTCAAGTTTCTCAATTTGCACCCTCAATGTAGTTAAATTGTTGCAATGTGGTCATTCTGTTAGTTTTTCGTTAGTTTTTCCGTCAAAAGAGTCACATTATAACACTTTTGATCCATTAAGGGTGCAATGTAAAAAAATTAATTTTTGAGGGTACAAAGGAAAAAACTTGAAATCATTTAGGGTGCAAAGTGTGAAAAGCCCATAATAAAACAGTGATCATGTAAATTTCAAAGTCAAACAATGAATCAAAAATTCACCCACACACATTGGTTCAAATTCTTGGACCTAACCATGTTGAGAATTGAAGACATTCTATTATCATTTTTCACATTTGTACATATGGAAAGACTTGGAGAGAAAATGAGAGAAAGAAAAGTAGAAATGAGGTGAAACGTATAGGGCAAAAACAACTCTCATCATTAGGAGGAAAACCTTATTTGTACGTATAGTAAGTTGAAGCATAAAGTTATCTTTTTTTCTCGGACATATTAGTTATGAAACTAAAGGAAATTGAAGAAGCACAACGTAATGTGATATTATTAACTAAAACGAAGTCATGGTACATTTGTATTCCACAACACACCCAACACAAGATGTGTAGGATCTCAAAAAATATCAAGCATTCAAAAATAATCTGATACACACAATTATTGAACAAAGCAAACAAAAAAAATCAATAAATAAAGAAAGACGAAATGAGGAAGACATCAAAGGTTGACGTCGAACGAAAAAACACGTTCTATTACTTTGCACGGGAGATTTCCTGCAATAGTTTGAGATAGCGATTGCCCGTATGATGAACCTGAAACAATTCACAGGGTCAGAAAAGGGATCGGGTGAACACCCGGCTTATCCTCTCCGAAGCTAAAGTTAGTATAAGATTGGAGGCTTAAGCACGATGCACTATCTTTGTTTTATTTTGCATACCTTTGTCCCCTTTTCTAAGGAGTATTTATACCTGGAACGGTAATGAGTGCAAAGACTTTCAGTCCCATCTCAGCATTTAATGTCTGAAACTCTTACCCATGTGCAATGAGTGTTCTCCACTCAAGTTTTCACGTCTTTAATGCTCGGGCGATAGGACAGGTGCTCGGCTCCATGCCGAGGACTTATAGCTATCCCCGTGGAACTAGAGTTCCTATGATCAGTCTGACACCTACTCCTGAGCATTCAATGTTCTGGGGAACAGTACCTCAGGGTATGCCGAGGTTTATGTACTCGGCATAATAGCCATCAATGCCAAGCAATCATGACTTGTAGGCTTAGGTCTTGAAGGTTCAGGCGCTCATTAATGGTTCTGTCTGAGTCACTCATATCGCCATAAATGCGCTGTCACGTCGTCTTAAATGCGGGTGTCAGTAGGCGTACTCGGCTCCTCCGAGCCTATCTTCCTTGGTTCCACTTCTCGGCGTCGTTTGAGCTCCATAACGATTACACATTTACACGTGTCAGTCTGGGGATTGCTGAGCTGCCTAAAGTCCCACCAACTGCCCCCCAGCCTCCATTCTGCTTGTGGCGTGGGACAGGTGGCGCAAGGAGGTTGGAGGCTTGCTAGACACGCCTATTAAATTGGGGTGGTTACTTGCACGTCTCACGCCGTCTTTTTCAAATCCCCTAATGATGACCTGCCCCTTCGATTCCCGCTCTCTCAGAAGGCTATAAATAGGAGATGTCTTAGTTGAATCAGAACTTTTGCAATCCTGAACTTTTCTCTAGCAATCAAGTCCCGAGCGTTCTTCTCCCATCTCCCGAGCACTCTCCTGTAACCCTCCGAGCACTCTCCTTGAAGATCCTCCACCTGTAAGTACTTCCCTCCTTTCGGATTTGCTTCTCATTTCCTTTGCATTTCTCCTACACTTCTCTTGTAATCCCTAAATGGTGAGATCTCGTAGAACCACGGAGGGGGCACCAGTCAGGGCTAGGGCCACCCGTAAGTTAAGGAGGACCGAGGTGAATAACGACAACATTCAAGCCTTTAGGGATAGATACCAAATCCCCGAGCCTATTTTCACCTTTCCTTTCGATCCCCGTTACCATAGAAAGGACCTAGGGAGTGTGGAAATGATGCCCTTCTGGACCAAAGCTATCATGGAAGGGGGGTTGACCTTTCCTCTTCACCCCCTTTTACTGAAGATGTTGATGCAGTTGAGGCTGTTTCCCCTCCAATGTGATGTAAACTTTTTTAGGATAGTCATGGGCGTAGTCGCCTTGAACGCTCGGCTGGGGGTGAGTCTGGGGGTAGATGAAATCCTGTTCTGCTACGACTTGAGATTAGTCGTCGGGGGCAGGTACTACCTCTAGGCCCGAGATACTTCCATGTACTTGGTGACCCACATGCCAGACTCGGACAAGGGGTATATGGACGATCTAATCATGCTCGACGGGAGTTAGGAGAAAGGAGATGGGCCTGAGTATGATGGATTGTACTGCCCAAAGTGCCGAGGGATGAAGGTGTGTCTTGCATATTCTGAATTTTGTTCGGCCTCCTTGTCTTCATCGCTCCTAACCTTGGTTGTTTATTTTTGCAGAAGGATACCGGTGTGACGCTGCCCAACCTCTGAAATCCAAAGTCCGGTTTGACGACTTGTTGAAGGTTTGGTCTTCCAACCTGTCCAACCCCTACTCCCGAGCAGCGCACGTGTTACTCGGCTACCACCCAATTTACAGCCGATTCTCTCAAGTCCCCCCACCGTTTTGACCCTTCACGTTGGGAAGACCGTTCTTCGTCGGAGGAAGATGAGGGAAATCTTGAGGAAGACCCCGACCGAGACTCCGGAGACATTCCCTCCGAGCATACTTTCCTTCTTGAAGACATTTTCAATCCACCACCCGTCACTACCGCAACAATGGAGGCTGCCGCCGCGGCCAGGAAAGTCAGGCTGTCGGGGCTTCCCAGGCCCTCGGGTACTGGCCTGATCATCCCCCCGCAGACTTCACCACGTTAGGACCCACCTCCACGTCCTTAACCATCTGGGGACCCTGTCATCATGTCGAGGGACCAGGCCCCAAGTTACCAAGTCCCTCCCTCGGATGATCGGCAAAGGGGCTGGAGAAGTCAGGAGACCGAGGGGTTTGAGGAGTGTTGACATGATGCCCCGGGCCCAGTCACTTTTTTCGAATGGGTTGCTGATTGATGAAAAACGTGTATTCCCTAACCTCTTAACATCATCCCTCAATGTGTATATGGCTTATGTGTGAAAGGGAGTGTCACTCTCCCTCGGGGTGATGCAAGAGATTAGGCAACAACGGATTGGTGGAAAATGGAATGAACAAAATGTGAAATGAAATGCGGGTGTGTGAACAAAAGTGCTCCCCAATCGCAAAGAGTCTTTTGTGTGTCGGTGTTTTACTTGGAAAAGTATTCCAAGGTCGTCTCCTCAGGGAAGGAAAGTTCAAGTTGTGTGAAGGTGATTTTGCAAAAGGTAAAGAAAGTGAAAAATCTTTTGTTTGTGTTTTGTGAGTGAAGTTTGTGAATGGAAATGCAAGAAAATAATTGTTGGCTAATCCAAAGGGTCATTCCAATGGGAATACCAACTTAACTCAAAACCTTCCTCCAAAGGTTTATAGATGAACGATTGATTTGTGGGAAGCTCGGGACAAATGCAAATGAGGATCTAAGCATAAACCGTGACAAGTCTACGGAATATCAAAGCCTCACAACCAAATGGAGGTGAGGATCCAAGCATACCCCGTGACAAATGCCTACGGGATATCAAGGACTCACCACCATGTCCACACTCAACCCAGTCAAACCGAACCATCGTACACCGGGGAGGAAAGAAAATAAGTTGAAATGGAGGGCCCAAGAGGAATTCTCCCTTGAATTAGCCAACTAAAAATCTAGCTACTCATGCATAAAGGAAAGACATACAATATGTAAAGAGACATGGTATTGAAATGGAGATTAAAGCTTAACTCAATGCCAGAAATCATAAACTATGAAGAAAAATATTTAATACCCATTTCAAAGCATGAAAATGAAGAAAACTTAAACAACAATGGTGAAATGTAGAACATGTAACTAAACTTGAAATATACTTGACATAGATGAGATTAAAGTGCAAGGAATGAAGATTACAAGAAGTTTAAAGCTTACAACAATTGAAATGGAAAGGAAAATGCAAAAACATAAACTTACATTACACTATTCATCATCTTCTTCCTACGAACTAAAACTAAGCTTAGGTAGCCACACACAATACAATGCTGAATAATGTTGAGTATATGGAGTGTGAGCCTTCAAATTTCGTGCATGGTGGTCCCCCCTAGCTGTGTGAAAGGCCTCCATCAATAGGGGACTGAATGGATGGGTGTTGCAGGCTAGAACAAGCCTCCCCCAGGCTACCCCTTCTCTCCCATCCTCATTAATGCAATAGCCTCCAAAGTCTTTTAATTGTGTAAGGGAGGCATGGAAATGTGTAAGGAAATGTTGGGGGGCAAGTGGGAGAAGTGTAGGTGGGACCCCAAGCAAGTGGAGATGAGTTGCAGGCGTTTTTGGGCTGTTCGTACACCAGTAGCTTCGGCGTACCGGTACTAAGTACCGGTACGGCGTACCGGTATGGTTTTTCTGCTTCGGACCAGTCTTCGTAGAATTGGCATAATTTTTGATCCAACCGTCCGATTGAGTTGAAATTTTGACACAATACAGAATACATCCAGATCTACAACTTTCATGTTTTGAACTTTTTCATATTCTAAGTGGATCATGGTCAAAATGGAGGAAAAACGAGGCTTTTCAACCCAGTGGTGTGTCTGCTGGCGCTTTTGTTCCCAAACACCAATACCTCCTTGATTTCTTCACTGTTAAGCCTCCAAATCTTCATGTAATGTGTACATGCCCTCACCACACATCCATCATAGTTGCAAGGTCCTAAAATACATGATTTAAGCTATAAAAACATGCAACCTCGAGAATTCAACATTATTCATAAAATCGGCTAACTCTAAGTACTTAGATGCAAAAGTTGAGTTAAAATGCATGTAATGAGACCTTGAAATATACAATATTTTGTGCTCATCAGTTGCCCGGGAAGAGACTAGAAATGGGTGCCCCGTTTTGGAGGCGGATTCCATTCTTCAGTCCCCCAACGTTCCGTTTGCCGTTGCGGGGACTTTCCAGTTCGGAGCCAACATGGCCGTCTACCAAACCTATGGGGACAACCGGCTTCTTCTGAGCGCCATCCAGAGCAACATGGTGGTAAGTGCGCTGTTCATTTGTTCTCTGCTTTACGTACTCGACAATTTTTGACTTAGGCATTTCTCCATTTCTAGGTCTGCCAACAGATGGGGGCTATCGTCGACCGCTTTTGGGAGTACAAACAAGCGGCGAAGAATGCCGAGCAGGCCCTGACCGCCAAGGATGAACATATCCAGGGGGTAGAGAGGACCCTTGCCGACTAAACCTGACACATCACCGAGCTCATCCGCCAACGCGACGCCGTTGCTGCTGACTTGGAGAAGGTGAGGGCCGGCGAGGCTGTGACCATCAAGAAAGTGGAGGAGTATGAGCTTCGGGTCTCGGCCAATGAGGTGAAGCTGCAGGATTCCGAGGGCATCATCAACGAGTTAACAGCCAAGGTCGACTCCCTGACAGCGGAGAAGGCAGGGAAGCAAGAGAGGCTGCAGCAGGTGATTAGTACTTAAAGTTGACATATTATTATGACATTTTAAGACTAATGGTACTTTAATGGAGTTTAAGTGATGTCATTTCAGGCCCTAAACTGAACAAGGACCCAAGAACAACAAGTACCACACTTGGATGCAGCACCAGTACATTAGAGCCCAAAATTGGAGAAGCTTGGAGCACAGCCAGAACGTTCGAACGCCAACTCACGTTCGAACGTCCACAATACACTGTAGCAGACTCAACTGCTGAAGAGAAGGCGTGTTGCAGTTAGGAAAGAAGACTGGAGCTCTGAAGTACTTGAGTGCACGTTCGAACGTCAACTCACGTTCGAACGTGCACTTGAGTTGATGGAAGACCAGACCACTGCAGAGAGTTGGAACTGAACTTCACAGAAGACCACAGATCACTCGAGTGAAAGGGGTCAGAGCAAATCTGGCGTTCGAACGCCCTTAGTGCAAAAACAAGAAGAAACATTCGAACGGCAGTCAACGTTCGAACGCCCTCAGTGCAAAAACAGAAAAAACGTTCGAACGCCAACTCACGTTTGAACGTTATCCACAGACTGGCAGCAGAGTTGTTGACTGTTCACTTGGACTTGGGCGGCAAACACTATTCTTTCACCCCCCCTGCCTCCTCCTCTTGCCTATAAATACTCCCCTTGTTGGAGAGCTAAAAAGGAGAGCATAGTAGGAAGTAGATAGTGATGGAGGCTTAGACTCCCACTCTCATTGTAGTTAGTTCATTTTCCTTATGAAGTCTTTATTTTAGAGATTAGTTTGGCTTTAGCCCAACATCTCTTGCTTGTTATAACAGTAGTTTTATGCTTATGCTTATGTTTATGCTTTCATTTCTCATGCATAGAAGAGAAATAGCTCCCATCTTGGTTGAGGAAGCAACCCTCCAATCTTTGGTTGAGGAAGCCACCCTCCAAATGTGACTAGCTTCCTTCTACTTTTATTGTTCATGCATTTCACTTCCATTGCTTGAGCTTCCTTCTTTCTTAGAAGAGTGAAACTCTTCCACTTTTCTAGAGCTTGATTAAAGCCGTGAAGGGTGGAACGTGATTCACTCATTCTTTGTGGAAGATTCGCTCCGCGTTTGTTGTTACTTTATCTTTTAAAGTTCTCCACTTGGAGGGATGAACATCACTCACTTTTCTAGCTTTACCCAAGCCATGAAGAGTGAGTAGTTTCTCATTCACTCTTTAGTGAGAGGAGAAAGGCATGTACAAGTTATCCGGGAATCATATTTGTGCAATGTTCTTTTATGCTTAACGTTTATTTCTTCTTGTTATCGGATGATTGATTGCATCTAGCAAAGCTAAGGTACTTTGTATAATTGTGAGCTCTTTCTATGACATGGATGACTCCTGCATAGAAAGACTCATCAGTTCAAGGCAAGTACCCCGGCTAGATCCTCATGACTACCCTTCAATCTCCCCCCTTAATGTACTTCATTTAAAGAATAGACTATTAATATCATGATTGGATGTCTTGTAGAAACACTTGCTTGTTTGTAGACGGGTTAAGTCTCGGCACAGGCAATTCTTGTAAACTTCTAGAAAGACATCGGAATCATGTTCTTAATTCTCACAATCCATCTTTATCTTCCGATTAACTTGCTGTTGACACGGGAGTTAATTGAGTTATCAAGCACAATTATGACAAACCGGATAACTAACTACATGTTCAGATCCTTGCACTAAAGGGTGACTCTTTTTAATTAGCATTCATCTCCTATTTTGTCAAGAAAATCTTTCTGGAAAGAATCTTATATTCTGTCCAGCAAAACCCATATCTCGCAGCAAATCAAAAAGGTTACAATCAAAAGGTCTCTACCACTGCTTGCCTTAGAAATATCAACAAAAGTTCCCTGTGGATTCGACTCCGGACTCAAACCGGATTATTACTACAGCTTGACCGCCTGCACTTGGGTGTATACATTTGGATCAAGCCATCAGCAGGAGTGCCAAAGGGTGTGGCTAGCCACCCAAGACCAAATGGTCCCTGCCTTCGAGGAAGAAAAACAGAAGGCTTTCAAGCAAGGTTGGGATGTCGCCCATGTTGACACAGGCTCGGTCCTCTTTCAAAGGCACAGTAGCCTCGAGGAACCTTCAGAAAGCATTCTTCCCGAGGAGCAAACGCAGTCCGAGCCTGGTCAAGAAGGTTTGGCAGAAAGGACGGCGGGAGCCGAGGGCCACAATGAACCCATCACGCTTAGTGATGGTTCTGACCATCCCTCGCCTCTTGATCTTCCTTCTCTAGCCTCTGTTGATGAAAGTGGTGATCTTCATCCTCCCCCGCACCCCATCCTTACGGGGGTCCATGATACTGAGCTTGATGAGATACTAGGGGTCAGGGAGGAGTCACTAAGGAGGCGTGGTGGCCTCGGCGGCGAGGAAACCGGTGGTGATGAACCTGCAACTCCTGAGGGACCCGGGGGTTCTTAACTGTTCATGTTTGTACTTCTTGATTTTGTAATCTGCCCTTCTTTTGTATGCTCCAGGGGATGAAAAGCCCCTTTTTTGTCTAATGGTATCTCCTTGCTATTTCCATGCAAGTGTTCTTTCATTTTTTTTTCTTATTGACTGCTCAAGGATCGTACCATCATATTGACACCCCTCAGGGCTATGCCCCCCAACGACCGAGCGTCGGGCTCGTGTTTGTTTTGAGGGTGTTGCTCCAAGGATGGAGTCTTACACCCCTCGAGGCCGTACCCCTAATGACCGAGCGTCGGGCTCGTGTTGGTGTTTTGAGGGCGTTGCTCCAAGGCTAGAGTCTTACACCCCTCGGGGCCGTACCCCTAACGACTGAGCGCAGGGCTCGTGTTGGTGTTTTGAGGGCGTCGCTCCAAGGCTGGAGTCTTACACCCCTCGAGGTCGTACCCCTAACGACCGAGCGCCGGGCTCGTGTTGGTGTTTTGAGGGCGTTGCTCCAAGGCTAGAGTCTTACAACCCTCGGGGCCGTACCCCTAACGACCGAACGCCTGGCTCGTGTTGGTGTTTTGAGGGCGTTGCTCCAAGGCTGGAGTCTTACACCCCTCGGGGCCGTACCCCTAACGATCGAGCGTCTAGCTCGTGTTGGTGTTTTAAGGGCGTTGCTCCAAGGCTGGAGTCTTACACCCCTCAGGGATGTAAAACTCATAAAGAGGGAAAACAGAAAGGGGAAAAAATTATGAACAAGAGGTTTAGAATAAAGGGCAAATCATCCAATTCTTTGAGTGTCAAGGGTATGGTAACTTGGCTATGGAGTGCCAGAATAGAAAGAAGAGAGATTCACCCAAAGAAAATAGGAGAACCACAAAGGCCAAGTGGAATGATAGTGAAAGCGAGTCAACATCGAATGAGGACTCCTCTTCTCAAGAAGATGAAGAGAATTTTACGATCTTTGTTGGTTCATATCCCTCTCCCCCTTGAGAAGCTTCAAGGGGTGAAGTTGGAACTGCTGGCTCCAATGCAACCTAAGAGGAGAGTGAATTAGGTTTTCACTATTCAATATTTCTTTATAAAACAATTATACTATTTATAAAATTATCTTCAATAAAGGTTGTTGAATGTGTAATAAATGTGTAATGAATGAGGACGTGAGCAATCAATAAATAAGAGAGTGAGAAAAGAGAGGCAAACGAAATTTATAGAGGTTTGGCTCCAAATCACTTGGCCTACATCCTGTCCACTTCCTCCCCTTTGGAGTTTCCTTTCACTATCTTGATCATCTTCAATGGGTCAGAGTCAAAACCCTTACAAACTTATTCTTCTTGATACAAACAAAGTACTCCTCTTTAGCACACTTCAAGAAGAATATACAACAAGCTCTATTTCTCAAGAATATTCTCTCAATACAATAATCTCATAAAGTACAAAAGAATAGAAGGAAAAAAAAAATAGAATCTTTTACAAGATGTATACAAAAAATAAAATTTTCTCTCTCTCTTTGTTTTTGCTCAAAGGCCAAAGCTCAAAAGTTATTATTTAGATCTCTCATGGACCTACTTATATTTTGGGTGTATTTAATGATAGAATGGGAGGCTGATCATTTAAAAATGTAGCATCCGGAATCCTATCCGAAATTCCAGATGTGACCATTGAAGGCATAACAGATATATCCAAAATTTCGGATAGCCGTTTGAACTTTCGAAAAAGCTTATATCTTGGCCTTGGCTTGGTTTCCTCAGATCTTGCATTTCTAGAGATTTTTTTAGAGCTTCCGGATGAAGAGTGTCCAAACTTCCTGATGAAGGGAAGCTGGACTTCTGGATACGTCTTTTGCCTTACTCTTTGTCCTTCTTGATGCTTCTCAACTGAAACTCTAAATAGGGCATCTAGAATTCCGAAGTAGACTTCTAGATGACCCTTTTGGATATACTTGTTTCCCTTATGTATTCTTCTCAATCGAAACTCTGGATAAGGCATCCAGACTTCTGGAAGACTTATTCGAAATTCTGACTGATCCTTTCGGATTGAATCTCTGCTTAGTTTTTGTTGCAATTCTTTCCCACTTTTTTCTTTCCTTCCCTTTTCAACTGTGGCACATACTTATACTCAATCCTACACATCCACACATTAATACGAACATTAGTCCATATTAGGATGTTTGTGATCATCAAAATCACGCTTAATAAAGCATCGTGTCAATATTCTCCCCCTTTTTTATGATCACAAACATCCTCAAATGAATAAACAAGTATAAGACATACAAATCAATGTTTCTCCCCTTGAACACATACATCCTTCAGTAGAATTTTTATAGCAACAAGAATTTAAGAAGTGCATGGAAAGCTCCCTTTTTGCCAATGCACCATCTAACAATTCATATCTTCTTTAAAAATGCTAACATTACTCAACCATTAAAATTAGTTAAAACACAAGTAGCATACATATGAATGTGTTTTAAGGATAACCAATGCACCTTTTATAGCACACATACATATATTTCTCCCTCTTTGACATCATCAAAAATAAACAAAGCCATCATTAATCATTTATCTAGGGTAGACAACTAATGCATGTAAAACATAATATTATAAGTCCTCAAGCACAAAAAATATATGTATTCCATACATGTTTACACATATACAATGGATTTTGACAACCAACCAAATATGATATCACATATGGGATTTTTAGATATACTATGTCGCATCACATCACACTAACCTTTATAATAATAAGTTACCAACTTCCACAAGTATGAAAAATCCATCTAGCGTAGGATTAACAATATCCATCATGCAATCAAGCTAGCATCATCCATAAAAATTTTTAAAACCATCCATCGTAGATTTAAACTTAAAACATCCATACAAATTAAAAGCATCCAACATCCTAAAATATAACCAAGTTAATAGTATTAAATATATGAAGGAGGTGAACATCCCAAAGATCATCATCCCATGAAAATAAGAAGAGGAGGAGGAGGTGGTCCAAATTTGGTGTGAAGATAATTCAATATCTCATCCACCTTTGTATGAAGCTACACCATGATAGTAATGAGATCATCCACTGACTTGAGAAGAGGCTCAAGATCCCTCATAGTCGGTCTCCCCTATATTGAAATCATCAAAACGAAGCTCCTCAATTCTTTGTGGATTATCTTCATCCATGACTAAGTTTTCTTCCATTTCCTTAGTCTCATCACTTCCATTATCGGCCACCATGACTTTCTTCTCCTTTGCATTTACTTCTTCTCTAATATCTATTCCCATTAGTTTTAAAGTAATGCTATCGAAAAAGGTTTTTTCGGTCACTACTTCCTTATGATTGAGACCCACTTCAAATTTCTCAAAGACTCGAGTAAGTAACTTGTCATATGGAAGATTATTGTCACGTTTTTCTACTCCTTTCATGAATTGTATTATGATGTCAGGTAGATTAAGTCTCCGAGCAATTAGTATGGACTAAATCAAGCAAATTTGGAACGAGGTCACCTCATTAACATGTCCACATTTGGGAACAACATTCTTGACAAGTATCTTGTTTATGATCTTGGGCACATCTAGCATGTTTATGGTTTCGATTTTTTCCCCCTCATTGTACTTGTTTTCACATATCATTTGCATAGTCATACTGATGTTTTCAAGATGTTCTTTCAATCCTCTTTCCCAGAAAATATATTTTCACCCTCATTTGAAGGCCCAGTAAGTTTGGCAATTCTATTTTGAGTAAGATAAATTTTTACTCCTTTTACCATGGATTTTAACTTTTTGAATAATAAGGGTTATCCAATTGCATAGCCTCAGTCCAATCCATAATATCAAAAAACACATCTATACCTAGATGAGAGAGATTAAGAGGATTAATGGGTTGACCTTCTATGGTATTGCTCAATTTGTTGCGCTCCCAATGTCTTCTACATTTATCATTGAGGAATTGGAGATCCAAGTTTTGCTTCATTATCCTTTCTCTTGGGATTGAAGATGAAGTAGATGCAACTCTAATTTTTGAAGGCATGTTGATTCAGTTTTGTAGAGAATGAGATAGAAAAGAAAATTTAGGTTTGAGCAGAGAAGAAAATGGTATGTTTGAGATCTAGGGTTTGAGAGAGAAAGACTTTTGGAGTGGGAAGAAGAAAATGATCGATTTTAAAGGTGAGAGGGACGATTTTGAGGAGTTATGAGGAGTGAGATACTGATTTACGTGAAGGGTCGCATCGGTTTTAAAGCCTTCTAACGGCATCCAGAAATCTAGATGGGTTTTCCAAAATTTTGGAAGATAAATTTGAAAGTTCAGATGACTCCTCTAGCCCGCAAACAATTTCTCTTATTTTTATTCTTTTTCATTTGTTCAATACATCCCAATCTCTACTACCATGGATATAATACTCCTAACTCTCTTTTAATTTCACAAAATCAATCCTCACTTAATGGTTTTGTGAACATGTCTACTAATTGGTCCTCGGTTGTAACAAATTCAAGCTTTACATCCCCATTTTGGACATGATCCCTAATGAAGTAATACATAATTCCAATGTACTTGTTCCTTGAGTGTTGGATTGGATTCTTAGTAAGATTTATGACACTTGTGTTGTCACTCCTAATTGGAATGTTTTCAAATGTTAGATTAAAATCTTGCAATGTTTGTTTCATGCATAGAACTTGTGCACAACTACACCCAACCACAATATATTCAGCCTCGACCATTGGCAAAGGAACCGAATTTTGTTTCTTACTTAACCAATAAACGACTAAGTGTCCTAGGAATTGACAAGTTCCACTTGTACTTTTTGTATCTAACTTACACCTCACAAAGTCTACATTCGAATAGCTAATAAGATCAAATGATGAACCTTTTAGGATACCAAAAACCCAAGTTTGTGGTTCCTCCTCAATATTTAAAAATTCTCTTAACATCATTTAGGTGTGATTCTTTAGGATTAATTTGAAATCTAGCACATAAGTACACACTAAACATTATAACAGGTCTACTTGCCATCAAATACAATAAGCTACCAATCATACCTCTATAAAACTTAACATCTACATTTTTACCATTTTCATCATTGTCAAGCTTTAGTGAAGTACTCATTGGAGTTCCATAAGATTTCATGTTTTCTAAACTAAATTTCTTGAGTATGGTATACTTAGATTGGTTTATGAAAAATCCTTCTTTTCTTTGCTTTATTTGCAAACCTAAAAAAATTTTTAGTTCTCCCATTAAGCTCATTTTAAATTCATTGCTCATGCATTGTGAAAAATCTTTATATTATTTATCATTAGTCCAACCAAAAATAGTGTCATCCACATATATTTGAACAACAAGAGTCTCATCATGAACAAGTTTAATAAATAATGTTGTACCTGTTTTATCCATGTAGAATTTATTTTCTACCAGAAATTTACTTTATCTTTCATACCATGCCCTAGAAGCTTGTTTTAACTCCTATAGTGCTTTAGTTAGCTTATAGACATGATTAGGATTGTGAGTATTTTCAAATTTGGGAGGTTATTCTACATATACATCTTCCATTTTGTGTCCATTTAGAAAAATATTTCTTACATATATTTGAAACAATTTAAAAACTCTACAACAAGCATAGAAAAACATCATCGTTATAGCATCTAGTCTAGCTACCGGTGCAAATGTCTCATTATGGTCTATGCCTTCATGTTGATTGAATCCTTGAGCTGCTAATCTAGTTTTGTTTCTAGTTATATTACCATCTTCATCTAACTTGTTTGAAAGACGCATACTTTGCTTCTTCCAAATTAGTTTAATTCTTCTTGCATGCCATTATCCAAGATTCATTATTTAGTGATTTACTTATGTTCTTTGGTTCCATGTGAGAAAATAAAGCTAAATTGTTACAAATGTTCCTTAGACTAGCTCTAGTTTTGACTCCTTGGGATGAGTCTCCAATGACTTGTTATATAGGGTGATCGTGAACTCTCTTAAACTCTTTTGGTAGTTCTTGAGAAAATGTCTCTATTTGTTTGTCGATTTGAGGCTCATCTACATTAAGTGTTTAAAATGGAAGGTTAGATCTTTCTCATCATTATCTTTTTATGATTTTAACTACAAGTGGATCCAATTCATCAAATACAACATGGATGGATTCTACTACTACAAGCATTCGTTTATTAAAGACTCTATAGGCTTTACTATGAGTTGAGGAACCTAAGAAGATGGCTTCATCTAATTTTGCATCAAATTTGCCTAGGTGATCTTTTATATTTTGATAAATCCAAATACTTTGAAGTATCCTATTTTAGATTTTCCATTATTCCACAACTCATAAGGAGTCTTTCTAATTATTGATTTAATAAGACCAATATTTAAAATATAGCATGAGCAATTTACAGATTCTCCCCAAAAGTACTTAAGCAAGTTATATTCATTTAACATAGTTCTTCTCATTTTAATTATAGTTCTATTTTTCCTTTCAACTACACCATTTTGTGGGGTTGTTCTAGGTGCCAAAAAATTCATGTACATATCCTTTGTCTAGACAAAAGTCCTCAAATTTATGTTGATCACATTTTCCACTATATGTACTCATAACATGAGTAGTTACATAGCCTTTTTTATTTTGAATTCTTTTGCAATAATTTTTTAAGACTTCTAATGCATCATCATCTTGTCTTAAGCAATACACCCAAGTGTATCTAAAACAGTCATCTACAATCACAAAAGAATAGTTTTTTTCCTCCAAGACTATTTACATTTGAGGGTCCAAATAAGTCTATATGAATTATCTCTAAGGGTCTAGAAGTGGATATTATATTCTTAGACTTAAAGGAGCTCTTACATCGTTTTCCTAATTGACAGGGTTGGTATATTTTATCATTTTTAAACTTTACCTTAGGTAAGTCAACTATCAAGTATTTTCTAACTAGTTTATATAGTGTATTCAAACTAAAATATTCTAATCTTCTATACCATAGGTAATACTTATTTTTAACTACGGACAAGCATTTAACATTTTGGTCAAACAAGTCATCTACATCTACTACATATACATTTTCTACTCTCTTAGCTACAAACAAAGTACAATGAGCAACCATATATTCTACTTTGCAAGTATTAGCCTAAAAAATACATGTATATCTTTTATCACATAATTATCTAATATTTAGTAGGTTATCATTCAAGTCATCCACTAATAACACATTTTCAATTTAAAGTGAAGACTTCTTACCCACATTTCCAATACCAACAATATTTCATTTGGCATTGTCTTCAAAGGTAACATACCCACCATTGTCCTTTAATAGTTGAGCAAACTTTAAAATATTACCTCTCATGAGTCTTGAGAATCCACTATCAAGGAAACATTTGTTGGATTTGTCAGTGGACTTGAAACATATCTACACAAGCAAATCAAGGATTGACTTTTGGTACCCATCTTATTTTGGGTCCTTGAAAGTTCGTGTATGACGTATGCATGAGGTTATTTTGATATGATCTCCTAGCAAAGCAGTTATAAGCAAGATGTCATACATTATGACAATAGTAGCATGTTCTATTTGTGATGTTTGACTTTGACTCTTTAACAAAGAAGTTTTTGTAAATTTTTTCCTTTTGGTCATTGTTGAAACCTAGTCCTGCTTTTTCAAATATACATCCTTGACTTGAAAGAAATTTTTGTAATTTCTACTTTCTTGAGTGAATTTAGAAACAATTGTGTTTAGATCACAATTCTTTCATTGTTTTCCCTCTTAAGATTTTCAATCAAGGATGAGTCATGAGATTCCTTTTTAAAGAAACATCTTGAATTTTGAGTTTTTTGACCTGATTTAAATCATACACCCAAGTATAAGTGGTCAAATTGTAATATTATTCAGTTAAGTCCGAGGTCAAACTCACAGGGAGTTATCTGTTGGAATTCAAAATAGAAAAGATAAGATTGTTGTGCGCATAGTGTATTTTATAATAGCTTGTGGTGTAAACTTAGAATTGATAAACAAATACTTAAACAAAACTCTAGATTACAATAATTGAAAAACTATTCTTTTGTTTGGGAATCCAACATGCATTTTATTGCTTGATTATGAAAATGTCACCTTACAACAATTAATTCTCATATTATTGGAAAGTTAACGGTAGGTTTGATGTATAAATTGAACCATATCACAACAACTGGTTAGGTTAGCCATAAGGTCTATATACCGTACAACAACCAAATAATCCTAGTAAACTCGAAGGTGAACCATTCAAAAGATTTACTTTGACTATTAGATTGACATGTCGATGATTCGATGAAGTTGGAGTTGCGGTTTATGCATTGAATCAAAAGCATTGGCTATGAAAAGATTTAATCCGTCTATAACTGATCTCCCAATTATTACATAAAACCCAACTATGTGCATCATTGTATCATAGATGAAGTATGTAATAACTTGTAGATAAACTAGTATATAGCAATAAGGCTAGCTCAGTTCTCATAACCATGAGCATATAGTAGTACGATATCGAACGGGAATAATAATAACCATTCATCAGTTAAGGGAGGTATAAACATTAAAACCTGGGTAAAACATTGACATTTTCATAACACAAACAATATTACACATGTCTTCACCCTTCACTAAAGAGTATAAACGAATTACTCACACTTCATTTCTATAGACAAGCAAGAAGGATGAGATAATCTCATTACAACGTAACACAAATACAAAAACCAACGTAAGAAATCCTTCTCCGAGGAATAATTGAAACACCTTCACTCTTATTACCAGCTAGGGCACAAAAGTGAGAGAGGTTCAACCCTCCAAGTAAAAAAGATGTAAAAGAAATGTAGAAGAAGAGAAATTCTAGCTTTGGAATATTTAGGGCATAATTTCTTCTTCTCTGGATTTGACTTTCTTCTCTAGCGAAGTTCTTCTTTCAAAATGGCTAAACTAGCCTATTTATAGGCTCCAGGAAAGGGCTTAGAGGCGGCAGACACCCAGGGCAGCCAATCACATCTTCTTGTTGCACATGTGAACCAATAAGAGAAGAGGAAGGCTTAAGGCAGTTTAGCCACCATCCAGACGCCACCACCACCGTCCAGATGGTGCTAATCCTCTGGATTTTTGTTTACAGCCTCCCTTGTTGACCTTGTTGACTTGTTGGAGTTGGGATGGTGATTTACCATCCAGATGGTGAGTGCCTTGTTCTGAATTATGCTTTCCTCCCTCCTTTGTTCGTCTTCTACACTTTTGTCCTTTTAAATTTTGATAATTACATATGAACCCCTACAAAACATAAAAATTAAACATTAGTCATAATTCTATTCAAATTAATCATTTTAATTTAATGAATGCACACTATTAATCCTCAACCCTCATCCAATTCCACACTTTTGAGGGTTAATCAATTTTCATTCTCAATTTTCAAGACATCATTTTCATTTGATAAAAAAATTAACTTTTCCTTGAGATCATTATATCTCTTGGTAAGACTAAGCAAGTTATCATGTAAATCATGGCATCGCACATATCATTGTAAGATAATTCTTCATGTTCACTTGATAAAGATTGTATCTCATCATTGCCCTTTAATGCCATGAAATATAGATTTGCTACTTGATTCTTGTCTTCATTCTCGGAGTCACTATCCAAGGTGCTTTCATTGCAAATTTCTTATCCTTTTTTTTTAGATTTCTTCAATAATGGACAATATGATTTGATTTGTCCCGCCTTGTTGCATTCATAGCAAATAACTCCATTTCTTTTAGAATTTTTTCCTTTTCAATATGATCCTTGATTCCTCAAAATATTTTGAATTTCCTTGTGATAAAGGCAAGTTCTTCATCACTTTCTTCTTCCTCTTCATTAATTTCATTTGTTGCCTTGGTTGACTTAAAGGCAATCGAGTTCTTTTATTTTTTCTCTTATTCTTCTTCTCTTTTGACGTTCATCTCGTATGTCATTAGTGGCCCAAGGATTTCTTCTAGAAGAAGGGCCTTCAGGTCCTTTGCTTCTATGATGACGATCACCTTGGCGTCCAACGATTTTAAGTTCCTCATCAGCATAGGATCTACTGAGAGATTTTAGAGTATTAATAATGTTAGTGAAACGAGTGAACATTTGTCATATGATCTCATGGGGTCCATCCTAAATACCTCATAATTATGAACAAAAATATTTATTTTTGGATTCCTTAACTCTACTTGGTCCTTCATGAGTGACTTCTAGCATGTTTCATATTTGCCTAGCGGTCTCATATGTAGAGATGTGATTGAATTCACATCTATTTAGTGCATAATATAACATATTCATAGCTTTAGCATTGCTAGTGTGTAGTTTTCTTTCATCACTAGTCCGTTCTTTCTTATCTTTTGTGGGTTTTACATATTCATTTTCAATTATATCCACAAGGCATCATCTAAAGAGATGATATAATAAAATCTTATGTCTTGGCATTGGCTTGGTTTCCTCAGATCTTGCAATTCCAAAGAGTTTTTGAGAGCTTTTGGATGTTCATCCTGAATTCTGGATGAACAGTGTCCGAACATTCAGATGAAGGGAAATTGGACTTCTAGATACGCCTTCCACCTTGCTCTTTGTTCTTCTTGATTTCTTCTCAGTCGGAACTCTAGATAGGGCATTCAAAATTCTGGAGTAGCCTTCCAAATGGCACATCCGAAGTTTCGGATGACCCTTCTGGATGCACTTGTTTCCCTTATTACTTCTTCTCAACCAAAACTCTGGATAGGACATTCAGACTTCCGGAATAGTCTTCCAGAGGACTAATTGGGAATTCCAGATAACCTTTCCGGATTGAATCTCTTCTTAGCTTTTGTCGCAGTTCTTTCGCACCTTTTTCTTTATTTCCTTTTTCAATTTTGGCATGTACTTATAGTTGATCCTATACCCATCCACACACTTATACAAATATTATTCTGCATTAGGATATTATTTATCATCAAAATCATGCTTAACAAAGCATTGGGTCAATAGGAACAAGTCTTACCATAGTGGCAGAAGACTTGGAAGAAGAAGTCCCAACATGTGAGGAGGACATTGAGAGTTTTGAGGATATACAAGACACATATGATCAATTGTATGCACAATTCTTCAAACAAAAAAGAAGAGTGCTAATCCTGAGCAATAGAGTCAACACAAGTAAGGAAGACCGAAAAGCACTCTATATGGACTTTGTGAAGTCCAAGGCTCATATTTGTGGGCTTAAGGAAGAGAAAAAGTCTCTTCAAGACAAGGTGAGCTTACGTGAGAGAGAGTGTCATGGGATAGTAGAGTCAAAGAAGTGTCTAGAGTCTAAGTTGATAAAAAATTGATAAAGACCTTCAACAATCACAAGAACTCTCTAAAAGACTTTCCCAAAGCAAAAAAATCTAGATAAAATGTGGTCTATAGGGACAAGTGTTGGTGAAAAAATAGGTCTAGGCTACACGGATGAAAACACCACCTCCACATCTTCCAACACCGTGTTTGTGAAGGGTAATCCCAACCCATTGCCCCCCATGAGTTAACATAAATCCCCCAAAGATTTAAAGATTGTAAGGATAAGCATTTAAAGAAGCTGGTTATTAAGGAAACCTAAACCAAACAATTAATTATTTCACTTTGTGGTGAGAAGTCTCAACATGTGAGGGGGACATTGAGAGTTTTGAGGATATACAAGATGCATATGATCAATTATATAAGCAATTCCTCAAACAAAAAATGAGAGTGCTAGTCTTGAGAGATAGAGTTAACACAAGTGAGGAAGACCGAAAAACACTCTGTTATTGTAGTCAAAGGCTCATATTTTTTGGCTTTAAGAAGAGAAGAAATCTCTTCAAGATAAGGTGAGCTTCCGCGAGAGAGAGTGTCACGGGCTAGTAGAGTTAAAGAAGTGTCTAGTGTCTAAATTGATAAAACTTGATAAAGACCTTCAACAATCATAAGAACTCTCTAAAAAACTTTCTTAAAGCAAAAAAAATTGCCCGTGTCTGAAGGCACTATGTTACTTGTAAAAACTTGTAAATATTTATTCATAAATAAAGACAATGTATAATACAATTTCAACAATACAACAATCAAATTGATATTGTTCAACCTGTATGCAGAACATATAAAATTAAACTTTTATTTATCGAAAGTCACGCTACAACTACTGCAACATATTAATTCAAAAATCTAAAAAAAATATAAGTATTATTAATCAAACATCCACTATTTTAATATTTTTAATAAACTTTATCTCAAATTTTAAAAAATTATAATTATTTGTTTTTCTGCAGGTTTCTACTTAAAGTTCATAACATTATCTCTGTACTATTTTTCCAATGTGAGTTTGTGTAACTTTTGTGAGGAAAACATCTAAAAGTTTCACGCAAATTCTCGTAAATATAAAAAAAATTGTTGAGAAATTAAGATCAATTTTCATTTCAGTTCAATTTAAATATTCGTAAAATTCAATCGAATTTAAGTTTAAGTAAGAATTTATATTTTATATTTGACAGTCAAATTCGGCTCAATTCGAGTCTTAATCATAATTACGTCAAACCGAGAATTGAATTTAAGTTCGACTCAATTAACACTTTTATCTTAAACCTACAAACTAATTCTTATCTATTCTTGTTCACAGTGACACCATAATTTTTTTTAATTTAATTATTCATTATTATTTTTACAATCAATTTCAATTTAACTTCAAATTTGAATATACTCGTAAAATTCGAGCAAAGTTAAGTTTAAGTAAGAATATATACTTTATACTCTACAATCAAATTCAGTACAATTCGAACCTTAATCATAATCACTTCGAACTGATAATTGAATAAAATGAAAGGATTTTTGTAATTTTTGGTTGGGAAAAAAATTTGGAGTAGTTTCGATCGTTTGATCAACAATCTTAAAACAATTTGAACCGTGAAAAGTTCAAGACAAACAATGCTAGCCCCTTAGTATATAGATATATCACAAATTATATATATATATTATTCGCCTATTATACCATTCGAATATTATAATATTTTTATTTCAATACAAAATATGATATATATTATAGTTAATCGACTCATTTTGACGCAAATAATCTGTATTTAAGGTTCATTTATTTATTTGAAATTTTAAAAATAATCCTTAATTATATAAAATCATAATTAACGACCTAATTAATGTGTAGTATGAGATAGAGAGAGAGAATTATAAAAGAGATAGGAGTCTTAGAATTGTAGAATGAATGAAAGTCTTGTTCAAAAATTGGGGGAGAAAATTTTGTATTAGAACCATCGGATCAATAATCGTCAACTAATCTGAGCCGCGAAAAGTTAAAGATAAATAAATCTAGCTACTTTATTATATACACACGGGCACTAGAATTGAAGCTAAAGACTTGTGTCTGAATGCACTATGTTACTTGTAATGATAGGGCATTAGATAGCAAACAAACTTCTTTTTTTCTTTAAAATTATGCATCTCCCATTCTTCTCTAGATCATTTAGGACTTTCACGGGTTTTAAACTTGAGAGGTCTAGGTATTATATGCTTATAAATTTCAGAGGGTCCGGGTGTAATTTATTAACGGATATACTAATGGACATTGACAGTAGGAGTCTAAGCGTTACGCGTGTACAAATCTCAAGGGGTCCGTATGTAATATTTCAAATGTCAGGGGATCTAAATGATTAAGTGACAAACCTTAGAGGGTCTAGATGTAATTCTCCCTAAATATTATATGTATTCAAGTGCATAATGTGGTTCATGTACTTGAGAATTCACAATAGCAAGAGCTATATCACAATCACTAATGCTACCATCTAGTAGTTCCTAAATTCATGATGGAGGTCTATTCATATACAACGAACTGCGGATTTGAGCTTCATGTGGTGATTTTTCGATTGAGGCGAATGGAGGAGAGCAAGGATGAATTCTAGTGAAGTGCAATTTCGATGCCACCAGAAATTTAAGTAAACTTGATGAGAGAGAGAGACAGAGATAGAGAGACTCTCAAATTGGAGAACCCTAAAAATTAAGAAGAAAGAATGGAATTGACAGTGAAGGGATAGGAGATAAATTTGCTTTGAAAAGTAAGACGCCTATTGTTAAGGATGAAGTTGGTGGTTTTTGACATTAATGACACATTATTCTTTTTCAATGCTGTCATCCTTTTCGACAAAAAAGTTCAAATTATGATCTTTATGTTAATTAAACTTTTAATTTTTTTTGGTCAGTTGAACTCATGAACACACTACAATTATTTCAATTAAACACTTTTGTCTCTCTCGTTAAATTTTTTTCACGGAAAATGACAAAATGTGCCACTCATATGACACAAATGAATCATAATTCGGTCATGTGAGTGACACTGCTACTTTCCATTAGATTTTCTAACGAAGATAAATAAAATGACTCAATTGACATAATTAATGAGTTTAGAGATTGAATTAATACAAAAAAATTTAAGAACTTAATTGACATAAAGATCATAGTTGAAGGGTCATATATGTAATTATTTTTTTTAATTGAATTCTTTTATCACTAATATTATTGTGACATAATTTGGAGACTTCATGTATTATGATCATTGAATTAATAGTATTAAGATCTACTGATAATTTAATGTTAAGACCTACCGACAATCTAATAATTTCAATCATTAATTCTCCGAATTAAATTTTTTAAATTATATCCCAATAACATTTTTTTTTTTTCTTTTTTTTTTTTTTTTTTTTTTATCCCAATAACATAACATTGTTCCGAAAAGGTGGAAGAAAGTTGACTTTTACGACATTACACTGCATCGCAGGGGGCTTTGTCCGTCCAATACGAGAGAGCGAGAGAGAGAGAGAGAGAGAGCAGGGTGGGTGGTGGAGATGGGGTGGGCAATCGCATTACACGGCGGCGCCGGCGACATTCCACTGACTCTGCCCAAGGAACGCCGCGAGCCCCGAGAGGCCGCCCTCCGCCATTGCCTAGACGTCGGTGTCGCTGCTCTCAGGGCCCAAAAGTCCCCCTTGGACGTTGTTGAACTTGTGGTAACACTTCAATCCCTCTCTCAATCTTCTCACGCCCATCCACACACAGTCATGATACGTCCTTCGGGTGTTCTAACGAAGATCATGGAATACCCGACTGATATTCTCGTTGGGTTTTTTTTTTCTCTGGCTCCTCATCAGCTAGTTACGGCTTTTATTTTAAGCAATTGATTTAGTTGATAGTTTTATGTTCTGTCCTGTTTTTGTCGATCACTGAATGCAGAATCTCCATGCATGCGTTCTTTCTCTCCCTCCCTCAGCCATACATCTCTTTTTTGCCCTTTTTTTCGTTTGGCCCTTTTTGTTACTAATTGAACCCCACCTTAGGTGCTGAGTGGTGTCCTCCCCTCCCTAATACCTAATACATAGTTCCGTCTATGGAGCCTAAAGCTTCAACAATGGCATGGCAGTAAGTTGGCGTAGTCTCTCGCCCATCCTTCGCCTTCTTCAGTGGCCAAGTTGAAGCCTTCAACGGAGGTGATAAGGCACTTAATTTTATTGTGTCTTGATTAAAATGTTATTTGGGCGCATTGTTTCGATCTCCTAGAAAATGAAAACATTCATTTTAGAAACAAAATGAAAAAATAAAAAATTAAAGAATTACTTTTTCCAAAAAATCAGTCATAATATACCAAAAAATCTTCAAATATCTTGAAACTTTCAAAAATAATTGTGCAAATGCATTAGCAAATGCATTAAAACATTATAAAACACCACGAAACATTATGAAACACCTTGAAATATTAGAATCTCAATCCATTACTGATTCGCTACGGTCTCCTTAGAAACAAAAACGTTTCGAAATGAAATTTTGATCCTTGGTCTTACTCGACACGAGAAATCACCTAAAGCCACTGCGTAACACATAAAAATCACCTACGAGTACGACAGTTCCTAAACAATACTTTTAATACTTTTGTATGTATGTATCATTGGCAAACACAGACCCATTGTATACAATGTCAGCCATAAATTAAATAATCTAACTTAAAAAAAATATCATATTACAACTATTGCATAATCCAAACCAAAAGTTCATTTATATAATAACAGCAAAGTTCATAGTTACATATTATATATGTGTATTTCACCATGAATAAATAAGTTACGCATAACGTAAAAAAATGTCATTCTGAGGGTTCCAAAATTCCACCGACTATATATAAAAAAACCATCGAAAACACAAACTTGATGGCAACAACCTATAAGTAAAGAGATGGAAAACCTGAGATATCTGGTCCCAAATTACATCTACGCCAAACTCCTCTAAAACCTTGATTAGTTGCTGCCGTGATGATGGAGGAGAAAACCAAATTTGATTCTTTTCTCCTAAGTCAAATCTGTCAAAATCCCACCTTATATTCACTTAGGAAACCGTTACCTTCAAGCAACCTTCTCCAAATGGCAACTTGAGAATATCCACGCTTTATAAAAATCCTTTTGATAGACTTCATCAAGCTGACCAGGTAAGATGAGGATTCTCCATTATCTTGCTTGGAGAATGCCAAGAAAACTGCACCCCCATTCCTACTTTTATTCCTTACTTTCAAACAAAAGACTTCTCCACTCCATCCCGATACTAATAGCTTTCCTAGAGAACTAAAAATTAGCACAAAAAAAAAAAAAAAATTCTGACCTAGAACTTCTGGTATAGAGATAATACTTTCCACCGAGTACAAAACTTTGCGGTTTTATCATGATGCTTATGAAATTTTATCTTCTGCCTCATGAAAATAGCTGTCTTCATTTGATCAAAACTAGTTATTTGTAGAAATATGAGATCCTAAAAGAACACCATAATACATACGCTAACCAACTACGATTTTCTTAGCAGAACATCAAACTCAATCTTTATGTCCCAAGTATGTCTCACTGAATTACCCTAGGGCACAAAATTTTCAAGGTAAAGAGACAAAAACTTATAGTAAATCCACAAAGCAAGGATGTCCATCTGGTGAATAACCATAAAACTAATTAAGCTTGATCAAATGTAGTTGTAGTGGCAACCGAAGCACCCAAATAATAACCAAAAGCTCTTGAAATTAGTAATTGAACACAAATCTAGGTTCACACAAAATTAATGAAGCATGTAAGACTACATATAAAGAAACTGAAAAAACTAAAATTGTAAGATCAAATAGTCATAATGGTCCACAAATACATAAACTTTTTTATTTTCTTTCACAAAAGCCTTTCTAATATAATACATTGATCGAATGAGCAAATCAACATTACAAAGTATTTTAAATCTATGCGAATGATATTACAACATTAAAATATTATGAGTCCCCATTGGATGTCGATTGATTGCAATAGAAATCGGTACGGTTAAACTCAAATTATTGAAGTCCAAAGTCGTTACAAATATATAAGTAACTTGAGCAAGGAAAATCAACTCAGGCCATTGCGAAATACCTGGTGGTATGTGTGTGGCGGAGTGCATGTGGTGGTGGATTTGCATTGGGACAGAGGATGAAAATAGCAGAAAGGGGGAAGATGAAATTACTGGGCTTAGTTTCCTTGCCAATGGAGGCCAAGAGTGTTGATGAACAAGATGGGAACATACTGCAGAATTGAAAAATATGTTATTACAAAACCAATTTAAACACTAAAATAAACTGTAAATTACAAAATCAACAATCAAATGATTAAATTGATTATCAAAAAGGAAGAAGTAAAGGCAGAGGGGGTGCGAGGTGGTCGCTGTTCGTCAAGGCAGAGGTGCTGCGAGGTGGTGCTATATGTTTGGTGATACATGTGCAATGGTGGATTTGTGTTGGGGTAGAGGAGGAAGAGGGCAGAGAGGTGGTGATGTGGCGTTGAGTGAGAGAGAGAATGGGGAAAGATGGGTGTGCATGTTATTCAGCGTATGTCTTGGTTGTTGGGGGAAGGTGAGAGAGAACACAAAAAATTATGAGAACACAAAAATTCTAAAAATATCCCAAAAAAATTATGGTCGGTGCCGGAGGAGAGTGAGGAGAAAGAGTTACCTATGCCAGTGCTTGCTTGGCCAATGCTGAATGTGCCAATACTTCATACGTTTTTTTGATCTCACAAAGAGAAAGAGAAATGTGACAGAGAGTTGGGGGAGTGGAGAGACCGTGTGAGAAAGAGAATTGCTAGGGCCTGGGAACTGTTGCTTTCGAGCCTTAAAAAGAGATAGAGTCCTATTCTTATCCTTCACATCTCTATCCGAAATTATTTTGGCGGGATAAATTTTATGAGCCGGAAAATATATGTGGGAGACTTAATTTTGTCCATTAGATTAACAATGAATATTAATAAAGTGATCTAGGACGTTCGAACGATTTTATAAGTTGGGGGGATTCAAAATCCTTTGTATTTTATTATATATATGTTGATTGACCTAAGTAGGTTTTGTACCAGTGAGAAGAGTATGGAACATGATCTCCAGAATAACAAGTAAATTGCCAAAGATCGGGTAGACCAAATTAGAAAGTATTACCGGTACAAGATTCATTTGATTGAACTCTTTGATATTTGTATTGTATGATCCTATTAAGCCTTGGCTTATCCGACATTATGACCTTCTTAGGTCTCTCTTTTGATAGGTTGACCACTTGGTTCAGATATCTTTTTGAGTTCGGATATGTCCTATTTATACTCTTATTATCATATTAGGTTTACTAATTTAATCAGATATTTGTTTGATAAGCTTGAGATTATCCTGTCCTTGGGCTTATCTTAATCTGCCCCTTTCCTAAAAAGTAGAACCCGCTTAAACTTCTTGCTCTTTGGTGTTTAACTCAATTCTCCCTATCCCCACTTCTCCTTCCAATGGGTAACACATATTATTGCTTGATGTCGAACCGAGGAGTCAACTTTCAAATCATATTGTTTAGGGTGTGCTCAAAGCATGCTTGGTAATTAAGACCTTTAAGTTAGACATTTATTAATCTAGTTGGGCACATTCTAAAAGGTGGACCATGCCGTCCATTTGACCAGTCAAGACACTCTGACCTGCCTCTTTGATTGTGCAAGTTCGTGCGTTCTTGGCGTGCCCTCGTTTATGTGATCCTTTACAGTTGTCACATGATTAAGGAGTTATTTTGAACCTCTTTCAAAACCAATGTATAGATTAAATTGTCTTCTTTGTTAATCCATCCTTACTATAGTTTTTAGGTGTTATATAAAGATGACATTTATTGATTTGATTGATTGGTAATTAACAGTGATGGGAGGGGTTTATGAGAGAGGGTGGACTGACTATGAACTTTGAATTTCATATTATTTGCACAAAGTGTCGCCTCTAGATTCAAACCCACAACTTAGTGTTATCCTTGAATTTTTTATGGGAGTTATTATATGTATGTGTGTGTGGAAATAAAGTTTCTACCTCGTGTATTAGGCATCACTCTTTTGTTTCTCAGTTCAATAAGAGAAATTTCAATGATGGAGCGTATGGAAGTCGGACCGATGATGAGAGAATTTTGAAAAGGTTTTAAGTTTATTGATTTGAGCATGGGATCTAGGTGATGTCATGTGAATGTTTCAGAGATGATTGTTTTAAGCCAAAAGTGCTTTTGGTTTTTCAAAAAAAAAAACAAAGAATTTTTGCCCAACTTGAGGTCTAATAAAGTGGGATTTTATGTTCACGGGGATGTCCTGAAGCATTCTTTGTGCGTCATTTTTAATGTTGTTACTACTCCTAGATTTAAGACTTGAACTTGTAATCACTGGCAACACCATGTGCTTGTTCTTTTTGTGTTCATTTCTTTATTGGTTTGGGTATTGACCAGTTGACTGATGGAGTCTGAGCTTTTGAATTAGAGGTGACAACAATGCTTCTACAATGACAGATTAAAGGTAAGACAAATAATGATAAATATTAGCGAATGATGATGGTGTGAGCAACAATTTTGGGTCAAAGGTTTTGATGCTTCCCTTATTGTGAAACTGGATCCCATATTTAACAAATCATCTTTTTGAGGAACTACTGGTAGATGAGGCAAGAAGATTCATTTATTTTCTTATTAACTTTTTGGTGTTCTCAAAAATTCATTTAGTTCACGGATGTTAAATTTTGAAGGGAAAAATACCAACTATTAAAGCTTTACTTCTCACCCTGAAAAGAGGTACAATGTAAGTTTTATCTATTCATTTTTGTTTTGCTTGGAGAGGATATATTTTGTTGATGTCATTGAGTGAAGATGGAACTCAAGATGAATAGTGTTGTGTTTCATGGCATCTGTCCGACAATTTTGCTTTGACAACCTCGTCACGGCCTATTGTTTTTCTTGCACCCCCATCGATTGGTTATGACACTCTTTGTTCCATTTTAGGAAATCTCATCACAGATCTTTACCAGATAGTGTTTCCGTATACTTGCATGACTTGGGTTCTTGATGGAATGAGTTTTAGTTGATGAAGAACGATGAGAAGACAAGGAAACAGGGAGTAACCTGGATTGGAATTGAATGGAACTGTCCTCATTGGAATTTTTCGTTGATCTATATATTACCTCAGATTACTGTTTGAAAATTTGTCAGACAAATACGCATCTTAGTGGCTCTTACTTTCCCAGGGTGAGATAGAGCTGCCTCTAGACATATGCTAGCTTGGGAAGCTTAATATCTTACTGTATCTTATACTATTCAAGGCCTTTAGCTATCCTCTTTGGTTGATTGTAATTGTTATTTCCGGTGTATAAAATGTCCTGCTTTTAACAAAACTGGACGGTGCAGGTACGTGAACTAGAAAACAATTCGCACTTCAATGCTGGTAAAGGATCTGTGCTGACCAGCAAAGGCACTGTTGAAATGGAAGCATGCATCATGGATGGTAATTCAAAGAAATGTGGAGCTGTTTCTGGTCTCACCACTGTTGTTAATGCCATCTCTCTGGCAAGACTGGTCATGGAGAAAACTCCTCACATATATCTTGCATTTGATGGGGCAGAGGCATTTGCAAGGGAACAAGTAAGTGCAAGTTGTACTGCATTTCTTTATCATTCTTTCCACAAAAGGGTATTTTGTTTCAATAGAAATTATACTTCTTCTTTTCCCCCCTTACTACTGGAAAACTTACCACGAGGGGTTTTAGAACCCTATTTATGGTGTTGCAGACTGAAGTTGAACTCTTGTTTGGCCATAGTAGATTAATTCATGTTAACTAAATCAAACAGTTGTCTGTGATCATCTGCAGATCTAAATATCCACAGTCTATACTTTGTATCTACGATTTTATTGGCTTAGATAATCTTAAGTGAGTTTTACTTATGTTGCTGTGATATGGTTTAGAGCAAAGAAACCTTTTCTGCTGTGTCAGCACCTATTTTTTGGTTTTGGGCCCTGGTCCAGACCAGAGTCCAGACATATTTGCTTCTTTAATGTAAAATTGCTGGTCTCATCTAGATAGGGGACAAGAGAACTGCATCTGGTGTGTCAGCACCTCATTCTTAGTCCATCCATTCTGACATTATGTTAAAATGCTATTGAATCCACATCCCAATTATTTTTCCTCTTTCTTCTCTTCAAGTCTAACAAGAAATGCTCCTTGATTTCTTTCACCTCTCTCTTTCTCCCTCTCTTCCATTTTTAATTTTTTTTAACCCATTAATAGTTTTAGTCCTAAAGTTTTTACGGCAGTCTACATTTTTTAGCTAATTCATTTTTAGTTGGAGGGATAGTTCTGTATCAGATGGTATACATTTTACCTGCTCTGCACTCCTATGTTAAGGAATTGTTATGTCTTTCCTTGTTCAAGCTGTCGCTATGATAGAAGTCTCAGAATCTTTAAACAGGTCTAATTGTTTGCTTTTCTTTTTCCTTACTTGGTTTATCTTTGGTTATATTCCACTATAACATAAATTTGAATCAAATGCCTTCCCCATATTGTCACTTTCTTGATTTAGTATGATACAATCGTTGGTCTGATTCATTCTAACTTGTCATAATGCCAGCTGCTAAGTTTGCATTTATTACTATTTGAAGCAAAACAGTTCTTATGCATCATCTTGACTAGCAACGTAAGCCATTTGAAGTTTGAACTAATGGCTGATGGAAAGTATCCATAATAAAGATCAGAGTCGCTTTTGTGTACATGATTTGCTCATTCACCAATCTTAACATATACAACTACGATAGTGACTTAACCCAAAACTTGATCAAGGATGCTCCCGATCACATTATTTCATATGTCTGATATGTCCTTATCCTTTGGGTATGCTCCCTGATGTCCCCGTTATGTGTGCTTATGCTAATTAGCTTATGCAACTTGGTTTTTGAAACCGACCTGCCAACTTGTCCAACATGATGTCGTATTATTTATTCATAACACGAGAAACATGGGAACGCATATAGAAACTTACCTAAAAGTTGGTGTCCCTGCTTTGGATATGCACTTTTGATTAGTTCTTTTCTATTTCTACCTTTAATTGGTATTTTACAACGAGCCATCAGTGTAAGACATTACTGGAAATTGTCTGTTTGCTTAATTCTTTTCTATTTCTTCCTTTAATTGGTATTGTACACGGGGCTATCAGTGTATGATATAACTGGAAATTTTCCGCTTAGAAGAGATAAAAAATAGGATAGCTGTTGCTGATAATATAGGGCATATAATATGCACATGGTGCCTGTTGAACTTCATATTCCCTTTATTTCAATTGTTGATTTGGCATATGGTTAAATTAAAATTCTATACTTGTCCTTAAAAAGATGTTCTTCTGCATATCTGAATGTCGAAATTGTTGTAGGAGACTGTTTCTCACACTTTTAGGAGATTCCAGCTAGATTGATGTGGAGAAATTGCGATGAAACACTCCCTTACCAGTTATGGTTACCACAATTGATAGAAGTCATTGGGAAAAGAGCATTTGTGAAGGCTGATTTTTTTTGCTTTCCTTGGACTGGAATTTGATGAAGGTATTGGGTAGGTGACTAGGTGTATGGAATAGGTATGGTTTTGATCTAGGGAAGACAATTTGTTGGATCTGCTCTTTGTCATGAACAATACTTGTGGACTCTAATTAGGGCTGTGGTTGTTCTTTACGTTGTTGATCTTGAATGATTGAAGATGGGAAGAGACATAGGCAATATGTTGCTGGAAATTCAGCATAGAGTTGCTTGAAATCCTAAACAGTGAATATTACAAGGTTTTTAGTGATAGAGAAAATGCTTTAATGTAGGGAGAGGATTGGGATTATGGGAAATACAATTTAGATTGAAGAGAAGAAGGAAGAAAAAGAAGATAAATCAAGATTCTAGCAACTACTTAGGGTCCTTTGGGCATCACACCCAAGGTTAGTGTTGCATCTCACAATTCCCGAAAGCTTCAGTTGTGAAAATTCTTTAAACCAACATCCATGTGTTTATCAAAAAGATTATTCTAGCAGTTTTTGATAATCTCTAGTCCTCTTCTTTTATCATAATATTTCTTCGTCAATCAACTCCGGCGTCCTTCACAAGACATTTTGGTTTGTTGGAGATTTTTTGGTTATCAGTGAGCTTCGCCTTTACGTCCTTGATGATCCGGTATTTAAGGAAAACAGGACCATAAATTTTCAATAACAAAATCTAGCTCTCTAGAATTTTTTTTCCTATCGAACCAAAAAGTGTACGCGTTTCCTTCTGCTCAACCAGTGCAAGATGATTGTTTTGGTGGTGGACGTAGGTCAAGGAAAGCTTGTACACTTGTCGTTTTATTAACTAGGACAGGGTGATGATAGGATTAGGGATAAGAATGAATCGAAATTGGCTTGATTTTTATGTGTTTGGCTGTAGGAATTGCAGAAAATTAGGTGCCGGAGGTTGTGGAGAGCAACTAATTATGGTGTTTAAGTGTTGTATTGAAGGCCAAAAGGTTAGGAGAAAAGTTGGGCTTGGTTAGAGCTTGATATGGTAGAGTTTAGAGAATAAGAAAGAAGTAGAAGGAACTAATGGACACGGACACGGACACGGGACATGGATACGATACGACACGGACACGCCGACACGAACACGCCGATATGACATTTCTCAAAAAAGTGGACATGGACACGTTGGGGACACGCTACAAAAAAATCATATTTTATATATAACATTATATAATTTATTGCAAATATAGTGATAATGATATACAATTCATAAAAAAAATCAGTATTTTATGATAAGAAAACCTAATGTCTAGTCATCTGTGTGAATTTTTAGACTAAAACATCCTCATTGTAGCCAATAATCATCAATTTTTTTTTGTAGACAATGTGTACATAAGATATAATTTAAATAATTGCTCTTATTTTCTCAATTCATCTTTTTTAAAACTTTTACCCATCTTTTGTTTTTATTATTATATTTGGAGTACAACTTTAATATGTCTAGTATTAGTAATTATATGTTATCATATTTTTAAGCTTTGTTAATCGCATTTCAACAAATGTCTATTGTTTAGTAGTAGACACGTTCTAAAGAAGTGTCGGAGATGTCACCAAAGAGGTGTCGGAGACGTCACCAAAAAAGTGTCCGACACGTGTCCGAAATAAAAAATTTATCATTTAATTATGGACACGGATAAAAGAGTGTCGAACACGTGTCCGAAGAGTGTCGGTGTCCGACACAGATACGTCACGTTCTCGAGAGTGTCCGTGCTTCATAGAGAAGGAGATTAAGAATCTAGCACTCCTGTCTAGAACTTCCTAGGAATGACACCCTAAGGTAAGGTTGAGAAGACTGTAATCCCCACTTAGAAATCCCTATCATTATTGGTCGAGAAAAATCGGGAAATCCATCTGTAATTCCGCTGGATTATCCCTTAATATTACATCAACTCATGGGCATTCATACCAAAAGATGACACACAACACATCATAGAAAAAATAGGAAGCTATTCATAGTGAGTCTTCACTCACTATTCCAAAAAGGAGCTGAGACCATAATATAGGTGTAGATTAAAGCTTGAGGAACAAGTGAAGTTGGAGGCAAGTAAACTTGGAGATCATGTTATATTTGGTGGCCATTTAGGACTGACATTTTCGAACACTAGATTTATATATCTCTGTTGAAGTCCACCTAGAATGATCCAAATAGATTACTTAACCCTTTATAAGACACATGGGCTACAAAATACAATAAAACTCATGGGGTAGAAATACCATACCTGTCTTGCAATTATTCAAATTACCTAAATACCTTGAGTCCCCAAAATAATGAAATAAAAGTAAAATGTTTCTATCGGCGTACAAATTCTAAAATTTGTATAAAGAAGACACAAAATATCCAAAAGCTTTGATTATACAAGGCTCCACTAGAAATTACAAATTTGTGCTTGGTCTTTTTGCATGTCGAGTATTAACGCTGATGTCCTCAAAGAAGGAATTTTGTAACACGTGGGATCACCTCACAAAAACTAGGATCTCTATAAGCACTGCAAGAAAGAGAAACATAATAGTGCCGAGTTGTTGGAATGATTTTCTATCTATTTCAATTGTTTTATAAGGACAAGCATGCAATTTGGTTGAGGTGATCAACTAGTTACAACATTCATGTATCACCATCAATAACACGCTTTAATGCTTGATCCCCACCACAAACTAACCTCTCAAAAATTGAAGTTTGTTTCAAATTATTATGAGTTGAAACTTGAATAATTGTATATTAGGTTTGAGGAAAAGAAAGCGAAGACGAAGAGAGGAAGAAAAAGAGTATGAAATAATATTGTGTGTAGCATTTATGTTGCCAACGCCATATCGCCTATTTATATTTGATTGATATTACAAACAATGACTATATTAAGGAAGTAGAACGTAATTGGAAAACCACATAGTAGAAAAATAGATTAATAGGGAATTGACATAATAGGAAAGTAACACTCTAATACTTCCCCTCGAGCTGGAGTATAGATATAAAAAATGTCCAACTTGGAATAAATGCTCCTAAAGGTGAATCCTGTTAATGCTTTGGTGAGAAAATCATTGAGTTGACCGCAATTGCTCCATGTAGACAATAAGGATGAAAAAACTAAGTTCTGGGTGACTGTTTTAGACCATTCATGGACTTCTTTAGTCGACACACTATTGCGATACTCCCCTTAAGCACCAAATCTTGGTGGTTGCTGTATGTGAAGTCTAAGACATTCCTTTTGTTTTATAGAGAAGCAATTAATGACCATACAAAAATAAGTAATAGCAAACGACGATCACGACAGCACAGAGGAAAAGAACATGATGACAACATATGAAGAATATGAAAACACTAACACCACTAACAATATCGACATAAACGAACACAACCAACGCCACCACAATGAGCCACATGCAATAACAATTAAAACCGCAACAAAAACCGAGTAAACCAAGCAGAATTGGAGTTGAGTCAGCTAAAGAGGGCCAGAACCAGGATGAAAACACTGAGTTGGAACTAAGCTGGGATGAAAACCACTAAACCAACACCAAATTGTGCTGAAAACCATTGAACTGATACTAAAACAGATTGAAAACAATGGACATGAATTAAATTTGGCCGACAACCACTAAACTAGCACCAAACTGTACTGAAAACCTCTGAACTGACATTAAACTGGGTTTAAAATACTGAATCATATTTAAACCGGGGTAAAAACCACAAAACTAGTACCAAACTAGCTCGAAAATCACAAAATTATCACTAAATCGAATTAGAAACACTGAATTGGAATTGAATTGCGATGAAAACCACTAAACCAAAACCAATTTGACCTAAAAACTAGACACTAAACTGGGCTAAAAACATTGAATTGAAATTGAATTAGGATAAAAACAACTAAACAAGCAGCGGCCAAATTTCTCTGAACCGGTACTAAATTGATCTAAAAACACTAAAATTTGCACCAATGATCAGACACGGGAGACACGAACACAGATTCAGGAATCTCAGAACAACCGATAATGATCACAATAGCCAATGAGCAACTGATGAAGATACCAACGACTGGAAAACTGCAGTTTAGAGCGATTTCAATAACCACAACAATTGGCGAAACTGTAGCAGCGAACTTGGCCTATTTTCTATGAATTGGCACTAAACCGGCCTAAAAATACTAAAATTTGCACCAATGATCAAACACTGGGGACACGAACACAGATGCAGGAATCTCAGAACAACTGATAATGATCACAATAGTCAATGAGCAACTAATGAAGATACCGACGACAGGAAAACTGCAGCTTAGAGCGATTCCGATAACCACAACAACTGGCGAATATGCTGACGATTATAACTTAATGTGTGCTGGGCTGGCCCAACCACTAGGCAAGTAAGGTGCTCACCTAGGGTTGGGCCCCACTTCCCAAGAATCTTGCTTTTATACTAAGTTAAAACTTGAATAATCATATGTTAGGGTTGAGGAAAAGAAAGAGAATAAGAAGAGAGAAAAAAGAGAGTACGAAAAAATATTGTGTGTAGCGTTTATATTGTGAACACTTTATCACCTCTAATGACAATTACAATATTGAGAAAGTAGAACAATAGAAAAATAACACTCTAACATTAATGCGGTTTGGGTGTGGCTCATGATGGAAAGAAGGTTTTCTAACATCAATTGCTGTTTGGGTATGGCTCATGATGGAAAGAAGCTTTTTCTTATTCGTTTTCTAAAACATGGAAGGTTCCATGGCCTTAAGTGAAGGAATATCATTTACTTTTCATTCATGTTACGTCAACTCTTCTACATGCTCCGCCTTGTGAAATTTTATTCAAGTCGTCATAAAGATAAGATATGTTGCTCTAATATCAAAATGTTAATTGAACCATATGATGGTGTGCCCTTGTATGAGCCATATATGGACTTCTACATAATATAATTCTGATAGGACATGATTCAAATTTGGATATTAGCACCTTCCATAGGGACATAAAAAGTTACTGAAGGTCACAAAATCAAACTTTGAATGCCTTGTCATTTATTAAAAGAAAGGTATTTCACCTCACCTAAACTGAGTTGCTCCCCTATCCCTCAATGAGTGACTCCCATGTCTTGATGGCCTTCCGGAACTACCATGTCTTGATGGAAATGCAATGAGCAATTGGCATGTTATGCACGTTTTAGAATGAAAATACACAGTTTCAATTGTTGTTTGTTGTTGCCATTTTTAAATTTCTTTTTTCATTTGAAGATTTTATTGGGTGAAATTTCTGTACATGCTGTAGTGCCAGTGATTTGTTGACTCTGGCAGATTGTATTGATTAGGGTGTTGAGACTGTAGATCCAAGTCATTTCATAACTCCAGAAAATATTGAGAGGCTAAAACAAGCAAAAGAAGCTAACAGAGTTCAGGTATGTTTGTTGTCTTTGCTTCCCATGGAATTTAGCATGCTCATGTTTGAATCAATTGTAGCTTCTAAAGTTTTGTAGCATATTTGATCCATGAATGTAATTAGATGCCATTTACCATTTTCGCTGTCTGAAATCTTCGAAGTTGGAACTCTTTCAAACTTGTTGAAGTAAAATTATTTTTTTTTGTTCTACTTTCTAGTTAAACTTTTCTGATAGGGTTGTGTGTACTATATGATAGTCCAGCCTTGAAACAATTATTTGAAAGTTTCAACTAGAGACAACTTCCAAGTAATTGATTCATACATTTGAATTCTTGAAATAATGTGTAATTTTGGAATACTAAAGAGAATATTGACTACAAAATTGACTATTGAATCTAAAATAATAGTTATTTTTCACATTTTCAAATTAAAATTCAGAGAAAAGAGCTAATATCTTGTTGTTTTCTGTGCAAATATTTGTTATTTGTCTGTCAATTCCTCTGATTTTATGTTTACCCTATGCACAATGACTTCATAATTTTATGTGCAATTTGAAATATTAACTGATGTCGGACAACACTTCACTGTCCAAATTGGTTGATTTATGATTATTGTTTTGGTGAACTAAAGTAGTGAAGAGTCAAGAGCCCGTTAAGTTAACTTTATAAATGAGAGAAATATGCCATAAGCTTTATTAACTTCTAGATGGAATGGACTTCGGATAAAAATGTGATGAGTTGCTTGAATTGCAGAGAATGATTGGTGAGATACTTGGATGGCACATTTTTAAGACAGGAGGGTTAAACTAAAGGCTCAGAATAAAGACCGGAGCTTGGTGTACAGTCATTACCTAAGAAAACAGAGATTGGTGTGAATTAAAAACGGCAGAATTTGATTCTATGCAATGTTTTGATTAAAGAATCTGCTGAGTATGATTTTAGATAAGAAAGAAAGGAAATGACGATTATTCTGAATCTGAAAATTTCCTAGAATCTCTTCTCTTTGAAGTAGGATAAGATTTTTATGACCTAGATGCTAATGTCTAAAGCTTCAAAAGCTAACATTTTATAGCCTGCACTTACTGATCTGAAAGTGGATATAGACATGCAGGTTGCTGGTTGTCTGCTAACTATATTTTTTCCAAAACTAAGGAACTGCAGTTGTTCTCCTCTTCCACTGGGACTAATACTTTGCCATCCTAAATCCTAAACAAAATTAAGGGCACATATATAATCCTAGGAATGCAATCAAACTTAATTTGAGTACCTTACTAATGAAATAAAGCTCACGCAACTATTGCCCAAGTTTACCGAATACCAACAGCCCAGACTACTCTCGTCTCTATAACATAGTGACACTAAATAAGACCTCACTTGATATGGTGGAAAATTTTATTGGCTCACAAAGGCTTTATGTATAGCACACATCTCTTCATTTGAGTTTCAAGAGCCATTTGATCATTTGATGTGGCACAAGTGGAAGGACAACATTCTCTGCTAGTTTTGTTACTGTAATTGGTGGTAGATGCAGGGTGAGGAAAGCTTGTAGACTTGTAGCATAGGGTTTGATATGTGGAAAAGTAGAGTAGCCTTTATGGATGAGAAGGGTTTGAATTTCGAAATTAGCTAGTTAGGGAGTTGAATGGTCTTCAAATTTTCAAAAAGAAAATGGCTTGATTTGGAGGGTTAATATTCTAGGGTTTTGAGTGTTAGAAAAAGGCTTCTGGCATAGGGAAATGACGAAGCTATGGACGAGGGCTATTAGATAAAATTGATTAAGTGAAAGATAAACATTGTAAAAGTCGCGCCTAAACTTTCGTGTGGCTTAAGATGATTCCAAGTGCATCCATGTGTGAAGGCCTTTGTTTTTTTTTTTTTTTTTTGGGGGGGGGGGGGGGTGGGTGTTGAATATAGGACTACGCTAAAATTCTTGAATTCCTTTGTGGAGAGTTCTCTTGGTTAGCTTGTAGTTTGTTTGCTTCTTTCCTCAATTAATTCAAACCAAGGGCAGTATGCCATTTTAGCATTTCGTTCACATTGGCATGTGTGAGGGGTAGATTACCAAAAGGCTAAAAGTTTGATCTTGAAGTCCAGAGGTAGAACAACCTTACTCTGCAGAAGCTAGTCGATCAGGATAAGGGCTGGGCTACTTGGTCGAGGGTTGGCCGACCAGTTCTATAGCTGGTCGACTGGCCCGATTTTGTAAGCCCCTATTCTACGTTCAGTGACCGTTTTGCTCCAAATTCATTTTTAATTGATTCTAACAGGCACCAAACTCAAGTGTGTGCTTAAAAGCATGATATACAACATATGTCAAGTATGATTGCAATGTAATCCAAAGAACTTGAGAGCACAATTTGGCTCATAATTATTAATTCTCATTCTCATTTTCAAGTTCAATATCAATAATTAATCATACAACATCAATTTTGCTCAAATAAAACATGCTTCATAATAGATATTCAATAAAGAACATGCAACGCACAATATAGTGGTCGGCCCATTCGGCCTACATTCACTCTTTGTAAAACCCTCTTGATCCAATTCCATAATATTTAGAGTGCTCATTACACCAATAACGAATAAATTGAATTTGTATTAAATATTGGAGTCACTAAACACCTCAAAAATGAATAAATAATCTCTCGATAATAATTTAAATTGCAACCGACGAAAATCTTTCTTTCGTTAGTCAACCCGATTCTCTACCAAATTTTACTTCAAATTTAACCCTCACTTGAGAGAGTAAATGGGGGGTGAGCTTGGGAGGCCCAGTAAGCAATTTAAAACATAATGTACGAAGTAAAAAGGTCAAACGATAATCGATCGACAACTAATAATCAGTCTAGGAAATACAAATTAACACGATCATTCATGACATGTCAATGAAACTCGAACATTCGAATAATCAAATCACTCATCGTTTAATACCCAGTCAATCTCGATAACAAACTAGGTATCACTCGGTGCATTTCATTCAGGCACATTCACCCCTCGAGACCATGAACATTTATCACAATTATAACCACGCCACCGAGCGCACGTCATGCATGTGTTGAAAAGTCCCAAGTATTTCACCAAAATAAATAACACAGCAATTAACGATACGTCAAATGAAAATATGACCGAATATCGAAATACCAACAATTGAACTGAATATCATATCGAAACTCGAAATCAAACAATACCACAATTCGAATATAATTAGGACAATATCAAACAAATACTCTTTTCACAGAGATTAATTAGGAATGTATACTTTGAATTAAAACACTTACCCGATTCTCGGTTGCCAAATATAATCACTATCGTCTCAAAAGCAATATCTCGAATTTCTTCAAAATTGGACTGTAGTTCTCTGTTGGATTCTTGTTCATCTTGCGGCTTCCCACTTTCTTCTCTTTTTTTTTAATCACCCTCTATTCTCTTTTTTTACGTTTTTCTTCCTTTACTCTTATCCTTTTTAATTCCAAACGCCAACCTCACTTGCACAATACTTTATATACACTTGATGCTTTGTAATGCTTGCAATCTGCATGACTCATTGCCCTGCCCTTCTCTTTGTTTTACATGTTTTATAGCTAGAACCCTATACAAATGCATGCAAGAATCAACTTCACATGCACACACTACAAGCTGCCAGTGTACACGTTGCACACACCTTAGTCTAAGTATTGAATGTTAGACAACACAATCCCAAGTCCAATTACTATTCACATCTGCCGGTCCCCATTTATCTATTTTTTTGCTAATTTTTTTCTTCTTACTCGGTAAATCTCGATCTCAATAAATATCATAACTATTGAATATTTTATTATTAAATCCTAACTTATAATTTGCCCCAATTAAAATTCGTATAATTTTTAACAATCTAATGAGACCCATAAATTTTTTAATTATTTAATCTTGTTTGAGTCGAGACTCGGTCGTCGCACTCTTCCACCACCTTGGTGGGATTACTCCACTATATGAGATTTTCAGGAAATCCCAACAACTGTGTGGATTACAATCGAGCATCCACTAGCTCACGTGTAGTAGTCCTCACAAGGCCCTATTCCCAAGGATTTGGTGAAGGTTGTTTTGCCTAGGCTAACCTACAATCTCTACACAACTTAACAATACACTCTTTGTTAAACTCAATAGGGCTTATAGCTAAATCTAGTGCAGAGTGGTGTGTGGCATGCAAGAGTGATCCTAATACACAATTAAGTGAGAATGAGACATATTTACAGTTGGAGGAATGGCAAAGGTGTTGGTGGTGAAACGTCTAAGCCAAACTCCTTTCGGTGGAAGGGCAAAATGGTTTTTTTGCCTTCTATCTCTTAAGTCTTCAATCTGGTGTAGAGAGGGATGACCCCAAAACCATAAACCTTCAAATGTGGAAGAAGGTGAGTTTATATAGGGGTGAGTCAACGGTTTGCTCAACAGCAAGTCTTTGAACCTGATAGCCCTCGTCGACCAGCCCTATTCAAGAAGCCAACAACATACTACCAACTCCAAGAACAAGGCAAGCCGGTCCTAGGGATGTGTGCTTACCCTACAAATGTGTCCTAATTGACCTAGACACGACTTCCTATGATTTTAAAGTCTTTCAGAAATACCGAAGTTTGCTGAACAGCTCGAGACAAAATGTCTTCTTTTTTTCTTTGTTGGTGCCGGGAAGCTCCAAGTCCGAGGCTTGTATCAATAGTTTTTGCATGATGTCTTTGTCATGAACCATCCTAGAGCTATTTATACAAGTCATGAAATTGTCAATCTACTATCATAGACCTAACAATCTCCTCCTTTGGCAATTTCATGATAAAACCCAAAAATACAAGGTTTTGCCTCTCACTCCAGTACAATGCACTCCTCACTGCATATGGTCACTCATTTGGTTCAAGCTATGTAAGGCTACTTCCCCTAAATGCAATCCGCAGCACTCGAAGCATACTTATGTGAGGACTTCCAAGAATCCTTCTTGTCTCGTAAGTCTATCCATATGCAAGTCGAGTAGAAGCTACTTCATCAATCTTGTGTTCCTAAGAAGGACTACCACGTATCTAAATCAGCTCGCAAGCCTGGAGACAAGTAGACAAGGCAATACCCTTCTCCCCCCATTTGTCAAAAATTGCCAAAGCTTAATTGAGATCATAATGATAGTAAAAGAGACCAACGGATATGCAATAGGATACACAATGGCAAAGAATGACATAAAATATTCAATGTGCATGGGGGGATGAATGCAAGAATTCCAAAGAGGAATCAAGGACTATCAGACATACATGGGGTGATTCAAGCAGAATAGATATGTATGATAAAGGCATCTCGTGCTAAACATCAATTTATCACTTATGCAAGCAAACATACACACACAAATATCTATTTATCTATCTATCTATCTATCTATATATGTATATAAGTATAATCCAAGTGTCTTATTAAGGTTCCAAATATGCTTATGTGGTGATTGGATACCGATGGGCATCCATGATGTGTCTAAGTGTCATGCATCCTAATATATTATTGGGTGTGTGAACTATGTGTGCTAAATCTAAAAATAGAAAAATAAGGACCTAAACACACAAAAGACACACAAAAGGATTTAAGTGCTAAAAATGAAAAATATTAAAACTATAAATTTTAAATCCTAAACCTAAGAGTTATGGGGATAAGAAGCGTGTGAGTTTGATAGTGATATATGAGATCTGTTAACTTTGATTACATAACAGAAAGAGAGCAAGAAAGAGAAGAACGAAAGAGAGAATATTATTACGACCCAACTAGTTTGTTACAACTTAATAGAAAAATACATACAAGAGACCCTTATATAGTAGGGCAACATAAAAGAAAATAAATGTGTAAGTTACCCCTAAGACTAAATATGCTAACTACTTTAACATCCTCCCTCAAACTTATGATGTAGTAGTAGAAAACATCAAGAGTTTGCCAAGAAGAAAACAAAAGCGAGTGATAGTATGTGACTTTGTGAAGAAATTTGCTAATTGCATAGTAGAAAAAAGAAAAGGGAGGGAGACAGTGCCCAATTAAAGATGATGACACACAAAGTATCAATCAATCTCAATATACTTTGTGTGCTCATGAAAGATTGAGTTATGAGCAATATGAATAACATTGGTATTGTCACAATATATAGGAGTCAACACAGATAACATGATGACAAGATCTACAAGGAGCCATTGTAATCAAACTATCTTAGTTGCAATAGATGTCATAGTTCGATATTCAACTTCTGCATATGAATAAGAAATAACAATTTGTTTCTTTCTTGGAAGAGAATCACCAAGGAAAAGGCAGAAGCCAGTAGTGGACTTACGGTTCATAGAGTCAGCAACCCAGTTAGCATCAGAATAAGCCTCGAGTTCCATAATGGAGGAGGAGAATAACAAACTCTGATGTAGTGTATCTCGAAGATACCGCAGAGAATAGTAACCTAGTTAACATTGGTGGGTGAGACAACAAATTGGCTAACAACATGAACAACATAAGAGATATCTGGATGAGTGACTGTAAGATATACTAAACTCCCAATAATAGCGCAATAGAGTTAGGATCAGATAAGGGAGTACCATCAGAAGAAGAGTAACGAACATTGAGCTCTAAAGGTGTTTCAACTGTCCGATTATCTGATAAACGGGTTCATTGAATAACATCCGAAGCATACTTGGACTGAGAGAGAAGATAGTCTGTAGGAAAGAAAGCAATCTCAATGCTCAAGAAATATTTAAGCTGCCCTAAATCTTTCATCTCAAAATAGTCTTGTAATTGAGCTTTCAATAAGCATATATCAATAGTGTCATCACCCGTAATAATCATATCATCATTTAGTAAGAGAATAATAGAACTTGAGGAAGTAGACCATAAAAAGAGAGTAGAATCATGGTCATTGGAGCGAAAACTCAAGTCATAGAGAACTGAAGAAAATTTGTCAAACCATGTCTTGGGAGCCTGTTTAAGGCTATATAAAGTTCAGTGAAGTTGATACTATAAGACAATCTAGGAGGAGGAGTCATAAGAATCTCTTAACTTAAATCTCCATGAAGAAATGCATTTTTCACATCCATTTGAGACAAATTCCATTGGCGAATGGCAACAACTTCAATCACGGTGCGAATAGTGGTCATCTTCGCAAAAGGGGCAAAAGTCTCATCATAGTCTAGGCCATACTCCTGAGCAAAACCCTTGGTTATTAATCGAGCTTTATACCATTCCACACAATCATCAGGCTTGGTTTTTATCTTATAAATCCATCTACAACCAATGGTGCGTTTACGAGGTGGTAAGATACTAGCTCTCAAACTCTGGTCTTATGTAAGGCAGACAATTCTTCATTCACAGCCTGTTTTCAAAGTGGATCGAGTAAAACCTCCTTATAGGAGGTGGGTTCAGATAGGGAATGAATAGAAGTAAAGAAAGAACAAAAGTCAGGAGAATAACAAGTGTTATTCTAACCAAATCTGTCTGGACATTTGCGAGAGTGTTGAGGATAGCGTGGGGTATGATCTAGAATGTCTGAACTTGATTGGGTGGCAGGAGGAGAGTGGTGAGGTACCGCATCCGTAGAGGAGATAGCTGAAGTTCTGCGAACATATGTATGCACAATAGGGGGACGGGTGATGAGTAACTTAGAATAGGAAGGTACATAAAAAACAATCATATTACTAACATAAGTGTCAGAGGAAACATCATTCGAAAATGGGTCAATGTAAATGAGATCAGATTTATGCAAATGTGACGAACTAGATGGAATAGAAAAGAAAGGAATATGATCCATGAAAACAATATGACATGAGACATAGAGTTTGTGTGATATAGGATCATAGCAATGATACCACTTTTGACTCTCACCATAACCAAGAAAAACACATAAAACTGAATGAGTAGATAGATTAGTATGAAGAGCACTAGGAAGCAAAACAAAACTGGTGCATTCAAATACACGCAAAGAGAAATAATCAGGTGGATTATCACATAGTTTTTCAAATGGAGAAATTCCAGAGGTAATGACAATGGGAATGTAATTAATCAGATGGACCGCAGTAAGAACTGTTTCTCCCCAAAAAGAACTTGAGATATTTGCTGACAACAAGAGAGAGCGTTTTGTCTCCACAATATGTCGGTGTTTGCGCTCTCCTATACCATTTTATTCAGGTGTGTCGGTACAGGAAGATTAACAAACAGTGTGATCAGATTTTAATAGATCACGAAAAGAATTGAAAGAATATTCTCCTCCTTGGTCACATCGAAAACATTTAATAACAGATGAATATTAAGTACATATCATCATGGAAAGCAGTGAATACAGAAAAGAATTCAAAATGATGCTTCATGAGATATACCCAACAATATTTGGTATAATCATCAATGAAGTATATATAATATATGGACCCTCTTTTTGTGGAAATAGGAGCAGGCACCTACACATTAGAATGAACAAGGTTAAACGGTGCAAGAGAGTTAGTCTTTTAGTAAATGGTAATGCAGTAAACTTAGTTAACTTGCATCCACTACAACTAGAAATGTCATGACACTCTAAATTATCTAAACTACCAGTGGAGGCTAAATATTTCAAACGAGAATGAGAAACATGACCCAGACAAGAATGCCACAAGTAAAAACTAGAAAACTGTGGACTCAAATGAAAAGATGACAAATCAAAGGTAGAAGCTACAATATTTGGAACATGTAACTCGTCCAATACATGTAGTCCTCCCTTTCTACGACTTGTCCCAATCAGTTCTTAGAATGTGGATCCTACACGACATAACTATAAGAAGAAAATTAAACTGAAAATTTAGAATCAAATAACTGACTGATTGAAATCAAATTCAAAGTAAGCTGAGAGATATAACAAAGTGGCAATCCAATGACATATCATAGCAAATATAGAATCATGATATAACAAAATGGTATTAATACAAACCAACTAGCAAGAATGTGCATGTGAGAAAAACAAGGGACAAATATGCCACTTAACTCAAAGTCTCAAATATATAAAACATCAAATAGCACATGAATAAGAGTACGTCACAACAAAAGAAAATAAAACAAAACAAAAACATAGCACTTAAACAAGGACAATTAACAAATAGAAAAATCTCTCAAGCTCCCCTAGATCTAAGTCTCAAAATCAACTGCTCCTATAGCTGCATCATCTCCACCGTTATCATAACAGAGAATCTCAAGCCATCATTCCTAGCCTTTGTCTAAGTCTTCTAGCAAAATAGGTGATGGATAGGGTTATGAAGGAGTTTGACTCATATTAGAAAGAATAGACACTAAAAATTGAAGTCTAAAGTCCTATCGTCTGTTCTTCAGGGAGACCGCTTGAAACATGTCTTAGGCCCCTCGAGTAATCCTTGAAGTTTGTTTGTCCAATTGACATATCAGCTCTTCAGCTCACCAACGGACTGCTCCGACTCCTCTTCTACTCCTCCCATCAACTCAATGAACCTCCAAATCATGCATGTATGAATGTACAATCTAAATTGCATCTAAAGCACATGCATAGATGAAATTAGGAACTACCCAGTATACAATTCTCAAATTTAACTTTAAAATCACAGTCATTAATAATGAAAATCACATATGTTCAAAACATAGCAGCTTCATCCAAAGTTCATCATCACATTACATTACTCTAAGACATATTAAAAAATATTGAACTCAATTTCGTGCATTCTAGAGCAATCTCCTTTCACTTAGGTTGATTTCATTCACACATGTTCATACTTTGTTCATCTTGATCAATTCATGTGTTATGTGTGTGAAACCAAACTCCGATACCATTATGATTCTATCTAGGTCAAATCATTAATAAAGTTCTACATGAAATCCTAATGCATCGTCTAAGTGACTACATAGTCGGTTAGTGAGTGTCCTATTCAATTTCTTTTTGACAACGCCCTCTATCTTTTATCCCTTAAAGGTTAGCACGATTGTGAATTCCGTACTTTACATGGTATGCTTCTAAACGTATTTAACTTTAGCTCTTTGAGTTTTATATGTGAGCAATGACATTAAACATATAGTACTCCCAACAATTCAAGTGCAATTAACACTAGCAATTTATTTTTATACCTCTCCTTTTAATTGACCTCATTTGGATCTTTTCTCACATTACACTCAGAGACATAAAGTTATTAATCATTCAAACTAGCAAGACTTCTAAGTACGAAGTTGAATGATTGGGCGTGCACTTGGTCTTATGAATTTTCTCCAGACTTGCGTAATCCAAGCACACAAAGGTGAACGAAACTTTTTTTTAAGGATCAAGCACCAAGACTTAAAACCACTAAGTTCTTTATCCGCTAATATGACTCATAGTAATGTACTTTTCAACTTTGTTTTAAGGATGGAAAAGCTATGGGCTCGAATCAAAGAGTAATTTACCATGATCAACAACAAAAGAATTTTTTTTAAAACTTATTTGTTAATATTTTTGGAATTTTCACAAATAACCTAAAAACAGAAAATATGTACAAAATGCAACAATAAAGGAAAAATAGAACATTTACCAATAAATCCTAAAAGTATGACCAACTAATCATCAATTTTTTTTTGGGGGTTTTCATATACCAAAAGCAAAGTAAATAAACAAAGAATCAAATTATTTATAATGCATGAACCTAGGATATAAGATGCAATACATGAATATGCACCTTGGTCCACACTCTCACCTCACCTACCTTTTAGGTGATTCAATCTCCTTGGTAGCCTTTGAGACTTCCAACTTAGTTGAGGTTGTGAGCTTCTTAAGATCCTCACATCTCACTTATATTTATTTTTTTCTTAAAATCTCTTGAGTTAACTCGAAAAATGGGTGGATGACTCTCTCTCTTAACTTCACCTTTTGAAGTTTCTCTCGAGGGGGAAGAGTGTGAGCCAATTAAAGGCATGAACTCTTCCTCATCTTCTTGAGAGGAAGTATTCTTACTCGTTGTTGACTTGGATTCACTGACCTTTATTGCCTTTCTCCTCTCTATTATGGGCAAATCTTTCTTCTTTTGATTAAGATATTCCCAAGTCATGTGTCTAAACCCTTGACACTTGTAGCATTGAGGTCCTTGTCCCTCTTTCCTTTCCCCCTTCTTTTCTTTTCCTTCCTTGGGAAATTTTGGTTTACTCGTCTTGCCTTTTGACCCTAAGGACTCAACACCTCTAGTCTTGATATAATTCCTAAATTTGTTCCCAAGATAGGCTAGGTTCGCTTTTCCCAAACAAGTTGACTTGGATTCATCTCCCTCTTCTCATATTGAGCCTAAAATTATACTCCTCGGTTTCTTGGGCGGTAGAGATCATCTCAAAAATCAAAATAGACCCAAGTAGGTCTTCTATTGACACCGTCTCCAAATTGACTTCAGTTTTTAAGGCTGTCACCTTAGCATGAAACTTCTCCGGTAGAGATCTCAAGATTTTGCATTTGATCGTGGAGCCATCATACTTGGTACCCAATGTAAATGATGAATTTAGAATATCACTCAATCTAGTATAGAAATCGCTAAATGTTTCATCCTCTCGTATCCTTAAAATCTCGAATTGAAAGGTTTACCTTAGTAGACGAAACGCCTTCACTAAAGGTGTTCCTTCGTGGGAAACTTGTAAGATATCTCATACGTCTTTGGAAGTCTCACAATTGGAGATCCTCCGGAGTTTGCTAGGTGTCACGGTATTAAATATCTTGCATTCAAGCCCTTTGAGTTCCACCTTGTAGACTCTTACTCAGTTTTAGATCAAATCTTTAGGGATTTTGGTTCGGTGACCGCAACACTGCTTTTGGCGGTGGTAGTGATGATGGAAGGGCTCCAATCCTCTAACACATATAACCACACCACAATTACCAAATAAGAGGTAAATTGTTCAATTAGCCCTTTGAGCCCTTTTTAACATGAATAATCCATTAAGAGTGTATATGGATGAATGAATATGCAATCAATACCAACCAATCCACAATCTTCTTCAATTCCAACTTAAGTCACAAACACCAAAACCACTAATTAATGACTTGAAAGATAAACAATAAATCCATCAAACACATGGTGCGCGTGTGTGCAACATTGCAAGTGTATAAGCAAATTAAAGAAATAAAGAACACATGCAATTTGTTGACACAGAAACCCCTCTCGAGAAAAACCATTGGGAACTACTCTAGGGTTCATCAAAGTCTGATCCATTAACCCAAAGGCGATCTATAAGTATTCGAGTCTTATACATCAACAAATCCTCATGGCTAGATGCTCATTTCCTTCAATAGATCTCTCATTCGGAAGTCTCTCTCCAAAGTTATGGGTAGCTTCACTTGAACGCTTCCACCGCGATGGGTCATTTAGGTCTCGAGCAATCTTCAAGGCTTTACACTTTAGACTCTCAGAATGCATATTTTTCCAAGTGGGTTTTGGTTGACATCAAACAAGATTTTCTTCAATGTATGAGGTTGAATGGAAGAATCAAGATGGTTGGCCTTTTCAGACTTAGGGATTTAGTGTTTTCGAAGATCGTATCTACTAATCATACCCCCATTGCACATTGTATTAGAAAAAACATCATATTGTGTACCCCGTACTTGGTACCCTTATCGTACCAAGTACCAAATTGATCTAGGATTCAGGTAACATTGGTCCACTCCGGAAATCCCCTTTATGATTTCCAAGAAGTGACAAAGTAAAAATAGGATTGGTATAGGTCGCATTTGGGCTACCTTAGCACAACTCATTTGGACAAAGTGCCGAAATTTGTTGAGAATTCGAAATGATGGCACATCACAAGCTGCCATGTTGATTTCCAGTAATGGGGAGATCTACGAGAACTCTTACTATTTTTTCTAACCCTTTAGTTTTACTATATGAAATTCAAACTTATGTGACTCCTGAGATTTACTTCCGCCCGAGTGTAATTGACATTCTGGGCATGTACATTACGAGATATTTTTCCATACTTTCTGCATTTTGTTTGAGCTATTTATGGACCTTTTGATCGTGCTAACCTACACACATGGATCCCATCAACCCCTTTTCTCGTTACTAATGGAATAACAATCACTATTTACTAAAAACGGAACGCAATGATCTTGTTTTGTTCCTTAGTTTGTATGCTTATTGTTCATATTTTGTCCATTCCATTGGTATTCTCCTAGGTACTTTTAATTGTTATCCATTTATCGAAACCAAGGGGTCTTTCTATGGAAACCTTCGCGAACAATTGTTCTTTTTTGATGCTTATTTTTTTTGCTTCTAGCATTTGCTTCTTTCACACCTTTAGATATCTAGTACCAAATTGTTGCCTGTTTCCTTATTTATCCAACAATAGAGTTGTCTATCTCTTTTCCATTGAATACATTCTCTAATCCATCTTTCCTAAATTTTAGGGAACTTCAACGATTCCAGGTTATTGAGGACAGCATCCCAAGGAACGGATTCATACGTCTTCCGAATATCTAATTTGGCACAAAACCCATGGATGAACTACTAAAATTCTAATGATTAAAAGGAATTAGGTGATCTGATCTAGGAAAGGGTTGATACTTTATTTTGACTATGCTTTTTGTGGCTTTTTGGAGTTCATGTGGCTGCCGTACTACTCCTTGAGAGTCTTCTAATGGCACAACATTTATGTCTATACAACAGTGTGAGGAACAATGCCCAATTTTTTGTATTATGTATTGAGAAAAATGTCTCTTCTTGGTGTAGAGTAAGACTATAAATCTGATCCTCTCCAGACACTACAGGCGACTCACGCACTGGACTACCTTTTTTTATGCTTTGAGGAAAAAGGCAATATCCCTTGGATAGAATTCTAGAAAAAAAATTGCTTGTAGAATTAGATAAAAATATGGAGCAAACCTCTTTGTGGAAGAAGAAATAGGCTCCCCATTACTTCCAAACTTTCTTGGACACCACACACTTAGGGCTTGAATTCCAAAAAATGCTGCAGAATTCTCAATATGATCTGTATTCTTTTGAAAGCCTGTATAAAACTGAATTAAAAGATTATTGACTACAACTTAACATACAATTTTTAGAGGTCGAGTTTAGGCCAATATTCATGGTTTGAGATCTCCAAATTCAGTTGGTCTGTCTGCTTTGCATTGCAATTTTCTCTGTTTAGCCGATCAATAGACACTTAGCAATTACATAATCCTCTTATAATTTAAACACTCCAAAAACACAAAAAGGATGATTCCTACATGTCTTACGAGTCTTGATCTCGTGGGGGTAGTTGTTATTTTGAAATCAGATACTGGTGCATTTACTTGTCCTGGATAACATTTTACTAAAGCTATGCCAGGTAGGAGTTCACACACAAGAAAACTCCTTGACGTGATACCGTTGAAGTTGGTTTATTTTCATTTACTACTGGCCATGTTATATGCTACTTTTGGGTGCAGTGTCTCTTTTATTTACTAGATGGAATGATTAGTCATATTATCTATTGATTCGTTTAGTTTTCACCCGTCCCCACGCATCCTATTTTTTGAAAAAAGAAGAAATATTTCTACTTTCGTGATGTTTGTGCACTCCACAGTGTGATTTTACATATAGAATAACCTGCATAAGTGTTCTGACTTCTATGAAAATGGCTAACAAGTTTTTGTATCAAATTGTAGATAGATTATACACAACCCGTCCAAAAAAGCGTTCCGAAAGAATCATCATTTCCTGGTGGGGATAGCCAAATTGGGACAGTCGGATGTGTGGCTGTAGATGGTCATGGAAATTTAGCTGCCGCAACTTCTACTGGTGGGTTTGTGAACAAGATGGTAGGAAGAATTGGGGATACCCCTATCATTGGTGCAGGGACGTATGCCAACAGCTTGTGCGCTGTCTCTGCCACTGGCAAAGGTGAAGCGATAATACGCGCCACTGTTGCAAGGGATGTGGCCTCTCTTATGGAATACAAAGGGCTTTCTCTAAAGGATGCAGCGACCTATGTTATAGAAGAGTGTGCACCAAGAGGCACTGCTGGCTTGATTGCTGTGTCTGCCACAGGAGAAGTAACCATGCCATTTAATACGACAGGCATGTTTAGAGCTTGTGCTACTGAAGATGGGTATTCTGAGATTGGCATTTGGCCATCTGTGTGATTATGTTTAATGGGAGCTCAAATCTGCTTGATTGTTTTTCAGTGTGCAATTTATATTTGCATGAAAGGAACAGAACTGGGCAGAATGAGAGAAGAAATGCTTGTGGAAAGATTCAAACCAGAAATTGTAGAAAAAATATTTATGGAGTGTGATTATGGAAGGCGAATGGAGTAAATCTTTTCTGTAATTTTTTTTTTTCCGTAGATTACAGACAGCAGCATAGGAAGTTCAAATCACAGAAAAAGAGAGACTCTGAAGAGGAAGAAAGATTAAGAGCACGAACATTAAGGTCATGCTATTGTGGTTGCCTTCATCACTATTTCTCGGATGAATCCTCAATGATTTACTTAGCGTGGAGGTGCATCAGAATCCAACTGGAACACAATACGTTGGTTTATGGCCGTGATGACATCGACACGCCAAATGTGAAGCCAGACTCGCCTAACTTCTGCTCCGTAATCTGATCCATCCTTTCTGCTATCTCTCTTTGCAGACAGTTCTTCCAGTCCCCAACCACCCCTTTTCTGAAGAATGTACTGTTACCAATTCCCAAGCCTGTATCTGAACGATGTTTGCCCGTCTTATTCACCTCCAAACCGCTGAAATTCTCAATAACTACACAGATGACCAATTTTTTGAGGCACACCTTCGGTCTCTTCTTCTATGTTAGATGATTGCCCCATGAAGGCAGCCAATCTCTTCATGTAGAACTCTGTATCTCTCTGCATATCTTCATATTTCAAGAACAATACCCTCTCAGGCAATTCCAGTCTTGCTTTCCAATACCCTAACACATGATCCCAGTAAGGTCCATAAGGAGATTTACCCTCACAAAACAGGTGAAACTCTTTCTCCAAAGAAACAGTTTCTGCTGATTCCACATGTTGGGATAGCGCATTGCATGTAAAGTGCAACAGAGAAACAAATGTATCTTTTGGTTCTCTACATATATAAATAACTTTACACCCTGATGCTAGTATAGATTCTCGTAAGAAAGTATAGGGGAGGTGAGTGGACAAAAGTGGAAGTTCGGGGTCCCGACTCGCACTTTTTTCAGCAAGATCAACCTCCAAAAAGGGTACACATTCATGGGGTACGCCGGTGAGCAAAGGGGTTGAAAATTCAATGAAACGGTTTCTTGTTATCACGGCAAAAGTCAAGGCCTTGAGCCATGACTTTTGCCAGTTTTTGGAGCGCTGCATATAATAATAATATCTCTGGGCTGAGTCTTGAAGTGTTGTTGGGTTGAGATGATTCCTTTTAAGAGCATTAAAGCGTACCAAAAGCCTTGGTAGTAGCAAATATCAAAGGTCGATATCCAACTGGGTTCTTTCGGAAGTGTTGATATTAAATCTGTGTATGTCATACTGGTTTTTTGAGACTCTTCTTCTTCTTCCTCCTCACATGTTACAGGGACATTGGTCGTTTCAGTGGTGAAGGACTTCATGTTGAGATGTGTATAAACTTACTAAATAGGTAAAGTCACTTGTTTTGTTTTTATATGACCATGGTTTCTCATCTTTGGGGGAAGAAAAGGCCAATCTTGATGATTTACATGGGTAAAAAACAAGGCCTCTGTCATGTGCATTTCGCAGAGTGTAATGGCAGTACTCTAATAGTCAAGGATTCTCATGGTTAGGTCACTCTGGCACCGCCTTCTATCCTTCTCAATGAATGTACTCCATTTTATTGGACCGCTTTACTAATAAATGAGCTTTTCTTATGAAAGAAAAGAACTCCTTGAGGGCGAACTTGTTTCACGGGACCGCCTAAAGAGACTCTTGGTCTTAAAACAACTATGTAACTTAATGAAGGACTATAGCTGAAAATCCTTAGGCCCTTTTAAGCCCTCTTGGCAGACTATGACCAATTCCAAAAATTATAGATAGTTTTCATGAATAAAAAATTGTAAATCAATCCTCTGATGTTTAAAATCGTTTGTTCTACAATGAAAAAAAAGTGGGTTTTTTTTTCTTCTCTTAAGTAAAAGAAAAAAAAATGAATTTTAACCCGCTAATATGTTTGGTCTTTGTGAGACCTATCTGAATCACTACACTATTTGATTCACATGGTTCTCACCAGTTCATACAAAGTTTTTTATATATGCTGGAATCTATTTGTATTGGTAAGGGTCTTTCTTGAATTCAATTAGACGTTAACGTAAATGAGTCATACCTATGTAGACATATTCCTAATAGATTGACCCCAAAATAGCACATCCAAATTATTAGAAAGCCTATAGACACCACAATTGTGGAATTTGTATCCTGTAAATTTTTATTTGTTTGAGTATGTAAATAAATTGTGAATACGATCCAAGTTACCCAGTGGCCAAAATATACATGTGTGAGCTATAGTCAGTCCAACTCTGCATAAAGCAATACTGGAGCCAAAAAAGACCAAAAGACTTCTCTCAGATTAGGCTCTACATTATACAAAAACAATAATAATAATAATAATAATAATAATAAAACAGACCACTCATGTCAAGGTTTGTCCACTATGCTAAGCATCAGGTGGAATAATTTGCCACATATGTAAAAAGCTGGAGAGTCTAGGGGGTTTCCTTGTATTTGACAGTAATCAACTTGCTGTGGACAGTATTAATGATTTCCTTGAAAATGGATAGTACTTCCTTAAACACATTCTTAAACACTCTTCCATTTCTCTCCCTCCATAAGCTATACATTGTGGCTGCATGGCATAAACTTTAGGCTGATAGTTCTAAGAGATTTTTCCTTCCACTGCCCTACTGAAGTTTGGATTAACTGGGCCATGCCATAGTTTGGCAACTTTCACCACACTTTTGCATAATCTTCAAATAGATATCACTTGTGAATGGACATTCAAAAATGCAGAAGACACAGGATGTCACTTTTTCTCTTATAGTTAACCATAATATAAAGCTCATTCTAGGTATGGATTGAGAATACCCAATGAGTTTATACTATGAAACACTCTGTGCAGGCCTGGGCAAGCAATTCCAAAGCTGAAGAAACAGAATATGCCACATTTGCTGCAGGAAGCCACTTTATCTTATCAGTAACAAGGTGGTTAGGTGAATAAGAAGGCAATGAATTTTGAATTTTCAAGAGCTCAGTAGACTGATTAAGTGACCAATGCCATGTAGAATGATTAATGATTTCCTCCACCTTTGCATGAGCCACCTTCAAAGATGATATGGTTCATTACTATGGATGCTGGAAGTTAGTCAACAGAAAATTTTGAGTAGGAGATGGCTCGTCGGTGACCTGCAAGAGATAGAAGAAGAGAAGTAAGAGATGTCAGCTATGTAGTCATTTTGTCCTTCTTCAAACAAATAAGTTGGGTGTAATTTGAGCTTGTCAATCTGAATCCAATTTGAACCAAGTTATATAACTCAATAATTAAACACAAATTGAACATGTTTTCAATCTGCATTGACCTCAAATTTCAATTTGAAAATTGAAGTTAAGAAATAAAAAATCGAATTTCAACCTGAATTAAATATAATTTCTGAGTTATGTTACCTGCCTTCAAAATGTTAACCAAACAGTTCTTTGATAGAAAGAGTAAGATTGAAGTTGGATTAAGAAATTTATGACTTATATCAAATTCGAGTTCACCTGCATTGCAACCCAAAATGATTTTTTGTATAGACTTGGAGGAAAAATACTAAATAGACTTAAAAAACTGACTTAAAAACTTGGCTTAACTCTTTTGATATATCCTCAATAGATGGTATAACTGTATACTAATTATAATTTTTTAAGAAAAAATTATATTTTTATTTTTGATTTTATTTCAATAAATGTCATGATAGAACATGAATTTTAGTTGTAAAATTTAAAATATTTAATATTTTATCTTTAATTGGAGTATTTTTTGTCTAAGTATAACATTTTAAACTTGAGAGGTCTAAGTATTACACGTCTACAAACTTCAGGGGTTCTGGGTGTAATTTACTAATAGATATACTAACAGGCATTAACAGCAGGGGTCTAAGTGTTACGCGTGTACAAATTTTAGGGATTTGTGTGTAATATTTCAAATGTCAAGAGTTTGAGTGATTAAGTGACAAACCTCAGGGAGTTTGAGTGTAATTCTCTCATACCTTTTCCATTAAATAATTTGATTATAGATGTTATTCTTCTATTAGAATAAAGAGCTTATTGGAGTTGTCTAAAAAAGTTCATTCTCTAATTCAAATTTTTATCAAATATGCTCTCTATTTTAAAAAGGGTTAATCATAAATTGCACCCCGAAAGATCGTTCGAATCTTAATTTGCACCCTCAAAGATAAAAAATATCAATTTGCTCTCTTAAAGATACAAATTTATATCAATGTACACCTGAAGTTAACAGTCGTCAGTTTGCTGTTTAAAACTAAATGGATAAATTATACCTAAACTCCCTCATGTTTGTCACTTAATCACCTAGACCCCTCACATTTCAAATTCTAAACCTACATCCACTGAGAATCTAAATATGACTAAAAATGTTCCCCCAATTGGGAATCTAAGTAATTCTGTTTAAGTGATGTATTGCATTAGATACAAATAACATTATATAAATACCTGCATTATATTGGACATTCAAATGGTAAGCTTGATTTTGAACTTTAGAGTATAACAGACCCACAAAATAAAGGGTAGTATGAAAATTATAATTTTTTATTAGGATCGAATTATATTTTTTAACGGTTATATTAATAGATATCAACGATAATGAGTTATGTGTTACACGTACACAAAAATCAGGCGGTGTAAGAGTAAAATTTTAAATGTGAGAGGGTCCAAATGATTAAGTGACAAACTTGAGGGGGTCTAGGTGTAACTTATCCAACTAGTTTTAGACGGCAAATTGATGCCCGTTAGCTTCAGGTGCGCATTGATACAAATTTATATCTTTGAGATGCAAATTGAGATTTTTGATATTTGAGGATACAAATTGATATTTAAACGATCTTTCGGAATACAAGTTATAATTAATCCTTTTAAAAAAGATGCTCTCTAAAATATAGAGAGCCAAATTAGGCTCTTTATTTTAGCTAATTTAAATAGAGAGTCTATTCAAACTTGATTTTTGCTAGGTGGTTCCCTAAATTTGAGAGTTCAATGGGAATAAATATTTTAGAATATTGGGTATGGCGATTCCCAGCCCTTAAATTTCATTTTTCACCACATTTAATCATTTTATTTCAAAATACTAAGTTCACTTCATCTGTACCCACCTCATTAGTTACTAAACCCACTCTGTCTATATTCATTAATTAAAAATTAAATTTATTCAAATTTATTTCAACCTACTATATAGGCAATGATTAAAATTTCGTTTCGGTTTATTATTTCGGTAATATTTCAGAACCAGAATAAAAATTAATAATTATTTTTAAAATATTAGTAAAAATATATCAAATATCTTAAAACACCTCAAAATATTCAAAAGACATTGGTCAAAGTATATCAAAATATCTCAAAGCATCTCGAAATAGTATAGATCACCTCGAAATATTGAAATTTCGCTTTAATTACTATTTTATTTCGGTTTCTTTGACATATATTTAGTAGTTTAATTGAAAGAGTATAAATGGGGTGAACTTAATAAATAATGGGGTGAGTATAGATGTGGTGAATTTAGTAGTTTGAAATAAAATGATTAAATAAGGTGGAAAAAGAGGTTTAAGGGGTGAGAATAGCCCCACCATAGAGTATTTCCAATAAGCTCTTTATTCCCACTCAAAATCTTTATTTTAGCGAGCCAACAACAAAAAATAAGTTTCAATAGGCTTTCTATTTAAACTAACTAAAATAGAGTATTATTTGACTTTCTACATTTGAAAGCCGAACTCACTTTCTATTTTATTATTAATAAAGGAAAAGATGACCATACACATATTTCATTAAATACTATTGACTATCAAATAATTGTTTTACTATAATAGAGAGCCTACATGATCCGGTGTATTAGTACTGGTATGATTGCATCCAATAGAGAGCCCATTGAAATTGTCTAAAATGTTTGACTCTATATTTAAAAATTGTATCTAAGATGCTCTCTATTTAAAAAAAAAAATAATGATGATCTTTATAATAAATGGTAGTATTGTAGATACTTTTATTGGAGATGATCTTATTTTGATTTCTAAAAATTCAAATGCTTTTTGAATATATTTTTTTGTTGTTGTTGTTGAGGTAGATGTGTCCTAATCATTTAAAAACAATTGGAAGATCTTCTAACTATATATAAATTAGAGAAAAATCAATCTAGATTTCAGTAAACTCCACATTATGGGGCACTTGTTATGACTACAAATAAACCGATAAATAATTGTTATCTATCACTCCCCGGGGAAATTCCATTTACAAGAGAATCTCAAAACAAAATATTTCTTCCTATTAGGGACGGAATTAGGATTTCACAACGAAGGGGCCGAACAATAGTGTAGACAATCACTTTATTTTACAAGTTCATTCATTAACTTTTTTTTTTTTTGGGGGTTGGATTTCAGTAAATGTCATTCATTAACTTTTAACTGTGCATAGACATGTAAAAATTAATTTTCAAACAATAAATTAGAATATTGTCAATTTTAGATAAAATCAAGAAGATTAATTCAAATTTGCCCAATTATGTGAGAATTCAAAAAAATAATTATAGTTCAGTTTATGCTCAAATTTATCAAACAATTTCATAATGTAATTTAATCATAAGGAAAAAAGTAAAAAAATATGCATTTTTATCCAACAGAAGACACAAACAAGGGAGAAAATCCTACACACTACACCCTCGATCACTTGTGAGACTTGAACTCATTACTACCTCTCATTCTTGAAACTTTCATCCTTTCAACTTTTGCGATTAGATCACAATCCTTATAATATTCTCAAATGCGAGTAAGGGACGAAAACATTATATAAAATTGAATTAATACCCTTTATATGTAGGATTTTTTTGAAACTTGAGGGGCCATAGCCCCCTACCCTTGCCCTTGTTCAGCCCATGATTCCCATATCTTTCACATAATATTATTCATTCAAAACCATTTCTTGTCAAGTCATTATCATAAAGGGTTGTGTATCCTACGATAATATTTCTAAAGTAAAAAAAAATACGTTACAAAAATAAAAGTATTTTTACTTATTATTTTGCAAAAAATGATTTTTATGCACCTTCACATACGAAAGTATGTACACTCGTGTATTATGAGTTGTGACATAAAAGCAAAAACATGGATAAGAAAAAAGCAAAATAAACAAATAAATAAATAAATGCAAAACAATCACTACTTCAAAAAAATAGTTGAAAAGTAAAAAAACCAAACAATACTTTTTTTTTTTGTGCCGAATGTTTTACGTTATCTTGTTTTAATACACAATTGTTTGTGTAATACTCAATTCTAAATAATTTACATCAAAATTTTGTACTCAATTTTATGAATGGAACACATTGCTACTTTTTATTTGATTGAGAGTGCAATGTGAGACTTTAATCTTTCAGTGTGAAAATTATAAATTTGAAGATCTTTTAGGGGGGAAAGTGTCACTTTCCCTAAAAGAAATCTAAATGTTATACTATAATCTTCTTGTCCCTTTATGATTGGGATTAATTATTGGTTTTCTTGGGATAATTGACCCCCATACGATTCACCCTTTTAAGATATAGAAGTAGCTTGCATCTACATAACTGCATTCTATCATTATTGCAGCTATCGGTTGAGGACAGTTGGGAAATGATCTTGGCCTCCTAAGTTGATCAAGAAAGTACGATGCAATATATTTGTATCTATATTTATAATATTACACATAGTTCTATTTACACAAAGCATAACAAATGTCGAACTCGTTTAGATCTGAACATTTATAATCCGATTTAAATTTTAAATTTATAATCATAGTAATTCTATCTATGTATTAAAAAAAAAGTATCATTTGCACGAGACACCTTAATAAATATATGTTATACATGCAGACATGTGTGCATGAGAGAGAGAGAGAGAGAGAGAGAGAGAGAGAGAGAGAGAGATTGGCCAACCTAGTCAACCTTGTGTTCCAAATCCACAAGAGAAAATGGGAGGTGACCTAACCCTATGTTTAATAGCAATACTGGTTTCTTATCATCAAATCCATAGCTGTATGGGTAACCTACCATTATGTTCAAGTTCTATTCGGTTTACACTTATACTCTGCCTTGAATGGTAATGTAAATTGCTAAAATAATCTAAATTTTTTTATTTATCTATTCTGATTCATGTTAATCGACGACATTAGTAGTGAACTCCCCCATAGTATATTCTCTTTTCATTTTTCTTAATTATAGATCAAATACCATGAATTTTAATGGAACCCGTTATAATGAGTGAGTTTCTTCTATTCACATATTTGGTGATCTATTGTACCAAAAAAATTAAAAATAAAAAGATATCGAAAGATATCTAGAACCGAATGTTGGAAGGCAACCGAGGTACACAATATTTGGATGAGTAATTCAAATACTATAATGAATTAGATTAACAAATTAAGTCATTAAATTAAGTTTCAATAAGATTTGTCTCCATAGATATTTGTCACAAAGTGTTTGTTTTCTATTCAATTCCAGATCTTAAAATACATGATATTTTTTCATTTGACAACATAAAAGACACACCAAGGTGGTCAACATTTGTCACATATGCAACTCATAAAGAGAGCATTGAAAAAATGGAATCCAAAAGATAAAAGTGAATAATAGAGTGAGATGTGAAATAAGTCGTTCTCTTAAGACGATTCGCGCTCTTTTATAAAAAAAGAAAAAGAAAATACAACGCAGAAAGTAACAATGCGTCATCCCCATGATACAACAGCCTAGCCGATTGACTGTTACTTTACTTAGATCTGTACAATCGAATGAAACAGAAGTTTCTCAATGTCTCACTTTAACTCAAAAGTTATATATATATACTCAAATACTTTTAAAAATTTAATTAATGTGAGATTGAATTTTCATATAAAAAATACTCTTTATTTTTAAATTACTCTAACAGAGTCTTCACAGGTATAGCCACTAACCAAATCCAATCAGCAGCCACACCTTAATTGTAATCAGATTGTGGTGAGAATATGATTTTTCCAGAATTTTGAAAGAATTAGGTGGTGGGACCTTCACTTTTTGTGGTGGGCCCAGGAGGGATAAGAACGGTAACCCAGACGACAAGTTGCAACTATCAAACTTCCCACGGGTTGAATAAAGTGAGAAGACCACATTTTATTGACCCAATTTATGGGTTGACTCACGGCCTTCGGACTGGACTCTGAATTGAGTGAATGTTTTACCAAAACACCAATAAAAATTAAATTAAAAGAAAAAAAAACATTCAGTGGATGCCAAGCTGCATTTCCTCAAGTACACGTGGATGACACATGATCTGCTGTTTCACTTCCGTAATCTACAAAAATACTTTCTGCGGTAGTGTTTGATCCATTGATCCTACGAAACCAATTGATCGAAAGGGGAGATCTTGGAGCGAGACTTCCCTCTCAAGCTTTTTGCTACTTAAATTTAAAATATTGATTTGATTTATTGATTTAATTAATCACAATTAATAAATAGGTAACAGGTCGTAATAAATATTAAAATTTATAATTAAATTAATTACAATAATTAATAAAGTCTATAAATCAAATTAGCATTTTAAGTACACAGGCAAATACAGGCAAAGTTAAACAAGTCTATTCATTTAACTGGATGGGGAGAAGGTAGTCTCTATCGATAAGTTCTTATGTCCTTCCATATTATTTGTTCAAATGTCTTCATTCAACTAAAGATAAAAAAAAGTAATTATTCCATTGTGGTCAATAAAATAAATACCCAGATCAAATCCTTCGCCATTGCACTATCATACTATCATTCCCTCCCCCCCCCCCCCCCCCCTCACTTTAATTTTCAAACTTCCACACATGTACCAGGAAAAAAAGCAGTTTAGAACAAGTCAAAAACCAAACTTATATGTTGGTACTTAAGTCCACTTATTTTTTAAATCTCAAAATTACCTTTAACGGTGTTAATTTTGTCCAGTTATGGAAAGTAGGTTAGATCATTGAGGTATATATGGAAACCCTTGATTGAGTTATATATGGAAACCGTTTATTAAATATTATGATAATTAACGGAAGTTTTATATGAAAATTATATATTTTGATAGTTATATATGATAAGCTTAATGTATGAATAAATTATTGGTCTATTAAGTCAAAATCAGATTACAAAAATTCCTTAACAACAGTAATGCATAATATAGGGAGGTTGAACAATACCAACAGAGTTCAGTAATACGAATGTTAATACATAGTAAACATTCATGTTACTATATGAATGAAGTTACAATTAGGGGCGTATTACTATACTGACACTAATGTTACTATAGTAAATTTTAACATACAATTGTAAATCTTAAGACGTATATTATATAACATACACTTTAATATTCACAGTAACATCAAAGTTTTGTGCTCAGTAACACGTTTAATTTTACAAAATACAAGACAATAACATCAACTTTCGAATGATTTTAGTGAAAATACGATTCACAAATTGAAAATTTACAAAATGACGAGTAGTAACACACAATCGATAGTTGAATTACGACACTTAACACCAATTGTGAACATCAAGACATCAAAATTCTGAACTCTATTTTTGGGTACGCGTACAGTGACATGAACTTTTTCTACAGTAACACAACAAAACAATACTCGATTGTCTTGTGCAAAACAAAAATCAACAAAATCGAAATCTATAACACTTTAATTTAGTACTAATGTATAAATTCTCTTGAATCTTGGTTACAAGGTTAATACTCACTTTCCAGAATTAAATCTCTAATTGTTATTACTTTTTTACCATGTTATTATTTTTTTGTGAGCATGTTACTATTTTTTTAGTGATCATGTTACTGTCTTTGTTAAGTATATTACTATTATTATGTTTTAAATATTTAATATTTTGTCGATGGAGTTCAAAGTAAACTGGAATAGTAAATTGAAATTATATTTTATGGAATGTAATGGGTTTAAAATTTGAATATGAACAGTTTTTGGTAAATGCCGGTTTCTTATTTTTCGGATAAGGAAACATTGTGACTTAGAAGGTTGTAGCCGGATTTGAAGGCGATTTAGATGTATATGGCTGATTATTGTGTCCATAAACGTCGTTTATAACATTCCTACAGGGAAATGTTACAATAGTAAAATTGACAAAAAAAAGACTTCAAACCAAATAAGTTTCCTTGACGGACTTATATCCAGATAAGTCCATATAGGGGGACCGGTCTCCAAATTTCTCAAATTTTTATTATAATAATTTTGGCATATAATCTCTAATCCATAACATTAAAAACTTAGAAATTAAAAAAATAAAAAAAAATACTCAAAAGTCAACTCATATTTACTTCTACCCCACTCTCTCTCTCTCTCTCTGGTAAAAAAAATAAAAATAAAAATAAATAAATAAAAAGTTGAAATGAAACACTCTTTCTCCCTCTCTATGATAAAAAAACAAAAACAAAAGTTGAAATCTCTTTCTCGACAACATTAACACATCTTTCTTTTGTCTCTCTCTCACATAAAAAATTAAAAATAAATTAATTTTATTAAAAAAATAATACTAAAAATAAAAAGACATATATTTAATGTTTTCGCTTTAGACCTTAAATTGGCTTGAGCCTCCCCTAACTCCTTCCTCCCCTATATACCCACACCCACCAAAACCATTTTCCGCCACCGTGTACTCAACTCCACCAACCAAAAATGGTCCGAACAACACTAACTAGCACCACCACCACCTCCACCTCTAGGCTCCAATGGTGGCTTACCAAAACGGCTAGCCATTGGCTTATTAGAGTCCATAACCGCTCTTTGAGCTTTGTGCACTATATTGAATAACTAGTTATTGTCTGTGCCTGAAGGCACAGTGTAATAAAAAATGGTAAACAATAAACATATTTGTATTCATATCAAAAATTAAATCACAAATATAGAGAAGAGATAAAAGAATTTAAGCATCGGTTTGTAATAGGGGTGAAAGGTGGTGGGCGGCAGTGGTAGTGGTAGGAGACGGTGATGGTTGTGGTAGGAGACGGTGATGGTTGTGGTAGGTGGCAATGACCGTGGTGGTGGTGGCGGCGGCGACGGTGGTGGTGGTGGTGGAGGTGGTGGTGGTGGTGGCGGTGGCGGCGGCGACGATGGTGGCAATGGTGGCGGTGGCAATGGTGGCGGCGGTGGTCGTAGAGGTAGTGGTGGGGCGGTTTCAAACACTAATTTTTTTTTAATGTACTTAAGAAAAATTATAAGTTCTAAAAATACTTTTAAAAAGTTATCCCAAACACACCCTTAGGGGTCTCTTTTTCCTATTAAATTTGGAGTGTTAATATTAACCGTCGGATTAATTTTAAAGTAAAATTTAAAGTGATCTCAACCGCGAAAAGCAAAAGTCATTTTGTTTATCTTTTGAAATTTGAATTGTAATCTACTTTATTATATAGATGTAACATAAAAGAGCTAATAAACAGAGCTGATGAAGAATTCAGCTAGCAAAATAAGAAGCAAGAGGCATTAGTTGACACAGTTAGTTAGCAAAAGTCCAGCTGGCAGTTAGCAGTTAGTTAGAAGTTTGTTAGAATATTTATTATTTCAATGTAATTCAATGTTATTAGAATCGGACTGGACATCGAACCGGTAGAGGGACTGGGTCACTGGTTCAACCGTTGGGTTAACTGATCGAACCGGTCGCATAATTAAAAAAATATAAAAAATATAAAGATTTAACTAAAAATTTACAATCACAAAAATAAAATCAAATCAAAGTGTATTGTAGATGTCTTAACTCTTTACTGTAAGAATTGAATGTGTGTATTAACTATTTAATTTATATTCAATTATTCAATATGATCGTGTGTGTGCATGTGTATAGAGAGAGGGAGAAAGAGACAAAAAACAAACCTAGCAATGTGAGAGAGAAAAAGAAAGACCCTAGCAAGCCATCATTTTTTCTTTCATTTTCGTGGGTTTGTATCACTGTGTCTGCGTGGAGAGAGAGAGAGAGAGAGGAGAAGAAGATGAAGTGGGAGATCTAAATCTGTGGAAGTGGAAGGAGACGAAGTGGTATGTGTTCTGTGTCTCTGATCATCACTTCGTCTCAGAAACCGGACCTAGATCTGATGATATACTACAGATATGATGATACATGATATACTACAGATCTGATGTTCGATTCTTCGAGGTCTGTGTTTTGTGTCTCTGATGTTCGATTCTTCAAGGTCTAGACCTATAGTGTTCGAGTCTTCGAGATCTAGATCTGTTGTCTGCGAGATCTAATTTGTCGTGTTCAATGGAGAAAACAAAGTGGAAGGAGACAGAGAAGATGAAGGGCTATCGGCTGGTTTTAAGCTTTGAACCGGCCGATTTTAGGAATTTTTGGTTCACCGGTTTTGGCCAAAATCGGCCGATTTTTCAACGGTTCGATTCCTTATGCGGTCTAACTAAAGAACCGGATCACTTGAAGTCCCGATTCATGGTTCAACCGGTCAGACCGGCCGGTCCTGTCCGGTTCTGATAACACTGATGTAATTGAGTTTGTCACGTATGCAACTGATAAAAAGTTGTTTGAAAAAATGGAATTCGAAAGATAAAGTGAACGACAAGGTGAAACGCGAATTATGTCGCTCTTTAAAGATGATTTGTGTCCTTTTATGAAAAAAAAAACCACATAGCATAAAAAGTAACAATGCGTCATCCACAAGATACAACAACCTAACCTATTGGCTATTGCTTTTCTCAGATCTGCACAGTTGAGAATCTTTCTAAAGTCTCACTTTAACTCAAAGGCTATATAATACTAGCATATATATATATATATATATATATATATAGACTCATACTTTTAAAAATTTAGTTAATGTGAGATTGAATTCTCACATAAAAAATACTCTTTTATTTAAAATAATCTAACAGAGTGTTGACAAGTATAGCCAGTAACCAAATCCAATCATCAGCCACACCTTAATTGTGATCAGATTGTGGTGAGAATATGATTTTTCCAGAATTTTTCCAGAATTAGGTGGTGGGACCTTCACTTTTTGAGGTGGGCCCAGGAGAGATAAGAACCGTAACCCAAACGACAAGTTGCAACTATCAAACTTCCCAGGGATTGAATAAAGTGACAAGACAATGACCAAATAAAATAAAGTGAGAAGACCACATTTTGTTGACCCAATTTATGGGTTGACTCACGGCCTTCGGACTGGACTCTGAATTGAGTGAATGCTTTACCAAAACACCAATAAAAAATAAATTAAAAGAAAAAAAACATTCAGTGTATGCCAAGCTGCATTCCCTCAAGTGCAAGTGCAGCACACGTGGATGGGCCTATAGTGGTGCGTTGTGTTAATAGTTTTGTCCCCGTAGACTTGCCCTCTTTTTGGGGCGATTTAAGTTAATTTGAGGCCTAAAATAGAATGAAGATTTTTTTATTTTTAATATTATTTCTTTAAAAAAAATAATTTATTTTTAATTTTTTATGTGAGAGGGAGACAAAAAAATAATGTGTTAATATTATGAAGAAAGAGATTTCAACTTTTATTTTTATTTTTTACCATAGAAAGGGAGAGAGAGTGTTCAAACTTTTTTTTTCTGTTTTTTGTTTTTTTTTTTACCGGAGAGAGAGAAAGTGGATGAGAGTAAATATGAGTTGACTTTTGTGTATTTTTTTAATTTTTTTAATTTCTAAGTTTTAATGTTATGGATTGAATTATAAGCCCAAATTATTACAATAAAATTTTTGATTAAATTTAATTTTTTTGGGCTTTTTTGTAGGGCTTAAAATTTAATAGATTTAATTTTTTGTGGGCTAGTGATGTACTTAAAATTATGGGGCCTTCCAAAAATTTGAGGCCTAAAGCCCATGTTTTTTTTTGGAAAATTTGGAGGCCGGTCCCCCTATATGGACTCGTTTGGACTTAAGTTCGTCAAATAAACTTATTTGTTATGAAATCCATTTTTTGTCAATTTTACCATACTATCCATTCCCCTTATAAGTGAAATAAAACTAAAAATTAAAAACTCCTAAATCTTAGGAGTTTGACTAACATAAAAATATTTTATCTCTCATATCTACCTATATTCATATATAGGTTAAGAGTTTGACTAACATTAAAATTTTTCTTCTCTCTTATCTATTTATATCCATATATAGGTTAGGTACTATGAAGCACGGATACTTCGAAATGGTCAAAGTATCGGTATCGGATACGTTTTGGATACCAATACGCCTCCGATACGGTCGGATACGTATCGGATACGGTTGAGACGTATCCGAAAATTAAAAAAAAAAATTTGATTTTCGGATACGGCCGGATACGCCTCCGATACTTTTCGGATACGACGGGGTATTACTTGAATTTTTTAAAAAATATAGGGGCACAAGAGCAAATATGTTTGAGCCCTTATTTGCAAATATGTATGATTTATAAATGATAGAATTGTTAGTTATTATTGTATATCTTTGGTAGATGTGTGATTCACTTTATAAATCATAATTATTATATTAAATATAATAATAAAATTTAAAAAAATATATTTTTTATGGACGTATCCTAGCCGTATCCGTATCCTATTTTTTTAAGTTTTGCCGTATCGCCGTATCCGTATCCGTGCTTCATAGATTAGGTATATATATATATATATATATATAGTAACATTAAAAATAAAAAATAGTAACATTCAAATACAAAAACAGGTTATCATTTAGACATAAAAAATAATACATTTAAACACAAAAAAATAGTAACATTTAAACATAAAAAAAATTGAAACATTCAATATTAATATTTTTAAAAAATAACAACAGTAACATGTTCAACAAAAATATTAACATGTTCAACAAAAATAGTAATATGTTTAATAAAAACTGTAACATACTTAACAATAATTTTTTCTCTCAAATTCAAAAGCAAAAAATAGTACCATTCAAACACAAAAAATAGTAATATTCAAAAACAAAAAAAATAGTAACATTGAATATTAATATTTAGTAAAATAATAGTAGTAACATGCTCAACAAAAACAGTAACATCCTCAACATAATAGTAACATGAATAGTAACATACACAACAAAAGCAGTAACATGAACAGTAACATAATAAAAAAAATAGTAACATGAATTTGAATATATATATATACATATATTTGGCTACCACTTTCCTCACCATAGTACTGCCACCACCGCACCATCGTCACCTCCCGAGCAACGCCAACCATCACATTATTATCACCTCCACAACAACGCTCACCGCCATCACCACCACACAAAAGCCCATTCAAGTTCCACTTCGATAGCTCATTTTTACTCCACACCATCGCCACCACTATACTTGCATCATCTTCATAACAACCCAGCGTACATATATAAATATATATATATATATATATATAGAGAGAGAGAGAGAAATATATATATATCAAATTCAAATCTCTCTCTCTTTCTATATATATAATTAAAGGATAACAATTTTCAAAATAGGAAATTAATTTAACTTCCTTTCAAGGAAGGGTATGTTTGAGATAAAAAAAAAAAGTGGACTTAAGTTATTACATATAATTTTAAACATGGACTTAGCCCCTTATAAGTTTAAACATGGACTTAGCCCCTTATAAGTTTCCTTGTACGACTTATCTCCAAACAAGTACATCTAGGGGGACTCACTTCCAATTTTCACTTTTTTTTTTTTTTCATATTGTTGGGTCGGCCCTGCTCTCTTTAATGCTCTGTTTGATAGAAAGTATGAGGAATAAAAAATAGGAAAAATACACTTTCTATCCTCCAAAAAAAGAAAGTTGGAATGATACCATTTTTTTTTTTTGTGTTTGGTAGGATGAATGAAAAATAAAAGAAATAAAGTGTATAAAAAAAATTAATTTTTAATTTTTTTAATTTTATTTTTAAAAAAATTATAAATACATATTTTATCATTGTATGCATATATGAAATTAATGTATATATAATATATTTATATTAGTTATAACTCGTGCCTGAAGTCACAATTAAACATAAAATTCGAATGGCCAAAAAAATATATCCCACTATATTAAATAATAATAATTTTTATTTCATTTCATTGATTACATCATTTAAAATCTATATTTATTCATTATTTTTTTAAAAATATAGACAATTTTTTTTTCAAAATACGTAATCTGAAAAAAATTTCTCAACATATGTACACTATCGTGTATAGATAATATTATAAATAAAAATTATATTAAACTATAAATTAATCAAATATTAAAATAATTAAGCATATGATAGAAATGAGGAATGTGATGTTTTTTAGGGGAAAAATATGTAGGAGATAAAATTCAATTTGTGAGCTATCTTATTATATAGATATCAAAAGATATATCTATATAATAAAGTAGCTTACAATTCAAATCTCAAAAGATAAACAAAATGACTTTTGCTATTCGCGGTTGAGATCGCTTTAAATTTTACTTTAAAATTAATCTAACGGCTAATATTAACACCCTAAATTTAATAGAAAAATAGCTCCTAAGGGTGTGTTTGTAGTGATTTTTTAAAATTACTTCTACAAATTATTTCTCATACATAAGTACTTTAAAAAAAATAATAGTGTTTGAAACCGCCCCACCACTACCTCTACCACCACCACCTCCACCACCACCACCACCACCACTGCCGGCGCCATTGCAGTCGTCGCCGCCACCACCACCACCCCCACAACCACCACCGTCGCCGCCGCCACCACCACCATCACCGCCACCACGATTATTGCCACCCACCACAACCATCACTGTCTCTTATCACCACCACTGCCGTTGCCATCACCGCCACCGCGGTCGTTGCCACCCACCACAACCATCAACGTCTCCTACCACCACTACTGCCGCCCACCACCTCTCACCCCCACTATAAACCGATGCTTAAATTCATTTATCTCTTCTCTATGTTTGTGATTTAATTTTGGATATGAATATAAATATATTTATTGTTTACCATTTTTTATTATATTGTGCCTTCAGGCACAGGCAATAACTAGTAAACAAATAAGATACATTTCAACACAAATAATTACTTTTCCATCCACTTTCTTTCCAATTTTGGAGGGATTGATTTTGGTGAGTTAGAATGAAAGTTCATCTATCCACTTTTCCATCTTTCCTATTTTCTTTTTTTTACCAAACATGATATTTTATCTATCCATTTAATTTTCTATCCTTCTAACTTTCTGTCCTTTTATTTTTTTATTGTATGAAACGGAACATAAGGATTTTATTATACTGATAGGGATCAATGGTTGCATATATTAAATAATTATATCCTTCTATGTAAAGTCGCTTTTGGATTAAGAATGGAATCAAAAGCGGACATGTACCCTTGACAATAAATCTGCATAGACTTCAGTTTGTTTTATATTTCTAGGTAGTTTTTTTTTTTTTTGGGTCAGTATTTCTAGGTAGTTTACAATTACTTTATAACAGGAATTCGATGTGTAAATCGAATCAAAACTTCCGAGTTTTAGGCTCAAGCTTGAGTCGACTTTGACCAATTCAAGTTCGACCACCCAAGCTTGATTGTTTAGCTTGGATTATTACTTAAGCTTAAGACAACTTTGTACAAGCTACAATTGGAGGTTAGGTTCGTGCATGAGGGAAAAATGAAGGGTAAATCACAATACTCTTAAATGATACTCGATCTTCCAGATCAACAAAAAAAAAAAAAAGACTCGAACTCATAAGTTTTAAATAAGAAATTGGTTTTATTGTTGTACTAGTTATTTTTCGTACCTGAAAGCACATAGTAATAAACAAATTGATCAACAATAAATATATTTGTATTCACACCCAAAGTCAAATTACAAACAGAGAGAAGAAAAAAAGAAATTTAAGCACCGATGAAAGTGGTGAGCGGTGGTAGTGGTGGTGGTAGTGAAAAACAGTGATGATTGTGGTGGGTAGAGATGACCGTGGTGGTGGTGACAACCGTGGGTCGCAATGGTGATGGTGGATTTTGGGTGACGATGGTGGTAGTGGCAGTCATGGGTAACAGTGGGTGTGGGTGGTGGTGGGTGACGGTGATGGTGGTTTGGTAGTGGTGGTGATGAGACGACGACAACGGTGGTAACTGTGGTGGATTGTGGTGGTAGGCAATGACAATGGTGGTGATGGGCGACAACGAGTGTTTTTGGGTGACAGTGTGATGGGCGGTGACAAGTGACGATGGTGGTGGTGGTGGGTGACAATGGGTGGCGACAGTGGTGAGCGATGACGGGTAGTGGTGATAGAGGTGGTGGGCGTGGGTGACAGTACGATGGTGGGCGACGACTGGTGGTGGTGGGCAACAATGGTGGTGATGGGTGCTGACGATGGGTGACGGTGATAGTGGTAATGATAATAAATATAAGAATGAGATGACGATGGTAGTCGGTGGACGATGGTGGTAGCAATCGGTTGTGGGTGGGAGTGGTGATGGGGTAGTGGCGATTGGTGGGGTTGGTGGCGGCCGCGGCAGTGGTGGTGGTGGAGTGGTGTGGGGGTAGTGCTGGGGCGTTGGGGGGGGGGGTGATGGTGGTGGTAGGGGTGATGGTAGAACAATTGCGATGGTGGGGTGGTTGGGATAGTGTTGGTGGTGCCGACGACGATGGTGGTGGGTTGGCGACGGTGGTAGTGGTGGTGGGGCGGTGGGGTGGTGGTGGTAGGGTGGCGACAATAATGGTGGCAGTGGTGGGGGTAGTGGTAGTGGTGATGAGGGTGGTGAGGTAATGGGTGTGGTTGTGGTGGTTGTGTTAGAGGTGGCAGCAGTGGTATTGTTGATGGTGGTGGGGGTGGTGGGGGTAGTAGTGGTAGTAGGGCGGTTCTAAACATTATTATTTTTTTTTTAAAGTCCTTAAGAAAAGTTATAAATTTTAGAAATACTTTTAAAAAGTCACTTCAAACACACTTTTAATGGCTTATTTTTCCTATTAAATTTGGAGTGTTAATATTAATCGTCAGATTAATTTTAAAGTAAAATTTAAAGAGATTTTAATCTTGAAAAATAAGTTATTTTATTTATCTTTTGAGATTTGAATTTTATTATATAGATTATAAATCAACTGAATATAGCCTACCGAGTAGGCGATACTTTGTTTGTGCTATGCTAAAAAAAGAACCACTTTAGAATTTGATTGGATTCAAGTCCTCTTTTAATATTAATACTATTTGGACTTAAATACTGATTTAATTTGATGACTTGATTAATCATAATTATTAAATAGTTAGGGAGTCCTAATAAATATTGAAATTTATAGTTAAATCAATGATAATGATTAATAAAGTGAGTAAATCAAATCAACATTTTAAGTACATAGTCAAATACAAGCCGAACTTAAACAAGTCTATTCATTTAATAGGACGGGGAGAAGGTAGTGATTATCGGTAAGTTCTTATGTTCTTCATAACATTGAAATTCAACAAGATTTGAATTTGTAGTATCTATATTTATATCTATCTATACTACTAATAAAAATACCTTAATATAAAAAACTTTTGATTCACTATTTTGTCCTTATAAAAAAAATATTCTTTTGTATTTAAATATTTAAATTACTATTATATCCCTTTCTACTAATAAAAGTACATTAAATGAAATTTTTTTGATTAACTATTTTGCCCTTATAAAAAATTATAAAGACTAACATGTCCTCTTGTATTTAAATATTTAAATTACCATTATATCCATTTGTATTTAAATAAAAAACTAATATCTAATATATCAAGCAGATTATTCTATCTTTGTAAAACTTTTGAATGATCATGTTATGTTTTAACATGATATATAAAAATAATATTATTTTTTTTCTTCCTAACAACCTAATATTATGGTGTTTAGTAAGAATGTCTCAGATGTTCGGGCTGATGAAGTGATGGCTATCCTAGGGGTTTCACAGGTTCAACAACATGAGAAATACGTAGGTTTGCCATCGGTGGTAGGCAAATCCAAAAAAGAAGTCTTCGCGTGCATAAGAGAATGGGTTTGGACAAAATTGCGAGGATGGAAGGAGTAGCTATTATCTAGGGCTGGGAAGGAGGTTCATACCAAAACAATGGCTCAATCTATTCCAACTTATGCTATGGGTTGCTTCAAACTCCCAACTAATCTGTGCAAGGAACTAGAGTCACTAGCATTTGATTTTTAGTGGGGATAGAAGGATGGGGAAAGAAAAATACACCGAGTGAAATGGGCACATATGTGTAAAGGCAAGAATAAGGGTGGTATGGGATTCCGAGATTTGAAGACCTTTAATATGGCAATGTTGGCAAAGCCAGCGTGGAGAATACATCATGTGACCCACATACTTCTCGAGATATTTCCCAACAACTACCTTTTTGTCGACAAAGTTGGGCTACAGATCCTCATATACGTGGCAGAGCATTCTTGATGCGAGGAAAGTGATCGAAGTTAGTTCTAGATGGAGGGTGGGTAATGGTACCAGAATTAAAGTTTGGCATGATCGATGGATTCCCACTCCAGCCACATTCTAAGTGGTTAGCCCAAGGGATTTTTTGGATTATGAAGCTACTGTGAGCGAACTTATCGATTCTAATACGCACTTGTGAAATGAGCAATTGATTGACGTCGTTTTTATGGAGCACAAAGCTGAAGTCATTAAGTGTATTCCATTAGGAGCCACTCTTATGGAGGACAAACTGATTTGGCATTACAACTCAGAAAGATGGATTTTCTGTTAGAAGTGTATATCATCTTGCTTATGATCGCAAATTGTATGCTTCTAATGCTCAAGAAACCGGAACATCATCAAGGCCAATAAATAATGTCGTTAGATGGAGAATGTCGTTAGATGTCCTCCCTACAAATGACAATCTCATGCAAAGAAGGATACGAATGGACAACTTGTGTTGTGTCTGTGGCACTGAAGTGGAGACTCTCCTGCATATCTTGAAGGAATGTTCTTGGGCTCAAAAGCCTTGGGATGGAAGCGCCATACAACATTATGTACGAGCTCCAACAAGTTCTATTGACTGCTAGCTTTGGGAGCTGTCCAAAAAATTGAGTTCCCATCAACTATCCATGTTTTTGGTTCAGTGTTGGTTAGTATATGGACTCACAGAAATGGCGTCCTCTTTATGAATGTTGTCATCGATTGCTCATTCCATTTGTTAACAAGCCCGATATTTCTAAATCAAAACTTGTCTATGTTATTCCTTTTGAATAGAGTTTTCTCATAGAAATTGTGACATTTCTTTAAACCTATTTGTGAAATGAAGGAAATTTTGAATTAAAGAACTTCTTTATTAAACCACAGTTTTATGAAATTCGGGCTGTAACAGTTTTGTTTTTTTGTAGGTGATCATACCTGGATGAGGAAGTGAGAGAAGGTGTGCTAAAAATCTGATGCTAGAGTTTTTTCTTCCTTTTTGGGCTTAGTTACGGAATCTGTGGGATAACTGATTCCATACATTTTAATTAAGACGTGGAACTAACTCGCATTAGCATTTTTTTTTGGGTCAGGCATTTGCATTAATTCTACCATTATCGTAGATATTGGTTGCGAGTAGTTGGAAAATAATCGTGGCCTCCTAAGTTGGTCAACGAAGTAGAATATAATATACAAAAATATATTGTAAGAGGTGTGTGTGTGGAGAGAGAGAGAGAAATTTTGGGCATATCCACAAGAGAAAATGGGAGATGACCTAACACCATGTCTAATTACAATAGTGGTTTCTTATCGGCAAATCCCTGACTATATGGGTAACCTACCATTATGTTCAACTTCTATTCGGTTTACACTCACTCTGCTTGATCTCCATAATCATTCGAAATCTGTTTGGTTTCTTTCTCATTTTTTCTTTCCCTTCTGCTTACCAAAATTCACAAAGGAAAAAAATTTAAGTGAAGGATAGGGTTAATATCTTCAACTTCAAGATAGTCATGTAACTCGTGTTAGTAAATTGTTTTCAAAAACTTTCACCACCCTAATACAAATTGCTAAAATAATTGTCAAAAATAGTATTTACCCATTTTGATTCATACGCTATGTTGTAATTTTTCTGATCAATGAAATATATTTACCAATCAAGAAAAAAAAAAAAAAGATGTTGGAGAGTAAGTTTCCCTACAACAAATATATATATGTATATTTATATAATTATAATTATGTGGTCATTCCCTAGTAATGAGAATGTTCATGACTAGAGCCACCAACCCATCCAATCACCAACCCATCCGTTAAGTGGCTCCATGGTATTTGACATCATCATTGTGGTGAGAATACCAATTTGTGCACGATTTTCAGTTGAGAATTAGGTGGTGGGACCAGGAGAGATATTAACCCCAAACTACAAGATATCTCCCACCATTGAATGATGTGAGAACACCTCATTTTATTCACCCTCTTATGGGTTGACTCAACTGCCTTTGGACTTGCCTCTGAATTCAGTAGACGGTGTACCCAAATAAATAAATTTTTATTTTTATTTTTAAAATAACATTCAGTGGAGGCCAAAGTGCATTCTTCAAGTGGAAGGCCCATGATCAGCTGTTTCACTTCCGTAACCTCCTTGAACTACTTTCTCGAATAGCATATCAACACTCGGTGTAGTAACTTTTTTTTATGTATAGACAGACTCAAGTCGATTCGTTTTAACTATATTTTTCATCAATTTTTTATGATAATAGAATAAACTCGAATCTATGTAGGAAGTCCACTCGGGGTTTTCCTGGTTGGGTCTTTGGTGATGCGTTGCTTTTCAATTTCATCCTCATAAATGACAATTTTTCAGTTTTGAAGAGAAAATTTGAACTGCAATTGAGTCTGGTAAATCTTGGACCGACTTAGTGCATCAAAATCTTGTGCGGATGGTTTAGGGTTGTATTTTTTTTTAGTGATTCCCTTCATACCTAATATCGCATCCTAATATTTGTTCTTGATCTTAAATTAATAGCATTAAAAGATGATTGTGCATCAACCTTGATGGGCCAAGCCCAAGGGCTCAACTCATGTTACAAGTTCAAGGGCTCGACTCTAAGAGATCTAGCAAATCCAATCCAATATGGTCAACTCGGTCAAGCTCATCAAGCTCAAAGAGCTAAATTAGCAGGGAGCACACAAGGTCATCCAAGGACCCCTGGCGCCCAAACTGGGCGCCCACACCATCCCAGGCGCCCAGGCCTGGCGCCCAGACACTCTTAGGTGCCCAGGTCTCCGCTTCAAGCGGCCTGCTCTCCTCCTCAGGCGCCCAGGTCTTCTCATCAGGCGCCCAGCCCTCCTCCTCACCACCCTAGAGTAAGGGTCATCCCAGGAGCCTCACCTTCACCATCTTGGAAACAGTCAACCTTCACCTCATCATTTGACCGAGTCTCATGAAGAACACCGCAACTGTCTCGCCCGTTGAGAAGAAGTCGCCAGCTCCACCACAATAGCTATTTAGTTACTATTAAGTCGCCCAGTCTGTTAGGGAACGACTATAAATTGTAAGCCCCACCAACACTTGGGGGGCATGACACTCAAGGGAGCACATATCTCCTCTCCCTCTCCAAGCCTGTAACTCTCTGCTCCTTGCATACTTGAGTTAATAAAAGACCCGGCGACCCTAGCCATTCAGAAGTGGACGTAGGTCACATTGACCGAACCACTATAATTCTTGTCTTCTCTCTACTTTAATTACTGCATTTACTACTCACACTTGACAGGTGGTGTGCAAACCCAATTTGTGCATCATCAGTTTGGCGCCGTCTGTGGGAACCGACAAATTTCTCACTTCTAATCACTCCCTCTGTTGAACCTATGGCGATCACCACCAGATCGATGAATCAACTTGAGGATAACCAACCAAGAGAAGAGGATGTTGCTCCTCCCCCAACCAATCCTATCCCAAGTACGCAGCAGATGCTGGAGACCATGCAGGAGCTTGTGGCCCAGAACCAGCAGATCCTTCAACTAATGCTCGTTGTGCAAGGAGGAGCACAACCTGGACCTCAAGTGAGAAGAGCTCCACGCCTTGGGCGTCAAGGAGCTCCCCACATGGGTGCTCCCTATCTGGGCGCCACCTTTGAAGCCCCTTTGGGCGCCCCACACAGGGGAGCTCCCCATGAGGGACCTCCAGCTCCTACACCACATGGTGAAGACCCTCATCTCCAAGAGGATGAGGGTGAAAACCAAAGCATGGAGCATGAGAGTCATTTCCATGATCATTCCAGAGGAGCTCCCAACCATTGGAATGAGAAAATTAAGGAGGTACAAAATCAATTGGGTGACATCTTCAACGCCATGAAGGCGTAGGGACCCGAGACAGTGGACTACCTCGTAAGGCAAACAGACACACCTTTTAAGCCAGACGTGGCGAACTACCCCCTTCCTCAAAAGTTTAAAATGACATCCGTGGAGACATTTGACGGAACGAAGGATCCACTAGACCACCTTGAAACTTACAAAACTCTAATGCAGCTGCACAACGTCCCCGACGAAATCATGTGCAGAGCATTCCCAACTACCTTGAAGGGATCAGCGTGACAATGGTTCGCCAAACTCACCCCGGCTTCCATAGGCTCTTTCGCTGAACTGAGCAGATCCTTTGTGACACAGTTCATTGGTGGACGCCGCCAGCAGAAGCCTGTCACCCATCTGCTCAGCATAAAACAAGATCGAGATGAGAGTCTAAGGAGTTACCTCACTCGTTTTAACGAGGAGGTCCTCCAAATTGAGGAGCCCAATGACAAAGTCACCATGACCGCCTTCCTGGGAGGCCTCTGCTCATCGAGTTTCATTTTCTCTGTGATGAAACGCCCACCAAAGAGCATGCCAGAACTATTGGCAAAAGCTCAAAAATATATGAATGTTGAGGAAATCAACAGGTCTAGGCGAGGTGAATCATCTCGCGGATCGCCAAAAGCTTGATCTGCCTCTGCACTGTTCTCAAACAGGCAGCCTATCTCCAACTTAGCGGCTCTCTCGCGGGTCGCCAAAAAAGCTCGGCCTCTGCACTGTTCTCAACACAGGCAATCTATCTCCAGCTTAGCGGCTCTCTCGCGGGTCGCAAAAAAAGCTTGGCATCTGCACTATTCTCAAACAGTCAGTCTATCTCCAGCTTAGCGGCTCTCTTGCGGGTCGCCAAAAAAGCTTGGCATATCCCTGCTCTGCTCTTAAGAAGACAGCCTCTCTATGCATTGCTCTAAAGCAGGCAGCTTATCTCCAGCTTAGCGGCTCTCTCGCGGGTCGCCAAAAAAAGCCTGGCATATCTCTGCTATGCTCTCAAGCAGGCAGCCTACCTTTGCACTGCTCTCAAGTAGGCAGCCCATCTACCTTTGCACTGCTCTCAAGCAGGCAGCCTATACCTCCAGCTTAAAGACTCTCTCATGGGTCGCCAAAAACTCGGTCTCAAAAGGTGTATCTCTCTCACGAGTAGTCCTCAAACTCTGCATTTGCTGTCGCGCAAGCAGTCTGCCTCTCTCTCCAGGTAATCATGTTAAATATTTTAATGTTTGGAATAACATTATTTTTGCCATCTCTAGGCAGGATCTTGAAACTTAGGTCGTCTGCAACCCGAGGGACAACATTAGATCAGCGTACCCAGCTGCCTAGCCGCCCTAGTCAGCTGCCCTGGTCACCCAGATCATCCTTTGCACGCCCCTCTACGCAGGCTTCCTCGCCAAAATGCCACATACTTCAGTGGAGTTCGCCCAAGGGAGCTCGCCAAGTCCCAGGCTCGCCCAAGCTCCCCAAAAGGCCTCATGCTCGCCAAAGCTCCCATGGTAGCCCCAGGCTGGCGCCCAGACCCCCTCTGGAGCTCAGGCTGGCGCCCAGACCCCCTCTGTAGCCCAGGCTGGCGCCCAGACCCCCTCTGGAGCCCAGGCAACACCCTCAGGCGCCCAGACCCCCTCTGGAGCTCAGGCTGGCGCCCAGACCCCCCAGGCTCGCCCAAGGCACCCAGGCTTGCGCAAGGTGCTCCAAATGGGGCTTATAATATATCAAATCGAAGCTTTCGACGATTCCTACAGAACCCTCTGCCTTTGGCAGTGACTGATGCTATAAAAAGTCCAAAAAAGGCTCAGAAACAACTGTTTTGGCCTCCCAAAGTTCTTCCAGTTATGCCGGTCAGTCGAAAATTCAAATTCAACCGAATGCCCTCCTCTCCAAGTTCCATTGGACACAGGGCATTGGGGAGAAAATGATGGACCAAGCCCAAGGGCCCAACTCATGTTACAAGCCCAAGGGCCCGACTCCAAGAGATCCAGCAAATCCAGTCCAATATGGTCAACCTGGTCAAGCTCATCAAGCTCAAGGAGCTAAATTAGCAGGGAGCACACAAGGTCATCCAAGGACCCCTGGCGCCCATGTCTCCTCTTTAGGCTGTCTGCCCTCCTCCTCAGGCGCCCAGGTCTCCTCATCAGGCGCCCAGCCCTCCTCCTCGCCACCCTAGAGTAAGGGTCATCCCAGGAGCCTTACCTTCACCACCTTGAAAACAGTCAACATTCACCTCATCATTTGACCGAGTCTCATGGAGAGCACCGCAACTGTCTCGCCCGTTGAGAAGAAGTTGCCAGCTCCACCACAATAGTTATTTAGTTACTATTAAGTCGCCCTAGTCTGTTAGGGAACGACTATAAATTGTAAGCCCCACCAACACTTGGGGGGCATGACACTCAAGGGAGCATATATCTCCTCTCCCTCTCCAAGCCTGTAACTCTCTGCTCCTTGCACACTTGAGTTAATAAAAGACCCGACGACCCTAGCCATTCAGAAATGGACGTAGGTCACATTGACCGAACCACTATAATTCTTGTCTTCTCTCTACTTTAATTATTGCATTTGACAAGCCCAAATTTGACTGGGCCAAGCCCGATAAAATAAATCGAGAAAGACCCAGATATTAGAAGCCCAAGTCACTAAGACCCATTCAGTCGGGTCAACCCATCCTAAAAGAGTCCATAAGGAAGCCAAATGACCAATGGGGACCAAGGGGCGCCAACAAGAGGTCATCACTTGGGCGCCGCCACTAGGGGTCATCACTTGGGCGCCGCCCACTACGGACTCATCACTTGAACCTCATCACTTGGAGTCATCACTTGGAGTCATCACCTGGACCTCATCACTTGGACCTGGTCACTTGGGCACCTACTTCTTACCACTCCTCTTCGACTCCATCACTCCAACTCAAGTCCAACCCAGCTCAAGAGGACAACTCAAGTCCAACCCAGCTCAGAGTCCTCCTCCGATGGAATAGGGACACGAGGGAGAGAATATCGGGAGACGCACCGGAGATCTGTTTCTACCTTAACTGTGCTTACCAAAGAGATCTACTCCTACCATGATTGTACTTACCAAAATAGTGGAAGACCTCAACTCACCGCCTCACCGCCTTACTAAGCCTATATAATGTAAGCCCTCTCTACATAGAGGGCATGTCCAAAGACCTGGAGACCTCTACCATTGGAGATCCCTACACACAATACACCTCCCTACACACCTTGCTCTCTCTCTCCCAAAGACATTGTAACACCCCGGAGTAAACTCTCCCGGTAACTTTTACTCATCAATAAAGATCTCCGGCCACCGCTGCCGTTCCCGAGAGTGGAGTAGGTCACCCGGACCGAACCACTATATATCTTTGTGTTTGCCTCTATATTTACTGTTTTGCCATTGATATGTCATTGATTGCTTATTTACTGCTCATTAATTACACCTGTTCATATACTTGACTGTTGATCTTGCCAAAGACAATTTTGTGCATCATCAGCATTTACTACTCACACTTGACAGGTAGTGTGCAAACCCAATTTGTGCATCATCAAACCTTATTGAAGTGGCAAGAAAACAATAGTGTTGCTAGACTTTTTGGATAACTTTTGTTCACATTATCAAGTTATACATAGTTAGTGATTAGGATTTAAAGTATTTGGTCCACGGAGATGAGAACAATAATAAAATTTTGTGTTTGTGTTGTTAGATTAATTACTTCAACTGCAATTCTATTAAAAAATAATTTACCTTATGTGTTCTATAAATTATTAATATGAGGCTCATTGATCATGAAATTATACTCTTCTATGCAAAGTCTGTTTTTTCATTAAGTTAACAATAGAATCGAAAGCAATTATGACCCCCTTGAAAATAAATCTCCACACTTCATGTTTTATTTTAAATTTTTGGGTTTTTCACAATTACTTGAGGAGTTAGATGTGTAAATCGAATAGGCTTCTCTTGCCTTTTATAAATGAGTGGTGTGTACTAATCAACTTGTTTACCGTAACTACAAAGAAATAATGGTTCTATCTATTTATCCGTAAGGATTGAAGCGCCTTTCGAATGGTATAAGTTACGATTTTTACATTTGAAAAGAGAGATTTGACTTAAGTTGATTATCTGGAATTCAAGTTGGAATTCTAAGCTTAGATTCTTGTTCAATCTTTAACATAATTTTTAGATCCTGTGGTTGTTAAATGAGACTCGAACCAATAACCTTATAATTAGAAATTGATGTTATTTTTTATTAAGTATGATATTATAAATAAATCAAATTGAACCACCTGAACAAGTGATATATTATCTGGGCTCGAATGAGAATTTTAATGAGTTTAGAAATTTGATTATATTAAATTCCTTTCCTAAAATGAGCGAACTAGTATGAATCAAAATCAAGTTAAATCCGAGACGAGTTTAAATAGTTGAATTTGTTTAATAGTCGAAGGAGGAGGAGGTGATAATTAGATTCGTGTTCTTATTTCTTTTATAAAATTGAACTTCAAAATGTTCTCAATCTGTATTATTTGACACAAATATTTACCTTAAACTAAAGATCAAATAGCAATTAATCACTTTCCCTTAGTAATTTAGTATAATAGGTAACCAAATATAACCCTTCGCCAATAGACTTTCTCATTATCGCCCCTCCTCTCACGTCAATTTTCAAACCTCCACACGATTACTAGGAAAAAAAAAAAGCTGTTTAGAACAAGTCAAAAAACATAATAATAATAAAAAAACACAATAGTAAGTAACAAACTTTGAAAATACAAAGCTACCGGCTATCTCGGTCACCCTCACTCCTCCTTCCCCTATATATAACCCACCTTCCTTGTTTCCTCCCACCATTTCTCTCCTCTAGGTACTCAACCCCACCATCCAAAAATGGCCCAAACACCACCCACCACCACCACCACCACCACCACCACTACCAACGCCGCCGTAGGAAGCGGCTCACCGAAACGGCTAGCCATCATCTTATTAGAGTCCGTAACTACTCTATGGGCTGTGTGCACCAAGCAAGCCACTCGAGCCAGAAAAAAACTCATTGCCACTAATTCAAAAATATCGACGAGGTCGACGTTGACTATGCCGAAGCAACTCTTGGCGACGATAAGCAACAAGGCGATAAACTTCCGGCACAAGAAGAGATTCAACGAGGAATGCGACCCCGACGAAGGGTTCGGAGACGGAGGGTTGTGGCAGAGGAATATCTTGATGGGCGATAAATGTCAGCCGTTGGATTTCTCCGGCGTGATTTACTACGATAGCGACGGAAAGAGACTGAACGACCTTCCGATGAGGTCTCCGCGTGCGAGTCCGTTGCCGAGCTATATGTACTCGCCGGCGAAGAGAGAGTACAATTGAAGGTGGAAGAGCATCCTCTGAATTTCAAATTTGATCAATTTTAATCTTAACAGTAAAGTTTCAGGATTGGATGAATAGGTTTTATTGGGTTTTACAGGCAGAAAATGGTTCCTAATTGTGAATGATTCAGCTTGAATGAAATTCATGAATTGGGAGGATCCGAATAAGTGATGTTATACGGGGGTGTGAATTTTCTTTTCTTGTTTGCTTTTTGTTTTGTTTCGTGTAAGTGATCATACCTGGATGAGGTAGTGATTTTGTAACAAAATGAGTTCAGCCCTCTACATGTGTAAAGGTTTTGTGATTAAGAAAATTCCTGGTATGTTTATAGTGAGATTTTGTATGCATATCCTATCCTCTTTTCTTGATCACTTTCTTCTTTGTCATCGTCTTTCTAGACCCATCCTATGTGTTGTTTCCTCTATTTTGGAAGTGATGGGTTCAATTTTTTGATCAATCTTATCAGTGAAGCTCACTATTAATCTGAAGACCACACAATACAATAGATTTTCAAATTAGATTCCCAAGTTAGTTACAGTAGGATTTGATATGTTTTTTTTTTTGTTTATAAAAGTATTGGCTCAATTGAACTACTAGTGCCAAAGTATGTGTTCAAAGTCATTTTTAGTGGCTCCTGTTTCAATTGTGTAATTTTGGTCCTTCAAATATTACCTAAGGGACATAATGGCAAAATTAGACTACGAAGGACCAAAATAAAATTGAATGCAAATTTTAAGGACTAATAGTGTAATTAACCTAATATTGTTCATAGGCAACGAGGGTTGGGTGTGTATTACAATTAGAGCAATGTTATTATAACCTAATTTATTGACCTAATTTATTGATCTAATTCACTATGAATTTTGGATTGACTGTGAGACCCATAAAATATTGAAACTTAGTGTTGATCCAATGGTTCTACTGAAGCCATATCATTATGTCAGCAAATTAGATCAGATATTTAGGTTCAAATAGTATTACCCTTACAATTATTTTACAAAAGAGAAGGCTTGAGAAGTCATTCATCTCCATTTTTTTTTTTTTTTGGGTTTTATAATTTATTTTATTAACTACAAAAGATATGAAAAAAATAAAGAAGTGTCATAAATAGCATACATGGTACATGGGCGATGCTAGTTAATAAGTACTACAATTTACAATACAATCAATCTATACCAAAGACTAGAGGAGCAAACACCTAAGCAGAGGCAATACTATAACCTATGAAACACGGATACTTCGTTGAGGTTGACGTATCCGTATCGGATACTTTACAGATACGATACTCGTCGGATACTCGTCGGATACGTATCGGATACACCTTCTACGTATCCGATAATAATTAAATATTAGGATACTTCACAGATACTTTTGTAGTCGACCAACATATATAATTTTTTAGTTGAACTTTTAACATCTCTTTTCGAATTTACATACCATACAATACATTAACAAAAAATTCATATTACTTCAAAAGTACATGAGTGTTTTTTAAGTATTATCTAAAATTACATGTCAAAAGAGTATAAAATAAAGTTATTACATTATAATTTTAGCAAAATTACTTCTAAATACTAGGTAAATATTAGCTTTGATTCCTTTAATTTGTCACTTCACTTTGTGAATATACCACAGCGATACGATATATATTTTCTTGAAACTAAAAAAAATTACTAATTTTTCTTATTATATGTTAAAGAACTACCAAAATATATAAGTATTAAGTTGGTTGAAAATAATAAAAATAATAAAAATATTTTATTATAGCCGTATCTTGGCCGTACCCGTATCCTATTTTTTTAGACTTTGTCGTATCGCCGTATCCGTATCGTATCGTATCGTATCCGTATCCCGTATCCGTATCCGTGCTTCATAGACTATAACTAATCTATACTCCTATAAAATATCAACAAAAGTGAAAATTTTTTGTTTGACTATATTAACCCTAATAATATAGTTAATGTCCATACTACCCTTTTAGAGTTAGAATAGAACATTAATGCTATATTATTTGTGATTGTAACCCTTGAACTACTATTTTTTATTTTTATCTATATCAATATTACTTTTAAACGTCAATTAATATCTTCAAAAACTTTTGAATTCTTTTTTCATAATTAAAAATTTAAGTAAAGGTAATGCAATCTATATCTATATCTATATTTATATCTACACACTACTTTTAAAAGCACCTTGCAAAGAATTTTTTTTATTTTTCTCTTTTATCCTCAAACAATTATATAAAGACAATCATATCTTATTTTCTAATTTAACTCTTAGATCATTCCTATTGTAGGAATAAATATTAAATTATAAGTGTAATGAATAAATCTATATCTAGATTAAAACTTTTGATTGACTATTAACAACATTCTTGTTACATATATATCTATCTATTTTCCAATTTAGTCTATTTTATTCATGTTGGGATTTTTTTTTACCTATTTTATAAAAGTTATTGGATTCATTAATACATTAATAAAGTCATCTTTCGCCTTTCGGTTTTCTCCTTCCAGATGATGCAAAAGAGTTTTTAAGTATTTCATGAAAGTTGCATTAATTCACCATCATTTTTGGCTTTTGGTTATCTGCTTAAAAAACTCCCCATGTATACCTCTCTCTCTCTCTTTCTCTCTCTTGTAACCGTAGGAGTCTCAACTTTTTCGTCTACTGTGTCATATTAATATTTTGTTGATCCTATTGGTTATGAGGTAGGATATTTTTAGATGTACTCTTTCCATTGTTAGGAATTGACCATGACTTCACTTTTGCTTCAGCAAGTTTTTAATATGAAGTTTGGATGCTACAGGTGACAATTAGGCCTGTCAAAATTCAACACGACACGATTAACCGACACGATTAACCGCTGATTAAACGGGTTTGGGTGAGACCTTAACGGGTTCACGTGTTAAACGGGTCAACCCGTTTAACACGTTTAATAAACGAGCCGTGTTCGAGTGAGACATGTCAACCCATTTATAACCCGTTTAACCCGTTTAAATAAATTTAATATAATAATAAATTATAAATTCATAATTATTTTAAAAAAAATAATCAGAATTTATTAAAATTAACTATCCAAATATTCAGTCTCTTAATTAAAAGATTTTTATTAGTGAACACTTGGAAAAACAAATAAAAAAATTAAATGATGAAGAAAAGAATGGACTTCACTTTTTATAGGCAAGGAGGAGGTCTCCTTCCTTGCAAATCTACCGATGTGGGATTCAAAACTTGTGAGTTGTGAGAGAAGTGTGAACACAGTGAAGGCATCCTTGAAAGCTTTTGGTTGGAATGGTTGGAATCCCACATCGACTAATTTAAGTGAATGAGAACTCTCTCATGCCTATAAAAGGCTGCACCCATTTGTTTAGTCCTTCACCTTTGCCTTCCACTTACAAAAGCAAGTGGCACCCAACTGAAACTTTTTTAATAAAAAGAGTTTTGATGTTGTGGGTAATAGTGGAGTTTAAAATTTTAGTAAAATAATTTTAATAAAATTTAACGGGTTAAACGAGTTGTGTCGTGTTACCCGTTTATTAAACGAGTCGTGTTCGTGTTGAAATTTTTTACCCATTTATTAAACGTGTCGTGTACGGGTTTATATGTTTTTCACCCGTCACCCGTTTAACCCGACACGTAACCGTTTAACCCAACACGTTTGACACCCCTAGTGACAATTGCCCTTCTCTCAAATTCTTTCAAATATGGAACCTACAATACAATGTTTGCAACACCTTTCAAGTAATACCATATTATAACTTATAACATGGTCTTCTTCCCAGTTTTTGTTTTATAAATTTGGCTCTTGTGGATTCATTCTCATTATATTTATGATCCAAAATGTTAAGTTCGATTTTGCTGGTGCATTCATCCTTATGTTATCTATGACCAAAATAACAATTTTCATTCTATTATCGTTATATGCTTCAAAAAATAAACTTGATGTGCTAATGGATACCATAGTGTCAGATATGCATTGACTTTTTTCTTTTGATCTGATAAACATTGTCTTGGATGCGGCACCAAATGTTATGATTGCAATTGGTCCACTTCTTTTTGGCAAGTTAAATCATTTTCTTGAAAATTTTGAACCTTATAATATAAAAAAATATTTATAGTGAAAATGGTGTGGTCTAAGGATGAATCGAAGAAGAAACAAAAGCACAGCGTAATAAACTTTAAAATAATTTTCTTTGCCCTAGGGAAAAAATGAGATTTTTTTAAGCTTTAATGTATTTTTTTAGTTTTATTTTTTGTAGGAAATAAAACAAAGTTTGGTACGAATTGCTGCTAAGCACTGAAATTAAATTCAAAAGTGAATTATTTCTCTATTTCAATGCTTTCTTGCTTCTTGTTTCCAATTTTAGTTGATTTTTTAATGTTCATATATTAATTCATCATTATGAATAAAATGTGCTAGAAAGTTTCATGTTTAAACAAATAAAAGTTCATAAATTCTCCTTGTTAGCCAAAAGGGGAGAAGACAAAGAATTGTTCAACAATGTAGCATTCAGAGCTTTGCCTTTTTAAGAAGAATCCAAAACTCATGGTTTTTTGTCCTATATTTTGAGGTATGGGAAACTACCTCTTCAATCTTTTGTTGTTTACATTTGAGCATTGATATGATGAATAGGGGTTATAATGGTTTAATTGTTCCAAATTAGATGGAATTAAATTTATAATTTGATTTTGAAATGTAGTTTGATTTGTTGTAAAATTGAACTGATAACTTCAGTCCACTGGGTTCTTTTATTAGGTTTAATTTAAATATTGAATTGATGCTAATTCTAACTGTTATTTGGTTTTTTGCAAAATTAAATACATTCTAAAATTGTATTTGCTGGGAATTGAGCTATATGTTGTTGAAGTAGTTAGTTAATTAGAGGCTCAACGACTTAGGTATGATGGTGAAGTTTATACGCTTAGAAGTAGGCCCATCAATGGATTCAATTTTGTCTAATCTGCATATAAATCCAATGAAAAATTTGCAACTTCTTCTAGAATTTTGTCATAGTTAAACATATAACATACCAATTTTTTTCACGTGTGATGCAACCTACTTGCCAAGTAACATCATTTGATTTTGCATTGAAAACATATTGTTTCAATTCTCTTTGCAATTCTCCCAGGGATTGTCCAGGTAAAAAGGTCACTTGATCATGATAGTACAATATCTTAATACCATCATATCCCATCTAAAGCAAGAATGAAAATTTTCTCTTTTTTATCTTCTTTGCATTCTTTAGTGATAATGTTTGTATCTAGGCAAAAAAGTCATTTCCAAATTTACTCATGAAATGACCAACTAACATATTTAGTACGTATTTTTTTGCTTTTGTTTTGGGATTTGCTTATCAAAATTGATTATCGATTGATTGATCATCAATATTCACTAAAAACATGAATTTCAGATAAAATAATTTACTAAAAATATGAATTTTAGAGAAAGTAGTCCACATTTTTATTTTACGATATTTCACGTGCAACACACGTGTACACCCAACTAGTATACACTATAAGTGGAGAAAGAAACATTTAAATTTATGTGGGAGGGACGAAGATATAGCTGAATAGAGTACATATAAGTGAACATAATACTTTAGTGCTTACCAAAAACCTCGTTTACCTCCCAATTGAGAAAGTCAAGGGTGGCCATTTGAGCTAGGGCCAGTTGGCTATTTTTTTTTTATGGAATTATTGTGAAGGGACTCAAAATGAATACGCATGATTAGATGAACTAAAAAAACCACGCGTCTTAAGACACTTGACAAAAAGTCACGTGCAATAGAATGCCTATGCAAGTCAAGGGATTTTCCGACCAAGTGGATGCCACAATAAATCGAGCAGGCAACGGAAGTGTTCGATCAAGAAAGCCGAGTTGATAGTAGAACCCGAGGAGTCAATAAGGCCGAACAAATACACAAATTAGGGTTTTATTTGGACTCAACTTATGATAAAAGATGACAACTAGGCTATCTTGAGTAATCAAAGGTGGTGTATAGTTTGTGGGGAAAATACAACACTTCACGTGTAGGATCTTTCCACTAGAGGAATCACACACTAGACCTAAAGGGGGGAGGGCATGAATAGGTTAATTTAAAACTAAGTTCGGATGACCTCAAATTTTAACTTATATCTACCACAATTAGCTCTTTTAATAAATATATGACAATTTAAGTGAGAACCCTTTTTAACATGAATAACCCATTAAGAGTGTGAATGGATGAATAAATATGTAATCAACATTAACCAATCCACAATCTCCTTTTGATCCCAATCAAAGCCACAATCACCAAAACTATTATTAACGACTTGAAAGATAAATAATTAATTCATCAAACACATGGTGCATGTGCGTGCAACATTGTAAGTATATAAGCAAATTAAAGCAATAAAGAACACATGCAATTTTTTGACGTAGAAACCCTTCTCGGGAAAAAATCGCAAAGAACCTTCTCGATTCACTAAAGCTTAATCCACTAAACCCAAAGAATCTACAAGTACTTGAGTCTTATACCTCAACTAATCTACATAGATAGGTGCTTCTTTCCTGTGTAGATCTCTCTGTTAAAGGCCCTCATTGGATGTCATGGCTATTCACTTAAACTCCCCATCACACGATTCATTTAGGTCTCGAACAAGCTTCAAGATTTCACACCCAAGACCTTGGTATGCACATTCTCCAAGTGGGTTTTGGTTGACACCAAGCAAGATCTTATTCTTTAATGTATGAGGTTGAATGGAAGAATCAAGATGATGGGCCTTTGATTTTAGGGATCTAAGGTTGTTTTTGAAGCACTCTAGGAGGAGTTTTGATCTATTCTAGCTCATAGAAGCTTACCCTAGGTTTAAAACATAGCCCCGTATATATAGGAAACAAAATAGGATTTGTCTTGGGGACCAACAAAACACAAATTAGCGTCGACCGCTCGAGCAGTGGGAGGGCGGTCATACGACAATGGTTCTTGGAGGAAAAGATTATTATAGACCTCTAGGTGGTAGATCGATCTCCAGACCGCTCGAGTGACCTCTAAACCGCTTTAGCGAAGTGTTTCAGAAACCGGTCTAGCGAAGACTAATGAACATAGAGCGATTCCTACTAATTTTTAAGCTAGAAACTAAGCAAAAACTTGGCCTATTGAGCAGTAAAGGGTGTTGCTCAAATAGGGTCCGATAAATGACTCAAACTACCTTTTCAAAATACATTTAAGGTTTAGAAAACATTTTCAACCATAGGAGTCATTTTTCAGATATTCCAAATTTCATTTTGTTCACCTTAATATCATCCTAAGTCTAAAATTAAACCAAGGGATCTAGGTCTCTAAGGTCATTACATTTGTCCTAAAATTAAAGGTGCATCGAAGTAGTCTTGATATAGTATTGTAGCTTGATCTCCTTCCCTTCCTTTGTCGCTTATGGATCTTGATCTTTGAAATTTGATGACTATGAAATTTAGTCAAGATTTACATAGAATTTATAAAATTAGCCAATTACAAAATGTGATCTAACATAGTTGATAAGGAAGTGTCCGAAAGCATAGGTGGACATTATAAACATGGCCTAAATATTAGATGAATGGGAAGGGAAACCCAAAGGGATTCCAGCACGAGTTAATGAAGATCTAGCTAGAAAATAGGTGTGCCACGTTGTGCAGCCAATGGCGGAAACCCTAGTAGAAAGGGCGCCACGAGTCTCTATAAATATCGGGTAATGCTTAAATCTAAGCTAGGGTCTCCTTACTGCTTGCTCTTGAAAGTAGGTTAAATATCAAGGAATTTCCAAGTATAGAAAAGGGTATCGTGTTTGTATCTCAATCGATTACCGAGACCGTCTCATCAAGGAAAACGAATGGTTCAAGATAGGGGTGTCAACTTTGACCCGTTGATACAAACTTGACACGACACGATTATAAAATTGACACAATTATTAAATACGCATAATAAATGGTCTAGACTAATATTTAATACTCATAGCACACTAAATAGATCTTTTTTTTGTGGGACTTGACACGAATATGACACGAATAAAAATGACATGACACAAAAATATACGACACGCGGGTCATACGATATGACACAAATTCACACCCCCAGTCCAAGAGGTGATGGTCAAAATAAAATAAAAACCTTGAATTTTGAGAGTTTGTTGGAAGAAATTGATCACTTAAATAAATAAAAATCAAAGAAAAAAACCAATTGATCGGTAGAGATTACATCATTGTGAATAGGTATTTTGGCCGAAATTTTACCGAAGGACCTGATGTTAAAGTGTATGTAGTATATGTAGAGACAAAACTACAGAGGGGCCTGGGGTGGCCATAGCCCTCCCATCCTTTGCACGAACTCTAAGTATAGTCTACTGTACGTCAAAGTCAGCCCCAACTACACTATCCATTGGCCCCCCATCCAAAGACTAAATCTGTCGCTTGAAGGATTGCAAATCTACAAAGTCTAGATTGTTAATTTTATAAAATATTCTCTAACTTTGGTAAAGTAATATATATTTGTTACCATTACAAGATTTTCTTGTGAATAAAAAAGTAATAAAATAATGCTACATATTCCAAAGTTTACCAAAACTCTTCATAAAATAATGGAAGAACTCTTTTACCAGTATAACTCTCGGTTAATAAGTCTTGGTAACATAATATTCACATTCATAATACGCCCTAATCCCAAATAAAGTTATAAAAAGTCCTAATTTGTTTACAAAACAAAATTAACAAACCTTAGACCATTGCAAAACTAAAAATATATACACGACAGGAATACAAGGGGTTTCAATGGACACCGATTCGTGTCTTCGATGGACACCGATTCTTGCTTTAATGAACAAAACACCAAGCGAACATAACCAAATTAAGTTTTTTTCTGAGCCGCAATTAACTAGTAGATGTTCTATTCTTTTTTGTCGATATCTTTATTTGTATTGAATATACATTATTTTGTTCGATTTATTTTTGTAAGTTGTGAATTGGAATATAAAGAGCATAAACATAATTCATGTTGTTTATTTGAATTTCGATGAATAGAGTTTAGCCCATAAATGATAAAATTCTAGTTTTGTCTCTGATTGTATGCATGCTTTCTAAACATGTTTTCAGTTGGATGTGCTGTTAGATTTATATTGTGACCAGTAGCGGATTTAGTATGGGGGCAGTGGGGGCAGCTGCCCCCACTGAAATTTTAAAAAAATTTGGGACCTAGGTGTAATTTTAAAAATTTCAAGAATTTCTTAAACTTGCCCCCACTGAAATTTTCTTAAAGTATAGGGTATATTAATATAATTTTCAACCCTTAAAAGCTAACTTTTGGCAGCTCCTCCTCATTTTTCAAGCCTTGCAGCTGCCCCCACTGAAATTTTAAAAATTTTTGGGCCTAGATGTAATTTTAAAAATTTCAAGAATTTCTTAAACTTGCCCCACTAAAATTTTCTTAAAATATAGTGTATATTAATATAATTTTCAACCCTTAAAAACTAACTTTTGGCAGCTCCTTTTCTCGCCTATTTTTTTTTTTTTTTTCCTGTAAGCTTTCGTCTTCTTCGTCCAGATATAAGTATTTTGAAATTTTCTTAAAGTATACGGTATTTTGGGACCTAAGTAAATACATGAGTTACGCCTCTAAATGACATTCTTTTGATGTAAACAATTTATCAAGAATATATATTTTGATGAAAACAATGTTACAATTATACTTTGAAATTTAAAAATTTAGGTTGCCCCCACTGAGGCAAAATCCTGACTCCGCCCCTGATTGTGACATTATGGTAATTACATTTGACTTCTCTCTTTCTCTTTCCTCTTCTTTCTTCTTTCTTCTTTCTTCTGCTCTAAGCCAATGCAATATGCAGTATTGGTAATCTTGTTGGAACTGGGGGAGTAGGTGGCTGTAAAATAAATATAGCCTTTATCTAGGAAAGTACATTTTTCCTGGGTAAACATTCACTTTTGCCAACAAAAAATTCCTTGGAAAATTTTCCCTTCCGATTACTTCTCCAATTTTTCCCGACGAATTGAATTAGTATAGGTTGCTGTGAAATTGAAAAGAATTCCCAACAAAAAGTTTTATCGCTAAAATGCTTTTCCCGAGGAAACGAAATTTGTGACAATAAAAAGTGTCGGGAACAATTTTTGCCGACAATGTTTTAGTTTTTCACTAGGAAATTTTTCCTAGATAAAAGCCTTATTTCTTGTAGTAGAATTATACTGTATTTAATTTTATTCATTTGCCCTCTCTAATATTTTTTGGAAACGTGTAGCGGTTCTAGTCTTTTTCTTTTGGATAAGTTATTAGCCCAACTCCTCTAAAATAAATATTTTATTTTTTGATTTAGTGAAATAAATATGAATATATACTCACCTCCATACATATTGATCACAGACAAATATACATGTTCTATTTAATACTTCACTCTTTATTTTTTTTAAACAATTCTATCATTGTCCGAGATCCTTCCTCTCTAAGCTGGTATCTCGTATCTCAATTAGTACCCACGTAAATGCAAAATGTAGAATGCCTAATCCAAAAGTATTTTTTTAATCTTTCTCAAAAAATATTTCTAACAAAAATGGACGGTGATTTCACGCAGGTTTCGCCATAAAACGAAAATGATCTTGTCACTGACTCGGCGATTGTGCACATTGAAATGAAACTATTTGAGTGTTTAGCTTAGAATTAATCAATTTTAGACATTTTTTAGATTGTAACATTTATTTGTTTGAATCAGATTAGGAATTTTTGAAGTTATATATTTGCTCTCTTAAAACAAAATCCTGACTCTGTCTTGCAATCGTTTGAGAATTTGCATATCACAAGCACCATGTCATACATATATCTGTATGCGTTGTTTTGCAGGATTACTCCATACTCCAACCGAGAAGGCAAAGCTCTCTTCACAGCTATCAAGAGGCAGATTTTTTAGCTCTATTTAGCTCAATGAAGAGGGCAGATTTTAGGGTTCATTATCCTCAATTTTTTATTTTTGGGAGGAGATGGAGAGGGAGACTTGCCTCTTGACCTCAAAAAAGTAAAATCTTCATAAGGTAAAGAGTATCATTGGACCAAAAACCCGTTAGTTTGGATTCATTATCTTCATCTTCAATTAAGGGTTGAATAAGATTGAATTTCTGACGCTTTTGATAGGGATTTTAGACCAATATTATTGTGACCTAATTCACTATCGTCTTTGAATTGACTGTAAGACCCATCAAACATTAGAACTTGCCGTTGATCCAATGATTTTATTGAAACCACATCATTAAATCAATAAATTATATCAAATTTTTAAGTTCAACTACCATTATTTGAGATTTTAATCATTTAAATCGTAGATATTGAGATAGAAAGACACTTCATTAAATACATTTGTTTAGTACAAACACTCTTGCAGAATGACATGATATATAGTGGCATTTTTTTGTAAATATTATGATGTTAATGGTCAGTTGTTTCAGAATAAAAGGATTATGCCGAGTCTTTCGAAAGTTCTATATAAAAGTTTTGATTCAAATCCATTCAAGAGGTATGCTAAAGAAAAAAAAAAAAGTCATTCAAGAGATAAATAATTTTTTTAAAAATGTCGTCACTTTCAAAAGTCCAGGTGTGATTTTAAATTACATGATAAAGTTTATTTTTTATTTGATGCTTGCAAAAGAATATGATTATTTCTTATTTGATTACTAACTTTCTATCTCTATGGAATTAATAATGCATTCATGTAAATTATCTTTTGACCCCTTAAACTATGTATCTATGTCATATGATTATTTCTTATTTCTTATTTGATTACTAACTTCAAATTTTGTCACTGGCTCCGCACGACCTCATTTTTTTTACTGTTATTTTGGAATAATAAAAATAAATTCACGGCGATAAGAGGGTAATTTGAAAAATCCAGTACTAGAGGAGATGAAGTAAAACCGAGACAACAAATTCACTGCAACGTCATTTTTTTTCAAACCCTTTGAAGTTGTGCAAAAATGCTTTTCAACATGTTGGTATTATCATTGACAATATATGCTCCCATAGAATTCTATGAATCTGTTCAATACTTCAACTTTGCATTGGAGAAGCTATTATAATCTAAAGACTAAAGAGAATCATTGGAAATTTTTGGTTGAAAACCTAAGTTTCTCCTGTATATGTCAAGTAAAGAAGCAACCCAAGCCCATAAGAAGAGGGAAGACTTTAGTATATGAAAAGAACATGGATGTATTCTTGGAGTCAATGATGGAATGCTTCTACAAAGTTTGAAAGGACATGACTATTTCAACGTTCAAAACCAATGGCTATCCTAAGAGATCCTTATTCAGAGTCAATGTAGGAAACTAACTTATGATCCTAAAGAGTTGACCTGAGTTTCGTCTAGTTAAATACTTTAAATTTTTTGAAGGATCGGTGGCATAACATGCTTAAATATATGTGTTCGAATCTCGTCGTTACTCTGATTATTAAAAAAATTTTACGTGATAAAATCTAAAATGTAACACCAATGTGAGAGGGTGTGTTTAAAAGAAAATAACAATGTTATTAGATCCTAATTTACTGATCTATTTGTTGATATAATTCATTATAATCTTTGAATTGACTGTGAGACCCATTAAACATTGAAACTTGGTATTGATCCAATGATTCTAATAAAACCAACATTACTCATAGTTTAATAGTTATTGATTTTACCTCTTTTTTTTTTTTGAACAGGTCAATAATGTACATCAAGCAATCGACACTCTTCTCACACATCACTGTCAGCCCTTGTAGAGAAGGATAGATTGAACTTCTGAAACAACAATCGCTGGACTGCACTTGGAGGGATAACATAACATGTGAGATCAGCCCGGTTCGTATGTAAAGGAAGATAGATTTGCTTTCTGAAGCAAGAAACTTTTGGACTTGGTGGGATAATGCCAATCACTTGGTGTCCATCCAATTCATTCGTCTTTTCATCATAATTTTGAATCTATTAACAAAATACTGTCATTTTCAAAGAAAAATACCGATTTAGCACACTTTTAAACTTATTTATCGATTTACTGCAGTTTTTGAAAGCGGAATTGTTGATTCTGCTTTCAACACGATTCCACTTTGAAGGAATCAACCATTCCGCTTTCAACAAGTGATATAACAAAAAGGTAAAAAAAAAAAAGTATTTTTGTAAGTATTAAAAGCGTTCTTGTTGATTCCGTTTTTAAAAACTGCACCAGATCAATAAATAAGTTTAAAAGTGCGATAGATTAGTATTCTTGTTTGAAAATGGTAGTATTTTGGTAATAGATTCTCATAATTTTTCTTACCTATGTTTTGAAAAAATAATCAATGTGTCCTAATTTTTGTGACAAAAAATCATTGAGTCTTATTAATATTCTAGTAGGACAACTAAGTGCCACTTTATCAAAAATATTTTAAATAAATCCTAATTCTTTTATCATTACTCTTTTGCTCAAAAGTGCAAAAGTGCCATCAAACAAATAAGAAGATAAAATTGAATAAATAATATTTCATATAAATCACTAGAACAATTTGATGTCCAGAAAAACCATTTGAATGTTAGAAGAATTATTTGGACTATTTTATAAAAAAAATTTACACAAGTTTAACAAAATAGGAATGTTCTATTACGCTGTAAAAATATCATATAAAATTGTATATTTAGAGGAAGCCACTATATTATCTTTTTGATTTCTAATTGAATAAAAAATCATCGAAGTGTAGTTGTGTAATAAAGGAACTCAAGTGTTGACGAGCCCAGATCTAGCTGGGCTCAGACCCGATTAGTGGGTTAGGCCCAATTAGCTAAAAAAATAAGTCAAGTTCAACTAATGGCCTCAGTCCAGTTCAAAGTCTAAGAGACCTAGGAATTTCAATGCACGTGGGGAAGTAAACATTGGGAAGCCATTGTTCGAAGATCACGCTAATCCTTGATTGTACATATCCTTAATCATAGTTACCCTTCCTGAAAGACTAGAAGTTTGACTTTCGCGTCACCGCCTCAACTATGCTCTGTGCCTTTAAATTGTAAGCCCTCTACAAATGAATGACGTACAACTATCTATCACACACCACACCTTGAGCTTACTTTTGCTCTCTGTGTCTCCCCCCCCCGGCTAATAAAGTTCTCTGACCACCGTTGTCACCTTTAGTGGTTAGGTCACCTCGGCCCAACCAACAAATCTTTGTCTTTTACTATTAATTGCTCCATTAATTACCCTGCATCACACACTCGACTGATTTGATTGTGCATAACCTATTTTGTGTATCATTAGTTTGATGCCTTCTGTGGAAAATGAATAAAGTTTCCTAACATCTATCCTTATTTTCTTTATGGCAATCACTACTAGATTAATTAATCAACAACTGGAGGATAATGACCTAGCGTGTCAGGAGGAGGTTCTGCCCTCACCCGCAGAACCCTCCACTACCACAAATCCTATGGTCGGACAACAACTCTTGGAAACGATGCAGCTGTTAGTGAGTCAAAACCAACAAATTCTTTAACCGATGCTCGCCTCAGAAGGAGGCATGCCTTAGCCCGCAGGAGGGGGAGGTGCCACAGCCTATCCACCCAAGGTGCTAAGGCGCCCCTCAGCGCCAGGGTATCCCCATGTAGAGCCCCCCGCCAGAAAGTCCCTCCTTAGTGCCCAGACGCCCCACATGATCCTCTTCCTTATGTCCCTACTCCATCTACTACTGACCCCCCTACTTAGGAGGATGAGGGGGAGAACCAATATGTGGACCATGAAAGTTACTACAATGATCCGATCGAGGGTGTTCCTAACCAATGGGATGAGAACATTAAGGGTGTGTTTGGGTAACTAGACTGGATAGGATATGATATTTTTTTTTATATCCTAACCCATCCAATCCTAACCCACTCATCCACTTTAAAACCTAACCCAATATTATATCCAATCCTAACATTTGTTTGGGAAATAAATGTACAACTCAGTGGGCCCCATAGATTACACAATATATTTGTAGTAGTTTACCATTCTACCCATGACTTTATCCAAACCAATCATATCCTATGTTTGGTTAACCCATCCAAGCCTAATAAAATTATACATTTTCCACGTATACATTTTTTTTTTTTTTCAAAAAAAAGAGGAATTTTGTTGATATATATATAATATTTTTTTTTTTTGGTAAAATATTCAATTTTATTCCAAAATTGAAGAATTTACAAGAAGCAAAGAACAAAAAGTTCTAAAAAAAGATTACAAGAAGCAAAATTACAAGAAGCAAATAAGCAAGGCTTTAACAAAAAAAATAAGCCACAGTTGGCTTTAAACCTTCAAAATTAATAATTCAATAAAATTCTTCATAATGTATCAAAAACAACCCAACAACACCTGCTTCACTCTGCATCAGTATCCAATCCAGAGCTCCAATCATCACATCACAGCAGCATATCAACACAGCAACTACCTCAGCAATCAAAGCAACAAAATATTGCATAGCCACACAAAGCAGAACATTGCAACACAGAAAACAGTGCAGCACAGTCTGTAGTTCAGCACAGAAGACAAACAACATAGTAGACAGCAGCACAGCACAGCAGCAACTCAGCCATCAGCACAAACCAAACAGTGCAACACAGTAAACAGTGCAGCACAAAGCCACACAACAATCTGTCAATCATTCCAACCAAGATCCTATTCTCTCAAAATCCCTAACACTTACAAGCCACACAACATAGTTCATCAACATCTTAAGTCCACCATCAGTGCAAAAACGAAGTCAATAGAAGATAGGTAAATCCAAATCCAAGTCATTAAACCAATCACATAAACTTTAAATACCTCTGCATAAGGACCAGTACCTTCTCAACATATGTAGAAATGTACCCGTTTTAAAAAATATTCTATAAGTAACAAATATTACTTGAACTTTTGAATCTTAGGTTCACCAGGTGTTTTAATTCTTCTTTGAAATCAATTTTCAAGTCTTCATGACACCTTCAACAAGAACTTATCCTTTATAAATAGAAAATTTCTCTAATTATGAACTAGTTCTCAGTGTCATCCAAATTTAAATTCAACAATCAGTCATCCTATATACTAGACAAAAAAGTTTATTTGAACGTAGGAAAGAATTTACTGAAGTGACCACAAAAAAGGATAAATTAGTTTTCTATGAGAAGACGTAACAACAAAAATTATAAATCGATTCTTGTCAAAATATGTAATAAAATAATGCTTGCATCCACTCCATCTTGTTTCAACCCAACCTTGCAAAGAAACCCCCCAGGACTTTAGCATAACATATCCATTTTGTATGTTAGTATTTTCATTACATATGCAGAGAAACCAATTTGGCAACAAAAAATGAATAAGAAAAAAACTCCAAAATGGATATGCATGAGTGTAAAGAATGATTAAGAATGATTCATCGATTACTTACAGAAATGAAAAGATCGTGCTTCAGGACTCCATACGCAAAGAAAGAGAGACTCATCAAAAACGTCGAAAGGGAAAGATAGAATGACATGTATTCCACACTCTTCGTTTTGATTACCAAATGTTGTTGTGGAAATGTTTTTGAGAAGTTATTAGTAGGAAAAAAATTGTGCCACTGAGGAAAATCTCAACATAGGGATAAAGTTTTCTGATGAACCTACAATAATAAATAATGGAGAGGCAAACATAGATATGAGGGAAGCAACACTCAAATATCCAACAAAGAGCTGTCGAGTAGGAGGATCAAACAGTTTGATGCTCATGACCGCTATGATCCCAAATATGGCGAAAACAGCAACCAACAATCCCAACATCTTCACCTGAAAAAAATAAAAAAAAAATTAATGGTTGAATTGGTGATCTTGTTGCAATAACTAGTTCAACCAACTCTATATGATAAGAATTACCTTTTTTGTTTTCTCTGCATATGTTATGAATATCTTCGAGTAGAATAATTTTATGGTTTATAGTAAAGGAAAGTGTACATATGAAGGAAAAATTGATGTCAAATTGAGTGTAATGACTAAGGACAGATATTCAAACCGGTGAAAAAACCATCAATGTTTACCAAAAATCAGATCTATAACAAGCAAAGATATACCTTCACCGACGAAGAGGAGAGGCGAGAGAGAGAAGCAGCCCTCAGAAGCTCCACTGGTCCAACGGTCGCAACACGACTGAGAGATCAAGAGAGGCGAAGTGAGTGAGAGAAGATAGAGTGAAGAGATGCAGAAGGGAAGGCGAAGAAGCTTACCTGGTGGGTGGGATTGCAGCCGCCTGTGACCTGGTTGGAGCTCAGCTTGGACGAAAGAGAAGGATCGGGTGTAGAGAAGCTTGACCGGGTGTAGCAAATACCTAAAACAGAGGGGTAAGCTCGTCTTTTTACAAAGCTAACCTGGTGGGTGGGATTGTAACCCAGGGGGAGGTTGGGTTACAGTTAACCCATGTACATTGGATATATTACACTGTAGCATCCGGGTCAAGGTTTGACCCGGGATTTATAACCTCCCCTATTTTTCACTAGCCAAACACTGCATAAATGGGCCCCACTCACTATTAAGCTATCCTTATTGGTGTTATCCTACTTTAACCCATTAGCCAAACGCACCCTAAGGAGGTGCAAAACCAGCTTGGCGACACCATCAAGGCACAGGCGCCAGAAATAGTGGACTATCTGGTAAGGCGCACTGACACTCCTTTTGTAGCGGATGTTGTCAACTACCTTTTACCCTCGAAACTATTGTTGTGCTTCTTGATTGCTTGGATGTCAAGCGCGCATGAGCATGCAAAGAAAAAAGGAGGGTAATTAGTACAAGTAAGAACTATTTAGCTTCCAAGTAAACCAGAAAATGTACAAATAACCAACCTAGGTCGCCAAGGACACATGAGCACTTAAGGCAACTATCTTAGTTAGGGCCAAACTCCCAATTGCCTCTCACTAATACGACCTCATCCTCATAACCCTTGGTTGAGGAAGCTAATCAATGGAGCAAATGACTCTTTCTACTCAAGAGGCAATACTTATTATCTAAACTTGGGACAACCTTCAAATAGTAGAAATCGAGAACCTCCCAATAGGTAAGCCTAACATCATAAAGTTCAGCTAATCTCATCATCCCACCAAGAATCTTGAAAGAGTTGGCACTAAGTTGGGATACATGAAAACCTGTTGCATGCAAAAACTCCCTCACCAAGCTGGGAATCAGGAACCTGATTCCCCCTCTACTATGGCAACTATGGGCCATTTGTACCAACCATCCTCAAAATCGCTCTCATCCCCAATAGTAGCTCCCACCTTGATGCTCTCAGGTATGGTAAAGCTCTCTTTGAATTTTGCTAAGGATTGCTAGTTAGCTACTAGGCTTCTGTAAACCCCCATAACTCAAACTCAAGAAGGCTATCCAAGACAACTTAGGCAGACCCAAAGAAACCCAAGTATTGCAATCAACACGGCAACCCAAAGCAAAGTGATCAAGGAGGACTCAAGAGGACATAAAGGCACCAAAGGCCGCTCAAAAGGTCCCTAGACCATCACACCCAACAGCCAAAACTGCCGACCGGCGCACCCAACTACTTACACCGCTGACTAGGACAACCAGTAGCCTAGGCTGCCGACCGACACACCCCCAGGTTCCAAACTGCTGACCAACAGATACCTCCTCCAAAGAAAATTAGATGTTTGGGGGTAAAGACCGAGAACCCTTCTTCACAACCAAACCCAACAATCACACCCGATAACTAAACCCAACACCAATATAACCTAGATTGAAATCAAACCCCCCAAAACCTACAAGTTTTCACAAGTCTCAAATCAAAATGGGCACATGCAAGAATACATGAAGAACACTCAAAAACTCAAGCAAAGAAATGAAGAACATTCAAAAAATCAAGCAAAGAGACAAAGAACATTGAAAAATCCATGTGAAAAGACAAAGAATATTCATAGATTTACAAAGAAAAACTTGAATTTTTTTCATACTTACCTCAAGGAGGTAACAACCAAGTGGCGGTGGCTTCAACGAAGGCGGCGGATCTTGAGGCTCCAACTTGTTCTCCTATCTCCCTACTAGCCAATCTCCAAAGCAATGTAAAGAATAAAAGAAGGGGGAAGGGAATTTAAAGCCCTAAGGTACTTAGGCAATTGAAGCCCTAGCTTTCTAGGAAAAAGAAGCCCATTAGCAATGAGTTAGGCCCAAAAGATACTTGCTCTTCCAAATCATACCTCAATTAATAAAATATGGTTAAGTGAGGTATGAAGGGCAATTGTGAGGCATAAGGTAAGTCCATGCCAGTCGGCACCCACGTGGGTAGGTCCCTACCAATCGGCACTTGCTTGGGGAGGTCTCTATCGGTTGACACTTGCTACCCGAAGCCATCACGGGTTGGCTGATGCATAGTTAAAATTAACATCTTACTATACTTTTATAAGATGAATTATGCTTTGATGGAATTTAAATGATAACATTTCAGGGAAAAAGTTGTACAAGGGCCTAAAGTCAACAACATCAAATTTTCAAGCAACACACACATGTTCTAGAAGAGAATGGAAGAAAGAGGGAACAAAGCACCCACGTTCGAATGCCAGTCCACGTTCGAACGTTATCTTGAAATAATTGAGGACCTCTAGGAGATTTCTAGGGTGATGACACGAGGCTTGTTGCAGCTAGATACTGTGGAGGACAAAAGCTACATGAGTACCACGTTCAAACTCCAACAGCATTTGAACGCTCATTAAAGAAGAAATGCGTCCATGTTCGAACGATGTTGGCGTTCGAACGCAAACCCAGACAGGCTATAGGAAGATTAGATTTTCATCCGGATTTTGTGTCATTCACTTGGACTTTAAGAACTTAGGTCTGTCCTTTTACCCCCTCCCCCCTTATTGCCTATAAATACCTTCCCTTGGAACTTGTTAAAGATCATATTTTGAAAGTGGAAAAACCCTCCAAAAGTAACTAGCTTTCTTCTACTTTATTTTTAGTTTCATTAGCTTCCATTGTAAAAGCTTCTTTCTTCACTTAGAGGAGTGATACTCTCTCACATTTCTAGTTCTCTTGTAGCCTTGAAGGGTGGGTAGTGTTTCACTCATTCTTCATTGCAGATAGGCTTATTATGTAGTGTACGTTATCTTGTAATTTCTCTACTTTGAGGGATGATGATCACTCACTTTTCTAACTTTTCCAAAGTCATAAAGAGTAAGTAGTTTCTCATTCACTCTTTAGTAAGAGGTGATTGACATGTACAAATCATTCAGAAGTTATATTTGTATATTTCATTTATGCTTAACGTTTTATCTTTTGATTGCTTATTGAATGATTGAATGCATCTAGCAAAGTGGAAGTACTTTGTACAATCATGAGTCTCTCCCAAGACAATTTAATTCTTGACATAAGAGGATTCAATGGTTCCATGCAAGTACTCCAGCTAGGTCCTCATGACAACTTTCCAATCTTCATTATTATTGTGCTCTAACTAAGAATAAAATAATATAACAGTTGCTGGATGATTTGTAGAATTACTTGTTTGTTTGTAGACGGGTTGAGTCCCGGCACTGACAATTTTTGTAAATATCTACAAAGACATCAGAGTTATGCTCTTAATTCTCACAGTCCATATTTATCCTCCAATTAACTTGCTATTGACATAGGGGTTAATTGAGTTGTTAAGCACAAATATAACAATCGGATGATTGACTACATGTCTAGATCCTCGAGCTAAAGGGTGACTCTTTCATTTGAGAGAATTTTATATTCTGTCCAGGAAATTTTATAATCATCATAACTTCAAATCTCAAAGGTTTCAGTCACTTTGATCTCTATCACTAATTACTTCAAAACTCCAACAATAGTTTCCTGTGGATTCGACTCCGGACTTAACTAGATTATAACTACAACTTGACCACCTACACTTGGGTGTACACATTTTGGATCAAGTCATTGGCCACCTTTCTTCTAATTAAGCTACTACAAGCTCTTTTGCCCATCTTTGCTAGAAGAGTCCTACTCGCCTAAGGATCAACCTAGGACCTAGAGTCCCAATACAATACTACTCTGAACATATAGGAGTTGACGATAAGGTACCTAAGAGCAAGAATCCTAATCTAACACTACTCCAAATTTTGAGAACCTGGAGATGAGGTTGATCCTATCACCACCTAGAGTTCGAGTTTCTATGCGACACAACTTCCTATCACTATAAATAAAGAACTCCGGGTATTAGGTAAGTGCACTCAATCCTAGCCTATTCACAACGTACTCATCTTCAACTCGCTATTTGACTTAAGCATTAGAGTCCCTTTGGCCGCCTCCGACCATCAATTCACCTAGATTTTCTCTTGTCTTGCAGGTTATCCAAAACTTCCTCATCATCATCTCTGTCCATACAAGGTGGTTACTCTTAGTGTAGAATTTTTCCCGCAGAATATCATTTGTGGTTGATATAAAGTACTATCTTTGCTTTTAGCGTCCAATAATGGTTCAAAAAAATATGATGAAGATCCTTGAATCTATATCTATATTTATACTACTAATAAAAGTACCTTAAGATGAAAAAATTTTGAATCTCTATTTTACCACTTATAAAGGATTGCAAAGACTACTCTATCATTTCACAATTAAATATCTAAATTGCTATAATATCCTTATGTATTTAAATCTTCAAATTATGTATAACATTTCTTTTAATTATCTATTCTTTATGTATTAATATCAATTCTTATAAAAGTTTTTAATTGACTATATTACCCATATTTATATTTTCAATAAAGTGTTCAAAAAATCTTCAAAAACTCTATCAATCTAATATTTCTTATCCATATGCAAAGATAACATTATGCCTACATATATGTATTATTTTTTTTATCGAAAAGTTTAACTCTTTCATTTCTAAGATAAAAAATAATAGCAGATATAGTTTTTTAAAATCAATTTATGTTACATCAGTTTAATTCTTCAGTCATAATTAACTTTTTAAGTTGTACAGATTTGATGTCAAAATAGATATTATAGTATATTTTTCAGTAAAATTTGAGTTTTTTAGAATTTTAATATGCTTGATAATATATATTATAGAGTAATATATTAAATTTTATCCCAATTGACCTAACTAATTCCTAATTATAGTAAGGTTCCAATGTGATTTAGATATATATTGATAATTACTCTTATTTTATTCAAAGAATTATAAGTGGAATCTTAATCAAATGAATTTCAAAAAATTTAATTTCCCAAACATCACTAAAAAATCAATCTCAATCACAAAATTCTAAAAAAATAGAACTTTAGCTATTTGCTTTTTTATCTTTCTTTTAATAGTTCGAACAAAGAATTTTGAGAACATACAAAATTTTCATAATCTTATAATAGAATACACATATACTTAATATATTTTATTAATTTAGATACACATATACTTAATATATTTTATTAATTTTTGTGTATAAAAATTATTCACGTGCAACGCACGTGGTGCATTGCTACTTACTTCAAAAAAAAAAATTGGATTACCATACTTGTCTTCAAACAATTGTATAAAGCCAGTATTATCCTTCTCTATATAAATATTCAAATCACAACTGTATTCTCCTACAAAGTAACAGAGTACATTAACATTTGGAAATAAATGTCCTATATACATTCAATACCAAAGTAAAGTTTGGATTTATTTCACATATTCTTTCATTTAATTTTATAGCACTTGAGTTCTATCAACTAATACATATTAAAAACTTGCCAGAAGTCCAAATTTCAGGTCATTACATTGTCGTTTGATCTTCTATAGCTGTTTCTATGCTATTATCTATCCCATTATTTATTTATTTATACTGTCATAAACTGTCTTATATTGAAACAATTTTGATTAACAGGACTTTATCCCTTTCTGACTAGAAGTCTCTTCGAGTTACTTGAACATACTTTTTTCCAACAATAACACCAGTGGATCACAGACACCAGTTTGGAAGAAGCCCAATGATAAAAAGATGATTCTTATGTATCAAAATTGCTCAAGCTGATCCTATTAACGAACGACAATATTCGTACATGATATTTCGGCCCCAGTGACAACAATAGGATGTGGTGGTTCTCATCGATCAACTCTTCCAAAGGTTGCTTTTCTCGCCAAAATTTTCACTTCTCATATCAATCATCATTCATAGTCTACTCTTAAAATGGAATTTTATGGGTTCTTTCAAAATTTATTTTTCATTTTTCTATTTTTTTCTTCTTTCCATCTATTCTTTGATTATCATTTAAGTTTATAATATAATCTGATGATGCATAAAGTAGGCTATGCATAATCAAATCAGTCGAGTGTATGAAGACAATGTAATTAATGAGGCAATTAATAACAAAAGACAAAGATTTGGTGGTTTGGCCTAGGTGACCAAACTACTGAATGCGGCGACGGTGGCCAGAAAACTTTATTAATGAGAGAATAAAATAGTAGGTGGGAGAGAGAAAGGGAGAGCAAAAGTAAGTTCTAGGTGTGGTGAGATAGCTGTGTGAGAAATTTCTCTCATGTGTAGAGGACTTACAATTTATAGGCAATGAATCATAGTTGATGCAGTGGCGTGGATAGGTACAATCAAGGATAGATGCTATCTTTGAGTAATAGATATCTCGATGATTGTTCCTCCACGTGCATTGACATTTCTGGGTCTCTTGGACTTTGGACTGGATTGAGATCATTAGATGAGTTTCACCTACTTGTTTAGCCATTTGGGCTTAACTCACTAATCAGGTCTGGCCCAGCTGGTTCTGGGCTCATGATAACCTTCTATCTGATCGTATGTGGCTATAGAATAGACATTTGGACGTCATAGTGGGAGATGAAATGGGTTGGACCCAAAATTTGGATTGTTAAGCATAGGCAAAACACAAGGCAAAGATTTGCGGGTTGTAGACAGAATAGCTGTACTTGCTCCTAGTGTTTATTAAATTTTGTTATTTTTGGTGCTCATTTTAAGCGAAAACATGAACATGCTCTCAGGAAAATGAGTACAAATACCATTATATAAAAATGGAGACAGAAGCAACAATTTCTTATTTAATCTCTATGGCTTTACTATGCCATGAAGAAAAGGCACAATAGTACTCCAGGGCATTGGTGTATTATAGTGGGAGATATATCATGTTTTACGTATCAAAATTCGGACAAATTAAAATTCAATGCGAGTTGATTAAAATTTGATTCAAGTCGATTAAAAATGAATTTTAATCGACTTAAATTTTAATACGTAAAAAAAAATCATAAAATATAGAATGTCTCATTGAAGATATGTCTATCTAGAGGGGATGTAGATGAAGTTTTTCCTAAAATATATCATGGGCAATTTGGTAAAATTATATTCCAGTTAAGGCCTTCAATCTGACAAGGGGTGTCAGTAAAGAATCAGAAAATAGAGGGGGTGTCCAAAATATATTTAATACTTGAGGTACTAAAATGATGCAATTGAAATGACATTATCTCATCTATAATTATTATTTACTTTAATGATCAATGGATTAATACTTTAATGATCAAATAAGATTCTCAGGATTAGCCTATTTTACTAAAATCTATTATATAATGATATGCTTAGGATCTAATCATCTAACTAAAGAATTTGGGTTTTGTATTCAGTGGTTTGACGACACCAACTACTAAGAACTCTCCCACATATAGAAGAAATACAAAACTCAAAGGGGAGATGGATTTTTAAGGATGAAAGGTTGAAATGTTTTTGTGCCTTTGTCATCTGTCCCTTAGAGCCTTCTAAACCCTTATATTTGATGCCTGTATAAGATCCACATAACGAGGTCATTACTCTAGCAAGCACTTTGAAGATTATTATTATCCCTTGTAAGTTGTAATCATCAGGTCACAATAACATCAATTTACTACTCCGAGAATGCAAAAAACATTTAAATTTACTTTCCAAGCATCACACAGCTTCTAGCCCAACGGTCCTATAGTAGGAATGGAAGAAAAAAAATTAAGTGTACACTCCAATGGAGTAGGCATTGCATTTAAAGTTAATGAGCCATAAATTTGAAAAAAAACATATGGAAATGGAAGTTATTCTCATAATTTTCTTTTTCACAATTTATGTTGTAAATAATTTTCTTTTTCTTTTTCACAATTAATGTTTGGTTGGTGAACTTAGGGATACAATAGCTGAAAAAGACCACCATTTGTTCCCCTGAAAGAAATATTTACCTTTGACAAGCAAGATAGTTCAAGGTTTTTCTAGAGTAGAATATTCTAGAGAGAGAATGTGTGGGGATATGTGATGAAATCATGTATAAATCAGGATTGTGGTTTATTTCTCATCTTGGGTTTCCTCATTGGTAATTCGTATTACTCCCTCCGTTCCTAAATATCTGTCGTTTTTTCCATTTTTGTTTATTCCATAATATCTGTCGTTTCATGATACCAAAACATAATTAATATTTTTTCTTCCAAATTTACCCTTAACTCTTCAATGCATTAGATTAGGTGTAGGCTAAGTGTCTTTCATATTCCTTTCCTTCCCAATACGTATTGAATAAGGGTATTTTAGTCTTGTGCAATTATTTTTTACTCATATTAGAGCTATTTAATAGCTTCCTTAATCCCTATGCAAAAACCTTAAACGACAGATATTTAGGAACGGAGGGAGTAAGATCGAGGGTTGGGGCTTGGTTTTCATACATAAGTTTTTTGTTGGTTATAAAGTCACAAGTGTCTTCCCAATTATTGATCCTTGTATTAACAAATAGGTTCTTTGCAAAATTCATAGATTAAGAGTTGCTTCAGTAGTTTTTTTTTGTGTATTTATTTTATTATCCATATAAATAAGATGATTTTTTAAGTCACCAGGACTATAGTTTCAGACAATTTGATTGGACTCCCTATGTTGAACTTCCATAGTAAGAAATATACTCTTAAAAGGGTGGTATTTTTGCAAAATTTTAAAAAACAGCACATGTGCTCATTCAAAATTATTCATGTGTAACGTGTACATTAACTAGTAACAATAAATAGTATTTAAGTTAAAATCTTATGAGCTCAGGTCCTCTCAATTTAAAGTTTTGTTAGTTTTTCTTAAAGTTTAATAATGGAAAATTTGGAGGCCGGTCCCCCTATATGGATTTGTTTAGACTTAAGTCCGTCAAGGAAACTTATTTGTTATGAAGTCCGTTTTACCATATTATCCCTTCCCTTTAGAAATGAAATAAAACTAAAAATTAAAAACTCCTAAATCTTAGGAGTTTGACTAACATTAAAATATTTTCTCTCTCATATCTATCTATATCCATATATAAGTTAAGAGTTTGACTAACATTTAAATTTTTCCTCTTATATATATATATATATATATATATATATATATATATATATATATATAGGTAACATTCAAATACAAAAAATAATACATTTAAATACAAAAAAATAATAACATTTAAACATAAAAAAAATTGAAACATTCAATATTAATATTTTTAAAAAATAACAACAGTAACATATTCAACAAAAATATTAACATGTTCAACAAAAATAGTAACATGCTTAACAAAAACTTTAACATACTTAATAATAATTATTTCTCTCAAATTCAAACGCAAAAAATAGTACCATTCAAACACAAAAAATAATAATATTCAAAAAAAAAAAAAAAAGTAACATTGAATATTAATATGTAGTATAATAATAGTAGTAACATGTTCAACAAAAACAGTAACATACTCAAAATAATAGTAATATGAGCAGTAACATATTTAACAAAAGCAGTAACATGAACAGTAACATAATAAAAAAAAATAGTAACATGAATTTGAATATATATATATATATATTCGGCTACCACTTTCTACACCATAGCACTGCCACCATCGCACCATCGTCACCGCAACGCCAACTATCATGTTGTCATCACCTTCACAACAGCGCTCACCACCATCACCACCACACAAAAGCTCATTCAAGTTCCACTCCGATATCTCTTTTTTACTCCACACCACCGCCACCACTATTCTTACATCATCTCCATATCAACCCAGCGTATATATATATATATATATAGAGAGAGAGCTTTGAATTTGAATTTTAAATTTATGATGGATATTTTATTGACATAATTTAATTGACATTGAATTAAGAGATAACAATTTCCAAAATAGAAAATTAATTTAACTTCCTTTCAAGGAAGGGTATTTTTGAGATAAAAAAAAAAGTGGACTTAAGCAATTACATATAATTTTAAACATGGATTTAGTCCCTTATAAGTTTCCTTGCAGAACTTATCTTCAAACAAATACATCTAGGGGGACTCACTTCCAATTTTCACTTTAATAATCCACTATCAAGACATTGGGCTCCACTAATAGATGTGTATATATCCCACTAATATCTTTTAGTATCAAGGGACCTAAATTTAATTGTTAATAATTGATCTTACGCAAAATTGACCAAAATTTAAAAATGAGAGGATCTAAATCTAGACATTATCACATGTTTTTGAAAATTTGCTTATAACATTTAATGATTTAAGGAAAAAAAACTATAAACAATAAACCACAAGAGCTACACAGCTGTCCATATAAACCAATTTCTTTACTTTTAATTTCTTTCTCTGCAAAGGATTTTACTTACTTTTAAGAGTATCTCTAACTTTGACTCAAATTTGAGATAATATTTGAATAAAAAGTTTAATTTGATACAAAGGGTTCCAATATACAAATTTAAATTTAAATGAGGACAAACTCAAATCCAAAGGAAAGCAAACTCAAATCTAAGGGTGTGTTCGGACGACAGGGTTGGATTAGATTGGAAATCTCCTATCTAACCTAAATTCACCTATCGTTGGACTGGTTAGGATTTAATAGCAATATCCTATTATTTCCAGTGTTTGGATAACACAAGCACTTCTGTGAGATCCATGGAGAAGGGTGATAGAATATGATACCATTGATTGTTTTGCCCCTAACCTATTCAAACTAATATCATGTTTGGTTTATAAATTAGCCTTTGAATAATTTTAAATAAATTTTTATTACATGTAATTTTTAAAAATGTTGTAATTTCATATCCTCTAAACGAGTGTTCATATGTTACGAGCACTATTGAGAATTAACTCAAGCTCTCATTAATTAGTTATTTTATTATTAGTTGTTAATTAATCTTATTCCAAATAGGATATTACTTTATTAAAGCTAGTTTATTATTTAAATTAGTTGTCTTGTTAGAGAAGACGTCTTGGTCTTTTTGAGGTATGTTGAGAGAGCCTTGCCTTGTAAAAAAAAACAGATCTATGAAAAAACAGGAAAAAGAGAAGAAGTAGATGAGAGAGAGAGAGAGAGAGAGAGAGAGAGAGAAAACAGAACAATTCGGTCATTTGCATTAGTTATCCTGTCTGTGAAAAAAAATCTCAGCACCCCTTGAGTTTCATTTAACCTATGTAGATGGGTTAAAGTTGACTTTTTAAACTGGGTTAGGATAAAATTCGAATGAAATTTCTAATACATTTTTTACTTACCAAACGTGGGATATATGAGCCCCACATGTTTTTTATCCTATCCGACTAGAGTTATCCTCCTTTAATCCGTAATCCAAACATACTTTCCTTAAGGGGGTGTTTGGATCACCATGAAAGGATTGGGTTGGATTGGATTTGAATCTGAATCCAATCCAACACAATGCAAAGTAATCCGATTTTTAGGATTCTTAATGTAATGTATCAAATCCTATCCCATCTTTGAATATAAACCATTTGATTTATGGGCCTCATTCACATGTGAAGATAAAAGATACAAAATGACCATTACACCCTTTTATAAATAAATGTAATACAATCTTATACCAAATTTGGATTAGAATGATGTCAATCCTATCCCATAATATTGTCTAAGTTTTGGAAAAAAAATTGATTCAATAAATTACGATTTTTTACAACACATTTTCGAAAATATGTTTATAATTTTTTTAATTTAATTTGTACAATACAGTACACAATTCATCACAAAAATCATATGCAACATGCATAAAAAAAAAATGTACAACACAAATACATAATTGTAATCCAAAAATTATGATGCCAACTCATTTGATAAAAACACTTTTGATAAAAATTTTAATAAGCAAAGCATTAATCTTCCTCACCACAGTGAAGATCATTGCATTGAAGGACTGACATGAAAAAAAAAGGATACAGTGCACATTATCATTGAACCTAGATTTGATGTATTTATGCACAATAAGGTAAAATTTCCTTCCTTTATCAGGTTGTTTGTAAATACACAATATCTGGATATCACCTCTACTGAAAAAATAAAACATAAAATAAAAGAATCGGCCTCTTAAACACCCCTCAAGACAACAAAGCAATATACAAGATGGGGCTGGGAGTATCTCAAAATATGTTTTATCTGCATTTGTAAGGCGATCCTGAAATTTAGCCCATTCATTTCTGCATCGCTCTTTCACCTGTGTAAGTGGGGGATAAAAGATCAAGCAATTATACAAAGGAGTAGCCAGAAATGTTATGATGTCCCAATGGCAAAGTTTTACAAAACAAGAGAGATTTTCAATCATTCTTCCATCAACTTAATATGAAAGAAACAACAGACAACAGGGGATATTACGAATTTTGGGCTAACTTAAGAAGCAACAGAAAAGTGAAGATAACACCCATACAAAGCTACACAGACACAGAGCTACAGGGACAGTGAGCGACACCCAGCAAATGAACCCACAAGAGGACACAACTCGATACACCAACATAGACCAACTTCTCTCAACCGAAATATTCAATTTGCGATACATATAAATATATGTAGACAAAGAGAGGATTTGGCGCCGTTCGAAGAGAGGGACCACTGAAAATGGGGGAAGAGAAGGTAAAGAAACCCTATTTTGCTTTACAAGGGTGTAATGGTAAATGCACATTTGTATCCCGTTGGCTGCTGCTTAATCCCAAAGTTTTGGTGGGATTTCTTAATGCACTTGAGAGGGGATAAAGCAGCCCAATTACTACGGGCCGAGTTTTTCAACCCAACGTTTGTCCAGCCTCCAAAAGCCTTGCCAAATCAAGGATAAATGGGGCCCATCTTTTTTTTATCCAATCCAACATTACTTATCCAGGTTTATCCTCGTACCAAACACCCCCTAAAGGAATATAAAATATAACCATTGAATTTTTTAAAAAAATTTAATCTAACAATTAGTGATTTAAGTAAAAGTTTGAGTCTCTCTTGATTTGAGTAAAAATTTGAGTTTATCTTCATTTAGTATGAATTTAAGGTGTTGCTTGATAAGACTGAAAGCTGAATTTTAAGTTTTGAATTCTGAATTTTTTAATTTATTGACTGTTTAGTATCAATTAAAATTTAAATATTGAATTAAATCAAATTATTTGACAAATATAAACAACTGAAGCCTGAAAATTATTATTATTCTAATTTTTTCATTCTTTTTAACTATCTCTCTGTAACTACCTTATTCTGACCACCACCATCACAATGGTAGTAGTGGTGATAGTGGTTGTGGTGGTGACGACGACACAATGGTGGTAGTGATATTGGTGGCACAATGGTGGTGATGACAGTGGTGGTGGCAACACAATGGTAGTGGTGGCAGCAACACAATGGTAGAAGTGGCAGCAATAGTGGCAATGTCTGTGACACAAAGGTGGTGGTGACAGTGGCGATAGTGGTGGTGGTAGTGGTGGTGGCACAATGGTAGTGGTAGTGGCAGCAACACAATGTTGGTGGTTACAGAATGGTAGTGATGGTGGTAACACAATGGTGATGGTGGTAGATGATGGGTATTGAAAAGTTAAGAGTATAAAATGCATTGAGAGTTTTCTATTATGAGGAATTGATAAAATCCTTACTGACTAACATTTTTAGCATTACGTGATAAGTCAGTGACTTGCTACTTAAAATTTTGGCATATTTTAAAGAATTGCTTAAAATATCAAGTGATATGAATTTTAGGTTATCAAACGAGTTTAATTCATTAAGTGTTTAAAATATTCTATTTTAAGTTTTAAATAATATTATCAAACACCCCTAAAAAATAAAAAAGAGAACGATCTTGCGGCCAATAAGAGTCGAGCATAACTTGTGTCTAGCGGTGGATAGGTCCTTAACCGCTTTGACAAACCCACTTTGTTCAATGAGCATCAACTTCAAGCTTAACAGTGCCATAAAATGAGAAAAAAATGTTGATTTGTGACAATCTAAATTCACTCCAAAATATGTTTTTTTTCTGAATTTCTCTCGGGAGGCAGCAATGGGCAATGCTACATGTAGATAGAAGGCCCAAGAGTCGTAAGCTTCTTTTTTCCAGAAAAGAAAAAATGACGATACCTAGAGAATAAGTATCGATTAATTCTGTGTCAGCTATCGCAATAATACAAAGAATACAATCACTATCTAGAATGATTGAACGTAAAACGTCTATAAATGACTTTTTAAGTTTGCTGTTAAATCACTCAGAATGAATTGAAGTAAAATTACTTATATAAGCGAGTATTTTTTAAGACATGGTGTATAATCTATCATTGAAGAAGAATAAAAAGAAGAACCGTTAAAAGGAATCCAACCCTTATGCATGCGCACCTTAACATGATCCACCAATCACCATGGAAAAAGGGCCAAGTACAATAGAAATGACACTGTAGAATTCACTATTCCTGTTTCCATATCCAAATAACGCTCATCGAACAAGTAGCAATATACTGTCTAAATGATGAGGCACCCAGCAATGTATTAGGCAAATTGATGCTATACTTATTGACATCTTCCTCACCGACTCTCATAATGAGGAGGTAAATTACACCTAAGAGTTCCAAGAAGAATGAAACAGAAATTAGGGTAATGATTAGAAAGTACTAGGTTCGAAGGCATGCATGAGTGCTCATAATTTTGGTTGATATGATGCCCTCCCTTTGAAGACATTATTATTAAAGTGAGTAAAACCTAATGATGACCAGCATGGATAATCATGTCCCCATTCACTATATTTTACTCGTGTGTCACCTATCCACCAACTTTTATGGATGAATTAGTATAGGGGTGTTCACCCTACCTTACGGGTAGGAAATATGCTCTTTCGTCTTTCTACCCGATACTTTGCGGAAGAATTTTTTTTTGGCCTACCCTACCCGACAGGTGTGGTATTCCTACCCGACTTCCTACCCGATTAATCGGGTAGGAAGTCGGGTAGGAAATCGGGTAAACACTTTTGTAACTATTAATTTTTGAATGCACCAATTTAACATCACAATAAATCAATAACACTAAAATCTAAAACAACTACAACAACAATTATAATAAAACACAAGAAAGTATGAACATCAATCCACCATAATTGTTACACAAATACCATAACAATTAATTTAAGTTTAAACCATATGAAATACATTAAAATCATATTAATTAATTAATGCGGATAGGGTAGGGTAAGAATGCGGAAATGGATAACTCTTCCGCATTCCTACCCGATTTAATCGGAAGACCAAAAACTCTTCCGCATTCCTACCCGATTTTTGCGGCTAATCGTTCAGTAGGGTAGGGTAGGGTCGGGTAGGGTAGGAACTTGCGGCTAGTCGAAAATTTGAACACCCCTAGATTAGTATGTTAACATCCTAAATTTTAATAAAAATGACTAAGACTTTTTAATATTTCGAAAATGATATAGAATTCCCTCATTGAAAAAGTCATTAATGGAATATCCATTTTACCATTGTCTGATTGGGTTTAAAAAGTTATTAAAACTTAATTTCTCAAAACAAATATTGCATAGGGATATCACTCCAAATGATAAAGAAAATCTGTAAAACAATATCATCTAATATATATAGCAATTTTACAAATTAATTTCTTGGTTTTTTCAATTTTTATAGTAGATGGTGCTCAAAACTAATTGATCTAGGCTGCAGAGTAGGATCAGATGAAGTTCAATAAATGTATAGATGTGTGAGTGGGTATATGTGTGTGCGTGTGTGTGTGTGAAGGTGTATACTATGGGTGATCAACAATATAAAGACAAAGTATAAGTGGTTCGCCTTAGTCGAGAAACTAAGGTTACATCCATTGTAAGATAGGTTTTTGCTTCTTGAAGATTGTATTACTTAGGGAAGATAGTGATTGTTACAGAAAGTTTGAGCCGTTACAAGATATTACTTGATTCTTTCTCTCGTTAACTTACTTATTGCTCTCCCCTTTGTGTCGTGTAGTACTCTTAGTTATTTATACTATTGACGGATAAGGTTCCACGTTTTTTCTTCTTGGTTGATCATATGGTCCCTTATGTTACTGTCTTCATCTTGGTGCTATAGTCCCCAAAATATTTCTACGTCCACTACTTACGGTCTGTTGTACTTGATTTATCTTTATTACTTGTGAGTTTCAGTTCATCAGAGCTGATAGGTAGTATTCCCTTGTCCCTTGTCCACGTGTCGTGTTGTAATTTTTTAGATTCACCTTGTGTCGGACTTCTATGCTCCGAGCTAGTACTCGTACCAAACTTGTTAATCCCGAGCTTCCTCGAGGTCTAATTTTGTTGGACTTGAATCTTGCCGTCTAAGTCATTGAACTTGAAATTTAATCAAATGGCTGCTTTTAATGTCATCACCATGTAGCAACGTCAATCACGACTCAATGAAATCAAGTGGAGGAAGCACACCAGTGCAATAGTACACAACACTCAAAATTAATTTTTTATTGTTTGATTTATTTGGAGAATGAAGATTTAAAACTGAAAAGAAATATCTAGTATACCAAAAAATTTGTCACTTCAAGTTTGAGAATAGTCACATATACATAATTTTACTTGCAAAAATTTATTTTCGTAGATTAAACTCTCATTATCTATATCATAATAAAATTATCTTTATCAATGCTCGCTCGAGATAATAAACTGGAAAGATAAAAAACGAGAGTTGACATGAACTTTTGAAACTTAGTTTTACAAAATGGTTGCTTGACTTGTTAGTTAAAAAACCTTGAATAGGGTTTATTAAAATGTTAAAAAATTGGAGTAGGGCTTGTTTAACCTTGGTCTTCTTTTGAGCTACTATGGATTTCATATTGTGTCCATACGAAAAAATGTAGCTCAGGTGTATTGAATAATCCTTGTGTACATTATAGAAAGGATAAGTGGGCCCCATTGCTTGATAGCTGACCGTTTTGGATCTGACCCATTTTGACCGTTACAAAAATCATTTCAAAAAATTCAAAAAAGGTATAGTTTGTAGCACTTCAGCTTTTGGTCTCACCACTCCACTTGATACCATTCGAAGAAAAAAGAAATTTGGGGATGGAGTGAGAAAAGCAATATAAGAGTGCTTTTATCACTTTCCTTCAAAACCCCCTCCCCCTCTTTACTGGTAACCGTTAATCTCATAAAATCAACGGCTCAGATTTCTCCCCCTAAACCCCCTGAATCATACCAAATCTTGATCTTCCCTCTCGCTTCAAGACCCTGTTTAGCTTCATCTACGGTACTGTCACTGCAAACTTCCTTTGATTTTCCAACAAATTCTTGGGTTTTCCGGAAATTTTTTGAGTCTCTTGCAATCCAATCAGTTCTAGACACTGGGTCTCCAAGAAACGCACGAGGGCATGTTTGGATAGCGAGGTACTAATAGAATGCCAGTGTCAACAAGGTCTCAGATCATCAACAACCCAGAACAGAATGAGCCAAATCAAGACAACGGAACCAGACCCAAGACAGATCAAGAAGAGACCCACATGGCTCACCCATTGAGAAACCCACACCATGGACTGAAAGAGAAAATGAAAGCTTTGACCCTCTTGTATGAGCAGCAAAAACAAGCCTCTGTTTCTGTCAAGAACCCTTCTTTCAAATCCGAAGAGTCAAGATTTTCAACTCATCCGAGCATAGACCTTCTTAGTTCTGGCAAAAGAGAAGAATCAAAACCCAAAGAATCAAAACCCATAAGCCATGTGATGAGAGAGAACACAATGCCTAGTTCCACAGTGACAAGGACTTATGTGTTGCCACAACCACCAGTGGTGGAGGATGCCAAGGAGAACGTGGCCGTGGGCGGTGGTGATCGGATTGTTGGGTTTTCATGTCCAAGAAAGGCTAATCTGTCGAGTACTGTGGCGAGGAAGCTCTCAATGGGAAGCTCAGTGGTGCCACATACAGAGCCAAGAGAGATTGGAGGGACTAACAAGGAGAATGTGCAAGAATTGTATACTATTTCGGAGAAACCGGGTGTTGGTAATAGGATTCTTGTTTTTGTGAGGCTTAGGCCTATGGCCAAGAAGGAGAGAGAGGCTGGATCAAGGTGTTGTGTTCGGATTGTCAACAGGGGTGATGTTTACTTGACCGAATTCGCGAGTGAGCACGATTATCTGAGGCTAAAGAGGCTTCGTGGGCGGCATTTTACCTTTGATGCTTCATTTCCTGATTCCACCTCTCAACAGGAAGTCTATTCCACGACGTGAGTTCAAAAGTTTTTCCTTTTCTGTTGGTTTTTTATTTACTCAATTTTATCTTCATGTAAGGAATCTAAACCTATATGTTTGAGTTTTAATGGTAGCATAATCACCCATTACCATGTTGCTGTTTATGTTTAGTTTTAGGATTCCATGTTCTTGAAGATCAGATTTTGTAGCACAAACTTGGCTCTAAAGTTGTTGCCTCGCCTGAATATTTTTTCCTTTGGCCCCAAAACTATCACACCTGTTTACGTAAAAATTGGTGGTAGTCTAAGACCCTGAGGCAGCTGATGAATCAAACTCTTCACTGTCCAATTTTTCTGTTCATAAGAAGAGTTTGAGGGATATATGGTTCTCAAATTCGTGTTACAATTCTTATTTACTTTCAATTCTTCATTTTCACATAATACTAATTTAATCCAGCTAAATAATATTGTGCATGTGGCTTCAACACCAGTGAACGCAGATTAGGCTATCCCAGATTCAGTATCATCTCAAGAAGTCAATAGTAACCCCAGCTTTGATTTACTAAGAAAAAAGTTGACCAAACTAAAGGTTTTTATTTCTTTGTCACAGTTCTTAAGTCTTGAATCCTTTCTTCTGGAGATTTGATCTTGCAATTTGACAATAGGTGCTATCGTTGCTACCCGAGACAAAATAGAAAATCAATTCAAATTCAAGTTGCTATAAAATTGTGCTTTCCATGAATGATAGTTGAGAGCAAATTCTTTTGTGAAAAAGAGGAACTTGACAGAATATCATTTGTTTTTCCAGAACTGCAGAGCTCGTGGAAGCAGTTTTGCAAGGAAGGAATGGGTCAGTCTTCTGCTATGGTGCCACGGGAGCTGGGAAGACATATACGATGCTTGGTACTGTGGAGAATCCAGGGGTTATGGTATTGGCTATGAAGGATCTTTTCAACAAAGTTAGGCAGAGAAGCTTTGATGGAAACCATGTGGTTCATTTATCCTATCTTGAGGTCTATAACGAAACTGTCAGAGATTTGCTTTCCCCTGGCAGGCCTCTAGTACTTCGAGAAGATAAACAGGTCTGTGTCCAATTGTGTGTGATACGTTCTAGGTAGGATTCATGGTAACTCGTTGATGAGAAATTATACCTAAGGTTCTACATCTGTCACATTCAAATTCTTTTCCCAACCGGTAATCAACTTTCATATTGTTTATTGTGACACACTAGTCTTCATATTGGATCAGAGTTGTATGTCATCTTTTGGCCAGCTTTAAGAGAAGCATTTAGCTCACCATATTTATTCCTGCTGTAGCAGCGCAGGAAGAAAAATATTTCCATCAGACTTTCCACCGGGAGAAAATTTTTTGAATGCTAAATCTATCTATCCTAAGTTTTCAGTGTAATTTCTCTGATGATAGAAGCTACAACTTTGTGCAAGTTCTGAAATGTTCAAACATTTCTCTCTCTACCGATGCCATATACAGTAGATTTTTCAGTGTGATTTATACCTAACATATGCACAATTGTAAAGTCTCTTTCAACCAATTAACTCGGCCATAATTAGTTTCAGATAAACAGTTTGATCCCCCTCCTCTCTCCCCTCCCATTCTGGATTACACACTTCCCCCTTCCTAAATTCAATTCTTTTGGGTATAGCTGACAGCAAATTGTCACATACATTTCAGGGGATTGTGGCAGCAGGTCTTACTCAATACAGAGCTTATTCTACAGATGAAGTACTTTCCCTACTTGACTGTTCAAATAGCATAGAAAGTTGCAATTTTGTCGATGGAACATAAAATTAAATGTCCGAGAATGTATGACTATTACAGGTAATGGTATTACTTCAACAAGGAAACCAAAATCGGACAACTGAACCAACTCGTGCCAATGAGACTTCTTCACGTTCCCATGCTATTTTGCAGGTAGTTGCAAGGATTCTTTTGCTTTTAAAATTTTCTATCAACCTTATGCTATGCTCAAATGGCTGATTTCCTTCTGTTATCTTCAGGTTGTGGTTGAATATCGATTCAAAGATGAGTCCAACAATGTTGTCAATCGAGTGGGAAAGCTGTCACTTATTGACCTTGCTGGCTCAGAGAGAGCTCTTGCTACAGATCAGAGAACACTTAGATCACTTGAGGGGGCTAACATTAATAGGTCACTCCTTGCACTGAGCAGTTGTATTAATGCCCTTGTTGAAGGCAAAAAACATATCCCTTACCGCAATTCAAAGCTCACTCAACTGCTAAAGGACTCTCTAGGGGGAGCTTGTAACACTGTAATGATTGCCAATATCAGCCCAAGCAATCTCTCATTTGGCGAAACCCAAAACACCCTTCATTGGGCTGATCGAGCAAAAGAGATCCGAACCAAGGTTCATCTTCCAAGATTCTCAATCTTGCAGCTTCATTCTTTCTCTTTATTGCCTCTGTTAACTTGCTTAAGCTGATACACATTTCACAAGTTTGGAATTTCGTTTGTGCACTCTCACAAATGGTATGACTAATTCTGCTGTAGCTTCAGGTATCTGAAGTGAGAGGACACATGCCTTTATAATATCTAAACTAGAGGTTCTGCCAAACTTTTAGAATCAATTGCCCATAAACTGGTGCTAGAAATTCCTGAAGTTTTTGCGATTTTAGCAATATGGCTTCCCTTCTCTTTTTTGCTTTAGCAGTGCATTTTAGTATCTTTTCTTTTCTTGTCTGAGCATCCGGCCTAACTTTTCAACACCCCCCCCGCCCAAAAGTAATCCTTGTAATTCCTGAAGTAGTTTATATGATTTTTACCAACATGATGCAAACGGGGAAATCATGCTATATTCCCTTCTATCTTTTACTGTTGCAGGCATGTCACGCAAACGAGGAAATAATGCAAATACCCCAATCTGAAACAGAACAAGCTAAGCTATTACTTGAGTTGCAGAAAGAGAATCGTGATTTGAGAATACAATTGGCTCGCCAGCAACAGAAGCTTTTAAGTTTCCAAGCAAATGCCTTGGCAGCAAATGCCTCACCAGCCCCTTCAACAGTTTCCTCTGTCTTATCTCCTCCTCCATCTTCTGGCCTGCCAAAAGATAAACGAAAGCCTAGATCCACCTTCTTGGCTGGGAATTGTTTCACACCAGAAACAAAGAAAAAAGGTGCAGAAGAGACAGGTAAAGGTCTCAGGCAGACCGTGAAAGCATTAGAGGCAGAAATTGAGAAAATGAAGAAGGAACATGCATCACAGATAAAGCAGAAGGACAATTTTATTCGTGAACTTTCACGAAAAGTTTCCAAAGTAGCAGGAGTGGAAGGGGAAGGGTTGAAGAGGGTTGTCACCCGGGCGAGCTTGCGACCAAAGGAGCCACTTGGGGGTGAGTTGAAGAGCCCAAGTCATCGGTTCTTGTCTCCTGCACCCACAGCTAAAAAACGGAGCTTTTGGGATATAACAACAGTTAACAGCCCATCAGTTGCCACATTAAATGGAAGAAAAACCAGAAGCCATGTTGCTAATGAACCTGCAGCAGCTCCCTCCATGCTTCTTCAGGTGGAGTAATACATTCCCTCTTGCCTTCTTTCCTCTTTGAAAATTGATGTGCATGTTCAAAGGCTTTGTGCATGCAATCTTATGCACATGCATATGAGTAAACATGTATATAAAATGACAGTTCAAAAAGGACAATGATTTAGAGTGTCCTCTTCAGAATTTCCCCTCCCCGTGAAAAATTTTCTTGGACCTCTCAGCTCTCAGTCTCTTGTTTATATTTAAGTATTCTTTTGAGTTCCTTTCTTCTGCGACTGATTGAGTTTGCATATCCATGTTTCTGGTTTGTTTTCATGTTTGGACCCCATGTCATCAATTACATCATTCAGCCAGGTTTTGCTCGTCAAAGGGCCTGAACGTTGAAGCAATTAAAGAGGAAGTGAAGAAAGCATAGAGTTTAAACCAGAAGCGATGGGAACGAAACGTGGTGCCTGCTCATGGCTTTTCTTCCTTGCAACATTCTCTCTGCTCTGGCTGGTGGATTGACTGGAAGAAAGACTTAACTTGGTTAGTGGTATCCTGTTTTCACTGAATTTGTTTCATATAATTAACCATGCCCATATAGGGAGATTGTGTAGCGTCTTATATCATTTGTTTATATTTTGATGTAGACGATAATCTGAGCAGCATGTAGATCCCATGAGCTAATCTTTCTAACAGAGTTTAATTCCCAATTGTTGGGCCGATTTGAGAACACACGATGATTGAAGCTGTATTATTTCATTTATTTTGTTTTTTCTATCCTAGCATTTAACAGTCTTCTCTCTCTCTCTCTCTCTAACTATTGAACCAAGGGTGATTCTATATAGAAGGAAATGAATTCAATTATATGTTTGCTGGCTTATGGTTGTTTTGGCAGCTAATATGAGAAACTATCAGGTTCAATTTATGGGAACTTTGCTGGTAAGTCTTGTTTGAGATGGTATCCTTTGGGCCTGGTTTGGGCATAGAAAACTTGAATTTTAGAACATAGTAATGTTTGCTTGAGGTTGTCCCTTTTGAACTAGTTTCAACTCTACAAGTCCTGAGGTTTGAAAATATATTCATTTCTTTGCCTCTAGAAGAGCATGGATTCAAATACTATGAAACCAGTTTGGTTTGAGGTTGGTAGATAACTATCAGAAAATAGTCTTCTCCCTGTTATGAAACAAATGCAATAAACTCCTGTAACTAGAAGGCTTTATCTTATGTTGCTTTTGGGGGAGGTTTGTTCATAACACATCTGCATATTGTGTGGATAATGTGGCACTTAAGCATATGTGGTTGTTTTTTTCTCTAATTTGTAACAGGAAATGGTTTCAAGCTGTCACGCCCCAATTTCACAACAGACGTGATCTAAATAGAAATCTTTTAGTTCAATATTAACATGTGAGAGCATCTATAGCTATCAAACAAATCATTAATCTCCACCAATTTAAATCACAAATAACATCCACTTCATCTAACTAAAAATTCCGAAAATAAAAATCAATCATTAGCGGTCTACATCCAAAAATTCCCAAGCAAAATAATTGATTCTTTTAAGTTAATTAAAACTCATGAATCAATTTAATAAAATAATTTGTAAACTAACTAAGCATCAACTCCTCAAGCTTTAGCTTCTTGATCAATATTAGGTTCAAAGTCAACATCTTACCTTATCTCATTCTCCCAACTCAAATATGAAAAAACGTTAAATATAGTGGTGGGCACAACTAGCTTAGTAGAGAAATTTTCCCAAACCTAATCAAGATTTACAAATATATGAAAACAAGTAGATCTCACATTTCCAAAATAAACATATATAACCTTTGAAGTAAATCATGTCACCTTCATAACGATCTCAAGTTTTGATACGAGTACAAAAATTTCATCATGTAATGGATTATTTAGAGAATAAATATTTTGTGACAGAAAAATCTAATGTATGCAGGTTAATTAGTAAGAATTCAAACACTGAATATATCTAGTCTATCTTGCACAAACGCAAACTATCTAATCAATTCCCGCAAGGCCACATCATTTTAAGAAGCGTGTATACTGACGCATCAGTATTTAACGAAATCTTCCCAAGATTAGTATATTAACCAGTTACTCATCCTCGAACTTAGGTGAATGAATAGTGATTTGGGACCTCGCAAGCAACCGACATCTCACTATGAGTGATAAGGAATCTTCAAACCCCTCAAGATAAGAAAAACATCTAAACACTTTGCGATATAAGTTCGACTCCATTCAAGTTCATCAAGCAAGAGAATTCTTAAATCATGTTTTTCAAACAGATCACCTATATACCTTATACAATAGTTTTAACAATTCTTAAAACAAGGGAATTTCAGTAAACACATGCATGAGATCGCAAAGAGATATTCTCGAGGGCCACATCATTTTAAAAAGCGTGTATACTGACGCATCAGTATTTAACGAAATCTTCCCAAGATTAGTATATTAACCAGTTACTCAGCCTTGAACTTAGGTGAATGAATAGTGATTTGGGACCTCGCAAGCAACCAACATCTCACTATGAGTGATAAGGAATCTTCAAACCCCTCGAGATAAGAAAAACATCTAAACAATTTGCGATATAAGTTCGACTCCAGTCAAGTTCATCAAGCAACAGAATTCTTAAATCATGTTTTTCAAACAGATCACCTATATACCTTATACAACAATTTTAACAATTCTTAAAGCAAGGGAATTTCAGTAAACACATGCATGAGATCGCAAAGAGATATTCTCAATTTGCGTTCGGACGCAGGTAACTTACTGTTCAAACTTCTAGCCCAATTTTGACCTAGTTAGAGGTCGATTCACAAAATTTTCATGAAATATACTTTTGTAAAACATGAAGCCTTCTTTCCAATACCAGATGAATCCGTTCAGTCAACTATGGGGGTAAAAAGTTATAGCCAAAATATTGAAATAATGTCAAATTCTTTCCTTCCCAAATTTTCTCCAAAATATATATATTTTTCTTTTTCTTTTTTAATTTGTTTTTTAGGAGAGGGAAAAGGGGAGTTGAACGCTTGACCTCAAGAATGAAAATCATTCACAAGGCAAGGAGTACCATTGGACCAAAGATCCATTGGTTCCAAAATATGTTTCAATCGCAGAATACCTCCAAATTTCTTTTCTTCAACTTCAAAGTTCTACAACCTTCTTAAGTGATTTGGAACATTTGAGATTCACCTTCAGCCACTAATATCTCAATTAATAACCATTTTTTATCTTCTACAAATAAATTATCCGAACATCAAAATTACCATTTACCCCCTCCCCCCTCCAAAACTGCTATACAAGGTGAACGTCTATACTAAGGTTTCTCAACCTCTCAGATTCAATGATAACATTATTTTTCCTTAAAAGTTTTTATAAACTTACCTAAATGTCATTTTCAAGCTTAAATACTTCTGAAACTTAATTTAACCCCAAAAGTCAATCCGCGTGAAACTCAAACTTCACACCTATTCTTTCAACAATGATTCGAAGTTCCTATCATCATTTTAGTTATTTTAGAAGAACTCTTCAGATAGTATTAGCAATATTTATATATAGTACATGATCTTACACAACCACGTGCCCTTTTTTTGATAAGAAACAAGACTCTTGTATTAATTAAAAATGATAAAGTACATTAGAGGTGTTCTAAAGAGGAGGAGGTGGAGGGTCATGCCTCCTTTCTCCCCCAGCTCTGTTATGTGCCTCGTCCTCACACTCTGTCTGAGCTTGACGCTAGCGAACATTTTCGCCAAAGTGGCTTCGACAGTCCTCCTCATGACCCCATTCAGAGACTGTAGAGGAGGAGGAGGAGGATTTTAAGGATTTAGAGGATGTTAGGCAGTGAGAAGGGCGATGATATCCAGGTTTTGCCTGAGAAGGTGAAACATGGTTTCCTAATAGGTTTCAAGTTCTTCCACCATAGGCGAATTCGCTGGAGGAGCTGGTGGTGGAGGATTTCATTGTTGGTTTTTTGGGTTTTGCCTTATAGTTCTCATTCGAACCATCAATCAAATAGAGGTTATGTAATTTTAGATCAGAACGATGACAATCGTTTCCCTTGACGGTGCCAAACTGATGGTGTAGAAAAATGAGAAGTGCGAGATGAGAGAGCTGAAGAGCTCCTCTGGTTATGAATAAGTTGGGAGTGTGTGTGTGTGTGAGAGAGAGAGAGAGAGAGAGAGAGCAAAATAACAGTAATAAGAACACAAGGAGTTAGGTGGTTCACCAAGCTGAAGAGCAAGGCATAATCTCTTGCTCTCTTGGGTATATATTACTTGGGGAAGAAGATTGCAGTTCTATGTGAATTCAGTTAGTCATCCGTCATAGTGAGGCAAGAGTTTGCCTATATATACACTAGGGTAGTGTAGTCCTCAAGTAATGATGAGAGTGTTCCCCAACTTGTTAAGACTTTGGGATAGAATATTTGATCCTTAGAGGCTATATTTCCTAGACATGACGTGGTATTCTAGAAGTTGGTGATGTAGCGCCCTGGAGATGGGTTCTCCTCGTCCAGTGTGGATTAGTTGGCGCAATTCCTTTTGTGTCCTTGAAGATTATTGGGTTGTCTGATATTTCAAATAGACTTTCTCCTTTAATGGGTCGACCTGACAGTAGTTGTGAACCCCTTCTGATTATTGGGTTGGGTTTAGCCTTGGGTCATTTGTTCCAAATGGGTTAGACTTGTTCAACCTCTTTTAGGTTGGGCTGGCTATTTTCACTTTCACTGGAAATTTGGGGGTCGGTCATCTTTTGTAGACTTACTTGAACTTAAGTTTACTCAAAAAAACTTATTTGGGAATAAGTCAATTTTGATCTCTATTGTACAAAATACCCCTGATACTTATATTTAATTAAAAAAAAATTAAAAACTAACTCCTCCTAAAATGTAGGAGTATATATAGATATGAAGTAAACTAGTAACATTTAAATAAAAAATAGTAACAATCAATATTAACAGTAATATGTTCAACAAAAAATAGTAAAATGCTCACCTAAAAAGTAGTAACAAGAAATATCATATATAATTTGAAGTTAACCAATACGCGTGATTTGCAATTGATTACGTATACTTGATATTTGTGATATAATCATTAATTCAAAAGACAAACAATTAGAATATTTGTAAGAAAAAAAAAAAAAAATTGTTAGCAGTGGAGGCACCCGTAATACTTGCTCAATTGCCTTTGTTTTGGGCTTATCCTGATTGGATTGTTTATATATAGTATAAAGCAGCCGCAACAGGCCAAACTTTATTCAGAGCAAATAATAATTGAATACTGGAATGATGATGAGTACATGATCAAAAAAACAACCTCGATTACCGTGAATGTAATCTCCATTAAATCTTTTAAATCCATGCTGCAATCCACACAGCCACTCTCTAAAGATGGCCCTCGGCCTCCTTTTTCTTACTTTGCATAAAGAGACATACTTGAAAGCCTTGAAACAAGGAGAGAGATGATGGCAGTCTTACAAACTTCTCTTTTCCACATGACCAAACCACAATTTTTTTTTTTGGTTTATAGTTTAGAGGGTAAATTATATTTTACCCCCTTGAATTATTGCCCCTGTTTTATTTTATACCCTCAACTATAAGAGTTCTCACATTACACCATAAAATATCAATTTTGTTTCATATCACTCCAATAAATAATGATTATCAAATTTTTAATAGTAAATGTACATGTGAGTAGTCAGTACTGTCAATAAGCAACTGCCTATTGCACATGTGTAAGTCAAAAATCAAGAAAAATACATATCTATGACTTTATCCTTCCTAAGCTCCAAATTTTCTTCCTATGACAGACCTTATTTTTCTTCCCAGTAACCATTTAGTTGCAAAAGATATAAAATAAAATGGTACTAAACATTTAGCGGGAAGCTATTTAGGGTTTTCCTCCCTCATTTGACAGATTTTCAAATTTGTCGTTATCTATTGGAGTTATATGAAACAAAATTGATATTTTAATGTGCAATGTGATAACTTTTATAGTTGAAGGTACAAGGTAAAACAAAAATAATAATTTAAGGAGATAAAATGTAATTTACTCTAGTTTAGAACCATCGAAACCTTGTATTTATAAATTTGGGATAGGAGCAAATATCTGTAAGTTATTGATACATGATTGACAAAAACATTTCTTATGAGACCCAAATTTTTAATCTCGAAATATTTATCGTTAAAATCGGGTTATCCGAATTACTTTGACCTGGGTATCCAAACTTCATTTTTATTTTTCTTCAAGGCATCAGATGGATCTGAACTCATGTTGTCCTGTCCTTAATGCTCCTAAATTTATGGTTCCACAATGGAATTTCTGGCGTTCATGAATTTACAAATTTCAAATGGAAAATTTGTAAGCTGCAGGTCTACTACTTAGTTCGAGCTGAACTTGAAAAACTTGTTTGTTAATCGAGCTTAGAAAATTGTTCAAGTTTGACTTGTTTAAGAAACAAGTCGAGCTTGAACGATCCGAAAACAAGTCGAGCCCGAACCGAGTCCGAGTATTTACACATAAACAGGTCGAGCCTGTCGAATTTGAGCCGAACTTGTAGGGCTTATTTTCTAAACGAACCTAAAATCTTGTTCAAGTTCGGGCTCGTTTAGAAAATGAACCGAGCCTGAACGAGCTGAACCCAAACCGAACTCAAGCCAAATTCGAGTAGCTCACGTTGATTAACGGTCTTACTTTTGTCCTATGACAAACTTCTTTTCTTACCATTTCTTTTACAAAAGTGTTCCTTGTTTAATGCCATGAGCTAAACTCAAGCTACAGCTGAACTATGAGGTTTTGGTGAAAACAAAATGGTTTGTGAAATAAAAATTTAGGGTTAATAGTATTTTTAGTCCCTTAAGTATGCATTTTGTATTAGTTTAGTCCTTATTGTATCAATTTGGTCCCTAAAGTATTCAATCCGTGTCACTTTGGTCCCTACTCAGACAATCCGTCAAATTTTTTTATGAAAGTGACCACGTATAATTTTTTTAGATAATATTACATGTTCAACACATGATACGATTTTTTTTTTATAGTTAGACTTGCTCGGTGTAAAAGAATTGATATTGAAAGCAGAAAATAAGTACATTCTAATTTAAAATTTCTATTTAAAAATAATTAGCAGTTCTTCCCGTAGAATCCATATAATTTGTGAAAAATGTAACTCCGAAAGCATTATAGTTTGGAACTGTTAGTGGAACATGGTAGTCAACAAAATACAAAGCCAAATCTGCTGCAGCATTACCTGTCAGGGAAACAAATTTTCCTATGGATTTGCTTTTGTGGACTTCTATGATTAAAGCTTTAGTTTAATTTCTTGGGATTCTCATATTACTTTGATCAATGCAGACCAACTAAAAATATGCACCAAAATCAATGATTGGAACATTTGATATCCTTTAGATCAGATGCCGAAATTTCATGTAAACTATTAAACTATAGTTGCCACTTGCAAAAGGTACCCACAAATCCTATAAACAATGAAAAAACAAAAGAAAGGAAAAGAAAAGAGAAGGGAGGAAAGCAAAGGAAAGGAAAGAAAGAAAAAAAATTGTAGATTGCTGGGTTTTTTATTTTCACATTACCTAATATCATTCGAGCATCAAAATCAAACTCTGGAAAAAGATAAGAGGAGAGAGAGAGAGACAATACGAAGCTTGTCGGGAAGCAGCCATTGTCAAGACAAATGGCATCAGGCGTGCCTGCATACTCAAATAGAAGGGAGAGCGGAGAGAGAGAGAGAGAGAGAGAGAGAGAGAGAGAGAGAGAGTACATTAGTTTTATACCTCCATACCAAGAACACCTTTGAAAAGAATCCTAATGACTCAATTACATTAGCCAACTCATGGTACCAGCCATTTTTGTTTTCTATTGATCCTGTATCAGCCATTCCATTTTCTAAAAGGAAAATATAGCACACCTTTTAAAACAAACAAGACATGATGATCAAATGGGCTTTAGAAAGTATCTCCAAGGAAATGTCATACACCTACTAAGTTCAATCAGAACCATAATTTCCCCTTTCTGAATTCATAAACACAATGGAATTCCATTAAAAAATATTCCTCATACAAATCCTGTACTAGTAAGTACAAACTACTCATCATACACAATGCTTAAGCGAAAGATCAAGTTTATACTCATTCTAATCCTACTCAAGTTAGCGCTTTTGATCAATGGGAACCAAACTAATTAAATAAATTTCATCAAAAAAGAAATGATCAACACAAAATTAGTAAGCGAAACCATACAAGATAAACTGATCAAAAATATATTTAAAAAAAAAAACAAGATGCTTGCAAAATGAGAAACTATACCCAGATATATACTTCTAGACTGCCTCCAATCGTCATGTAATGACATATATATATATATATCACATTCCACCCAAAAAAACTGAAAAATACAATAAGCCCAATTTCCAGTTTCCAGTTTCTATAACCCCCACCAAAGAAAAAACAGAAACAGAAAGAAAACATGGAGAGAACTAGATCTTCATGTTCTTAGCTCCAGACCTCAAAGGATTGCCATTAGTTTAGTCTTCTACAGTCTAAAAACCACCCCAAAAAAATTAAAAAAAGAAAAAAGAAAAGACCTAATCAGCTCAGGCCTAGTTTACATGGCTGTTCAGACTCTGAGCAAGTAAATACTAAGTTCAGGAGCTCCATTGCTATCAGGGTTCATCATATAGAATGCCTCAGAATCTCTAGACCCAACAACTCTCTCAAATTTAGCCCTCATATACATGAGATCACCATCAGACTCAGCTCCATCTCCTTCCCCTGGCAAAACACCAGCCCCCATTGAAATTGGCTCCACAGCTTTCAATATCTTCCAATCCTTAGCCCCGCATTCCCGCCTTGTCGCAAACCCACACTTCTTTCCATTGCAGTAAGTTCTCCACAGAGGCTCCTCCACAAGTCTTGCCACCTTCTTCTCTTCATCCTTATCGCACTCCAACGCAATCCGAACCAATCCCGATGCCATTTCCCGAACCAATCCGGTTATTGGTGTGGCAAGTTCGACCAAGAACGCTGGTTGAGAGTTTGGATCTTTCTGGAATGCGAAATGCACATGCCCACGCCTATAGCCGAAAAGGGTACCTACCACTCGGGGTCCAAGACCATGTGGTAGGTACGATCTGTTCTTACCAAATGCGGTGAGAACCGATCGCAGCCTAGAAACTGCAATTGCTTGGAGTTTCTTCCTTTGTGCATGCATTGAAGTTGCCAGTTCAGGCATTCGCGCCTTTCCGTTCTCTTTTTTCTCTTCCTCACTGGTGTGTGAGGAAGTTTTGGAGGAAGGAACTTCTAACGGCTTTAGTGCAGGCACCTTATCGTTCTCCCCTTTTCCTTCTTGACCAGTGTTTAAGAAGGACTTGAAGGTTTGGAACTCATCTTCATTGCTGACCTTGGTTGTCCAGTGGAACTGCCTCTTAGAGGGCAAGTCTTGGGAACTCTTTGACATGGTTGTCTTCATCTGTGAAAGAAAATCAAAGGGAAGGCAAATCCTTAAAAGATGTAGGTGGAGAGAGAGAGAGAGAGAGAGAGAGAGGGGGCAGAGAAGGAGAATCTGGTTTGTTTCTTTTCTTTATTAAATCGACTTGTGGGGATCTAATCCTGACAAAGAAAACATGAGCTACCCCACAAACTGTAATAACATAGAAGAACTGGGCAGCTACAGAACAAACAAACAGAGAGAGAGAGAGAGAGAGAGGGGTTTTGAAATAAAGAAAGGAATCTGGGAGAGACAGCGTATGTGTTATTTCACTTTCTAGTGGGGTAGGGAGTGAAAGGAGTTGCTTGACTGACTCTTTTTTGACTTGAATCCAAATGCAGTAAAAAAGAAAGGGGTGGTCACAAAAACAACAGGGAAAGCAGAGCCATCACTATTTATGCTAAGACAGACAGCCTTCCCAGACCCAAACCCAAACCCACCGTTCTGCATAATGTCTTGTCTTCCTAGTGTTATATTATAACGTGCGCCGGGTGATGTTGGGTTCAATAATTCCAACATTATCATCTGTCCAAATTGGCTTCAAGCCTGTGACTATGTTACATCCTAATCCACCACCAACAAACTCCACAAACATGACGTAGGTTTTAACAGTGCCTAGATTCTTCCGGCCAATGATACGGGGATGACAATATGCATCTCACCAACCCACAAAAGTGAACAACTCGGGCCCACCAAAAGACAGGTAGTCGGCCAAATACAATATTCAGTGACATATATCCAATATTCGAAGATATGTTTTGAATAAATATTATCTGTATCTACTAATAATTAAATATTTAAATATTGTGTCGATACATATCCTCAATGCATATGCTTTAGGTATGAAAGAGTATATGCCAACGATATATATAATTTTTAATTTTAATCATTGTCTTTTTCTCATAAATCCACTTATAATACAATACATAAAGAAAAATGCATACAATTTTAAAGGCACATGAATGATTCCATACGTATTATCTACTATCACGAGTCAAAAAAGCATGAAATATGTTAATTATACCAATCTCTTGGGAACAAGCATTACAAGAAAAAGAGGTTGTTGCTTAACGATTTAAGCAAACCAACTTTTTAAATCTTGATTCTAATTTCTTTAATTTTTCATGATCTCTTTAGGGATTTACCATATATTACAAATTATATTTATGAAGTTATCATATAGTAGTAAAAATATAAAAATATATTGTACTATAGATGTGTTCTATATATATTTGTAGCTTTATTTTTCAAGTTTTGCCGTATCGCTATATCTATATCGTGTCATACACCTGCCTCGTATTCGTATCTGTGTTTCCTATATACTTAGCTAGAACATCAATCCTCTACACGTTAACCCATGAGGCCATAACAAATCTAATGTGACATTGTTATAATTGAATATTTCTCGACATAAATTTTAATGTGACATAAGCCACTAATACAAAATATGGGGCTAGATTTCAGACACTACTAGTTAAACAGGTGGGATTAGAATAGGTAAATTCGACCTGAATATAAACCAGTAAGTGTTTTAAAATACAGCTCGACCCCGCGGGTTGACTTAGGTGAAAGAGTTATATACTAAAAACTTGCTTTTTGTAATGAACCTCAGTTTATTATTTAATAAAATTTCTTTGTTTTCTATTTCAATGAGAATCTGTGCGGGTAGAATATTTGCATTATATTAAATATATGATATGCATTTGTGCCTTTTATTTTACATTGTAGATAATATGATGTGTAGAGTTTGGTTTATATACAAAAGATCAGATTATTAAATACTTGTATAATACAAGTAAAAGTTTACAGTCTTAGACGGAATTGGACACACCATCAGTACGATTCTAGTGCAATCTTCTGGCATAATTTGTCTTGGTTATAGGAGATTGTCTAATGTCTCGGATTATTGCATTAGTATATTTTGTGTATTGGACAGGACCATCAGTGAGATTATTTTTTTTTTACTGACTAAATAAGAAAATAATACCTCATAGTTATTATGATTACTTAAACTCTTAATCCTGAGATATTTAATTAACACATGTATATAATGATTGTTACTTTAATTCATAAAAGAATGAGATTCATATTTGAGTCAACAACTTCAGTGAATTGAGATATAATATTATTTGTATGGTAAAAATTAATTATTAAAAGAAATCACGTCCGAGTTGATGATGTCCTCTTGAGGAAGTTCATAAGTTTGTCCATGCTAAATCCTATAGGTGGGTTTAATTATCTGACATGATAAGTAAGCTGAGTGGTAAGATCTCAAGGATAAAAAGAAGTCAATTAAATATAATTGTTAGTAATTTAATTAATTGACGGACGTATGTAATTTTAAACGTGGGAGATTATTAAGCATATAATAATGAAGAACTAAAAATATAATTTTGAGATAAGACCTAGAAGATCAATAATAAGTTTTTAGTGTATTAACTTATTATTAATGGTCCATAGGATGTTTGTTTTGGGTTGGACATAGGATTCCTAGACCTATTAGAAGTCCGACCTTTATTTCTACTTAAGTAGTCTATAAATAAATGCACTCTCTGATTCTCTCACCCATAACCTTTATTTTCACGTTTAGAAAAGACAAAGATAGAGAGCAAGGGAGAGAATTCGGAGTATTGTAGCCCACATTGCATTCTAATTTTTGGCGTGGAAGGATATACAATAGAAGATATCGAGGTTTATCGAGCATGTTGTTCAATTTGTATCTATTTTTCATTCGTGCAGATCTGTTTGTCAAAGGTAAACTGTAATTCCACTTTGTAGGGTTAATAAACGAGTAAATTTTTTTGCAATCAATTATACGCGCCGTCAACAGATCTTAGAACTGCCGTTCTAACAAGTGGTATCAGAGCCTTCGTTGATACCGTGTATATATTGAGTACAACCATTTTGTCCAAGTAAGCGATTAGATGTATATCATGATTGATGGGTAGAACGTAGAACTGTATTAATCTTTGTTTTGCAGTGTTCTTGTCCCTCTATTATGGTCACATAATTTTTTTTATCATTTTATGTGATTGGATTCCACGTTTGTTTATTCGTGGTTAATATTATTTAAAGGATTAACACGATGATTTACTCATGTTGTAATATTGATTGTAGTATGTGAACTCCCTCGTGGAGTCATAGAGCCATGTATTATTATTGCTATTTTTTTTTTTGTATGGGATTTCTTGTGGAAGGCGGCTGTTCAGAAGCAGTTTTTCACAGCGCAAAATTGATTTCGCAAAGAAGGAACTATTTCAAAAATCGTTTAGGTTTTGGGGGTGTTGCCCCTAGTCCCTGCCACTTGACTGGGCAGTCGATGGTAATCCCGTCATGCACCACTATGATAAGGTCACATAAGTTTCTCTTAGCGTAGCAACATGGAGGTGGTTAGATTCATCAAGGATTGCTACAGACTCTTTATTGCATTGAAACTGAAGACATAATCAAAATAGTCGGGACTCTTTATTTAGAAAGTTTCCTAAATAATTGAGACTCTTTGTTTAGACAGTTTCCTAAATAATTGAGTCTTTTTGTTTAGGCAGTTTCCTTATTTATGTTGATCTCTGTTTTTTTTTATTCATGTATATCTTGATTGCATGGGTAATCAATTATATAATAGTACCCTAACATGTAGACGACATGGATAATTTACCGACTTAGATTATTTGTCATGGAATAGTATCTAATTTATATTTATTTAAAATAGGGATGTTCAAATTATGTATATATAATTAGAAAATAAATTTAAATTCTCAATTTCTGTATGGATAATTGTGAGAATTTTATATTTTATTTATTACATGTATACATACAACATATAAAGAAGGGATAACTCGGTATCTTAATAAATATGTCAAACATCCTTGTATTTTATCTTAATAAAAAGAGTAATGCTATACTGACCAAATTTTGGGACCAAATTTGAAGCCCAAATGACATGACAGCATGTCATTTAGAGTTTTTATTGGGGCCCAAATGACATGGCACCAAATAAAGAAGCCCAAGTCAACTGCCATGTCATTTGGGCTCCAAATTTGGTCCCAAAATTTGGTCAGCATAGTATTACTGTAATAAAAATTGGATACAATATTTTTTGATAACCCTCACAAAGTATTAAATAACTAAGTGAGAGAGAAAATTTATTTTGTATAAATCCCACATCCTCCATTAGTGGTTTGTAGTTTATGTAATTAATTTTGCGTGTTGGTTTTAGTGCCTTCCTATCCACCGAATGAAATTAATTACAGAATTACTGGTACAAACTTCCTAGAAGGATAATTTTGGGTTATTGCTAATATGGACTCACTTTTTCATCTGAATGGCTTATTATGAAACAATTAACACAAAATTAAGTAATGGTATACTCTTAGCTATAAATAGCAATATGCTCTCTATCTAAGTCACTGTTGTTATTTATAAAACTAAAGTTAAGCCAACTACTTAATTATATTTGTTACGATATAGTGGTTAGAGAGTAAAGTTAATAGACAATGGCATGCCTGCATAAATGAAGGATAATAGACGTTCTCCCTATCGATGAATGCTATTCACAGTGATTCAAGCTGTTGGCAAGTTCATTTAAAATTGGTAGAGGGAACCAATTTAAATTTGAATTCGATATTTTTTATTTTGCCAATCATAATTTTTAATTATGTGATTTTCAGATTTTGAAATGGCTTCATTCAATCCTTTTTTCTGTCATACTTAAAGAACACAAACTAACTGGACCAAATTATATAGACTGGAAATTAAACTTGGATATTGTGTTTACTACAGAGGAATGCAAGTTTGTGCTTACAGATCTTTGTCCGGATGAACCCAGTGAGAGGGCAACCGAACAAGAAGTCCAAGCTAACCGGAGGTGGAAAAAGGTTGATGAGATGACACGGTGTTACATTTTGGCATCTATGCCAAGTGTGCTGCAAAATCAGCATGAGTTCATGCCCATTGTCTACGACATTAATATGAACCTCAAAGAAATGTTTGAGGATCAAAGTCGTGCTACTAGGAAAGTTGCGATGAAAGATTTGATGAACACAAACATGCTTGAGGGAGCACTAGTAAGGGATCATGTTCTGAAGATGATGGGTCTTTTTAATGAACTAGAGATCTCAAGAGCTGAGATTGATGGGGAAACCTAGGTTAATATCATCCTCTAGTTCTTGCCAAAGTCCTTTAAGAAGTTTCGTCTTAATTACAATATAAATAAGCGTTATTATTTTCTGGTGAAACTCCTTAAGGAACTCCAGGTAGTTGAAGGTCTTTTTCAGCTGCAACCTTGTGTTTATGCGATTGAGAAATGTTCTATTTCTAAGCCAAAAGGCGAAAAGAAACCAAAAAAAAAAGACTCAAAATCAGGTTGTTGGCTCTCAGGAAGCAGTGAAAAAGCCTAAGGCAAGTGTTTTTATTGCAAACGGTCAGGATACTGGAAAAAGCAATGTCTGGTCTTCCTCAATAAAGTAAACAATCCAGGTAAATCTCTTTTACTAGTTGTTGAATCATGTTTAGCAGTATTATCTACCAGTACTTGGTGTGTAGATACGGGAGCCACTAATCATGGCTGCAAATTCTTGCAGGGGTTTCAGGAAACCAAGCAACTCAGTGATGGGGATATTTATCTACATATGGGCAATGTTACAAGAGTGGCAACAGTAGAAAATTTACATTTAGATTTTGGTAAATATAGGATTTTAATTTTGAAAGATTATATTTATGCACCTGATATTAGAAGAAACTTAGTTTCGGTTTCTAAATTGGTTAAGGATGGATATAATGTTTATTTTAGTAACTCTGTGGTTATTAAGTATAATAAACATTTTATTTGTTTTGGTTCATTGGTGGATGATCTTTATATTATTAATCATATCTCACCCGCACTGCAATTAATTGAATTGAATAACTGTGACGCCCCAAAAATCCGGGGGTCCCGTTGATAACCCATCAACCCGCGGAAACATCCGTGGATATCGCTTAGCCCGACACCACGTCAAGAATATCTTCCAAAAACCGGGATTATAACCCATAATGAAAATTCGGTTTAACATTCATTTGATTCAATTAAAGTCCCATACACCGTGGTTTGTACCCCATTAGGGTCCACTTTGATCACCTAAGGGAAGGAAATTCAAAGCCCAAAGATTTGGCCAAACATTTAAAAATTTCAGATTTTTGGACTAGCTACCGGTAGCTGTTTATCGGCTACCGGTAGCTGAAACCTTCTGGAGTGACGACTACCTGTTGTCTACCGGTAGCCGAAACCTTCTGGAGTTACGACTACCTGTTGGCTACCGGTAGCTGTTCCTTCGGAAAAACAACTACCTGTGAGCTACCGGTAGCTAAAGGCAGATTTTGCCCATTTCCTTAGTTTTTCATTTCCAACTCATTTCAAACCTTCCCAAGGTCACCCAAAACATGTATAATGAAAATTCCCACATTATACATAGTCCATCCAAGTCATATTACATACAACCTCATACATTCATAATTCAAATATAATGTTTTACAATATTTACATGTCATAAACCATTTTAAAACAAAAGGTTTACAAATCTTGATATAAGGCCACACATAGGCCCCCTTCACCCTTGATGCTCTCCATGGGAGCCAATCGCCGGTGTAAACCCGACACCTGAAAATGGTTTCCCGTATAGGGTGAGCACAACGCCCAGTAGAGATAAACCTATAGAGGTTACTCTCCCCCTAGATGCACATGCTCATGTAATCATAACATAAACATATCACTTAACATTTCACATACTTATGCATTCTATGATGGAATGCAACAATGCTATGCCATGGAATGAAGTGACACTCACCCATGCATTTCAACCCGAGTCCCCACCGACTCACGCAACACAATGCAACGCCAAAGTGTAATGCACCCCGTCTATTGACGGAAAAACCCTTCCAATGATCGTTATGAAATCCGATCATCATTGGAATCTACCCATTGAATGGGTGTTTTTATAACCAAAACCCTTGTGTTTTCTTTGGGCAACGGATTTTCGGAATCACACCGCCGGTTCCGTACACCGTGTCACTTTTCTGGAATCTCACCGCCGGCCAAGTGACTCAACCAAGTGGTTTAGGGTTTTGCACCCAAGGAAGTCGTCATGCCCCTTCTTGCTATACCCAACACAAGTTTTTTTTTTTCCTTATGCAATGCAATCATGTGACTCCATGTGACCATCGGTCCACATTTCCAAGCCCACATATCAACCACCAAACAAGGTGTTGATTATATCCATGCATCTCCCACACACCAACACTCATGCAATAGTCCCATGAATGTGATGCCATGAAAATGCTCAAAATGCAACATCTACCACATGAGCAATGTATCCACATGTTCAACATGTCATAACTTCATGGCAATTATATCAAGTGCATATAACTACCAAACCACATATTCATATCAACATATCAAAGTCATATCTTGACAACATAGAGCATAAATTTCAATTATCTCTATACACACAAATATATTATCACAATATAATTGAAATAACACCCATTTATCAACTAAGGCATTTAAACAAACACCTTGTAGGCACAAACCATAAATCACATATATACATTATTACTCATGCATATATTTATGTATACCCTTATTCTAGCTACACCTAGAGTAGAATGATCCAAGATAGGATTAACCCCTACCTCAATAGAGATGTAGGCAATCTCTATACACCAAAATCACCCAAAATCCAAGACTTTCCCCAAACTCCACCTTTGGATCTTCGGTGAAACGCCTTATTTTTGGTACGTAGACGTAGCCCTCGACGAGTAGATCACTTCTCTCTTCTAGCTCGACGGAATCCGAGCGACGGTTGTCGGAGAAATCGCCGGAGAAAGGCTTAAGAAAACCCTTTTCTCTCTCCTCTCTTTCTCTCTCTCTTTGAACGGCTGAACAAAGACTCAAGTGGCTTGGAAATTCTGATTTTTCAGATATTTTAGCTTCTATTTATAATTTTAAATGTGTGGTCTACATCGCACCGCTCGTTTATTACTTTCGGGTCCGTTTTTCGTCCCGAAACGACTCATTAAGTCCCGGATTAAGTCCAAATAAATTTTATTGGCACATTAATCCAATTATAAGGAAATTTAATATTTCTCGTTTTTGGGGACCTTTAAAAGGTCAATCGCCACGCAGTCGTCTCGAACTACGTGCAAAATCCGACTATCTCGGAATTCAACGAATTTTCTGGTGGTCACTAGATTTCGCGTTGCGAATCCAACGACGCACTCCGTTTCCTCATCCGAGGTCTAGAACATATGTATTTCAAATACGTGCAGTAATGGCAAATTACCATTTTGCCCTTTTTCAGAAAAATTTCAAATTTTCCCGGGTTTCACATTCTCCCCCCCTTAAAAGAATTTCGTCCCTGAAATTCACATACACATATACATTTAATAGCATGCATATGCAACAAGTAATGTACTCTCAATACCAAGCCGTAAGTATGAAAATGTACCTCTATCCTCAAACAGGAAAGGGTAATTGGCACGTATGGTGTCCTCACGCTCCCATGTTGCCTCCTCTACTCCCCGGTGCTGCCAAAGCACCTTCACTAACCTCACGGTCTTGCCTCGCAAAACCTGTTCCCGGCTATCCATGATACGTACCGGTCCCTCCTCGAAGGTCCCATCTGTATCAACAACAAGCTCGCCCCAATCCACCACATGAGTCGGATCTGGTGTGTATTTCCGGAGCATAGAGACATGGAATACTGCGTGAACACTTGCTAAATCAGGCGGTAACGCCAATCGGTAAGCAACTGCACCAACCCTGTCGAGTACCTCGAAGGGCCTGATATATCTCGGCGACAGTTTTCCCCGCTTGCCGAACCTGACCACTCCTCTCGTAGGCATAACCTTCAAGAATACATGATCACCCACCTCAAACTCTAGAGGTCTCCGCCGTCTGTCGGCGTAGCTCTTCTGCCGGCTCTGAGCCGTGAGAAGACGCTTCCGTATCAAGTTCACCTTCTCTGAGGTGTCTCTAATCAACTCAGGACCCGTAGAGGGTCTCTCTCCAACCTCCGTCCAACAAACCGGAGATCTACAAGGCCTCCCATATAATGCCTCATAGGGTGCCATCTGTATGCTCGCCTGATAACTATTGTTATAGGCAAACTCTACCAAGGGTAAGTGATCTTCCCAGCTTCCCTTGAGGTCTAGGACGCATGCCCGCAGCATGTCCTCTAGTGTCTGGATGGTCCTCTCAGACTGACCGTCCGTCTGGGGATGAAAAGCAGTGCTCATCATCAACTGAGTCCCCATGGTTCGCTGGAAACTCTCCCAAAAATGAGATGTGAATCTGGGATCCCGATCCGATACTATAGATACGGGCACCCCATGCAATCGGACAATCTCCCGTATATATAACCTACAGAATTCCTCCAATGTGAAGGTCATCCGCACAGCCAAGAAGTGTGCCGACTTCGTAAGCCGGTCCACTATCACCCACACCGCATCATGTCCCCGCGATGTCCGTGGCAAGTGAGTCACAAAATCCATCGTGACATGCTCCCACTTCCACTCAGCTACCTCCAAAGGCTGGAGTAATCCCGCTGGTCTCTGGTGTTCAGCCTTCACTTGCTGACATGTGAGACATCTACCAACAAATTCACCAACTTGTCTCTTCATCCCACTCCAATAATACTGGCGACGAAGATCATGATACATCTTCGTGCCCCCTGGATGAACTGCAAAACGGGAACAATGAAATTCCCTAAGAATCTCCTCCCTTAGATCTGGAGATTGGGGAACCACAATCCTTCCCCTATACCGAAGACTACCATCCAAATGAATGGCCCAGCCCTCGTCACCTGTACCCGACTGCACCCGGTCCTTAATGGACACTATCTCTGGGTCTTGCCCCTGAGACTCAATCACTCTGCTCAGTAGGGAAGGCGTAGCCACCAAACTTCCCAGGGTACCCTGAGCCTGCCCCATGTAATGTAGCCCAAACTGTCCCACAGTTTCGAGCATTTCCCACTCCCGGGAAGCCATACTAGCCAAGACTCCCCTCGACTTTCGGCTAAGTGCGTCAGCCACCACATTTGCCTTACCAGGATGGTAATGCAACGTGAAGTCGTAATCTTCCAGAAACTTCATCCATCTGCGTTGCCTCATGTTGAGGTCCCGCTGTGTAAAGATGTACTTCAGACTCTTGTGGTCTGAAAACACCTCAAACTTCTCACCATACAGGTAGTGGCGCCAAGCCTTCAAGGCAAAGACAATAGCCGCCAACTCCATATCATGCGTAGGGTAATTCTGCTCGTGGTTCTTTAACTGTCGAGAACCATAAGCCACGACCCTCCCGGACTGCATCAACACACATCCGAGCCCGTCCTTAGAGGCATCACAATAGACTGTGTACCTCTGTCCCCTTTCTGGGACTATCAATATAGGAGCTGAAGTAAGCCTCCTCTTCAACTCCTGGAATGCCTTCTCGCAAGAATCATTCCACTCAAACTTAACCTCCTTCCGAGTCAACTTCGTCATAGGTGCAGCTAACCTAGAGAAGTCCTCGATAAACCGCCGATAATACCCAGCCAATCCCAAGAAACTGCGTATCTCGAAAACTGACTTCGGCCTCTCCCAATTCATCACCGCCTCGACCTTCTCCGGGTCTACGGATACACCCGAAGCCGACACTACATGTCCCAAAAACTTCACCTCAGTCAGCCAAAACTCACACTTGCTGAACTTGGCATACAACTGATGGTCTCTCAAGATCTGAAGAACGATCCTCAAGTGACCCTCATGCTCCTCCTCAGACTTGGAATAGATCAAGATGTCGTCAACAAAGACTACGACAAATTAATCAAGGTAGGGTTGGAACACCCTATGCATGAGATCCATGAATGCCGCCGGGGCATTCGTCAATCCGAAAGGCATGACAGTAAACTCGTAATGCCCATACCGCGTTCTGAACGCCGTCTTAGGGATATCTGCCTCCCTAACCCTCAACTGATGGTAACCGGTACGTAGATCTATTTTGGAGTAGACCCGCGCCCCTCTCAGTTGATCAAACAAGTCATCAATCCTCGGCAAAGGGTACCTGTTCTTGATAGTAACCCTATTTAACTGCCGGTAATCTATGCAGAGTCGAAGGGTGTTGTCCTTCTTCTTTGCAAATAACACCGGAGCGCCCCATGGTGAGGTACTCGGTCTAATGAATCCCCTGTCCAACAATTCCTGCAATTGGACCTTGAGTTCTTGCAACTCCGCAGGCGCCATCCTATGTGGAGTCATAGAAATGGGCGAAGTGCCAGGATGTAACTCAATGGTAAAGTCTACATCCCTATGTGGAGGTAATCCCGGTAGTTCATCCGGAAAAACATCCTCGTATTCACAAACCACTCGAGGTAGACCCAACTCCTGCCTCTCCTCGTTCTCTAGGGTAAGGCTTGCTAGCCAACCCATCAACTGCCCGTGCCATCGGGAGTCATACACCCCTTGGGGTAAAGCACCATGCTTGTCCCCCTGGAACTTGAAACAAACACCCTCAGGCGTATAAGCAGTGACCCTCTTCCGATCACAGTTTATCACAACACGGTGTGCCGTCAACCAATCCATCCCTAGGATGACATCAAACTCCGACATGTCCATGACCCTAAGGTCAACGGTGAGTAGAATCCCAGAGATCTCTAACTCACAACCCCGACATATCTGACCAACCCTCACCCTAGCACCTAGGGGAGAATTCACATGCAATGGCTCCTCCAAGGTCTCAACCTCTAAGCCCAAGTCTTTCACACAAGATGCAGCAATAAATGAATGTGATGCACCAGAATCAAATAATACCCTAGCCCATAAACGAGAGAGTAAGAATGTACCCTGTATCACCGACAAATCTGCCGGTTCAGTCTGTGGCGTCATGGCGTAGACACACCCCTGGGTCCCTGAAGTACCGGCTTGTGAGCCCTGTCCTCGGCCTCGACCCAAACTCTGGCCTGATTGCGTGGCACTCGCACGTGATGTAGTAGGGGTCTGTGCAGCACCCTGGAACTGGTACTGGCTTCCCTGGCCTGTAGTGGGGTAGGGAGGAACATAAGGTGTCTGTGTGTGCCCCACTGAAGACTGGGACTGGGATGCCCCATAACTCTGGGATCCCTGCCTCTGAGGACAATCCCGCTTCATGTGCCCCGGTTGGTGGCAATGATAGCAAGTCCGTTGGCCTGCCTGGTAGGAAGGCCTCTGATTTCTCCCACCTTGGGAGGATTGACCCTGGCCTTGGCTTTGATAGCCGCGGCTCTGCCCTTGCTGTCCCTGCGGAGTAAAAGTTCTCTGCCTCTTTCCCGCACTAGAAGAAGAGGATGGTCCCTCATTCTTCTTGTCCTTAGTACCACCCTCGCGAATATTCCTCGCGTCATCCACCTCTCGTTCAATAGCCATGGCCGTCGTGATCATTAAATCCAGATCTTGTAGGAGAAGACCTACAATTTTCCCCCGAATGGAAAGCTTCAAGCCTTCCTCAAACCTTCTTACCTTAGCCACAGCTGTGGCTACGTAATCATCGGCGAAACGTGCTAGTTCTGTGAACTTCGCCACGTATTCCATCACCGTCATGTTTCCTTGTTTCAATTCCAGAAACTCCCGGGCCTTTGCATGTCGCATGGCCGGTGGGAAATACTTGCCCATGAAGAGCTCCTTGAACTCTTCCCATGTCATAGTCTCAAGATTCTTTGTGCCCGAGACCCAATCCCACCACACTTGGGATTCTCCTTCTAGCTGGAATGCAGCTAGTGTTATCTTACTGGCGTCGGAAGTGATTCCCATTGCCTTCAAGATCTTTGTTACTTGCCGGAACCAATGGTCAGCCACCATAGGATCCGCCCCTCCCGTAAAAACTGGAGGTTTATGTGCCTTGAACTGTTGGAGGTTACTCATACCTCCCCGGTGTGCAACCGTAGCTGCCATCATGCCCATAGTCTCATTAAAGGCCTGTTGATCGAAGGCCGGTGGTTGTTGATTAGTTCTCCCACCGCCTCGGCGTCCCCTTCCTCGACTAGCCATCTATATTTGTCAGATAGCAAACAAGTCTCACAAGGTATCCCGAAAATAGGGATCAAGATTGAAACTTTGAGAATTCCTCTCATTGTCTCACTAGTAATGCTTATGCCACCCACTAGTAGACATTTATACCATGAACCACTCCGTTCATCCCTTATTCCGAACCCAAGGTTATGTTTTCTAACCTAATGTGTTCCTTTACATATACATTCTACCATGTATATAATTCACATGTCATGTAGCACATAACATATAGCAAACAACAATTAACATGTATGCACATGGAATGTAATGGTCTAAACCCATGCCCATCAAGCCCTAGGTTTATCGTAAACCTATGCTCTGATACCAAGCTGTGACGCCCCAAAAATCCGGGGGTCCCGTTGATAACCCATCAACCCGCGGAAACATTCGTGGATATCGCTTAGCCCGACACCACGTCAAGAATATCTTCCAAAAACCGGGATTATAACCCATAATGAAAATTCGGTTTAACATTCATTTGATTCAATTAAAGTCCCATACACCGTGGTTTGTACCCCATTAGGGTCCACTTTGATCACCTAAGGGAAGGAAATTCAAAGCCCAAAGATTTGGCCAAACATTTAAAAATTTCAGATTTTTGGACTAGCTACCGGTAGCTGTTTATCGGTTACCGGTAGCTGAAACCTTCTGGAGTGACGACTACCTGTTGTCTACCGGTAGCCGAAACCTTCTGGAGTTACGACTACCTGTTGGCTACCGGTAGCTGTTCCTTCGGAAAAACAACTACCTGTGAGCTACCGGTAGCTAAAGGCAGATTTTGCCCATTTCCTTAGTTTTTCATTTCCAACTCATTTCAAACCTTCCCAAGGTCACCCAAAACATGTATAATGAAAATTCCCACATTATACATAGTCCATCCAAGTCATATTACATACAACCTCATACATTCATAATTCAAATATAATGTTTTACAATATTTACATGTCATAAACCATTTTAAAACAAAAGGTTTACAAATCTTGATATAAGGCCACACATAGGCCCCCTTCACCCTTGATGCTCTCCATGGGAGCCAATCGCCGGTGTAAACCCGACACCTGAAAATGGTTTCCCGTATAGGGTGAGCACAACGCCCAGTAGAGATAAACCTATAGAGGTTACTCTCCCCCTAGATGCACATGCTCATGTAATCATAACATAAACATATCACTTAACATTTCACATACTTATGCATTCTATGATGGAATGCAACAATGCTATGCCATGGAATGAAGTGACACTCACCCATGCATTTCAACCCGAGTCCCCACCGACTCACGCAACACAATGCAACGCCAAAGTGTAATGCACCCCGTCTATTGACGGAAAAACCCTTCCAATGATCGTTATGAAATCCGATCATCATTGGAATCTACCCATTGAATGGGTGTTTTTATAACCAAAACCCTTGTGTTTTCTTTGGGCAACGGATTTTCGGAATCACACCGCCGGTTCCGTACACCGTGTCACTTTTCTGGAATCTCACCGCCGGCCAAGTGACTCAACCAAGTGGTTTAGGGTTTTGCACCCAAGGAAGTCGTCATGCCCCTTCTTGCTATACCCAACACAAGTTTTTTTTTTCCTTATGCAATGCAATCATGTGACTCCATGTGACCATCGGTCCACATTTCCAAGCCCACATATCAACCACCAAACAAGGTGTTGATTATATCCATGCATCTCCCACACACCAACACTCATGCAATAGTCCCATGAATGTGATGCCATGAAAATGCTCAAAATGCAACATCTACCACATGAGCAATGTATCCACATGTTCAACATGTCATAACTTCATGGCAATTATATCAAGTGCATATAACTACCAAACCACATATTCATATCAACATATCAAAGTCATATCTTGACAACATAGAGCATAAATTTCAATTATCTCTATACACACAAATATATTATCACAATATAATTGAAATAACACCCATTTATCAACTAAGGCATTTAAACAAACACCTTGTAGGCACAAACCATAAATCACATATATACATTATTACTCATGCATATATTTATGTATACCCTTATTCTAGCTACACCTAGAGTAGAATGATCCAAGATAGGATTAACCCCTACCTCAATAGAGATGTAGGCAATCTCTATACACCAAAATCACCCAAAATCCAAGACTTTCCCCAAACTCCACCTTTGGATCTTCGGTGAAACGCCTTATTTTTGGTACGTAGACGTAGCCCTCGACGAGTAGATCACTTCTCTCTTCTAGCTCGACGGAATCCGAGCGACGGTTGTCGGAGAAATCGCCGGAGAAAGGCTTAAGAAAACCCTTTTCTCTCTCCTCTCTTTCTCTCTCTCTTTGAACGGCTGAACAAAGACTCAAGTGGCTTGGAAATTCTGATTTTTCAGATATTTTAGCTTCTATTTATAATTTTAAATGTGTGGTCTACATCGCACCGCTCGTTTATTACTTTCGGGTCCGTTTTTCGTCCCGAAACGACTCATTAAGTCCCGGATTAAGTCCAAATAAATTTTATTGGCACATTAATCCAATTATAAGGAAATTTAATATTTCTCGTTTTTGGGGACCTTTAAAAGGTCAATCGCCACGCAGTCGTCTCGAACTACGTGCAAAATCCGACTATCTCGGAATTCAACGAATTTTCTGGTGGTCACTAGATTTCGCGTTGCGAATCCAACGACGCACTCCGTTTCCTCATCCGAGGTCTAGAACATATGTATTTCAAATACGTGCAGTAATGGCAAATTACCATTTTGCCCTTTTTCAGAAAAATTTCAAATTTTCCCGGGTTTCACAATAACACTAGTACCTCGTTATGCAAGAGAAATAAACCTTCTAAAATGAACCAAACGTATCTTTGGCGCTTACGCTTGGGTCATATTAACTTAAGGAGGATTCAAAGACTGGTCACATATGGAACATTGCGTTCATTGGAAGTGGAGGCACTTCTAGTCTATGAATCTTGCTTGGAAGGTAAAATGACCAAGAGACCTTTTACGACTAAGGGCTATAGAGCAATAGATTCGTTGGCATTGGTTCATTCTAATTTGTGTGGACCTATGTCTGTACAAGCTAGAGGAGGCTTTGAATATTTCATCATTTTTATTGATGATTATTCAAGGTATGTGTATATTTATTTGATGTGCCATAAGTCTGAATGCTTTGAGAAATTCAAAGAGTTTAAGGCTAGAATGGAGAAACGTCACAGAAAGTGTATCAAGACAGTACGATCTGATCGTGGTGGCAAATACCTCTTAGAAGAGTTTAAGTATTTACTTATCAGATGTAGGAATTACATCACATTTGTCTACACCTGGCACACTGCAACAAAATGGTGTGACAAAAAAGAAGGAATATGACCCTTATGGATATGGTGAGATCTGTGATGAGTTATTCAGTTTTACCTGATTCTTTTTGGGGATGTACCTTAGAAACTATGACATGTATTCTGAACTAGGTACTATCGAAGTCAGTACCTAGTACTCCCACAAAACTGTGGATTGGGCGTAAGCCTAGAATGTGGCATGTTCGGATATAGGGGAGTCCAGCACAAGTGCTAAAAAGGAACGTGTCACACCCCCACATTGCATTACATAAGGTAGGAAACGGACCGACCACCAAGGTCTTAACCAACTAATCTTGTACATAATAAATGCAAAATATTGCGTTAGACGAATAACAAAGTGATCCAATCCACGGACCTAATGAATACTAGAGGAATAAACTAAACATCACCCAATATATTATTAAACTAAGTAAAACCAAAATCAAACCATAAAGTTTACAACTCTAATCATAAACAACATTGTTCCAAAAAATAATTAAATAATTATCTCAACACCATAAATGACACTTATTCTTGAAGACCTAAAATAAATCTTCAAATCCTCTAATCTCTTGTTTATCTGTGGACTTATTCCTCACCCTGATCTTTGCCTAAAAAATATTAAATGTTTATATGAGCACGACGCCCTGTGAATAGTAACCACCTCTAATGAGGTGTCAAAATAAGTCCCACAATTTATATACAAAAATAAACTTTGATACATACATAAATACAACAAATTGTATTTCAGCCCTTCTCACATAATCATTTAGATAAAAATAATTTCATGTTCACAAATGACTTTATAAATGAAAAAATATTTTAACCCAAAACACTCACACACACATTCAATTCCAAATACATTTGTTATATCATGTTTGCTCTCATTAGCCTGGTAACTGTCCCCTGTCTATTGTCACCACTAGCTTGGTAACTGACACTGTCTCTTGTCATGCTAGCCTGATGACTGGCCCCTATGTGCACATCCCTTTACTGATCACACCGGTATACCTTCAATCTTGTTACTATTTAGACTTGGTAACTTAGTCCCCGTCTCATAAAACATGATTTTAACACACACCAAAACTTTCGTTTTAATTCCAACACACACAAAATTTCTCTTTCATCACCAAAATACATTTAAGTAATGATATAAAATTATCCCACAAGTTTTTAAAATTCACATTTATAACAATTCACAATTGCAAAATATTTAATTCCAACCCCAAACATCAACATATGTATCATACATATAAAATATCCACACACACACGCACCTACACGTTTAATATAGAAATTTCTCCCAAAAGAAGTAGTAAACAACTCACATTGGTTCTCGAATTTCAAATCAAAACCCTTTATCATAATCTTAATGTAATCACCACCTAATCCAAAATAACATGTGACGATCAATTCCTATTCCTAATTTCGTGATTTTTATTTTATTTTTGTATTTTCTACCCATTAATATATACTATATATATAGTTTACATAGAAATAACATTTTAATATGAGATAATAAGTTATGGAAGGAACCTAGGCAGTTTAGAAATTTTTTTTTAAAATTGTGGGGTCAAATCATAATTTTTGAAACTTTTATGGCCAAAGTATAATTTTCTTGAAAAAGGAATTTTCCGTAATCGTGGCTGCCATAAAATTTCCCAGAATTCTATAATTTCAACTTTCCAAGTAAAAAGTGGTTAAAATTAAATTTATAAGAATATAACGATCAATATAAAACTCTTTGAAACTAAAGTGGAGGTTTTTGTAATTTCACATATTCCACCTTCTCCCCAACGTAAGTTGTAGGTTCTTCTTTCTTTGTTTTTAACTTCTTGATTAATTAAAGCCTCAAACATGGACAAACCTAGATCCAATCAAAACCTTCAAAGTGAACAATCCACAATTTAAACCCATTTATATATTTATCATTATTATTGACCATGAATACACACACCCACACCCACACATATTTATATACACACACACACACTATCATTATGATAAATCTAGCACCAAATGGTGGAATAAAAATATAAAAGTCATAAAATAAATAATGAATCCATACCTTCAATGAATCCAACCCTCTTCTTTCTTTCCTCCCCTCTATGGATCAGATAAATGCTTCCTGAGCATCAATACATGAAACACATTATAGATAACGGTCAACTCTGGTGATAAAACTAGCCTATAAGCCACTGCACCAACTCTCCCTAGAATCTCAAAGGGTCCAATATACCTTGAATTCAACTTCTTTTTTTACCAAATCTCACAATCGTCTTCCAAGGTGTAACCTTTAAGAATACATGACTGCCCTTCTAAAACTCTAAATCTCTCATTTGGTTGTTCATATAAATTTTTTATCTACTCTAAACAAACTTTTAGTCTTAGGTGAATCACTTTATATTTCTCTGTCATTTTACATATCAACCCAAGTTTTAATATTTGTCTTTCCCTCTTCATATTACTCCAACACACTGGAATCCTATACATGTTACCATAAAGTTCCTTATATCCCAACTACTTTCAAATTTTTAGTACACCAGCACGAATCATAACACCAAGGTATGAATAGTATGTTTAGACTGCCTATCAAATTGAGATCGACAAACTATACTGAACTTCAAAGTGTTACCCATAGCGTGTTGCAAACTAAGCCAAATCTGAAGGTAAATTTTGGACTTCTATCTACTACACTAGATAAAGGTATTTCATACAATCATACACTCTCATCAAACAACTCTAAGCATACCTTCAAGTGAATATCTAAGTTTAATTACCAAAATTGACCAATTTCGTAAATCAATCCACAACAACCCACATATTTATAACCAATATGTATCCCGAAAGTCCTTATAGAAAATTCATAGTAATATACTCCCATTTTCATTCACAAATTGAAAGAAATTATAATAAATTCGTAGGACACTGATATTCAGTTTTTATCGATTAATGCATTACACATTGGCTACAAATTCAGCAATCTATCTATCTTTTCATTCCCCTCAACTAATAATAATTTCTCAATATCAATATAATTTCGTACTTCTCAGATGCATATATAATTATAGGTTGCATTTATAATGTTTCTCTTCGATGTATTCTCTTTTGGTACTCATAACTAAAGCCAAAATATAAACATAACCTCACCACAAATTACAAAATATATCATGCTACTATGTTACACCTATTTTCTAATACTCTTCACATGTGTCCCTTTTTTTTTCCTAGAGTCCGTAGCGCAATTCTCAAATGATTTTTAGGTTCTTCCTTTCTTCGAAAATACACAAATATAACATCAACAAATACATTAACAAATGAATCTACATAAGGTTGAGATGCCTAATTTAGTCAATCCATAAAAACAGATGTAGCATTTGTCAATCTCAATAACTTAATCAAAAAAACAAAATGACTATCCTAGTTGGATTGACTATTTTCAAAACATCACCATTTATTTCTTTTAACTAAAGATAACTCAACTTAAGATTAATCATACTAAATTATCTAGCCCCTTACAACTGATCAAATAGGTCATTAATATCACGTAAAAGTATTTACTGCTTGTTACTACCTTATTCAGCTGGTAGTAATCGACGTACCATTTCACAATCTAATCATTTTTTTTTATTTTACAAACACAACATGAGCACCCCAAAACGAATTTATAGGTTGAATAAATCTTCGATCTGATATATTCTCAATTCCTCTACTTCAACAAGAACCATGCAATATGGAGTAATAAATATAAATGAAGTATCCTAGAAATACTAAAAAAATGTAACTCTACCACTCTTTAATGGTAGCGTATACAACTCTTCTCGAAATACATCTGAAAACTCCCTTACAATTGGTATCTCATTAAGAGAAATCCCTTGTTCCATGTATCAATAATCCTGCAATGTTTCCTTGAAAATCTTTACTCACCAGTTTTTGAGCTTGCACTTGTAGAGTTAAAACTATGGATTAAATAATTTATGTCCCCTCGAAACTAAATTCACATGACTCTTTTCAAAACAACCAACTATCGCATGGTGCGTGATTAATTAGCCCATAACTAATATCACATCAAAACCCCTAAGGTCTAAGAATACTAAATCAACTAGTAATTGATGCTCCCCAAAGGGGACCTGCACCATGGGTACAAGACATTCACTAACTTAGAACACACTTAGGAGTCGCCAAAATCAAATCAATTTCCAGTGATTCGGGTTCCACAATCAATCTCATTGCTACTCTTATGAGACACCAAAAGAATTTTGTAGACCCCGAAATTTCTTTAGTGCCATTCATATTTCTTACAACACACCTACAATCCCTTCTTTCAACCATTTTTTTTATTTGTAAAAAATACAAAACAAACTAGCTAATGTTAGTTGTTACACAAAACATACTATTCACTAGTAAACATCATTTTCTAATCCTCATACTGAATTCAATTAAACCCTACACAATTGTTTAGGTTCAACCTAATTCTCTCGTAATTCATAAGTCTATACTCTGATACCAAACTTGTCATGCCCCTATCCCGGATTACGTAGGGTAGGCACCAGACAGACCACCAAGGCCTTAACCAACTAATCTTGTGCATAATAAATGAAAAATACAGCGAAAGATAAATAACAAAGTGATCAAATCCACCGAGCTAATGAATACCAGATGAATAAACTAAACATCACCCAATATATTATTAAACTAAGTAAAACCATAATCAAATCATAAGGTTTACAACTCTAATCATAAACAACATTATTCCCAAAATAATTAAATCATTGTTTCAAAACCATAAATAACACTTATTCCTGAAGATCTAAAATAAATTTTGAAGTTCTCTAAGCCCTTGTTTACTTGTGGACTTACTCCTCACCCTGATCCTCAGCTAAAAAATATTAAATATTTGTATGAGCACGATGACCGGTGAATCGCAGCCACCTCTAATGAGGTGAAAATAAGTCCCGCAGTTTATATAAAAAAAATAAACTTTGACGCATATATAAGTATAACAAATTGTATCATAGCCTGTCTCATGTAATCATTTAGATAAAAATGATTTCATGTTCACAAATGACTTTATAAATGAAAAGATATTTTAACCCAAAACACTCACACACACATTCAGTTTCAAATGCATTTGTCATATCATGTTTGTTACCACTAACCTGATAATTGACCCCATCTTTTGTCACCATTAACCTGGTAACTAGTTTCATCTCTTGTCACCACTAGCCTGGTAACTGGTTCCGTCTCTTGTCATCACTAGCCTGATGTTTAGCCCCTATGTGCACATCCCTACACCAATCACATCCGTATACTTTCAATCTCGTTACCATTTAGACCTGGTAACCCAGTCTCCGTCTCGTAAAATATAATTTTAACACACACCAAAACTGTCGTTTTAGTCCCATCGCACACAAATTTTTTCTCTCATTACCAAAGCATATTTAAACAATGATATAAAATCATCCCACAAGTTTTCAAAATTCACGTGTATAACAATTCAGAATTGTAAAATATTTAATTGCAATCTCAAATATCAACATATATATCATACATATGAAATATCCACACACACGCACCCACACATTTAATATAGAAAATCCTCCCAAAAGAAGTAGTAAACTACTCACCTTGGTTCTCGAATTCCAAATCAAAACCCTTTGTCCCAATCTTAATGTAATCACCACCTATTCCAAAATAACTTGTAACGATCAATCTCTATTCCTAATTTCATGATTCTTATTTTATTTTCGTATTTCCTACCCATTGATATAAACTTTATATATCTTTTACATAGAAATAACATTTTTAATATGAGATAATAAGGTATGGAAGTAACTGAGTAATTTAGAAATTTGTTTCTAAAATTCTAGTGTCAAATCATAATTTTTAAAACTTTTGGGGTCAAAGTATAATTTTCTTAAAAAAGAAATTTTCATTTTTTGGAGCTTCCATAAAATTTCTCAGAATTCTATTCTTTCAACTTATCATGTAAAAAGTTGTTAAAATTAACTTTATAAGAATATCAATCAATATAAAACTCTTTGAAACCATAGGGGAGGTTTCTGTAATTTCACATATTCCACCTTCTCCCCTACAAAAGTTGCAGAACCAGCAACTAGTTTTTCCTTCTTTGTTTTTCTTTGTCTTTAACTTCTTGATTAATTAAAGCCACAAACATGGGCAAACCTAGACCCAATCAAAACCTTCAACGTTAATAATCTAGAATTTAAACCTATTTATATATTCATCATTATTATTGACCATGAACAAGCACACACACACACACACACACACACGCACATAAACACACACACACACGCACACACACGCACACACACACACTATCATTATGATAAACCTAGCACCAAGTGGTGGAATAAAAATATAAAAGCCACAAAATAAATAATGAGTCCATATCTTCATTGGATTCAACCCTCTTTTTTCTTTCCTCATTCCTTCTCTCTCTCTCTCTCTCTCTCTCTCTCTCTCTCTCTCTCTCTCTCTCTCTCTAGCGGCTATTGTTGGATATATATCCTAGGGCATTTGGTCCCAATAAAATAAAGGCTTTATATCGTACAAGTGGTCCACCCGCTTTGACTATTGAATTTGTATAAAAAAAATTACTTAGCTCCCTTTTATTAATGAAATTACATCTTAAATCCCACTCATAATAACAAAGTTTTTATCTAGATCTTGATTATTATAGAATGTGAATAAGCTAGAATCAAGAACAGAAGTCTTCTTGTTTATAAGGTATCCAAGAGAAACAAAATGTGGTCTTTTCTATAGTCTTAAAGATCAAAAGGTCATTGTTAACTCCAATACCCGATTCTTAGAGGAAGACTGCATGATGGATCAGAAGCTCAAGAGTAGAACTTTTCTTGAGGAGTTGAGAAGAGATAGATCAGGAAATACTTCTTTAATACCAACTATATAAGAGGAAACATCTCATGAAAGAGTAGACGATATCCCATTGGTTCGTTGTAGTGGGAGCAATATTGATACTCGTGCAGAACCTGCACAATATGTCACTAATGATATAAAAATGTAGGTAGTGCCTCATCGTAGTGGGAGGATTATTCATCTACCAAAACAGCATACATTATTGGGAGAGTCTTTTGACAGGATTCCTGAGGAACATAATGTAGATCCCTAGACTTATAGCGAAGCACTCCAAGATAAGGATGCAAAACTTTGGCAAAAGGCAATGATGTTTGAGATGGTAAGTGGTTCTATAAGAGGAAGAGATGATCAGATGGTAAGTTGGAAACCTTTAAGGCACGGCTTGTTGCGAAAGGGTTTACTTAGAAAGAGGGAATCAATTATGAGGAGACTTTTTCCCCGATAGCTATGCTAAAGTTGATCTGGATTCTCTTATCCATTGCAGCTCATCTTGATTATGAGATTTGGAAAATGAACGTCAAGACATCATTTCTTAATGAAAATCTTGACGAGTGCATCTATATGGTGTAACCAAACGAATTCGTATCAAATGGCCAAGAGCATCTAGTGTGTAAGCTTAAAAGGTCCATTTATGGACTTAAATAGGAATCTAGGTCTTGGAACATTCGTTTTGATCAAACTATAAAATATTATGGTTTTGATCAATGCCCGAATGAGTTGTGTGTGTATAAAAAGCGTCACAGAAATGTGGTGGTATTCTTAGTACTTTGCATGGATGATAACTTGCTCATCGAAAATGATGTGAGGGTGTTATCTTTTGTTAGGTTATGGTTATCCAATCAATTCGATATGAAGAATTTAGGGAAAACTAGCCACATCCTTGAGATCAAGATTATGCGAGATCGTAAGTATAAGACGTTAAGCTAATCTCAGGCTACTTATATCGATACCATTCTAGTCCGTTTTAGCATACAAAATTTCAAGAAAGGATTTCTTCCTTTCAGACATGGAGTTTCTCTTTCAAAAGAGCAGTCTCCTAGGACACCTGAAGAGATAGAGAGCATGAAGGCAGTTCCTTATACTTTGGTAATGGGAAGACTCATGTATACTATGCTTTTTCAGTTCGCATGGTTAGTAGATATCAATCTAACATTGGGCAAGAACATTAGACTGCAGTAAAACATATTCTCAAGTACCTAAAAAAGACGAGAGATTATATGTGGTTTACCAAGTAGATAGTCTAGTACCCCTTGAGTACACAGACTTCGATTTTCAATCAGAGAAAGATTCCAGGAAGTCTACCTCAGGATATGTGTTTACTCTTGGAGGTGGAGCCATAAGTTGGAGTAGTATCAAACAATTTTATATTGCTGATTCCACTATAGAGGCCAAATACATGGAAGCCTCTAAGGCAGCCAAAGAGGCAGTTTGGCTCACAAACATCCTTATGGACTTAGAAGTGGTACCTTCAGTAAGATCAGCTATTACACTTTATTGTGATAATAACGGAGCAGTTGCTAATTCAAAGGAGTCACGAACCCATAAGAATGGAAACACATTGAGCGTAAGTATCACCTTATACGAGATATTGTGGGAAAAGGTGATATACTAGTGACCAATATTGCATCAGCAAACAACCTGGTAGATCCCTTCACCAAGAGCTTACCAGCAAATACTTTTGACAGTCACATGGAGGTAATGTGAGTTAGATGCATGGCAGCATGACTTTGAGTATAAGTGGGAGAATTGATACAGTTATATACTAAAAGCTTGTTTTTTATAATAAAACTCAGTTTATTATTTAATAAAATTTCTTTGTTTTCTATTTCAATGAGAATCTATGTAGGTAAATATTTGCATTATAGTAAATATATAATATGCAAGTGTGTCTTTTATTTTACATTGTAGATAATCTGGTGTGTAAAGTTCGGCTTATGTACAGAAGATTAGATTATTAAATCCTTGTATGATATAAGTAAAGATTCATAGTCTTAGATGGACACCATTAATAGGATTGTAGTGCAATCTTCTGGCATAGTCTGTCTTGACTATAGAAAACTGTCTGATGTCTCGGATTGTTATACTAGTACACTTTGTGTATTGGACAAAACTATTATTGATGTTATTTTCTTTTTACTGATTAAATAAGAAAATAAATACCTCATGATTATTATTATTACTTAAACTCTTAATGCTGAGATATTTAATTGACACATACATATAATGATTGTTACTTTAATTCATAAAAGAGTGAGATTCACATTTGAGTCAACAAACTCAGTAAATTAGGAGATGACATTATTTGTATGTTGAAAATTAACTATTAAAGGAAATCACATCCCGATATTTAAATGGGTAGATGATGTCCTCTTGAGGAAACTCATTAGTTTTGTCCAGGTGGATTTAATTGTCCAACATGATAAATAAGTTGAGCGGTAAGGTCTCAAGGATAAAAAGAAGTCAATTAAATATAATTGTCAATAATTTAATTAATTGACGGACATCTGTAATTTTAAACATGAGGAGATTATTAAGCATATAAAAAATAGGAACTCAAAATATAATTTTGAGATAGGGTTCAGGAGATCAATAATAAGTTTTTAGTGGATTAACTTATTATTAATGAACCATATGATATTTGTTCTAGGTTGGACATAGGATTTATAGGCCTATTGAAAGCCCAACCCTTATTTTTCCTCTCGGCTATAACATTTACCTTCATGTTTAGAAAATGCAGAGAGGGAGCAAGGGGGAGGATTGCAGCCCACACTGTATTCGGAGTTTTGGCGTGGAAGAATATATGGTAGAAGATCGTGAGGTTCATCGAGCCTACTGTTCAATGTCTATCTGTTCTTCGTTCGTGCCGATCTACTCATAAAAGGTAAACCCTAATTTCGCTTTGGAGGTTTAACAAATGAGTGAAATTTTTTGTAATCAATTACACGCGCCGTCAACTGATCTTGAGACTTTGGTTCCAACACCAAGAACCCTGTGAACCGGACCTTAAATCATGCCGATTACAGTTGAATCATTCAAGTATCAGACTCGCTTAAAAACCATTGAATCGACCGATTTTCAGTTAAAGTCGTTAAAACGAACGGTTTTGATAAAACCGGACGAGTGGATTAAACCAATAAAATCCAACGTTTTTGGGCATTTTTTCCCTAATCTCTTTTGCTACTTTCTCTCATCGTCTCACGCTCAATGGTCTATCCACTCTCGTTGACTCGCTAATCTTCGATGATCATCTCCGACGATCACATCTCAGTTATTACTCTGATGCCTCATCTCATCTCCATCTCTCTATCTACTAGAAACCATATCGGATAGGAATCCATTAATTTCGGTCACCATCTATGGGCATTTATCCCTCATTGGATTCTCCAACTTGTTAATTTCTCTCATCCTCTAACAGTCTCACAGTCACAGCAACCGATCTCATCGTCTCACATTGGCAGTAACATCCAGCAGGTAATCTCGTCTCTCTCTTTGATTTTTCCCCAGTTGGGCCAACGCTTCTGTGGTCGAAAGTTGAAATTTGAAATCGATTGGAATGGAATCTGTTGGAATTCTACTATTCTTTGATTTTATTTTATTTTTTTCACTTGAATTGGATTTCAATTTGGATGTCAAGTTGAGTAAATCATTCAATTTGTAGTGTGTGGGTTTTAGTGATTGCTATAAATGGACTTAAGTCTTAATTTCTGTATGAGTTTGCATTTGGAAGATTGGATCTTAAATTTCGATTAATGCAAATCTGTACTAGTTTTTGTATTTGTACGAGCGCAAATCTCTTTGAAAAGTCTTAATAAAATCAAGATCAAATTTAAGGTTTCTAGTTGATACATGCTTGATATTTTTTTTTTTTTTGATACATTAAACATGTTATTTTTATAATCACTATAAATTTTTAGCAAATTTACTATTAATAATAATTATTTTAAAAAAAATTATTATATAACCGGTTGAACCACTAACTTATTGACTCGGCCCCTTTACCGGATTGATGTCAAGTTTGGGTTTAAAAACTATGGCAGTAAGACTCAATTGATAACCCTACTTTCAAGAAAAAAGTAAACCAAAAAAAAAAAAAACAAAAACAAGAATGCCATGAAACATGAACGATTTATAACTATACTTTCAAGAAAAGAAGTAAACCTAAAAAACGAAAACAAGAATGGCATGAATCGTGAATGACTGTGTGTGTGTGTGTCAGAGAGAGAGAGACTATGAGAGAGAGAGAGAGAGAGAGAGAGAGAGACTATAAGGAAGTTCACATTAGGCACTCAACTCTCCCTAGTGCCCACTGCCGATAGGCTAACTCTATACTGTCTTAATGTGCCACAAAGGCAAAGGGCACTTACTGTTCTTTCCAAACCAAAATATATATGCAGTGGTCGCCAAGGGAACAAGTGAGTTGTCCACTGGCTCAACCCTATACTCAAGATGCCAGTTTACATAACCGCAGTCCCTTGTGAATTTATGGTGATGTAATGATCAGAAAATGTCCTATCCAGTTTAAAAGACTCTAATCTACAGTGGTATATGTGAAAGATAAATGGTATACAGTCATACCATTTATCTTGAAGAGGCCAGTTCCCAAACTAAAACTCATGACGTATGATTTACGCAGATAAACACTTGACATAGCTCATGCGAAGATAGATGACAAGAGAAGTAGCCATCACAGCTCTCAAATGAAGGAGATATTCAACAAACTATCACTAATTACAGCAATATATAGACAAATACAAAATAAACTGGAGTGACCAGATGCCACTGCACTATCCAAAGCCTTTTGTACACAACAAAATAGAGAAAAGCACATATTCAAGAATGAGGATGCTTGCCTACAGTTTAAGAAAAGAACAATCCTAACTTAACTATTCAAACTTGGCTCTGCTCAGGGTTTGGTTGTTGATGCACCGAGGCACTAGACGCACTACCATTCATTCTTGCACGAGCCTCAGCAAACATCCTCTGCTGCTCAGCTAATGCTTCTTCTTCGGTCATCTCAGCTACGTTGCTCAACTTCCCACCTCTTACAGAATCCTGCTGGAAAGCATTTCCAGAAGAACAATAGTCTTTAGCATTGTCAAAAAACCAAAACATGGTCAAACTAAAACAGCAGTTGCTTCTCCGCTGCCTATGACATGGACTATTTAGACCACCCAGTGACAAAAAATCAAGTAAAATTAATCATTGCAAAAAAGACATCTAACAAAATTGTGATGATGGAAAAAGTAAAAAGTTAAGAAAGACATATGTATAATGGAAGCTTCAGGGGAAGTTGCTCATTCAAAGATGGACAAAAAGATTAATTCTCAGGCACAAAGTTTAATGCCCAGTTCAATCTAATTCTCAAAAGAAGGCTTTGTGTCTTACTGAGATTATGTCTTTCATTTTCAAGGAAAAACAGGAAGTCATGTGGCGTCGTCATGACCAAATAAAATATTACCATAGTCTCAAGCTTGTGTTGTTCGTATGCAGCATAAACTTCTTCAATGTATTCCCCAAAACCAAGAACCTGGCAGAAGCTCACCACTTAAACAAATAATGATATATTCAAGATCTTAGAATGACATATATAAGCATGAGCGTAATATTGCACATGAACGTATTAGTACGCACATTAAAATATAGTACAAAACGTTTCTTTTGTTGTATATGCAAACTAGAAGATATAAAGCTCTGCTGGTTGCTAACGCCCCAGGAATGTACCCAACTTTCCACTTGATACACAAAAAATCAGTCAAGATCTCATGCTGTATTTGTGGTCGTAGGTGCATGCACAATGGAAATTTTATTGTTTTGTAAAAGCTCATGCACAACTGGCCCCTTTGATTCGCCTGCACAGAGCCCTCAAAAACAAAACGTTTGTAGAAAGCAACCCAATGTCTGCTCCCAACCAAGGGCCAGGGATGAAGATGATAACTAGTGGTCAAACCAAGAGCACCTTGACTAGCCCCTCCTCCTCCTCCTTGAGCAGTACATAATGTTATGCTTAATGCGTACTTAATTTCTGAAGGAATAGAAAATGGTGCTCAGGAGTCCAATGGAAAAATAGGCGAGACGAAGAAAATAAACCAGCCTCCAAGAAGAGGAAGGAAAAACAATGAGTAAACAATTTAAGGTTTCAATATGCAGAATGATCCCTGATCTACAATTTCAACAGGCTCTTAGGCCACCAGGACCAATTCACAGGTTTATATGAAGCTGAGGATCTCAGTTAAGTTTCAGACTCTCCAAGATGTTGTGTCATCTGAGATTGTATCCAACAAACGTTATATGTGAAAAACAGATTAACATGGCCTGCTATTCGCACCCTACAAATATTCATCCCCACCTCATTATACTCTCGAATGTAAAACTACTAAGTCCGCCACATTTTATACTCGCCACATTAGGTACTAAGTCCACCCCATTCTATATCCACCCCATTAATGAGTAAACTCACCCCATTAACCTGATATATACATAATTATGAACCTACTATAAATCTCCATCATAAACTATTCACAACCCATATCTTTCAACCCCTAGGCATGTAGCCCGTACTGCCGCAGACCAAGTAGTAGAGAGTTGACAAGGGACATCCAGAAAGTACAGAAAAAGAAATGTCATTGTTGTGTTCTCATAATCTGCCTTGTTCGGTTCCTAGTCCTACAATACACCTCATTTGGCTCATCAAACTGCAGTATCACTGTAACTCTGCATCTGTATAATGGAGGACAGTAACATTAACATGGAAAAACTGGAAGAGAATAGCGCCCATAGGTCACCTTCCACCCATAAAAAAGGTCAAGACCACTGGTAAAACCTGCATAAGTAATACAACTGTTGCAATATCTTCCTAATCATTGGTTCCCAACCCACTAAAGCACAAAATTAATGCCCGCATGACTAAGGATGTGGTTCTATCTAGTTTCTCAAAAACTCATACAATTTGATTAATCATTAATGGAAAGGGTGTAAGAAGGGGTGGATTTTAATCACTAATGGGTGAGAATAAATTGATGAACTTACTAGTTTTATATTAGGAAGTTTAATGGGGCGGAGATGAATATTTGTGGGGTAAGAGTAGCAACACCCAAAATTTAATTACACCCCTCACGCAAATACCACTCAACCACCAGCTACCTCAATCTAGAGGATCAACTTTATGTTGCTTATTCTAACACAAACATTTACCATTACTATTACCCCTTCGTTAATTGTGTTAACTAAGAACTTCATGGTAACTTACATTTTCAACTATCCATGAGAATGCTACTTAGGGGTGATAATCTAGTCGAGCCTACCGAGCTTTGGTATCCTCAGGCTCAGCTCGAAGTGTAGAAGTGGTGTTAAAGCTTGGCTCGAGCTTGAATATCGAACTCAAATCATTGCTCAAGCTCAGCTCCAAACGAGCTCGAGCCGAACCTGAGCCAAAAAGAGCTTCAAACAAAAAATCTCAAATCTACAATCCAAATCCACCGATCACAAATTCCTAACCACTTATCTAAGGGAAAAAAAATCCCAAAACCATGAATTTCGTATATATTTCATTGAAATCTGAATCTGCACACATACCTAGACTTAAAAAATTCTAAATCACAACAAAAGTTACAAATTGAATATACATACGTATACATATGCACTTTGGGATGACCCTTGAGACAAATAACTATTCTTGTTTCTGATACCAACTTATTGAGGGTTAGGTGGTGGTGATTTGATCTAGGGCTTGAGTTGAGGATGGTGAGAAGAGTGGTGGCGTTGGTGGATCATGGTGGCTAAAATATGGAGTAGTTATTCGAGAGTGAGACATAGGGGGGCTTAGGGAGAAGAAGACAGCGAGACAAATGAGGTTAGGGTTAGGGTTAGGGTTAGGGTTAAGCCAAAAGAGAGAAAGAGACAATATAGGAGGGTAAGAGACGACGAGTTGGTGGGTTGGCTTCTCAAGGCAGACTTTATAGCAGAGAGAGAGTGAAAGAGTGAAAAGAGACATAATCAAGTAAAAGGCTGTAGAGCTTTAAATGTTCGTTTTGTTCATTTGCCCAAAATATCCCTAAAACTACACACTATTTTTATTTAGAGAGCATGTTCTGTATAAGAGAAGAATGCACATGCATAAATAATACATTTTACAACAGGCTCGTGAAAACTTCAAGTTTGGCTCGAATAAAAACGAGCCCAAAAAATTGTTCATATTCAGCTCAAATTATAAAACCAACGAGCATGAACGACAAAAAAAAAAAGCCAAATTCAAGCCAAATTTGAATAGCTTAGTTCGTTTAGAAGCCCTAATGAATTTTGTCAGCTCATAGTTACTCAATGTTCTTACAAGACAATGCCAGTCAATTAAGTGACAGTGCCCAAAAAAACAAGTAATACAACCACAACTTCAAATCCATCTCACTAGTGGTGAACTACGATAAATGCCACTTAACTTTATTGTGCACAGAAAAATGGGCAGAAGAAAGCAGTGTATAGAACAAAGCACAAAGTTTTAACATGAAAAATATAGCATTAGGTAAAAAACCTCTAACGCCTTGAGTACATGCTCTGGTGCAATTGTTCTTTTGTCTTCTCTACTACAAACTTCGTTAGACTCTGATGAAATAAGATTAATGAACTCTGCAAAAGCATAAACAAAAAAAAAAATTGCTTCATCACCAATAGAAAACAGAAGTGGAACACTAAGTCGTATATAAACTCACAATGAAATTATAATGTGCATATTGATGTCTACGCTTATATATACTTGAGAAAAAAGGAATATGGTACTCATCGCATTGTTATAGTTGGAAAGGATGGGTTAGTAGCTGACAAAAATAACTACTATAAAAAGTGTAAATTTCCAATCAAAAAAGTCCAGGGCGACTCAAAAAAAAGCAAAAAAGAACAACAATTCTTTAAAAGTAACAAATGGACAAAAATATTCTTTTCCTTATCTGCTTCCTTTTTTTATGGCCTCTCAAAAAAAACCTTTTAGGCGTAGCACAAAAAATCACACACCCACTACTTGATGTGTTATCACTTCTGTAGTTTCAACATGTAGTGGTGTAAGTTTCTTTAGTAATAAGCTTGGTCCAAGCGCTTGGTGCAATAGCCAAAACCAACCTCAGGAAATAGCCCCACTCTAAAAGCTATTTAAATCTCACTTCTTCTCACTATCCTTCAGTTCTCATCAACCTTCATTCGAGCCTCGCATTGCAGCTAGCTCCACTCTCACTATGCATTCTTAAGATTAATCTTGTGATCGCTCGTGTTTCAGAAACGTCGCCTCTGATTTAACTCTTGGTATTATCTCGCTTTTTTTTTTCTCAAAATACTCTAATACTAATCAACCTGGCTACCACCACACCTCTCATCACTTCCACCGCACCTCTCATCACACCAGGCTCTGCCTCACCACAGTTTTACAATTTTTCCTCCAGATATTCTCGTTTCAAAAATATAAATCTCCCCATTCAACCAATAGTAAGACGCTTAATGGTCATGAGCCTTGAAGAAGATCGCACACATTTTGGTCAACCCATATTCTAGTCTTATAGAATCAATACATGTTGTAACAATTCAATGAAAGGATATTGAAGTAGATCAAATAAAAGTAAACATCAACACTTTCAGGGCTGCAAATGAACTAAGTTGTTCATGAACAGCTTGATATCGGCTTAGATAGAAGCTCATTCAAAGTTGTTCATTTATCAAATGAATCGAGCTCAGCCACAGTTCAAAGCTCGAATACTCGTCAAGAATTAACGAGCTAAGCCCTAATAAATTGGTGCTTAGCTTTGTTTGGTTCATTTACACTACTCCGAAGCACATTATAGTAGGAAAATATTACAACTTCCAATAATTATTTAAGGCAATGGGCATAAGTACACAATATGACACAGTGATAGCTGATTGCTAATACAAAAATAAACATAAATAACCCAAATTCAGCTATAAGAATTATAATAGAAAAGTAATCACCATATCCTCATTCAAAGGCACGTCTACAAGCTGATTATAGAAATAGAAGGCTAGAAAGTACCGAAACAATCCTCTCACCTACACAACATTCGATCAAAAGATCTTGACAATCTCTTGCAACACGAACATCAGGAGGCAACATCTCCTTAATGATCTTGGTCATAGTTGCTGAAAAAAAAATCACAAGTTCATCAAAAAATAACTACATGAACCCCGTTTTTAAAAATTATAAGAATAGTATGGTATCAACTTAGGAAGCACGGATATGGATACGAATAAGGGATATGGGTACAATACGATACGGGTACAGCGATATGACAAAACTTTAAAAAAAAAAAAAAAAAGATATGAGTACGGCCGACATACGTTTATAATAAAATCTATTATACATTTTAGTATTATTGAACAACTTAAAAATTACAATTTTTAGTAATTATTTAACACTAGTAAACAAAATTAACAATTTTTACTTTAAAAATGTGTAATTTCGTCTAATTATGATATATCCATAAAGTGAACGTGACTAATTAAATGAATTAGAACCAACATTTAATTACTTGGTTTGCCTACTAGTATTTGTTTCAAAGTTTGTAATGTAACTAACTCATTTTTTCATACTTTTTTGACATGTTATAGCAGATAATACTTAAAAAAACACTCGCATTTTTAAAGTCAAATAGAATTTTACTGATGTTTTGTATCGTATGTAAACCCGAAAGAAAATGTTATAGATTAAAATTAAAAATTGTACATCTTGCTCCATGTATAGAAGTATCCGCGAAGTATCCATATATTTTATTAATTATCGGATATGTATGATGCATATCTGATATGTATTTTCGAATATCCGACGAGTATCGTATACGTCAACCTAGACGAAATATCCAGCATAGGTATCAACTATGGGTCTATAACTAAAAATTACTTCCACCCACCCAAAAAAGTAATTACAACATACAACGATGCTTATTTTATTAGCTTTCACATAAAGGTAAAATCCTTCATGGGGAAGTGGAATGATATGCCTCCTCATCTTGATAGGTGCTGTTTGCATTCTAATTACATTAAGCAATAAGAATTTCATGGATTGATTTATGTTTTCTATCAAAATCTAACTTTTTATCCCCAGCAATCAACAAGATGTACCTTCGTGAGTACTGATATTTTGTGGACTATATTGTTCATGTAATACAGATTTACCAGCCAAAAACAATTCAAGCTTATTTGAACAGGAGAGCGCGCACAAAGAAAAGAAAACACACACAACCCTCATAGATCGAAACAGAAAACGAAGAACGAACCTTTTGGAAGCGAAGCATCCTCTTTCGCCTTCCCAACTATATCCATAGGTTCCATTTTTCAAACCTTCAAAGCCAGATCAAACCTCAAACGCATAAGATTCAAACCATACAAATATATGAGCATATATAACAGATCCAAAAGATAAAAAATTAATTGAAAGAAAAACTCACCGAGTTGGCGAATAATCAAAGGCGGAGAAAGAGAAAGGATCGAATTTCAATCGAAATAGATGATCGGAGTTGCAGGCGATTCATGGTCGATATAGAGAGAGGCGGGTAGCAGGCGACTAGGGCAAAATTTCTCCCAAAAGCGCGTCGAATTTGATTCTGCACGCGCATTTTAAGGCACGTCGTGGTGGACAAGTGGGACCCATGGCTTTGGGTGTGGCCATTGCATCGTTTGAAATCCGTGACCATAGTGCGCGTGGGGAATTTTACAATGAGAAATAGGATTGATGCATATATATATAGTTTCCGTCTAGAATTGAAGGAAAAAATGAAGGCGGTCGATGATTACAGGTGGTGGTGTTCGATGCGTTACCAATGACAGGAGAGACAAAGAGGAAGAGGTTGACTATGGGCCTGGCCTTTTCGATAAGTTAGCGAAGTAATGGGCCTTGGACTATGTGGATCCTCAGTCTTAAAGTAACAATTTTGGAAATAATGGAAATCGATACACAGATATAGACTTATTTGAGTAAAAATGTACTAATGAAAATTATTAGACATAAGTGTATTTTGATGGAAAAATACCATAAACTTATTCTACAAGAGCAACTCTTGCAACAACCGATTTCTGAAAATAGTTATATCACAATTCGTCCCTATTTTCTTCATCTCCCCCTGTCTCTCCATTACTCTTTCACTCTCTCTCAATTACTCTCTCACTCTCTCTCCTTTATTCTCGCTCTCTCCCCGTTACTCTCTCACACTCTCCCCCTATTTTTTTCTCTCTCTCTGACTCTCTTTCCCTATATTCTCTCACTGTTACTCTCTCCCTTATTTTTCTCTCTCTGTCTCTCATTGATAACTTTTTTTTCAAATATGTAAAGATTTGATTTTATTATTTTTGTTTGAAGTTATAAATTTTTTGATTTTTTGTGATACATCTTATTGGTGTATCTGTTTAATGTATCTCTTTGGTATGTCACTTTCTTATATCAATTTTATGCATCAATTAGGGGTATCATTTTAGTGTTTCTGTTTTGGTGTATCTGTTTGATGTTTTCGTTTATCACTTTCTTGTATCAATGTTGTTCATCAATTAAGTGTATCATTTTAGTGTTTCTCTTTGGATTTCACTTGTATCTCTTTGGTACATCTATTAGGTGTATCTATTTGTTGTATCTCTTTGTAATCACTGTGTATAGTGAATAACCGGTACAACTTGTACCTATTATGGTGTATCTCTTTGGAGAAAACAACGTTTAAAACCTAATCAGAAAGCCATGTTTGGAGCCGTATCGTAATACCTTCAACTAGTTTAGAACTGAATTAGAAAGTCTACAACTAGAGAATATAGGAAATAACAACGTTTGAAGGCAACGATTGAAAAAAAAATGAAAAAATCAAATCAAATCTTTACTTATTTAAAAAGAAAATAAATTATCAATGGCAGAGAGAGAAGAAAAAATAAGGAGAGAGAGTAACGGTGAGAGAAAATAGGGGAGAGAGAGTGAGAGGAACGGGGAGAGAAAGAAAGAGGGAGGGGGAGAGAGTGTGAGAGAGTAACGGTGAGAGAAAATAGGGAGAGTGAAAGAAAAACAATAAATGTTCAAAATTCAAATGATAATGTAACACCCCAACTCGCCCTTAGTCCGATAACATGAAATAAAATACACCAAGGTCCAACACTTACTAAATATAAACATAAGGGTTACACCAAAAGCAAGCACACCGGCCCAATACTATACAAAGTAAATACAACCCAAAATATAGTTATAGTAGTTAAGGTACATCCATAACATTTAAAAGTTAAGCATACGGTCCAAAAAGTTAACCACACTCTGATTCACGCATGACTAGGGATGTTAGTTGACCGAAGCGGGGGCGGGGAATGTAGTCTCCATCCCCGTATCCGCTTAAAAAAACATCGTTCATCCCCGGTCCACCCCCTGTTAGCGGGTATAGTTTTCATCCCCATCCCCTTCCGCAGGTAAATTTCTAATCCCCGCCCCCGTCCCCGCTTCCCCCGTCCCTGCCCAAGCCCAAGCCTAAGTCCAAAAGAAACTTATATTTTTACTGGACCTATATAAAAAATAACCAAATTGGTGATAATCAAAAGAAACTTATACTTTTACTGGAGCTTACTGTTAAGGCAAGAAGTTGGACTTTTGAGTTCTTACTTCCAAGAGGTTTTTTTATGCCTTTTACAACATCCTTTGATTGCCTAGTGAAACAACAAAACGAATAAAAATATGCAAAACTTATAGATCGAAAAAAACAGGATCAAATCAAAAAATACTAAAATACAAAGAAAACATCCTAAAAGCAAAAGAATCAAGGTGATTCTTTGTTTGAATGACTTTATGCAATATAACATGAAATGAATGCCTTGCATAATTACCCATAAAAGAAACAAATTCCACATGATAATGATATAATGCTCTCAATATATGCAAACCCAGACATGGTAGCCAACTGAAATCATCAAGATTTAAACATATATTCAACCATCCACTTGCTTCAAACCCACTCACAATTTCTGAGACAGGAACATCGATAACTTCAATAAGGTGTAAATTAAGACTTTATTTGTCAAACATGTTTACTTGTGTAAATTAAAATAGCGCAACCACGTAAACAGACCATCCAACTATCAGATTTGAAAACTCACCGAAAAACTTAGGGCTTTAAGAGTATTTATATATATAATATATATGTTTATTTAACGGGTAACGGGGACGGGGCGGGGGTAAGGGTAAGTCATCCCCGCACGGGTTTATACGGGTATTCCCGTATATGTCCACCGTCCAATACGTATAGTCCATCTCCGGTTCAAACGGGGCGGGTTTGGACGAATACCCGCTTTTCCCCGGTCCACTGCCATCCCTACTCATGACCCCTCCCGACTTGTTCTCTGACTTCGGTAGTGGACATCAAGCTGGTGAACCAAAATTACTTGGACAAGTTTAAAGAAAACTCCAGTGAGTACTCAGTTATATCACAATAACAACAACAAAAAGTTAGCAAATATTATAATGTATTAACTCAACCGCAGAAATACACTAACTATAGCCTCGTAATTTCTCTTACGAAAATCTGTCTCAAAAACTCAACGGTCTCACAGTGAGATGTCTTGTTTAGCCACTCAGACAACATACCCACAAAATTCAATTGGTTTAAGGATTCAATTCAACATCTAGATATTTTATTCCTCGTCACTAACTTCCATATTTCGAACAAATTATTATGACCATCAACGATTTTCGTTCTCGTCACCTAAACGATTTGGCTGCAAAACTTAATTCGTCATTTAGATATTTTAAATACTCGAATTACTTTGAGTCACTTAAATCGTTCCTCTCGACAATTAATTTTCGTCACTTAGACGATCTTATTGCACATAAGTTCTTATGTCACGAAGACTCATGTCTCGTCATTTAGATGGTTTTATGTCTCGTCATTCAGACGGTTCAATGCCTCGTCATTCAGACGGTTTTATGTCTCGTCATTCAGATGGTTTCATGTCTCATCATTTCAGACGGAAACATCGCGCGAAAAGTTAATTCCCGTTACGTAGACGTCTGTCACCCAATCAACTCCACTACGTATCCTAACCTCGTCACGCAGACGCCCATCACTTAGACATCTCAATCACATAACCGAACCCCATCACGTAGACACTTGTCACACAGACAAACCGTCACCTAGCAACCAATGTTAGACCCAAAATAGCCCGTGTTCTAATCTATACTCTTAATTCTATTCTTTTAGTCATATGGACGGATTCCAACTAACTAACCACGAAGGCTCACTACATTCTTCTACAACCTAACTAAATCATCACATTAATGCATTAAAAATTACAAACCAAATTTGGAACATTATCAGTCTAACAACTTAATTATCAGAGTATAAAAAGATTGTAGGATAGTTCACCTACCTCATGCAAAGCTCTACTGTGTGGATGATCCTTCCGCTGAAGCCTTTTGTGCGGCGTTTCTTGTGGTGTTCGTCTCTGGACCTAACACACCCGATGTCCATAATTTCATTCAAACACATAACATCAATTGAGTTCGAGATAATTTACTTGAATCAAGTTTAATATTTGCATCACATCGATTCATATAATTCATTCGCATCAAGAAATATTATCTACTCAAATCGATTTTTCAAGTCGATAATATTGTTCAAAAATATGTAGATTACCCGGTACATCGAATAAAATTCTTTTAAAAGTAAATTAAGCTAACATCTTCGAATTCATTATCATACTATTTGTACGAAGTCAAAACACCCAAAATATATATTTCCCACAATATTACCATTTCCCACAAAATATACTCGAATCTACATAATTTCATATAACATTATAAAGTATACATATTTCCTTGTAATTTCATACACCCATGAATTCATACCTTTCAAGAAATATTTCTACACCATTGCTAGATTACAAACTAAACCATTATCTCCCTTAATTTAAATTCTACTTCTATGCAAGAATCTTACTTTCTTGAATTTCTTTTTAACAACACTTTATGCTACATACCCACCTACACATTATATCAATTTCCTTACCAAAAATTATGGTATTATACACAACTAATCAAACATCATTTTAACATCTACATGCAACACACTACTATATACATAAACAAAATTCTCAAATCTCAAGTAATTCCAACATGCATGCTTAACTAATTTTCATATCCTTTCATCAACATAATTCACAAATCTTAAATAACACACAATATGCATGCTTAAATTACCAAATCTCAAATAATAATTTCATCATATGTTTTTTTTTCTTTTTTTTTTCCAAGCAACAAAAAAAAAATAAAGAAAATGGTTCCTCATAGCCTACCTCTTGCACCACCAATGCCACCACCCAAACTCTTTTCTTCTCTTGCCTTTCTTCTTCTTTTTTTCCCTTCCTTTCTTGGTCTTCCTTGCCTTAGCCGAAAATGGCTTTGCCTTGAAGAGTTCTTCCCTTTTTTTTTCTTCCTTTTATATTTCCCTACACATGCATAACGATGACACTCCCACTTATTCTCTCTCCCAAACCATCACTATTCCCCCTCCTCTTCCTAACCACCCATTTTTTTTGAAACAAAATTCCCATGTGCTTGCATGCAATATATATATATATATATGTGACCCATCTCTTGTGCACACTAATTTATTTATTTATTTATTTTTAATACTCAAATTAATATCACATGCTCACCACCCCACTTAATCCCACGTGCACTAACATATATCAAGTAAATTAATTATGTCGCATGCAATACATTTAATTATCCTACACACAATCAATGTTCAATTTTTAATTAATAGGCACCTATCGAGCACAGTCATATCGCATGATCATGCTCGTAATAATTATTTACGTGGTCGTCATGCATACTCATCCTCATAATAATTATTTATGTGGTCGTCATATATATTTGGGTTTTACAATTTTCCCCCTCGTTTAGGATTTCGTCCTCGAAAGTCAACTTACCATGGAAATAGATGTGGATATTTGGATTGCATTAGTTCCTCGGCTTCCCATGTTGCTCCCTCAACTACTTGATTCCACCATAATACCTTTACCAATGGTATCACCTTCGTTCGAAGTACGTGGTCCCGCCGACCCAAAATCGCCACGGGTTTCTCAATATAAGTCAGATTATTTTTCAACTCCATTGGTACCATTGGCAGGATGTGAGAAGGATCATTTACATATTTCTGGAGCATTGACACATGGAACACATCATGTAGTCGAGACAGGTTCGTCGGTAATGCCAAACGATATGCCACCACTCCAACTCTCTCAAGTATTTCGAATGGTCCAACATATCTTCGACTCAACTTCCCTCTTTTTTCGAATCGCATCACCCCTTTCCATGGTGAGACGCGCAAGAACACTTGGTCTCCAACAGAGAATTCTAGATCTCGTCGCCTATTGTCTGCATAGCTTTTATGTCGACTTTGTGAAATTTTGAGTCATTCTTGTATCACTTTCACTTTGTCTGTTCTTATTTGCACCAATTACTTCAGTCCAGCACACTAGCGTTCTACAACGCCAACCATACAATGCCTCGTAGGGTGCCATGCCTATGCTGGATTAATAGCTATTATTATAGACAAACGCAATTAAAGTTAAATGATCATCCCAATTACCTTTGAACTCCAACAAACAAGCTCTCAACATATCCTCCAAAATTTGAATAACTCTTTCTGACTGTCCATCCAGTTGAGGATGAAAAGCTGAGCTAATTTTGAGTGTGGTACCCAATGCTTGTTGTAAACTCGGCCAGAATCGAGAGGTGAACCTTGGATCCCTATCTGCCACAATAGACACCGGCACCCCATGTAAACGCACAATTTCATCAACATACATTTTTGCATATCTTTCCAATGAAAAATTTGTCTTTACCGCAAGAAAATGAGCGGACTTGGTTAAACGATTAACTATCACCCAAATGGAGTCATGTCCTTTTTGGGTTCGGGGCAAACCTACCACAAAGTCCATCATAATGTGTTCTCATTTCCATTCTGGAATTGGGAGTGGTTGAAGTAGTCCCGCAGGACATTGTTGCTCCGTCTTTATTTGCTGGCAAACCAAGCATCTAGCCACATATTATGATATTTCCCATTTCATACCTAGCCACCAATAAAACTCCCGAATATCTCGATACATTTTGGTGCTCTCAGGATGCATGACATAACTAGAATTGTAAGCCTATTTTAAAATCTCGCCTTTTAACTTGCATTTTTTTATTTTTTTAACTTTGGGTCAATGGTACATAAAAATGATTTCCAAACATCAATACACCATCCCCACGCACTTTAAAATCAGTCTGGTGCCCATCATTAATTTCTTTCCTCATCTTCTATGCAAATAAATCTTGCAACTGGGCATCGCGAACCCAACTTTCGAATATAGTTTTAACTTTGATTTGCCCCAGCAACACGTCATCCCCTTTTAACTTGAGTTCTACTCCCAACACTCTCAACTTCGCTAGAGCATCCACTTGTGCACACTGCACACAAGACAATAATCCTGTCGACTTCCAACTCAAGGCATCCGCCACGACATTTGTAATGGATGGTACAATCATAATCTTTCAACAATTCCATCCATCTTCTTTGTCTTAAATTTAACTCTTTTTGTGTAAACAAATATTTTAAGCTTTGATGATCAGTGTAGATTTCACACGTCTCACCATACAAATAATGCCTCCATAATTTTAGAGCAAACACAATTGCAGCCAATTCCAAATCATGAGTAGGATGATTATGCTCATGAGTTTTCAATTGCTGAGAAGCATAAGCAATCATCTTCCCATGTTGCATTAGCACGCAGCCCAACCCGCGATGTGAGGCATAGCTGTAAATCACAAACCTCCCCCTTCAGTCGGAATTGTCAAGACAAGTGCTGAAACTAATCTTGCATTTAACTCCTAGAAACTTCGTTCACATTTATCATCCCATTGGAATTTAACATTCTGCCTAGTGAGCTGGGTTAACGGCTTTGCAATAGAAGAAAACCCTTGTATAAACCTGCGATAATAACCTGTCAGCCCCAAAAAACTTCTAATTTCTATCACATTATTCGGTTGTTCCCACTTTACCACCGCCTCTATTTTTTTGGATCCACTTGATTGCCATCTCCTGACACCACATGCTCGAGAAATACCACACTATCCATCCAAAATTCACATTTACTAAACTTGCCATATAATTATTTTTCCCGTAAAGTTTGTAGAACAATTCGTAAGTGTTGCTCATGTTCTTCCTCACTACGAGAGTATACTAAAATGTCGTCTATGAATACAACAATAAATGAATCCAAATAGGGTCGAAACACCCTATGCATCAAATCCATAAAAGCAGCCGGGGCATTTGTTAATCCAAACGGCATAACTAGAAATTCATAGTGCCCGTATCTAGTTCAAAATGTCGTCTTGGTACATCACTTACTCGTACCTTTAATTGATGATACCCCAATCTCAAATCAATTTTGGAGTAAACCCTTGCCTTCTGCAATTGGTCCAACAAGTAATCTATTCGCGGCAAAGGATATTTGTTGCGAATAGTTACCTTGTTAAGTTGTCGGTAGTCTATACATAACCACATAGTGCCATCTTTCTTTTTCACAAATAACACCGGCGCTCCCCATGGTGACGTACTTGGTTGTATAAAACCTCGATTAGGCAAATCTTGTAACTGCTCTTTTAATTCCTTGAGCTCAATTGGAGCCATCTGGTATGGAGTGATTGATATGGGTGCAGTCCTGGGTAATAATTCAATCACAAACTCCACTTCCGGGTCCGATGGCAACCTAGGTAGCTCCTCCGAAAATACATCAAGGAAATCTTTCACCATAGAAATATATTTCGGCCCCACTTTATCTTCATCCACACTTCTCACATAAGCCATATACCATTGGCACCCTTTCTTGAGCAATTTTTCAGGTTTTAATTGCGGATATAAGGCAATTCGGTGTTACTTTCCGATCCCCTTGAAATTTAAAGTCAATTTCCCCGGGCAAGTGAAAAATAACCTTTTTCCGATAATAATCAACAAAGGCATGATAGGCTTACAACCAATCCATCCCCCATATTACATCAAAGTCATACATGTCAAGTGGAAGCAAATCTACAAATAATTCTCGCGTGCCAATTTTAATTTCACATGCTTTGTACACTGTACCAACTACCACCACCTCACCCATCGGGGTTACTATGGAAAACTAATTAATCAAAGGTGTGGCTGGATATTTCCAATGCATACTATAATACGTGCAACAAAAGAGTGTGTGGAACCGAGATCAATTAAAATTCTGGCATCATTACCCGAGACAGAAAGTATACCTGTTACCACATTTGATGAGGCATTAACATCCTGCTATGTCATGGCATAAATCCGCCCCTGAGTCCCAGTTGTATTGGCAGGCCCCTTTCCAGCTCCCTGCACCCCCATTGGTGTTGATGTATTCCTTCTTCCCGAATTCACACTACCCATAGAAGGTGTCGTGGCAGACTTGGTCAAACATTCTCATTCGAAGTGCCCCACTTGGCCACACTCATAACACTGTCGAGCTCCACCGGTAGACCCTATTTCGCAATTCTGAGCGATATGCCATTCCTTTCCACATTTAAAACATGTCACACCCACCACTCGTCCACCTGATTGTCATTTACCCTGTGATGTTGTTGGGGGTTTAGGGGAGTTGTAACCCTGTGGACCACCGAACCTGCGACAGTTCCCAACACTTCTTGTCTGCATAGATCTTGAACCCTGTCCTCTCTGTCTCTAGGTCTGACCCTCAGATAAATACCCCGCACTGGGTATGGCATCAAACTTCCTCTTGTTAAATTGTTCCCGCTGCCCCTCAGATTCTTTCACGTCTTTTTCAACAACTAAATCTTTGTTCACCAAAGCAACATAACTAGTCAACTCAAAGGCTGAAAGTCGACTCCGTATCGAGCCCCGTCAATTTGAACAAAAGCCTTAGCAAAACGTGACCAAATAGTAAATTGTTTCTCATACTCCGCTACTGTCATTCGACCCTGAGTCAAAGTCATGAATGCTATTTCTTGCTCACATCGGTAAGATTCAGGAAAATACTTATCATTGAACACCCGTTACAAATTGATCCCATGTAATGTGTTCAAGTACCGGTACATCATTACCACCTGTCTGTCCCTCAACTTCCTCCACCTGCATAGTCAACAATCGTTTGGCAGTTTCCCACCAGAACCATGCTTCCTCCTTGAGCATAAAAGTTGCTAAAGTAACTAGCTCATCAGTAAAAAGTTTCATAACTTCAAAGATCGACTCCATACGTTTTAGCCAATCCTCCACCTCCGACGGGTTAATTAATCCCGCAAACATTGGAGGATCTAACTTCATAAATTTCTCATGTATTGTCGACCGAGGTTCCCCAACAGATGCAGGCGGTCTTGCTTGCACTATTGCTTGAATTTTTGTTTGCAATTCAATAAGCCTATTTGTTGATGTTGCCATATGCACCACCATTTCAAATGCCCTCTGAACCATATCAGGTGGGTTTAGTTAATCTTCCCTACCCTCCTATTGTTGTCGATTACTCACCTCGGCCATAGCCGGTGCATGGGAACCTTCACCTTCACCTTCCCCTTGATTTTGACCCTCAGGAGGATCCATTCCACTTCCAACAAGTTGGCTATAATTCACAACATAAGCAAGCACACATACACTTTTTATTAGTACCTCAAACCCATACCTACTCACTGACTCCAACACCTTAGTCTGTCCACTGCCGACTTAGACACTCTTGTCTACAAAACCTATAAACCTAGGCTCTGATACCAAAAATTGTAACACTACGACCTGGCTTTAGTCCGATAACATGAAATAAAATACACCATATACTTGTTGTGAAAATATATCTTTGAGATTTATAGGCCATCCATGGAAAAACGACACCATCGACTTCTTATACAAAAGTTCAAATATAAAAGCACGTCGGTCCAACACTTACTAAATATAAACATAAGGGTTACACCAAAAGTGAGCACACCGGCCCGATACCATACAAAGTAAATACAACCCAAAATATATTTATAGTAGTTAAGGTACATCCATAACATTTAAAAGTTAAGCATACGGTCCAAAAAGTTAACGACACTCAGATTCACTCATAACCCCTCCCGACTTGATCTCTGACTTCGGTAGTGGACATCAAGCTGGTGAACCAAAATTACTTGGACAAGTTTAAAGAAAACTCCAGTGAGTACTCAGTTATATCACAACAACAACAAAAAGTCAGCAAATATTATAATGTATTAACTCAACCACAGAAATACACTAACTATAGCCTCGTAATTTGTCTTACGAATTTCTATCTCAAAAACTCAACGGTCTCACAGTGAGACGTCTTGTTTAGCCACTCAGACAACATACCCACAAAATTCAATTGGTTTAAGGATTCAATTCGACATCTAGATATTTTATTCCCCGTCACTAACTTTCATATTCCGAACAAATTATGACTGTCAACGATTTTCGTTCTCGTCACCTAAACGATTTGGCTGTAAAACTTAATTCGTCATTTAGATATTTTAAATACTCGAATTACTTTGAGTCACTTAAATTGTTCCTCTCGACAATTAATTTTCGTCACTTAGACGATCTTATTGCACAGAAGTTCTTATGTCACGAAGACTCATGTCTCGTCATTTAGATAGTTTTATGTCTCGTCATTCAGATGGTTCAATGCCTCGTCATTCAGACGGTTTTATGTCTCGTCGTTCAGATGGTTTCATGTCTCATCATTTCAGATGGAAACATCGCACGAAAAGTTAATTCCCGTTACGTAGACGTCTGTCACCCAATCAACTCCACTACGTATCCTAACCTCGTCACGCAGACGCCCGTCACTTAGACATCTCAATCACATAACCGAACCCCATCATGTAGACACTTGTCACACAGACAAACCGTCACCTAGCAACCAATGTTAGTCCCAAAATAGCCCGTGTTCTAATCTATACTCTTAATTCTATTCTTTTCGTCATATGGACAGATTCCAACTAACTAAACCACGAAGGCTCACTACATTCTTCCATAGTCTAACTAAATCATCACCTTTATGCATTAAAAATTACAAACCAAATTTGTAACATTATTAGTCTAACAACTTAATTATCGGAATATAAAAAAATTGTAGGATAGTTCACCTACCTCGTGCAAAGCTCTGTGTGGACGATCCTTCCGCTGAAGCCTTTTGTGCGGCGTTTCTTGCGGTGTTCATCTCTGGACCTAACACTCCTGATGTCCATAATTTCATTCAAACACATAACATCAATTGTGTTCGAGATAATTTACTTGAACCAAGTTTAATATTTGCATCACATCGATTCATATAATTCATTCGCATCAAGTTATATTATCTACTCAAATCGATTTTTCGAGTCGATAATATTGTTCAAAAATATGTAGGTTACCCGATACATCCAATAAAATTCTTTTAAAAGTAAATTAAGCTAACCTCTTTGAATTTATTATCGTACTATTTGTACGAACTCAAAACACCCAAAATATATATTTCCCACAATATTATCATTTCCCACAAAATATACTCGAATCTACATAATTTCATATAACATTATAAAATATACATATTTTCTTGTAATTTCACACACCCATGAATTCATACCTTTCAAGAAATATTTCTACACCATTGCTAGATTACAAACTAAACCATTACCTCCCTTAATTTAAATTCTACTTCTATACAAGAATCTTACTTTCTTAAATTTTTTTGTAACAACACTTTATGCTGCATACCCACCTACACCTTATATCAATTTCCTTACCAAAAATTATAATATTATACACAAATAATCAAACATCATTTTAACATCTACATGCAACACACTACTATATACATAAACAAAATTCTCAAATCTCAAGTAATTACAACATGCATGCTTAACTAATTTTCATACCATTTCATCAACATAATTCGCAAATCTTAAATAACACCCAATATGCATACTTAAATTCCAAAATCTCAAATAATAATTTCCTATGTTTTTTTTTCTTTTTTTTTTTCCAAGCAACAAAAAAAAATAAAGAAAATGGTTCCTCATAGCCTACCTCTTGCACCACCAACACCACCACCCAAACTCTTTTCTTCTCTTGTCTTTCTTCTTTTTTTTTTTTTTTTCCTTCCTTTCTTGGTCTTCCTTGCCTTAGCCGAAAATGGCTTTGCCTTGAAGAGTTCTTCCCTTTTTTTTTTCTTTCTTTTATATTTCTCTACACATGCATAATGATGACACTCCCACTTCTTCTTTCTCCCAAACCATCACTATTCCCCCTCCTCTTCCCAACCACCCATTTTCCTTGAAACAAAACCCCCATGTGCTTGCATGCAATATATATATATATATATATATATATATATATATATATATATATATATATATATATATATATATATATATATATATTTATTTATTTATTTATTTCTGTGACCCATCTCTTGTGCACACTAATTTATTTATTTATTTTTTTTTATACTCAAATTAATATAACATGCTCACCAACTCACTTAATCCTATGTGCACTAACATATATCAAGTAAATTAATTATGTCACATGCAATATATCCATTTAATTATCCTACACCCAATCAATTTTCCATTTTTAATTAATAGGTATCTATCGAGTACAGTCATATCGCATGATCATGCTCGTAATAATTATTTACGTGGTCATCATGCATACTCATAATCATAATAATTATTTATCTGGTCATTATATATATTCTGGTTTTACAGATAAAATCAAATCAAATCTTTACATATTTGAAATGTAATAAATTGCCAATCAGTTATGCATTATTTAAGGAAAAATAATTAAGTAATACATAAAAAATGGTAAATTGAATTGTATACCTAATAACAAGAAATTTATATATTAGTGAACTTATTAGAGTAAAAATATTATTAGTGAATTTTCTCTCAAATAAATCTTAAAAAATATACCCACATCGAATTTTCCCAATAATTTTTATGAAAAATTGGGAGGAATACACTTTTTTGAACTTATTCCTAGCAAAGTATATAGCCCAAAATTTTCAGTCATTAAGTACACATTCTCCTAAATATTTGGTGGTCAGATACATATTTTTAAATTTGTATATTTTAGTAGTACGTAATTGCCCTTTACTTATTTTATGCAATAATTAGCAGTTTCCTTTTTTTTTTTTGGATTCTATTTGTTGGTTGACTGGTTTCCTAAATTAATGGATAATTAACTGTTTGAATTTTGAAAGGATTTCATTAATATTATTGCGAGTCAACATTTGTTTTCCATTAAGCCATTTACGTGTTGCAGTATCTTCAAGCAGGCAAGAAACTCATCCTTTTTCTAATCTTCATTGTGTTGATTTTGGCTTTGGCAACGGATGCAAAATTTGTTTTTTTTCCCTCAATTCAGCCACTGATGGATTTATCCTCGTGAAACAGCCACCGACACCCATCATCTCCAAGAAGACGATGTATCAATTTTGATTTCGAGAACATCAACAACGATTTTCTGGTATTATCACAATTCAGGTTTTTTTTTTATTTTTTTTTATCATTTTTATCCAGTGGGTTGACTTCAATTATACTCATAGTTATTTCAATTAACTTTTTTTAAACTCCTTAACATAATTGAAGACCAACAATCACCTATCAAATATGAAGACCAACATTTTTTATGATTATGAAATAGTCGTGAGGCACGTGGGAGTAAGCCGGACACATGGACATTTGGCACATGAGGCATCCCTTCATAAGAGGGCTCCAGCAACTGCTCAGCGGTCAGCTCACCCATATCCCACAAAAATAGCTCACACCAGTTGAGATACTCTTGAAGGGAGTTCAACCTTTCCTGCCACTCCATTTGAAAAGCAGCTAAGGGATTTCCAATGATACAATTTGCCCAGCCTATAAATATAAAAGGATCAGACAGGCCAAAAATAAGGTAAGTAATTCCTCCAAGCTAAATACCATACAGTTCTCTACCCTTTTTACTAACTTAATCATCAGAGGGTCGACATCAGAGTCCTTTCGTTCCTCGACTTCCTTGCAGGTGATCCCCGATGATCGTCAGATTATCCTACATTTCGTTGGTGTAGCTTTTGAGATCAACAGTTGGTGTCGTCTGTAGAAATGGCTAGATTTCCAACAATAAGATTACAAATACCATGGAAATAACAAGAGCATCAAAGGAACCTGCAATTGATCAAACTCATGAATGCCCCAACACCCACCTTGTGGGATAAAGGGTCGTGCTGCCTCCATAAAAGGAGTCAGCAAGGGTCAAGAGAATGAAAAAGGCAATCGAGGAGTTGAAACAACATAATCAACAAATCCTCCAGCTCTTGGAACGAGATCATTCTCAAACTAGAGAGCATGTGGGGGATAACTGCTTGATGAAAAACGTTGTTGTTCCTAACCTCTTAATATCATCACTTAATGTGTATATGATTTATAGTGTGTAGGGGAGTGTCACTCTCCCTTGGGATGATGTCAAAAGAAAGGCAACGGAATGGTGGATGAATGAAATGTATGAAATGCGAAATGAACAAAAGTGCTCCCCAAGCGCAAGGAGTCTTTTGCTTGTCGTGTTTTACTTGGAAAAGTATTTCAAGGTCGTCTCCTCAGGGAAGGAAAGTTCAAGTGTGTGAAGGTGATTTTGTCAAAAAGGAAAAGTGTAAAATCTTTTGTTTGAGTTTTGGTGTTTGAAGTTTGTGAATGAAAATACAATAAAAACAAGTGTTGGCTAATCCGAAGGATTCACTCCAATGGGAATCCCAAATCAACTTGAAGCCTTCCTCGAATAGAGCTTAGATGAACGATTGATTCATGGGAAGCTAGGGATGAAATGGAGGTGAGGATCCAAGCATAGCCCGTGACCAGGCCTACGGGATATCAAAGACTCACAATCGCATCCACTCTCAACCCAGTCAAACCGAACCATCGTACTCTGAGAGGAGGAATGAAAATGAGTTGAAGTGGCACACCCAAGAGGAGTTCTCCCTTGGATTAACCAACTTAAAATCTAGCTACTCATGAAAGCAAGAAAGAAATGCATAATGTAAAGAGACATAATTGAAATGGAGCATGAAACTTAAATTAATGCAAGGAATCTTAAACTATGAAGAAAAATATTCAAAACCCATTTTAAAGCTTGAAAAATGAAGAACTTGAAAGCATTAATGGTGAAATCTAAAATTTAGCATTAAACTTGAAATGTACTTGAAGTAAATGACATTAAAGATAGTAAATGAAGGTTGCAAGAGTCTTACAATAAACTACAAATGAAATGATGGAAGAAAAATGCAAAATTCTAATATTCATCTTCTTCTTCCTAGGAACTATCTAAGCTTAGGTAGCCACCTCTTTCAAAGCTTGTGTGAATGCTGAATATATGGTGAAGGAGCCTTGCATTTTCGTCCATGGTGGTCCCCCTAGTTGTGTGCAGGCCTCCCATCAATGGGAGGCGAGTTTATGGCCCTTGACAGGCTAAGACAAGCTTAGCCTGCAACCATCATGGCTGCCCCCTTCTCTCCCATCCTCCTTAAATGCCAAGCCTCCAAAGTCTTCAAATTGTGTAAGGGAGGCATGGTTGTAGGTAGTACATGTTGGGATAGGTGTGGGAGAAGTGTAGGTGGGACCCCCAAGCAAGTGGGATATGATTTGCAAGCGTCTGGGCTGTTCTGGGCATTCTGGGCACGGCATACCGGTACGGTTTGGCTACTGGAGTTCGACGTACCGGTACGCGTACCGGTACGGTTTGCCTGCTCTAGACTAGTTTTCGTAGAATTATCATAAATTTTGATCCAACCGTCCGATTGAGCTGAAATTTTGACACAATACAGAATACATCCAGATCTACAACTTTCATGTTTTTCAATTTTTCAGATTGGAAGTGGATCATGGCCAAAAATGAGAAAAACAGCGGTACTGTGTCAAAACTTTGGGAAACCAGTGGGCTAAACCTTCCAAATTTCATTTTTCTTGGTTTCTTCACCTTTAAGCCTCCAAATCCTCATTGAATGTGTCCATCTCTTCACCACTCATTCATCCTTAGTTGCAAGGTTATAAAATCCATCATTTACGCTATAATTACCTGCAACATCGAAAATTCAACATTATTCATAATTTCGTCTAACTCTAAGTACTTAAATACAAAGTTGAGTTAAAATGCATGTAATGAGGCCATCAAATATACAATATTTTGTGCTCATCAATAACTAGGAGGTCAATCAAAGCCAGAATGAAGCTTTTTGCCCCCAAATCAATGACCAATAGGAGTGAAAGTTTCAAGAGGTACATTAAAAATTAGGAAATGTTATAAATATGGTGAAAGCTCGGGTTCTAGAAGCCATCGAGATCCTGATCCAGCACACCGAATTACCATTCTCCCAGGACTATCAAATTACTCTCTACTAGAGAGGTTCAAGATGCCGACAATCGAGACATTCGACATAACAAAGGACCCCGCTGGACCACCTAGAGACTTATAGATCTCTAATGATGCTCCACAACATACCAGATCAAATAATGTGTCGAGCTTTTGCTAATACACTTAAGGGAACTGCAAGGCACTAGTTTAACAAGTTGAAGCCAAACTTTATCAACACATTCAGAGAATTGAGTACCTCTTTCATCTCACACTTTAATAGGGGCCAAGCACAGCGGCGACTCCCAACCTACCTACTCAACATTAAGTAGACCAGAGGTGAAACATTACGGGAGTATGTCAATTGATTTACTATAGAGTCCCTGCAAATTGACAATGTCAATGATTAGGTAGCTTTGACTACCTTCATAGGCGGGCTACAGTCTTCTCAGTTTCTATTCGCCCTCTCTAAAGAGCCACCTTTATCTATGGTCGAGCCCTTGGCAAGGGCCTAGAGCTATATGAATGCTGACGATACCCTCCTAACTTGAAGAAACCAGGAGGATAGGGGGAAGATCGGAGAGAGGACAAGAGAAGGCAAGATCCACAAACAGGAAAGTAACCCAAATAAAAATCTTTCTGAAAGGGTCAGCGTGAGGGATCATTTCGGTCCTCGCACCCTCAACGACCTGGCTCTGAAATATACTCCATTGAACACCTGCGTGGAGCAAATCCTCTTCCAGATTCAGGATGAGAGGATCCTAAAATGGCCTGGGAAGATAAGGACTCCCCTAGCAAAAGGTCTAGGGACAAGTATTGTCATTTCCATAGGGATCACGATCATAACACAGATGATTGCCAGGTCTTAAAAGACCAGATAGAGGACCTAATTCAAAAGGGGAATCTCGGGAGGTATATTGAGCGCCGATGACAGGAGAAGAGTGGCATTCAACCCTACCATGAGGAGGTCTCGCATCAATAGATGGTTGGAGAAAACAGCTCCGCCAGGCGAGCCCATGTTCGAAAAGAAAAATCTAAGTTAAAGGTGAGTTATGTCAATCTAGGAAAAAGGTCCCAGTTGGAGCCCCCAATTACTTTTTCATAAGAAGATTTGAGTGGTGTTCAGCACCCATATAATGACCCACTAGTGGCTACTTTAAAAATGGCTAATTATTCTATGAAGAGAGTTCTGATAGATAGTGGGAGCTCAGCGGACATAATATTCACCCCAACCTTCTACAAATCGAATATCGGAAGAGAGAGGTTAACACCGGTAACCGCCACATTTATTGGTTTATTAGGAGAAAAGGCTCATCCTTTAGGAGCCATCATCCTACCGGTCACAGCCGAGCTAGCGCCTCGAGAAACCACAATAATGACAACTTTCCTGGTGTTAGACTACCTATCAGCATACAATGTTATTCTGGGCCATCTAAGCCTCAATTCCATGAGGGTGACACCCTCAACGTATCATCTCATCATATGGTTCCCAACTAAGGAATGAATTGGAGAAGTGCGTGGGGATCAGCTAGCAGCTCACGAGTGTTATGTATCCTCCATGACGGGTAAACAATAACAAGAGGCTCTTTAAGTTAATACTCTAGATCATTGAGCAGAGCTTGAACGTTTGCAACTAGTGGAGGAAATGGCCCTGAACAAGTCACTTTCATCGGAAGGATGCTTGAAGAAAACCTAAGGGCTTCATTAATAGAGTTCCTGAATTCTAATAAGGATGTCTTTGCTTGGAGACAGTCTAATATGAGTGGAATAGACCCCACTGTAACAGTACACAAGCTGATAGGGGTGTCCATGGGCCGGGTTACCCACGGGTCCCGTTACCCGGCCCGAAAAAAATAGGCCCGAAGCCCGATAGGCCCGATAGTTGGCCTGCCCGAGCCCAATATCCTTTAAGAAAGGGCTTGGGGTTTACCCCTAAACCCACTACCCGGCCCGAAGCCCGGCCCAATAACCCGCCCACATACCCGAAGCCCGCCCGAAGCCCACATACCATATATATACATATCTATACTAATAATAAAAGTACACTATTAAGAAAAACTTTTGATTGACTACTTTAACTCTAAAACAATATATAAAGACAATACTAGTCTTATTTAATTTAGAACTCATATTAATAAGACTAGATTGATGTTAAACTTTTAATTGGACAACTTGACTCTCACAATACTAACATTATTAATATGGAATTTATATTAATAAAATTTCATTAATATTACACATAGTCAAGCCTTTCATATTCTTTCTTTTAAAAGATAAAAAATGAATTGTTAAAATAATTAAATTTACTATTATTTATTTCTATCTATTTTCATTAATTGATGACAAGTTTCTGAATTTTCAAATGAAATTGCATAAATGCACTAGAGTCTTATTTAATATAAGATTTATTTCAATATAATTTGGATAATATTATCAAACCCTTACTTTTCATTTTCTTTTCTTTTATGTTTTAGTTTTAATAAATCCTCTTTAGTTATGTTTATTGGTAATACTAGAAGCCATTTTATTTGTATCGATTATCAATGCTACGAATATGTTCAATATTACACAAAATTACTTATTACAACTTAACTTTTTAAATTTGCTCAACCAATTTTTATAATTAAATGACTACCATAACTTAAAATAGTTCGCTTCCAAAAGGCCCAACAAAGCCCGCCCAGTCAGGCCCGCCCAGAAAGCCCGCCCGCAAAGCCCGCCCAATAGGTGACGGGCTGGGCTGTGAGTAGCTTAGCCCTACCCGAGCCCGGCCCGCCACTTGCCCGAGTACGGGCTTGGGCCTACACCACCCAAGGCCGGCCCGAAAAAAAAATTCACGGGTGAAAATCGGGCAATTAAGGAAGAAGTAGCGAAACTCTTGGACGCCAAGTCTACAAGGGAAGTGCAGTACCCACTATGGCTAGCCAACGTCATGCTGGTAAAAAAGACAAACAAGAAATGGCGACTTTGTGTAGATTTTACCAACCTAAACATGGCTTGCCCAAAGGACTGCTTCCTATTACCAAGAATCAAAATTCTAATCAATGCCACTACTGGATATGAACTATTTTCCTTTATGGACGCATTTTCAAGATACAAGCAGATCATGATGCATGAACCAAATCAGAAAAAACATAATATTTCAAGACATTATATTGAGAGAAAGCTTTGCTAAAATAATAACGATTGAATAATTAAAGAAAACCTTGAATAAAGTACATAGATTTAATTTACATACTCAAATGTATTAAAACCTCCACTAGCTTGAGTAAAAGAGTTTAGCCGGCCATGGAAAAGAAAGAAATCATCAAATTAATCTAAGTACCAAAATTTACCAGTTCTAGTATAAACCCTAAAAACTACTTAGAAAAGTACCAAGGTACCTTTCCCAAAGAGTAAACATATCTCATTCTCATGTCATTAGGCTTTTTTGATTAGTTGGGAGCAAAAACACGTGTCGGGATGTGGATTTTATGACGTCCAAATGTCATAGACGATTTAACACATGTCCGGACATGGCTTTATGACGTCCGAACATGGAATACTGGGAGCATGGCCTGTTTTTTCCTTTGATGTAGAACCTCATGTCCGGACGTAGACAAATGACGTGTGGATGTGGCCTTCAAAACTTCAATCCTTCAATTTTCTCCTTTCCTTTGTGTATTCCACTCCCCTGTTTTTCTATTTGCCTCCTAATCTCACCATTTTACTTGAAAAATAGACAAATACCAATTAAATCATGATAAAATCAAATATAACATTAAGCATATACAATTAAGTCCAAACTCGTGGAAATTAGCCCACAAATGATAGGATAAATATGCAATATTTAGGGCTAAGTGCACCCACCAACTTGGCTCTTACTAGTCTCTCGGAAGAAGTAAGATAAGAAAAATCAACTAAACCTATATGTACATCTAATTTGTAGCAATCTACCAAATACTCACCCCTTCAACTATCAATCTAATTTGTTTCAATGTCAATCCTCGCAAGATATGCCCTCTCAAAGAATCTCTTAGATTATAGTAGCTCATCACTCATATGTCACATGTGAGTAGAAGATATTTAACTCAAAATAAGATGACGCCCACATGTTAGATACAATAAACGATAAATGAGAAGAAGAATTTTGGCATGATCTCATGGAAAGAATTCAACAAATGACATGGAAACAACCTCTATCCCTATCCTCACCCACACAAGTCATGCATCACCAATATACTCTTTGGAATCAAAAAGAACTTTACTAGGTTGTAATGTGGTCTTGGGGTTAGATGAAATGAATGATCTTCAATAATTCAAAATGTTATCCCAAGATAAAGCATTACATTACACAACCATTCTCAATATTACTTTACAACATTTCACCCCTTTGCCACTGGAAGTGCTTTGCATTTTTTTTATTAAATTTTTAAAAAAAAAAAAAATAAGGAGGTAAGAACAACTCATTCCCAAACCAACATCTTCCCCACAACATATATATAAGCATTCAATGCTCCAACTTGGGATAACCAAAGGTGTATGATATTTTTCCTATACTAAGCTCGATTACATATAATGTAGATCAAGAAACGAAAATATTTCATTATTAGGCTCAAACATGGCATCTAGAGACAATGATATGCAAAGAATAGGGCTAAGACTCAAATAATGACAAAGATGGCCTAAAATCATTTTTCAAGAGTTTCTTAGAAACACACTTTCTCATGCATGCAATTCAAGGTCAAGAAGTCATCTAACATATCAATGTTAATCAAATCAAAGATAATGAAATCATTCAAAGAAATAGCGGAAAAAATAATCAATTAAAGAGTAAATGTTCATAAGCACTCCAATAATGATAGACTCAAAACTCACTAAGGTTTTTGCATCTTCATTATATGTCTCTAGTCTCCGGGGCAATGCACCTAATGAACTCCCAACTTGACACAATATGAACATGTACAAGGGTTGAGTTCTCAAGGTAACACAACATGAGATACAAACATATAGAAATTAGTTCTATCTCATACACACTTTCAAATCTCAAGCTTAACTCATCATCCTCAAATTGTGATTGCCATTTGCATATAAAATTATTGTTAAGATATTCAATGATCAACCCATGATGCAAAACAAAAGCTCAAGAAAATAAGTAACCATCTATATATATCACAAAAGCTGGCTACAAGATAAGCAAAAGATAGTTTGATAAAGCCTAAATAACTACTATCCTAATGCTTTGATCAACCATTCCTAAACATGAACGAAAAACATAAACTAAAGAATAAAAGAAAACATAGCATCAAGTGATACATTAGAACACGAGACCCTTAGAAGAAATAAAGGAGACTGAGCCCTATCCCCCAGGCTCAACTTCGGTATCATCTGGGGCATTTCTCCTAACACCTCTACCTTCTGAAGCTCTCCCTCGGCCTCTACCATTGTAAAATCCGAAAAAAAAAATTAAATTAAATTAAATAAAAATTATTATTAAAATCATAATTAAAGAGGTAAAAGAATAATTAATTGTTAAAGTACGGGTCAAAAACGTAAATGTTTAAAAAAAAAAAAAAGTTTTGACTATATATATATAAGTGGAAGACAAAAGTCTTCCACTTTTTCTTCTTCAGGAGAGACGGCGAGAGTGAGACAGAAAAGAGAGAAAAAAAAGGGAGAAAAAGAAAAGAAAAAAAGAAAAGTTAGACTTCATTCCTTCCTTCTCAGATCTACGAAGATTTAACCGTCTAATCGCCACGGGCCAAGAATTAAAGTTGCTCTACGCAACGAGAGCTACGCAACGATACCAAAGATCGTACTTTTCTCCAAAAAAAATCACGTACGAAAATTTAGACCTAAGGTTTCAGAAGCTAAATTCGGCTTTTCTTTGGGGTCCTACTACGTGGGCTCACGCTACAAGAGGTAGGGTTTCCCCTATTTAGATGTAATTTCAGCCTAAAATATTGCATATGAAATGAGCAGGCTAAGGGTGTATGTCACATGTTAGGTCTTGACTAGTGTAACTAGTGGGTCAAATATAGGATTTATAATTAATTTTGTAATTAATAAAATCCTATTTTGATTAACTTGGTGTAAGTTAATGTTAGTGGTTTAAAGCATGTTAATCGTACATTAGCATGACTTAATGTTTAATTGACATATCAAGTTTAATAAAATTATTAGCTTGTTATGTGATTATGAAATAATATGTAAGTTTAATGATTATTTAGCATATAATTATTGTGGTGGACTTGTGCTTATGTTTATAGAATTAATAAACATGTTGCCATGTTGGAAGTAATAAACATGTTATTTGTGTAAATTGATGTGCCCTCTAGGTGTTTGTTTAAATACCTAGGTGAATACAAGTATGTTAATTGAATTGATTATCTTATATAACATACTTGGGACTGTGTTGAAAATGTCATTATATTGCATTCATTATATAATAGACATTATAAGTGGTACCAAAGGCAATTGCACATTGCATTGCATTATGCATGGGTTGCACTACATTCATGGGCATTGACATGGGTGAGAGTGTGTGCATGGTATGAAATCAATCACCACATCGGTGGTTGATCGTGGACTCGGGAAAGTCGTATCAAGGTCCGGCTGAGTCGCACGGGAAATTAAATGAATAAATGTGTCGGGGATAGCAAGAAGGGCTAGATTCTCCCTCGGGTGCAAGACCCGCTTACTTGGTTTATACACTTCCCGGCGGTGAAATTCCAGAAAAGTGTAACGGCGTAAACGGAGCCGCAGGTGGGATGTCCTGAAGATCCGTTGATGGTTGGTGTCCCATTGGTGTAATACCATAAATCATCTCCCCACAAAGACACAAGAAAATGAATTAATTAGTCATTGAGTGTACATAACACCAATGACAGGGGGCTTGGAATGCCCGGATACATATGCATGGTATTACATGTGTTGTGTGAGCCCGGGAAGGGGCTCGGTGTTGGTATTGCTTGCATGAGTCTCATCTCATGACATGACATGATTTATGACATTTGTTCATAATGGATATATTTGAATGAATGCTTGAATTGGTTGTTGCATGTGACATTTCATATGCATTTAGGTTGAGAGGAATTCTCTATAGGAGTTACCCTATTGAGCGTTGGCTCACCCTTTATGGGAACATTTTTTCAGCTTGGTATCAGAGCCTAGGTTCTCGATTTACTTAGGGCTTGTGAGGCATGAGTCTAGGCCATTGCATCCATTGTGCATTTCATGTTATGTGCTCAAATTGTTACATATTATGTGTTATGTGATATGTGAATTATATACATGGTAAAATGTATATGGAAACGAGACACTAGGGTTAGAAAACATAACCTTGGGGGTCGAAAGACAAGGGAACGGGATAGTTCAGGATTTAAATGTCTACTAGTTGGTGACACATGCACTACTAGTGAGACAAGGAGAGAAATCTCAATGTTACGACTTTGATCCCTACCTTGGGATAATAAGTTAGTGCTCTATTGCTATTTGAAGAGTCATTGCATGTGAGTTCTCCCCCAAGAGATAGGGTGAGTGTTGATCAGATATGTCGGGGTTGTGAGTTAGAGATCTCGGTGATTCTACTCACCGTGGACCTTAGGGTCCTGGACATGTCGGAGTTCGATGTCATACTCGGGATGGATTGGTTGGCGGCACATAAGGTCGTCATTGATTGCGAACGCAAGAGGGTTACGGCCTACACTTCAGACGGGGTTTGTTTCAAGTTTCAGGGGGAGAAACACAATGCTTTACCTCATGCCGTATATGACTCCCGATGGCATGGACAGTTGATAGGTTGGCTTGCTAGCCTTACACTGGAGGACGAGAAGAGACACGAGTTAGGTCTGCCTCGAGTCGTGTGCGACTATGCAGATGTCTTCCCAGACGAGTTACCAGGGTTGCCACCGCATCGGGATGTAGACTTCACCATAGAGTTACAGCCCGGTGCATCCCCTATTTCTATGACACCGCATAGGATGGCACCAGCGGAGTTGCAGGAGCTTAAAGTCCAGTTACAAGAGCTACTGGATAGAGGTTTTATCAGACCGAGTACTTCACCTTGGGGTGCTCCGGTGTTATTTGCCAAGAAGAAGGACAGGACGCTTAGACTCTGCATTGACTACCGGCAGTTGAACAGGGTCACTATCAAGAATAGGTACCCTTTGCCGCGTATTGATGACTTGTTTGACCAGCTGAGAGGGGCACGGGTCTACTCCAAGATAGATCTGCGCACGGGGTATCATCAGTTGAGGATTAGGGATGCCGACATTCCAAAGACGGCATTTCGAACGCGTTATGGGCATTTTGAGTTTATTGTGATGCCATTCGGATTGACGAATGCTCCGGCGGCATTCATGGATCTCATGCATAGGGTGTTTCAACCCTACCTAGATCAGTTCGTTGTGGTCTTTGTTGATGACATACTGATATACTCCAAGTCTGAGGAGGAGCACGAGGGTCACTTGAGGGTTGTTCTTCAGACCTTGAAGGACCATCAGTTATACGCCAAGTTCAGCAAGTGCGAATTCTGGCTGACGGAGGTGAAATTTCTGGGACACGTGGTGTCGGCTTCGGGTGTGTCAGTTGATCCGGAGAAGGTTGAGGCGGTTATGAGTTGGGAGAGGCCGAAGTCAGTCTTCGAGATACGCAGTTTCTTGGGATTGGCAGGCTATTACAGGAGGTTCATTGAGGACTTCTCCCGACTGGCTGCACCTATGACTAGATTAACTAGAAAGGAGGTCAAGTTTCAGTGGGATGACTCATGTGAGAGGGCATTCCAAGAGTTAAAGAAGAGGCTTACTTCAGCTCCGATTTTGATAGTTCCGGAGAGGGGACAGAGGTACACAGTTTATTGTGATGCCTCTAAGGACGGACTTGGGTGTGTTTTGATGCAGTCCGGGAGGGTGGTAGCTTATGGTTCTCGGCAGTTAAAGAGCCACGAGCAGAACTATCCCACGCATGACTTGGAGTTAGCGGCTATTGTCTTTGCCTTGAAGGCATGGCGCCACTATCTATATGGAGAGCAGTTTGAGGTGTTTTCAGACCATAAAAGTCTGAAGTACATCTTCACGCAGCGGGACCTCAATATGAGGCAGCGCAGGTGGATGGAGTACCTTGAGGATTATGATTTCACTTTGCATTACCATCCTGGTAAGGCAAATGTGGTGGCTGATGCGCTGAGTCGGAAGTCACGAGGAGTTTTGGCCAGTATAGCTTCCCGAGAATGGCTGATGCTCGAGACTGTAGGACAGTTCGGATTACACTACAGAGGTCAGACTCAGGGCACTTTAGGGAGTCTAGTGGCTACGCCTTCCCTATTGAGCAGAGTGATTGAGTCCCAGGGGCAGGATGCTGAGATATTGTCCATTAGGGACCGGGTACAGTCGGGTACAGGTGACGAGGGCTGGGCCATTCACGCAGATGGTAGTCTTCGATTCAGGGGAAGAGTTATGGTTCCTCAGTCTGCAGATCTGAGAGAAGAGATTCTTAGAGAGTTTCATTGCTCCCGTTTTGCTGTGCATCCAGGTGGCACGAAGATGTACCATGATCTTCGTCGCCAGTACTACTGGAGTGGGATGAAGAGGCACGTTGGAGATTTTGTTAGTCGATGTCTCACGTGTCAGCAAGTCGAGGCTGAACACCAGAGACCAGCAGGGTTGCTCCAACCTTTGGAGGTGGCTGAGTGGAAGTGGGAGCACGTCACGATGGATTTTGTGACCCACTTGCCACGGACATCGCGGGGGCATGACGCGGTGTGGGTGATAGTGGACAGGCTTACGAAATCGGCACACTTTTTGGCAGTGCGGATGACCTTCGCACTGGAGGAATTCTGTAGGCTGTACATACGGGAGATAGTCCGGTTACATGGGGTGCCTGTATCTATAGTATCATATCGGGACCCCAGGTTCACGACCCATTTTTGGGAGAGTTTCCAGCGGGCCCTAGGGACGCAGTTGATGATGAGCACCGCATTTCATCCCCAGACGGACGGTCAGTCAGAGAGGACTATCCAGACTTTAGATGACATGCTACGGGCATGCGTCCTTGATCTCAAGGGTGGCTGAGAAGAGCATTTACCCTTAGTGGAGTTCACCTACAACAACAGTTATCAGGCGAGTATACAGATGGCACCCTACGAGGCACTTTATGGGAGGCCATGCCGTTCTCCGATTTGTTGGACGGAGGTTGGAGAGAGATCTTCCACGGGTCCAAATTTGATTAGAGACACCTCGGAGAAGGTCGACTTGATACGGAAACGTCTTCTCACGGCTCAGAGTCGACAGAAGAGCGACGCCGACAGACGGCGGCGACCTCTGGAGTTCGAGGTCGGAGACCATGTCTTCTTAAAGGTGATGCCTAAGAGGGGAGTGGTCAGGTTCGGGAAGCGGGGAAAACTGTCGCCGAGGTATATCGGGCCCTTCGAGGTACTCGAGAGGGTTGGTACAGTCGCTTATCGGTTGGCATTACCGCCAAATCTATCTGGTGTTCACGCAGTATTCCATGTTTCCATGCTCCGGAAGTACACTCCAGATCCTACACACGTGGTGGATTGGGGCGAGCTGGTGGTTGATGCGGATGGAACCTTCGAGGAGGGACCGGTGCGTATCATGGACAGCCGAGAGCAGGTTTTGCGTGGCAAGACTATGAGGCTGGTGAAGGTGCTGTGGCAGCACCGTGGGATAGAGGAAGCGACATGGGAGCGTGAGGACACTATCCGAGCTACCTATCCGTTTCTGTTCGAGGATGGAGGTACATCTCTTATAGTCATAGAGTATTGAATGATTTTTTTCATGTGCATGTGGGTGTAATTTCGGGGACGAAATTCCCTTAAGGGGGGGAGAATGTAAAATCTGAAAAAAAAAATTAAATTAAATTAAATAAAAATTATTATTAAAATCATAATTAAAGAGGTAAAAGAATAATTAATTGTTAAAGTACGGGTCAAAAACGTAAATGTTTAAAAAAAAAAAAAGTTTTGACTATATATATATAAGTGGAAGACAAAAGTCTTCCACTTTTTCTTCTTCAGGAGAGACGGCGAGAGTGAGACAGAAAAGAGAGAAAAAAAAGGGAGAAAAAGAAAAGAAAAAAAGAAAAGTTAGACTTCATTCCTTCCTTCTCAGATCTACGAAGATTTAACCGTCTAATCGCCACGGGCCAAGAATTAAAGTTGCTCTACGCAACGAGAGCTACGCAACGATACCAAAGATCGTACTTTTCTCCAAAAAAAATCACGTACGAAAATTTAGACCTAAGGTTTCAGAAGCTAAATTCGGCTTTTTTTTGGGGTCCTACTACGTGGGCTCACGCTACAAGAGGTAGGGTTTCCCCTATTTAGATGTAATTTCAGCCTAAAATATTGCATATGAAATGAGCAGGCTAAGGGTGTATGTCACATGTTAGGTCTTGACTAGTGTAACTAGTGGGTCAAATATAGGATTTATAATTAATTTTGTAATTAATAAAATCCTATTTTGATTAACTTGGTGTAAGTTAATGTTAGTGGTTTAAAGCATGTTAATCGTACATTAGCATGACTTAATGTTTAATTGACATATCAAGTTTAATAAAATTATTAGTTTGTTATGTGATTATGAAATAATATGTAAGTTTAATGATTATTTAGCATATAATTATTGTGGTGGACTTGTGCTTATGTTTATAGAATTAATAAACATGTTGCCATGTTGGAAGTAATAAACATGCTATTTGTGTAAATTGATGTGCCCTCTAGGTGTTTGTTTAAATACCTAGGTGAATACAAGTATGTTAATTGAATTGATTATCTTATATAACATACTTGGGACTGTGTTGAAAATGTCATTATATTGCATTCATTATATAATGGACATTATAAGTGGTACCAAAGGCAATTGCGCATTGCATTGCATTATGCATGGGTTGCACTACATTCATGGGCATTGACATGGGTGAGAGTGTGTGCATGGTATGAAATCAATCACCACATCGGTGGTTGATCGTGGACTCGGGAAAGTCGTATCAAGGTCCGGCTGAGTCGCACGGGAAATTAAATGAATAAATGTGTCGGGGATAGCAAGAAGGGCTAGATTCTCCCTCGGGTGCAAGACCCGCTTACTTGGTTTATACACTTCCCGGCGGTGAAATTCCAGAAAAGTGTAACGGCGTAAACGGAGCCGCAGGTGGGATGTCCTGAAGATCCGTTGATGGTTGGTGTCCCATTGGTGTAATACCATAAATCATCTCCCCACAAAGACACAAGAAAATGAATTAATTAGTCATTGAGTGTACATAACACCAATGACAGGGGGCTTGGAATGCCCGGATACATATGCATGGTATTACATGTGTTGTGTGAGCCCGGGAAGGGGCTCGGTGTTGGTATTGCTTGCATGAGTCTCATCTCATGACATGACATGATTTATGACATTTGTTCATAATGGATATATTTGAATGAATGCTTGAATTGGTTGTTGCATGTGACATTTCATATGCATTTAGGTTGAGAGGAATTCTCTATAGGAGTTACCCTATTGAGCGTTGGCTCACCCTTTATGGGAACATTTTTTCAGGTATCGGTCAGGCATCCACTGAAGGCGAGGTCATGGGCCCGCTTTGACGACAGAGCCGGTCTGTGGCTCTTATTTTGACTTTGCAGTCCCTTGTATATATTTACTTTTGGCCTTGTATAATTTTTGTAACAAAAACTTGTTTATATTTTAAAAGGCATGTACATGGGACTCTTTTGGGACATTTATTCTTTTATGAATGAATGTACGTAGTAATGGTGATTATGGTAGTATTTGATACTATGCAATTAAGTATGGATAAATGGACCCGGTGTGGTCAATATTATATATTGGACCTCAGATGGGTCATGTGATTGTATGATTATACAGGTTGTGTTTTGGGTAGAGTTCCCCGTACAAAGGAGACTCTGCCCGAATTTTGTTAAATTAAGGACCCCCGGTTTTTGGGGTGTCACAACCATGACCTCTACCTCCTAGTAGCTATCTAATCTCAATCAGCTCTACCTTCTATCTCTCCATCCTCCTCAGAATCTCGAATAACAGCTAGTGGTTAGTGCGGGGTCAGCCTCCTCCTCAAAAGAATCCAATTGTAGTCCCAAATCAAAATACGGTCTGATGTCCCCCACATCCACCTCAGGATTAGCTACCTTTGTACCCATGGTCGTATCAGTCGTCGCCCGACTCTTGTGTACAGTCCCGTAGTTGATCTCTGCCATTCTATGGAGCCTCAGGTAGTTGGGGTCTATCACTACCCCATTGCGAAGGCGTATGGAAATGACCAATCCAGGGAATGGCAGAGACCTCTTACCAATCCACTCAACCTCGTGCCTAACGTCTGATAATATGTAGGAGAGGAGATCAATGGTCAAATAGGTAGCGATGACATGAATGATTCGGGCGTGGTCCAGGTACACTACATTATTGCGCATCTAAAGCAGAAATCGAGAAGTAGATATCAAAGTAAGAATCTGATATCTCTCAAGAAGAGCTCCCTGATTCAAGTACTTCTCCGCATTCGAGTTCCAGTCATAACACGAATCACCCAACAATAGATGTGCACACTCAGACGGATCCACAAGAGAGGAGGGGAACTAAGGCTGAGGCATTCTAGCCTACTTAAGTTGTGCCACCGCGGCAATGTCAATAGCATGCACTATAAATCCCAATCCCAGTCCCAGCACCCAAGTCCTTAAACATCCAATCTGGGGGTCCCAATGAGCATTGCAGTAGAACTCTCTCATGATGACTGGGACCCCTTCCCATGTGATCTCCAAAAATTGGCTCCAATGTCTGGATAGCATTATCTCCTTAATGCCCATCATGTCAAAATCAGCTAGCCGGACTTGTCTCTCCGCTGGCATGGGCTTGGTCTCAAAATGATCATGAAATCACCGGCTAAGCTCAAACGAATAAAATTGGGCCTTATCATAATCAGGATCGGGTTGTGGGTCAACGGGTAGAGGTGGTGGCTGTGGGTCCCGTGATGAAAAGATGGTGGCTTTCTTGCCCGCGGTGCTCTTAGGAGGAGCTATGATTAATAAGAAAACTAGAAATAAAGGCTAAGGTGTGAAGGAGATTTTTAAAGTTAGAAAATGAAGTTGGGACGTCCACAATTTATAGGCGCTGATATAGAACCGCATCCAGACGTGGTTAAAGTTACGTCTGGACATCAATAATCAAATGGTAGTTGGCCTTTAATGAACACTCGTCCGGACGTGGAATAAGTGACGTTCGGATGCGTCTAAGCGTTTAGACTTCATCTGGATGTGAACATTATTACGTCCGGACGTGGACTTTTGAGGATGCCTCCCTTTTTCCTGATGAAGTGATGTCCGAACTTGACCTTTTTAAGTCCGGACTTGAGGTTCTAGGATCATTTTTTTCAACACTTAGAAAAATTTTGATCCTCAATTAAACACATCCCAACACTTAACAAATTTGTTTTCTCTCCAAAATCCTCAAAACTTCACACTTAACCAAAAAACATTTTTTTTTCTTTTCTTCAAAAACAAAAACAAAATCATTCACACAAATATCATGCAACAAAATTAAGACATAAATTAAGACAAACACAACATCACATGAAGTGTGATCTCACCCCCCCCCCCCCCCCCCAAATCTAAACATGTCAGTGTCCTCAATGTATGATAAAAGAAAGAAACATCATAAAGATTGATCTAGGTAGGGTAAGAGAAATATATGTTACCTTCAAAATCAGGAACAAAACTATCAGTTAAAAAAAATTTACACAAAAAAATTAAATAAAAACAAAAGAAAACTCTACTATACAATATAATACAAAATAAGTTCACAATCATTTGTTAAATTCAACCCGGATTGTTCACCTTACCGCATTTCAATACCCATTTCACCTTATCAGGTGGTAACATTTTCTTAGCCGCCACTGGCTCTTGATGCACTCCCTAGTCCTCCAAAAAATTTATCAAAGTATGAGGACTTAGAAAATCCATCAGTACCTCTATCATAAATAGAATTAGTCAAACAAACTTGAGAGGGATCTAGACAATAAGATAAATTCAATTTATTGTTCACAACATAATCAATCATAGCTACTTCATGAAAATCAAAATCCTCCCTATGTTTTTTGTCAACATTAAAAATATTCAATTCCATCATCATATTACCAAAATAAAAGCTTTATGAACTCATTCCTACAATTTATTAAAGCATTAGAAGTTGCAAGGAAGGGTCTACCAAGTATGACAGGAATTTGACTCCCTGAATGCGCAATTGGTTGGGTGTCCAAAATAATAAAGTCATCAAGGAAATAAAACTTGTCTACTTGAACAAGTACATCCTCAACTATTTCCCTAGGAATTTTAACCGACCTATTCTTCAATTGAAGTGTGATGGACATAGGTTTCAACTCCCCAAGTCCCAATTGTTCATAGATCAAGTAGGGAAACAAATTCACACTAACTCCTAAGTCAAGTAGTGCTTGTTCAATTTTGAACTTTCTTATGACACATGCAATGGTGGGACAACCCGGATCCTTGTATTTCGGAGAGGTATTATGGGGGATGATGTAAGACACTTGTTCAGTCAAAAATGTTTTCTTTTAAACATTGAGCTTCCTCTTGATGGTACACAAGTCATTCAAAATTTTAGTATATGATGGAATTTACTTGATGGCATCTAGTAATGGAATATTAATCTTGACTTGTTTGAACACTTACACAATTTCAGAATTCACATTAGACATTGATGGTGAAACCAACCTTCGAGGAAAACGTGCGGGTCTAGAATATCTAGGTGTCTCACTAGGCACATCTTCTATGCTAGGCTCAACTTGGTCAACACCCTCATCTTCCCTAGTGGTCTTTTCACTCTCATTAGGCACTTGAGCCTTCATGGGGATGGTTTTATCAACTACCTTTCCATTTCTAAGGGTGGTGATAGTCTTCACTTATTCTTGGGTGATATCCAGTGATGAAGAAGGAACCATGATGAGTGGGTTTTATACCTACGAATTGAGTACTTTTGGCTTGAGGAATTTGCAAGTTTTCAATTATTTTATGTTCTTTTTTATTTGTTTTGTGTGTTTTGATGTTATTTGGTAGGAATCATCATTTGGAAGCAAACAAGATCATTTGGAAGGAAACAAGGTCAATTTGGAAAAAGTTGGATTTTTGAAGGCTAAACAACAAGGGAGCTGAAGGCTTAAAAGAGACCAGCGCTGTTCCAGTGCCTTTTCAGCGCAGGGGCGCCCACTTACTGCCCATTCAGTGCTGATCCAGTGCCTTTACAGCGTAGCTGCGCTTGTGTTGGAAGTTGGACGCGAATTATGACTTGTTTTGACCCGAAATTGGACTCTAATGCCTCATATATGCTAGGGTTTGAGGGGGATATAAATAGACTGAATTTGGGGGCTGAAAACAGAGGAAGAAGACCAAGGATTGATAGAAAATTGAAGGCAAGAATCGAAGGAGACGACGCGAAGAAAATCGGACTTGAAGGCTAGAGATGAATTGAAGATTGCAACTAAGTTTTTATTCTTTTCTCTTACTTTTACTTCTTGATTTTCTGAGATGTTGTTTAATTTGAGAATAATATTTTTCAATTATATTATGAACTAAATTCTTATTAAGATTGCAACGGAACCTAATGTCTAGTTAAATTGATCTACTCTCGTTTCTAGTTCTTGTTGATCATATATGAGTTGTTTATCATATTTTGTGCTTAATATATAATTTTTTGGCCATCAATTAATTTGATAACCTAGATGAAATTGGGAGATGAATTCTAGGTTTAGATCGAAATATGATGACGTGCAGCTAGTTGATTCTTCTTAGGATTGAATAGCTGGGTTTGTGTATAGGATATGAATATACCTATATGTCGTGTGTAACTTGTATGAGAGTTTGAATTTAATGAATCTATTCCAACTTATTTTGCATAGGAATATAGCAATTTAATTGGGAGAGATATGTTTCTCTTACTATCGGAAAAGGTTTGATAAATACTTTTGAAGTCTCAGTTAACAATTCAATTTGATCAATTAACTGGAAAGAGAGTGGAAAGATTTATACGAAGCATTAGGGGAAGTTGTAATCTTAACTTCTTTTATCCGTTAAATTCAATCTTTGATTATTAAATTTAGGTTTAGTTTTAAATTAGTGAATTCATAGTTTAATTTCTATTGTTTAAATAAAATCGAATTGATATAAAGTTAGTACTTGAAAGTTGTTAGCAATAATTCTCCGTGGGAACGATACTCTACTTATCACTTTATTACTTGTTGATCGTGTATACTTGCACGTAAATTGTCAATACCAAATTCGGACAACAAGTTTTTGGAGCCGTTGCCGGGGAATTATTCTGGTAATTATTTCAATATTAATTTCAATCAATTTGATCTTAGTTTAAACTTATTTAATTTTCTGTCTTAATTGTTTTCGCAAGCACTCTTGAATTTTGTATGCTAACACGATCTACAGGTCAGGAGCTACTACCGTACGAAGACGAAATCGAAAGAAGGCTTCGAAACTTGCGAAAGCAGTGTCAAGAAGTAAAGAATTAAGAAGCTATGGCTGAAGATGAATAGAAATCGTTAAGGGATTATGCTATGCTGCTTGTGACGAAAATACAATCGAGCATTCGAAGGCCCGCAATTCAAGCAAACAATTTCGAGATCAAGCCGGGTACCATTCAAATGATTCAGAATTCAGTGCAGTTTGGGGGTTTGCCTAACGATGACCCAAACGATCATTTGGCAAGTTTTTTGGAGATATGCAACACATTCAGATACAATGGGGTTTCTGAAGATGCGATTAGACTCCGACTTTTTCCTTTCTCACTTCGTGATAAAGCGAAGAGTTGGTTGCATTCATTGCCGTCGGATTCTATTACTATGTGGTCAGAGTTAGCTCAAAAATTCTTAGCTAAATTCTTTCCACCAGCCAAAACTGCAAGGATGAGGAACGACATCACTTCATTCACACAGCATGATTCTGAGACTCTCTATGAAGATTGGGAGCGATTCAAAGACTTACTCCGAAAATGCCCTCACCATGGTATTCCTAATTGGTTGCAAGTTTAAACGTTCTACAACGGGTTGTTTAGTGCTACCCGAACTAGTATCGATGCAGCTGCAGGAGGGGCACTGATGGGGAAGAATTTCGATGAAGCCTATGAATTATTGAAGACAATGGCTGCCAATAATTATCAGTGGCCCTCTACAAGGATCAATCAACCAAAGGTAGCAGGGATTTATGAAGTTGATGCAGTTACTGCATTGGCTGCACAAGTTGCTACGTTATCAAAGAAAATTGATGCTCTAGGGGTACAGCTTATTCAGAGTGTGGCAGTTGTCTGTGAATTGTGTGCAGGGAACCATCCGAGTAATCAATGTGCAATTAATCCTGAGTCGGTACAATACATTGGTAACCACAACAGGTAGCAATATAGCAATAATTCCAACAATTATAACCCTGGTTGGAGGAATCATTCGGGCTTTTCATGGAATAATAATCAAGCCCAAAATCCTGCTCCAACACAATCATACCCACCAGGCTTTCAGAATCAAGCTCCACCACAGTAGGAAAAAAAGTCAAACTTGGAGGAGCTGCTTTCCACGTATATAGCACAAAGTGAGACAAGGATGAATAGTATGGAAGTATCAGTCCGAAACCTGAAAAACCAAATGGGTCAGCTCGCTAATGCCATTAACAACCGACCTCAAGGCACTCTACCTAGTGATACGGAGATTAATCCTAAGAGGGAACGTAAGGAGCACTGCAATGCTATTATTTTACGTAGCGGAATAAAGTTACTTGAGGTTGTTGGTGGAACTCCAAAACAGTCACGTGGAGATAATAGCGAGGGTGAAATAAAAGCTAGCAAGAATGTGGAACATGAGAAGAAGGGAAGTGATCCAGTTGTAAATTCTAATGGAGGCAATCCGAGACCTATTGTGCCTCTCGTGCCGTTTCCACAACGTTTGCAGAAACAGAAGTGGGATAAGCAGTTCTCTAAATTCATGGAAGTGTTTAAGAAACTCTAAATAAATATCCCTTTCGCAGAAGCAGTTGAAAACATGCCTAACTATGTGAAATTTTTGAAGGAAATTTTGTCAAATAAAAGAAAACTAGGCGATTATGAGACAGTGGCACTTACGGAAGAGTGCAGTGCTATTCTTCAAAAGAAGTTACCAACAAAGCTCAAATATCCGGGTAGCTTTACAATTCCATGCACAATAGGCAGTCAGTTTTTCGGGAAAACATTGTGTGACTTGGGAGCAAGTGTTAACTTAATGCCGCTCTCAGTTTATCAACAATTGGGTTTGAAGGAAGCGAAGCCTACTAGCATCACATTACAGCTTGCGGATAGATCACTCACTTATCCAATGGGCATAGTTGAGGACGTTCTAGTTAAAGTGGATAAGTTAATTTTTCCAGCTGATTTCATAGTCTTAGATTGTGAGGAAGATAGGGAAATACCTATTATTCTTGGGCGACCATTCTTAGCAACGGGAAGTACACTTATTGTTGTACAGAAAGGTGAGCTAACTATGCGAGTCCAAGATCAAGAGGTGAAATTTAATGTATTTTCAGCTATGAAATTTCCAGAGGAAGCGGAAGAATATTTTCGGGTTGATTTGGTGAAAGATGCAATGAATGAGGTATTTGTAGGAAGTTGTATTTCAGATCCCCTTGAGAACGCCAAGCTATATAAAGAGAAGGTAAAAAGGTGGCATGATGAGCAGATCATTGAACGGAAGTTTGAGTCAGTGTTCCTACATGGAGCGATTGAAGTCGAGGAAGCCAAGTCAAAGAGAACTTTCAAAGTGAACGGACAGAGACTGAAGCACTATTGGGGTGGCAACATTGACCCTCAAAAGACCTCAATTACCCTTGCCGACCCGGGATGAAACAGGGAGTAGTCAGACTGATGACTATAAAATAAGCACTAATTGGGAGGCAACCCAAAAATCTAGTTTTTAATTTTTATTTTTTGTTTATGTCAATTTAATTCTTTAGATTATTAGTGCATTTTAATTAGTGTATCCATTGCTTGAAGGTACCGCGGATTGAATAAGGTAAGAGATGCCAAAGAAAATAAGGTCGTTTGATGTAGGAGCCAGGCGCAAATCCACTGCTGTCCCAGCGCTCAGGCACCTACCTACTGTTGTTCCAGCGCAGTTTCAGCGCTGTCCCCATGCCCCAACTGCTGTTCCAGCGCAGTTTCAACGTTGTCCCAGCGCGCCCCATCTGCTGTTTCGGCGCTCAGGCAGTGCCCCAGCGCACATTTCAGCGCCTAGACGCCTGCCCTTTGTTCAGCCAGTGCCCCTGCGCGCCCAGGCTGTCCGCCTGCTGACCCACAACATCACCAAAACCCAAATTTTCAGCATCCAAACACCACAAACAGCTCCCAACTCATAGAACAACAAGCCATCCAAATCAACTCCTATTCCTCCAAAAATTTTAAACCTCTAAAAATCTATTCACCCAACTCTTATTAACCCATAATTCCGGTCAATCGTCTTGAATCTCCAAAACTCCTTTACACAACAATCTTACAACTCAAATGACATCGCTGAGTATCAACTAGCATCAAGGAGTTCTCCATTCTTCATGGGTAAAGATTAAGCTTTGCAACGTGAGTTTCCTAGTCTACCTATGTTTCCCGAATACACTCCCGACTCAGCGGACGACGAGGACGTTGACGATGATGCCAACTAGCAAAATCTCAGGGAAATCCTCTATCTTAAATTTTTCCTACTTTATACATTGAGGACAATGTTTAATTTAAGTTTGGGGGTGTTTTCTTGTTTGCATTTGCATTATTAGGTATGCATTTAGATTGCATGTTTTAGTACAACTTGAGCAATGGGTTGAGTGAATTTGATCATGGCCAATGATGAAATAGATTAATTGTTAATTCAAGGGAAATTGATGAACATGTTGAGTTTGTAGTTTAACATACTAGTTGGTTTTACACTGGTTATGATTTTTTTCATGCATGAGCACATATCCATCTGTTTAGTTAGTTATCATTTAGAGAATTTATTTGGCTAAGTGCTTGTGGGAGATATCAGTGAAACTCTAGAAAATTTATTTAAGCATCATTCAAAGCAAGTTTAGGCATTCATATAAGTTTGGGAGAAATATTGGTTATGATGGGATAGTATAAAAAAAAAAGAGTTTTTGAAAAATTATTGTGATTTGATCATTCATGAGTTAGAAAGAAAAAAAGAATACGAAGACAAGAAACAAGAAAGGGGCATGTGGTGAGTAGAGATGGAGCGTAAAACGCACTCACTCATAAACACATGTTGAGAACGAGATGGAGCGTAAAACGCACTCGTTCAAGAAAAGGCGAGATGGAGCGTAAAACGCACTCGCTCAATAGGAGGTGAGATGGAGCATAAAATGCACTCACCAAATGAACGAAAAAGAAGAAAAGAGATAGAGAGAGAGAAAAAAAAAATCTTTGTACCTTGTAATTATATGTTTTGCCTTTATTAGCAGAGGTTGATGTGAAACGTAAGTTCATAGAGTTGATATTGAGTATCTCTTATGGAGCGCTTGACTACGTAAATTTACCTGGGTGATGGCTAGTTTAAACAGTTCGAATATGCACATGTATTTAAAGGGTCATGAGCGGAGGTAAAATTAAGGAGTATGTTGAGTTGATAGACTTTGCACTGTTTTGAAGTTTCCCGTGAATTAAATTTTTGTAGTAACTTTTTGGGGCCATTATTCAGATTCATATTGATCCATTGGTTGAGTAGTTGGCTGTTAGGATTAATTTTTATATTTTTTGTTCTTAATATTTTGCTTGAGGGGAAGCAAACATTTAAGTTTGGGGGTATTTGATGAGTGGGTTTTATACCTACGAATTGAGTACTTTCGGCTTGAGGAATTTGCAAGTTTTCAATTATTTTATGTTCTTTTTTATTTGTTTTGTGTGTTTTGATGTTATTTGGTAGGAATCATCATTTGGAAGCAAACAAGATCATTTGGAAGGAAACAAGGTCAATTTGGAAAAAGTTGGATTTTTGAAGGCTAAACAACAAGGGAGCTGAAGGCTTAAAAGAGACCAGCGCTGTTCTAGCGCCTTTTTAGCGCAGGGGCGCCCACTTACTGCCCATTTAGCGCTGATCCAGCGCCTTTCTAGCGCAGTTGCGCTTGTGTTGGAAGTTGGACGCGAATTATGACTTGTTTTTACCCGAAATTGGACTCTAATGCCTCATATATGCTAGGGTTTGAGGGGGATATAAATAGACTGACTTTGGGGGCTGAAAACAGAGGAAGAAGACCAAGGATTGATAGAAAATTGAAGGCAAGAATCGAAGGAGACGACGCGAAGAAAATCGGACTTGAAGGCTAGAGAGGAATTGAAGATTGCAACTAAGTTTTCATTCTTTTCTCTTACTTTTACTTCTTGATTTTTTGAGATGTTGTTTAATTTGAGAAGGATATTTTTCAATTACATTATGAACTAAATTCTTATTAAGATTGCAACGAAACCTAATGTCTAGTTAAATTGATCTACTCTCGTTTCTAGTTCTTGTTGATCATACATGAGTTGTTTATCATATTTTATGCTTAATATATAATTGTTTGGCTATCAATTAATTTGATAACCTAGATGAAATTGGGAGATGAATTCTAGGTTTAGATCGGAATATGATGACATGCGTCTAGTTGATTCTTCTTAGGATTGAATAGCTGGGTTTGTGTATAGGATAGAAATATACCTATATGTCGTGTGTAACTTGTATGAGAGTTTGAACTTAATGAATCTATTCCAACTTATTTTGCATACGAATATAGCAATTTAATTGGGAGAGATATCTTTCTCTTACTATCGGAAGAGGTCTGATAAATACTTTTGAAGTCTCAGTTAACAATTCAATTTGATTAATTAACTGGAAAGATAGTGGAAAGATTTATACGAAGCATTAGGGGAAGTTGTAATCTTAACTTCTTTTATCCGTTAAATTCAATCTTTGATTATTAAATTTAGGTTTAGTTTTAAATTAGTGAATTCATAGTTTAATTTCTATTGTTTAAATAAAATCGAATTGATATAAAGTTAGTACTTGAAAGTTGTTAGCAATAATTCTCCGTGGGAACGATACTCTACTTATCACTTTATTACTTGTTGATCGTGTATACTTGCACGTAAATTGTCAATACCAAATTCGGACAACAAACCCCCACTTGGAGTTGACCTTGTGGACTTGGTTGAGTTTGTGCCATAAAATTTCCTTTTTCTTGATGGCAAGGGGCTTTGGTCAACTTGGTAAGTGTATTCCGGATATCATTGATAGCTTGTTATTATTGAGTAAAGCTTTGGGTCAATTGGGCAAGAGCTTGAGTAGCTTGGCTAGTGATGAATTGTTGCAATGTATCCTCCAAAGACCTCTTGGGTGGTGGTATGTAAGGGACAAAATTGGACGACCCTTGAGGAGATGATTGGGAAGGTGGTTGTTGTTTGGCATTGTCATTTATCCAACTAAAATTGGGGTGAGCCTTCCACCCCGAATTGTAAGTATTTGAGTAGGGGTTGTTATAGGGCTTGGAAAATACATTCACCCCATTGGTTTGGTCACTCAACACCTCCTTCAAAGCGGGGATCATAGGACACTCATTAGTTGAATGCCCTTTGATCTCACAAATTGAGTACAGCTCTTCTTGAGGCACGACTTGGACCTTATTCACTTTTTTCATCTCCATCGACTCAATCTTCCTAGCTAAAATTTTAATCCTTGCATTCACGTCATCCTCCTCCTTTAATTGATACTTTCCCCTTCCTAATGGTGCATTTGAGGTCTTAGAATTAGACTCGGGGGATTGAGTGTCCCAAGCTTGGGCACTCTCGACCAAAGAATCAAAGTAATCAAAAGCCTCTTTCAGTTCTTGATCCATAAACTCCCCGTTACACATCATTTCTACAAATTGTCTCATTTGTGACGATAAAGCCTCATAAAAAAAACTTATGATCCGCCAACTTTTGTAACCATGTTGAGGGCATGATGAATGTAGTTTCTTGAATATTTCCCAAAATTGGTAAAATATTTCATTTTTTTGTTGAGAGAAATTCATTATTCGTCGCTTCAAAGAGTTTGTTTTTTGAGTTGGAAAAAACTTTTTAAGGAATTCTTCTTGTATTTCCCGTCATGTTCCAATAGACCTTGACCTAAGGGAGTTCAACCGCATTTTGGCTTTATTCTTTAGAGAGAAAGGAAAAAGATTCAAACGGATTATACCCTCCATAGCCATCAAGTCTTGGAATGTGGCACAAACCTCCTTAAATTCACGAATATAAAGGTAGTGATTTTCGAAATCTAAACCATGAAATTTAGGCAACAATGTAATCATGTCCGGTTTAAAGACAAAATGATGAGCTTGCCCAAGAAAAATAGTGAATGAAGGTGTAATGTGGCGGTCAGGATGTAAGTACTCTCTCAATCTTCTGGCATTATTAACATTTACATTAGCATACCCATTGTTCAATTCCTCCTACTCCTCATTGTCACCATGATTACTCCTAGCATCATCATCCGGTGGGTCCGCTTGTGGTATGAAAGGATTGCGAACCCTTTGTGGGCTTTGAGGTAACCTGGGGTTTTGGACTAATTGAGGATGTGGTAGTAGCAAAGGGTTTTGACCCATTGGTGAAAAAACCCACTCACACATATATCATCACATCCATCACAAAAAAGTTAAGTCCATTCCATAACTAACAACAATCTACCACACAACTATAATCTCACACAATTATCAAACAATAAAAACAATCAAATTCCAATTCAAATATACATATCACAATATATCATTTCCCATTTCTCCAAAAAAAAATTAAACCTTTAGGTGTAACTACCGGTAATATCATCGTTTTACCATTAGCACCTAGTGTCTCAAGTCTCATAAATATTTTTCCTACATGCCAAATTTCTCGCATATGCATGCATATTTGATAGATTACCTCATTTTTCAAACCTTTTACCAAATAATATGTTTAAACACTTAAAAATCTCTTGCTATTCATTCCATTTTTTTGAACTAAATTTTTGTTTCAAAATCCATAACCACACATCATATCTAACTCAATGTATTGTTTGAAAAAACTTAGAGTTTAAACAAACTAAAAACCAAGGCTTTAGGCTAAGATAAAGGAACATAGTAAGATAATAAATAATCTTCTTTTTTTTTTCTTAACTCTATCACAGACACCCTCCCTTGAGTTTAAAACATAGAAGTTTTTTTCCTACTCATAACACTATCGTTTAGAAAATAAATATTCAACTTTAGACACCTCCTAAACCTGGTCACAATTAGTCTATACCCACATAAAAACTTCACTAACAGATCTAAGTTGTTAAGGGTTTTTCTTGCCACACTGAGTACATATTAGTCACAATTTTACAAATCCCCTATAATCAATAATACCTTACCTCACTATAGCACATTAATTACTACAACCATGTAACTATTTGTGTTTCCAATTATTATTCAATAAGTCAAATCCATTGCATTTTCATTCAAAATTTTACATTAACAACTCTCGAATGACCCTTTATTTATTTTACAAATCATCGCCCTTTCAACATTATCCACTCTATCCCTTTATCGTAAAAAGAATATAAGAATATTTCATCTTCATTCGATCCGATTTGATTGTAACATCCACAGTGTTATAGTGCTACAAATCAATATTAATAATCACACACACAAAACACTAACATCCAAATGTTTAACTCCCTCTACCATGCACAAACACCCTAAATTGTCCACTGCTGACTAGACTCGTATGTCTACATGACCTATCAAACTTAAGCTCTAATGCCAAAATATCACACCCCGACTCGGAGATAGAACATTATGTTCAAATCCGGTAGACGTCACCATTCCTTGACACACCTGTACCTTGTACATATAAATTTTCATATTACCATAAAATAATACAATGTATAGTTCCCCAATTACAAGACTCAGTAACTATACCAAATGTCCTCACAAGTCATGGGAAACCCACTTCCCTCTTATACCGCCTAGACTTAGCAATAAACATCTCCTTTCTCTTTGTTTACCTAAAATACATACACTAAGGGGGTGAGCACACTCGCTCAGTGAGTATATATAAGCAATGAACAACAATAAAAAAAAATAGCAAATAATGCATAAACAATTATTATCTTTCCAATCAACTAAACCACACTTCAAATAGTTAGACATAAGCTTCTTTGTCTCTTTAGCAATCTTATAATATGTCATTACTAGTTAGCATCCCGTTAGAGTTATATCAATACTTGTCACTCAATCGATCTTGCCTCGCAAACCACATTCGCCACACAAGCTATATCCCCCACATAGGCTACATATCTTTAATTTTGACAATATTAGCTCCACAAGCCATATAACTATTATTAATGTATTATTCGGCAATATGGTTTATGACCAACAAGACAAACCACACAATTATTTATTAACAACAAACAACATAAGTCTTTAAGGCACCATCATTCAACAAATCATTTATATTGCAGTTACAAGTTCGTTTACCCAGTTATATATCAACTCATTCAATGGTCTTCAACCATGTTAATAATACGATAAAGCAAATTTGTTGTACCAATCAAAAGCAATAAACCACCACATTACACAATCCACAACATATAAAGCACATTTAAATTAATCTAATGCACACGCAAGAAATACACCCACTTTAGGTCCCGATGTCGCATAATCCCCGTCCTCGGATAAGTTCTTAAGCATTCCTATCGTAGGACTCGACACCTCTATTCCTATCACACATCATAATTACCACATAGAAATACCTTCCACATATGCATTTAAACTTAATTATGCATATATATCTATGTATTCATGCCCATGCTAGCATAGTCCTAAAATCCCTTTTCAAATGGTGTACTCTTAAGCACTCTAAATTTTACTCATCTTTTACCTACTATACTGACTTCAATTCTAGTTTGAATCCTCATTCCATGTATTTGTAAGTCATTAAACTCATAAGAAACTTATTTAAGATCCTTTAAGTATCTTGATAAGGTTTTAGGTCAATTGCGCAAGAGCACTGAACATCACAGCAAATTGCCAAGATTGGCTCTGATGAACCAGTTGGTCGTTACCCTTCAACTGGTCGAAACCCTTCCAGCTCTGATTAGTTGGTTCAACACATGATTCAACCGGCTGATGTGTAACCAGTACTCTGTTTAACCGATTGAACCTTTCTTCAACTAGTTGAGCCCTGATCCGAATTCTAAAACTTGGTTCAAACTCCATTTTCTTCCACCCAACCTCATTTCTAACACTACACAACCTTTACCCAAGGCTCAAGGACATATTTAGAAGTAGAAAAACATAGAAATTCATTGACAGAGACACCTATATTAAAGTATCTAGACTTCTCTAAGGTATTTGAGGTTGCCTGTGCTGTATCTGGTGTAGGGATAGGTGGAGTTTTGAGTCAAGGAGGTCATCTGATAGCATACTTTAGTGAGAAACTCAGTGAGGCTAAATAAAGATACTCTATAGATGATAAGGAGTTATTATATATTGTCTAATGAACTATGTTGTATTCTGGCCATTAGGCATTGAAGTACCTTCAATCTTAGAGAAAGTTAAGTGTTAGGCACACTAAGTGGGTAGAGTTCCTTCAAGGGTACACCTTTGTTCTTCACCATCGCACTAGGTATAGAGAATAAACCGAAGATGCACTTAGTCAAGTAGTTGCTATATTACAAACAATGAGTGTCCATGTGATCAAATTCTATAGAATTTGAGATGAGATGTTGCTTGTCCCGATTTGTTATCATTTTTCAAGATGTTCAAACTGGTAATCATCATGATTATATTGGTTTTCTTCTTAGAGATGGTTATTTATTTTGAGGGTTGCGACTATGCATTCCTCGCACTTGACTTAAGGATTTCTTGATCTGGGAGTCACACGTAGTAGGTCTAGCTGGACAGTTTGGTAGGGATAAGACATGTGCACTTGTCGAGGGAAGATTTTACTAGCCCACTTTAAGACGTGATGTTGCTAGGATAGTCTCATAGTGCCACACTTGCCAGTTAGCAAAGGCCGAGAAATAAAAACACTGATAACTCTTTGATTATACATTAGAGAATTTTCTAATTAATCATTGTCAAATCCTCCAACTGGGTTCACTCCGTAGTTGAATCCCAATTGAGATTGGAAACTAAGATCAATTTGATATCCAAGTGTTATTGAAATATTAACCAATGCCTTAGTATTCTTTCCCAAATCTTTTTCCTAAACAATTTTAGTTTATTTTGTTCTAAATTTCAATCACCAAATCACTCTCTCAAATACTCACATATTTTCTTTTATTAATCCTTTTTCACACTCCAAAATTTTTATCTCCCTGTGGATTGACATTGAACTTTACCAAGATTTACTACTACCTTACAACCTATACTTTGGTTTACAACTTCTAAAGCGAAGTAAGTTTTTGGTGTCGTTGCCGAGGAGGAGACGCAATTGAGGAGTGTTCCATCATCATTTGAGATTTGCTCAGTTTTTGCATAACCGGATATTGGGTAAACTCTTTCCACTTTTAGTGTGAGACCCGAGCACGCGTACCATGGTATTTCATAAATATTGTGGGTGAAAGTGTAATTTGTTAATGTTTACATGGGGGTAAAATTATACTAATTAAACTCTGATAAAGTAAGTATGTTTTAATTAAGCAATTGAATTAAATATAGGTGAAATTTAAATAGTGTAGAGAATTCACAAGTGGTTAAATGTGGGAATAAGAAAAACAAGAAGGGGTTTTAGTGTAATTATGGTAACTCTTCATGAAAAAGGACACCCGACGGTGTTTTGTTTCTCCAACCATGAACTTTGGGGAAAATATAAAAGGGGAAAATGCTTCAGGAGGTGAGTGGAAGAAAAGAAAAACAAAGAAAGGGAAGAGAAGAGGAAAAGCTTAAGGGTTTCGAAGAGAGAGATTCGCCGGAGTTTGCATGTGTTCTTGAGTGAGAGAAACCTTATTCTTTGAGAGTTGTGCGATCTTTGATTTTGCAAAGGAGTGGAGTGGAGTGGAGTTGTTTTGAAGAATTAAAGAGGATTCAAAGCTTTTGGGTGGAATTGGAGGGAAATCGAAGGAACCGGGTCGCAACAAAGATACTTAATTTCTAGAAAGGCTCTAGTTATAGGAGCAATCCATTGAAACTCCCCTCTTTTTAGACATTCGCTAATCGGAGCCATAATGGAAATAAACCCCTTAATAAAGCACGTAAAGAAGGTGGCCAACCCTTGAAAGCTTCAAACCTCAAAAATTGTCCTCAGCTCTGGCCACTCTTTAATAGCCTTAATTTCTTAGGGTTAGCTGCGATACCATGTGCTGAAGCAACAAATCTAAGAAAAAACACTTTAGTTTGCATAAATAAACACTTCCTAAGATTCGTATATAATTTTGTACACATAATATTTGTAGAACCTATCGGAGACAATCCATGCTCTTTTCTTGACCAACTATAGATCAGAATTTCCCTATGAAAGGACATTAAATCTGGGTTATAACTCTAATAAATGTGCTAGGTGCATTAGACAGCCCAAAAGGCATGACTAACCACTCATAAAGTCAATCCTTGGTCTTAAAGGCAGTCTTCCATTCGTCTCCTGGTCTAATCCTGATTTGTTGATAACCACTACACAAATCAATGTTGGAGAACCAAAGTGAACTAGCCAGTAGGTCAAGCATATCTTCAAGCCTCAGCATAGGGAATCAATACTTGACTGTAACTTTTTTAATGGCACTGCTATCAACACACATTCAAAAAGAATCATCTTTCTTAGGGGTCCACAGAGGAGGAACAACAAATGGGCTAGTACTATGATGAACATAACCCTTTTGCAAAAGTCCATCCACTTGCTTTAGAAATTCAACACGCTCAGTCGGATTCATACGATAGTGGGGAAGGTTAGGCATGCTGAATGTTTGTCATAAGTGGTAACTCATTAGGAAGTTCCTCAAGGATCATATGGTGAAACTCTGTCAATAGGCTATCAACCTCAGGTGGAAGATCAGCCTTGGTTTTAGAGGAACTCTAAAAAATTTATTTGAAAACTAAGCTACCAATATACAAACTTTTTCCTCTCCTTTTCAAACTCCCTATGAGGTCAGATGTGAAGATCTTTCTTGGGAGGTGTCTGGGAAGATGACTTATGCTTTGTATTATTACCCTCTAAGGGATTTGCAAGCTTTAACTTAATAGTTTTCCCATTGTGCTTAAAAACATAGGTATTCTCCCTCCCATAGTTTGTCACATCTAGACCAAAAAGCCAAGGGTGACTTAAAAATACATGGGCAACATCCATAGGTAAAACATCGCACCATATCTAATCTGAATAGTCACCCATCTAGATAGGGACTAAGCACCTTTGTGAGACTAGTAAGGAGGGTCTTGTTAACCCACACAACTTTATAAGGTTGTGGGTGTGGCTCTAGCTTAAACTGCAGCCTGCAACTGAGCTACATCCGACTTGGAGATAACATTTAGTGAATTCCCCCTGTTAGCAAGAAGAGAGACCTCCAAATGTCCTTTTTGGTCAAAATGTAGGTCGCGGGAATTTTCCAGATGGTCGGGTGAATATGGCCATGTATGATTACTCCTTAGACGGTGATCAGGAGGATTACAATGAGTCTTTACAACCACATTCTAGGCACCATGTTATGCACCACAGGCCTCCCTCACAGCATTACCACAATGCCTGGCATAGACATGTTTGTGAAGAGTCCAAAGATATCATTCAAAAAATTAACATAGATGTGAAGATAATGCCCAAAAATACATTATCCAAAATCTCGTCAAAATCTACGTTTACGTTTACTGTAACGGAAGATAATCGGATTCCAATTAAAATGTAGTCATCTTACTATGAAAAAAGTGTTCAACAAATAGAGTATGATAGTCATGATTCTGATGATTAACCATGCCCGAGTATAGACATCACCTTTGGGTACAACATCATCAACATATACAATAAGTGTTGTCACATTACTGTGAAAAGGATGTTTAACAAATAAAGTATGATAATAATGATTTTGATGATTAACCACACCTCAGTATAGCTTGCATAAATCTCTTGAACCATGCTTTCAGAGACTGCTTCAATCCATACAACGAATTTTTCAGTCTACGCACCTTACTATATTATTAGAGGTAAGTTCAAAACTGGGTGGAACATCCTATATACTTCCCCCTTAGAAATGCACTTTTTACATTAAAGTTTGGAAGAGTTGAGCCTCAATTTGTAGGCAAGGAAAGCAGACAAGAATATAATTCATTTTTGCTGTTGGGGCAAATGTTTCCTGATAACTCATCCCACAAGTCTTTATAAAACCATTCACCCCCAATCTACGCTTATGTCTGCCAAATGACAAACGAGCCATCAACCTTGTGTTTCACCATAAACACCCATCAACATTCAATTGGTTTTTTTCCCACCAGGTAACTCAACTAATTTCCAAGTTTTTGTTCTTTTAAAGTGCATTCATCTCTTCACACATTGCTTTCATCCAGTTGGGATCAATAAGTGCATCTTGTATATTACGAAGAACAAACACAAAGGACAACTGCGATGCAAAAGCTCAGTAAGACAGTGAGAGATGATGCAGAGATACTAAATTGAACATGGGATGTTAAGTGCAAGCCCGAACACCTTCACGGAGAATAACTGGAACATCAGACTCAATATAAAGAATAGGAACTGACACATGATTACTCGAACCCAAGCAGACCAGTTGGCAACACGATGGAATAAAAAGGTTTTTATCCTTCAATATTGTTTAATGGACTTGTAATCCATAATTATTTTCTTGCTCTTGTTCCAATGGAAAGAGAGACATACATGAGATAGATGGGTGAACAAACCCAGTTCCCATGACTAGAAATCTAAAGGTAGAGATAGGCTACCATTTCAAAAAAGGTGACATCCACATAAACAAATCTATTACCCGAAACTAGATAAAATCATTTATAACCTTTTTGCATAGGAGAATAACCAAGAAAGATACATTTGGTTGCTTTAGGGTCTAACTTACTCTGGAGCCGAAACACATACAAAACAAACACACCAAAAAACCGGAAGAGGAACTGAAAAGAGTCGATGAAAAAAAGATAAAACCTCAATTAGTAACCGAAAGTTTGAACTTGAGGGGGCATTTTAGGATAAGATATGTCAAGATAAGTGTGGTCTCTCCCCAATGTATAACCTTGGAACATTCATAAAAGACATCAAGGCCCTTGCAACTTCTAATAGATGAAAATTCTTCCTTTCAGAAATCTTATTCTGCTGAAGTGTATCACTATTAAGTTGTTCGGTTGAACAATACCATGCTCAACAAAATAGATCGAAGTCCCTCATAAACATTCCCCATTATCAGAACAAACAAAAGAATGTTACTTCAATATGTCATGTACCATTTTTTTTGGAAATAAGAGAATACTTCATTTTTTTTCTTCTCACAAGTAAACCTAGGTAGTACGAGAGAAATCTTCAATAAATATCACAAATCATTTAAAACACACAAGCTAGCAACTCAAGAAGGTCCCCAAACCTTAGTATGAAGAATTGCAAAAGGTGAAGTACTTTTATTAAAACTAATAGAAAATGAGAAATCGTCCTAGATTCAAAATCGAATGAATTTTGAAAGAAATTCATTCTAGAAAATAAATAGGGAAATAATTTTTGCAACAAAAGAAATTTGCTCCTTCTTATAGACTAAAGCTCTATTTGCATTCCATGTGTGTAGATGAACTCGACAATCATGTAATGCGCTTTGATACCATGTTGAAAAGAGGAAAGAAAAGAAAAAGAGGAAGGAGGGAAAAAGATAAAAGAAGCTACTAAGACAAAGAACAAAGTTCGTGTTCTCTCCCTGTGTCATTTATATTTATAGTTTTACATATCACATTGACAAAAAATCACCTTTTAGTACATTTACTAAGCTCTAAACACACAAGCAGAGCCATACTTTTTGTATATCCATAGCCAATTCAAAAGTTAAGTCCTTTAGTTGGATGAAAAATCAATATTTATCACCAAATATTGGCAAACAAATTAATAAGGACCATAAATAACAATAAAAATCAGAAAAAAAAATAACAGAAATAGTGTAGAAAAACAAAATCTAGCACATGTTTATTGATTAGATTTAGGAGCAAAATAATCTATCATAGTATACGAGTGTCTGGGACTAAACTTGGACAACCAGCCTGACTTTGATGTTAATGTGGTGAGCGCATGCCCCCTTAGCTTGAGCCCTTGGAACTCAAGCTCAAGCCACACATTCCAAACAATAAAGGAATTAGAGCAACAGATGATCATATTCATTAAAAATAATGGGAAAAAAACGAAAATGATTATGAAGGACTTAACAAAACCAAGAATGCATACATGAGCATTTACAGAACAAGCAACAATGTTAATCAGAGCTCCCCGGAAGCAATTTTGCTGAGCCAACTGTGCCAATACGTCGTATTGCTGCAGGAATGACTCGAGATGGCGACACAACCTCTGCAAAAGATAGGTTGTAGGTATCTGCTCCTAGAAGACTTTGCAACCACCCGCTTCCCCCCGAAAACCCATCACGCATGATCCAGCAGTTCTTAAAGCCAAGGCTATTTAGTGCTCTAGCAACTATTTTGGCTGAATCAGAGTACCTGAACATACAGAGATATTACCAACATGAATCTCTGAAAAAGTTCAAAACACGGTATATGCGGGCCAGTTGAACTTTATTACGAAACTGAATGAAAATCTAGTATCCATAGCAGTGTTTAGATGATAATAAGAAACATAAGGGGAAATAACTCACGAGTCCATTATCACGAGGTTGGAACCTTTGTTAATTTTCTTGAGATATGATATCTTCAAAGCCACTAGTTCAGCTTCTACTTTCTTTACATTTCTGACAAGACCTTTTAGCTTGGTAGGCAATTCTTCCAAACTGGACCAGCAGAGAGAGTAATGAATTAGTATAGGTTATGCAGAACAAAATGACAAATAAACCTTTTTCAAGTTTATAGGATTCACTGGCAAGATTTCCTAAGGAGACTGTCTGCAAGTGCCGGGATAAGATGCACCTCAAGCAGCTATCATTTCTCTTGTCCAAGGAATAACCAAATCAAAATTTCGTTTTAAAATGGTAAAAATGACCAAAACATTTCCGTTTTCAAAGAGACGAAATGAATCGAAATTACAATATTTTGAGGTGTTTTGACATGGTTCCATTAATGTTTCAAGATATTTTCAGCATATTTCAACCAATTTTTTTAAAATAAATTCTCAAATTTTCTACCAAAACGAATTTTTGATCCTTGGAAACAACCATGGTTTTCTCTTATATATTTTGATAGATATTCTTGAGGAGATTTTTCTTCTATTCTTTTCCAGTACTGGTAAGGAAACAAAGTTAGTGGAGATTATGAGTAGAAAGAAAGTTAATATAGTATGTTTTACTAGAAGTTAAGTGGTTATAAGAGAAACAAAGGAAATAGAAAATAAAGTATAAAAAGATAGACATAAAAATGGTGTACGGATTTGTAGTAGCTAAAAAATGTAATAACTGTTATGAGAAAAAGAGAAAGAGTAATATTTGTTCAGTAATATCAGAAAAATATGGTTAATGTAATGAGTGCCAACACAGTCCAAGTTGAATTGGGTGAACATAGAAACGATTTTCAGGTCAAATGTGAGTTAATGCAAGAAATACTTGGAGGGAAGATAATTATAGGTAGGGATTTTAGTAGTCCTGTAAATAACTACCAGGGAGGATATAAGAGGATTGACAGTGGACATGGATTCAGTGACAGAAACAATGTTGGAGACGCTATTTTCACAATGGCGTATAACCTTATAAAAGCAAAAACTTTTTATAAAGAGATAAACATGAAAAGCTTCTAAAAGTGATTCAAGGAAGAGTCAAAATAGATAAGTTTACCCTACATGAAACGTAAATTGATTAACATTTAAAAATTGGAAGATTACCCATGGACGACAAGAACAAAAATGATTAAAATATTCCAGTTTCCAAGGAAACTAAAGCGATTAGTGGTTGAATATTGAAGTTTATATGTTGCGAGGTCTTTCGGGATGTTTTGGTATGTTTTGAAACATTGCGAAAATAAATTTTCAATTTTTCCTTAATTTCCATCTTATTTTCAAAAAACTTTTGTTTCAGAGCTTACCAAAACTATATACCGAAATAAAATTTCGATACTTGCCCATGAAAAGAGTTGAACGTCACAACACAGCCTATCAACATTAGTAGTATTTATTGAAGGACAAAATAAGAGAGAGATTAGAGACTCATAAACTATTGGTGGAATTTAAAAGGGGAGGAAATTGAAACTTTTAAGGCTAAAATGTTAGAGAAGTAATAAGGAATTTGGAAGATGAACTAACACGAAATGGTACAAAATGGATGAATGCATTAAAAGGGCATCCAAAAGAAAGTTCTTCAAAAATTAAAGGGAAGAGGGTGCTTTCTAAGAAACTTGGTGGTTGAATGACAAGGTACAAACCGTAGTAAGAACCAAGGTTGTCAAAACGAGTATCGAAAAGCGTATAATTTTTCAAAAATAGTGTATTGTAAGATACGTGTAGTTTTATAAGAGACATTAGAAAATACATATACCTATGAAAATAGGTCATAATAACATTTCATTGCACTAGAAATTTCTCACATAAAATAATTTAAAGAGACTACAACGAACAAAACGAAAAATTAACCTAAGTATTGAAGTTTCTAAAATAATTCATCAATATCAAAATTTTGAGAGTTCTAAATCTAGCAATCAAGCTATTTGCACCTGCGATGGAACAAATAACAAAAGAAAACTTCTATTTTTTTAAAACCTCTAAGTGAAACGGCGTCGTTTTATCACCTAGTGTTTATAAATATTATTTCCATTTGAAAATGCATCATTTTTTTGGTTAAAATAAAAAAAAAAAAAAAAATTTGATATGTTTCGCCCCATATCAGATGACTAGTATGTATCGCCTCGTATTGGTTGTATACCGCACAATACAGTGCAAAACCGATGCACTTAAGTGATACGATTTAAGTGATACAAATCATTTTCTTCATGTATCAACACATATCGTACGATACTAACAACCACAAGGACAATAAAGAAGTGCTTTCAAAATTGGCAGTGCGATAGTAATGACAAGAATGTTAAGAGACATAGGTATGCTAAAAAAAAAGTTAAAAAGATAGTAAGAGACTTCAAATTTAAATTTAAACCTTATGATGATTTACCAGCTAAATTAGAATCTAAAGATGGAGAAAAGATAATTTGGAAATGACACGAAACCCAATAAATGCGTTAGTAAAGAAGAGTAACATGATCAATTAGTGAAAACACAAAGGAAAGGGAGACACCAATCTCGCATCGAACGATGAAGTGAAAGAAAAAAAATTGAATGTTCATAAATTTATTGAACCCATGCCATCACCCTGGAGCATAATGATGAAAAAGTAGTCATGCAGACTGGGAACCCCTACTTGGTTTATTTATAACTACTGTATTTTTCTTTCTTGTCTAACTCCTATTTTCATTTTGTTTTTCTTAATGGCCAAAATGTACGGTATTCCATAAAGTGATACCAACAAGCATTAAAAAAAGCTTGGATTTGCATGCAACAATAATTACTGTCTTAAGTGGCTGTTAGATATTTAAGAGAAGCAGTCTAACTGAATAACAACACATGAGAATGAGATCTTATACTCTATACTACAAGAAAGAATATTAACTCAAATAGCGTAGTTTGATAGATTGGTAAGGAGCTAAACTAATACAAGATTGAGGAGAAACCTTACTTACGGGATTGCAATCATTTTCTTTTTGGCACTAGAGGGAAGGCGAGGAATACCAGCCTTGTCCTTGTCCTTTTCTGATCTAATATCAATCATAATGTAATTCCTTGTGGATATGAGATCAAGTGTTTGAGCAGGAGTGAGGTCACCTAGAGAGTAAATCACCAGACAAAAAGGACCAAATCAACAAAATATTTTGAAAATTACATGGAAAATCCAATAAATATTAGACAACTTCATACATTAGCTTCTCGCCATCTAAATCCAGCAAGCAACATTTGGCATGAATATCCAAAACCGAAACTCAAGCAATTGTTGCAGTGTTTCATGGTGGCGTACAAGATTTATGTGATCCATGTGTTTTGACCCCCTGAATTCTTGTGTCCCCCAAAAAATTTGTTGGAACCTGGTAAATGTCCCTCCATTGAGGAACCAGAAGCAACACTCCCAGCCAGAATTGTCTAAATGAACTACCCCAATGTTTTATGGGGAGTGATCCAATTTCAGGAGCGGTTTCAAGTTGCTTGGTTATATATGCAGACCAGTTTTTTAGGTTTAAGGTTTCAGATATTGGGGTAGACCATTTTTCGAATTCTTGACTATCAATGACATTTCTTGGCAGTCTTCACGTTTGGTGCTTTGTACATATGTGTGTGCTATAAGCTTGGTCATGAGTGGAGACGCCCTCAACCAGAAAAAACAATATGCTCATGCAACAATTGACTGGTTTAATGCTCATATCAATAAGGTAGCACATTTGAACATTTTCTTAACTATTGAAAAAGCTCTTGATTTATTCAGTATTAAGGGGGGCTTTGCCTTCTTAGAGAGATCTCGTCCGTAGGGCTATGGTCAGGACAGGATTTGCCATGCGGTCTAGAGATCTAGTTGATGCTTGGAAACCTACTTTGGAAGATACTGGCCCACAAGCTCAAATGTCAATATTTAAAAAAGTCTTAGGATGAGTATTGCTAATTTTACCTTTGTAGCCACGAAGGTTAAAAGAGATTGCAGAGAAGAGAGGAGGAAGTAGGAGATATGCAAGGAATAATGCGCCACTAGCCCCTACAATCGTAATGGGGTCTGATGATGAGATAGCTTCCACTGTTGATGAGGCTAGGGGCTTGGCCTCTTCAATCACTTTGGCGGTCTGTTGTGCCACCTCAGCAAATGTCTGCACCCAAAAGGATCATTTATTTTCTGGGTGAAAATGTAAATTAATAAGTTTTAAACAAGAGAACAGAGTGCTCTAGGTCAACCTTAAAATTGGAATTTTGCAAATGTGAAATGGGGGGTTGATAACTGTGATTGAGGTACAAGTTATATGTGGCTATTTGGACACTTCCTGACATCAGAATCAATTCATCAAACTTTTACGTGATATTTGAAGCTGCATGCTAGTTGCAAAAGATAGAGGCACACTAAACAATCAACTATCGTAAATCAAATCATACAATGTCTTCTTTTTAAACATTAATTATAAAAGGTAAATAAACTTGGTATTATGAATAATAACTAAACTCATCTAACCTTTTCCAAAATCACATTATTATCATCTCAGATTGCACAAGAACTGTAACACCCCAATTCCCCTAGGCATGTTACTTAATCGCTCTGATACCAACTTGTGACAACCCGGTTCCCCGGACATGTTACTTAATAGCTCTGATACCAACTTGCAACAACCCCGGTTCCCCTAGACATGTTACTTAATAGCTCTAATACCAACTTGTAACGCCCCGAATCCCCCAAGCACGTCACTTATAATGCCCTGCGTCTCACGAGCACATTACTGATGTTTCGAGTACCAACTTGCAGATTTTCAAATGATAACTCTATCATATTAATCAAAAGATATAAACTTACGGATTACAATCTATGACAAAGCGGAAGCAAAAACTTTAACAAGGTCAGCCTCACTTGGAGGGTTTCACAAAACGTTATATCGTTACAATAGAAACAGTGTAGTGCCTAGCAATTCTAAGCAAAGAGAATAGGCTCGGTTCGGTTCAATCTGATCCTTATCCAATTGCTCAAAGTATTTAAACCCCCTAATAGTTGAGTCATGATTTGCATGGCTGGGAGAAGTCTTGTTAAGAGACCTCCACTGTGCTAGGTGGAAAATAACCATTGAGGGCATTTTCGTAATTTTTGCATTTTATTTTTCTATTTTTTTATCCCACCAACTTATTATTTAACTTAAAAGTATCATTTCTCTAAAAACCCAAAATTTCATCTCATTCTAAAATCAATACAATTTTTCATTTATCGGATGATTTTACCCTTAGCACATATCTGCGCTATTTCTCATCCATCACTTCACCACACATTTATAAAAACTTCACATAACATATATTCACCCTTACTATGTTGAATTTCTTTCATTCTCTCCATCGAACTGATAACTTTATCGAATAATTTTGTCCTTCGCATGGTTCCGCGTAATTCTAAACCCAATGCACCACCCAAGCTCATAAAACCCATCTTACTTCACAATCAAACCCGCATTTTGTATTAACAAGCTCGAGTATTACAACCTACCCTCCTTAAAGAAGTTTATTCCTAAAACTTTCGTATTTTACACTTATTCACTATACTTATCAACATCACTGATCGAGAACAAAAACTATACTTTTTGGTACACGCTATTTATTGTTGTCAGCATCATCATGTACACGCATCCCTTTCTTAAATTTCCTTGATCTCCGCTCGCCCAATGCTGTGCTAAAGGTTATTCGAACTTTCACCAATAATAGTCCTCGTTAAAGATTTCCTCAAACATGTCCCAAGTTATTCCCTCAATTGCTTCTATTTCTTTCATTCAAACAAAGTCATGTTGATCATACTATGTTCATTGACGATAAGATAACTGTTTTGATTGTGTATGTGGATAACATAGTGGAGTCGGTGATGTAGTTGATAAGGAGAGGTATCAGAGATTAGTAGGGAGATTGATATCTCTCTTATACTCGTCCAAATATCACTTATGCAGTGAGTGTTGTCAGTCAATTTATGCATGATCCTCAAACTACTCATCTTGAAGCTATTTATCGTATTTTGAGGTATCTTAAGTCAGCTCCAAGAAAAGAGATTCTCTACTCCAAACATGGTCACTTGAAGTTATAAGCATTTACTGATGCAGACTGGGCAGGTTCCATGAATGACAAGCGATCTACTTCGGGTTATTGCACCTTAATAGGAGAAAACCTTGTCATTTGGCAAAGCAAAAAACAAGCGGTTGTAGCGAGGTCTAATGCTGAGACTGAATATAGAACAATGACTCACGGAATTTGTGAGGCTTAAAACCTTACTAGGACAGCTTAGAATTCATAAAGATGGGCTTATTGGACTGTACTGTGGTAATAAGGGTGCTATCAATATTGCTTATAATCCAATTCAACATGATAGAACCAAACATGTTAAGATTGACCAACACTTTATCAAAGAAAAGTTGAATCAGGGTTTGATTTGTATGTCTTTTGTGAAATCAGAGAACAAGTTAGCCAATATTTTCACCAAGGACTTAGTAACAAGTTTTTTCACTCGAAACATCAATAACATGCTCGTGAGACACAGGACGTTATAAGTGACGTGCTAGGGGGATCCGAGGCATTACAACTTAGTATCATAGCTATTAAGTGACATGCCCGGGAGAACTAGGGTGTTACAAGAACACCATGAAACCATTTAGTTCTCAAAACATTCACCGGTACTCTCACACCCCAAACCAAAACACCTTGGGTTCAGTGCAAGAACTATTTACATCAGAGTTCCCAAACAACAGTACAAAATCCTCTAATTTCCCAATTGATCAGATCTTAAATGAAATTTACTTTGACATCAACCTATATCTTAAGGACGATTAGTCACAACTTACAGAAAAAGAGATGTCAAACGGTAACCAAACAATTGCAGAACCATGGAACAAAAAAGGTTATCTCACAAACCATAAAGAACTCAGTATTCCAATCTTTCAAATCACCCCTTACTTCATACTCGGTTGGTCAAGACAACATGCCAAGCTTGACAAGATGCATTTCACTATCACATAGAAAAAGAGATGTCAAACGATAAATGAACAACGCAGAACAGTGGAATAAAAAATATTATTCCACAATCAAACAAAACTCATAATTCCAATATTTCAAATCACCCATTACTTCATAATTGGTTGGTCAAGACACCACGCCAAGCATGACAGATGCATTACACTATCACACCCACGCTGCAAGGCCACAATACATTTCCCAGAACAAACCATGCCCTAATATGCGTTGATAAGCCCTAGAGCAACTCACTGATCAAAAAAATAATTTTTAAATAACACATAAAACAGACCGTCAAATGGGAATTCAAGGGAATTTCAAAAAATCAACAGCACAACTATTAGAATACAATTGAAGACAATAATAATGAAACCCCCTATTTGCAAAGAGATACCAAAAGAATGAAGTATATGGTAAATTAATACAGTTACATAATCCTCTATCAAAGCGAACTTGATAGAGATTGAAAAGGGATTGAATGAGCTTAAATTGAAGAATTGAATTTTATTATTTATTTTAGTATTATTTTTTTAGTTAGGGAATATTTGTTTGACTAGGAATATTAGTTAGAGTTTGATTAAGAATTTATTATAGAGTTTTAGTAGCATAGGAGTTTAAGAGTTTGATTATGAAACTCTTTTAAAATTTTAATAGGAGAATAATTTTTATTTTGGTAGGGAACTTGGCCTATAAATAATAGTTTAATCCCAAATATTTTTATTAGAGATATTATGAATAAAAATTGTTTCTCTGTGAAGAATTTTGTGTGTTTCTTGACCGATTCCTTGCGAGGATGAGGTAAATTCCTTCCACCCACCCACCTTCTTTCTTCTTCTCTTTCTATTCTCTGATTTCTAGCCGTTCCCGTCCTACATCAGAATTATAACAAAATTGATTAATAAACTGTTTGATCTCCCAGTCAAACTAAGTTCTTTGTTCTTTGTTTTTCCTCTCTTATTTACAGATTTCTGCCTCCCAGTTTCTTTCCACGAGTATAGATCTCTCTCTCCTTTATTTTGAGGAATTCCTAAGGTGCCTCCACACTCACATGGTGAGATAAGATAACCCAATCTGCCATTAGTCTTTCCTTTATGTAACTACGTTGACCTCACAGTCACCTCATTGAAAAATACAGAAATAGGTCAGCCACTTATGTGGCTCCATATGTGTAGCAAAACTGTCACCTGCACTATTCATTGTTATTCCCGTTTCTTCGCCCTCGGTCATGCATTCTTTTTCTCTCCACTAGGCTATAATCTCTCCTTTCTTGTTCAAGCCTAAAATATTTCTTTTCTTATATCTTCACATATTTTTCTTTTAGGGTACAGGATATCAAAGTCTTTCCTGCTTTAAACTTATCCTGAAATTTCTTTTTTCCTTACACCTCGAATCCATTGCAAGTTTTGACCAAAAACTTAATTCCCCTTCCATCCCATAATTCAACTGCTCACTCTGGCCCACAAGTTAATGTCTTAAGCATTAGCCTAAAACAATCCATAAGATCATATCTCCAAGCTCTAATACCATTTTGCAATACCCTTAACCCCACTCCGTAGGATACAATGCGAGAACTTAATCACATTAGGTACTCCCAAATACAGAGCACTACAATCCTTAGTATCTTATAAATAATGCCTTCCAATCTTAAATAATTCAACAAATAAGGTCAATCCAAGTCATCCGATCTTTCTTGAGAAATCATAACAATAACTAGATACTATCCATCTCTAATTCCTCAATTGATTCAATCATTTTTAACCTTTATTCTGAAAACTGCTTACACATAAGAGGGTAAATCGAAGGTGGGCTTAGGAGCCCGGTAAACAAAATATACAGCAGTATAAGAAATTAGAGGCAGAAAAGTCGCAAACCGATCTCATTACCATGGAGTAAAAAATAATAGTTCACAAATACATTTCAAAAATCATAAGGAACTTAACATTCCAATCTTTTATAGTACCCATGCCTTCATGCTCGGTCCGTCTCGATAATGTACCAAGCTCCACTTAGTGCATTTCACTATCACACAGACCCGCAAGACCACAAGTACATCTCACGGAACAAACCATGCCACCTGAGTGCCCTTAACATATGTTGATAGGCTCCAAAACAATTAGCCAATCAAAAAAAATAGATTTGATATAACACATTCAACGAAATATCAAACGAAAATCCGTTTGAGTTTCTGAGCAGCAACACTACAACAATCATAACATAGTTAAACAATAACAATGAAACACATTCCTTGCAAAGAGATTTAGAAAGATGAAAGTATATATTGAGAAGTAATCCACTTGTATGATCCTCAATCGAAGCCAAACCTATCAAATTTCATCAAAATTGAAATTTAATGCATTATTTGATTTCCTGGTCAATATAAGTTTTTTTTGTTGTTTGGTTTTCCTCTCGTAGTTATTCATTTTTCCATTCCTTGTTTCTTTTCTTACAAACTGAATTCCTAAGCTGCCTCCACACTCACATGGTTACATAACCCAAGCTTCCAAATAGTCTTTTTTAACATAACTAGTCAAACACATTGATCTCACAGTCACCTCATTGAAAACCATAGGAATATGTCTGCCCCTTCTTTGGCTCTATATATCTATATATATACTACTATAAAATGTCAAAAAAAGTGAAAAACTTTTGATTGACTATAATAACCTTACTAAAATAAGTAGTACCAATCTATCCTTTTAGAGCTATAATAGCAACATTAATACTATATTTATTGTAATTGTGACTTTTGTGTGGACTGTTGATTGTTGGTATGCTATTCTATATCTACAAGGTTTGAAAAAAAAAAATTGTGTGGATTGTTGACTATTAGTATGCGATTCTATAGCTACACTGTTTTAAATTTTTTTGTCAATACACTTCTTCATCCGATAACCGATAAATATTTCTTACACAAAACCAATCTTGGGAAATAAGTATAGCAACCATTTCATATTCCATGATATGACTTGTTCATAGACATTGAATACATAAATATATCAGTTATAAATTATTAAGGAGTTAGAAGTCAAACAATTAGGCCTTCCCCCATTCACACTTGTGTCACATGCTACTGATACACATGTGAAAACTCATGCACCAATTTAACGTTTATACGCTATAAATTCTTGGTTAATTCCAAATGTGCAGTGCCTACATCTCTCTCACCTACAGACAAAACAAACCAAACTATCTCTCTCCAATAAGAAAATCTTTTCATTTGGTCTTCTACTTCGCTTTCTTGGGGAGGTATGCAATTACCTTATTTATTGTCTTAATTCAAATTAACTGTCTGTGTATTGTGGGTGTGATTGTGTGAATGTATCATTAATCTTGGTTTTCTAGGTCAATGTGGAGTTTTATTCAACACATTTTCTTCTTCGCAGTTAGAGTTTCATTTGTTTGACAATTGAAGTCATTGAATGACATCTATTAATTTGTTTGTTATATTTTCTGAATTTTCTTGTACATATGGTTTTTATTAGTTTTGTATTCATATCGAGGTTGATTATGCTTTCATTAGTTGAGCTAATGTTGAAAATTGGTTTTTTTTTTTTTTTAATTCCCAATTAAGATTTTGGCTTTATAGTGAAATTCATTCAAAGTGTTGTGTGTATGGTATCCTTTATAACCAGATCGTATCAAGAATGATTACGAAGGTGCAAATGTTGAATGATGAGAGCATAATATTACATATTATAAGTCTCATAAACATTCATTTTAGTTATGCTTGTTGCTTAATTCCTTTATTTTAGTTGAGTTTTGTATTTTATAGTGATTTTTTGTGTTTTCAGTTGAATTGGTGTAAAAACGTGGGAGTTTTTTATTTTATAGTGATTTTGTATGTTTGCAGTTAAATTGGTCTAAAAACGTGGATGGGCACGTGTTTCAATGACATGGAAGACTTGGGGTATGAGGTAAAAGGTCCAAGAATGCAGCCAAGGCTATTGAGGAAAAGACCACTTTTATCGATAGGTCTTGTACCAATACAACTGAAGTCAGAAAGAGGTTCTACTAATAGGTCATCACTCCTACTAGTATGTGCAATCCAGAGAGTTGTCCTACCAATAGGTGAGTATTGTATTACTGGTAGGTTGGAGATAGAAGGGCGTCCTACCAATAGAAGAGTAGAACAACCAGTAGGAGGAAAACAGTGAACAGTCCTACTATAAATATATTGCGATGACAGATTTGAAAAGGCAATGTGCTGGGTTATTTTAAAGGCTGTGATTGGTAGATTAAAGAGAGAAACATCGGCACAAGGCCTTCTATAAATACCCAAGTCTAGCTAAGAGAAAATGGATTGATCATTAGAGTTTAATTCACTGTTCTTCTTCTTCTCTCTCCTAGGGATCTTAGTCTTTCTTTCTTTTTTTTAGTCTTTCTCCATTATTTTACTTTACAAGCTTTATTTAAATTCAATTCTTTAATTCTTGAAATTTCAATTCTTGTCTTTTTACTTTAATTTACAATGATATTTTCTTCCATCGCTTTCAATTTACTGTATGTCATGCGTGAGTAGTCATTCACCGGATTGATTAGATAAAGTAATCTCATCCGTGAATTGAAAATTTTGACTCAAATGGCTAATCTCCTATAGAGTTATTTGGGTCAATTGAATAGACTAATTGGGAAGATATTCAATTGTATATCTTCTTGCTTACCCGTTGACAACCAAGACTTGGCACGGGTAATTCTTGTAATCACTGCAATTGAATTAATTCTGCTAATCGATTCAATTGATTCGGGTACACATTTGTTATTTATTAAATTGGGTGTTTAACAAATATCTACCGCTTGGGAGAAGCTTGACCGCAATCTCAAGTGAATTATAGAATTTGAATCAAAATACCTATTCAATGTGAGGTGATCTCTACCGATCAATCAGTTCTTTCATTTAAGTGTTATTTCTTTAATTAATTAAGTTTTCCAACTTTCAAATACTCTCAAAACTTTGAAATTTTATTTCTTTTTGTTTCATCACCCTTTTAAACCAACAGTCTTCCTTGAGGAGACGACCTCAATAATCAACCGAGTTACAAACGATACCCGTTCATGCGCTTGGGAATTCCTGTTAATTAAATACAACTCTGTGGAGCAAGCATTGAACAATTTTATAAATGGCTGAAACCCAACCTATGTTTGGAAATTGAACATTTTCGAAGTTGTTTGTTGTACCATCAATTTGTATATGTTTGTAACAGATTATGAATCATTGGTTGTCACTGCAATATCGTGTTACACCTTTATAGGAATGGTTCTAAATTCTCGATTGCTTGGACTATTAGAGTACTTTCATTAGGCTCTTTGTTCATTATATTTCTCTGGTTTAGAGCGTTCATCATTCTATTAAATATTTTAAATCATGTTAATTCTACATTTTTAAAGAACATAACTACTAAAACTATACTAAAAAATAGTTTACATGCAACGCACGTGTGCATCAACTAGTCTTAAAGAAATGTCCATCCTCTCTTTATGCTATAATCTCTCTTTTCCTATTCAAGCCTAAAAGTTTTCCTTTCTTATTCCTTTGAATGTTTTTTTTTGTTTGGTTACAGGATATAATAGGTACAACACATCCATTAAACAAAATCAATCCAAACAATTATGATCGAAAGAAAGATTAAAAAAACAGTTTTTTTCCATCATCTGCTCATGGCCACTATCTTTATCTGATGTATGAATACTTTTGTTATTCTAAAATTTCTAGGGCAGTTTAGTCATATTTTTTCATGTTTGGTTAAGCAAATGGTTATCAAAATCCCTATTTGAATCATAGGATCTTACAATCCTACGCTCCAGTACTGGAAAATCATCCGAGTTTCTTGTAAAATCTCTAATTCATAGGATCTTAATGGCTCTTAATCTCGATCCTATAGGATCTTATGATCCCAATCCAAATTACAATTTTATCGATCCAGGTTATTGATTTTGTTTGTGAGGCATATTTAGTTATTAAACTGACTCAATTTATTTTTATTGTTTTAGTACTTAAAACTCAATCCAAATATTCTCATTTAATTATCAGTCTTTTGGAGAATTTTGGCGAGTGAGAAAAGCTACAGAAAGTATTTTGGGTTATGGAAATCTCTCTTCATTCATTCATCTCTCCCATTGAAAAGTTGGAAACAACGTTAGATCTGACCTCCTCTTTCGACGAGTGATCATAGCTAGATAGTCTTTTATTTTCATTATCATCTGCTTCTTTTGTTTGGATTTCAAACTGCCAAAGTTGTGTATTCAACATTCTCTCAACTTTGTAGGCTCTCCTTTATATGACAGTCTCTGAAAGTTAAACATGAAAATACTTCAACCATCCAATTTCTCTTCGCAAAATCTTAACAGATTAACAGCCCCATTTTGATTTTTAACCCTATTTAATGTTCAAATTATAGTTCCTCAAAATTCAACTACGCAAATCAGTACCGCTGAGAAAGAGACCATAATGAATTCAATTACGTTCGATTATACCTCCAATTCAAGCAAAAAATGGGCCCCATTCAATCACAAAATGTGCTTGCTAGTAAACCATATAGGGCAATAGCTGCATGTACACTGCAAAATTCAGAACAATTGCAATTCGAGAAAAGCTGTCTTAGAACCTTAGCAGCGGAGACAACTGGTTGTGTATCGATCCCCGAGCTTTGCACTGCTTCTTGGGCTTTCTTTGAGGCCTCAGAAATTGCAGGCGCAGCAACTTTCAGCGCCTGTTCTCCACTCTTCTGTAAGATAGGCAATGCCGCATCGATTCCAGGCTTCAAAGCCTCAATCACAGTTCCAATAACACTCTCTGCAACTTCCAAAAATTTTGAACTTAATTCTTGAACTTGATCAATTTTATCCTCTACCTACACAAGTAGCATAAATTATTAATCTAATGAAATGGGTAATGAACTAAAATCAAGTGAATATCCTAGAAAATTTGCAAATTAGAATTTACGTGAGCTACTTACAAAATCAGCACATACAAGCAATTTCAAGAAATGAATTGAGCAGATTACGCAAAATTTGGCATATACAAGCAATTTAAGTAAATGTGTATCAACTAAAATTGAAGATAAAAATCTCAGAAATATGGAAAGAAAGCGTGGTGAATGACCTGAGTGAGAGATGAGACTATCTGGTCTTTGGGTAGGGTGAGAGCCTTGGCTTCTACCGGTGCAGTGAAGAGGGCAAAGAGAGAGAGTGTGGTTGATGTTGGCAGTGATAGAGTGCTGGGTCTGAATTGAGGTTTGAAGAGAAAAAGGGTTCTGGCTGGTGATGATGGCGTGGGAGAGGGTGGAGGAAGTGGAGGTCGAGCTATGGCTGAAGCTCCGAGGGCCATCCGTTTGGCCTTTCTTCGCCACCACTGTGTGTGTGTTTGTGGTCAGTTGGTTGACGGATGAAGGGGGCCAATGTGATGAGAAATAATCGGTCGATGGTGCGTCTCTGGTCCATAAACCGACGCGGTAATTTGGTATCATAGTAAAGCCAAATACAACACAACAAGTGGCTTTTTAGATGGGGCATGGAGCATGGGTCCTGGTCCGAGAAATTCAACTTTTAATCTAATAATTATATTTAATTAAATTCTTAAATTATATTACAATAGCATTTTTTTTTCATTATTTTTTCTCTTTACTTACTTGTATCCAACATGTTGACGACATCGTGACCAAAAAAAACATTTTGACGACGTGAAGAGATATTCATTTTTGGTATCACTCCTAAATTTATGTGAAATATAAGAATAAAGTTTAAATATTAAAAAATTATTTTTTAATATTAAAATTGAACCCTAAATATAAATAAGTCAGTTGTAAACCCCACCAATTTTTTAAATTGACAATTACAAAAAAAATGTATCTTATTTGTTATTTCTTTTGTTTCTTGATCTATTATTAAATGAATTATTATAAAATTATATGAGTGTTGATTTAACAAATATGGCAAGATCTTTTTTTTTTTTTTTTTTTTTTTTTGTAAAAAAATGAGTGGAGATAAAGGAGAGCACTCAGAGACCACCGCTATAAGCCCTCACTGGTAGGATCATGAGGTTCTTGATCGCGTCCGTTACTCCTCTCATGAACGAACTTAACTAGGCTAATATAGCAGTCAACCACCGAGTCCAAATTTGAATTTTAAAACTCGAACCTCTACCCTCAGAGTGACAAGACATTGTTTGTGCTTGTGCTTCCGTTAAATTCCCGTGTAGTTTGAATTAAGACTGTGCTATGACTTGTGGGAATTCCTATGTAGGAAGAATTGATGTTCAATCAAACTCATAGGAGTACTTATGATGAATATATATATGGCTTGAGAGAATGATGTTTTAATATAAATGGACTTGATTATGGTATCCAAAAAAATTGGTACCATATTTTTAAATTTTACTACTTTAATAAGTATTTTTAAAATTTTTGTGAGTCATTTTACAACTAAAAAATTTATCACTTTTGTGGATAATTTATCATATTTATGAGTATTTTTACCATTTTTCCTCGATAAAAAAAAATATTACTTTTGTGGGTAATTTATCACATTTTTTAGTATTTTTACTAATGTTGTATGTGTTTTTTATCACTGTTGTGATAATTATTTTTACCATTTTTTTCGATATCATAATAGTGATAAAAACACCAATAATATACTAAAAACACCCACAAATATTGTAAAAATCAATACGATGCTAAATTTTTTTCGGTACCCTAGACAACTCCAATATATATATCATGTAATCATAATATGAACATTTTATATTCTTTAGTTAAATAACGAGTGATAGGTCTAATTTCAGATGGGTTAAGAGTGGGACAAGAGTCCTTCTTCTTGTGTCTACCTATTTTGATTAAGGAAAACAAGAAGAAATACAATTTGTTGATAAAGGAAATAAAATTTTGATTTTCTTCAAGGGAACCTAGCCTCCACAAGGGAATAATTAGATAAAATTCAGCATACCTTTTATTTCCATAAAACTTAGACCAATTACAACGGACTTAACAAAACTAATTTTCGTACAAATTAGCAACGCTCCTATAAAATAGAAATAAGATTAAACCAACTAAGCAATACTTCTAGAAAATAGAAACAACTCCAACAAGACTCGGTAAACATAGAAAACATCATTTGCAATCCCTATTTTATCTTTTACCACTAACCAAGACATCCTCTAGTGCCTAATGACTCGCAACAGCCCTGCACATAGGACTTCAATGTAACAACTCCCCCTCTCCCCTTCTAAGTTTTGACCTTGTCCTCAAGGTCCAATGTCGGGTATTTCTTATGACTGATTTATATGTGAATCACTTCTTCTCAAGATTTAACAATGGACTTCCCAAGCGTAGGAAAAATATTGTAGTGTAGTAATTTGGATAAATCCAAGGTCTCTCCTCGAGGAATGAATGGAATTTGAATGGTGATGTTTGTGCAAGTGACACTGGTCATGGTCCCTCGTCTAGCTCCCAATATCCACGGTCCAATCAACAAGGGTTTTCCCAAAACCCACCCCAATAAGGGTTTGGTCAATAAGGATCATCTAACCCACCCACCTACCAACCTCCTCATAAAAGGAATTTGGAGGATGTCGTGCACCAATTCATTCAAAGTCAAACAACAATCAACAACCAAACCACCGCCGCTTTTAATGATATCCAGACTCAAATCACTAAATTGACCAATGACATAGGGTCGTCTCAACAAGAGAAAGGAAAATTTTCCGCTCAACCCCAAGAAAAAACCCAAGGGGCCAACATGTGATTGTGTCGTCCGAGTCCACCAAGGAGAGTTGTGAGCAACTCAAGGCGGTCACCACCCTTAGGAGTGGCAAACAAATTGATAAAATTATTTTACCAAAAGTCTCACCCAAAGCCACATTGGAAAATGAAAAAGAGACTAAAGGCAACTCCGAGGAGGGTGAGACACTTGAAAAGAAAAAAATTGTTGATTTAAATATGCATGATTGTCCTATTCCGGCCACTTACTGGCTAAACTTGCTAACTATTCGAATATTATTGAAATGTTAAGCAGGTGAAGATAAACATTAGACTCATTGATGCCATCAAACAAATACCTTCATGTGCAAAGATTTTGAAAGACGTGTGCACCATAAAGAGGAAGATGAATGTGCATAAGAATGCATTTCTCATGGAGCAAGTAAGTTTCATTTTGAGGACCAACACACCACCCAAGTTCAAAGATCCCGGCTGCCAAACCATTGCTATTACCATTGGGAATTGTCATGTGGAGCAAGCACTACTAGACTTGGGAGCAAGTGTCAACCTCTTACCCTTTTCGGTGTATCAACAATTGCAACTTGAAGAGTTGAAGCCAACCCCAATCACTCTTCAATTGGCGGATCGAAGCGTTAGAACACCAAGGGGAGTAGTTGAGGATGTTTTAGTTCAAGTAGATAATTTCTATTTTTTCGTTGACTTTATTGTACATGATACTCATCTGATTGCTAATCTTAGTTCACAGATTCCTGTCATACTAGGTAGGTCTTTCCTTTCTACATCTAATGTTGTGATAAATTGTAGGAACAGACTAATGAAGCTTGTCTTTGGGAACATGACAATAGATCTTAACGTGTTGAATTTGTGCAAGTAACTTTGTGATGATGAAGAAGTTCATGAGGTCAATCGGATTGACACATTGGTGGAGGACCATATGGAGCTACTTTGCAATTCAAAGTTGGAGGAGGAAGAGTTTGATGAAGATAAGAAGCCGGAAACTGTGCAAGGGGTACGAAATTGGGGCCCAACATTTGAGAAACTTCCATCACAAGAGAAGAATTTTTTTCCATCAACCGTGCAAACACCAATCTTGGAGTTGAAGCCACTATCATCTACACTCAAGTATGCATTTCTAGGAGAGCATAAGACATTCTTAGTGGTGATAAGCTCTTCATTGGACCCAAGGCAAGAAGAGGATTTGTTGCAAGTGTTGAGGAGGCACAAATGAGCCATCAGTTGGACCATTGCTGATATCAAGGGGATTAGCCCCCTCATTTGCACTCACCAAATCTATTTAGAGGAAGACTCCAAACCGTCCCAACAACCACAAAGGAGGCTAAATCCTATCATGAAGGACGTGGTGAGAGATGAAATACTCAAACTACTTGATGTGGACATTATCTTTGCAATTACCGACAGTAAATGGGTTAGTCCCACTCAAGTAGTACCAAACAAATCGGGATTCACGGTGGTAGCAAATGAGGAAAATGAGTTGATTCCGACAAGAGTGGTCACCGGTTGTAGAGTTTGTATCGACTATCGGAAACTCAACTCATGCACAAGAAAATATCACTTCCCTTTACCATTCCTTGACCAATTGTTGGAGAGAGTAGTCGGACATCTTTTTTATTGCTTCTTGGATGGCTACTCTGGCTACAACCAAATAGAGATTGATTTGGAGGACCAAGATAAGACCGCATTCACGTTCCCTTTCGGTATCTTTGCCTATCGCCGAATGCCATTCGGATTGTGCAATGCCCCGGGGACTTTTAAGAGATGTATGATAGTGATTTTTAGTGATATGGTGGAGAAAATTGTGGAAGTTTTTATGAATGACTTTTCCGTGGTTGGAGACTCATTCAAGGGTTGCTTGGAAAATTTGGAGGGAGTGCTAGAAAGATGTGAAGAGAAGAACTTGGTGCTAAATTGGGAGAAGTACCACTTCATGGTGACCCAAGGCATTGTGCTTGGGCACATCGTGTCCGTAAAAAGGGATTGAAGTAGACAAATCCAAGGGGGAAGCAATTTCCAACCTCCCCACTCCAAAGGTCGTCAAGGATATCAGGTCGTTTCTTGGCCATGTCGGTTTTTATCATAGATTCATAAAAGATTTTAGTGCATTGACAAGACCCTTGGCTAATTTGCTAACAAAGGATGTTCCCTTTGTGTGGTCAGATGATTGTGAGACATCTTTTAAAAAATTCAAAAGCATGCTCACTTCACCTCCAATCATGCAACCACCCAAATGAAAACTACCATTTGAGCTCATGTGCGACATGAGAAATTACGCGGTCGACGCAGTGCTAGGTCAAACGGAAGACAAAAATCCATATGTAATATACTATGCTAGCAAGACTCTAAATGAAGCACAAATGAATTACACTACCACCGAAAAAGAGTTGCTAGCCGTAGTTTTGCATTAGACAAATTTAGGTCATACATCATTGGTTCACCTATTGTAGTCTAGACTGATCACTCTATTTTGAAGTATTTGTTGTCTAAGCAGGATGCGAAATCGAGACTCATTAGGTGGATACTCATCCTTCAAGAATTCAACTTGATCATCAAAGACAAGAAAGGAGTCAAGAATGTGGTGGCAGACCATTTGTCATGACTTGTTGTCCAAGATGCCGAGAAGCACATCCATATCCCTGATTATTTTCCCAATGAGCATTTATTTTCTATTCATTATGTTTGTTCGTGGTATGCTGACATTTATAATTATCTTGCCACAGGACAAATACCACCGCATTGGAGCCCAGAGGACAAATGAAGATTCATGGCGGATGTGAAGTACTTCTACTTCGACTACCCTTATCTGTTCAAGTATTGTCCAGATCAAGTTATGAGGAGATGCATACCTGAAAATGAACAATGGGATGTCCTTTCCTTCTGTCATTCTGAGACATGCGGTGGTCACTTCTCTTCAAAGAAACTTCAGCTAAGGTTTTACAATCTGGTTTTTATTGGTCTTCTTTAATAAAAGACTGTGTTTCATTTTATAAAGAATGTGATAGGTGTCAAAGGTTGGGAAGTGTGACCCGTAGGAACATGATGTCCATTTCCCCCGTGCTAGTCATTGAAATATTTGATTGTTGGGGCATCGATTTCATGGGTCCATTCCATATGTCCTTTGGCTACTTTTATATCCTACTGGCAGTGGACTATGTGTCCAAATGGGTAGAGACAATCTCAATCAAGACCAATGACCATTGAGTCGTGGTCAAGTTTTTAAAAGAGAACATTTTTTTATGGTTTGGGATACCTCATGTAATGATAAGTGATGGTGGGTGTCATTTTTGCAATAGGTCATTTGTTTCTTTAATGCATCAATATGGCGTAACACATAAGGTATTCACCGCTTATTACCCACAGACTAATGGTTAAGCCGAATTGGCCAATAGAGAGATCAAGAACATACTAAAGAAAACGATGAACCCAAATCGAAAGGATTGGTTACTTAGGTTGACTGATGCCTTGTGGGCTTACCGCACCACTTACAAGACCATCCTAGGTATGTCTCCTTATAGGCTAGTCTATGACAAGACTTGTCACTTGTCGGTAGAGATGGAGCACAAGGCATATTGGGCCATTAAAACCTTGAACTTCAATTTGAGAATGACCAGAGAAAATAGGAAGTTAGAGTTGAATGAATTGGAGGAAATTTGTAGAGATACATATGAGAGCTCAAAAATTCACAAAGAACGGGCAAAGATTTTTCATGAAAAATCCATTTTAAGAAAGACATTTGAGCCCGAAAAAAAAGTGCTCTTGTATAATTATTGACTCTCCATTTTCCAAGGGAAACTCCAATCACGTTGGGATGACCCATATCTTGTCAAGGTGGCCTATCCTAACGGAGCCGTGGAAATAATGAACCCCAAAGACGGCAAAACATTCAAGGTCAATGACAAAAAATTTAAACTATTCTTCGAGGGTTTTGAGGTTCAAATGAGTGAGGAAGAGTTAGTGGATCCGGTTTACCCGGACCTTGTTGAGGAATAACTGTTCAAGTAGATTTAGTGTACAGTTTTTTTCTTTTATCTTTTATTTTGCAAGTTAATTTGTTTACTTACGTTCGTCTGTGCATAGTGTTCTCTTTTCAAATGTGCAGATTGTGGTATTTTTGTCAAAGCTCATTGCGAGGTGTTCTCTAACCCTACTTATCTTTTTAAGTCCATCATTGTATTTCATATCTTTTACTGCATTGAGGACAATGCATAGTTCAAGTTGGGGGGTGAGGTGCACCATTTGTATGATACACCAAATTTTTTGTTGATAAATACCATTTTGTGGTGAAATTCACCATTCACTTATTTGACAATTTTTTTTTAGAATAGTTGTAAAATATGTGAAAAATCTGAAATTTTTTGTCAAAAATATCTAAATGTTGAACCATATTCCCCTATTCAAAGTATTATGGGTTTAGTGATAGTTAGATCTTTGTTTTGAAATTTGAATATTTGAGCACATCATAGTTTTTTATCATATGTCTGAGTATCACATATGTGTTTTCTTTTGAACTCAACCATAGTGCACTATGAATGTGTAATTTTGGTAATTTACGGATTAGATTCACATTTTAGAGCTTGACATGCATAATAGAGATGAAATAAGCACATGTGAGCTTTAGTGTCAATCCTTGTTGGAGGGAACTTACATTTACTCAAAGGAACAATTTTTCAAATTTAAAATATGTTCAATAATCTCATTATGCTTGCTTTGGTTAGAGTGCATGTGGATAGTTGATTGACTTTGTCTTGAAATGTCAATATGTCTCCCCATGCTTATCTAGAAATGATCTTAGGTCATCTTTGAAATGCTTTGAGCCCTAGCCCTTTTCTTAGAAAAAAATTATCCCTAGTGCCGTGATTGAGCTTTATTTGAAAATTCGTTTCTATGTCACACATTTGACCAAGCTAGTGCAAAATGATTATTACTACCACACCTTGATTGTTTTCGAGACTGACCGTGATTAATCATGAAGAAAAAGAAATGTGGTAAGGAAACCTAATAAAGGGATGAATGATGCCAAATTCAAATTTTGAATGAAAAATAAGAGAAAAATCCAAGAAAAATGGGGTTGAAAAAGAAAAGAGAAGAAAAAAATGTTGAGGAAAGAAGAAGAAAAGAGACAAAAAAGTGAAGTGAACGTGTAAAGTTGAAAATTCTACAAAAAGGAGATTTTTGATAATAAATGTCAATGCCCTGGGAATAACCCTTTTTGTCTCCCTGGACCTTTCATTTCACTTAGCCCAAGTATCACCCCAATGCCTCATTATAACATTTGAAAGCCCTAAATGATCTAGAAAAAGCATGGTGAAAACATACTTTTAATGAAAAAGAAAAGTTGGTTTTGCTATCTAATGTCTTAACATTCCATTCATGAGATTATGCCAAGGTCGTTTCAATTGTTATGCATGTACATCATTTTTGGATTATATGCGAGTATTTTGATTTGTGCACAATATTCTATCTCACATATACACATGGAGAGCATGCCGGGATAATCATAGAGTTATTCAATGTTAAGAGAAACCCTTTGTGAGTTTTTACATTGAAGCTGAATTTGGATAACTAAGTGAATGTGAATTCCATTGAGTAAATGCTTAAATTATATGTGCATTCCACACACACACGAGTTTGAAAACAAATGTGTAGGTGTATACTCTAGAATAGCATTTAAAGTCATGGTGAAACTCATGTGTGCTTAGTTCGGGGATTGAGAAATTTTATCGAGTAGCCCTGTGCTTGTAGGATAGGGGAATATTGCTCAAACTTTAGATATTAAGAAGGAATAGGAATGCTTGTTGTACCTCAATTTGTGCTTTATATGTTGGGTATTCATTTTGTTTGTTGAATTTAGAATTTAGAATTCCATGTCATGTGTTTTGAAAGCATCAAAAAACTCAAATCGCATTGCAATTTCGTAAATAAAGTTGGGCATGGTCACTCATTCGTGGTTCACAAACATGATTCAGGGTTTTGGTGGAGTGGAGGTTGTAAATAGGTTGTTAGAATGTGTAGAAGTTGAATAAATTTAGAGTGGAGATGAAAACAAGAACACAGGGAAAATTTTTGAAAAAGACTAAAACCAACCGGTAGAAGTTTGCATAAACCTACCGGTAGGAATTTTCCAGTGCACAAAACCTATCGGTAGGTTTTGATCTTTCTACCAGTAGGTTTTGCCCAGGATTCAAAAAAATGAGGGTTTAAGTTTTGATTTTTTGGCAAAACCCTTCTTGTTCTCCACTTCTCTCCACCTTAGAAATCCTCTCCTCTCCCTCAAAACCTCTCCAATCCTCAAAGAAACCCTACCCACTTATCAAATCCCCCGATTAAACTTCCTAAGGTTGAATTCACTGTGATTATTTGCATTTTCATCCAAATTCTCTCACAAAACCCTCATTTTCTCACAAAATCCCCCAAATCCATCAAAAACCCAATTTCTCACCAAGGGCTTGGAATCCAACGCCATGGCTCGATTGGGAAGGTATTCTAGCGTCTCATTTGACTTAGTTGATGAATTATGGTGTTGGGTTTTTTCATTGGTTGCCCTAGGGGCGTTTTTGCTCTTCATGGCCCGAACCAAGCAAACGAGGCCAAGTCCTCCACCACCCGTGGGAATAGGATCACGTAAGAAGATAGTGGTGGGGCCCAGTAGTGGGAGTGGGGAGAGAAGAAAGAAACGAAAGAACGATGCTCGCACGAAGAGCATTGAGGAGAAGAGTGTGACGTGCGAGCGTCATGTGGACAAACCCACCCTCGGGCCAAATGACGAAGTGGTCCGGGTGATTGAGGAACACGACATTGACATTTGGTTTGAGCCCGTGAGTGGGTGCGTCCTTCCTATGTGTAGGGAGTTCTACCAACTATTGACGGTAGTGGACAACGATTTGTTGTTGCTTAAGACGAATGTGAGGGATAAGAGCATAGAGATTACCCCGGGATTGATTGCGGACCTTATGAAGTATAAGAGACCTCTTCCCAATACCCCCGTCTACCCACACAACATCCAAGGGAGGAAATCACTCACTGAGTACATGCATTTGATGTATAAGGACCCGACACAATTCAAAGGAAACCAAGTCGGGGCACTCAAACATTCATACAAGGTGATGAATAAGGTGTTGCATTACAACTTGCTACCTCGGGGGGCAGAGAAGACCCCGGGAGAAGAGAAGTTGTCCCTCCTTCACGCCTTCATGACAAGGAAGAGGATGGACATTACCTTTATGATCTGGGAGGCCATGAAGGAGTACGCCCAGGCTAGCAAGCCAAAGGCGAATCTCCCATTTGCCAACCTTGTTACCAGGATATGCCTCCACTACAAGGTTAAGGGCACCCCCACAGATGTAACCCTCCCTCCAGAATTCGGAGCCATCGGTAAGTTGAGTAGTATGAAGAGGTCGGCGATGAACAGAGGGGGAGCCCAGAGAGAAGAGAGGGCGAGGGCACCTAGAGCCGAGCCATCCACAGCCAGACCATCTATTGCCGGGCCATCCACCATTGCCCCGCCTCACACAGTTTCTCAGTGCTTAGATGCGTTAGAGGGGAGGCTGGATGACCTCAGTGGGACCATGCAACGGCTCACACTAATGATGACCCGGATGTTTGAGCATACTTTCCCTAGAGAGCCTATCCCCAATGTGCCTCCACCTTCTACTACTGGGCCATCCACCTCTGCCCCCATGGGTTCTACTGTTGTAGAGGTAGAGGAGTCTGATGAGGAGGAACAGGCGATGAGGAGGGTGATGACTACGAGGAGGACAATGATGAGGGGTCGGAGGATGATGATGATGAGTAGAGAGATCATTTTGGTGTTACTGCTTTCGGTAGTTGGACATAGGATTTAGGATTTTCGGCCTAGTAGAAGAGTCTATAGGATTATAGGCCGTCTTGTTTTTTATTTCAAATCTTTGTACTGAAATTTTCGGAGTAATTAATGAAAGAACCACATTTGACTTGTTCCATTTTTCCCAAGTTAATTTACTTAATTGCATTATGATTTGAGTATTTTGTTGCTTGGTGAATTGTCTTACGTGAATGGATTATTTATTTTTATGCAATGTGGTTTGGAAATAAAGTTTGCTAGGGACTAGCAAAACTCAAGTTAGGGGGTGTGATGAACATAGAATATTGCATATCATGTATTTCTTTTGCACCCATTTATACTTGCTTTTGTGGTGAAAATTGGGGAAAATGCTTTTAAACTCACATTTAATGGATATTCGTGTGATTGTAGGTAAAGAGTAGGTAAGGGTGTGTATTAAGCCTCCCATCAAGTGCTTAAAGGCAATGGAGAATGAGGGAAGGCTTAACGGATGGCTCGGGACATCAAGAGACCAATAAAATTTTAAAACAAGAGAAAACCTACCGGTAGAAATTAGCAAAAACCTACCAGTAGTGTAAAACCCGGGTAAATTTGAATTTTTTTTCTGAAAAGGGCAAAATGGTAATTCGCCACTATAATGCGGATTTGAAATAAGTATTTCTCTAGAGCTCGGATGACACAACGGACTTCACCGTTGGATTCGTCTCGCGAAACCGAGTCACCCAGACAATTTTCGTCGAATTCCGAGATAGTCATATTTTGCACGTGTTTCGAGGCGGCTGGGTGGCGGGTGACCTCGCAAAGGTTCCCACAAATAAATTTTATAAAATTTACTTATAATTGAATTAAAGTTCAAATAAAATTAAATTGAACTTAAATCGGGATGAAATTAATCGTTTCGGGGTAAAAACAGACCCGGACAAGTGGGGGACACGTGGCGCGACTCGGGCCAAGTCTTTAAAATTATAAATAGGGAACAAATATATGATTTTCTTCAGATTCTTCAGTTAAAAACCAGTATACACGTTGGAGAGAATAGAGGAGAGAAAAAAAAAGAAAAAAAAGTGAGATTTCAAGACTTGTTTCTCAAATCTACGGAGTTCCGCCGGTCGGAATTCTTCGGGCCAAGAATCAAAGTCGATCTACGCGACGAGGGCTACGCAACCACACCAAAAACAAGAGATTTCACCGAAGATCCAAGGAGGGATTTTGGGAAAATCAAGACTTTTGGGCTTGTATTGGTGTTCTTGAAGGTTCTACCTTCATTTATACGCTCCAAGAGGTAGGATTTTTCCTACTTTGGTTTATTTCCTACCTTGAATGTCAATAAGGGATGGTTAGGTGTATGTGGTTATATACCACTTGCCTATTGTTATGGAAATAAAGAATTGAGTATAGAAATAGCTTAGACTAATTTCTAGCTTGATTTTGATTTGTGGGAGTACTTGTGTATTTTCTTGGCACTTGATGTTATGTGGACAATTTTGTGTGATAACATGATGGGTTGCTTTGAAGGTGTTTGATAGAATGTCTTGAATGACCAAAGTTGCTATTTTGGGGAAATTGAAATCATATGCTTTTTGTGTGATTTACAATTGGAAATGGGTATATTGATATATGTTTGATGATATATTAGCATTATGTTGATCATGAAAATTGTATGCATGTGATATAATTCGCCATGGAATTGAGTTATGTGATAAATTGTGGAAATTATATGCTTAGGATATGATTTGCCATGGAATTCGCCATTGGATTGTTATGATTTAAATGGTTCATATGACATTCATTACATATGAGGCATGACATTAATATGCAATGACACATTACATTGCATTTGCACGGAGGCATCCATTTCATGGGCTTAGGCATGAGTGTGGGTGTGTGTGTGTGTGTTTGGGCATGGTTCATTCAAACATCATTCTTGGTGGTTGAAGGGTGGGCTCAGGAAAGTTGGATTGAATATCCGACTGAGTCGCACGGTTGCATGCATGGAAAAACTTGTGTCGGGTATAGCAAGTAGGGCTAGACTCTCCCTCGGGTGCAAAACCCGGTCACATGGTTCAGACACTTCTCGGCGATGAAATTCCAGAAAAGTGCTGGTGTTTACGGAACCGGTGGTTGAGATACCAAAATCTGTTGCCCAACAAGACACAAGATTTTGATTTATAAAGTACTCATTCAATGAGTAACACCCATCAATGATTTGATTTTATAATAAAACAACTTTTATTTCAAACGATCATTGGGTGGATTTTTCGTCAATTGACGGATTCATTACACATTGGCATTGCATTGTGTTGTGGGAGTCAGTGAGGACTCGGGTTAAAGTTGCATAAGTGAGTCTCATCTCATTTCATGGCATGATATATAATTCCTATCATTGGATGCATATTCTTGATAGCAATGCTTGAATGAACAAATGTGTTAATTGTTGCATATACACATTACATATGCATTTAAGGTGGGGAGTAGCCTCTGTAAAAAATACTCTACTGGGCGTGGCTCACCCTATACGGGAAACATTTCAGGTGGGGGATTTACGCCGGTGGATGACTCTCATTCAGGGCCGCAAGGGTGAAGAAAGCCGACTTGTGGCTTTTATAACTTCTTTTGTAAAACTAGACTTGTGATATAGTTTTGGCATGTAATGTAAGTAAAGAATTGTAATTGGACTTTTATGGACTAATTTCAATATAGTCTTGCATGTTTTGTATGAGTATGGATAAATTGACCCGGTGTGGTCTATATTTACTCATATATGACCCGGTGTGGTCATTGTTGAATATTGGACCTCGGATGGGTCTTGTTATTATATGGTGCACAAGTTGTGTTTTGGGTAGAGCTCCCCGTACAAAGGAGACTCTGCCCAATTTTGTTAAATTATGGACCTCGGTAAATGGGGCATAACGTTGTGAGAGTTACTCGATATCCACGGGCATTCCGCGGGTTGATGGGTAATCAACGGACCCCCGAATTTTGGGGCGTCACAGCTTGGTATCAGAGCTTAGGTATACGAATTACCTAGGGCTTGATTGGGCATGGGTCTAGACCATTGCATTCATCGTGCATTTCATGTTATGTTCTTTAATATGCTACATGATTATGTGCTATGTGTTATGTGAATTATATACATGGTAAAATGTATATAGAAAAAGAGGAACACTATGGTTAGAAAACATAACCTTAGGTGTAACACCCCAACCCGGGGTACAGTATCTGTAATCCCTATTTATTCTTGTCATATATAAACCAACAATTAGTCATACCGACAGTCAACTCGGGTGATATCACCCTAACATTATTAAAGACTCAATCGACTGGACAGTGGACTGGTCTGCATCTTCCTCTACAGTGCCTGAAAAGGAGAAACTATAGGGGTGTGAGCTAAACCACGCGCTCAGTGAGTATACATGTTATATATGAAATGGAAATGATAGTAATACACTGAAATAGGTAGATTCTACGTAAATACACGTATCAAACAACAACATCAATCCAATACTAAAGAATTCACAAGCCACATCACATCCATACCACCCTTCATCGGGTAATCGATCCTACATGGATCCGTGTCTCCCGAACCTCTCGGGAACACCACAGTGCAAGCACACCACTGCACGCCCAGTGATCAGGCATCGACGCCCCTGTCTCAAACAGTGCGCCACATTCCACAATACACAATACACACACACATAACATCATTCAATCACATAAACATGTAGCACATTATCTTGAAGATTTGCTGTTAAGTTCTATCATTTACTATCATCTTATAATAGCATTTCCAAAACATATAAAGATATACACCCACTTCAAGTGTACCGAACTACGACGAGCCTTCGAACCTACCGGTGGACTCCTTCGGTGTTTTCGTATCTGTTTCAATACCAACTGTCCTACCTGTTCCACCTAACACATTTGTAATTAAAATATCAACATGTTTATGACATTGAATAATTAATCATGCACTAATGAATGCAAGATGATTCAACCCAAAGTGCCCCGGTAACTGTCCACTCACATATTGGCACATTAGATTTAGGGATCATATTTCCTCTCCAAATCTTCAAAATCACTCACATTAATCATAATTAGAATTAAGTAGGTCAAACACATTGACCAGAGGCCAATTTTCACACATTTCGACCCCAAATCCTAAAAATCGCACTTCCGGCATTTCATACATTTCGCACCGGATATCATAGTCATTTGCATTCGAAAGTCATATTATCACATCAAGCATCATTTAAAAATGCTGCATGCCAAATTTCAAGTCATTTGGATTAAAATTCACACATGTGATAATAACATTTAAAAATTAGGGTTTCGGCGTTACCGACACCCTTTTCCAACCTCTATCGCTCTTTTCTTTTAAGACCACTACACTTAAATTTACATATACATTAAATCAATGTAAAACAGCCCCTATTTGCACCATTTGACGCTCCATTGCACACCCATAAATTTTTTGGTTCCGACTTAGTCTACTCAAAGTATCTCGAGTGTTCGTTTCCCACATTTTCTCACACTCATTATGTACCTATTTAAAATTCATGCTTAACAGCCCGTTAATCATGCTAAATACACTTAATTACACCCATACAAAATATGTTTTGACATTAAACAAAATCAGCCCATGAAACTTAAATTAAAACAGCCCATTAAAATTAACATAAAACAACTCATGTATTTAAATTAAAACAGCCTACTAATTAAAACATGCCAAGATAGCCCACTGAACTAAATTAAAATAGCCACTAATTTACACATAATAGGCCACATATTTACGTACATATGAAAATTAATCACATAAACATGCTTAAATTGAATTGCACATACCTTCCTCGGTCTCGACTCAAAGGAACCACACCTATTATTTTTTTTTTCTTTTTCTCTTCGTGCTCTCCTCACTCTCGGCTTCACTTTTTTTTTTTTTGTTTTCTTTCTTGCTCCCCTTTCCCTGTTGCTCTCCTCACTCTCTCACGGTTCAGTCAAGAACCAGAACACACACCACACACACACTGTTTTTTTTCTGTCCCCAAACACACACCCACACACCTAAACTTTATACACACACACACACACACATACACACGGCTTGCATGCACACACACACGGCACACCAATCTTTTTCTCATGCCAACACCTGTAAAGGTGTTGGCTTAACTACACTTACCACCCCACAAGTTTTTAAGTGATTCTGAAATTGACCCATTAGTATGTTCACATAATGATAATTTAGCCCACTAAATTATGCTAATATGCATGTAATGTATGATCGGGTCTCACATTAGGGGTTCAGAAAAAGAATGAACATGATGGTTCAGGGTGTAAATGTCTACTAGTGGTGGCACACGCTATACTAGTGAGACAATGAGAGAAATCTCAAATGTTCAACTTTGATCCCTACTTTGGAATACTAAGTTAGTGCTCTATTATTATTTGACTTGTGTGAGGGATTTAGGCTTAGAGGTCGAAACCTTGGAAAAGCCATTGCATGTAAATTCTCTCCTAGGAGCTAGGGTGAGTATTGATCAGATATGTCGGGGTTGTGAGTTAGAGATCTCAGGGATTCTACTCACTGTGGACCTTAGGTTCATGGTCCCATGGACAGGTCGGAGTTTGATGTCGTCCTTGGGATGGATTGGTTGGCGACACACCGAGTCGTCATTGATTGTGATTGGAAGAAGGTCACCGTTTATACATCGGATGGTGTTTGTTTTAAGTTCCAGGGGGAGAAACACTATGTTTTACCCCAAGTAATGTATGACTCCCGTTGGCACGGGCAGTTGATGAGTTGGCTAGCAAGCCTTGCCCTGGAGGACGAGTCGAGACAGGAGTTGGGTCTACCTCGGGTGGTTTGTGAGTATGAAGACGTTTTTTCGAACGAACTCCGGGATTACCTCCACATAGGGATGTTGACTTCACTATCGAGTTGCATCCGGGTACATCGCCCATTTCTATGACTCCACATAGGATGGTGTCAGTTGAATTATAGGAACTCAAGGTCCAATTGCAAGAATTGTTGGACAAGGGCTTTATTCGACCGAGTACCTCACCATGAGGCGCACCGGTATTGTTTGCCAAGAAGAAGGATAAAACCCTTCGTTTGTGTATAGATTATCGGCAGTTGAACCAGGTTACTATCAAGAATAGGTACCCTTTGCCGAGGATTGACGATTTGTTTGATCAGCTGAGAGGGGCGCGGGTCTACTCTAAGATAGATCTCCGCACCGGTTACCATCAATTGAGGGTTAGGGAGGCGGATATCCCTAAGACGGCATTTCGAACGCGGTATGGGCATTTTGAGTTTACTGTCATGCCTTTCAGATTGACAAATGCCCCGGCGGCATTCATGGATCTCATGCATAGGGTGTTCCAACCCTACCTAGATCAGTTTGTCGTGGTTTTTGTTGATGACATTCTGATCTACTCCAAGTCTGAGGAGGAGCATGAGAGTCACTTGAGGGTTGTTCTCCAGACCTTGAGAGACCATCAGTTGTACGCCAAGTTCAGCAAGTGTGAATTTTGGCTGACTGAGGTGAAATTTTTGGGACATGTGGTGTCGGCTTCGGGTGTATTCGTGGACCCGGAGAAGGTTGAGGCAGTTATGAGTTGGGAGAGACCGAAGTCAGTCTTCGAGATACGCAGTTTCTTGGGATTGGCAGGGTATTACAGGAGGTTCATTGAGGACTTCTCCCGATTAGCTGCACCTATGACGAGATTGACCCGGAAGGAGATCAAGTTTGAGTGAAATGATTCTTGAGATAAGGCATTCCAGGAATTGAAGAGGAGACTTACTTCAGCTCCTATTCTGATAGTCCCGGAAAGGGGACAGAGGTACACAGTGTATTGTGATGCCTCAAAGGACGGACTGGGATGTGTCTTGATGCAGTCCGGGAGGGTAGTGGCTTATGGTTCTCGGCAGTTAAAGAACCACGAGCAGAATTATCCCACACATGACATGGAGTTGGCGGCCATTGTCTTTGCCTTGAAGGCTTGGCGCCACTATCTATACGGTGAGCAGTTCGAGGTGTTTTCAGACCACAAAAGTCTGAAGTACATCTTTACACAGCGGGACCTCAACATGAGGCAACGCAGGTGGATGGAGTACCTCGAAGATTATGACTTCACTTTGCATTACCATCCCGGTAAAACAAATGTGGTGGCTGATGCACTCAGCCGAAAAGTCACGGGGAGTTGTGGCTAGTGTGGCTTCCCGAGAGTGGCAGATGCTCGAGACTGTGGGACAGTTCGGACTATATTATATGGGTCAGGCTCAGGGTACTTTGGGGAGTTTAGTGGCTATGCCTTCTCTACTGAGCAGGGTGATTGAGCCCCAGAGTCAGGACACGGAGCTATTGTCCATCCGGGACCATGTACAGGCAGGTACAGGTGACGAGGGCTGGGCCATTCACTCGGATGGTAGTCTTCGGTACAGGGGACGGGTTGTGGTTCCCCAGTCGGCGAAGCTGAGAGAGGAGATCCTTAGGAATGTCACTGCTCCCGTTTTGTGGTTCATCCAGGGGGCACAAAGATGTATCATGATCTTCGTCGCCAGTATCATTGCAATGGGATGAAGCGGCAGGTTGGCGATTTTGTTAGTAGATGTCTCACGTGTCAGCAAGTGAAGGCTGAACACCAGAGACCAGCAGGTTTGCTCCAGCCTTTGGAGGTAGCTAAGTGGAAGTGGGAGCATGTCACGATGGATTTTGTAACCCACTTGCCACGGACATCACGGGGACATGACGCGGTATGGGTGGTAGTGGACCGGCTTACTAAGTCGGCACACTTTTTGGCGGTGCGGATGACCTTCACACTGGAGGAATTCTGCAAGTTATATATACGGGAGATTGTCCGGTTGCATGGGGTACCCGTATCTATAGTATCAGATCGGGATCCCAGGTTTACGGCTCATTTTTGGGAGGGTTTCCAGCGAGCCATGGGGACACAATTGATGATGAGTACTGCTTTTCATCCCCAGATGGACGATCAGTCGGAGAGGACCATCCAGACTTTAGAGGACATGCTACGGGCATGCGTCCTAGATCTCAAGGGTAGCTGGGAAGAACACTTACCCTTGGTGGAGTTTGCCTACAACAACAGTTATCAGGCGAGCATACAGATGGCACCCTATGAGGCACTATATGGGAGGCCTTGTCGATCTCCGGTTTGTTGGACGGAGGTAGGAGAGAGACCCTCTACGGGTCCGGATTTGGTTAGGGACACCTCTGAGAAGGTGGACTTGATACGGAAGCATCTTCTCACGGCTCAGAGCCGGCAGAAGAGCTACGCCGACAGACGGCGGCGACCTCTAGAGTTTGAGGTGGGAGATCATGTCTTCTTGAATGTGATGCCTAAGAGAGGAGTAGTCAGGTTCGGCAAGCGGGGAAAGCTGTCGCCGAGGTATATCGGGCCCTTCGAGGTGCTCGAGAGGGTAGGTACAGTTGCTTACCGGTTGGCGTTACCGCTAAATCTATCGAGTGTTCACGCGGTGTTCCATGTCTCTATGCTTCGGAAGTATACTCCAGATCCGACACATGTGGTGGATTGGGGTGAGTTAATTGTTGATGCGGATGGTACCTTCGAGGAGGGACCGGTGCGTATCATGGATAGCCGGGATCAGGTTTTGCAAGGCAAGACCGTGAGGCTAGTGAAGGTGATGTGGCAGCACCGAGGAGTGGAGCAGGCGACATGGGAGCGCGATGACACTATTCGTACCAATTATCCTTTCTTATTTGAGGATGGAGGTACATTCTTATTGTCATTTAGAATTATATGACTGTTACATATGCATGTGGTTGAATGTGCATGTGTGTGTGAATTTCGAGGACGAAATTCTTTTAAGGGGGGGAAGAATGTAAAACCCGGGTAAATTTGAATTTTTTTCTGAAAAGGGCAAAATGGTAATTCGCCACTATAATGCGGATTTGAAATAAGTATTTCTCTAGAGCTCGGATGACACAACGGACTCCACCGTTGGATTCGTCTCGTGAAACCGAGTCACCCAGACAATTTTTGTCGAATTCCGAGATAGTCAGATTTTGCACGTGTTTCGAGGCGGCTGGGTGGCGGGTGACCTCGCAAAGGTCCCCACAAATAAATTTTATAAAATTTTCTTATAATTGAATTAAAGTTCAAATAAAATTAAATTGAACTTAAATCGGGATGAAATTAATCGTTTCGGAGCAAAAACGGACCCGGACAAGTGGGGGACACGTGGCGCGACTCGGGCCAAGTCTTTAAAATTATAAATAGGGAACAAATATCTGATTTTTTTCAGATTCTTCAGCTAAAAACCAGTATACACGTTGGAGAGAATAGAGGAGAGAAAAAAAAAGAAAAAAAAGTGAGATTTCAAGACTTGTTTCTCAGATCTACGGAGTTCCGCCGGTCGGAATTCTTCGGGCTAAGAATCAAAGTCGATCTACGCGACGAGGGCTACGCAACCACACCAAAAACAAGAGATTTCACCGAAGATCCAAGGAGGGATTTTGGGAAAATCAAGACTTTTGGGCTTGTATTGGTGTTCTTGAAGGTTCTACCTTCATTTATACGCTCCAAGAGGTAGGGTTTTTCCTACTTTGGTTTATTTCCTACCTTGAATGTCAATAAGGGATGGTTAGGTGTATGTGGTTATATACCACTTGCCTATTGTTATGGAAATGAAGAATTGAGTATAGAAATAGCTTAGACTAATTTCTAGCTTGATTTTGATTTGTGGGAGTACTTGTGTATTTTCTTGGCACTTGATGTTATGTGGACAATTTTGTGTGATAACATGATGGGTTGCTTTGAAGGTGTTTGATAGAATGTCTTGAATGACCAAAGTTGCTATTTTGGGGAAATTGAAATCATATGCTTTTTGTGTGATTTACAATTGGAAATGGGTATATTGATATATGTTTGATGATATATTAGCATATGTTGATCATGAAAATTGTATGCATGTGATATAATTCGCCATGGAATTGAGTTATGTGATAAATTGTGGAAATTATATGCTTAGGATATGATTTGCCATGGAATTCGCCATTGGATTGTTATGATTTAAATGGTTCATATGACATTCATTACATATGAGACATGACATTAATATGCAATGACACATTACATTGCATTTGCACGGAGGCATCCATTTCATGGGCTTAGGCATGAGTGTGGGTGTGTGTGTGTGTGTGTTTGGGCATGGTTCATTCAAACATCATTCTTGGTGGTTGAAGGGTGGGCTCAGGAAAGTTGGATTGAATATCCGACTGAGTCGCACGGTTGCATGCATGGAAAAACTTGTGTCGGGTATAGCAAGTAGGGCTAGACTCTCCCTCGGGTGCAAAACCCGGTCACATGGTTCAGACACTTCCCGGCGGTGAAATTCCAGAAAAGTGCTGGTGTTTATGGAACCGGTGGTTGAGATACCAAAATCTGTTGCCCAACAAGACACAAGATTTTGATTTATAAAGTACTCATTCAATGAGTAACACCCATCAATGATTTGATTTTATAATAAAACAACTTTTATTTTAAACGATCATTGGGTGAATTTTTCGTCAATTGACGGATTCATTACACATTGGCATTGCATTGTGTTGTGGGAGTCAGTGAGGACTCGGGTTAAAGTTGCATAAGTGAGTCTCATCTCATTTCATGACATGGTATATAATTCCTATCATTGGATGCATATTCTTGATAGCAATGCTTGAATGGACAAATGTGTTAATTGTTGCATATACACATTACATATGCATTTAAGGTGGGGAGTAGCCTCTGTAGGAAATACTCTACTGGGCGTGGCTCACCCTATACAGGAAACATTTCAGGTGGGGGATTTACGCCGGTGGATGACTCTCATTCAGGGCCGCAAGGGTGAAGAAAGCCGACTTGTGGCTTTTATAACTTCTTTTGTAAAACTAGACTTGTGATATAGTTTTGGCATGTAATGTAAGTAAAGAATTGTAATTGGACTTTTATGGACTAATTTCAATATAGTCTTGCATGTTTTGTATAAGTATGGATAAATGGACCCGGTGTAGTCTATATTTACTCATATATGACCCGGTGTGGTCATTGTTGAATATTGGACCTCAGATGGGTCTTGTTATTATATGGTGCACAGGTTGTGTTTTGGGTAGAGCTCCCCGTACAAAGGAGACTCTGCCCAATTTTGTAAATTATGGACCCCGGTAAATGGGGCATAACGTTGTGATATCGAGTTACTCGATATCCACGGACATTCCGCGGGTTGATGGGTAATCAATGGACCCCCGGATTTTGGGGCGTCACAGGTAGAAGTGCTAAAACCTACCGGTAGGAAAAGTGCACTGAAATTCTTCTACTGCGGCCTTGCAAAAAACCTACCTGTAGATTTTGCTTACTAGGAAAAACGTACCAGTAGGTTTTTGACGTTCTACCGGTAGGTTTTGTCCAGAAATGCCATATGCCTGCAAACACGACTCCACCTACTTCGGGGGCCCACCTCTTGTCATCCCACACATGCCCTAATATCTTTGACACATCATGATGGTCTATTAAACCCTAAAGTCTGATTTTAGAAGAGAAAGCATGGGAGAGGTATGAGAGAGAAGAAGGGTAGTTGGTGAAGCATGAGAGGTGCATGCTTGACTTGTCCTTTCTTGTTGAAGTGTCTAATCCCTTTCCCTTCATTGGAAGTCAGTTCTCACTAACCATGGAAGGGGTATGGACGAATTTGGACCAAGCTATTCACAATTATTCAGTTACACACAAGCTTTTAGAGAGAGAAAGTCCTAGGAAGAAGATGAAGTTGTAGAGAAAGAAAGTTGAGTTTTTGAATTTTCGAATTTTCTTCACCATTTTCATTGTAGTAAGCTTTCAATTACTTGTAATCCTTCTCTCTTTCATTCTAAACTCTTTTATTTAAGTTGTAATCAAGCTTTGTTAAGTGTTCTAGCATTTTACTTTTCATCATTTGCGTATTTGTTCTTGAATCTTGATATTTTGGGTATGAATAAAATTGTTCTTGTAGTCTAAACTTTTCCTTGCATCAATACAAGTCTTATGCTTTATTTGATTACTATGTCTCACTACATTATGCTTGTTCTTGTTTTGATTATGACTAGCTAAACTTTTTTATTTAAGACTATGCCCTAGACTTGTAGTGTAAAGTGTTTGGTTTGACTATGTTGAGTGTGAACGTGATTGTAAGCTCTTAATACACCGTAGACTTGTCACGGGGTATGCTTGTGCCTACACCTCCACATTAGTTCATCACTTCCTACGAATCAATCAAACATCGAGACACCATTTGTTGAATGAATTGAGTTGATTTGACATTTCCATTGGAATGATCTCTTTGGATTAGTTAACCTTGCTTTCTTGCATTTTTTTTAAAACACAACTCACCAAAACACAATTCAAAAGATTTTCTCATTTTCATTTCTTTACAAATCACCATTCACAACAATTTGACCTACCTTCCCTGAGGAAACGACATTAGAATACTCAATTTCAAGTAAAACACGACATTGCAAGTCTCTCTTCGCTTGGAGAGCACTTTTGCACACACACGTTTTTTGTCTACACACGATTTTTCCCATTTCTTGAATCGAACCCGAGGGAGAGTGATACTCACCTACTCGTATAAGCCATATACACACATCCGGGCTCGTGTTTGGAGATTAGGGTGAATTGCATCAAGCACATTGCATTGAATATTTTCTCGTAATACAAAGTTATGAATATGAACATTAATTTTTATTAGGGTTAATTACATTGACCCACCCCCCCCAAAAAAAAAAAAATTTTGACATTCTTTCTGGTGTCTGGAATTATACTAAACCTCTAAAGATGCAATAACTTGCAATAGATTCCCCCTTGCATCAAGTTTAATCAATTTAATACCTTGAACTACCCAATTGCCCTGTGAATGAGAAAACTAATATCTGACCACTACATTTTTTCTCTAAATTTGACGGTCAGATCTTTTGATATAAAAAAAAAATGTAATGTTATCCTTACCAAGTTTTTCATCCTAAGTGATGTAGTATAATCTCTATCATTGAATATTAAAGGGACTGTCACATCACTTGGGATGAAAAATTTAGTAAAAAATCTTGATCAGCATATTAATGTTGTAAATCATCTAATTTGTCCATGGGTAATGTTATCTTACCAAGTTTTTTACGAAGTTTTATATCCCAAGTGATGTGATATAATCTTCGTCATTAAATATTAATGAGACTCACTTATTTGATGGCAAAAACTGTGTCACATCACTTGGGATGAAAATTTTGGTAAGAAATCTTCATCAGCATAGTAGTGTTGTATTGAACAAATTTTGACACAACCCAATCGAATAACTGTTCTTATATTATCTTTGTTTTTTCAATCTTGTCAATTTTTATGTAAATATTGAAAAAATGAGTTCTCTTCACGAAATACTTTTGATTTATTACAATTAAAATTAATTGCTAATTAATTATTTTTTTACTAATTTTCTTAAATTATATTTTTTTTTCTTATCTTAAATTTGAGCCCTTTTTATGTTCGGTTTTTGCTTAATTTTTTTTTTTTTACAATAGACAAAAAACACATGTAGAATGACTATAAAATAAAATGAATAGGCATTCTTAATTAATAGACGTTTTTATACCCAAAGCTTGAATGCAAAATCTGGATTAGTACTTTTACATTTTAAATACAAGAAAAATAATTTTTAAATTACTATATGTTAAAATTTTAATATTTATTTACTCAAAATTAACATTGAACAAAATAATAAAAAAATATATAAAAATATTTAACTTATATGAGCGTATAACATATGACTGAAATGAATGGCGAAAACAAACACATATAATCGACCATTACTTAAAATTATATTATTATATTACATAGGCGGGGACCTCACTTAATATTTTTGCCATGGGCCTCCATTTTGTGGGTCCACCCCTCCTTGCGGCATGGGATGAAATAATCTAAAAATGATACAATCAATTAAGATTTAGTTAAAATTAAATATGAATAAGTCGTTTAATTCGTACTGTTAAGAATAAAATATTGTATTTTTTTTTATCTATGATGGTAGGAATTGTTGTTTAATAGTACAAAACACAAACACAACACGACCCAAATATAATTTAGCCTAAAATAATACAACCTAAACATGACAGAATCCAGATTGACATCCCTATAGGTACCAATCGAAAAATTGGTACACTTTCAAAGTAAGCTACTTCCAATTGGAAGCGACTATCTCTCAAACAATTCTAACTTCAAAAGTGTAAATTTCCAATGTAGCATTAGGGGGTCAAAAACAGCAATGAATTTTCCTCAGTCTTTCCATTTTCGCTTCTCTCTCTTGTCTTCCCCGTGTCCTTTCTCAGAACCGTGATGAGATATGCTGGGGGGGTCCCTGCTTCTATGCTTGTGGTGCTTTGAGTGTTTTCTGCTACTGCTCTTTTCGCGATAGGATCCCTTTTTTCTCCCTTTGGACCTTGAATGGTGTCGATCTCGATAATCATCAGACAAATCAGTGGTGTTACTACTTGAATTGCTGCTTCTATGCCGACGATGCCTAGAACGCTTTCTACTCCTTTCATCTTCTGATGATCCGCTGCTCCAATTTCGATTGTGGCCTAATGGAGATTTAGCCGTTGTATCCCGTTGAGCCGCCTCAAGATTGTTTTTGACTGATCTATTATTCTCAGAAGAACCAATCTTTGTTATCTTGCCACCACTGTCAGGCGGCTGTTTATGTGATCCAAAGGCTTGTGCAGTCTCACTATGATACGGCCTGCCTTGTCCAGCATTAAGGACCGACAACTTATTTTCCTCTGGTATGGTGTCATTGTCTCCCTTGTTGGCATTGACAACCTCTTTCTGGGGAAATGGGGGCCTGGCTTCCTTTTTGGAATGAGGAAGTTCAGAAGGAACCTCTAGGCCTAATTCTTTTCCCAATGATTCCAAAAAGTCACCGGCTATTAAACGACTTAGAGTCGTATTAGCAGCTAGAGTCTTCTTTTGTGGATCCACCACCAAGTTGAGATTAGCATTGTCCTCTTCATCATCTGAATCATCAGAGAATATAGCCTGCAGGAGGAAGAAAATATACAATAAATGTTTGAAATTGAAACATAAGTTACACATGACATGCTCTTATAGTCTATACAAAGGTGAGGTAAGGAAGGGGAAGTCCTCGTGTTGCACCCCTAAAAATAAAAAATAAAAAAATAAGTAAGAGGATTCATGCTTTTCAGATCCCTAGCAACTAAAATTTCAATAATTGATAAAAACACCAATGAAAGAAAAAAATTAATAAAATGCCATAGCCGGAACCCAGGTCAACTGCAAAACTATAGCATACGGCCCGGCTCATCTTTATAATTGCGCTCTTTGTCCATATCAATCTCTGTATGAGTAGATGATAACATTAGTAAATCACTAATGTTGTACAGCAAGGTTATGCAGTCAAAGAAGTGTGTCCATCCAAGCCTGACACAGACACCATTTCTAGGTAATAAAAACCACTCTGAAGAAGAAAATAAAAACTACAAAATACAGATAACAGACATACCTTGTAGAGGTCAACTGGCCTCTCAACATTTTCAACTTCCACCTCAATCTCAATTTCTCTGTCTTTTACTTCTTCACTGTTCTTTTCACTGCCAGATTGCAGAACGGTCAATGGGTCCATATTTATTGTAGCAGCTCCTTCCGTTCTTGCAGCTTTAGCTGAATCTGACATGAATATAAGAGAATCCATTTTGCTCCTCACCCGTGGCGCTGGTGGTGGCTGCACATGGAAATATGAAAATCATTAAATGTAACTTTCTGAAGCATGCAAATTATTTAGTGGTTGCACATGCCAACATGCAAACCATTCTTTGTAATTTTTTGAAACCAATAACATCTATAATCCATATTTTGCGATATGACATCCTAAAAATTTAAATGGCTCAACCTGAAAAAAACACTTGCACTAAAGAAAAAAAATTTCAAGGACATATTAAAAAAAATATAAATACTTCACCGAACTGCGAATATACTTTAGTATATACTTCTAATGGTTTTGTGTTTTGGAAGTACATGCATATATCAATAATGAAAACTTCTACAGCAATGTAAGTCACAGAATTATGCAAGACCGACTAAATGTATTAATTTAATCCATTTTAGTTTCGCTGCTCCTCCTCTCTTAGGTGGAGTGGAGGGGGTGTAACTTTACGGTGATATGGTAAGGTGACTTTCATGGACATAACTTCACTTATTTATTGCTAAACACATTGGTATCAGCCACTCAACTTTAACTACCAACTACCATCTACCATTTGCATGCCATCGACATGTAGTACCAAACATTTTTAAGTTTCAACATATATTTCGCAGCAAGAAACAAATAAAAAGGGAAAGAAAAAAAAGAAAAGAAAAACAAATGCCCTAATTTAATAGGGTCATGCTCAGGCTTTAAAAATAGTAATTGTTTTTGTGGGTAAATACTTTGAAAACAGGAAGCACTAAAGCATAGATCTTCTTACCTTGCAAATTGATATCCTCTACAGTAAATAAGGAAAGCACAGAATTGTACAGTGCCAAAATAAGCATCAATAGAAACATATAGACACCACCATTATAAATGAATAACAAGATGTAAAATAACCTAAAATTAATTTTCTTTCTCTAAACATTGTTCCACACAATTTGGTCATTGGGAAATTGAGTGCTGGACATGTTGATACAATTAACAAATTTTCCAACATCCCAACCGAACGGCCAATAGTTTGGCTGCTTGATACAAAACCATTAAGGGTACCTTTCCCATATAAGGGTCAATAATATCAAAGCGCTTGCACAGAATTGGTGAAGGTCGCCACTGAAATTCTTCCCTCTTTGGATACATCTTCCTCATTACTGAATCTTCAGGTTGACTAACTTTGACTTTCTGTGTTCAAATTTATGAGTTAACAAACAGAATCTATATCTGCAGCCTTTGAATCGAAAATTACACTTCATGGTAAATACCTCTAATCCGCCAGAAGTAAACTGCAACCCTGAAGTAGATGATAACTCCGAAAGCTGCTGATGGGGATTATTTTTTTCATTTCTCCATTGTCCCTTCTGTACTGCCTCAGCTGCAGCTTCAAACTCTAATCTCTCACGAGCACGAGCAACTTCGGACATGCTACCTGCGCCACCTGAATCCCTAGTGCGGAGCCCTCCATGATACTTCTCCTTCAGGAACTGCTCGAACCTCTGTTGCTTTGCAGGATCATCTCGGAAAGGTTTTGAAACTTCGATGGGTTCAGTCTAGTTTTAATGAGAAATTGAAGAGAACAGAAAATAATCCGGGCTTCAGTGTTAAATTAAACAACATGCAAGCTGGATATTTAACCACGTTACTAACAGAGGAAGATAAATTTCACGCAAAATGTTGCAGAAAAACAAGAAAAAAAATATTCTACTCACCAAAGTTTCTGGTTTGGTGAATGTATCTGACAGATTGAATTGCAGATTAACAGTATCTGCAGAGGTAACAGGTGAGCTGGTATCTCTGGTGGTCCTCTCAAGAGGTTTTTCTGCTAAAATTTTGCCACGGCTCTCTGCTGTCATCTTCTGCACACGTGGTGACATTTTCTCATCCAATTTCTGTTTGGTTTGATCTTTACGCTTCTGTCGCTCCTCCCAGAGCTTCATTGTATAATAATCATGGCCATTTCCTCCAGTAAGGAAGGAAAATAATGGATTGGACTGATTCTTTTCTTTGGAGAGATCCTCAAATAACTTACCACATCGAGCAACCAATGTTGCAACCCCTTCAATCAAAACTTTCAAATTGCTATCATCTGGAGGAGGAACCTCTGGGGGAGGAGCACTGGCAAAATAGTTCTCAATCTCAAGAGAAGCAGGAAACTTATGATGGGGTAAAAAAGTCTTTGGTATAGCTGGAGGATCAAATCTGGAAAAAATTTACAATATAGAGTTGTATTAGGACCCTAAAATCAGAGGTGTAACTCACATGGGTTGGGCGGATTGAGAGGTCAGCCCGTCCTCAACCTAACTTATAAAACCTTCAATGTGAGTTTAACCCGAATCCGAATTCAACCTGAACCATACAAACCGAATATTGGTGATATTTAAATTTTAGAAGTCGGATTAAGCAACGAATTGAAATTCGGATTCAACACTGGTTTAACCTCAGGTTACCTAACTCAGTCTAAAATCCGGCTTTTGATTCTCGGGTTACACAACTCGGGCTACAATTCAGGTTCAAAACAGGTTGAACCCGAATCCACTAATTCGTTTTGGGTTCAGTATGGGTCCTGAGTAACCTAAACTCCAACAAGATTATTAATTTAGCCGGATTGAAAGTGGGGTAGAACAATTTTGTCCAAACCCAATCTGAGTATTAGAAATTTCTACCAAAGGACTAAATCTATCAGTTTGTATTCGGGTTAACATGCCTAAGTTGCTCCCCTATGTAAATAATACATAAGTTGAGACTGTTGAGTGTTACTTTATTTTAATTGAAACCGGAATCATCTGCAGTTGTTCTCCAAAATGTACCAGCAAGAAAAGTTGTTAAACAGTATGTTTTATTCAGCTTGAAATTTGCGTACTGTCCAAACATTGGTCATAACAACAAATGCTTAAGAAGATACACTCAGTGTTTTATACTGAAAGACAAACAGTAAAAGATAAGTACATACGTTTGAAGATTCGAATGACATATCGAATGTTAGTTCATCAAAATAATTTGCATCAAGTTTTCATCTCTGCATATGTAAGTTGGAAGTTTTGGTTTCATTACATACAAAATAAATTGCAATAATCCATAAAAGTGTACTAGCTCAATGCTAAGCCAACTTTTCCAATGCTATTGCATATAACTAAAAGTAGCACAAGTTCAACTCAGACCAGTCTTTAAAGAACTAACAATCAGTGATGTACAAGGATGCGAAGAGTCTGTAACCATTTATGGCTTCATTGCCCGACAGGTGAAGTTGCCTTGTGTGAACAAGACTATAGTGATAAAGAAATTCAGACCCACGAGGTAAGCAACCTGCTGCACCTGTAATGGGCATTTGGAAAGAGTTTTGTAAACTCAAATTTGATGTGGAGCTGCTCCGAACGCTTAAAATAGGCAGAGGATCTGGCTACACTAGAGCAACGGGGCTAGCCAGGCCCTCACCTAGTGCCATTCCTGGAGTAGAAAGCAGGATGTTCGTCTCTGAATTCAAACCAGACAGAATCGTCTTTGTTTGAGCTACCCCCATGTACGGAGACTAGAAGATTTCACTTACAGAGAGAAAGAAATAGAGAACTGTGAGGCAAGCGCCCGATGCATGTGCAATGAGTATTCTGAAAGAGAGGTGTCAGCTTGAATTTCATGAGGTGGAGCTGCCAACTTCGAGGCTTAAGCATCAAATGTCCTCCTCATATTTTTTGGCTTTTGAGATGGTTTTACATTTGGTGGATCATAACAACTTAAAAAAATGTCAGATGAGTCAAGGAAGAATACTTTAATTAATGAGTCATTAAATGGAATTTATGAGAGAGTGATGGACAACTACTATTAAGATTTGAAAAAACAGTAATGAAGAATCAATTCGGACTTATGTTTGGAATGCCAACAATGGAACTAATATACTTACGTAGGAGAGTCATGGTCTCATAGAGAGGTATAGAGGGAAAAATAAATTAGCAAACAGAAAGACTAAGAGAAAACTTTCGATGGTGTCCCTTGGATATACTATGGTATTGAGTTTTAGAGAATAGAAGAGTTATGCTGATCAGAAAAATGAGAAAAGATAAAAAATGGGTATCCTGATATGATTAAGGCATGTAAGAATGTGCAGTGACTTTTGTCAGAACAAGTGTAGAGAAGACTAGTGAATAACTTAAACAATTTTAAGTCTATATCTTTGAGCTTTGGTTACAGAAGAATTACTTAAACAAATTGATTAGGGTTTATGGTGTATCTTATTTATTATTGCTATAAGGTTGATGATTAAAAAAAAATAGGAGATAACAATAAATTAGAAATTTGGAGAGATGCTTTGTAGAACGATTTAAGATAAGTAGAAATAAAATTATGTGGCATGTAATGTTAGTAAAAGTAGACATTCAAATAGGAAGGCACCAAAGAGTGAAGAACCTATCCACATGGAGGGGGCGATTGCAGATATCGTTAATAGTATAATTAAAGGAGGTCACACATTGGAGCATCAAGTGATTGACATGTAAGTTGAAATGTAAGTTCTACATGAGAGCCACTAGATAAGGAATACTTTATAATGTAAAAAGTTGGGTAGTTAAAAGTTACAAATGCTCAAAAACTAAGTGTGGCAAAAATGAAGATGATGTAAAACTAGAAATGTATATTCGTACAACGATAAGTAGCACCAAGAAGAAATAAAGTAAGAGATATTCGACTTAATTGGTTTGGACATTCGTATATGGGAATTATTGCTACAACAAGAAGGAAGAGTGATATGGTACCCATTGAGAGTAATTGAAGGGGCACAACTATACTGAATAAATTTTGAAATAATAGCGAGAAATGATATGTTAGCCTCTGATTTAACTGAAAATATAACCTTTGATAAAACACAATGCAGGAACTTGATTTGCATAGTCAACCTCAGATCGTTTGATCAAAATTTTGTTGAGTTGAGTTGAGTTGAGAATACAACGCGTGCAAATGAATTATGCCCTAGTGAGTCTCAAAAATGATTGATTATATACAAGACCATAGAAAAACTTCCAAATGTTCGCATTACTTCCAAGTTCAAAAAGAAAACATACTCGATGGTAAATTTTCAATGTGCTTTTAAGTGAGGTAAAATATAGTATTTAACTGGTTTGGATGCAGAAAAAGTCAAATATATATTGAGCCAAATTGTAGAACCATAGAAAAATAAGTAATATAAACAATCACCTTGCCAACTGGTAGTCAGAGTTTGCTGCAACTTTGAACCCAGGCAGATCACCATGTTCCTTTACAATAGACTTCTTGTTGTCTATGGTCAATACTGAAGTCTCTTCAATTTCTTGAACATATGTGTCTTCGAAGTCATAGACTAAAACAAAAAATTCAATTAAGAGGTGGCAAAGAAACAGTTAAATCCCTCTTCCTTAACCCCCAGAAGAAAATATTACCAAAAAATAACTCAACAAAAGGACAAAAGGATGTCAACCCATCTAGTTGAATAACTAGACTGGTGCATCTCGCAGGATCGTTCACCCAATAACACAACAACAAATACAGAAAAAGCCAAGTAATAGTTAACAGAGACAAAAGTTAGTACTATCATTTTGCACTTCAGATGTCTTACACAGTTTTTGTAAAGAAAACACACAAACGCAAAATTTGATGAGCCACTTCACACGTGTAAAGTTCAAAAGGCTTTTGATTTTATATTCATTCTGCTATTATTAGAGATGTGTAAATAATGTTAGATAAAGACAAAGCATTAAATTAAAAACAAATGAACACTGGTTCATAAGTATCAAATTGGAAAGTGTGTCTTGTGGAAAATATGATAAGATAAATGAAGAAGAGGAAAAACACAAATAAAGAGAGAATCCGAAAGAGAAAAAAAATAAAAAAAAATGAGAGGAGAAATCGTGAGCTTTGAGGTGATAATTGGTTGGAGATCTAAGGCCCTGTCCGACTTTTGATCAAAAAGTATTATTTTTGGTATCATGAGGTTGATATTTGCCAGTGTGAATTGAGAATTGAGTTAATGGGTTGATTCACAGCATGCTCCTAAATCTCGTTTCAAAGAGTAATTCCGTAAATCTTCTTGATTTGTACTCCTATTGATTTAATTATCATTTTGAAATCCCATTTGAATGTCTTGAGTGGATTGATGACTGGATCATGGTAGTCAAAAGTCTAATGCATCACCAGTCCAAAAGAACCGTGGAATTGGATTGAGGTAGAGTGATTGATGAGGTGTCAGATCTACGCCTAGGTCTCTCAAGGCATGTGATTTATGATTGAGTCATGAATATGTAATTTTTCTATCACCTTTGCTGAGATAAGTATTCGATTATTTGTACTCTTGTCATAGTGGATTTATCTCTGTCTTACTAGGCTTCCCATCTCACCATCCATTATCTCCCGGTTCCAGATTTCTTCTGGATTGGAAGAAATAAAGAAATTAAGAAATGTCACAATTGTCAGAGCAGTGCAAGGATTCAATTGATCCAATTCTGTAATATTTACAGATTTAATCTTATTTGTTGTACAAGTTATGGATCTGGAACGTGTACAGTCTTAATGAGAATTTGATTTCCCTAATTGATGTTATTTAGTGCTCTGAACAGTATGGAATTTGGTTAGGACATTACACCATCAAGCCAAAAATTCATTCAAACAAAAACAAATGAATGGAAACTTCACTTGAGATAACATAGAACATCATCAAAAGCCAGTCTTATGAGAAACTATTCATCCACAGAAAGCATAACAGTTCAAATTTCATATTTACAGGCATAACAGTTTGCTAGTGATGCGCTGGCAAGGTTATAACACATAAATTGGCCAAAAAAGTGTGTATGTTAATGGGACATTACAATATACGAAATCCCTATTTATAAGTTTATAACATAAAGAAACAACATAACCATAGGCCACTCAATTGTTCATCATCACCCACAGCCCTTTGACTTTTAATGACTTAACTTCTTAACACTCACCATCCAAACCCCAGCCCCAACCCATGGGCCAAAAAAAAAAAAAATAGAAAAACAAAAAAAAAACCTCCCAGAAGCATCCAATATTACTGAGGCAAGCATTACCCCGTGCCTGTCATTTTGTAAACCTATACAAGTGTGCGTAGTATACAAGTGCTACAAGTGTGCGTAGTGTAAGATGAAAACTGCTAATCTTAGTTTCAAATCAAGCTAAGTTACTGTTGGGGAGAGGGCACTAACCTGAGGCATATACATCCTCATCTTCAGCATCAAGATCTTCGAGGGCCCCAACACCGAAACCAGGAGCAACCCTTCCTGCTGAGAAAATCAAGCCAAGTTATTATAAAACCCAATTTCAAGATAAGAAAGCCATTCAAGCACATAGATGCAACTAAGGACAAATGGAGATATAAATTAAAAACAAAAAGGAAATGTGAAGAGGTTTATGAATAATAACTCTTACACGTGAAACCAAAAAGAGTATCTTTCATAGAGAAAGGCTTTTTACGCCCCAGCTCCCTCTCCCCAGATAAGCGTGATCTTTTCTTTTCTGAATATAAAACAAACTGTTAAGCTTGTTAAAGCTGCCAAACGCCAAGTTAGAAAGCAGTTAGTTGGCTTAGACCAAGAAATTACATACCCCTAAATTCAGGAGCATGCTTGTAAGGATCATAGCCTAAACCATTCAAATCCTTCTTTGGATTGAGAACATAAACCTAAAGGAAGAAAAAAAAAAAAGTAAGACACAGGGTCCACATCTCAGCCATCAAAATGAACAATTTTGACAATCACTTAGAGCTTTAAATAACTAAATGAATTGGCCATAAATAACAAAGGAAAATTATTCTCTAGTCAGTGAACAAAATAACCAAGAAAATTATTGTGTATTCTGTCTTCTTGTTTTCTCTTAAAGCAATAAGCAGGTTTGTTGTTCAACATGCAACTACCAACAGAATTTAGCAGCTGAAAACCACCCCAGAGAACTTTCTCCACAAAATCATGATCTAAGATATCACCCAGAACATACCACATCCAAGTCAGTTATCTCCACTACCAAAACTACCAATTTTACCAGTAGAACGGGATTATCAAGCTTCAAAAATTGAAGTAATAGAAGTTAACAGTTTGTTTTCAAAGAAGATGAGACCTGAGCTTAAAACTTTCACCAGCGGTTCATTTTCAGCAATTTACAGGTTATATATGATCAAGATTATAGAAAGTATGTTTCATTACAAGAATAATAGAAATCATCGACATCTGAAAGTGGATAGGCAAGAATAGGAAACTCACAATATGAGAGACTAGACAGAAGGTAAAAGGAAGACTCAAACCATACAAGATACCGAAAGGTGCCAAAAGTCACAATACATCAAGGAAAGTAGCTGATCATTTAGCAGATAAGTCAACTTCGCAATTTCAAGATCTAAGGATCAAGGAACAGAAAGTCCCAAATTTGACTACTTTACAACTCCAACTAACACAGAACTGCTTTTGACAGTTATATTTAGAGTAGTACTTCCAGATGAGAACTTTTAGAGTAGTAAATAGCTAATATTCAAGGACATTATTACGAATGTTTTGTCCCAATCTTTTAGGGTTGGCAGAATCGACTACATATGTGCTGGATTACATTGAATTGATATGCACTTGCCTATACAATCAGCCATGATTGCAGGTAAAAATATACTGCATGTAACTCCCACAGCTACTTTTTCTTTTTCCAAAAAGGGTAAAATAAAAGCCACTTCACACGCAATGATCCAACCCAATTAATTATCCAGTCCAATTTCTGCTCTTTATTCCAATCACTCCATATGATTGAAAACAGAACATTCCTTCCAACCCAGATTATTTAAGGCCAAAAAATGCAATAAGTGTCATTCATTGCATTATTCCTTTCACGTGTTTACATTTTGTTCATTCCATGTGCACACCTTTATTTGAAATTTGCATGACGTTCATCCGGTGCCTCTTGTGTTTGCATGATTTTCATTCCATGCACATGTTTTAGCCTTTCATATTTTCATATTGTTATTCTGTCAATCTTTTGTCATTTATTTAGAGTTTTATGTAGATAATCGCAATCTCGGCAAGACTATTTAGCCGCACTCCCAGAAAACTCCACACAATGTCCGAGCTATTTCAACCACAATAATCCTAACAACTTCAACGAAGTTGCAATTCCGTCAACCATTTCATTCTATCGTTCAATCACTTTGACCAAGACTCTTTGGACAAAAGACGTTGGGTCATTGACCTATCGGGTTCTTTCTCATGTAAATCATTCTTTGAATCTTTGATTGATGATTCAATTCTTCTTTTTTATCCAACATTGAAGATTTGGAAGATTAAGGTGCCTTTGAGAGTGCAAATTTGTGCATGGGTGATTGCTCATGGACAGATGAAAACTTATGATGAGCTACAGAGAGGAGGTCTTACACTAATCTTTGTCCACAATGGTGTGTTATGTGTAGAAGAAGAAGTGAATGGACCATTTATTTTTATATTATTCTTACCACATTATTACTTTGGAACAAATTATTTGAGTTGGTAAGGTTTGGTTGGGTAGCCTCCCAATCTATATCCTCCATGTTTTTGGTAAGGTTTGGTTGGGTAGCCTCCCAATCTATATCCTCCATGTTTTTGGTAAAGTACAAAAGGCTTGGGTGCTGGTGCAAGGGATGTTATTCTTTGGAATTGAGCTTTCTTTGCGATTGCTTGAGTCATTTGGCTGAAAAAAATTCTACAATTTTTTGAAAAGAGTATGTGAAGAAAGGTATGTGGGATCGAATTTATTTCCTAGCATCTTTTTGAGCCTCTGCAACGAAGGAGTTTGGGAATATCCTTCTTTTTTACATTCCATCAAATTGGATTACATCTTGTGGAAGATAGATTTTAACTGTTGGTGGTTTCTTTTTTTTCATATTCTGAATGTATTAGGGTTGGAGTCCACCTTTGCTTGAACAATATAAACTTTACATATCAATGAAAAATTTGTTTCTTATAAAAAAAAAGGAAGTTCAAGTTGGACACTTAACTTTACATTTCTGTACACAGCCTGAAGGGGAGTGTCGAAGATAAGATCTCATGTTTGATGAGATCAATTTTCGGATTCTTGTTTATCCCAATCCCTACGGTTGAGAGACATGCATTTATCTCAACTCTTAAGAGTGTGGGATTTGTTTGCATTTCGTCTCATATAAATGAGCGCCATTCATATATACCACAAACAAGAATCAATGTTAATATATGTAGGCCATCTAGGCATTTGGTCCATGGATGTAGGCCATCCGGGCATTTGGTCCATGGATGTAGCCATCTAGCCAAACCATATATTTTTGTGCTTTAGTTCTTCTATCATTTCCTATCTTCGGTTTTTTTTCCTATTGAAAATTCTTCTGAAGGAATATATACGTTACTTGATGATAGCATTCGAAGAAGAAAAGCTAGTACTTGCACTTTTTTGGCACTAAAAAGATTTAGGTAAAAACAAATATAAAAAGCAAGACACTCACTATGGAACTTAAAATTAACTCCATAGCACCACAAGGTGTGTTAATGACCTTGAGGAGTAATCTAACCCCGGACAAAAAGGAGAAAGAAAAAAAAACATGCAAGAGAGAGAGAGAGAGAGGCTAGGAAAAACGATTCTTACAAAGCCAAAATGAAAGGAAGATATATAAATTGCTAAGAAGTATTAAGTAGTACCACATCTTAATGTGGGAAAAGAATTTCACTAAAACAATAATCATCAAGAAAAATGCAATTTGATTAGAACTCAATGTGAAATTAAGGTAAAAAGAGAAGGCGAATTGATTCAATTTATGTAATCAAGAAGGCGGTGGGCGCACCGACGTGTTTTTAGAAAACTGATTGTCATCACCAGTAGGTATTTCTGTCACTATTTCAGTGTCACCTTCAACAAGGTCACATTCAGCAATCTGAGCTTTTGTATCATCAGAGGAAAGAGCAAGGAAAGCCTTTCTAGCTTCTCTACGGGCATCTGTGTTATAACAACAAAGATAAGAAAATGTGTTACTTCACGAACCAGTTAAACCACCAATAAAGAGAACACTTATAAAGAAACATAAGACATGTTACTTTAACACCAAGCATCCCAATAAAGAAAGTCCTTACAGACAAATATCTCATAATGTTCAGTTAATAACATGCGCATTGCCACCACTAATAATGTAAAAGGCAGGAACAAAAAATCCAAAGAAAGAAAGAAAATGACCTAGTTTGAGCCAAGAGATTCATTTTCCAAGCAGTTGGACTCTCCTAGAAATTTTCTTGGAAATTATTAAAGAAATGCCCCCAAAAACTTTCAGGAAAACCGAGCAGCCCATATATGTAACTTGGAATCATCTCACAAACTTTGCAATTTTAAATGAAAAGAAAACAAATTTCTCGCAATTAGTACAAAGGTATTTATCTTTATGATACTTCCTCTAATCCTGGCTTATTGCATTTTATGGTCACGTCTAACAAGTCACGAAAATTGTTTCCTCTGAAGAGTATAGCTTGATTTTGTATTCCTTTACTAAATAGTTCCCAATTTTAATCCCCATGTCAAAATAATCTTTCTCTTTAAAAATGTTTCACATATCCATCCCTGTTTCATGTACAACTAACTGTGGGAAAACAGCATGTGTACATGACCCACTGCAAAGATAACTACACAACTATCAACCAATTTCATGAATGTTGTTGAAACTTGTAGGATGCAGGATCCCTTACTCCTGTCAGCCATTCAAACATAGGCCATCGAGACTAACCTAACTAAAAAAGGTACACAGTTTGTGTCAAATTTGTGCATAGAACACCTGTGCAGACTGCAGAATAAGTTCATCCTAAAATCAACATTCAATGCCTGCCCTATGACATTGCACATATCACATATACCATTGCCTCGTCTAACCACATGGAAAATATGCAGAAAAAAGTCAAATTACAGCTTAAAAGTATCCAAGTCTCAAGCTTGGGCAGAAAATTCCACATGGCATTCAGTTCATCAACATGCGTCTTTTCGTGGACAATAAAATGCCCATTCAAGTGTTGACCTAGTTACGTTTAGAAAGAAACCAACCGGAACAAGCTAAAGAGTTGGCCCCTAGATGGGAATTGTGAGGGGTCAAAAAACTAGATTCACATTTACAACAAGCACAAGTGCAAACCCAAGTTTAAGAATAAATTTCACAAGCTAATATGTTGAACAACCATGTACTCCAAAAGCTTAATTTGGTGGAGAGGGTATAACTTAAGTATTTATACTTCAACATTCTCCCCACATGCAAGCTAAATTTTGGGCCTAACACGTGAAATTTTTTTTAATAATGTGGCAGCGAGATTTAAACATAAGACCTCTTGCTCTGATACCATGTTGAACAACCATCTACTTCAAAAGCTTAAGTTGTTGAATAGGGTGTAATTTAAGTATTTATACTTCAACACAATCTATTCTCTTAATTTGAGGTAGATGATTGTTTCGCGGTTTAGATAATTTTAGTCCCCCATATAGGGATTGTTTCAAGAAGCCTATAAACACAAGGCTTACAGCTGTTATGTAATAGATTTCGATTGAAATTTGAGTTCCTCTCTCTCTCTCTCTCTCTCTTTGAGAGTGTGTTCTGGATCATCCCTCTATTTAAATATTGCACTTGACAGCAGTTAAAAATTAGATTTTTGAAACTTATATCCTCAATTACTTGCCAGAGATGCACAGCTGATCAACACAAGCCAGAAGGGCTCTTAAATATAAAAAAAATACAATGATAATCAGACAGAATATCAGGAAAACATACCATACAGAGAATTAGTATGTCCATTCTTTATAGAATGACCGTGACGCCATCCCATCTTCAGCAGTAATTTGACACCTGTTCAAAATAGCATAAGGTACTAAAACATAAATCATCACAGCTGAAACTGGGACAAAATTTATATAGGACAACTGAAACAAACCAATAGAATCTGTGGCTGGAAGAAGTATTTCATCGGGAACAGGTCCGGGTATGACTGATGGCCTGCAAATAAACGAGAATACACCTTCATGAACAGCCCACAGTGACAGGAAATAACATGACCCCAGATTCAAAAACAAATTGCCAGATACTGAGATATCCCACACCAAAAAAAGGAAAGAAAAACCTGCAAAGCAATAAAGGAGGAGAGATTTTAGAGTAGGTTATGGATGAGATTGGGTGTTGCTTTGCATGTCCTTATATAGCTGATTATATGTTTATTAGAATGACTATAATGTATACTCATAATATCATTAGGTTTGAGACAATGAGTGTGGCAGCTGAGAAAACAGAACAGAGAGGGAAAAAATAAAGAAGAAGAAAAAGAGAGGAGTCTGAAATATTGAAGAGAGAGAGAGGGAGAGGAGAGAGAGTGAGTGAGGGGGGAGACAAAAGAGAGCAGAAATACAAAAAACAATCTTGTCTTCAGCAATACTCTTGACAGAATGAATACCGAGAAAAATTGAGTGTGGACAAGCAGAAAAACGACAAGAAATTGAGTTGATCCGAAGGATCAAGTGGTGGAACGAAGTTCGATTTTGACGAGGTTGAAAAAGTGATTCCTGATTGCGTCTCCATTTCTATTAGTTTAGCCATGCCATGTCGTCTACTCATGCACTCAGGGACTACAACGGGAAGGGTGGTGGATGCAAGTGCGCTAAATTATCACATCAGTTCTTGTGTTTTAACCTATTTACTGGGCTATCAAGTCACCGCCATTACCATCGTAGGTGCATTTCAAAATAAAAGACAGTATAAGATGTGATAAGTAGAACAATTAGAGATTGTCAATTATTAATTGTTTCTGCAATTTTAAATTATCTGGTGATTTTAACAACTCTAGTCTTATTCCATTATTGTTATTTTATGAATTATTGATGACTTTAGGTCTCTGCATTTGGAAAAATTGATTGTAATTTATCTCATGCACAAGACCTAGGATTACATTCAGGGCACGGAAATACAACAGAGGATGTAAGGCTCCAAATTCATACACGATAGGCATGTTTACAATAGGACAATGAAATATGAATAGTTGAGAAAAACTAATAAACATTGGTTACAATACAACTTGTTTTTGAATGCAAGAATTTGTTTTTTAAAAAGACGGCCAAAATATGGTGTTTTTCTAATCCCCCAAGTTAATGCAATAACAAGTTCACATGGAAAATTAAATCTACGCAAGAAAGTACGACATTTTCCATGACAATTTAATGTTCATACTGTAAATTCAATCTCAACACGTACACAGAACACTTTTATGTCACATCAGAGATGCACTTGAAGAACCAACAAGAATTAATTGACCTTTAATTCAAACACAGAGGAAGTAACAAAAATTTCCAGGCGAAGAAAATCCAACAATAATTATGGCTGAAAGTGGTATGATATACACAAATAGAGTCAAGCAAAATAAGATGCTTTGGATATGACATACCAGAAGGGAATTGTAAATAAAAAAATTCTGAAGACAATAACAAAGAATTGGAGAACCTTTTATTCAACAACCATTTTTTTTATGAAATCATTCAAAGTAACAAAACACTCCAATATTTTTATGGAATAAATTTGCACATATCAAGTAATATGCACGCTAAACACTAGATAAAACCTTTGTTGTTGCTCCTTCTGAGCTTGTTTGCGTGCAAGTTCAGCAGCAGTAGATCCAAATGTATCAAACTGCATAGATGTCCCCAATGATTGGTCCTCCAATTCCTGAATGTGCAAACATTGAGAATCAAAGAGAAGAAAATATGATGACTATCTCATTGTTAGACCATATTTGATTCCACGGTGAAGAGCAAAGTGAACTCTAAATCATATCCTGATTCCCATGGTTTATAGACATTTTTCCTCAAAACGACTCAATTGAATACAACTATATAAACTGCCAACAACAAAAGGTAAATAATTTTTACTCTCCATGCAGTGGTGGGAGCAATTCGTGCACTAGGTACTCATGAAATGAAATCCCAAAGAAAATACTTCAATTTTTACAAAGCGTCAAATAAAAAAATTTACATAAACTTGTAAAAAGAAATGCAGGCCAATAAAATAGAACATACAGCTTTCTCATCATCATCCAAGAAGTCAAAAATACTTTGTTGTTTGAATTCAGCTTTGCTCTTCCTTGATGATGTAAATGACTGTGGAGCCCATCCTGCACAATTGTTTCCCACAACAAAACATATATGCCACCCTCAGACAAGCCAAAAGGCAAATGAAACAGTCCAGTGATTAATATCATTGTTTGATATGTACCCTCTTTGGAGCCGGCAGAATTGTAGTAACCAGCAGAAAATCCTCCAGTAAATGCCCCATGAAACCTTCTCCTCCCTTCTTCATCTCTAACCTGAAAAGTTACATATTTTCACTTGTAAATATGAAGTCAATCAAAACAGAACTCTTACAGAAAAACTCATTTTCGTGAATGCAATTAATGAAGTCTTGTTTTGACGTCCCCTTTTTTTTTTTTTTTTTTTATACAGGTCCAGTCAGTACAGCAATTGCAGCCACCTTGAATTTTAACTGGTTGCCCAAACACCATCAAAACCTCTCACAAAACCCAATTCTCATCAAATTCAGCGAAATTACTCCATTTAAACCCGCAATTGCCATCAAAACAAGAACATCTATGATAATTAACGATAAATCAGGATCCCAATTGAAGTGCATAAATATGAAATTAAAGGGCTTTTTATACTAGTACATTCATAGAGCTTCAATTTAGTTTAAGTATACATACATACATGCCAATATCTAACCGAGAGAGAGAGAGAGAGAGAGAGAGAGAGAACCTCCTGTTTCCAAGGGGGAAGGGTTCGCAATTGGCCTGAAGCCTCAGCGACGGCCTTCTTCTTGCGACTGGTGATGTCTTCTTCTCGGTCGATCGGCGTTCCATAAAACACGAAATCTTCTTCGTCACTGTCCATTCTATGTTCGATGTTAGGCCACAGTGAAATCAGAGGTACAACAACGGCGATGTGAAAATCGGAGTTTTATTGTCCAGAACTCGGTCGCCAGGGACGGTGCATTTTATTTGAGTGTGGCTATCACTAAATAATTGAATTTTTTTTTGTTTCCTCTCAATCAAATCTTCTCCTCATAAATTTCACAAAATTAAAATTTCATACTTAAAATTGAAATTTTAAACACTTAATTAATTAAATTCGTTAATTAACCTAAAACTCATAACTTTTAATATTTTAAACACTTATTGAAAATAAACTGAAATTTTAAGTAACAAGTCACTTGTTTATCACTTAATGTTGAAAATATTAGTCACTAAAAATTTTATAAATTCTTCGTAATAAACAAATATACCCTCAATACATTTTATATTTTTAATGTTTCAATATCCACCACCACCACTATTGTGCTACCGCTACCACTATTGTACCGCCGACACCACTATTATACCGCCACCGCAACCATTGTGTTGTCGTCGTCATCACCATTGTGTCGCCACCACCATCATCATTATGATGGTGGTGATAGGAATAAGGTAATTGAAATGAGATGGTTAAAAAAAATGACAAAATTAGAATAATAATAATTTTCAAACTTCAGCTCCTTATATTTGTCAAACAGTTTGATTAAATTCAATACTTAAATTTCAGTGGATACCAAACAATCTGCAAATTAAAAAATTCAGTATTCAACACTTAAAATTCAGCATTCAATTTTCAGTATTCAGTTTTATCAAATACCACCTTATAATGTGTTTGTTAACATAAATTCTGCATTTAAAAATGAATGTATTCAGCACTTATTAATTAAGTTCGTTGGATAACAAAAATTAAGATCTCTTAATATATTAAGTGCTCCTTAAAAATAGGCTAAAATATTAAGTAGAAGATTTTTTACTTAATTCTGAAAGGTGAAAGCGCTCAAGAGAAGCATCTTTTATAATTATTTCAATATGACAATTTTATCCTAAAATGTTTCACAATATTTTCTTTCTCCTATCTTCTCCTGCTCACTTACACACATAAAATCACATGCACACACACGCAAACACTGCACATGCACACACACGTACACCCACTTAAAATTTAACATTCAGTTTTCAATATTTAGCTTTAGTTTTATCAAACAACACCTTAATATGTATCTTAGTATGAATTAAATTAAATACCATATAATTCCAGCAATTTATAGATAATAGTTTAAGAATTGCAAAAAGAACATATAGTTTTCTTTTTTAATACTAATTAAATATACTTATAATATAAAATCAAGTTATTCAAATTTGATACTATATCTTCGTTATTTTATCATACGTAGGTTATCTTCAATGAACACACTCTAATTTATACATAACATTACCAAGCCTTCGGGTCTTGAGCCATTTTGTTCAAAGAATGTAAATTGAGTAATATTAAGGACAAATTGATGTATATTGGACCTTAAAATGGTCAAGTGATTGAAATGTATACAGTTTATGAGTTTGGGAGTGCCCGGTACAAGAGAGATTCTTTCCAAACTCTATGTTGGTTACGCTCCCGGTGAAGGGGATGTTATGACGTGGTGTCAGGTTATGCGACATTCACGGGTACTTCCGCAGGTTAATGGGTGATCAACAGAGTGACAAAGGACCTCCAATTTTAGGGATGTCACAAATATACTCTGCATGTTATCACCATCTCAACATAATAAATAAAATAACACCATACAAGCCAACCAAAAATATACTTCACAATACAAACCTCATCTCATCAAAATTAAATGAATAACCACCCATAAGCCATATTATATATATATATACACTATGTCCATGCCTAGTCATTGTCCATGTCTAAAGGCACTATATAACACATAAAAAAAATCGCAAGTAATTGTCCAACTTGAAAGAGAAAATGGCCTGAAAATATTTATATCAATTCTTTTAAAATGACCTGAAATATACTGTCAATCATATCCTCCATATTAATAAAACTATCACAAAAATGTATACAAAATTCCCCAAAACATCACATATACAAATACCTCGGGAAAAAATAAATACTAATGGAACCTAATAAAATTTATAATTTTTAAGTAATAAATAAAATATTGCTTATTTATAAGATGTATGAATTTATCACCATTGTCACCATTCAACCTAATTACACAACATAATATAAACTCAATCACTTGCCATTTTTTTATCGGTGATTAGCTTAGCTTTGAATTTTTTTGTTTTTTTGGTGCAATTGATATCACTTGTTATTTTTTTATTGGTGATTAACTTGACTTTGAATTTTTTTTTATTTTTTTGGTGCAATTGGTTTCACTTGTTTTTATTTGATTTTATTGGTGATTACTTGGCTTTGAATTTTTTTGTTTTTTTGGTGCAATTGATTTTACTTGGTTTTTTTTATTGGTGATTAGCTTGACTTTGAATGCCTACAACCTAGAATTTTTTTTTTAGCATTCAGATATTTTCTCATTCTATAAAATTACTCAAATATTTGGCTTTGTTATTTTTTTTTATTGGTGATTAGCTTAGGTTTGAATATCTACAACTTGGGAAAAAAATTTGTAGTTGATTTTGAATATTGTTTTTTGGTGCAATTGGTTTCACTTATATTTTTATTGGTCATTGTTATTTTTTATTGGTAATTAGATTGACTTTGAATTTGAATTTTTTTTTTTTTGTTTTTTTGGTGCAATTGGTTTCACTTGTTATTTTTTTATTAGTGATTGATTAGCTTGACTTTGAATTTTTTTTGTTTCTGTGATTAGCTTGGTTTTGAATATCTACAACCTGGGAAATTTTTTTTAACATTTAAATATTTTATCATCTATAAAATCATACAAATGTATGAGTATAGAAATACCAAAAATAGCAATAGAACATTTAACACATAATATTTAACAATAATAAAATCATGTCAAAACTGCAAACTTTGAGTAAAGAAGCACTGAAAGTAACAATACACATAATACAAAGAGAGAAAGTTATATGATAGATGAGAAAATGTGTGTTTTGGAGAGTGTATTTAAAACGTTTGAGAGATAGGAGAGAGATATATATAGAGTGTGTATTTAAAAGAGATATGAGATAGAGAGAGAGTTGGGTGTATGAGATAAAGAAGAGATAGGGGTCTTAAAGTTGTAAAAGGAATGAAAGTTCAATTAGGATCATTGGATCAATAATCCTCAAACGATCTGAAACGCGAAAAGCTCAAGACAAACAATCTTGTTACTTTATTATATACTGGTTATTGTATGTACCTGAAGGCACAGAGTAATAAAAAAAATAGTCAACAATAAACATATTTGTATTCACACCCAAAATTAAATTACAAATATAGAAGAAAGAAAAAATAATTTAAGCACCGGTTATAGTGGGGGTGAGCGTTGGTATTGGTGGTGGGCGACATTGGTGGTGGTAAGAGATGGTAATGGTTGTGGTGGGTGGCGACAACCGTGGTGATGATGAAAGTCGTGGATAACAACGGTGATGGTGGTGGTGGGTTTTGGGAGACGATGGTGGTAGTGGCAGTCATGAGTGACGGCGGTGGTGGTGGTGGGGCGACGACAGTGGTGGTGGCGACGGTGGGTTGTGGGGATGGGCGGTGACAATGGTTGTTGTGGATGACGACGGGTGCTTCTGGGCGACAGTGTGATGGGTAGTAACGAATGGCGGTGGTGGTAGGTGTAGTAGGGGTGGGTGATAGTGGGTGGCGGTAGTGGTGGGCAATGACAGGTGGTGGTGGTGGTAGGTGTGACGGGGGTGGGTGATAGTGGCTAGCTGCGATGGTAGGCGACGACGGGTGGTGGTGGGTTGTGGTAGTGGGCAACAATGATGATGGTAGTAGTAATAAATATAAGAATGAGATGACGATAGTGGTAGGTGGTGGCGGTAGATGATGGTGGTAGCAGTCGGTGGTAGGTGGCGGTGGTAATGATGGTAGTGATGATGGTTATGGGGGTGGTGGTGGGATAGTGGAGATGGTGGTGGTAGGGGTGATTTTGGGACAGTGGCGGTGGTGGTAGAGTGGCAGCAACAGTGATGGTGTTGGTGGTTGTGGGGTGGCGATGGTGGTAGTGGGGATGGTAATGGTGGGGCAGTGGCGGTGGTGGTTATTGTGACAAAGGTGCTGATGGTGGTGGTGATTATGGTGGTGGTGGGGCGGTGGTGGTGGTGGTGGTGGTGGTGGTGGGGGTGGGGGTAATTGTGGTGGTGGGGTGGCGGCGGTGGTGGTAATGGTGATGGTGGTGGGGCAGTGGGGGTGGTGGTGGTACTGGTGGTGGTGGGACGGTTCCAAACACTACTTTTTTTTTTAAAGTACTTATTAGAAGTTATAAGTTCTAGAAACACTTTTAAAAAGTTACCCCAAACACACCCTTAGATACCTATTTTTTCTATTAAATTTAGGATATTAATATTAGCTGTTTGATTAATTTTAAAATAAAATTTAAAGAGATCTCAACCTCGAAAAGCAAAAGTCATTTTATTTATCTTTTGAGATTTGAATTGTATTGTACTTTATTATACACACACACATATATATCTGCCACTAAGGCCAAACATTTGACTTTAAGGCTATATTTGTCACAAAGGCTATTCATCTATCTTTAAGGCTATTCAACACAACACAATTTCATCACAAGTCAATAAAGATATATATTCACCAATAAGACTTCTTAGCATATTTATAATGCCATCATCAGCTAATATTCCATATATATAAGCATATCATAACAAATACATTTAAGTATCCCTCATACATACATTATATTCTAAATGCTCATGCATGCATGCTTGTTCATGCTTAGTTTAATACATTACCAATCCCTTTCCCAAATGATGTAATTAAAACCACTTGGGTCATTGCTTACTATTTGCCCATCTCACATAAACTAAGTTTGTTCTTTATACGTAAGTCATGTATTTTTAGACAGTTGGATTCAATGAGAATGGATTTATATTCAATCAGATGTCCTGGGGAAGTCTTGAGAATGGCCAGTTGAAGAACCAAAGACATTTTAGCAAAATGGGAAAATACATGGTTGTATCAATACAACTCCTACCAGTAGAATTCATTCCAAGGCAGAGAGCCATTGTACTGGTACAATATAGGTTTGTACTAGTTCTTCCCTGAATGGAAAGCTTTCCACTCATTCCTAACGAGCTTTTGACCAATCCCATGCACTTTTAAAAAAAAAGTCCCAAATAAGGGTGGTTTTGAAAGTAATTCCCAAATGCAGGTACTTTTTAAAAACGTCAAACCGACTGACGTTTTTATGATAAAGACGTCAAATGAACTGACGTCTTTATCCTAAAAACATCAGTCGATTTGACGTTTTTAAGCCCAAATATGTGGCCCAGTAAACTCCTTAAAAACGTTAGTCGGTTTGACATTTTTAGAAGAGACGTCAAACGGACTGACGTCTTTAAAATTGAAAGTCTGATTCTAATTTTCCCTCTTCTTTCCCTTCCTCCCTTATTTCCCCCAAATTATCTGAGCCCTAACCCACGCTTCATCGCCTTCTTCCCCTAAATTATCTGGTCTGAGCCCCTCGAAGAACCACTATTGCAGAACCAGCACCATCGCTGAACCACCTCCATCGCAGCACCACCCAGCCCAACCAGCACCACCAAGTGCCACCCACGACCACCCAGCACCACCCACGACCACCCAGCGCCACCCACCACCACCCAACGATCGAAGGCCCAAATTCAAGCACCACCATCGAGGACCACCAACACCCAGCGACCACCACCACCCATTACACGCTGCAACCCAGGGACAACCAGCGAGGACCACGACCACCACCTGCTTCTCGTCCATTTGTGACAGTAGGTAAGTGTGCTGGTTTTGATTTGAAATTTGTGTATAGCTTAAGATTGGTAGTTGAAATTCTACAATTGTATAAAATTGTCGATTAAGGCCTTGCTGTTTTGCGTAAGAGGAAGAAAATTTTGTTTGATGACAAGGGCTAAGGCTAGGGGGTGTTCCATAAACTCAGTGTTGATTTGTTTATAACTGGAAAATGGGCAGTTGCTGTTTATTTGTTTATGACAGTTTGGCCTTTAGTTTTTCTGTTCTGCTTGATTTCATATGTCATTGGACGTAGTTTGAGTTGTCTTGGTAATTTTGGTGAACAATCATAGATGGTGAATGTTTGTCATTAACTTATTCGATACCAGTAATTGATCTTACTTCGATCTAACTCTAAAAATGAAAACGTTCAACACTTTAAACTTAAGAATATTTCATATGTTAAAGTCACTAGAAAATTGGAAATAATTAAACCTTAGTCGGTGCGCTTATTGTCCTATTAGATAAGACACTGTTTTATCGAGTATTTTTTATTTTATTGCAACAACTCTTAATCAGCTTGTTCTATCTCTTCTAAGAAATCCTAACATCTAGCCTCCCATCACTTTAATATATCTTCTCCAATTTATAGTGGATTGAATTTGTTTAATAGGTTTAGGTCATAGAATTCAAAAGTTAATTTATACTTATTATGTAACGGTTAATTTGAGACAAAAACGCAGTTTGTTTATTCCTTCGCTTGACATAATGTATTAATTATGTATTATATAACTTCACAGATGGGTATTAAGGGACTTTTTTTGTATTTGATTGATAATTCTGCTATAATTTGATGGCCTCATTTTTATTATGATTCTATGGTTTTATTTGAGAAGTATCTGTTATTGATTTAGTTTATTTGTTGTTTGGGTTCAAAGCTTTTTATGGATGATTTAATTTAGTGGCCCAAGCGACAGAGGAGACCACCACCTTGTGGGACGTAGTATTTTTTTTTTTGACCTTTGTTTGTATAAAATTTATAAATATTATTGTTGTATATAAAATCTGTTTGTGTTCATAGTTTCATATAATGTTATTTCATTATTGCATTTCACATTATTTATTCAATACTCTAAAGACATGTTTGTTTAATTCCATAATATAAATTATTGAAATTTAGATGGACATTACAAACTGGAGTAGTACACCATATTTCATAGAAACAAAATATAAAAATAATTTACAGAAACATAATACATAAACATATTGCAAACACAAGTACCGTGACAAAGTGTAAATATTACAACACAAGATTTTCATGACACTTCTTCATGAGTCTTCATCTTCGTCAGACAGGTAATGATCAGAAATACATCCATCTTCACCACTCAATTGGTAGCTTAAAATTGCTTCTTGCATCCTCCCTTCTGCAGCACGGTCGCTTGCAATACGGCGCAGATTGTACCGATTGCAACGGATTGCCATTCGATTGTTCTCAACTCGAATGCGAAACAATGCTCGCTCTAATTGTTGAGGAGTGTTAATAGGCATACCAATGTCAACCTGTCGAGGCCTTCTTAAGTTGCAAGAACGTAAATCTAAGCTTAGATTTTCTCTTTCCGTTAAGCGATATTGTCATTCCGCCATCATTGTGTTCGTAGCTGTTTGTGAATAGCGTAACTGAGGATTCGTTGGGTAAAAGAACTCATCCTCTAAAGCCCAATGATAGCCCAGAGTTTCAAACAGGGTTCTCGGACTAAAATTCATTGTTAAAGATGAATTTTGTACATTGAACAGTTCACATGAGTTCATACTTATAGGTAATTTATTTATGTGCGTATGTGAATGACATTAGAACATTATATAGTCACAGTCACGGACTACACAATAATATCTAGTGACACTTACTGACAGTGAACCATTGTGTAGTCACACAGACTGACATTTAACCAGTGTTTAGTCACAGTAACCTACTGTGTTGTCACAACGACTGACAATGATGCAATTGTCAGTCAGTGTAACTATTTTTTATTCAGCAGCACTAGTGTGTTGTCACATTCCACATCCTGTGACTACACAGTAGTTACTAGCCACAAACCCTAATACTGTTAGACTAAAAGACTGGTCGTGAATTACTATGACGCAGGATAAATCAGGGTATATTAAAATCAATGGACTACATTTCTCAGTGTGGTGTCACATTCTCTGCACAGTAATCAATGGACTACCAATACGAGTGAAAAGTAATAGTGTCACATTCACTGCACAGTGTGGTGTCACATTCACTGCACAGTAGGGTGTCACATTCTGCTGACAAGTAATAATGTGTAGTCACGCTTACTACACATTATTACATGTCAGTATGCGTGAAAATAGGGTGGGTCAAGCGTACCAGTACGCGTGACTACACATTAGTCACGCGTAGTGTGTAGTCAGTCGTACCATGATATTGTCACTGTTTTACCATCAACTCAAACATAAAGGTGACTACACATTACTGCACTGCTGACAAATGTATTTTATTTCATACAATGACAATCACTATAAAAACATAATATAGAGTGGGTCATATAACATGTATTGCACATTATGTCTACTTCAAGAGCACGAGCATGTGATACCAGCCGTAGGCATGAACCAGTATGGTTATTACAGGAGCGAGATGATGATTACAAGAGTGAGAGATTTTCTGATCCAAATGAGTATTATGTCGGACTCCGTCGAGAGTGGACTTTTCGTGCTAATGAATCACAATCATTATGTACAGATCTGACAGAACTTGGTATACCGGTGCCACATAAAATTTCACTTACCATGCCGCGAAGGAATAGAGTCAACTATGAAGCAGTTAAACGTGTACGAAAGGAGAATAATAGGATGATGTTGCGTAAGTGCCGACATTATATGCTCCAAATCACATATGACATGGTGACAACTGCATTTGGCAGAGATTTAACAGCTACTGAACGATTTAAGGTATTGTCTAATGAACAATACCTATCAGATGAGTATATGTCTGATGAAAATTAAAATTTTTAATTACTGTTCACCTTATTAAGCATATAACGTTTATGTCTATGTCCTATTTATTTTAATCATCATTGTTGCTTTATGAGTTTATTCAGTGTGTTGTCATATCTAAACTTTTTAACTGTCACATCTTGTAGTTGTCAATGTATACAGTGTGTTGTCACTTTAATCAATCTGTGCAATGTGTAGTCAATCTATGCAATGTGTTGTCAATTTAATCAATTTATGCAGTGTGTTGTCATATCCAAACTTTTACATTGTCATTTTGCATCTCTGGCAAATCAGTTCCAAACTATGCCAAACCGAGCATACATATACTACCTTACACAGTTGTGTCATTACACCACCACCAAACAAAATGTATAGGAGCACATCACATGCAAGTTCTTCTTCACGCAATCACCAAAATAGTTCATCTTCGGGTAACAAACATGAACGCTCAACAGACAGCTCAACATCGCTGAACAAAGTTCCTTCTATCGAATCATATACCGACTCCAGTGGTGTAACGTGGTATGGATGAAAACGTGCATTCCGCAATGAGCCCATCGACCCTTATCACCCATTCGGACAAGCTGGACATGTAATTGGTGGGCCTGCAACTGATTATCCACCTCCAGGTGCTCATATCGAACCCACACCACCATGACGACAGTTATATGACAAACGTTGTGACCTTGAAATATTTTGTCGTTGGCATGGAATTGCGGTCCCAAAGGCACGTTCGGCTGATATTTACAATTCACAGAATTCAAACAATCATACCGAGGTCATTTCAAGGCTTGAACGTGAAAATGATCAAATGCAGCGTCGTCTTGATCGTTTTCACGCACTCGATTATGCTAAAATAGAGCATTTTGATCCTGAATATGCTGGAATTGAAATTTTAGAGGATCCATTACTTGTTTCTGATCCTGAGCTTTCTAATTCTCTGATTTGGACGAGGATGCGTCTAACACTTTTATCCCATCATGTTTATGTGTACTCGATAATCCTTTATGTTGTTTTGAATATCAACCACGTTGTTGACATCTTATTTTTTCATTTATACGTTCTGAATAACTTATATTTTTTCAGAACATATACTTCTAAAGGAGAAAGTATTGGGTGTAACGCTTACAGTTTGTATGAGACCTTAAATTTAATTTCATGTATATGTTTTTAATTTTTAAAGTTTGATATGCTCAAAAATATAAGTATTTTTAAATTATCAAAATTTATTTATTGAATGTAATTAATTTTTAATTCAATAAAAATAAACTCATCATCTCACAAAGAGAGGGAGCTAAAAATTTTGAGCTTTTAATGGAAAGATTTAAAAGCTTTTAATCCTGAGCTTTTGATCCTGAATATGACGACGAAAATTAATGGAAATATTTAATTGAAATAAAATTGATAATTGATGGATTAAATTAAAAGAATTAAAATTTTATGGACTACATTAAAACCCGAGAGCAAAATTTAGGGGTCACTTATGATAATTACCCAAATCAAGTGGAGTGATAAACAAATAAGGTGACTTTTTGCAAAAAAAGGAGCAAAATAAAAATAAAATAGCCCAATTTGAATGATATGGACTGGCGGTGGAGTGATGTGTTAAACGTCAGAAATTTATGTATTTTTAAATTATAAAAATTTATTTATTGAATGTAATTGCATTTATAAATAAATAACAAAAAAAATTATATATTTTTAAAATATCACAATTTATTTATTAATTAATTTTTTTTATTAAATAAACATTTAACATTTTACTCATAAAAAAGGCAAAAAACCTATCACTAAGGACTAAATTAAAATCCAAGATAAAAATTAGGGGGTAGTTTTAATAATTATCTAAACTAATGGGTAGTTATGATAATTATATAAATTAAAACAAGATAAAACATTAAAATAAACCCATTTGTTTCTTGTACTCCACGGGTCAAACATTGCGGCTACACTATGGAGTGAAATGTGAGGGATGAAGTTAAAGACGTCAAACGGTTTGACGTCTTTATAATAGACGTCAAACTGACTGACGTTTTTAAGCTTGTGGGCTAGCTACAGTTTTGGGCTTAAAAACGTCAAACCGACTGACGTTTTTAGGATAAAGACGTCAGTCCATTTGACGTCTTTAGCATAAAAGCGTCAGTCGGTTTGACGTTTTTAAAAAGTACATGCATTTGAGAATTACTTTCAAAACCACCCTTATTTGGGACTTTTTTTTCAAAAGTACACGGGATTGGTCAAAAGCTCCATTCCTAACACCTCCTACCACCATATTTCTCCCTAACACCTTCCAAGCATCAATCACACCACCCTTAAGAATTTAAAAGCTTACAAACATGCTAAATCAAAAGAAAAGCTTTTCCTTCGATGCGATCATCTTCTTCGAAATTCTGCCGAAACTGAGAGCAAGAACTTAGGGTTCTTATGTTCTCTACTCCACGCAAAACAAACCCAAATACTTGAGTATGGCTAAGAATTATGAGACAGATGAAGAGATTAGGGTTGCTTTAATTCCAGAAGACAAGGAAAAGCTCTTCTCAAGGTGCCGATTTGAAACCAAATACTACATCTTCTTCCGAAACCCACCTCCCAACCTTCAAGCTCATCAACCAATTCATGCCAAGAGAGACCCCTTAACCCCACCGAATTCCTTATGCTGGGAGTCTCCTCAAGTGCCAGGTGTTTCTTTGACTCACCATCTTTGTCTAATTACACTTAGATCCCTCATACTTCTTTTATTCATAATTACCACACTTAAATTTCTCAACAGATATTAAATTATAATCAAACTCTTCACCTTCTAATAATCCAACCCTAGAAATCATTAAATAATTTTATACTTTACTTTCCACAATTTCATTAATGGTCATTTAACCCATAACTTAATATTAATAAATTACACTTAAGCTCCCAATATTAAATAAAATGTCATGATATGAATGTTCGGGTTTCTGTATTGTTGGTAGACTGTAAAAGGGAGTAGTTGACACTTGCTTCAAGATCAAGCAAAGCTTGCTCAATCTTGAAGTTTCCAATAACACATGAAATAGTGTGACACCTGGGCTCTTTATATATTGGATGATGACACTGGCTTGTTTAGTTAAAATAACCATTTTTTGAACATTCTGACTCCTTTTAACTGTGCACTAGTCCTTTAGGAACTTGGCATAAGAAGGGACCTATTTTACGACATCCAAAAGTGGAATATTAATTTTTACTTGCTTGAATAGCTCATAAATATCAGCATAATTATTTATTCTATAGGGTTTCTTAATCCTTTGGGGAGAGGGAGCAGGTATGGGACATGATGACTACTCTACTTCCCTAGACTTAGTCTCATCTATAGAGATTTGGGTAGGCTTAACCACAGGTGTGGACTCTGTGTGTGATGGTATAGCCTTTTCAACAATTTTTTTACTTATTAGAGTGGTAATAGCTTGTACATGTTCCTATGTAGGATCCATGGTGGGAGAGGGTTGCCTACTTGAAATTGACCCTGTGGTTATTTTGGTTGGGCAGGGAATTTGCCCTTTTCTTGTGTAGTCATAGACTAGGTCACTTTTTGCATGTGAGTTTTTAAATCATCAAGAAATTAGGTAGTCTGTGATTTGAATTCATTGAAGACCTAAGTGTTTTAATTGCTGTAATTCATTTGGGCTTGCATATATTACGTTCTTTTGGTGGTTGGTATGGTGGGTATTGTGGTTGTGGTGGTTGTGTCCAGACAGTGATAGCCGCGTTCAGACAGTTGAAGTTTGTATTGTCAAAGTTGGGTCTGAATAGTACATATGGTGACCGAACAATTAAAACTCTTTGGAATTATAACCTCAACCCTTGCGTTCGAACGGTGCTTTCCATCTTCAATTTTGATTTTTGGCTTGTGAAATAAGTCAACAAATTCAATTTTTGACTTCTCAATATTGCATCCTGACAGTGAATGTGGAGTCCAGATGGTCCTATTTATCCAAGTCTCCTCGAATTCAGTGCTCCAATGTTCTGGGAATAGGTTTGGATCACCCATGGATATCCACTTTGCATCAAATCTTGACCCATGTTCCAAATTATGATTTTTCTCTCCTGGGTCCAATTTACTTTTCCTCATCAACCGATTCACCAAGTATATCCGATTTTACTCCACTTCACCTATTTTTCCTAATAAATAAATCAGCCACTACAAACAAGAGTTAAACTAAAAATCCAACAGTCAATCATATATAATCTCAAATAATATGCAATTATCCATGAATTAAATATAATAAACCACTACTTTTAATGGCTAATCAACTAGTTTATGGAAAACCATATCATTTTTCTGTTGAGCTAGAACACATAGCAATTGGGTAATTAAGAATATGAATTTTGAATTAGACAAAACAGGGGTGTCTAGAAGGTTTCAAATTATTGAACTAGACAAACTTAGGAATGAAGACTATGACAACGCTGAAATTGCCAAAGCACGGATGAAAATTTTTCATGATAAAAATATTATGAGAAAAACCTTCAAACCTTCTCAAAAGGTTTTACTTTATATTTTTTGCCTTCACCTATTTCTTGGTAAGTTGAGGTCTAGGTGGTTAGGCCCATTCATAGTTCAACAGGTATTTTCTCATGAGGCAATCGAGATTGAGAACTCTAAGAATGGTAATATGTTTAAAGTTAATGGTCAAAGACTTAAATTATTTTTAGATGATTTTGTGGCTGAGGTGGAGTCCATTGAATTATTGGATCCGCAATATTCTGGGTAAGATGACTGTTACTATGTATTGTATAGTAGTGTAGTAATTTTATTTTATTTTTTACTTTATTTTTAGTTTTTGCAAGTATAATTTTTAGGATTTGATAAAGAGGTTATAGTAAAAGGAATTCCTATTCCCTTTATCTTCATTTATTTTACATTAAAGAAACTGTATGATTTAGGTTGGGGATTGGATAATTGCTTACTTCAAATCTCTTTGCTTATTTGTTTTATTTCAATTATTTGTTTATTTATTTGCATAGTTGCATATAGGTTTATTTGTCTTTTGCATATAGGTCTAGGATATTAGATACTAAAGTGCAACCAGGATTTTTGAAAAAAAAATCATAATTTTAAGGGTTATTTATTTTTTGGAGTTGATAGAGTTGGAAAATTGTTTTTTTGGAAAAAAAGGCAAGTGTTTCGGAAAGTTAAAATCGTCCAAACGCTATCACTATTATCTGGACGCGATTTAAAAAAATATAATTTTCCAATAACTTTTGATTGTTTGGACACACAAGCTACTGTCTGGACGGGACTTAAACTCTTCCAATTCCAGATAGCTTTGAATGTTTAGACGCAACTTTCCTTGTCCAAATGCAACATGTACTATCCGGACACAACTTTCCTTGTCCAAATGCAACATGTACTATCCGGTCACAGAGATCACTATCCAGACGCGCCTCCTTGATTTAACCTAATCGTTAGACGTGAAGGGACGTGTTACTTGTTAACTCTCAAAGTTTTAAAGAAAGGTCGTAGGGGGATAGTTGAGGATGTCCTTGTCCAAGTTGATAAATTTTATTTCTCGGTAAATGTTATTATTTTGACACCCAACCGGTTGTTCATTCAGGGAGTCAAATTCCATTTATTCTTGGTCGACCCTTCCTTGATATTTCAAACTCTTTCATGAATTGTAGGAATAGTATAATAAAATTAACTTTTGAGAATATTACTCTTGAGCTGAATATCTTTAATATTATTAAACAACCTGGGCAAGGGGATGAGATTAGGGAGCACAGGACCATTTAAATTTGGTATTACATGGGGATTCTTTGAAGACTTGCATGTTTGAGTCTGTGGTTTTAGAATTAGATTTTTACCTGGAGGAGGATAGCTTGAGTCTAGCTAAGGAGCTAGAAGTTATCCCAGTTCATGCTGTCGAGCTATGGGTGCCCAAGTTTGAGGAGTTAGCTCCTAGTTGCGAGAAACCACTTTCATCTAGTGTCAAACCACCAAAACTAGAGCTAACCCCCCCCCCCCCCCCAAATCTAATTTACAATATAATTTTCTTGGGGAGGATGAATCTTACCCGGTGGTAATTTCATTTATGCTTATACCTTCACAGGAGTCTACACTTTTAGAGGTCCTTACATGTCATAAGATTGCTATAGGTTGGACCATCATTGATTTGAAATTTATTAACCCATTAGTTTGCAAGCACGATATATACCTAGAGATGGATTCAAAATCTTCTCATCAAATTCAGTGAAGGTTAAACCCCCACATGAAAAGGTTGTACAGGCTGAAGTTCTTAAATTTTTGGATGCGGGAATCATTTTTTCCATCTCTAATAGTAAATGGGTCAGCCCAACCCAAGTAGTGCCTAAAAATTCTAGGGTTACGGTAGTTAAAAACGAGAATAATGTATTGGTGTCTACCTGAGTTGTCATAGGATGACGCATGTGCATTGACTACTGTAAACTCAACATGGTAACTAGGAAAGGCTACTTCCTTCTCCCATTCCTTGACCAAGAAATGATTGTTGGCTATGCTTTTTATTATTTCCTAGACGGCTACTTAGGGTGCAACCAAATTGAGATAGCAGTTCATGACCAGGAAAAAAATGACATTCACATGCCCTTTTGTGGTTTATGTAATGTTTCTGCTAATTTTCAAAGATGTATGCTTAATTTATTCATGACATGACAGAGAGGTGGCTTGAATAAACTAGAAAATGTTTTAATCAGATGTGTAGAGACCAACCTAGTGCTTAATTGGGAAAAGTGTCACTTTATAGTGACACAAGGCATAGTTTTAGGTCATATTGTCTCAGCTGAGGGGATAAAAGTAGACAAAACAAAGATTGATCTGGTAGACAATTTACCTACTCCTAAACCTGTTAAGAATATCAGATCATTCTTAGGAAATGTGGGGTTTTATAAGAGATTCATTAGAGACTTTAGTATCATATCTAAACCCATGTGTCATCTCCCAAGTTAAGATGTACCTTTTGAGTGGGATGAGGCATGCCAATTTTTTTTTTGAAAAGCTTAAGGTTATGCTGATTTCTGCTCCTATTATGCAATCACCTGATTGATCCATACCCTTTGAATTAATGTGTGTTACTAGTGATTATGCAGTTGGAGCAGTGTTAGGCCAAAGGAAGGATAAATAGCCTTAAGTGATCTATTATACTAGCAAAACTCTTAATGATGCTCAAATGAATTATTCTACTATTGAGAAAGAGTTACTTGTTGTTGTCTTTGCTTTGGATAAATTTCGGTCATATTTTGTTGGTTCCTAAGTTACTATTTTTATTGACCATGCAACCTTGAAGTGTTTTCTTACCAAGAAAGATGTCAAACCACGATTGCTTAGATGAATACTCCTACTTCTAGAATTTGACTTGACCATAAAGGATAAAAAAAGAGTTAAGAATGTGGAGGTAGATCATCTCTCGAGGCTGACTTATTAGTTTCATGAGGAACTACCAATCAATGAGAACTTCCCCGATGAGCAGCTGTTTGAGGTCTTAGAGCAATCAAGGTATGCTAATATTGCTAATTACCTAACCAATGGTACGCTTCTTTCTTCCTTTAGGTCTTTAGATAAGAATTATTTTTTGTATGAGGTATGTTGATTGCTCATTCTTGCATTATTTCATTTCTAAACATATTCACTTTAGGTTTACTAGTAGACTAACTTGCTTTACTTAGCTTGTTTTACGATTCATGCATTGATTTTGTGTTTGTAGGTAGTCTAGGTATAAAGGTAGATGTGAAACATCATGATAATGACTTTGGACAAGCTAGAGTTGAGGATAATTCATTAGAAGTGAAGCTGGAGGCCTTAGAGAAGAAATTCAAGAAATACATGTTCTATCGGTAGAAGGGTGCTAAAATAAAGAATCTATTAGTAGAAGTTGGGTTCTACTGATAGGAAAGAAGACAATATGTAAGCTACCGGTAGGCAGAAGGTGTACCGGGAGCAAGGCCCTCTGGATTGAATAGTAAGGTGTTCTACCAGTAGGTAGAAGGTGGTTCTATCGGTAGTAGAGCTCTCTGGAATGTGTTCTACCGATAGGTGGACTTGTGTTCTACCAGTAAGACGACTCTCTAGAATTTGATAGAATAAGGTTCTACCGTTAGGTAATCAATGTTCTACCAGTAGATCGTGCAAATGTGAAGGTTCTACTGGTGTTCTATTGGTAGGTCGACAACAAATATGACGGAAAAATTTAATTAAAGACTGATTTTGTCATATCTTCTGAGGATTTTCTACTAATAGGAATTGGAGATATTTTGGGGGAAGATAATCATCGAAGAGATTGATGGAATCTGAAGATCTTCCTTCCACACACCATAAATAGAAGGCTTTGGAGGAGGAATTCGTGATCGCTTGACCGCCTCTCTTGCTTCTTCTCTGCAACTTTTCTTAGTTTCTCTAGCAGCTATCTCTTAGTTTATTTCTTTGCCTTTAGTTTCAGAATTATTGTTTTCAATTCCAAGTCAATTTCATTAAGTGTAATCAACTTCAATTCAGTTCTTCAATACAAGGTGCTTTTATATTCAAGTTTATAGTTTATTTATAGTCAATCTTTATTTATTGAATTCAATTATGTTTTCTTCAATACTTTGCTTTAATTTCTTAGTCATGAGTGAGTAGTTTCTTTTCTGGTAATCGAGGTGGGATTCTCAACCTATGGACTAGGGTTTATACTCTAAACTAAGGTTTTTACGATGTATGTGATTTAATGATTGAATAATTGCTTTTTGGAATTCAAATTGATTGGCCATATCCTTTTTCATTTGTAGACAATTGGTTTTGGTATGAATGATTATTGGAGTCCGTGCAATCAATTGAATACAAATTCTTCCATCAATTTATTTGTCACCAAAATTACTATTTTTACTAATTAAGATTTTTACTAAATATCATATGTCCGAGGGAATTTGATTACGAACTTGGATGAGTTATAGATTTAAAGTATAAATTTATGTTCATAGGTGGGATGAAATCTGAAGATTATTTGGCTCTTCTTTTATTGAATTTACTGTTAACTTAGTTAGTTATAAAAAACTCTCAACTTCAAGGAACTTTTTATTTTCTTTAATTACCCTTGGTTACGAAAGATTTCCCTGAGGAGGCGACCTTGGAATTCCATTCCAAGTTACTACACGATAATTTTTGTTACGCTTGGGAGCTTCGTGAAAATGCACCCAATTTTGAGGGCAAACATTTTTGGAAAAAAAAATAACTCCTAATCCACAACGAAATTTAAAAAAATTCACAATCTACTCAAATTATTCACATAAAAACTAAAATATAGATTTAAATACTATGTAAAAAAGTATTCACGTTCACATCAAAATTAGGAACTCGTGTGTGTATGAAATGATTGTGCAATTTAAGAGATTTATCAAACAACATCCACATCTCTATTAGCGATCCAATTTCAATTTCAACGCAAATCTCACCAAGGATTCACTCTCAGAACAAAAAACCTCTGATTTTAGTGACTGTTTTACTCATACGTTATATGTGAGAATAATTTTTATAGTCAAAAGCAAAATATAACTCATATTTTTTTGAAAGAAGAACATTATTCAAATGAAACAACCTTCGCATAATCTCATGAAAATGTGACACCCCGATTCCCAGGTGCCTTTACTCAACCTGTGGAATAATTCGTGATACCGCATGACCCGATAACACATTGAGATGCCCCATTTACTGGGGTCTTTAACTTAACAAAAATTCGGGCAGAGTCTCCCTTGTACGGGGAACTCTACCCAATACACACACCTGTGCATTATATAACTGTATGACCACACAAGGTCTAACATCAATATCCAGTCAATATAGTGTTGAATACCAACATCCACAACTTACATTCATTCACAAAAGAATAATGTCCAAAGAGTTCCATTACATGCCTTTAATAAAATACAAGTTTTGTACTTAAAAAATATGCAAGGCCAAAATGTAATTATATACAAGGGACTACAAAAATCCATATCAAGAGCCACATCTCGGCTCTGTCCTCAAAGCGGGCTCAAGTTGGGGCCGTTAGCGGACGTCTGTCTAACACCTGAAATATATTCCCATAGAGAGTGAGTCATGCTCAATAGGGTATCTCCTATGGAGATTACCGCCTGACCCACATGTATATGAAAATGTCACATGCCAACATCATGTCAATCATCCATTCAAATATATATATATATATATTTCATAAATGAATGCCACAAATCCATACCATGCTATGAGATAAGTACTCAAGCATGAAATGCAATATCGAGCCCCATCAGCTCCCATAACACATGCAATGCCATGTATATGAATCTGAGCATTTCAAGCTCCCGCCATTGATGTTAAACATCCAATGACTATTTTATAAAATATGTGACTTTCTAGGTTAGGTATTTTATGGACTTACACCAACAATTACCCAACTGACACAGAATTTTAGGACTTCCACATATGGTTCCGCGTACACCGACATACTTTATTGGGTCTTGCACCCGAGGGAGAATTTAGCCCTTCTTGCTAACCCCGACATGTTTTTAAATGCAAACCCGTGTGACTTAGGCAGAGCTAAGTCTAACTTTTTCCGAGCCCATGTATCAACCCCCAAGAATGGCATTTCATTAAAAATATACACACTCACCCACATTTATGTCGGATGCCCACGAATGCGATGCCACCCATGCTTGTTCAAATGCAATGTGCAATTGTAATTCATATCATCATGCTAATCATATCATAAGGTATATAATAAATATGTTCAATTCCACAAACATTCTGAAGAATGTCATATATGATTACAATCTAATAAAAACACTTGAACCCTAATCATTTTATTAAAACACTTAGTGGGCATAAAATTTAAATACATAGCATACCCAAATAAGCCATTTCATCAAACCCCAGCATCTTACTACCAGTAGGTTCACATTTTCATAGCCAAACCCAAATTAAGCTAGAAACGGGTTTTAACATGCTGATCTACCCATTATCAACACTCTATATTCACTAGGTGTGAGCTAACATGTGAGATTTCGTCTTTATAGCTCTACCCATTTCATATAACAACCCTAGATTGAAAGTAAACCTAAATAGGAGGGAACCCAACCTCTTGTAGCGTGCACACGAGGTAGATCGAATCTTCACGATGCCAAACGACGCTTCGTTGAACCTCTAGCCAAAACTCCAACTTACTCAATGTGTCAAAAACGGACTTGGTTGGTACTGGTGCATAGCCTTCTTTGTTGTGAGCAACTTTAATTCTTGACCCAACTTGATCCATCGGACGGATCGTTGTAGATTGAAGGAGGAAGTGAAGAAGAAGATGGAGAAGCTCTCCTCTCTCTCTCTCTCTCTCGGCTGAAATATGTGGATAAAAGACTTGGAAGATCCAAAGTCTTCCACTTTAACTTTCTATTTATACTAGGCTCATATTGAGCCATATGTCACTTTTTTACTAGTCGAATTTTATCACAAATAATTACATTTCGCCACATGTCATGCTTAATATAATTTTATTAGATTTAATTTAAATTATATTATGGGTTCTGCGATTAAAATTTGATCGCAGAATTTTAATTGCGTGATACCCGATCACTCGAAATTCGACAATCTCAGAATTCGATGAAAATTGACTGGCTAGCCCAATTTCGCGAGATGAATCCAACAGTGATGTTTGTTTTGTCATCCGGGTTCTATAAAAATTTGGATTTTTGACTTGTGGTTTAATGGATAATTACTGTTTTACCCCTTTAATTAAAAATTTAAATTTTTTCTGGGTTTCACATTCTCCACTTCTTAAGGAAATTTTGTCCTTGAAATTACACACACATGCACATATAACAAAATACATATGCAACAAGTCATATACTATGCTATGACTATGAGAAATGTACATTTATCTTCAAATAGGAACGGATAGGTAGCTCGCATAGAGTCTTCGCGCTCCCATGTCGCCTCTTTGTTACCCCGGTTCTGCTATAGCACCTTCACCAACCTCACATGCTTGACCTATTGGTCTCTGGTGCTCATCATTGATCTACTGACACATTAGACATCTACTAACAAAATTTCTAACATGTCTTTTCATCTCGCTCTAATAGTACTGGCAGCGAAGATCTTGATATATCTTATTACCGCCGAGATGCATTGCGAATCTGAGGTAATGAAACTTCCTCAGTATCTCCTGCCGCAAGTCAGCAGACTGTGGAATCACAACTCAACCTCGGTACCTAAGGCTACCATTCGCATGAATGGCCCAACCTTCATCACCAATACCCGACTATACCTAGTCCTTGATGTACAATATCTTCATATGCAGTCCCTGGAACTCGATCACCTTGTTCAGTAGAGAAGGCAAGGCAATCAGACTGCCCATAACGCCCTGAGGCTTATCCATGTATTGTAGCCCAAATTGCCCTATAGTTTCGAGCATCTGCCATTCTCGGGAAGTTGTACCGACCAAAATTCTCTGTGACTTCCGGCTAAGAGCATCAGCCACCACGTTTGCCTTACTAGGATGGTAATGCAAACTGAAGTCATAATCCTCTAGGTACTTCATCCATCTATGTTGCCTCATGTTGATGTCTCGCTGCGTGAATATGTACTTTAGACTCTTATGGTCTGAGTACACCTCAAATTGCTCTCTGTAAAGATAGTGGCGCCATGCCTTCAAGGTAAAGACAATGGTTGCCAACTCCATGTCGTGTGTATGGTAGTTTTTCTTGTGGTCTTTCATTTTTTGAGAATCGTAAGCTACCACTCTCTCGAACTGCATCATAACACATTCTAGCATGTCATTCAAGGCATCACAATAGACTATGTACCTTTGCCCTCTCTCGGGTATAACCAAAATAGGAGCTGAAGTCAGCCTCCTTTTTAACTCTTGGAATGCCCTCTCACATGAGTCATCTCACTGAAATCTGACCTCCTTCCTGGTTAACCTCGTAATAGGTGCCGCTAGTCGGGAGAATTTCTTGATGAATATCCAATAGTATCCCGCGAATCCCAAGAAATTACATATCTCAAAAACTGACTTTGGCCTCTCCCAACTCATCACTGCTTCCACCTTCTCTGGGTTAGATACACCCGAGGTGGACACCACGTGACCCAAAAACTTCACATCTATTAGCCAAAATTCACACTTGCTGAACTTGACATACAACTAACAGTCTCTCAAGGTCTGAAGGACGATTCTCAAGTGACCATCATGCTCCTCTTTAGACGTGGAGTAAATCAGAATGTCATCAACAAAAACTATGACAAATTGATCTAGATAGGGTTGTAACACCTTATGCATGAGATCCATGAATATCGTAGGGGCATTCGTCAACCCAAAAGGCATCACCGTAAACTCAAAATGCCCGTACCACATCCTAAATGTCATCTTAGGGATATCAATCTCCTAATCCTCAATTGATGGTATCTCGTGTGCAGATCTATCTTGGAGCAGACTCGTGCCTCTCTCAACTAGTCAAAACGATCATTGATCCTTGGTAGTGGGTACTTGTTTTTGATAGTAACCCAATTCAACTACTGGTAGTCCATGCGGAGCCTAAGGGTCATATCTTTCTTTTTAGAAAATAGCACCAAAGCACCCCAAGGTGAGGTACTCGGCTTAATGAAGTCTCTATCCAATAGCTCCTATAACTAGACCTTTAGCTCATGCAACTCTGTTGGTGTCATCCTATGTGGTGTCATAAAAATAGGGGATGCACTGGGTTATAATTTAATGGTAAAGTCTACATCCCGATGAGGTGACAACCCCGATAACTCATCCAAAAAGACATCCCCATAGTCACACTCACTCGAGGTAGACCTAGCTCATGTCTCACATCGTCTTCCAAGGTAAGGCTATCAAGCCAACTCATCAACTGCCCGTGCCAACGGGAGTCATACACTACTTGGGGTAGAGCATTGTACCCTGAAACTTGAAACAGACACCCTCTAGTGTATAAGCAGCGACCCTCTTTCGATCACAATAGATGACGACTCAATGTGCCGCCAACTAATCCATCCCGAGGATGAAGTTGAACTTCGTCATATCCATGACCCTAAGGTCAATCATGAACCGAATCTCACTGATCTCTAACTCACAACCCTGACATATCTAGTTTATACAAACTCTAGCTCCTAGGGGTGAACTAACATACATGGGCTCCTCTAGAGTATCGATCTCTAAACCTAAGTCTCGTATGCATGAAGCATCAATAAAAGAGTGTGATGCACCAAAATTAAACAATAACCTAGTCCACAAGTTAGAGAGAATGAATGTACCCTAAATCACCGACTGATCTGCCGGCTCAGTTTGTGGTGTGATGACGAAGACTCACCCCCTAGGTCCTTGAAGTCCTTACCTGAAAGCCTTGTCTCTGTACTAGGCCCACAACCTGGCCCATCTGGTCTGATCACAGAGTCCCCGTACGTGAAGTAGTAGGGACTTGTGCAGCACCCTGGAACTGGAACTGATTTCCTTAGCCCATGGTGGGATAGGGAGTAATATAGTGAGTCTATTGTGAAGGCCCTACTGATGACTATGACTGAGGTGTCCCAAAACTCTGTGAATCCTGCCTTAGTGGACAATCCTTCTTTAGGTGGCTCGGTTGTTGACATATGAAACTCGTCTTTTGGCCCGCTTAATAGGGAGTCCTGAAATTTCTCCCACCTTGGGAGGATTGACCTTGGCCTTAGCCTTGATAACGTCGGTCCTATCCTTGTAATCCCTGTGGGGTGGATGTCCTCTTCTTTTTCCCCAAACTAGTAGTGGAGGACAGATCCTCCTTCTTCTTGACCTTAGCTCTAGCTTCCTAGATTCTATTGGCATCGTCGACCTATCTCTCAATGGTCATGACTATCTTGACCATCTTATGAAGGTAGTATAACATGTGGCCAATGATCTTCTCCCAGATGGACATTTTTAAGCCATCCTCGAATTGTCGTACCTTGGCCAAATCTGTGGCCACATAATCATTGGCAAAACGTGCCAATTGAGTGAACTTGGCCACGTAATGCACGACCTTCATCGTTCCTTGTTTCAGATCCAAAAACTCTCAGGCCTTAACTAGTTGAAGAGTCAATGGAAAATACTTGCCCATGAAGAGCTCATAGAACTCTTCTCAAGTCATCACCTCAATATCCCTTACGGCTCTTGCCCAAGTCCACTATAGATAGGCCACTCCCTCAAGCTGGAATGCTGCTAGCCTTATCTTAGTGGCCTCCAAGATCTTATCCACCTGCTAGAATCAACGGTTTTCTCTCAAAATTTGGTGGTTTGTGTTCCTTAAACTTTTACATGTGACTTAAGCCTCCTTGGCTCACATTGGTGCTCGCCTGAACCAAGTTCGCAGCCATAGTACCCATCACCGCCACAAAGGCTTGTTGATCAAAACCCGGTGGTGGTTGTTGGTTGTTCTGTCCACTCCAATGACCTCTTCCTCTAGTTTCCATCTATACACATATATGATAGCAATAGACAACTAGCTTGGCATCCCTGAGTTGGAGATCAAAAGCTAAGCCTATAGAAAAATTTTGGAAAATTTTCTCTTGTTCTATTTGTAAGTTTATGTCCACTTATCGGTAAGTTCAAAACAGAATGTTGTTCTACCGCTAGGTTGATTCCCAACCTACAAATAGGTTCCAACACAGAAAGTGGAGCTACCGGTTCCCTCTGCCTTCCTACAGGTGAGAAAGTTCATAGAAGTTCTTCCAACTGGTAGGTACCCGCACTCCTACCTATAGGTCAAGCCCCAAAAGCTCTTCCTACTAGTAGAAATGCCCAGATTCCTACCTTTTTTCTTTTCCACCTCTTAGGTTATGTTATCTAACCCTAGTGTCTCATTTCTATATACATTTAATCATGCATATAATTCATATAAGGCACTTAACACATATCACATGTAATATGCAATGCTCAATGGATGCAATGGCCTAGACTCATGCCCCGCAAGCCCTAAGTAAATCGAGAACCTAGGCTCTAATACCAAACTGTGACACTCCGATTCCCGGATGTTTTTACTCAACCTGTTGATCATCCATCAACCCGCTGAATAACCCATGATACCGCATGACTCGATAACACGTTGAGAAGCCCCATTCACCGGGGTCTTTAACTTAACGAAAATCCGGGCAAAGTCTCCCTTGTATAGGGAACTCTACCCAAAACACACACATGCAAATTATATAACCGTATGATCACATCGGGTCCAACATCGATATCCTGTCAATATAGTGTTGAATACCAACATGAACGACTTATATCTATTCACAAAATAAGAATGTCCATAAGAGTTGATTAGCACTTAAAATTAGCATACTACTATGCCGTTTTAAGACTAATTGTAGTTTGATGGAGTTTAAGTGATGTCATTTCAGGCCCTAAACTGAATAAGAACTCAAGAACAACAAGTAGCACACTTGAATGTAACACCAGCACATTAGAGCACAAAATTGGAGAAGCTTGGAGCACAGCCAGAGCGTTCGAACGCCAACTCACGTTCGAACGGCCACATTGAACTGTAGCAGACCCAACTGCTAAGAGAAGGCGTGTTGTAGCTAGGAAAAAAGACTTTGAAGCTCTGAGGCACTTAAGTGTCACGTTCGAACGCCAACTCACATTCGAACGTGCACTTGAGTTGATTGAAGACCAGACTACTGCATAGAGTGTGGAACTAAACTTCACAGAAGACCAACAGATCACTTGAGTGAGAAGGTCAGACCACATCTGGCGTTCGAACGCCCATAGTGCAAAGACAGAAGAAACGTTCGAACGACAGACAGCGTTCGAACGACCATAAAGCAAAAATAGAAACAACGTTCGAACGCCAACTCACGTTCGAACGTTCTCCACAGACTGGCAGCAGAGTAGTTGGTTTTTCACTTGGACTTGGGCGGCATACACTATTCCTTCACCCCCTCTTGTCTCCTCCTCTTGCCTATAAATACTCCCATTGTTGGAGAACCTAGGGGAGCCAAGTAGAGAGGTTGATGGAGGCTTAGACTCCCATTCACATTGGAGATTTAGCTTACATGTTCTTGTATGAAGTCTTTAATTTAGAGATTAGTTTAGCTTTAGTCCAACATCTCTTTGCTTGTTATAAAAGTAGTTTTATGCTTATGCTTTCACTTACATGCATATAAGGGAGTTAGTTCATCTTTTGGTTGAGGAAGCCACCCTCCAAATGTGACTAGCTTTCTTCTACTTTTATTGTTTATGTACTTCACTTTCCATTGCTTGAGCTTCTTTCTTTCTTAGAAGAGTGAAACTCTTCCACTTTTCTAGAGCTTTACCAAAGCCGTGAAGGGTGGAACGTGATTCACTTATTCTTTGTTAAAGATTGGCTCCTTGTTTATTATTATTTCATTTTGTAAGTCCTCTACTTGGAGGGATGAGCATCACCCACTTTTCTAGCTTTACCGAAGCCATGAAGAGTGAGTAGTTTCTCATTCACTCTTTAGTAAGAGGAGAATGGCATGTATAAGTTATCCGGGAATTATATTTGTGCACTATTCTTATGCTTAACGTTTATTTCTTCTTGCTTATTGGATGATTGATTGCATCTAGCAAAGCTAAGGTACTTTGTATAACCGTGGGCTCTTTCTATGACACGGATGACTCTTGCATAGAAAGACTCATCGGTTCAAGGCAAGTACCCCCGCTAGATCTTCATGACTACCCTTCAATCCTCCCCCTTATTGTGCTTCATTTAAAGAATGGAATATTAATGTCATGATTGGATGTCTTGTAGAAACACTTGCTTGTTTGTAGACGAGTTAAGTCTCGGCACAGACAATTCTTGTAAACTTCTAGAAAGACATCAGAATCATGTTCTTAATTCTCACAGTCCATCTTTATCTTCCGATTAACTTGCTGTTGACACGAGAGTTAATTGAGTTATCAAGCACAAGTATGATAAACTGGATAATTAACTACATGTCCAGATCCTTGAACTAAAGAGTGACTCTTTTTCATTAGCGTTTATCTCCTGTTTTGTTAAGAAAATTCTCTTGGAAAGAATCTTATATTCTGTCCAGGAAATCTCACACCTCACAACAAATCTCAAGGGTTACAATCAATAGGTCTCCACCACTGCTTATCTCAAAAATACCAACAAAAGTTCCTTGTGGATTCGACTCCGGACTCAAACCGGATTATTACTACAGCTTGACCGCCTGCACTTGGGTGTACACATTTCGGATCAAGTCAAGTTTTTGGCGCCGTTGCCGGGGACCTTTGAAAGGTGTTTTAAGGTAAAAGGTAAAAAGACCTTCATCTTTGTATTTATTCTTTGGTTTACTGTAAATAATTTTTTTTTTATTTTCTTTATGACTGAGGGCACTCCTCACTATCAAAATTTGTCGGTAGAATCTTGTGAGTCTGTGAATTAGCCTGAACCTAATTCACCTAGATCAGTAGCAGACTCTTGTGAGAGTAATATGACAAATAATGGAAGAAATTGAGAAGTCCCTATGAGAGAGGAGGAAGTGCCTAACATCCGAACTTTGTGGGATTACTTAAATCCCACAAGAAAAAGTGTCCCCTCCTATTTTATATTTCCTGAAAATGGTCCCCTCTTTACTGTAAAGCCGGGGACAGTGCAGTTATTATCCGTGTTTCATGGATTGGATGCAGAAAATCCATATCTGCATATAAAAGATTTTGAGGAAGTGTGTGGAACATTTCAAGACAATTCTGAACTAGTCAAGATGAAACTGTTTTCTTTCTCTTTAAGGGATAGAGCTAAACAATGGCTAAATTCGTTAAAAGCTTTTTCAATACCTAACTGGCAGACATTGCAAAATGATTTTTTTAGAAATTTTTTTCCTCTACACCGCACAAATGCACTGAAAAGGCAAATCATGAATTTTGCAGTTAAAGAAGGAGAAACTTTTTATCAAAGTTGAGAGAGATTCAAAGATCTGCTTCAATCCTGCCCACATCACGCTTTTGAGAATTGGACTTTGGTAGGATTTTTCTATGACTCCTTACCCTCTAGACTACGTCAGTTTGTCGAAATGATGGCCCAAGGAGAATTTATGAGAAAAAGTCCGGAGGAGGCATTCAATTTTTTTGACACCATATCTGACAGTTCTCAGATGTGGGACTCAGCCTCTCCTATCACTGTAGAAGCCAGACCATTTACTTCCCAAGGAGGTAAATATGTCTTGAGAGAGGATGATGACTTGAGAGCAAAAATGTCTACGTTGTCTCGAAAGCTTGAATCTTTAGAGATGAAGAAAGTCCATCAAGTTGATGTTAGCCCTTCCACAGAACAAGTGTGTGGAATCTGTGCACTAACAGGACACCCTACTGGGGAGTGTCCTACCATCCCAGCGTTCAAAGAGGTCTTGTTGGAACAGACACATGCAGTTTCCAATTTCAACAAGCCTTACTCTAACCCATACTCTGAAACATACAATCCAGGGTGGCGGAACCACCCTAACTTCAGTTGGAAGAACACACAACCAATGCCCATGAACCAACAACAAGGTTCATACCCACCACCTCAAGGACCTCCCGCATATCAACCATACCAACCACCACAAAAGAGGAGCCTTGAGGACACACTGAATCAGTTCATGCAAAGCCAAATGAACTATAACAATAATTCAGCACATGATTTCACTGATTTCAAAACCCAGACCACTCAATCTTTTGAAGATCTTAAAAGCCACATCCAAAAATTGACCCAATCCATGATCACAAACGAAAAGGGCAAGTTTCCTGCCCAACCAAAGCAACCACAAGGCCAATTCCATGTAGGGAACCCTTCAACAACAGGAAAACACACAAGACCAAGCCCAAGTTGTCACTACACTAAGAAGTGGCAAGGTGATTGACAAGACCATCAGAGATATACTCATTCCAAAGCCAAGACCTGAGTCAAGCCCAGTCAACCCATCATCTGAGCCTGAACCAATTGAGACTGAACTTGAGGAAGATCCTGAGCTTATGATTGAACAAGAGCCAGAACCTTCTGAGGAAAGGGAACCTTCGTATTCCATTCCTGCTCCGTTTCCTCATAGACTCAAAACCAAACAGAAGTTGAAAAGTCAGCCTGAAATTTACAAGCTTTTTAAGCAAGTAAATATCAACATCCCACTTCTGGACGCAATCAAACAAGTCCCGTCGTATGCCAAGTTTCTAAAAGACTTGTGCACAGTCAAGAGAAGCCAGAATGTACGAAAAAAGAGCCTTCCTAACATAACAAGCTAGTGCCCTTCTTCAACACAAAACCCTTCCAAAATACAAATACCCAGGGTGTCCGACTGTGTCATGTATCATTGAAAATTTCAGAATTGAACAAGCATTGTTAGACCTTGGAGCCAGTGTTAATTTGCTACCCTACTTTGTCTATCTGCAGTTGGGTTTGGGTGAACTTAAACCCACTTGTGTCACACTCCAGTTGGCCGACAGATCTGTCAAAACCCCCAGAGGGATTGTTGAAGATGTGCTTGTCCAAGTGGACAATTTTGTCTTCCTTGCTGACTTCATTGTTCTGGATACTCAGCCAGCAATACATTCGGAGAACCAAATTCCCGTCATTCTTGGTCGACCGTTCCTAGCAACTTCTAATGCACTAATCAATTGTAGGAATGGAGTCATGAAATTAACTTTTGGGAATATGACTCTCGAACTGAACATTTTCAATATTGCTAAACATCTAGAAGAAGAAAAGGAAGAAAGGGAAATAAACTCCATTGAATCTTTGATACAGGAACATCTAAATGACACATTCTGTGAGGACCCTACTGAATCTTCGCTGATAGAGTTCATCTCATCTGAAACAACAAATGATGGCCCAAATCCACAAAGTTGCCCTACTCATGCTGTTGATACATGGGCCCCCCAAATTCAAAGAGATTTCACCAAGTGGCACAAAGCCAATCTCATCAAGTGTTAGGCCACCAAAGCCTGAATTGAAACCTCTCCCATCTGACTTCAAATATGCATTTTTAGGAGAGAATGAGTCATACCCAGTGGTAATTTCATCTAAGCTCACAGACTTGCAAGAGTCTAAACTGATTGAAGTTCTCCAAAGTCATAAAAACACCATTGGATGGACCATCGCTGACTTGAAAGGTATAAGCCCGTTAATCTACAATCATGCTTTATACCTTGAAGAGGATTCAAAACCCTCTCGTCAAATGCAGCGACGACTAAACCCTCACATGAAAGAAGTGGTGAGAACTGAGGTACTTAAGCTCTTAGATGCAGGGATAATCTTCCCCATCTCTAACAGCAAGTGGGTTAGTCCAACCCAAGTTGTGCCCAAAAAGTCTGGGGTCACAGTGGTAAAAAATGATGCAAATGAACTAGTACCAACTCGAGTCGTCACGGGATGGCGAATGTGCATTGATTATCGAAAACTCAATTTGGTCACTAGAAAAGATCATTTTCCTCTTCCATTTCTTGACCAAGTCTTAGAGAGAATTGCAGGCCATGCATTCTACTGTTTCCTAGATGGATATTCTGGATACAATCAAATTGAGATAGCACTAGATGATCAGGAGAAAACAACCTTCACATGCCCCTTTGGCACCTTTGCATTTAAAAGGATGTCATTTGGACTTTGTAACATTCCTGCAACATTCCAAAGATGTATGCTAAGCTTGTTCAGTGATATGGTTGAAATTTTTTTGGAAGTATTCATGGATGATTTCTCTATATATGGTGATTCCTTTGATTTGTGTCTGACCAATCTGGAGAAAGTGCTAATCAGATGTAAGGAAGCCAATCTAGTGCTCAATTGAGAAAAATGCCATTTCATGGTAACACAAGGCATTGTCCTTGGTCACATTGTGTCGTCTGAGAGCATGAAAGTTGACAAGGCAAAAATAGATCTGATTGGAAATTTACCTGCTCCTAAGACTGTAAAGGATGTCCGATCATTCCTAGGGCATGCAGGTTTCTACAGGAGATTCATACAAGATTTCAGTACCATAGCAAAACCCATATGTCACCTTCTAAGTCAGGACGTAATCTTTGATTGAAATGAAGCATGCCAGAAAGCTTTTGATAAGCTAAAAGACATGTTAATTTCTGCCCCAATAATGCAACCCCCTGACTGGAATCTATCCTTTGAACTAATGTGTGATGCAAGTGATTATGATGTAGGTGCTGTATTGGGACAGAGAAAAGATAAGAAACCCCATGTGATTTACTATGCAAGTAAACCTTTGAATGATGCTCAAATGAATTATTCAACAACTGAAAAAGAATTACTTGCTGTAGTTTTTGCACTGAAAAAATTTCGTTCTTATCTTGTTGGTTCTTCTGTTACTGTATTCACTGACCATGCAACCCTAAAATTCTTGCTCACAAAGAAGGATGCCAAGCCAAGACTCTTGAGATGGACACTCTTGCTCCAAGAGTTTGATCTTGTCATCAAGGACAAGAAAGGTGTCGAGAATGTGGTGGCAGATCATCTGTCCAGACTAACATATGAATTTTGTGAGGATGGACTGCCAATCAATGAGAAATTTCCCGATGAACAACTGTTCATGATTGATAAGACACCATGGTACGCGGATATTGCTAACTTCCTTACCACAGGTACACTCCCTCCATCCTTTACCATGATGGACAAAAAGAAATTTCTGAGGGAGGTTCGTAACTTCTTTTGGGAGGATCCCTACGTATTCAAGTACTGTAAGGATCAAATCACAAGACGTTGCATCCCCGCTCATGAAAGCAGTCAGGTAATAACATTTTGTCATTCTGAAGCATGCAGTGGCCATTTTTCATCAAGAAAAATCGCTACAAAAATATTACAGTGTGGATTTTACTGGCCCACACTTTTCAAAGATGTCCATGCCTTTTGTTTAACTTGCGATAGATGCCAAAGGTTGGGAAGCATTTCTAAGAGAAATATGATGCCCTTAAACCCCATTCTGGTAATTGAAATTTTTGACTGTTGGGGCATCGATTTAATGGGACCGTTTCCCCCTTCCTTTGGCTATCTATACATTTTAGTGGCTGTAGACTATGTATCCAAATGGGTTGAAGCAATTCCATGTCGAAACAATGATCACCAAACAGTGATCAAGTTTTTGAAAGAAAATATTTTGTCCCGGTTTGGAATTCCGAAATCAATTATAAGTGATGGGGGTGCTCATTTTTGCAATCGTCCCTTCTGGAATTTGGTAAAAAAAATACTTGATTTTTCACAAAATTGCAGCCCCTTATCACCCACAGACCAGTGGACAAGCTGAGTTAGCTAATCGGGAGATCAAATTAATTTTGAAAGAAACGGTGAATCCAGATCGCAAAGATTGGTCGTTAAGACTAACTGATGCACTCTGGGCATATCGTACTGCTTTTAAAACAATTTTAGGCATGTCTCCTTATCGATTAGTCTATGAAAAGCCGTGTCACCTACATGTGGAATTGGAACATAGGGCATACTGGGCCATTAAAGCAATGAATTTTGACTTGGACAAGGCTGGACTAGCAAGAAAACTTTAGATAAATGAATTGGAGGAATTGAGAAATGAAGCATATGAAAATGCTAAGATTGCTAAAACCAGGATGAAAATTTTTCATGACAAAAACATTGTGCGAAAATCTTTTGAGCCTTCTCAAAAAGTCTTGTTATTTAATTCAAGACTCCGCCTCTTTCCTGGTAAGTTGAAGTCAAGATGGACTGGGCCTTACATTGTCAAAAAAGTGTTTGGACATGGAGCAGTTGAAGTAGAGAATCCATCGAACGGTAATATTTTTACTGTTAATGGTCAGCGGTTAAAACTATTTTTGGAGGATTTTGTTAAAAATGTGGAAACCATTCTTTTAATGGAACCAAAATACTCCTCCGAGATTCGTGTCTGCCGACACTCAAGTGGATTGGGCCAGGAAAAATCTAACCCAACCCGACCCACTTAAAGGCGCCCACTCTTTTTTCTTTTTTCTCCCAGCCGCCGATGTTGCCCCCCCCCCATTTCTTCTTCTTCTTTTTCTTCTTTTTCCTTTCTTCTTCTTTCTGTTCTTTTTCGTTTTCTCTGTTAGCTGATAAACAACCCATGACCACACACTCCACAAACACAATCTTTTGCTTCATGTTTTGTATTTTAATAATATATTTGCTCACGGGTGTCCTTCTCTTGTTCGCACTCACACACAAGGATTTTCAGCCTACCCGAAACCCAGATCTGCGTACAGATGAGTAATTCGTGTATTTTTATTTGTAGGTTTCAGCAAATGAGCAGATCTCTACCATTCAACCTCATATTCAAAGATCTGTGAACTGGTAAATTCGAAACATTAGGGACAATGTTTAGTTTAGGTTGGGGGGTGTGAGAATACAGTTCATGTTTGCCCGTAAATTTTTAAAATTTTTGTTGTTGTTGTTGTTGTTCTGATCATTTTATGTACCTTGTCTTGTATAAATTGATGATTATGTTTGTAAGTCAGCTTCAATCGTCTTTGTGACTGACAGACGTTAAAGAACCAGATAGTGAGTCTTAAAACTTAGAAAGTATGGATGTTAAATTTTTTTGGTTTAGTCTAGGAGTTCTACGCACTTTTCCATCTGATGTGCATACTGTAATCATGAGAAAAGCAAGACTAGTAAGAAAGGCCGAAATCCTAGAAAAACAAGCGAAACCCCTCTGTGGCAGAAGCACCTTTGCCAAACGCCGTCGTGCCAAAAGACTTGGTGCTTGTAAACAGTGTGACAGAGTCTTTCACGAGAAAAGATACAACCAGTGTTCTGAACCAATCTCCGGTCGCGCACTCGATCGATTAGACTGGATAGTGAATGAGCTGAGTAAGGATTACCTTGATACGCCATGCTATTCCGGTACTTTGCTTAACCGATTTGTGAGAGAGGAAGTTGGGAGAGTCATTGGTTGTCCGTACTACACAGACACAAAGGGAGACTCGGATTAGATAATTTTCTGTAGGAAATTTGTACTTTTGTTGGGGATGAAAGCCAAAGGTCCGAATTTTTTGTAAAAAGTGTAAAAATCTTTTTGTATAAACTTTTTTAACTGAAATGAAAATATGGGCCGGGTAAGGAATGTCCCAGAATGCCAACCTGAAGCATGGGTAGGGGTTTATCCTGAGACGCCATAGGATTTTTTTTGATTTAAAAATTGTGTGGTTAGCTCTCTTTGATTGTGTATAGTGTAGTGTAGAAATTTTTGATTTTTGATTCAACGTTCGAACGCCAGGTGACGTTCGAACGTCAGCTGCTTACAGTACTCAACCTCTGATGAAGCTTCTGATGAAACTTAAAAGTACTAGGAGCTCAGTCCGTTCGAACACCAATAGACCGTTCGAACGAGATTAACGTTCGAACGAAGAGAACTTACAGTACTTTGGCCTCTGATAGAACTCAAAAGTACTGAGAGCTCACAACGTTCGAACGACAACCATGTTCGAACAATCTGTTTAAAATCCTTCTAGACACGTTCGAACGTTACCCACGTTCGAACGTCACGACTCAGGCTATAAAAGCCTGGTTCGTCTTCTTCATTTCAAAACCACCCAAAAACCGAAAAACCCTTGGTGACTCTTCACTACCTAGACCGCAAAACACCTACCATTCTCCATTTTTAACAAAAATCAACCCTCCCAAGACTATTCCCATATCAAAAATCTCCATTTTCACAAAGAAATCCAAGATTTCAAAACCCTCAAATTCAAAAACCGAAAATGCCAAGAGTCAAGCTCCCTGCCAGGCGCAACCCAAACACCCAAGAGCCCAATTTCGTCGAGGAGGTGGTGGAAGTGAGAGAATGAATGCCACCACTTACGCGAAGATACGACAAAACCCGGTTCCCCATAGCTCTAAAAGCTGATAGGTATGAAAATTTCTACCAAAACAAAGCCATAGTTTGTGAACGAGATGTGATCTTGGCTGATTTTGCGGAGTTGGGGATCTTTGCAGATATGGAGAGGAGGGGGTGGTTGTTTTATTTGAGGAACGGCGGGGAGGCCGTGGTCGACTTGGTGCGGGAGTTTTACTCCAATGCCGAGATCATCGACGGGGAAATTCGAACATATGTAAGGGGAGTCCATGTGGATGTATATAAGGATTACATTTGGGGGATAAGGCAAGAAGTGCCTCGGGTACCACTTCCCGCCTATCCCTCGAGAAAGAATGTGGCAATGAATGAAGTGGAGAAGGAACTGACTGGAGTGCCTAATTTTTCTTGGACTGGGAAGAAATTCTTCAAACAAGGAGAACTCACCGACAAATATAAAATGTTGAACTTGATTGCGGTTGCCAACTTTGCTCCGCTAGGAAGAAAGAATGAAATCCTTCCCGACATGGCTCGACTGTTGTATGCAATTGGAAAAGGGCAAAGCATTGACCTCCCCTCCCTAGTGTTGACTAAGATGAAGAAAGGGTGTGACGTGAAGCGGAATTCACTTCCCTTCGGCACCCTAGTGACTGAAATATGCAAAGACCATGGGGTTAGGGTGAAGCCAGAGATGAAGATTCAAAAGCCAATGGGGCCACTGAACAAGGCTTCCTTCCGGAGAAGCTAAAGTCATAGTGGCGGCCCAGCGGCCAGACAAGAGATGCCCCCTACCCATGGAGTGGACAAGGTGCGAGAAGAGCTTGATGCGAAGGAGGAGAGAGAGATGGAGGAAGAGAGAGATCAGCCACAAGAGGCAGGACCTAGCACCAGCACCCGACGCTCTTTACGAGACATCATGCTTAGCATTGAAGCTAAGTAGGATGAAATTCTTAGACTTCTGAGGGGTGGACCTGGTGGAGATGGTGGACATGAAGAGTGAGAGAGAGAGATCCCTGTCCTTGTTTATGGTTTTTGTGTGTTTATTGCTTCTTTTTTAAAAGTTTCTTCTTTGGTAGTTGTTAAAGATATTGTAAGTTTTTGTGTGATTGTGGATGAATTGGATCATTGATGTTGGTGTTAAACAACAATATTTTGTGAAATGAATGGTTCAATTTATCACTTTTTAAATGCATATGTAGATTTAGCTTAATATTGATATATGATGGAACAAATGCGGATGTTAAGAATGTTTGTTAAAGTAACTTCGCACATGATCGGTTTGACACCTCAACCTATCAACCGAGACTTAAAATCACATTTCTTGGAAAATTGGTATTATTTCTATGCTTAAATTGTCAAATGTGCATCGATATTTGTTATTTTCAAGGTACAAGATGATCTGACTCGAAAATGGAATCGGTATATAACCGACATTCCCTGGAAAACCCGACATAAACAGTGGAGATAACAAAGAATACCATGGTGAGTTTCGAGCCTTACGATGCTTTCGAGAGACAATCGATGTTTACTCAAGTAAAGTCTTTCACTCTCAATTTTTGAATAATCTCATTAACCTTGCTTTGATTGACGCAATTCAAAGTGATCTATTGACATATCCCACAGGGAACCTTCGCATACGACACATACATGTGCACATACTTGAGAAATGATTTTAGGCCATCTTTGATTTGATATTGAGCCTTAGCCATTTCTTTTACAAAATTATTTCCCTAGTCAGCCATGCTTGAGCCATCAATATATGATTTCTTCTTCGATAAACCCGTATGAGTACCAAACCACAAGAGAACATACTTGACATACCTTTGCCATCTAATTTTCTTGCACCATCTTTTAAATCAATATGACACAGAAATGCAAGGAAAAGGGAAAGACTGTGAAGGCTGCTTTTCAATAACAAGAAGAATCAATGGGAACAATTGAAACAGAAAAGAAGCAAAAAGGCAAGAAATTGCCAAGAAAGTGAAAAAAATGAGAAAAATGAAAGAAATATCATCTCTGGGGCAAAATATCGAAAAGCTAGAAAGAAGTGTGATACACTACATAAACAGAGGATAGCTTTTGAATACTATTGAAGTCATTTCGTTAGCCACTGACCTCTGGCCACATTACAACCTATGAAAAGCCCTAATTGATCTCAAGTCTGTTACATGCATGTGTTGACAATCAAAATTGGGGTATGGTAAATAGTATTTCTTTAAATTGCGTCAATATTCTTTCATGGGATTATGCCAAACATGAGTAGTTGCTTCCTTAAAATTTCACTCCCTTCCTAATTGTGCATGTGATTTTTTGATTGGCCACCTTCTGATCACATGATCTGTGAGAAACAAGTCACTATAATCGGAACGAACTTTTGCTGAGAGCATTCTACGAGAGGTTTGTGAAATCGAAACTATCCATGGAAGGTGGTAAAAGGGAGTGCTTGTTATATAACAATTCCTGTTGCTTAAATGATCATTCGTACTACACATAGAATTCCAAATACCAATGTAACAGATGCTAATTTTTGCATAGAATAGATACCTATGAAAGAAGGACATGCGGGATATAAGTCGAAATTGAGAATTGGGTGCCTCAACGACCATGATGCTAATTTACTTTAATCAGCAATCTGACATACACATCTGTTCGACTGAAGTTTGTGGGTAGCTTCACTGGAAACCCTCACAAGACAACACTCGTCTGCTAGAGTAAGCCTAGTGGTTCAACGACTTGTTGCATAAGCTAAATGCAACCGGATGACCTACGAAAATGGCATTAGGAGTAGATTTTTTGTATTACTAGAGACTAGCAATATTTAGGTTGGGGAGTGTGATTAGCACTTAAAATTAGCATACTACTATGCCATTTTAAGACTAATTGTACTTTAATGGAGTTTAAGTGATGTCATTTCAGGCCCTAAACTGAACAAGGACTCAAGAACAACAAGTACCACACTTGAATGCAACACCAGCACATTAGAGCACAAAATTGGAGAAGCTTGGAGCACAGCCAGAACGTTCGAACGCCAACTCATGTTCGAACGACCACATTGAACTGTAGTAGACCCAACTGCTAAGAGAAGGCGTGTTGCAGCTAGGAAAAAAGACTCTGAAGCTCTGAGGCACTTGAGTGTCACGTTCGAACGTGCACTTGAGTTGATTGAAGACCAAACTACTGCATAGAGTGTGGAACTGAACTTCACAGAAGACCAACAGATCACTTGAGTGAGAAGGTCAGACCACATTTGGCGTTCGAACGCCCGTAGTGCAAAGACAGAAGAAACGTTCGAACGGCAGACAGTGTTCGAACGACCATAAAGCAAAAACAGAAACAACGTTCGAACGCCAACTCATGTTCGAACGTTCTCCACAGACTGGCAATAGAGTAGTTGGTTTTTCACTTGGACTTGGGTGGCATGCACTATTCCTTCACCCCCTCTTGTCTTCTCCTCTTGCCTATAAATACTCCCATTGTTGGAGAACCTAGGGGAGCCAAGTAGAGAGGTTGATGGAGGCTTAGACTCCCACTCACATTGTAGATTTAGCTTACATGTTCTTGTATGAAGTCTTTATTTTAGAGATTAGTTTGGCTTTAGTCCAACATCTCTTTGTTTGTTATAAAAGTAGTTTTATGCTTATGCTTTCACTTACATGCATAGAAGGGAGTTAGTTCATCTTTTGGTTGAGGAAACAACCCTCCATTCCTTGGTTGAGGAAGCCACCCTCCAAATGTGACTAGCTTTCTTCTACTTTTATTGTTTATGTACTTCACTTTCCATTGCTTGAGCTTCTTTCTTTCTTAGAAGAGTGAAACTCTTCCACTTTTCTAGAGCTTTACCAAAGCCGTGAAGGGTGGAACATGATTCACTCATTCTTTGTTAAAGATTGGCTCCTTGTTTATTATTATTTCATTTTGTAAGTCCTCTACTTGGAGGGATGAGCATCACCCACTTTTCTAGCTTTACCGAAGCCATGAAGAGTGAGTAGTTTCTCATTCACTCTTTAGTAAGAGGAGAAGGGCATGTATAAGTTATCCAGGAATTATATTTGTGCACTATTCTTATGCTTAACATTTATTTCTTCTTGCTTATTGGATGATTGATTGCATCTAGCAAAGCTAAGGTACTTTGTATAACCGTGGGCTCTTTCTATGACACAGATGACTCTTGCATAGAAAGAATTATCGGTTCAAGGCAAGTACCCCGACTAGATCTTCATGACTACCCTTCAATCCTCCCCCTTATTGTGCTTCATTTAAAGAATGGAATATTAATGTCATGATTGGATGTCTTGTAGAAACACTTGCTTGTTGGTAGACGAGTTAAGTCTCGGCACAGACAATTCTTGTAAACTTCTAAAAAGACATCGGAATCATGTTCTTAATTCTCACCGTCCATCTTTATTTTCCGATTAACTTGCTGTTGACACGGGAGTTAATTGAGTTATCAAGCACAAGTATGATAAACCGGATAATTAACTACATGTCCAGATCCTTGAACTAAAGAGTGACTCTTTTTCATTAGCGTTTATCTCCTGTTTTGTTAAGAAAATTCTCTTGGAAAGAATCTTATATTCTGTCTAGGAAATCTCACACCTCACAGCAAATCTCAAGGGTTACAATCAATAGGTCTCCACCACTGCTTATCTAAAAAATACCAACAAAAGTTTCCTGTGGATTCGACTCCGGACTCAAACCGAATTATTACTATAGCTTGACCGCCTGCACTTGGGTGTACACATTTCGGATCAAGTCAAGAGTCCCATTACATGCCTTTAATAAAATACAATTTTTGTACTTAAAATGTACAATACCAAAATGTAATTATATACAAGGGACTACACAAAATTATACCAAGAGCCACAACTTGGCTATGTCCTCAAAGCGGGCCTAAGTTGAGGCCGTAAGCGGACACCTGTCCAACACCTGAAATATATTTCCATAAAGGCTGAGTCACGCTCAATTGGATATCTCCTATGGAGATTACCTCCCAACCCACTTGTATATGAAATGTCACATGCCAACATCATGTCAAATGTTGAGACTTCAACATTGCATTATTTTATAGCTTAACATATTCACTTTAGATTTGCTAATGTACGAATTCACTTTACTTAATATAGTTTGCGTGTTAAGCTTTAATTTCTATGTTGCAAGTGTTTTAGCTGTAAATGTGAAGAATAAACATTGATTTAATGGCAATAAAAGAGTTGAGATTGAGTTGCTCGAGAAAGGATGAAGCTGAGGCTTTGGAGATCAACTTTGGAAGAATAATAGAAGTTCTATCGGTAGAAAAACTGACAGAACTTTTCACTTTGTCATAAGAGAAGTCCTATCGGTAGTAGAACCATGTTCTAACGGTAGAAAATGTTACAGTACTTTTGCTAGAAGAATCCTACCAGATGTTCTACCAGTAGCAAAAGTCATAGTACTTTTAGAAGTTTTATTAGACAGAGATTCTATCGGTAGGTATTACTGTTCTACCGGTAGGTCGGGCCACATAAAGAGTTTCTACTGGTAGGTCGAGATAGATTTTCATGGGAAACTTAACTAGAGAGTAGATCTTGCCATATCTTTAACGGATTTCCACCCATTAGGAAGAGGAGATAATTTTGGGGAAGTTATTTACCAAAGATCTGAAGATTATCCTTCTAATCATAATAAATAGAAGACCTTTTGGGAAGACCGTATCACATGAAGGATCACATTTGAGGATTTTTCTTTAGTTTTTCTCTATTTTATTGTTTAGAGAGTGTTAGGGTTCTTGAGAGTTCTTGTTGTTGTTCTTTATTTCTTTTACGTTTGCTCTTCCATTTGTTCTAACAATCTTACATTCAGTTGTCTTTACTTTTAGAGTTTATTATTTAAATTCAGTTGTTCAATATAAACAATTACTTTCAAGTCAATTTATACTTTCATGAATTCAATTATATGTTCTTTAATTTCATGTGTTATTTACATTATCATAAGTAATTAGCCTTTCTCTAGATAATCTGAAGAAGGATTCCCAACCTATGAATTAGGGTTATACTCTAAACTGGGATTTTAACGTCTATGTGATTGTTTGATTAAAGTTGTGTTTTTGGAAACCTATTTGGCTTGCATACATTCCAATTCCTGTATACAATTGGTTTTGGTATGGGTAATTAGTGGTGTTTTCTACGACCAGTTGAGTATTTATTCTTTCATCATAAACTATCTCTCAATTACTACTTTTAATTCTTTCCCCAAGTATTTAGTTAAAAATCATCCGTCTGTACTAGTTTGAATACGAAAGCAGATGAGTTATAGGTTTAGAGTAAAAATTCTCGTTTATAGGTGAGATGAATTCTGAAGATTATCTACTTTTCTAATTATTGAATTTCATTTTCATTAGTGATTAATCTCAAAATTCTCAACTACAAAAAAAAAAATTTCCTTTTATTTTGCGTCACCTTGGATTCCAATTCCTTCCCAGAGGAGACGACCTTGGACTATTTGTTCGAGTTACTACACGATAACTTTCTTTTACGCTTGGGAGCTTTCGTGAAAATACAACCCACTTGGTGGGCAAGCATCAAACATTCATTCATATATATATATATATATTTCATAAACGAATGCCACAAATCCATGCCATTCTATGAGATGAGTACTCAAGCATGAAATGCAATACCGAGCCCCACCGGTTCCAATAACACATGCAATGTCATGCATACGAATCTGGACATTCCAAGCTCCCCATCATTGATGTTAAATATCCAATGGCTATTTTATAAAATATGTGAATTTCTAGGGTAGGTATATTATGGACTGACACCAACAATTACCTGATTGACACGGAATTTTAGGACTTCCACATATGGTTCTGCGTACACCGACACACTTTATGGACTCAATACCAACGAAACGTGCATATCTGAGATTGCTGGGTCTTGCACCTACAGGAGAATCTAGCCATTCTTGCTAACCCTGACATGTTTTTCAATGCAAACCTATGCAACTCAGCCAGAGCTAAGTCCAAATTTTCCGAGCCCATGTATCAACCCACCAAGAATGGCGTTTGATTGAAAATATGCACACACACCCACACTCATGTCGGATGCCCACAAATGCGATGCCACCCATGCCTGTGTAAATGCAATGTGCAATTTTAATTCATATCATCATGCTCATAATATCATAAGGCATATAATAAACATGTCCAATTCCACAAACATTCACAAGCATGTCATATATGATTACAATCCAATAAATACACTTCAAACCTAAGCATTTTATCAAAACACTTAGTGGGCATAAAATTTAAACACATAGCATATCCAAATAAGCCATTTCATCAAACTCAAACATCTTACTACCGGTAGGTCATGCCTCTCTTATCGATATGTTCACATTTTCATAAACAAACCCAAATCAAGCCAGAAACAAGTTTTAACATTCTCATCTACGCATTATCAACACCCTAGATACACTAGGTATGAGCTAACATATGAGATTTCATCTCTATAGATGTAACCATTTCATATAACAACCCTAGGTTAAGAGTAAACCTAGATAGGAGGGAACCCTACCTCATGTAGCGTGCGCACAAGGTAGATTAACTCTTCACGATGCCAAATGACGCTTCGTTCAACCTCTAGCCAAAACTCAAACTTTCGCAATGTGTCAAAAAGGGACTTGGTTGGTACTGGTGTGTAGCCCTCTTCATTGTGAGCAACTTTAATTCTTGCACCAACTTGATTCGTCGGATGGATTGTTGTAAATCGAAGGAAGAAGTGAAGAAGAAGATGGGGAAGCTCTCCTTTCTCTCTTGCACACTCTTTCTCCCCCTCTCTCTAGACTGAAATATGTGGATAAAAGACTTGGAAGACCCAAAGTCTTCCACTTTAATTTTCTTTTTATACTAGGTTCATATTGAGCTACATGTCACTTTCTTATCGCTCGAATTTTATTCCAACCAATTACATTTCGCCATATGTCATGCTTAAGATAATTTTATTTGATTTATTTTAAATTATATTATGGGTTCCATGATTAAAATCTGATCGCAGAATTTTAATCGTGCGATACTTAATCTTATCGTAACATTCGAAAATTCGACTGTCTTGGAATTCGATGATAATTGACTGGCTAGCTCAATTTTGCGAGACGAATTCAATGGTGAGATCTATTTCATCATCTGAGTTCTATAAAAATTTAGATTTTTGACCTGTGCTTTAATGACTAATTAACATTTTATCCCTTTAATTAAAAATTTAAATTTTTGTTGAGTTTTTGATTAAGCCTAAAAAGTGCGGTATTGAATTAGATTTTAGGGTTAATAGTGTGCGTTAATTGAATTAATTTTTTTAATTTAAATTTTATTGTGGCTAATCTTTAATTTGTATATCTTGTAAAGTTTCATACATAATTACAAGAACTTGGAAGGATAAAAGTGTGGAAGGAGAACAAATGGGGAGGAAAGAGTAATTTAGCAAATGGCATTCACCATCCGGATGATAAAACACCATCCCAACGCTAGCAGATTCAACAAAGAGGCTCCACCCACAAAACCAGAGACTTAGCACTGTCCAGAAGATGATGGTGGCGTCCGGACGGTTTCCTAAACCGCCTCAACCTCTCCTTTTATCCTATTGGTTCAATTATGCAAACAAAGTTTTGATTGGATGTTATGGCTGCCTGTCGCCTTAGGACCTTCTCCTGGAGAGGAGAGAAGCAAGCCAATGCCAAAGAAGAGGAAACCCTGACCTAACCACTCCTAAGCCAGAAACTCTCTTCTTCTACATTTCTTTTACATCCTTTTTACTTTGAGGGTTGAAACGCTCTCACTTTTTTGCCTAGTTGGTAATAAGAGTGAGGGCGTTTCAACTATTCCTCGGGGAATGATTTCTTGTGTTGGTTTTTGTATTTGTGTTTTATTGTAATGGGATTATCTTATCCTTCTTGCTTGTCTATAGCAATGAAGTGTGAGTAGTCAGTTTATACTATTTAGTAAAGGGTGAAGACATGTGAAGTATTGTTTGTGTTATGGAATGCCGATGTTTTACTTATGCTTTAATGTCTATACCTCCCTTAACTATTAGATGATTTTTATTTTCATTCGGTGTCGTATTACTATATGCTCAGGGTTACGAGTACTAAGCTAAACTTATTGCTATATACCATTTCATCTATGCATTATTATGTACTTCATTCGTGATACAATAATGCACGTAGTTGAGGTTTATGTAATAGTCAGAAGATTGGTTATAGATAGGTTAAATCTTGTTATAGCCAATGTTTTTGATTCAATGCATAAACTGGAACTCCATCTTCATTGAATCATTGACCTGCCAATCAAATAACTAAAGTAAACCTTTTGAATAGTTCACTTTCGAGTTTACTTGGGTTATTTGGTTGTTATATGGTGCATAGATCTTCAGGCTAACCTAATTAGTTGATGTGATATGGTTTAGTCTATACCTCAAACCTACCGGTTACCTTTTCAGTAAAATGGAAGTTAATTAATGTAAGGTAACATTTTCATAGTTGAAAAATATAATGCATGTTGGATCCCCGAACTAAAGATTAGCCTTTTGCAATTGCTATAAGCAAAAGTTTAGTTTAAGTATTTGTTTATCAATTCTAAGTTTATACCACAAACTATTGTAATGCACGCTACGAGCACGACAATCTTATCCTTTCTATTTTGAGTTCCAACAAATAGCTCCTTGTGGTTCTATCTTGGACTTAACCGAGTAATATTACAAGTTGATCACTTGTACTTAGGTATATGATTAAGAATAGGTTAGTTTTATAGAAAGAATGTTAAAGCAAATGAAAGTAATATAGTTAATATATCTCATATTTTATTATTGGGTACATACACTTGTCACGATTCTGAAGATCAAATAGGACTTTAATCAGTTGCAACGTGATCTTGGGGAAATGGGTTATAGAATCGAAGGTTTATTAAGAAATTCAAAAAAGTATTCTGGAAATACCATTTTTACTAACCAAATCTCATTCTTTGGAAATATTTCTTTCTTTCACAGCCTTTGGCTTTTTCAATAGTTTTCACAATTCAACACAATTTTTTTCTTTCTTTTTTCTTCACAACCTTTCTTTTTTTTCTTTCTTTTCTTTTCATCTCAAATACTAATCATCCTATTTTTCTTGCGTTTTGCTTTTATTTTCTAGTAGCCACCATTCCCTTTCCAAATTGTAAACAATACAAGTCCCGAATAACTAGGGTAAGATAAACGCATTTATGCTTGACTTTGTAATATTCATGGTTAAGAAACAAAATTTTATTAAAGCTCAATCAAGACTACTATGGATGATGAGAAGAAAGAAAAGGCTAAGGCTCAAATAAATTCTAAAAATAGCCTAAAATCATGTCTCAAGAATGTATGACAAGGTACTTCTAACATTGAGATATAATCAACTAATCACCTCATATACTCTAACTAAATAAAAAATAATGATATTATTAAATGAGATTGAAATTAAAAGAATAGTCTTTTGAGTAAATGTATTATGACCCTCCAACAAAGAATGACACAAAAATCATATAGGTTATACATTCATCTCCACTATAGATATCAAGTTTTTTAATATCTGAATTTTATTCAATAAATCACAAAAATAACACGATCATGGTGTACATAAAATTGAGTTTCAAATGAAAATATAAATATGATACTCAAATATAGAATAAACTCTTATAGAGTGCTAATATGCAAATAATTTAATATTTAAGTTGAATAATAATAAATATCATACTAATTAAAAGTGAATAATATAGTTCAAATCGGATGTTGTATTTTTTCAAATAAAAAAAAAATAGCACAAAAAATAATAAGAAAATAGCACATGGTGGTGTAACCCTTACCCCTCAACTTAAATCATGCATTGTCCTCAATGCAAAACACAATAATGCAATGAAAAAATAAAAACAATAAGGGAAAAAAAACACCTGACTTTGAGCTTCAACAATAAAACCACCAGCTGCCAAATAACAAAATAAACTACACAAAATGAAATAAGCATAACAAACTACTAAATCACCTAGAAAATAAAGCACTCAAAAAAATATCCTCACACCCCCCAACTTAGACCCAACACTATGCTCAACGAAAGATATTAACATGAAACTCCAATTGATAATGGATACACAGTAAAAAGGGTATGTGCAATCTAAAAAAATAAAATCAAAATAAAATAAGATAAAATAAATAATAATTAAAAAATAAATCTAACTACTATGTACAAGAAAAGGAAAAAAGTCACACCCAATCCGGCTTAAAGTCAGATTTGAATTTGTGCCGTTTTATTTTTAATGGCTTAAAAACATGGTGTCTAAGCAATTCCTTCAATCGAACTATTCACTCATACACGTAACATATTCTTGGGACATTAAATAAAAGGAAGATATATACATTTTTATGCAAATCCAACAATGAGGTATAAAATAGATCTTTATCAATTATGACACTTAACTCAACTTTCATATCCCCACCAAACTTAGATATATGAATCTCATTACTATTCTTTGATATTGAAAGATTCTTGGACTCATTAGCCTCTTGTGTAATAATAATGTCACTTAATTGTTCATTATCACGAGTACTGATGGATTCATCCTCAGTTTGTAGTTCAGAAAAAGAATCACTCTCACTACATTGACCATTCTCAACTTTTTGTTCTTTGGCTAAATTATCAACTATCATTGTAATTGTATTGAGCATGTCTTTTATTTCTTCAATACTTTGGTTTGTTTGGGCATTGAAAGCTAGTTGGGTTTGCATAGATTCATTCAAAATATTCTCTAATCTTTCTTCTGTTGGGTCATCATATGAGAGATATGGGAGAGGCTTGTGTGGGTAAATGATAATGTTCATTTTCCCAACCAAAATCGGGATAAAAAGTTTCAAAATAATAGTTGGGGTAAGGTTATTGAAATTAGGCAATACGATTGACCTATCCCACAAAAACCTTCGAATTGATGGAATTGAAGGGCACTCGGAAGTGATATGTCCATACTCAGTACAAGTCTCACACGTATACTCTATAAATGAAGCATATGACACCATTTAAATAAAGCAAAAAAATAATAATTATAAAACAAAAATAAAAAAGGAAAACGTACCTAAGCTTATGATAAATATCACAAGATTTACCTGTTGTTAATCCGAATCACCTTTCAAATTTGTACGCTTGTTTTACTTGTTAACGACACCAAAAATGATCGCCCTCAAAAGTGGGTATATTTTCACGAAACTCCCAAGCGTAAGAGAAATTATGGTGCAGTAACTTGGAATGGAATTCCAAGTCTTTGGTAACCAAGGATGATTAAAGAAAATAAAAAGTTCTTTGAAGTTGAGAGTTTTTGATAACTAAGTTAAAGGTAAATTCTATATAAAAAAAAAATTCAGGAAATCTTCGGATTTCATCCCACCTGTGAACATAAATTTGTACTCTATATCTATAACTCTGATTCCATTGCTGAGAACTTCAAGCGTTAATCAAAGGTGAATCAGAGGTACACATGTAGGTCTTGTGATTTTCATCACGAGGCCAGGTGTGTGTCTCTACATTATTTAATTTCTTGCTTTCAGTTGTTTTCTTATTTTTAGAGTTTTTTTTTTAAGTTTTACATGTAGAGAAGGGACCAAAACAATAGACTTGTTAGAATTGACAAAAGACCTTTCTTAGATATGGCTAACGGGAACATTAATGCTAACCCTGCTAATCAGGGGAATAATAACTCAAATAATGTACTTAACTTGGGAAACACTAGGAATAATCTTCCAGAAGTTCTACCTGGTCAAATTATGAAAGATTATCTCCAACCTACCCGTTCTTCCACACAATCATGCATTGTGCTTCCTATACAAGCACATCAGTTTATTGTCAAATTAGGGATGCTCCAATTACTCCCTCAATTTCATGGTATGGCAAGTGAAAATTGCTATTACCACCTTAAGGAGTTTGAGGAAGTAGTTCTTTTAGTAATAAGTACACATTGTGACTCCAACGGATCCAAGATTTGGGTTTAGGGGGATCGAATTTTTCCGTTTAGGGGCTTTGTATTTGAATTTATGGAGAAAAGAAAAACAAATTTTTAGAACTAATTCATTGAAATTGTAAAAATCAATTAGTAAATTTCGGAATTTGCCAAACCATATGGGGTTGTCATCTCCCCCCGCCCGCTAGAATATTCTTACATGATGAGGTTAAAGTTTTGAAACTACTTTGTAAATTACAATAACAAGGGGTAATATGTTTTTGGGTAGTTTTCTTGAGGTGGCTATCGACACATGGAAAAATTTATGGTAGCGATTTGGTATTTTTGGTGAAAAATTAAGTTTTGGTGGATCAAAACTCCATGAATGGATCTCTTTGGCATTGCCTTATTTCAATGACAATGGATGGGACTTTTAATCTAATAGAACTTGATAGATTAGTTGGCAATCAATCTTCTTATAGCTTTGATCTAAAGTTGGCTACAGATAGGTGGCCTTTAGTTTTTCTTTTTAAAGTTATTCGGACCTGCTTTGGGAGGGAGTTCGCAATGTTATCTCGTGCCTGACGCATAACATATTTGTTATTCCATTTGAATGTAGCAAAAATGGACAGACAACAGTGTGCAAAAGAGAGAACAGTGATTAAAAATAGAACATAACTTTATTAATCCACCCGAGTATCGTTGACAGAGACTGTTAAATAGCCTTTATTGCTGTACTAATCTAACCTGAAAATAATCTACAACTACTCCTAAATAATGTCCAGTGATCATTGGTTTGTGGTCTGTTCTTGTTGTCCTTTAATTTGTTTCCATTCGCTTGGTAACCTCCCAATGTGTAACTGGATACAAACATGTACCAACCGAAAGAAGTTACATCTAAGGATGACTAGTTATATGGAAAAAGATCAAAGTTATTAATCAATGTGGTTGAGAAACTTAAGGTCAACGTTAAAAAACTTGAGATTGATTATAAAAAGTTGAGAACGATTCCAAGTTTTTTTGACCAATCCCAAATTGACCTTATTGAGATGTAGTTTGGTTTGTTTGAATCGTAACTTCATTTGATTGGATGTTAAAAAAGGCATGGTACTCAAAAGAATACAACTTTAGGAATGGCAAGTAGAAAAATCCCAAAAAAAGAAAAGAAAAAATAAGACAGCTAAAACCATATTGGTTGCCTTCATGGTCTTGATCTCTTTCATGAGTAAGACCCAAACCATTTGGCCTTCCAATGTTAAATGGCTATGCATAAAATTGAACAAAGTAGCAAGCTAAATCTGTAGTACAAAGAAGTTAAATGGCTATGCATAAAAGTGAACAAAGTAGCAATCTAAATCTGTAGTGCAAAGAAGCAATTGGCACAGTCAACAATGATAAAATTAACACACCCAGTAAACAGTAAACATATCAAAGTATAGTAACAAACAATGTCATAAACTATATCCTAATTTTTAATCTATAAATCTTAGACAATGAAAGAACATGCATGGGTCAAGGGTATCCTCCTTTGTGTCTTTGGTATCCATCAGCTCGGTTGTTTCTAAGAGCACAACAGGCGACGGAGTAGATGCAGAGGATGATAATAATGATGATGAAGTTGATAATGGCCAATTGCCTCCATTCTCGCCTCATGTTGGCAAGAACTCCGGCCTTGCATGACTTGCAGTCGAAGCACAGCTCCGTCTGATTGTTGCTCCACGTCGTGCAGTCGCTATCTGGCACGGCTGGACCAGATTTTGGAACTGTCCAGAAGGTCGCGTTCTCGAACTGGAAGCCACAGTAACTGGGAGGTTTGCAGCAGCCCGACTGCAGAAAAGAATCAAACATAATTGTTAGCTGTAGCATGAGAGAACTTATTGGTTGAACTAGTGACCTTGTAAAGAAATTACAATGTTTGCACGAGATTCAAATATCACCGGCCAACTCTTTTTAAACTCCATGAATTATGTACTTTGTTAAAATTAGATATTATACTACAATATTTATAGTTTCCACTTACATGATCTATTTTGTAATTTTTCACTATTAAGGTGTTAGAAGTATATTTGATTATTGAAAACAACATAAACTATGTAAGTTTCCCCAACAGAACAGACTCATTCTAAGGTTGCTATCCACATCAATTCAAGTATATGAGAAGGATCGCTTAGTACACAAGACTCTCGCTATCGCAAAGTTAGGGCCATGCACACAATCTTTACCAATCTGCGGAGATAAGATAATCTACATATTAAGGTAAAGTGGTCATACTTTTTCCATTGGTGATCAAATAGGAGATAGGTGGAATGTAGAGAATGGAAAATAAAAGTAATTCATGAACTAAATTTTTGTTGCAACTATGATATACAACCATGAACCATGAAAGAACATCACCTAGTATGTGTATATATTGACATCAATGTAAGTGACCACACAAGCCTTAGATTGGATTACAAATCCAATAAGGGAGGAAACCCAAACCCTCTCTCTTTATCTCACACACACACGAAAAAAAAATATTAAAGACGCATAGAGTGATGAAATGTTGGTCAATTACAAAACTGCCTCTTCAAATCAAAAAGAGACACCTTTCAGATTTCAATATAACTGACTTTATCCTGAAATTAATCTCCCCCAGTTGGAGAACTTTCAAGGAAAACACACACACACATCGAAAACTTAATACCCAAGCATTCTAACATCACATATTCTCATTTCAAGTGCACATTGCTGATTACAACATGAAGCAAGTTTTTCAGTGTGACTTCTAATTACTATAATTTTCAAAGATAGTTTTCAATTTCGCACAAAGTTCATAATATTAATTGTAGTAAAGACTATCGCGAGTGAACAATACTTATTTAACTATTAGCACAATTCTCTCTAATCAGTAAGACGCTGGAATGTAATCACAAAGAGCATGAAACTTGACCAATACCCACACCCACAGGATTTATAAACAGTAGTTACTCAACTTGATTGCAAAAAACAACACAAGATAGTGAATAATCCCCCCCCCCCCCCCCCCCCCCCCCCACACCCATAAAAAAAATTAATTAAATTAAACATGCATTCAACCATCGACCATCATCATGAAAGTGTAAAAATGCTATGAGATTTGAACTTGAATTCCCTACAATATACTTTGCCTCAATTGTTCTCAACAGTGAATCAACATGCTACAACTTACATAGAAACTTCATAAACAAATCAACACACTCAAATTGGATAAATAAAAATAAAAATGGAGGCATTAAAAAAAAAAATGGTATATATACAGTTATAGTAACTACCTCTGTAGGCGACAAGCTATGCTTGTAAAACTCCTCAGCCTTTTCGCCCGCAAGTTTATGACAGAAATGAAGATCAACCAAACAACTCTTGATCTCATCCCAATTGTTCCCATTAACCACATACTTCTGCAACCACCGCGAATAGTCCCCGAGCCTATACTCCTTGTACCCTCTCTCCGATATCGCCTTCCCAACACCCTTGTTCGTTACAATGATCGTAAACACCGTGAAACAAAACAACCCCACGATCAACACAAACATTACAAACAAGTATATCCATAGAAGGAAAGAGACTCGGCAACACGAACCGATCAATCCAAGCAATGACATGAACAACAGTGACACACCTAGAATTAAAAGAGGCTTTTGAATTACTTTTTGGCACAAAGTGCCATTGTGCGTGTACAACCAAAGGGAATAGCCTATGGCTGCAACAGATATGATCAGTGAAACTAGGTTTAGGAATGTTATCAATCCGTTGCTTACACGAACCATGGTGATCAGATCTGTGGAAACAAAAGAAAACCTAGAATCTGATAAGGGTGATTGTGTCTTCTGTTGTGTAAATATGGAGAAGATGAGAGAGAGAGAGAGACTATAGGGGGGACACGCCTTTGCTATCAATTTTGTAACCGTTTTATAATCCAAAACCACCACTTTGCAAACGGTTGAGTTCTGCATGAATACTACTCTCTTACCCTTGGTGTTGTTGATATTTACGAAAATGCTAGTAATGCGTCGGTACTAAAATCACCTGCATTTACTCTCCTATTCTCTCCTATTGTAAAAGACTAGATTCGTCACTATTTCTACTCGCGGCCGCTCCGTGTGATGTGATGAACAGTAATTTTTTTTTTTTAATTGATGGTCAAGAGTGTTTAAATAAACTTACACATATTTTGACTAATTTTTTCTCAGATTCGGTCAAAGTCAAGTGATTCGTGACGGATAAATCCTTATGACTTGACATTAAAAGATTGTAAAGATTCGAATTAAAAACGTTTGAATGTACAACTCGTCACTGTTATGATTTGAGTTATCCCTTAAGATTATGATAAACAGTTCTTTCGATCATTTATCGTTACCATCTTACTGCCCCCCAGCCGACCCCACCCCAATCTCCCACCCCATTATTTAAAAATTACATGGTAAATTGAATTTTAAAAAAAAATTAAATATGAGTTAGTTACTAAAGATGATAAAAAAATTCAAATTTAAAGTAATTTTAAAAGATGACAAGAGTAGTTAGAATCCACATGTAAGAATTTAATTGGATAAGATCAACGCATTTTTATTAAATAATTTAAAATTAAAAGAAACTAGTATTTAAGGAGGAAATATTTCCTAACCACTCACTCTCCTAAATTGATTGTTGTATATATAGGGCTCGTTTGGTAGACGTATTATGAGGGGATTAAATATTTGATTGTACTATTTTTTATTTAATTGGGTCTAATACTTTGTTTGGTAAGCAAATTTGATATCGTATTAATTTCAAAAATGTATACTAATCGTATACTTATCGTATATTTTTTATACGTTACACCTGTATTATTGAGGTATTTTAATACCACCAAAAGATGTGGTATTATAATCCAACTCAAACGTATTATTTTATAAATTTACCATTATAACCCCCAACTGATAAAATCAAACTGTCATCAATGTAATAAACACTGATTGAGGGTATTTTTGTTAATTCAACATTAATAAGATAAAATAATTTCTTAACCAAACAACTGATTGGATTAAATAATTACTATCCAACGTTTATGTTGTGTATTACCAAATATTAGATAAAATTACGTATTATTCTAATACCCTATTTAGTCTTGTCTTTTGTCCTTCTGTATTGTATTAGAACGGATTATTTTATCTAATCCATCAATTTTCAATACGACAACCAAACGAGCCCATATAGTATAAAAGTATAGATACTTAGATATAGTGAAAAATTTAAAGGAGAATTGATAAGGGAAAAAGTTATCCTTATATAAAAAAAAAAGAAATAAAAAGTAAAATAGACCAATGAGCAAAAGCCACCTAATATTACTAAAAATTACGGAAACTTAAAATTGTAATTTTTTTTTAACAACCATCACCTTGCACAAATCTTTTCTACTTCATCATAAAAATTTAAGCTAAGACATTAGAAATTGCAAAATAAATGTTATCAAAATTTTATATCTCGTCATTCTTACTATACGGTGTGACACATTCACCATAAATAAACGTTATTGGTGCCCACATATTTAATGATAATAAATATGTCGCGTCATTTGATGGAGAGAATTTGTTTTTATTTTTGATGAATAGAATTTGTTAAGACTAGAATTAGTGCCCTGAAACAACGTGGACACCAAATATATCAAAGTATATGTTTAAAAACTAACCTTATAATAAATCTAATTTTTATTTCTTTTTTTAGAACTCCTAAAGTTTTGAGGCATTGTCTTCCCATTATACTCCAACTCCCAAGCTTTAGAACTTTTTGCATGAAATTATGTGACAAGATTGTAATGGTAGACAATGAGGATTTCCTTCCAAGAATGTAATCCCACTGTAAGATGAGTCCTAGTACAGAATTGTCATGAACTATAATTATATTTTTTAACATGCACTTTTTCAACAAAAGCTCGAGAAAATCGAAATGCCATACAAATTCAATTGGATGAACTGTAATTATATTCTTTAACATGCAATTTTTCCAACACAAGCTCAAGAAAATCAAATGCAGTATAAATTCAATTGGACATCGTCTTTTCCTCCTTTATATTACGAGAAGAAATATAGATATCAGTAACACCCTATCACTGAGAAATTCCATGTAAATTTCTGTTGGTCATGTACATGTGAACGATATGTAGCTTCAAACTCAATCTTTTCCATATATTTATGTAAATCAAACTAATTCAGAAAGATCAAATATAAGATACTAGTTATTACCTGTGCCTGAAGGCACAAAGTAATAAAAATGGTAAACAATAAACATATTTGTATTCATATTAAATTACAAACATAGAGGAGAGATAAATGAATTTAAGCATCGGTTGTAATGAGACTGAGAGGTGGTGGGTGGTAGGAGACGGTGATGGTTGTGGTGGGTGACAATGACCGTGGTGGCGGTGATGGTGGCGAGGGCAGCGGGGATGGCGGCAGTGGTGGTTGTGGTGATGGTGACGGTGGTGGTGGCGGTGGTGATGGTGGTGGTGGCGGTGGTGATGGTGGCGGCGGTGGTGGTGGTGCGGTTTCAAACACTATTATTTTTTTTAAAGTATTTTTGAGAAATAATTTCTATAAGTACTTTTAAAAAATCACTCCAAACACACCCTTAGAGGTCTATTTTTCCTATTAAATTTAGGGTATTAATATTAGCCGTTAGATTAACTTTAAAGTAAAATTTAAAAAGATCTGAACCGCGAATAGCAAAAGTCATTTTGTTTATCTTTTGAGATTTGAATTGTAAGCTACTTTATTATATAGATGTAACCTAAAACAATGTTTGGATGTTCAAAGACTTGCTTTGTTCAATTAATTACCCCAACTTTGAATTTGATCACTAACCCAAATTTATTTGCAATATTTAATTATGTAAGCACAATGGAAAAGCTGGAAAAGCCAATAAGCAAATAAAAAACGACATGTGTGAGTTAGACTACCTAATTCAGATATCAATTTGGATAACCTAAATTTTTAAGGCAATGTTTGTTGATTATCATAGTAACATAGAAATTGAGAGTTTTGATTAGCAACACAGTTTTGATGGTGTAAGCTTGAACAAGCATAGTCGAGAAATTCCTGCATTATTAAGTGACTAGTCAGAGATATACCTTTTCTTCCTCTCTATAGCTAAGATCTCTTTTAAACAAAACCTTCTTCTTGGCCATCCCCATATTTCTTATGGTTAGCAAGTTATATTGAAAATTTAAAACCTTTTTGTTGTCTGTCATAAAAAAATCGCATAGATCTAAATCACGATTTTCGCTAACAAGTATGTGCATTCCATATCTATACATACGATCAAATAATTTTTTCGTACCAGAAATGTAATGAACTCTTCAAAAAACCCCCGGATAGCAACTATGAGGAGCTTCTGAGTACACAGATTATATATGGTTCTGCACACAAAATTTAATAAAAGAACATCTCATAAGATGACCATCGATAACTACGGAGACCAACAAAGGAATTAACAAAATAAGATAAAGATACATGTAAAGCATCCTTCAAACTGAACTGCAAAGTTCGTGTAGTACTTATAGAATGCTTTTAGCTTTCTAATCACTTTTTGCATAAAGTTCTTTATTTGCTCTAAGTCAGTGCTCTACTGATCGTTCAATATTGCTCCAACACGCAGTGGTTTGAATTGTAAAAGCTCAAATGTTTGCAACTCACACAAAAATTATCAAACCAACATGTTATAATGTCAATATGAACTAGTTTTGTGTATCAACCGTGTGTGTGAAACAAGTGAAAATGTGGAAGGCATGAAATCGTTCAACTTCTGATACATACATAGTGTATTATTGTAGATTAATTATTTGTGTATTAGCTGCCTTTAAACAGAGTTAAGAAGATGAAATGGTCAGCATTCCCACGGATCATCCTAGAGTTGTATTCTGTTGAATTAGAAATCAATTACTACTATTGGATGGAAGATTAAATTGTCTTTACATATTAATCCAACCATTATTCAAATATCTATCATCTACTTCTCTAAAAAGGAAAACAATTCCAGCAGCATTGGTAATATAACTTGATCATATATAAAAGTGGATTTATATACCATTTGTCGAGTAATTAATATCGGTGATAAATATAATAAATATAAAGATGAGATCCACACAAGCAACACAGATATAGAGTGGTTCGGTCAGGGTAAATAGATATAAAGATGAGATCCACACATATAGAGTGGTTCGGTCAGGGTAATCTACTCCACTTTAACGGTGGTCGGAGAACTTTATTGATAAAGTAGTTAAGGAGAGAGAGAGCAAGTGTAGGTGTGGAGAGATAGCACTGAGAGATGGAGAGATGTGTTGTCTCTCATGTGTAGAGAGCTTACAATTTATAGGCACAGAGTCTTAGTTGAGGCGGTGGCGTAAGAGATAGGTTACTAGTCCTTCGGGGATGATAGTTACAACTAATGATAGGTACAATTAAAGATAGTCTTAATTTTCGAGTAGTGATTATCCCAGTAATTACTCCTCACGTGCGCTGATCTTCTTGAACTCCCTGAACTTTGAATTGGGCCGAATTCATAAGTTAGACTTGACCTACTTTGTAGTTAATTTAGGCCTACTCCAAGAATTGGACCAAGACGCAGTTGGATCTAAGCTTATCACAACTGACCACCCTTTTTATGTTCTGTCGATTATGCCGAACACCAATCATTCATGCAAGCTTCCAAAGGCATTCTCAACTATGTGAATTGCCAAAAAGTCCAATTCAGGTACAAGTTAAGTCCTTTAGCCCTGATCATTTATTTTACCTATGTGAACACTAATTACCATAACAGTGGGTCCACCAATAGAACAACACCAAATTCAGGTATAAAAACTGAACATCCATAAACATATTTATTCCTGGAACAAATATTTATTCATTACATTACACCTGATAATTGAATATTTATTCCTAAAATATGAATGATTTAAGAGATAAATTAGAAAATAGGATATGATTGTCTTTATATAATTGTTTGAGGATAGAAGAGAAAAATAAAAGTTTTTTCTTTGTAAGGTACTTTTAAAAGTAGTATTGATATATATATATTTAATATGACTTATACAGACTAAATTTTTTTGATCATATATAATATTAATTGAGTCATTCAGAAACTGGTACACCAAAACATACTTTTTGTCAAAAAGTCCTATGTGAAAAATATTTTGTTTTTAAGTCTTAGACAAAAAAAGTCAGTTTTGTCTGTATGTAAAAAAAAAAAAAAAAAAAATTAAGAAATCGTTGATAATGGAAGGAGTTTAAATAACTTAGTTGCTACCATATCTCCATGAAACATGGAATGAAATCGCAAGATTGAAGAAAGACAAACTAATTCTGAAAAATCCTCCACAAAATCTCATTTACCCACTAATTTTGGTGTTCAAACAAAAAAAAAAAAAAAAAGAAGGATTTGACATCATAGTGTGACGACCTAGTGTGAAACTATAAAATAACATCATAATGTAGCGATCTAGTGTGACATATTTGACATAAGGCTCGGACACTACAATTAAGCACACACGTTTCCTTGAGTTTAGTAAAGTGACAACTCTGTGATGACTCATTGACATAAGGGTTGAACACTACAATTGAACACACACATCCACTTGGTTTTAATAAAAGTGACATCATAGTGTGACGGTCCAATGCGATATTTTTAACACACTACAAAAAAAAGGGGGTTTTTACTTTGACATTATTTGCTTCAATGCATTACCGAAGCAAAAAATGGGTTTTTTGCATCGGGAGTGGCAATCAAGGCAAAAAAAAAAAGGATTTTTTTGCCTCAAGAGTGACAGCCGAAGCAAAAGAAGGATTTTTTGCATCCGGCGTGACAACCGAAGCAAAAAGGTTGGAATTTTTCATTAATTTGCTTCGGTAGAGACGTTGAAGCAAAAAAAAAAATGCATAATTCAAAATGACATCGTTTTGAGTGTTTTAATTTTAAAACGGTAGGGTTTTGTATCCCACCATAAAACGCTACATATATAATATCCCCCTGTCTTCTCATTGTTTCCTTTGCCTCTCTCACTCTGCCCTTTCTCTTGTGATCTGAAGCAACGACAACTACATTATCGCCGGCCACCCTCAGCCTCTCTCATTCTTCAACTTTTGCACAACCCGTATCGTAACAACTAATTACCATTTTACCCTTCACAATAAAAATTTTAAATTTTTCCGAGTTTCACATTTATTTGGGATCTTCTCCCTCTCTATGCACCTTGAGAAAAGGGATACCTCTATTCCACCGGAATAGTCTCTAGTGGCCCATCTAGCCAATTCCCTAGCTGATCTTTGCTTGGGAGGCCTTAACCTACTGTCAAGTTCCTTGGTAATGAAGTGTTTCCAAGTATCATCTTCATTTTCAACCTGAGCACAACCTTTCTTTTGTTGTTCCTATCATGAGTGTCTTCTCGCCGCCTCCCCCAACGCCACTCGAGACTAGGACTGTAATTGGCTGGGTTGGTTATCACTTGACTTTAGTAGTTTGTTGATCGAACTCCGCCAGGACTTCTTTATTTTTAGTCCTCTGCAAGGCATCCTTCAATGCCTCGTTTTCTTGCCTAAGCTTCTCCTCTTCTTCTTGGGATCTTTTCAGCATAACGTCATGGGAATCCAATCGATTTTAAAGGGATTGTACAAGTTTCAAAAAAGCAGAGAGCTCCTCATCGATGCGTGTGGGAATCCCCATTGGATATGTATCATCTTTTTGGGCCCGAGGCTGATACGTTCCAAACAAAAGATTGGCTGGGCCTTCTTGATCCTTGTTTGAACTTTCAGCTACATCTTCACTAATGTCCTTATCTGATGGGAGGGAGACCTGGTAATTTTGTTTAGGGATGTCGTTCTCATTGAATGCTTGGTTCTAGGTGGTGATCCCAGAATGCTCCGCTGGTTGACTTTTAATGCTTGTATTCCCACAGACGGCGTAAATTGTATGAAGGAAAATCTCACATCTCTTTATCGAAAATGATATGGAATCTCTAGGCTGATTCTTTGGAAAATGAACTTAAACTACTCCTGCCTACCAAATGAACAAACTGCTAGAAATTGGGGGTTAATCGGTCGAAGGCACTCCGATGTCTAAGTCAGTATAGATTTTGAGAATTAGGTTTGATGATGCACAAATCGGTATTGCGCAAGATCAACAGTCAAGTTTATGAACAAGTGTAATTAATGAGCAATAAATATGCTATCAATGACAGATCAATGAGAAAACAGTAAATATAGAGTCAACACAAAGATTTATAGTGGTTCGGTTCGGGTGACCTACTCCACTCTCGGGAACGGCTGCGGTGTCCGGAGATCTTTATTGATGAACAATGTTACTGGGAGAGTAACTCCGGGAGTATTACAGTGCTTTGAGAGAGAGAAGCAATGTGTGTAAGAAGGTGTAGTGTGTGTAGGGATCTCAAATTGTAGAGGTCTCGAGGTTCTTGGAAATGTCAGCTATGTGAAGAGGGCTTACATTATATAGACTTACTAAGGCGGTGAGGCGGTGACGTGAGAGAGATGACTTCTACTATTTTGGTAAGTACAGTTATGGTAGGATTATATTTCTGTGCGTATCCCGATATTCTCTCCTCGTGCTCCTATTCAGTCGGAGGAGGATCCTGGTCTTGGACTTGAGTTGGAGTGATAAAGTCAAGAGGGCAAATGACTCCACGAGGTTGCGCAGGAGAGGGAGCATGGGACAAAAGAGGGAAGGGATCCCCTTGGGGTGGCCTCCCTTGGGCGGTGCCCCTTTGGGGTGTCCCATTGACTTCTCCTTGACTTTGTCTTCTCCTTAACTTGGACTCCTCCTTGACTTGTTGACTTGGGCTTCGAGATGATGTGGACCTCTCTTGATTAATTTGGCCTGACCCAGTTGATTTTGGGCTCGTCAAGGTTAACGAATTTGTTGGGTAGGTATTGCGTACCTTAGCCTTATGCTTTGCCCGGTATTTATAACATCTCATGGATCCCTCTCTGCTAGGGTTTTTGCCGTTGGCAATACTAGGTGGTACACGAACCTTTATCGGACAAAGTTTCTAGATTGATTCCGGGATCCCCTCTAGATACCCTTTTTTCATTTATCGTTTATTTTGGTCACATGTTCATCATGTCATCCTATAACTGTGATAGTTTTTCTTATTATCCAACTAGCACCGCCTCTGATTTCATGAGACTGCCTAGCTATATCTCTTGTTTGGATATGGCTTTATCCTGAAAAAGGATAGAGTTGTATCCTTTCCTGAACTCTAGTTTAGGAGTATCTTTGCCTTAGTAACAGTTTGCTTGGCTCTTATTAGCCTGCTCGAGTAAGTTTTCTATCGAGCAAATCATCTTTGATCGCTGCAGATTCAGGTCGAGTTCTCAATCATTTTGCTTGGTTGAAGCTAAAGCCTTGTTTGATTAAAGTGTTGCATTGCTCGGTAGAAACTATGCCAGGACCAGGAGCCTCTTATTTATCATGTGTCCATGACAGGTTGTCACTTCTATATTCAGAAGTTCTAGCCCCTTTCCCTAATGCAAAACAAAAAATTTATATCAAGTACTTTGTGTAACTTAGTTTGTGTTTTTGGAGGGTGGAGCAATAAATGCCAAAATAATTACTCGTTTTATGGTCCACATTTATATCTATATTACTAATAAAAGTACCTTAAAATGAAATTTTTTTAAATCTCTATTATGCCCTTATAAAAGATTGCAAAGGCCAATCGATTATTTTGCAATTAAATATTTAAATTATCATCATATCCTTATGTATTTAAATTTTTAAATGATCTATAACATATCTTTTAATTATTTATTTTTTATGTATACATATTAATTTCTATAAAAAAAATTAATTGACTATGTTACCCTTAAAAAAATATGCACCATTATATTTTCAATTAAGTGTTCAAAAAATCTTCAAAAACTCCATCAATCTAATATTACTCATATCATATGTAAAGATAATACTATGCCTACATATGTGTATTTTCTTTTTTTTTTATCAAAAATTTTAATCCTTTCAGTATAATCCTTTAATATATAGTTTTTTAAAATCAATTTATATTATATCAGTATAATTCTTCAGTCACAATAAACTTTCTAAGTTGTACTAATATTTTATATAAAAATAGATATTGTAGTATATTTTTTAGAATTTTAATTTGCTTGATAAAATATATTATAGAGTAGTATATTAAATATTATCTCAATTGACCTAACTAATTCCTAATTACAATAAGGTTCCAATGTGATTAGTATATTGACAATTAATTTTATTTTATTCAAGAAATTATAAATGAAATCCTAATCAAATGAATTTCAAGAAATTTAATTTCTTAAACATCAATAACAAATCAATCTCAGTCACAAAATTAAAAAAAAAATACAAATTTAGCTATTTTTTTATCTTTTTTTTTTTTTTATAATTAGAACAAAGAATTTTGGGAACATACAAAATTTTCATAATCTTATAATAGAATATGAGTAATGAAAAATTAAGTTTAGTAAATTTGAGATGATATGTAATTCAAATACACATATACCTAATATGTTTTATTAGTTTTTGTATATGAAAATTATTCACGTGCATCGCACGCAGTGCATTGCTAATTTTACTAGAAACAAGCATAAACAACGAAATTGGTGAATAGTAAAATTAAAATGACTATATTGCAAAGATATTATTTTTAAAGGGCCTATTTTCAAAATTAGTTAGTCCGACTAAATATATCTTGATGTCATATATATATATATATTTTTAAAGGGAGGTAGACAACTTATGATATCATTGAGATCTTTATATTCGAATTATAATAGCATATCATTAAATTCTTTAATTTCTTGCTACCTAATGACCATTAAATTGGATATTATAGGAGGTTATTATCGGTACCATCAACATAAAAATTAAGACGAGCATGAACACAGTTGTCCCTCGTTAATCCAATCCTTTGTGTGGATCATCCAAACATGCCCTTCTTTATTTGATTTCAGAGGGTTAATGGAAACACAGTTTTCAAGACACCGACAGACGACAGCAGTGCAAGAGAGTAATGAACACGACCAAGTATTGAAGCACATAATGATAAAATTGGTTATTACGTGCTAACGCGCCACGTTTCATGTGGAAAGTTGGTAGGGTCCATGGACATTAACACAGTTGTCATGCACAATGGTCCAAACACAAAAGCCGTCGGCGACTTTGAAAATCTCGCCCCTGGGACCCCAACCATTAGCATTCCGACACGTCCCTTCGAATCCCTCCCTTCGTGCCGTAAACGCCGGTCCCTCACTGATTTCTAAATTTTGTACGGACAAACACTGATTTCTCCTGCGATTGAATTTTGCTATGGAACAATTTTCTTTTTGATATCATATTTTTTTCATCTAATCTAACCATGACACATGGAAAGTCATATCATTCTAATTATACTGAAATGAATGATTATACATAGTTCAAATTTAGCGATCCCAAAAAAATTATTATAGTCAGAGTTTAGTTACTTGATAAACCTCTTAACTAGGCGTAAATTGAATAAGAAAAATACTATGTAATTCAAATTTTCATCTCAAATGAAGGGGGACCATTGGATGAGTGGGTCCCATCAACTTTTTTAAATGAGACCTACTGATCCAATGATCCTCTTTATTTGTGATACAAATTTAAATTGTAAATTTAGATTACATAACATTACTCATTGAATAATTAAATTATTTAATATATGTATATCCTTTGATCTAATCACCCATAGGTTTACCCTCTCAATGGGGGAAAGAATCACTTTGCAAAGAGGTCTAATCCTATTCTCGTGATATACCGGAAAAAACTGAGTTGCCAATAAAAAATTCTCTAATCAAGCTTTCGTAATTTTTCAAGTTTGTCAACACAAAATTTTCCCTTAAAAAACATGATTAACATTGGCATATTAGCCATCTTCCGCAAAGATTTTATTTGTATAACTTGTACCTTGTGTGGGAGCTCCTTTTCGTTAATGAAGTGCTGACCGACAGAACATGGAATTGTACTATACTTTCATAGACACATGTTTGGTAGCTGCCAAAAAGGGTGCCCAGATCGACAGGCACTATACTTGGCAAGAGGTACTTTGTGAAGGCCCCTCTTGATTGTCTGTTTTCGTGGGATGAGTTCTATTCAGTTAATGTTTAGCTTAGGACCCAGAGTTTTTGTTAAATGCTACTTCCAACATCTAGGAGCTGGTGATAAGGGAGATAGGAACAAGACTCCTAGTCTAACTCTACCCCAAACATCTAGGAATTGATGATGAGGTTTATCTTATCACAACCTATAGTTCAAAGTCCTTTAGGATACAACTTCTTACCACTACAAATAAAGGTTTCGAGTACCAGGTAATTCATTCAATCCTAACCTATTCACTCTATATTCTTCTTTGACTTGCGACTTGAATTAAACATCGGAGTCCCTTTGACCACTTTTGACCATCGGTTTACCAAAATGTTCTCTTGCCTTGCAGGTTCCTCAAGACTTACTCACTATCTTCTCAGTTTGTACGAGGTGGTTACTCCTTGTGTGAAATTATTCTCGATGCCGTCTATGGGAAACGACTAGGTTTTCTATCAACCAAAAAACCTTGAACCATGTCGGGCAAGAGAACCCTCGATCCTAGAACTAGTAGCACACTATTTCCACTACCCCCAATCCTTGAAGATCCCACTAACTATGACCTCCAATTAATAGTGGACGTACTACCCCGTGATGGACATGACCACTCTAAAGAAAAACTTCCTTCTCATCGCAACATACCTGCCCTTGGTGTAGAAGGCGGGTTAGCCACTCGCCCGTTTTCTCACATTACTCCTTACCTGAAGTGAGTTCGTAGTAAGCCTTTCACCTAGGGCAAGGGCCTTTCTTGATCATATCAAACTGTTCCTTGACCACAACTGAATAGTCGAACTTCTTCTAGGGATCTTCTTCCGAAGACTTGTCTTTAAGGGAAACGTCATTCTCATCACCGGGCTTCTTTGGCCCCCTAACCTTTCCAATGCTCAAATCTAACTTCTTTCGTAGGGTTTTTGACTATCCTTGTCGAATATCATCTTCGGTTTCCCTTTATCTCCGAAGATCAAATGGCCTTTAGTTAGGCCATCCTGAATGGCGTTACGAAATACCACACATTTATTAGTAGAATGGCTCCACAAATTATGCCATTTATAGTATGTCTTGTTCTTTAGCTATGCGGCCAAAGGAATTCTGTGACCAAAAGATAGCTTGATAATACTGTCAACAAGTAGATGGTCAAAGATATGGTTGACCTCTAAAATGTCAAAGTCATACTTTCAACTATTGCCTTCAGCAACTTCTTTATCAGTACTAGACGAAGCTTGTACCTAATTCTCTGAGGCCCTAGCTAAAGCCTTGCATACATGTGGCCATCTAGCCACTATCTCTCCATGTTCACCTCCAACTCTTAGTCTGGTTCAACCATGGGAACCTTTGTTTTGGGATCTCGGTAATGCATACCCTTGGATGCATTTCTTCGGTCCGGCTCCTCTCGTTGTATCTACTTATAGCGCGTGGCCCACATTGCCAACTCGAATAGTTCGTTGAACTCCATTCCTTCAAACTTCTTTCGAAGTTCGAAGCCTAGATCGTTTTGCACAATGCACATGTACTCCATCTCGGGCAAGGCCAATCTAAACCTATTCCTGGCCATTTTGAAACATGCCATCTGGTACAATCTGGACAAATCAGCCATTATTACTTTAGATTTAGTGTAGGAAAATTGGGCGTGAAACTTGTCTTCCAGTTGCTGCTAGTGTAACACGAAGTTAGGCGGTAAATCAATATACCATCTGAAGGGCGCCCCAGTCAAGGAATTAGCGAACGACCTTAATTTCATAAACTCATTCGCTCTTGCTTCACCACATTGCACGGTAAAGCGGCTGATATGCTCTACATTCGATTGACCGTCTTCTCCCAAGAAAGATACAAACACTGGGACATTATATCCCCAAGGATACTCATATTCCCTGTTTACCCAGTTAGGGTATGATTTTTGGTATGTCGACCTAGTCACGTGTCTTATGACAAGGCTGTCATGTTCTTGGATAATTTTGTCTAATTAGTCCTATTCATGACCAACTGAGGCGCCGCTGGTAGAACAATGGAGGCTGCCTCCTATGCCCTCCAAACTCAAGATTGGGGGCCATGTCCTCTTGAAAAAAAAGATTTTTATTTTTCCAATGGCCATTTCTGGCTTGTTGTGCCCTCGGGGGCAGCACTGGTTGTGGTGCCTCCGCGGGTACTACTTGTATAAGGGAAAATAGTGGTTGCCATGTGCCTCATAGATAGTTGAAATTATCAAACAGTCACTCCACTGCCTACCTAGTGCGGCCAATTTTTTCTTTGATCAAGTCTCCTTGACCATTGATGAACCTGGATACTTGTTGGGAGACTTCCTATGACAACATTCTAATCGAAGCCTTCGGTTCTGAGTCGAATTCTCGATTTTCTTAACCACCGAGCAGAAGCAAATCTTCTTGTAGGTTGAGGATGCCAGACCTGCCATCTTCAACATCCTCGTGCACTGAAGGTACTTATGATGAGCCAATTTTGGCTTTTCTACGACTGTTCGCCATGTTCCTACTTGGGGTCCCACCGGCCGTGCTAAAAAATATGTTTGACTTATTTTCAAATTGCGGCCGTGCCAAAGTCTGAATGGACTTAAGATCCAAACATGTACGATATTACCTATTCGAACCGACGTAAGGTTCTTATATCGTAATTGTTCTGGCGATTGTAACGAGGTATAAAGTTATATTTGAGCTCTTTTCTATGCCTTGGGGATCAAACAATTTCTCAACTTGTAACGTAATGAACTGCGATGTAGAAAGACAATTGGAATGTAAAGTAACAAAGAAACTCTTAGTAAATAAAAAGATTATTGTATTTAACATTAAATGGAAATGTAAATTTCACTAGAGTGATGGGTTACAGGCTAAAGTAAGATTGTTGGGAAGTAAACTAAACAGTAGAGATGTTGGCTCTGTGTAGAGATATTTTGTTGATTGAGAATCCCTCTTCTGTAGCCTTGCCTCTGTTATTTATAAGAGATGACCAACAACTGTCGAAGCCATGTTGTTTGGTAATAACTGAAATCATGATCTCTTCCCTCGAGATGTGCAAATGTGCATCGAACCGTCTCTAACCGACAACTCATGATGTCACGTTTCATTGTTTCTCTGGATTCTAAGAGTCTCACTTCCTTAATCACCCTATCAAGTATAGGTTCTCATAGACTCTTTTATGACCGTTGGATTGCTTCTATGTGTCACCCTTGAAATTTACTATTTTGGGTGTAAACACATATCATGTCATCTTTAAGTTCGTGTCAAAAAATAATCAATCTTAACTCATTAATTTTGTATTAATTTTAAATCATATTTATGTGTGTCATATCAGAAAATTGCCACACCAAGAAATTGCCATCTTCGGGTTAGTTTACAAATGTATCATCTCTGTTTAATGGATGTCCTCTATTTTATGAAAAACGTAGCAATTTAATTGATATGTGGCTTGCATAATATTACGGTATGGTATGCAGGTGCATGACTTTTGTCTAACATCCCCATTAAAAAGAAAGGGGAAACTCTACAGTACAAAAAAAAAAAAAATTTGGTACTGGTACCATCGATTCTATATAATAAAGTAGCTTACAATTCAAATCTCAAAAGATAAACAAAATGACTTTTATTATTCGCGGTTGAGATTGCTTTAAATTTTATTTTAAAATTAATTTAACGGCTACTATTAACTCCCTAAATTTAATAGGAAAAATATGTCCCTAAGAGTGTGTTTGAAGTGATTTTTTAAAAGTACATCTAGAAATTATTTTTCATAAGTATTTTAAAAAAAATAATAGTGTTTGAAACAGCGCCACCACTACCTCTATCACCATTGCCCCCACCACCACCACCGCCACCACCATCGCCACTGTAGTCGTCGCCGCCGCCGCCAGCACCGTCACCACGGTTATTGCCACCCACCACAACCATCACCGTCTCCTACCACCACCACTGCCGCCCACCACCTCTCACCCCTATTACAAATCGATGCTTAAATTCTTTTATCTCTTCTCTATGTTTGTGATTTGATTTTGGATATGAATACAAATATGTTTATTGTTTACCATTTTTTATTACACTGTACCTTCAGACACAAACAATAATTAGTTATTTTATATGATAAGGTTATAACTTTAATAGACTCTATGATCAATTATCCCATTGTTTAAGAGATGTCATAATCGATCACAGACACCTATGATAAATCATGAAAGACGTAGTATCGATTCCAACATTATATGATTAATTTTATTTTTTAAAATTATAATTTATATCTCAAAAAAATTATAATTTAACGTTAAAAAATAATAACTTTCACTACTCTACCTGCCGCCGTTAAACTCCCCAAAAGAGAGGAGCCAATTTTCAGTTTTTGTAATATGAACAACGATCCATTGGATGTCAATTGTCATTTAGTCAACCTTCTATTGTCCTATAAAATACAAGAATTTTAGTTAACATTTTTCCATTTTCTTGAAAGGAAATTATTTATTTCTTTTTCACCTTTTTTTGAATGAGAAAACCTACTCCAGTCGCACTAGTAGTAGCGTGTCACCAGTCGCTGTGGAGTTTCATATAGTGCCCCTCCATCAAAATTCAACACCCTCTCTCTCGCTCTCTCTCTCTCTCTCTCCAAACTCACCTCCGATCCAATCTCTTGCACTCCACCATGGCCGGAACCTCTGTCTCTCCCACCCCCCTTCTGAAAGATGAGTTAGACATAGTGATACCCACAATCCGAAACCTTGATTTTTTGGAGATGTGGAGGCCTTTCTTTCAACAGTACCATCTGATCATTGTTCAAGACGGCGACCCATCAAGGGTCATCAAGGTACCAGAAGGATTCGACTATGAGCTCTACAATAGAAATGACATCAACAGAATTCTGGGTCCTAAAGCCTCCTGCATATCCTTCAAGGATTCCGCTTGCCGTTGCTTCGGTTTTATGGTCTCCAAGAAGAAGTACATCTTCACAATCGATGATGATTGCTTTGTAAGACTGAGGCTCTCTTTTTGAATACTCTTTTTGGAATTTGTTTTGGTTGGGTAGTTCGATCGTATGTGGGTTTGGTATTGAAGTTTGAATTTTTATGTGTTTTATGTAGTGCATTTATAGGTTTTGGTGTTTTGATCTACCCAATTGCGATATGATTTTAGCTTTTATGTGAAGGTTGGATTTTGATTTGTGGTTAGTTTTGAATTTTGTGTTGTTTATGGGTTATAAATAATTCACTTCGTGATTTGAGTCTGCAGTGGTGTTGGTCAAACTGGATCTGGATTTATTGTTCTCCCTCATATGTTTTGTTTTCTATCTTGTTTTTTATCTTTTTTTTTTTTAATTTGATCTGCATTTCTCTCTGTCTCTGTCTCCCCCCAATCCCCACCCCCAATTTGTCTGTCTGTCAATTCAAATATCTTGTCTCTTTGGTGGCCTAGTAAGGGCTCTCGCTATGATTTGAAATCTATTGGAAAGTTTGAAGCTGACTTTGGAAATTGGATTAAATCATAGGACAGATCTGCGATTGGGTTTAGCAACAAACTATTGGAGATGGGTTTTCAGATTGTGACATTTGATCTTATCCCAATTACAAACATTTTGTAACAGAATTGAAGATGACATTTCTTCTTTAGTGCATTGGTGGTGATTTCCGGATTGTACATAAACTAGGTCGAAGTAATAATGGGATATAGGGGTCTTGCATCGAGATCTTACTCCTTCACAGACACAGCCTTTGCTATTGTCCATTTGAGTTGGTCTCTGCAATATTTTGAGGTCGGGGAATATGCTATGGGGTTGTGATGTCGGGAATTCTCTTTTGATTTACAGGTTGCCAAAGATCCATCTGGCAAAGAGATTAATGCACTTGAGCAACACATCAAGAACCTGTTGACCCCATCAACTCCATTTTTCTTCAATACCCTGTATGATCCATACCGAGAAGGTGCGGATTTCGTCCGTGGCTACCCATTTAGCCTGCGTGAAGGCGTTCCTACTGCAGTTTCCCATGGCCTCTGGCTCAACATCCCAGATTATGATGCCCCTACCCAGCTTGTCAAGCCTCGTGAGAGAAACACTAGGTACAAGACCAATCTTGCTTTATAATGTTTAAATGTTTAAATTGTGCACCTTTAACTGGGTTATTAATTCTATGCCATCATTTTCAGGTTTGTTGATGCAGTCCTGACAATACCAAAGGGGACCCTCTTCCCGATGTGTGGTATGAATCTGGCATTCAATCGTGAATTGATCGGCCCTGCAATGTACTTTGGACTCATGGGTGATGGCCAGCCCATTGGACGCTACGATGACATGTGGGCTGGTTGGTGCATGAAGGTATTGTTCATATTGTTGTTAGTCAGTCTACATTACGTAGTTCCTTCCATTATGCTAGCCACTTTTGTTGTTTTAAAACCTGTATTGGCACTTAGTGATCACAGTTTTTGTAATTGTTCATGGCTTTTGATTTATCCTCGGTGTAGGTGATATCTGACCACTTGGGATTGGGAGTGAAGACGGGTCTTCCCTACATCTGGCACAGCAAAGCGAGCAACCCCTTCGTGAACCTTAAGAAGGAATATAAAGGTATCTACTGGCAAGAGGAGCTGATCCCATTTTTCCAAGCTGCAACTCTTACGGAGGAGTGCACCACTGTTCAGAAATGCTACATTGAACTCTCCAAGCAAGTCAGGGCGAAGCTTGGTAAGGTGGATGATTACTTCATTAAGCTGGCAGATGCGATGCTCACATGGATTGAAGCATGGGATGAGCTCAATCGAGCTGAAGGAGACTCCACTGAACTCCCAAATGGCGCTAAAAAATAGAGAATTGGATTGATAGTTGTCATCGTTGACTTTTGGTAGATCTAGGCTTGTACCGTGATCATCCTTTTTCTTCCAAGCTTTTGCCAGCAGCTTGGGATATTTATTTTGCAGTCTGGAGGTTATGTAGTCCCTTCATTATCTTCTAACATTTTATGCACTCTATTGAATTACATTGAGCATTATTTATAATGATGGGGTTTTTGAAGATCTGTTGAATTATGTATCCCATTACGGTTATTGTAAAATTTATTTACCAAATTATCGTACTTTTGAACTTATTTATCAGATTACCATACTTTTGATCTATACTGAGAAGGTGCACCACCGTCCGCAGTTTTTCTGATCACACGATCATTCTGATAACTATCTACAAAAACATGTTGAAGGCGAGTCTGATTTGGCAGTAGCAGAGATGACGAAGCGGACAAAATGGGTTTAAAAACAGCGCTGAAATTGGGGTGAGTCCATCTTTTGATGTGGTCAGTGGCAGTTCTGTACAGGTTTGAGGCCGAAAATGCAGTCACACACTGGGAAGTGGGAGAGAGAGAGAGAGAGAGAGAGAGAGAGAGAGAGAGAGAGAGTGTGGTTTAATGAAATTTTGAGTATCAAGAACAGGTAGAGTAGGGGTAGTTTTGAGAGGTTGGTGAGAGTTTTTTGCGCATTTAGTCGGAAAAAGTTTGTGACTACCAAGTCAACGAAAAGTGAAACTTCATACTGATATCTAGTAGAAGTTTTCTAAAAAGAATCTTTGGATTTAGATCTTTGTCCTAAGGACGGCTACTGAAAATCCAAAGAGACCAAATATGGTCAAGATTGCTATTAACACAGCTTGTCTGAAAAACTTTGGTAAAATTTTAGAGCTGGACTGTACTTTAAAAGTGTGAGGCACAAAGTGCCCAAGGCACATATGCCAGTCGGCATAATGGAAAAGTAGCTGATGCCACTCGGCATAATGGAAGCTTGCTCATGTCACTCCGCATTTGAGGAAAGCTTGCCCTTGCCAGTTGGCATTTGGGGGAAGCTGGGCATTCCAGTCGGCATTTGGATAGACTGGCCCTTGCCAGTCGGCAGTTGGCTGGCTCAGTTGACCACTACCAGTCGACAAGGAGCTCGCTTGGCCACTACCAATAGGCAAATGGCTTGGGCAAGTCCTCACTCTTCCGCACTTGATATTCAAGGCAATTATGGACGAGTCCTAACCAAATACCACTCAAATTTTTAGGAGCTGGCGATTAGGCATCAAGAAGTTAGAATCCAAGTCTAATATTACTCCGAGTATTTAGGAGCTAGTAATTAGGACCAAGGAGAGTCCTAATCTAGCTCTATCTCGTACTTCTAGGACTTGGTGAGGGGGTTGAGCCAATCGACAAAGAGTTCGGGTTCCTTTGGGATACATCTTCTTACCACTATAAATAAAGGCCCTGGGTACCAGGTAATTCATTCAATCCAAGTCTATTTATTACATACTTTCTTTGACTTGCAATCTAACTTAAGTATCGGAGTCCCTTTGGATGCATTTGACCACCGGTTCACCTATGTTTTTTCTTGTCTTGCAGGCTACTTAAGACTTCCTCACCGTCCTCTCTGGTGACTCATAGTGCGAATTTATCCCTGCACAATTGGCGCTATCTGTGAGAAAGCTAAGTTTTCTAGCAACCTAGAAGCCTTGAACCATGTCTGGCGAGAGAACCAACGACCCTTCAACTAGTCAACTAGTCACTTGACACTTACACTACCCCCCAATCCTTGAAAATCCCTCAAATTACAATCTCCAATTGTCCAACAACATGCTTCTTCGAGATGAACAGAAGCGACCAGAAGAAAAACATCTTCTCCATCATAACCTATTGGCCCTTGGTGAAGGAAGTTAACTAGCTAATGAGGTTGCTTATCAGAAAGCAATAAAAAAAAGGAGGAGGAGCTAGAAGCCCTCAAGCAAGGGCTCCTTCTCCAAAAGGGCAACAAATTTGCTAGTCAAGTCATATGCCCGCCTCGTCAAAGTAACCACCACAATGATCACTTACATGAGGCTTAATTTTCCCGTCATAGAAGCAATGCTGGCAAGGAGCTATTCGACCCATGATTTGGTGTCAAGGTTGATTTACCAAGATGCACTAGTTCACAACACTTTTCTAGGGACCTTTCAACTAGACGACATCCTTTTCGTCATGTCGAGAGAGAGAGAGGCGAGTCGCATAGGGAACACCGCCCTAGAGAGCGTAGAGAAAAGGATGAGAGTTCAACCCGTCACTCTACACGAGATGATTGGTATGACGATTATGGAAGACAAAATTATATGTGCTTTGATCCAGCCTACGAAGACACCGACCATCCTCCCCGCAACGCTGGCCAATTTGACCTTGTTTACTCAGCCAAAGAGAAGACGAAGCAGACCTTGCTTAAGATGACAACAACTTATTTTGTTTGGTCCGTACGAGAAGTCGAGTCCCCACGTAAGTTATCTCCTCTATCCTTCGAGTTGTATGATAGAAAGTTTGATCTCGTCATCCACATTGGGGCCTTTACTAATAAGATGGCCTTCTAGACAAGCAACGAGACATTAATGTGTAAGATGTTCCCCTCCAGTTTGAGGAGGTTAGCTCTTAAGTATTTCCATGAGATGCCCGTGAATTTGGTATTCTCTCTGGAACAACTCACAGGGGAGTTCATCTCTCGATTCATAGTCAATAGTCGGGAGCTAATGACCATTGAGACACTCTTGGCGCTACGCCAGAAACGTAGAGAGACTCTCCGTGGGTATGCCACGAAGTACTTGGAAACCTATACCAACATAGAAGAGTACGATGAGAAGACCTCCGATGTTTCTTTCTATTCGGGCCTCCCCAAGTAAAGCGAATTAAGGAAGCACCTCACCATGTGGCCGCCCTGATGTCTGTCACATTTGTAGGAGAATATCAAAAGGTATGTGAAGGCGGAGGACAACAAGGGACCGCTCGACCGGTTGCTAAAGAAGAGGAAGATGAAGGAAGACAACACTCCCAACTCATCAACGAGAGATAGATCATCCAAGGGAACGAGAGACTCCTACCAAGGAGCCAACACTGTCTTCAAGGAGCCTATCTATCAAGTCATGAACCAAATAAAAGACAAGGAGTATTTTAGTTGGCTACCTAAGATGATAGGAGATTCATCAAAGCGGGATCAAAACCTCTATTATTGTTATCACAAGGACAAAGGCCATCGGACAGAGAATTGCTAGGCACTCAAGTGCCACCTGGAAGAGTTGGTCAAGCAAGACCACCTCTCTCGGTACATTGACAAGGAAAAGACTACTAATAAGCAGGAAGAGCAACAAATCCAATAAGATGACCAACTAGATAACTAAGTTTTACTTTTAGCTTAGTCGACAACGTCTTATTATTTCAATAACTCTTCAATGACATTTGTTTCTCATTCTCGTTGATTAGTAAATAGAAGTTTTTTTTTTCACAACTCTAATTGTTTCTCTTTGTGATTATTGTACCCTCCGTGGTTGCACCTCCATCCAACCTTCGTGGTTGCACCTACAACCAACCTCCGTGTTTGCACCTTAAGTCAACCTTCGTGGTTGCACCTCAAGCCAACCTCCTTGATTGCATCTCAAGCCAACCTCCTTGATTGCATCTCAAGCCAACCTCCGTGGTAGAACCTCAAGCCGACTTCCATGGTTGCACCTCAAGGCTACTTGGCCTCCATGCAATCTCCACGGTTGACCTTTAGGCTACTTTGCCTCCATGCAACCTGCACGGTTGCCCTTCAGGCTACTTCACCTCCATGCGACCTTTAAGATTACCCTATAAGGCTACTTCGCCTCTATATAACCTCCACAGTTTCCCTTTATGCTACTTAGCCTTCATTCATTATCTTGCAATCACTAAGATTGTCCTTTGGGCTACCCAACCTTTGATAGACATCTCAAGCAGGATACGGTTACTCATCTGGCTATTCAGTCTTCTCATGACAATATTCCACCTCTGTCAAGTATACGCTCTCACACTTAAAACCCTTTCTTAAAGGCAAAGCGAGCTGGATATGTAGCAACTACCCAACCAACTCTCAAGAAAATTGACAGACAAATTACTCAATTACAAAAGAGTAGTTACTTACATTACAAAAGAAGAAGAAAGTCTATGTGGCATTAGACACCTCAACCTTTGAGGACCCTCTTCCTTCAGTCAAAGCGGGGGGCACAAGTGTTAGAAGACTCGAACTACCACCACCAAGGTACTTCCCAATGATCTTAGGAATCAAGAAGTCACTCTCAGGCCATGGAATGTCCTCCCAAACTAGATACGACCCATCAATTCTGGTTGCCTGAGTGCTCCTCCCCAACCGTATTCGAAGGACTTGTTTTTTTCTCTTGCATATTTTTTTCTTGATTTTTTCCAAGATCCAGGAGTAATGATCGCAGACAACGTTCTTCACTTGCTTCTCTACCTCAGCATGCTCCCTCTTAGCCTTAGCAAGTTTCTCTTGAAGCTCGCCAGCTCGAGTCTCTACCTCAGTAACATTCTCCTTCAAGAAGGCATTCTCCACTCAGGAATCCTTAAGTTGTTTCTTAAGCATGTCTGCCTTGACCCTATCAGACTCGACTTGACTCTCCAGCAACTCTTATCGCTCGACTAGCTCATGAGCAAAATAAGTCCCCTATACAAACAACAATGAATGCTTCTCCTCTCCCTACTCACCAGCCAAACTCCAGAGCAATATGAGCAATGAAGAAAGGAGAAAGGGAATTTAAAGCCCTAATCTACTTAGACAATTAAAGCCTTAGTCTTCTAGGCAAAATAAGCCCGTTACCAATGAATTGGTCCTGAGAGATAGCTAATCGGCATAATGGAAAAGAGGCTCATGCCACTCGGCATAATGGAAGCTTGCTCATGCCACTCAACATTTGAGGAAAGCTTGCCTTACTAATCGGCATTTGGAGAGGTTGGCCCTTGCCAGTCAGCATGTGGCTCAGCTGGTCATTGCCAGTCAGCAAAAGGCTCGCTTGGCCACTACTAGTAGACAAATGACTTGGGCAGGGCCTCTCTCTTCCGTGCTTGGCACCTAAGGCATAGTGAGGACTTGCAAGACAAGACAAGGCTTTGGTTCACCAAGGTGTTTTCTTGTCTTACAGGTTACTCAATGTGTCCTCACCGTCCTCTCCGTCCGTATGAGGTGGTGACTCATAGTGCGAATTTATCCCAGCACAAAAAGCATTTTCTGCAGAGAATCTTTTAGAGTGCTCAATTTATGACAATTGATCCAAACTTTCATTTTTGTTGATTGTTAAAAATACTTTTGATTGATTAAAGTTAACAGTTTTTGGGTTCCTCCAGAAACGCTGCCATGACACCTAAGAACTTCGAGACATATATATCAAACAAGATGCGGAAGTCATGAATAAACACAAAGATTTAAAGATAGATATAAGGAGTGGTGATGAATCTAAAACTAAAGCACAAATCTATTTATTGAAATAAAATCTTTATATTAAAATAAAGAAATTACAATTTACTGAAATTAACTTACAGATAGTTTACTGAAAGATAAACTGTTTGCTAAAGAAGAAGCTCTTCATTTGCATCATGTATGAAGGCTAGATACAATATGAGAGAAAAGGGGAAGGAGAGTATTTGCTGGCTTGTAATGAGCTTGAAGAAGCTTGGTTTGCTAAAATTGGGTGAAACCCTTATATAGGCGTAAGGATTTCTAAGAGAATCTTTGGAATGACTATCTTTTGACTGCTAGTGCTGCTTTTACTTGGGTGGAATGCTTTCACCTTTGCTTTTTGGTGGAAAAGTAGGGTGAATTCCTTTTACTAAAGTAACTTTTGACTTTGTGCAGGTGTGGACCCCTATCTGCTAGCAGAAGGAATCTACTTTCGGTGGAAAAGCAGATTGATGTGCTGACTGTCAGCTGCTTTGCTGAGGGAAAGAGTCTTTTTCTATGTGATATCTTATCGATATGTGTAATAGAAAATTTTTCTTTCTTTTGAGGAGAAAGTAGTGATTGAAGCTATCACACGTATAGATGAGAATCACGGGGTGGAGATATCCACTAGATCATCATAACCCTCATAAGGATCTTGGGCATCCTGGAAGGGATCCATGGATGGACTAACAGATGCTTCTGAGGATGTTGGTGATGATAAATTATGGCTTGCTACTTGCTGGAGAAGTTTCTGGGCCAATTCTATTATCTCTGAAGACTTCTTTTTGGGTTGCTTACTGGAATCCTTTGAGCAGGATTTTTTCTACTTTACTGCTGGTTGTGCCTTTTCTTCTGGAGAAGATACTCTGAGAGTCGGCATGACCTGTTTTGCTGGAGTTGTTGGGGGTGCTGGTGGTTATTCCTGTAACCATTACTGGAGTAGGAACCTTTACTGGGAATTCTTTTTGTACTTGTGCAATAATACGGCTGTGCTGGAATTTGGGCCACCATTTGACATAGAATTGCCTAGCAACTTGGTTTGCTATGATTTCCCATTTCCAATTGCATATCCATGGGACTTTATATTTAACAAAAAATAATAATAAAGCTGGAAACTGACTCTCATGTTTACTAGGTTTACAATCAGATGAGAAATAGGCCACTTGATCTTGAAGGTCAAGTGGTAAGATTTCAATCATGGGGCCATGACAATGCCACCACTATAGAAACCAGGATGGAATCTGGCTTTTGAAATCTTTACTAAATTGTATGCACCAGTAATGAGTATATGACTCATCCTGATAGAGTAGGAGTTTAAACCATGATTCTTTGTAATCATAGTAATTAAACCTTTTGTTATGATTAGGAAGATCCCGGGATGAAGAAGGGTGAGATCCCCATTCACTAAGAGAAATAAATCTCTGTATGTACAGAGAATGATAAATGACTTTGTTAGGGTTTTTGCTATTCATAATTGGTTTAACAAAAATAGACTGGGTAAAGAATAAGATGTCTTGGTAGAACAGGAAAGACTTTTCACAATCAGTGGGTATGAAAGTCCATCCAGGTTCCAGGTAGGCATTTACTAGATCTTTGACATTGCTAAGGTGAGCATGGGCTGGCTCAATAGAAAAGATGTTATGTGTGAAACCCGGGAAAATTTGAAATTTTTCTGAAAAAGGGCAAAATGGTAATTTGCCATTACTGCACGTATTTGAAATACATATGTTCTAGACCTCGGATGAGGAAACGGAGTGCGTCGTTGGATTCGCAACGCGAAATCTAGTGACCACCAGAAATTTCGTTGAATTCCGAGATAGTCGGATTTTGCACGTAGTTCGAGACGACTGCGTGACGATTGACCTTTTAAAGGTCCCCAAAAACGAGAAATATTAAATTTCCTTAAAATTAAGTAAAGTTCAAATAAAATTAAATTGAAGTTAAACCGAGATCAAATAAATCGTTTCGGGATAAAATCGGACCCGATTAAGTGGGGGACATGTGGCGCGACTCGGGCCAAGTCTTAAAAAGTATAAAAGGGGCAAAATATCTGAAAAATCAGATATTCTATACCCATTTGGCCGGCTGGTTCAGGCGTGAGAAGAGAGAAAGAGAGAAAATCAATTCTTCAAGTCTTCTCTCTTGGATTCCCGGAGCTCCGTCGCTCGGATCAACAAGAACCAAGAATTAAAGTTGCTCTACGCGGTGAGGGCTTCGACTACGTACCAAAAACAAGGCGTTTCACCGAATATCCAAGGGTGAAGTTTGGGGAAAGTCTTGGTTTTTGAGTGATTTTGGTGTATAGAGATTGCCTACATCTCTATTGAAGTAGGGGTTATTCCTATCTTGGATTATTCTACCTTAGGTGTAGCTAGTTTAAGGGTATCTATATATATGCATGTGTATATATGTATATATATATATGTGTTTATGGTTATGAGAATGGAAAGGTGAGCATGAAATTAGCTTAGGCTTGTTGCTAGCTAAATTTTGATATGTGTAAGTTATATGTGATGCATTATATAACTTGGTGATATTGAAGGCATGTTTTGTGTGTTGGAAGTTGTTGTTTTGCTTAAAATGAAACAATATGTTAGTGCCTATGAGGTGTTTGATAATATGCCTTGGTGGGTTGTTTAGATGATTTGTTTGGGGTCATTGGAATAACATGTTTGAATGTGTTATTGATGTATTGACATATGCTCATTGATATGTTGTTTATGATGGTTTATAGAATTTACATGCTTATGATTTAAATTCCATGGAATGTGAAGATATGTGTTGATTATTGCTCATGTTGTATACATTACATATTGGGCATGATCATGGCATCACATTCATGGGACAATTGCATGAGTGTTGGTGTGTGGGAGATGCATAGATTTAATCGACACCTTGTTTGGTGCTTGATATGTGGGCTCGGGAGAAATTGGATCGACGATCCTTTTTGAGTCGCATGTTGCATAAGGAAAACTTGTGTTGGGTATAGCAAGAAGGGGCATGGCGACTTCCTTGGGTGCAAAACCCTAAACCACTTGGTTGAGTCACTTGGCCGGCGGTGAGATTCCAGAAAAGTGACACGGTGTACGGAACCGGCGGTGTGATTCCGAAAATCCGTTGCCCAAAGAAAACACAAGGATTTGGTTATAAAAACACCCATTCAATGGGTAGATTCCAATAATGATCGGATTTCATAACGATCATTGGAAGGATTTTTCCGTCAATAGACGGGTTGCATTACACTTTGGTGTTGCATTGTGTTGTGTGAGTCGGTGAAGACTCGGGTTGAAATGCATGGGTGAGTGTCACTTCATTCCATGGCATAGCATTGTTGCATTCCATCATAGAATGCATAAGTATGAGAAATGATTAATTATATGTTTATGTGATGATTACATGAGCATGTGCATCTAGGGGAAGAGTAACCTCTATAGGTTTATCTCTACTGGGCGTTGTGCTCACCCTATACGGGAAACAATTTCAAGTGTCGGGTTTACACCGGCGATTGGCTCCCATGGAGAGCATCAAGGGTGAAGGGGGCCTAAGTGCGGCCTTATCTCAAGATTTTGTAAACCTTTTGTTTTACAATGGTTTATGACATGTAAATTTTGTATAAACAAACTTATTTCATTCCCTTTTTGAATTATATTTGTATGGGATAGATTGTAATGGTCGTGTATGGATCTTGTGCAAAATGTAAAAATATAGTTGTACATGTCTTGGATGAGGTGGAATTGAGTTAGGATGAATTGGAAATGAAAAATGGAGCAAGAAAGCAAATCTGGGCAGCAACTACCGGTAGTCAATGGGTAACTACCGGTAGTCGACTGTCCAGTGTGTATCAGCTACCGGTAGCCAACAGGTAGTCGACTGTCCAGTGTGTATCGGCTACCGGTAGACAACAGGTAGTCGTAACTCCAGAATGTTTCGGCTACCGGTAGTCGATAAACAGCTACCGGTAGTCATTCCAAAAATCTGAAATTTTCAATTGTTTTGCCAAATCTTTGGGCTTTGAATTTCCTTCCCTTAGATGATCAAAGTGGACCCTAATGGGGTACAAACCACGGTGTATGAAACTTTAATTAAATCAAATGAATGTTAAACCGAATTTTCATTATGGGTTATAATCCCGGCTTAATAATATTCTTGATGTGGTGTCGGGCTAAGCGATATCCACGGATGTTTCCGCGGGTTGATGGGTTATCAACGGGACCCCCGGATTTTGGGGTGTCACAGCTTGGTATCAGAGCCTAGGTATGCGATTTACTTAGGGCTTGTTGGGCATTGGGTCTAGACCATTGCATGCATTGTACATTTCATCTTGTGTGTTTAAAAGTTACATGTTAATTGTTGTTTGCTATATGTTATGTGCTACATGACATGTGAATTGTATACATGGTAGGATGTACATGTAAAGGAACACATTAGGTTAGAAAACAAAACCCTGTGTTCGGAAAAAGAAATGGACGGAGAGGTTCATGGTATAAATGTCTACTAGTGGGTGGCATAAGCATTGCTAGTGAGACAATGAGAAGAATTCTCAAAGTTTCGAATCTTGATCCCGATTTTGGGATACCTTGTGAGACTTGTTTGCTAACTGACAAATGTAGATGGCTAGTCGAGGAAGGGGACGCCGAGGCGGTGGGAGAACAAATCAACCCCCACCGGCCTTCGATCAACAGGCCTTTAATGAGACTATGGGCATGATGGCAGCTACGGTTGCACACCGGGGAGGTATGAGTAACCTCCAACAGTTCAAAGCGCATAAACCTCCAGTTTTTAAGGGAGGGGCGGATCCTATGGTGGCTGACCATTGGTTCCGGCAGGTTACGAAGATCTTGAAGGCAATGGGAATCACTTCCGATGCCAGTAAGATAACACTAGCTGCATTTCAGCTAGAAGGAGAATCCCAAGTGTGGTGGAATTGGGTCTCGGGCACGAAAAACCTTGAGACTATGACATGGGAAGAGTTCAAGGAGCTCTTCATGGGCAAGTATTTTCCACCGGCCATGCGACATGCAAAGGCCCGGGAGTTTCTGGAATTGAAACAAGGAACCATGACGGTGATGGAATACGTGGCGAAGTTCACGGAACTAGCACGTTTCGCCGATGATTACGTAGCCACAGCTGTGGCTAAGGTAAGAAGGTTTGAGGAAGGCTTGAAGCTTTCCATTCGGGGGAAAATTGTAGGTCTTCTCCTACAAGATCTGGATTTAATGATCACGACGGCTATGGCAATTGAACGTGAGGTGGATGACGCGAGGAATATTCGCGAGGGTGGTACTAAGGACAAGAAGAAGGAGGGACCATCCTCTTCTTCTAGTACGGGGAAGAGGCAGAGGACTTCTACTCCGCAGGGACAGCAAGGGCAGAGCCGCGGCTATCAAGGCCAAGGCCAGGGTCAATCCTCCCAAGGTGGGAGAAATCAGAGGCCTTCCAACCAGGCAGGCCAACGGACTTGCTATCATTGCCACCAACCGGGGCACATGAAGCGGGATTGTCCTCAGAGGCAGGGATCCCAGAGTTATGGGGCATCCAGTCCCAGTCTTCAGTGGGGCACACACAGACACCTTATGTTCCTCCCTACCCCACTACGGGCCAGGGAAGCCAGTACCAGTTCCAGGGTGCTGCACAGACCCCTACTACATCACGTGCGAGTGCCACGCAATCAGGCCAGATGGGCCAGAGTTTGGGTCGAGGCCGAGGACAGGGTTCACAAGTAGGTACTTCGGGAACCCAGGGGCGTGTCTACGCCATGATACCTCAGACCGAGCCAGCAGACCAATCGGTGATACAGGGTACATTTCTACTCTCTCGTTTATGGGCTAGGGTATTATTTGATTCTGGTGCATCACATTCATTTATTGCTGCATCTTGTGTGGAAGACTTGGGCTTAGAGGTTGAGACCTTGGAAGAACCATTGCATGTGAGTTCTCCCCTAGGTGCTAGGGTGAGGGTTGGTCAGATATGTCGGGACTGTGAGTTAGAGATCTCTGGGATTCTACTCACCGTTGACCTTAGGGTCATGGACATGTCGGAGTTCGATGTCATCCTAGGAATGGATTGGTTGACGGCACACCGTGTTGTTATTGACTGTGATCGGAAGAGGGTCACTGCTTATACGCCTGAGGGTGTTTGTTTCAAGTTCCAGGGGGACAAGCATGGTGCTTTACCCCAAGGGGTGTATGACTCCCGATGGCACGGGCAGTTGATGGGTTGGCTAGCAAGCCTTACCCTAGAGAACGAGGAGAGGCAGGAGTTGGGTCTACCTCGAGTGGTTTGTGAATACGAGGATGTTTTTCCGGATGAATTACCGGGATTACCTCCACATAGGGATGTAGACTTTACCATTGAGTTACATCCTGGCACTTCGCCCATTTCTATGACTCCACATAGGATGGCGCCTGCTGAGTTGCAAGAACTCAAGGTCCAATTGCAGGAATTGTTGGACAGGGGGTTCATTAGACCGAGTACCTCACCATGGGGCGCTCCGGTGTTATTTGCAAAGAAGAAGGACAACACCCTTCGACTCTGCATAGATTACCGGCAGTTAAATAGGGTTACTATCAAGAACAGGTACCCTTTGCCGAGGATTGATGACTTGTTTGATCAACTGAGAGGGGCGCGGGTCTACTCCAAAATAGATCTACGTACCGGTTACCATCAGTTGAGGGTTAGGGAGGCAGATATCCCTAAGACGGCGTTCAGAACGCGGTATGGGCATTACGAGTTTACTGTCATGCCTTTCGGATTGACGAATGCCCCGGCGGCATTCATGGATCTCATGCATAGGGTGTTCCAACCCTACCTTGATCAATTTGTCGTAGTCTTTGTTGACGACATCTTGATCTATTCCAAGTCTGAGGAGGAGCATGAGGGTCACTTGAGGATCGTTCTTCAGATCTTGAGAGACCATCAGTTGTATGCCAAGTTCAGCAAGTGTGAGTTTTGGCTGACTGAGGTGAAGTTTTTGGGACATGTAGTGTCGGCTTCGGGTGTATCCGTAGACCCGGAGAAGGTCGAGGCGGTGATGAATTGGGAGAGGCCGAAGTCAGTTTTCGAGATACGCAGTTTCTTGGGATTGGCTGGGTATTATCGGCGGTTTATCGAGGACTTCTCTAGGTTAGCTGCACCTATGACGAAGTTGACTCGGAAGGAGGTTAAGTTTGAGTGGAATGATTCTTGCGAGAAGGCATTCCAGGAGTTGAAGAGGAGGCTTACTTCAGCTCCTATATTGATAGTCCCAGAAAGGGGACAGAGGTACACAGTCTATTGTGATGCCTCTAAGGACGGGCTCGGATGTGTGTTGATGCAGTCCGGGAGGGTCGTGGCTTATGGTTCTCGACAGTTAAAGAACCACGAGCAGAATTACCCTACGCATGATATGGAGTTGGCGGCTATTGTCTTTGCCTTGAAGGCTTGGCGCCACTACCTGTATGGTGAGCAGTTTGAGGTGTTTTCAGACCACAAGAGTCTGAAGTACATCTTTACACAGCGGGACCTCAACATGAGGCAACGCAGATGGATGGAGTTTCTGGAAGATTACGACTTCACGTTGCATTACCATCCTGGTAAGGCAAATGTGGTGGCTGACGCACTTAGCCGGAAGTCAAGGGGAGTCTTGGCTAGTATGGCTTCCCGGGAGTGGGAAATGCTCGAAACTGTGGGACAGTTTGGGCTACATTACATGGGGCAGGCTCAGGGTACCTTGGGAAGTTTGGTGGCTACGCCTTCCCTACTGAGCAGAGTGATTGAGTCTCAGGGGCAAGACCCAGAGATAGTGTCCATTAAGGACCGGGTGCAGTCGGGTATAGGTGACGAGGGCTGGGCCATTCATTTGGATGGTAGTCTTCGGTATAGGGGAAGGATTGTGGTTCCCCAATCTCCAGATCTAAGGGAGGAGATTCTTAGGGAATTTCATTGTTCCCGTTTTGCGGTTCATCCAGGGGGCACGAAGATGTATCATGATCTTCGTCGCCAGTATTATTGGAGTGGGATGAAGAGACAAGTTGGTGAATTTGTTGGTAGATGTCTCACATGTCAGCAAGTGAAGGCTGAACACCAGAGACCAGCGGGATTACTCCAGCCTTTGGAGGTAGCTGAGTGGAAGTGGGAGCATGTCACGATGGATTTTGTGACTCACTTGCCACGGACATCGCGGGGACATGATGCGGTGTGGGTGATAGTGGACCGGCTTACGAAGTCGGCACACTTCTTGGTTGTGCGGATGACCTTCACATTGGAGGAATTCTGTAGGTTATATATACGGGAGATTGTCCGATTGCATGGGGTGCCCGTATCTATAGTATCGGATCGGGATCCCAGATTCACATCTCATTTTTGGGAGAGTTTCCAGCGAACCATGGGGACTCAGTTGATGATGAGCACTGCTTTTCATCCCCAGACGGACGGTCAGTCTGAGAGGACCATCCAGACACTAGAGGACATGATGCGTGCATGCGTCCTAGACCTCAAGGGAAGCTGGGAAGATCACTTACCCTTGGTAGAGTTTGCCTATAACAATAGTTATCAGGCGAGCATACAGATGGCACCCTATGAGGCATTATATGGGAGGCCTTGTAGATCTCCGGTTTGTTGGACGGAGGTTGGAGAGAGACCCTCTACGGGTCCAGAGTTGATTAGAGACACCTCAGAGAAGGTGGATTTGATACGGAAGCGTCTTCTCACGGCGCAGAGCAGGCAGAAGAGCTATGCCGACAGACGGCGGCGACCTCTAGAGTTTGAGGTGGGAGATCACGTATTTTTGAAGGTTATGCCTACGAGAGGAGTGGTCAGGTTCGGCAAGCGGGGAAAACTGTCTCCGAGATATATCGGGCCCTTCGAGGTACTCGAGAGGGTTGGTGCAGTTGCTTACCGATTGGCGTTACCGCCTGATTTAGCAGGTGTTCACGCAGTATTCCATGTCTCTATGCTCCGGAAATACATACCAGATCCGACTCATGTGGTGGATTGGGGCGAGCTTGTTGTTGATACAGATGGGACCTTCGAGGAGGGACCGGTGCGTATCATGGATAGCCGGGAACAGGTTTTGCGAGGCAAGACCGTGAGGCTAGTGAAGGTGCTTTGGCAGCACCGGGGAGTAGAGGAGGCAACATGGGAGCGTGAGGACACCATACGTGCCAATTACCCTTTCCTGTTTGAGGATAGAGGTACATTTTCATACTTACGACTTGGTATTGAGAGTACATTACTTGTTGCATATGCATGCTATTAAATGTATATGTGTATGTGAATTTCAGGGACGAAATTCTTTTAAGGGGGGGAGAATGTGAAACCCGGGAAAATTTGAAATTTTTCTGAAAAAGGGCAAAATGGTAATTTGCCATTACTACACGTATTTGAAATACATATGTTCTAGACCTCGGATGAGGAAACGGAGTGCGTCGTTGGATTCGCAACGCGAAATCTAGTGACCACCAGAAATTTCGTTGAATTCCGAGATAGTCGGATTTTGCACGTAGTTCGAGACGACTGCGTGGCGATTGACCTTTTAAAGGTCCCCAAAAACGAGAAATATTAAATTTCCTTAAAATTAAGTAAAGTTCAAATAAAATTAAATTGAAGTTAAACCGAGATCAAATAAATCGTTTCGGGATAAAATCGGACCCGATTAAGTGGGGGACATGTGGCGCGACTCGGGCCAAGTCTTAAAAAGTATAAAAGGGGCAAAATATCTGAAAAATCAGATATTCTATACCCATTTGGCCGGCTGGTTCAGGCGTGAGAAGAGAGAAAGAGAGAAAATCAATTCTTCAAGTCTTCTCTCTTGGATTCCCGGAGCTCCGTCGCTCGGATCAACAAGAACCAAGAATTAAAGTTGCTCTACGCGGTGAGGGCTTCGACTACGTACCAAAAACAAGGCGTTTCACCGAATATCCAAGGGTGAAGTTTGGGGAAAGTCTTGGTTTTTGAGTGATTTTGGTGTATAGAGATTGCCTACATCTCTATTGAAGTAGGGGTTATTCCTATCTTGGATTATTCTACCTTAGGTGTAGCTAGTTTAAGGGTATCTATATATATGCATGTGTATATATGTATATATATATATGTGTTTATGGTTATGAGAATGGAAAGGTGAGCATGAAATTAGCTTAGGCTTGTTGCTAGCTAAATTTTGATATGTGTAAGTTATATGTGATGCATTATATAACTTGGTGATATTGAAGGCATGTTTTGTGTGTTGGAAGTTGTTGTTTTGCTTAAAATGAAACAATATGTTAGTGCCTATGAGGTGTTTGATAATATGCCTTGGTGGGTTGTTTAGATGATTTGTTTGGGGTCATTGGAATAACATGTTTGAATGTGTTATTGATGTATTGACATATGCTCATTGATATGTTGTTTATGATGGTTTATAGAATTTACATGCTTATGATTTAAATTCCATGGAATGTGAAGATATGTGTTGATTATTGCTCATGTTGTATACATTACATATTGGGCATGATCATGGCATCACATTCATGGGACAATTGCATGAGTGTTGGTGTGTGGGAGATGCATAGATTTAATCGACACCTTGTTTGGTGCTTGATATGTGGGCTCGGGAGAAATTGGATCGACGATCCTTTTTGAGTCGCATGTTGCATAAGGAAAACTTGTGTTGGGTATAGCAAGAAGGGGCATGGCGACTTCCTTGGGTGCAAAACCCTAAACCACTTGGTTGAGTCACTTGGCCGGCGGTGAGATTCCAGAAAAGTGACACGGTGTACGGAACCGGCGGTGTGATTCCGAAAATCCGTTGCCCAAAGAAAACACAAGGATTTGGTTATAAAAACACCCATTCAATGGGTAGATTCCAATAATGATCGGATTTCATAACGATCATTGGAAGGATTTTTCCGTCAATAGACGGGTTGCATTACATTTTGGTGTTGCATTGTGTTGTGTGAGTCGGTGAAGACTCGGGTTGAAATGCATGGGTGAGTGTCACTTCATTCCATGGCATAGCATTGTTGCATTCCATCATAGAATGCATAAGTATGAGAAATGATTAATTATATGTTTATGTGATGATTACATGAGCATGTGCATCTAGGGGAAGAGTAACCTCTATAGGTTTATCTCTACTGGGCGTTGTGCTCACCCTATACGGGAAACAATTTCAGGTGTCGGGTTTACACCGGCGATTGGCTCCCATGGAGAGCATCAAGGGTGAAGGGGGCCTAAGTGCGGCCTTATCTCAAGATTTTGTAAACCTTTTGTTTTACAATGGTTTATGACATGTAAATTTTGTATAAACAAACTTATTTCATTCCCTTTTTGAATTATATTTGTATGGGATAGATTGTAATGGTCGTGTATGGATCTTGTGCAAAATGTAAAAATATAGTTGTACATGTCTTGGATGAGGTGGAATTGAGTTAGGATGAATTGGAAATGAAAAATGGAGCAAGAAAGCAAATCTGGGCAGCAACTACCGGTAGTCAATGGGTAACTACCGGTAGTTGACTGTCCAGTGTGTATTAGCTACCGGTAGCCAACAGGTAGTCGACTGTCCAGTGTGTATCGGCTACCGGTAGACAACAGGTAGTCGTAACTCCAGAATGTTTCGGCTACCGGTAGCCGATAAACAGCTACCGGTAGTCATTCCAAAAATCTGAAATTTTCAATTGTTTTGCCAAATCTTTGGGCTTTGAATTTCCTTCCCTTAGATGATCAAAGTGGACCCTAATGGGGTACAAACCACGGTGTATGAAACTTTAATTAAATCAAATGAATGTTAAACCGAATTTTCATTATGGGTTATAATCCCGGCTTAATAATATTCTTGATGTGGTGTCGGGCTAAGCGATATCCACGGATGTTTCCGCGGGTTGATGGGTTATCAACGGGACCCCCGGATTTTGGGGTGTCACATTATGGGCTGGTGTCTTCTTAACAGGTTCAGTTTTTGGACCTTGGTAAGTTGACTGGGATTGATATGGGTTAACTATTTGGTTGGGTTTGACTGAGGATATAGGTTGGGCCATATATGGGCTAGATGGGCTTGATTTCTGGGCTTGGTACTGGACTGTACCTGGACTTACTAATGATGACTGGTAAGTGGGTCTTACTGGGTTACCAAGAGGTTGGTAATGGTTTGCTATTTCAATGGTTGGAGATTGGCTAGGTAATTGACTAGGTTTTGGGTTTGGATTGGCCAATACTAACTGATTTACTAGTGTGCTTTTAGGTCTTTTATTTCTTGTTTTAACTTGTTAACTTCACTCTGGAGATCTTGTAAAGTTACTTCTTTCTTTTTGTCCTTACTAAATCTTTCCATTGTTTTGTTAAAACTAATTAGCTGTTTTTCACTAAAAGATTGCTTAATGTCTTTTTTGACAAAAAAATCTTTGAGTTTCTTAATGTATTTAACTTTTAACTCAGGATTTCCAATTTTACTAATGAGGTTGATGAGGGCTTGTTCTTCTTCGGTCTGCTTGGTTAAAACTCTAATTATTTTACAACAATTATCTTTACAACCTAACTTGATATCAGGTTCACTAGAATTGCTAGACATTGACTGATATTCTGAAGAACTTTCAGGACTGCTTGAGTTATCTGAACTTTCTTCATTTTGGCTTAGGTTATTTAGCTTAAAGATGTTGAGAATTTGTTCTTCATCTTTTTTAGCTAAATTTAACTGTTTTAACTTTTTTTTTACTGGACATCCTGGGCTAATATGACCTTTCTTGCCATAGTTATAACATTCAATTTCTTTGCTATTCTTTTTTCCTGACTTTTTCTTATAATTTCTATGCTTATAAGATTTTCTAGGTTTTTTACTAGATTTTCTATAATATTCAGATTTTGGAAAATTCTTTTTAAGTCATTTATAATGGGATTTATTCCTACTGTAAGGCTTATGTGACTTAGTTTTTCTGCGGGATGGTGCTATTGAAGGGAGACCATATTGTTCACAGAAATCTTCTAGTTCATATTTAGCTTTTTTCTTATCATCTTTTAGCTGTTTGCTAATTTTCATATCAATACACATCCGCATACCTTCCTTTTGAATGGTACTGATAAGATCACAGTAAGTTAATTGATCATATTCAATTATTCCTTTAGGTTTGCTAAGTGCTTCTCTAATCTTGTGGGCAAAAAGATTAGTGTAAGTCATTAATAAATTTCTCTTTCTAGAAAGACTTGTCACAATCTGGCTGGACCATTACTCTTGAGATGAATACGTCTTTGTACCATCTAAAGTCACTAAGTGTTGGACATCTTAAATTACTTAGCTGATCATGGATTCTTGATGCTATGTTACTAGGTGTTCTAACAAAATGTTTAATTATCGTACATATGAGAGTGTTAATTCCATCTGGTTTTGCATTTCCAATATTTTCATCAAATATTGGCATATCTTCATCATCTTTTTCAACAACATATCTGATACTGTCTCTAGATTCTTGGTTAAGATAATTATCCCACCAGTTTTTTAACATTCTTGTGAATCCAGAAGTAATAAGGTCAACTATTTCTGGTTCAGTATGATCAAGATTGTTAATATAACTGTTAATAACCATAGACATGTGATGAAGTTTATTAAGGATTTCTTGCTCACTCAACCCATCTATGTTCCATTCATAGAGTTTATTGGATTGGACTGAAAATTGATTATTAAGGTTCCTTTCTTCAAATTGAAGATCAGGAGGTGTTGGTCTGGGGTACCAGTTTTTTGTGGTACTGGTTGGGTTGATTTCTACTACTGTTAATCTGTTAAGGTTTTGGCTATCAAACTGTTCTTCTAATTCTTTGATTTCAGAATCAGTAGAACTTGGTGTACTATTTTCTGAGGATTGATTGTCTTCAGAGGTTGGTTCATCATATTGTTTGATAGCATTTACTTGAGAAGGTTCTGCTTCAGATGGTTCAGCTTTAGCTTTCATTTTTGCTTCCATCTTTACTAGAACTTCATCTAACTTCTTAAGTCTCTTGTCATCTGCTGTGGAGATGCCAAGTTTATTTCTATCTTCGGGTAACTATATTAGAGGTTTTTTCAACTTTTTACTAGGTTTGAGATCATCAAAAATGCAGAATTAGAAAGAGGAGCTCCAAGATTAGTATTCAATTATAAACCATTAAATTATGTATTAGAATGGATCAGGTACCCAATTCCAAAAAAATAGGATTTAATTAAAAGACTTAGCAATTCAGTAATATTTTCAAAATTTGATTTAAAAAGTGGTTTCTGGCAGATACAGATCTCTCCAGAAGACAGATATAAAACTGCATTTGTCACTCCTTTTGGTCATTACGAATGGAATGTAATGCCCTTTGGATTGAAGAATGCTCCCAGTGAATTTCAAAATATAATAAATGAAATATTCAACTCAATAAGTCATTTCTCTATAGTCTACATAGATGACATCCTCATCTTTTTCAGGACTAGAGAAGAACATTGGAAACACCTCAATGCCTTCATAGAGATAGTCAGACACAATGGTCTAGTCATCTCTTCTAGCAAAATTAAGTTGTTTCAAACCACAGTTAGATTTCTTGGATATAACATCCAACAGTCAACAGTCGTTCCCATCAGTCGGTCTATCCAATTTGCAGATAAGTTCCCTTATGAGATTACAGACAAAACTCAATTACAAAGGTTCTTAGGATCCTTAAACTATGTTTCTGACTTCTACCAGGATCTCAGAAAAACAGTCAAGCCTCTGTATGACAGACTTAAAGGAAATCCTCCTCCTTGGACCTCTGTTCATACATCTATAGTCCAGCAAGTCAAAAGGTATATCAAGACTTTGCCTTGTCTTGGTATTCCCTCAGCAAATTCATTCAAAATCATTCAGACTGATGCCTCCGACATTGGATATGGCGGCATCCTTCTCCAAAAAGTCAGTCCAGACTCCCCAGAGCAAATTATTTGTTTCCACTCTGGCATCTAGAACAAAGCACAAGCAAATTATAGTACTATTAAAAAAGAAATTTTAGCTATTGTCTTGTGTATCTCGAAATTCCAGGATGATATATTACATCAGAAAATTTTAGTAAGAGTAGATTGTAAATCAACAAAATATGTTTTAGGAAAAGACGTACAAAACATTGCTAGTAAGAAAATTTTTGCCCGATGACAATCTATTTTGAGTATTTTCGATTTTGACATCGAATATATTAAAGGCAGTAATAACTGCATTCCTGATTTCTTAACCCGTGAATTTCTGCAGGAACCTCATGGCGGATAGGAAACCTAGCAAACCCAGTACTTCATCCCAAAAACTTGGGAGGGACACTAGTAAACATAATCAGTTAGTATTGGCCAATCCAAACCCAAAACCTAGCCAATTACCTAGCCAATCTCCAGCCATTGAAATAGAAAACCGTTACCAACCTCTTGGTAACCCAGTAAGACCCACTTACCAGTCATCATTAGTAAGTCCAAGTACAGTCCAGTACCAAGCCCATCTAGCCCATATATGGCCCAACCTATATCCTCAGTCAAACCCAGCCAAATAGTTAACCTATATCAATCCCAGTCAACTTACCAAGGTCCAAAAACTGAACCTGTTAAGAAGATACCAGCCCATAACATCTTTTCTATTGAGCCAGCCCATGCTCACTAATGAGTCGGTTTTATACCTACGAATTGAGTATTTTCGGCTTGATGAAATTACAAGTTTTCAATTATTTTATGTTCCTTTTTATTTTTTTTGTGTGTTTTGATGTTATTTGGTAGGAATCATCATTTGGAAGCAAACAAGATCATTTGGAAGGAAACAATGTCAATTTGGAGCCTAAGTGTTGGATTTTTGAAGGCTAAGCAACAAGGGGAGCTTTAGGCTTAAAAAGGGGCAGCGCCTTTCCAACGCCTTTTAAGTGCCTAGGCGCTTGAGTTGGCTTTGGACGCGAATTCTGACTTGTTTTGACCCGAAATTGAACCCTAATGCCTCATATATGCTAGGGTTTGAGTGGGGATAAATAGATACTAATTTTGGGGGCGGTTATCATAGAAAAAAGACCAAGGATTGATAAAAAATTGAAGGCAATAATCGAAGGAAGCGACGCGAAGAAAATCGGGATTGAAGGCTAGAGAGAGATTAAAGATTGAAACTAAGTTTTCATTCCTTTTCTCTTACTTTTAGTTCTTGATTTTTTGAGATGTTGTTTAATTTGAGAAGAATTTTTTTAAATTACATTATGAACTAAATTCTTATTAAGATTGCAACGGAATCTAATGTCTAGTTAATTTGATCTACTCTCGATTCTAGTTCTATTGATCATACATGAGTTCTTTGTCATATTTTGTGTTTAATATATGATTGTTTGGCCATCAATCAATTCGATAACCTAGATGAAATTGGGAGATGAATTCTAGGTTTAGATCGGAATATGATGACATGCGTCTAGTTGATTCTTCTTAGGATTGAATAGCTGGGTTTGTGTATAGGATAGGAATATACCTATATGCCGTGTGTAACTTTATGAGAGTTTGAACTTAATGAATCTATTCCAACTTATTTTGTATAGGAATATAGTAATTTAATTGGGAGAGATATGTTTATCTTACTATCGGAAGAGGTTTGATAAATAATTTTGAAGTCTCAGTTAACAACTTATTTTGATCAATTAACTGGAAAGAGAGTGGAAAGATTTATACGAAGTATTAGGGAAAGTTGTAATATTAAATTCTTTAATCCGTTAAATTCAATCCTTGATTATTAATTTTAGATTTAGTTTTAAACTAGTAATTTCATAGTTCAATTCCAATTGTTTAAATAAAATCGAATTTAAACAATTGGAATTTATTCATGACTTCCGCATCTCGTTTTTATTTTGGCTTTGTACCATCTAAAGTCACTAAGTGTTGGACATCTTAAATTACTTAGCTGATCATGGATTCTTGATGCTATGTTACTAGGTGTTCCAACAAAATGTTTAATTATCATACAAATGAGAGTGTTAATTCCATTTGGTTTTGCTTTTCCAATATCTTCATCAAATATTGGCATATCTTCATCATCTCTTTCAACAGCATATCTGATGTTATCTCTAGATTCTTGGTTAAGATAATTATCCCACAAGTTTTTTAACATTCCTGTGAATTCAGAAGTAATAAGGTCAACTATTTCTAGTTCAGTATGATCAAGATTGTTAATATAACTATTAATAATCATAGACATGTGATGAAGTTTATTAAGGATTTCTTGCTCACTCAACCCATCTATGTTCCATTCATAGAGTTTATTGGATTGGACTGAAAATTGATTATTAAGGTTCCTTTCTTCAAATTGAAGATCAGGAGGTGTTGGTATGGGGTACCAGTTTTTTGTGGTGCTGGTTGGGTTGATTCCTACTACTGTTAATCTGTTAAGGTTTTGGCTATCAAACTGTTCTTCTAATTCTTTGATTTCAAAATTAGTAGAACTTTGTGTACTATTTTCTGAGGATTGATTGTCTTCAGAGGTTGGTTCATCATATTGTTTGATAGCATTTACTTGAGAAGGTTGTGCTTCAGATGGTTCAGCTTTAGCTTTCATTTTTGCTTCCATCTTTACTAGAACTTCATCTAACTTCTTAAGTCTCTTGTCATCTGTTGTGGAGATGTCAAGTTTACTTCTATCTTCGGATAACTGTATTAGAGGTTTTTCTAACTTTTTACTAGGTTTGAGATCATCTATTTTGGTCTCAATTTTATCTAACTATTTACCAATTGTTATTAAAGACTGATTGATAAAATTGTTTTGCTCAATTACTTGCCTATTAGATTCGTTAGTGGGAATCTTAAAGGGCGAAGCTTTTACTTCATTATCTTTATGCTTAACTAAAAAGGTTTCTGCTGGAGGATGACTTGAAGATACTATTGTAGTATTGTCTTTCTTCCATTTGTACTTTGTTATTGTTTTGACTGATTTATAGTGGTTTTCTAAATAATCAAAGAAAAAGATTTCTTTTCTTATTTCACACATAAATTTAATCCATTTTTCAAACATTCTTTCTTGTTTACTTCGTTTATAATTGGATTTATTCCTACTGTAAGGCTTATGTTATTCAGCTTAAAGATGTTGAGAATTTGTTCTTCATCTTTTTTAGCTAAATTTAACTGTTTTAACTTTTTTTTAACTGGACATTCTGGGCTGATATGACCTTTCTTGCCACAGTTATAACATTCAATTTCTTTGCTATTCTTTTTTCCTGACTTTTTCTTATAAATTCTATGCTTATAAGATTTTCTAGGTTTTTTAATAGATTTTCTATAATACTCAGGTTTTGGAAAATTCTTTTTACTTCGTTTGAGATCATCAATCTTGGTCTCAATTTTATCTAACTGTTTACCAATTGTTATTAAAGACTAATTGGTATATATATATAGAAGCCTTATTTAAACCAACCATATTCTTTAAAAGAAGTTTTAAATAGATCAGAACCCGTGATAATTGAAGAGAAAGAATCATCGTTGCAGGACCTTAAAGGTGAAATTAATTAACTTAAAGTTGAAATTAAAATAATAAAGCAAAAACTTTTAGCTTTAGAAAAATGCCAATAAAAGAATAAGATAAAAAAGAGTTAAACTCTTCTGTAGACTATTTAAATGTATTAGAAAAAATAACTTATAAAAAATGGTATGTTAAAATTATACTTGTAATAAATCAAGAATTTACTGTCGAAACAATTGCTTTAATTGACAATAGAGTAGATATGAACTACATAAAAGAAAGATTAATTCCTACAAAATATTTTGAGAAAACAACTCAGTCATTAAATATGACTAATTGTTCGAAATTAAATATAAAATTTAAACTTTCAAATGTTTACATATGTAATTAAGGAATTTTCTTTCCTTCTACTTTTATGCTTATTACAAATTTAAATCAATTAGTAATTTTGAGAACACCATTCTTATCTATGATTGAACCCATAGAAATAATAGATTTTAAAGGAATATTAACTACCATAAATGGTCAGAAGATATTTTTTGAGTTTATAACTCCTCCCCAGATAAAGATGATCAATCAAATAAAAGAAATTTTGATGTATAAAGAAAATCAATTAAATTTCTTGACAGAGGATATAAAGATCCTAAATATTTATGATAAACTTAATTCTCATGAATTTAAAATTAAATTAAGAGAAATTGAAAATAAAATAACTAAGGAGATATGTGACACTATTCCTACTGCTTTTTAGAATAGGAAAAGACATGTTGTAACTCTTCCTTATATTAAATAATTTAATGAAACGGATATTCCTACTATGGCAAGGCCAACACAAATGAATAAAAAATATTTAGAACTTTGTAAAAAAGAAATTGATTCATTAATGGAAAAATCATTAATTCGAAAAAGCTATTCCCCATGAAGTTTTGCAGCTTTTTATGTTAATAACGCTGCAGAAAAGGAAAGAGGAGTTCCTAGACTGATAATTAATTACAAGCTTTTAAATAAGGTATTGCAATGGATTAGATATCCCATCCCCAATATGTATATATATATATATACACACACACACACACACACACATACATACATATATATGTATTTATTTATTTATGGGGTAACTTCAAAACATGTTGTCAAGCTTGGTTAGGAAAGGAATTGTTCATGGGAATGGTGCTTGGTAATGAAACAGGAGGGAGAAACTAATAGCAGGATAAAAGGCACTCCAATGCATAAAGCTTCAACCATTGAGGGGTTTAGAATGCTGTAGAAATACGTAGTCATAATCTGCATATGCTAAAAAGCTATTTTTGTAAAAAATTGTGTAGTATGTAGAAAAACTGAATGGAACTGGTAATTATACAACATTGTGTTTAGGGCATTGGAAATACAACTGGACATGAATGAATTCTTATCCCATTTAGAATTCCCATTGAAAGTGGCTTGTGTTACAGAAATAGGCTTCATTATATAAACTTCCTCAGCATCTCTAATCACAAAGTTTACATATAAGCATGCATTCCCACATCAGTAACCTAATCCGTATCAATAAAGAAGAGGCTCCAAGGTTTGCAAAAAAATAAAAAACTGAAAGGAAAGAAGGAATCCATCACAGTCAACATGCAACTAATGAAGCCTAGTCAATATGTTCAAGCACATTAAGATCTAATGCCATAGCGGTTGTAGCACAGTTAGTTAATTATTGACATAGCATAGTGGAGAGGTGAGGGCCACATACTCAGCTCAAACAACCCTTATCCCAACTATTTAGGGGTTGACCACATGAACCCGTTCCTCTATTATGCTATATTGGAAATCCTATTTTCTATTAAACTGCAAGCTATGATATATTTTTTTCTCTTATTTCGTTCAAATTAAATTTCATTCTACTTCTATCTCTTGTAGTAAAGTGAGTCACATCGTGTAAGAAAATTAATATTTTGATTACTTTTATTGTAAAATATAAGTAAGACAAGAGTCAGTTGTATTAGGGGAGGGGATCTTTAGTTCTTCTTTGGCTAATCTTCTTTTCCTAGGATTTTCGCCATGGCCTGTGAGTAGTCTTCTTTGTACTCTCTAGTTAGCGTAGGGTTCTTGGATTGTGTAATGAATTTTATTATTAATGCTATTATCCATTTATTGTTCCTGAATGATTTATCATTTTCATTTTCCTATTAAATGAATATTTTTAACCAAAGTAATATGCTATGTATACTTGTTTGATTATTCATCAACTGGGTCGATTTTTGGTTATGGATAATTCTTATAATTCCCTACAAGTATATATTTCTAGTTCTTAAATTAATATTTTCATATTAATCAATCCTTCGTAAATAGTTACATCCTCTACTTGATTACAATGACGTTGGAAGTCAACTGATATAACAAATAATTGCATTAGTATTATATTCAATACACACGATTAGTTCCTGATCCCAATATTATAGAGTCTCTTTTCATACATAAGAATCTCTTTAAAATTGGTTACAATTGCTCATTCTACAATCAAGATTGTAACACCCCGCATTTTCTTTTATGTATGTATATAGATATATAGTAAATAATTGTTGTAAAAATGTGGATATGTGTAATGGTGTAAGAATGAACTATATAGATTGTAATAGTAGGAGAAATGCTAGAGATGCATATTGATTGGGAAGTTTGAGTTTCAAAGACGTCTAAACTTGGAAAGGGTGATTAGATGAATTTCTAAATATTTTTAGGTCAAAATAAGGTGTCCATTGAATCCGGAAGGTCGAACAACCTTGGGAGAGGTAATATGGGGTGTATTGGAAGCTAGAAAGTATTCCGGAGTGAAAACACACTTAGAGAGAATTTGGGTAAAAAGGAGTTGGGACACCTTCTAGTATTTTGGTCATAACTTTTTATACTTATGTCCAATTGATCTGAAATTTGGACAGTAGATAGTAGACATCTAGGGATACAAAAGTGTATCTCATGAAAATTTTCCAATTCGACCTCTAAATGGGTCAAAACTGCCATGGAAGTCGAAGCAGCCAAAGTGTACCGGTACACCGTACCGGTACGCCCAAACCAGTGGCTTAACCGTTCCGGTACCGCGTACCGGTACCATATCGTACCGGTACCGCGTACCGGTACGCTTTCTCTGACACGCGCCGAACAGTTAAAAAGTCAGGGTTTTTGGGTTTAAAACACCACCTCAAGCCCTCATTTACTCCATTCTTCACTCCACTCTCATCCTAAACACTTTAGAACCCTAGGAGGAGATAAATGAGGAGAAAGAAACACAAGATCAAGAGAGATTTACACTTTCAAAAAGATCAAAGCCCTAGATTTCAAGAACATCAAGGTAGGGGTTTTCTTCCATTCTTGTTCATTGATGTTAGGGTTATTATATATATATGTTTTGACTCCTAATCATATGTATTTGCTATGGGTTCATTGTTTCTTGGTTCTCTTGCAATTGTTAACATGTTTTACACAAAGCTAGGGTTGTATACCATGAAATCCCTCTTTTGTTTGAAAAACCCTAGTTTTCAAGAGTGATGGGTTTTCCTTTGTAACTCTTCCTTTATTCTTGATTTCAAAATCATAGTGTTTTGTGTTGAGTAATAAAATGATATTTTTGTGATCTCTTGCATTTTTCTTGGTTGATTATTGAAAATGGCACATGCTTAATTTGGGAATTTTGGGATATGCTTGTACAATGAGAAATTGTGGATTTTGTAATTATTGGGAATTGTTGGTGAATTGAGAATATTTTGGTTTCCTCATTGGTATGGTTGTTGTGATGGACTTGGATTGCTTTCGAGAGATGCCGTAGAGTGTTAGAGGTTAGTCTATCCCAGTGGGGGTGAGATGGTTTCCTAACACTTGTAGTGGGTTGTCATTTGGTAATGCGACCACTATCGTTCACTGGAGTTCGAACAAGGGATGGTATACTTTTCCTGGGAAGGGACTCGTCACTGCCATTTGGATGGTAGACGCCCTTTCCTAAAGTGTTTGTGATTGTGATTATGATGGGTGGACTAGGTATAATCGTCGGGTAGAATTCATGATAAGCAATCAACATACATGGTACGGGGATGAACCAATATAAAGGGGATGATGGGTTGGACCGCCTTGGCCGGTGCATTGGTATGGGACAATGCATCGGAAGGCGCCCTTCCTAAATGACTAAAAGTTGGAAATGGTATATTGTTATGAAATTTATCTTAACCTTTCACTTGATTATTGTTACAGCTTAAACTTGAGATCTATTTAAAATGTCCTCGTTTTACTTCAAAAGTTATATATGATATTTGTGAAATCAGACCGACTTGCTTTACATGTTTTCTAAACCTTGTTCGAGTTTGGAAGAATTTTCCTACAGAGCTTCGTGCTCACCCCCTACCTAACAACCTTTTCAGATTACTCTCTCGAGGAAGAGTTGGGAGTCGAGGAGCCCGCACACTGGGAGACTCCGATAGACGGGAGCGTGGATCCCGAGGTGGATGCCTAGAGCGACACTTTCTTTTGTTCTAGACTAGGATATTCTTTTTGAACCTTGTAAAGTCTAGTTTGCTTTTGTTATTTCCGCTGCGCTACATTAGCTGATTTTGGAATGTAAAGGCCAAAATGGGTCTATTCTTTTGGGATAATGTTGCAAATTTTATGGATGACTTTATGAAGTCTTATTTATTGATGGATTATTTTAGTGCTCTCATGATGTGAATGTTTTAGAATGTAATGCCGTCCATGGTGGTATTTGGGGCGTTACAAAGATAAATTGTTCCTTCTCTTCACCTTTCCTTACATCTAACTCATTTCCCTGAGGATCGACCTTGGTCTTACTAAGTTATTACTACTTCTTGACCACCTAAACTTTGGTATACCTATTTGGAGTCAAACAACTACACTGACATTAAAAATTAATTGAGATAATTGTAATTGCTTAAACATATTTAATTGATGAACATGAATAGATCCAGATCCTTAAACTAAAGATTCATTTTTTTAATTAATAATTTCCTTTTAAATTCCTTGTTTTTAATTTACAAAACCAATTCAAACTGCTAATCAATTGTTACCTTTTGTTCTTTTTCTACCTTTTGATTTTCATTGATACTCGAGTTTCAACCTCAGACTTCCGAGTATTTACTACTTCTTGACCACTTGCACTTGGGTGTACTCTTTGAGGATCAAGCACATCACTGACAACTTCTACATCTAATCCTACCATTGTTTCTCCTAGTATTGTTCAGACGATGATTGAACAGCTGCAATCTATGCTTGCTACTTGGATATTTGACTCAGGTTCCTCACATCATATGGCTCCTAATCTTTCTTCTCTTATTAATTGTGTTTCTCTCTCTTCTCTTATAAATATTGTTACTACTAATGGTTCTCCAATGCATGTTGTTTCATTGGATCTGCTATTCTCTCTCTGTCTTCCTCTCCTTCTATCCTGATTGTTTTTATGTTCCACAATTGCTTGTTAGTATATTTTCAATTAGCCAACTCTCTGAGTCAGGCTTTGATGTTGTGTTTTCTTCTTATGGTTGTGTTTTTTTGGATCGGAAGTCCAAGAAGAAGATTGAAACCGGGCTGGTGACTTATACCTTCTAAAGAACTTACATATTCCTCTTGAGTCTAGTTCTCCCAAGTTGTCCTCTTTTTGTCTATTAAATAATCCATCCCAATTTTCTTTATGGCATTCTAGGTTAGGTCATTTGTCCCGTGAGCGTCTAAAGAGTTTAATTTCCTCTAAAATTTTGGTCAATGTATCTCCAAATGACATCTCTTATTGCAGTGGATGTAAACTTGTCAAGATGTTTGTTTTATCTTTTAATAAAAGTGATTCGTTTTCTACTACGTTTTTTTTTCTTGTTCATACTGATGTATGGGGACCTTCTCATATTTCAACTAAAGGTGGCCCTACGTATTATGCTTATTTTATTGATATTATAGTAGTCACTATTGTTGGGTATACTTGATGGCACATAAATCTGATTTCTATCAAGTTTACCGCAATTTTCATTCCATGATTCACACTCAGTTTTCTACCAATTTTAAAGTTCTCTATTCTGATTTGGGGTGGGGAATATTGATTGAAAGATTTCATTAACTTTCTAGATGCATCTGGCATTATACATCAATTAGTGAAATTCTTGAATAAAGGTAATTTCATTCAGCGAAATTCTTGAATAATCTCATTATTATTTTGATTTGACCAGTACCTATATAGTGAATGATTATTTATTTCAGAATTGGTTACACTTGAAGTACATTGACCATTTATTCTGGAGATATGATTTTAGACAATTGTTGATTTAAGTTGAGCCTTAACTTCATTTCTTTCTTAACATTGTCGTTAGAAGCTGTGATTGAGTCTTTTCAGATGATTTCTTTTCTTTAGCCATGTTGAACGACCAAGTCAAGTATATGTTATACCTTACCTTGGTTATCCCGAGATCATCTTTGATATTGGAAAGAAGGGATGAAGATGGCTATTTTCTAAAGAGATAAGCGAGGAAAGGGATTATTTCCCATGCTTTGTTGAGAAAAAAAAGAAGAAGAGAAAGTTAAAGAAAAAATAAGGGGAATATGAAGTTAAAAAAAAAATGAAAAAGAAAAGAAAAAAAAAAAAGAGATGTGAAGAAAGAGCATGAAAAGTAAAATGAAATGGATTCAAAAAAATATTTTTGAATCCTTTATTGTACATCGTTTCTCAAACCCTCATTCGAAGGCCTCATTCCAAGCAGAGTAAAGACCTAGTTGATCTCAAGTATTTGGTGGTTTATGTACAGATTGTGTGCGCAAGGATGAGATTGGCAATAAGTTTACTAGTTGGTATTCATTGCCTTTCATGAGATTATACTAAATCCTTTTTCAATTGAATAAGTGGTTATTTGATATGAGATGTATGTGAGTTATATTGTTTCAAATTGCATAAGTCTGCTAACATATGATGCTATGAACTGTGAATAATCACTATTATCGGAGTGTTATTCTTGTTGAGTGTATTCCTTGGAGAGGTTTTTATCAAAGCTAACTATTGATAGTTGTAGAAGTGAGGTGTTATTTGATGAATTGGTATAGTTATTTCACATCACAAAAAGTTTTGAGTGACGAGACAATATGAGAATACTGTCATATACAATTTGGTTATATGGTTTTGGCTTTGTGTTGACTTATTTGAGTATACAATTGAATCTCCTCAAAGCTTTAATTGTTAGTCATGAAATGTTTATATAATTCAAGTTTTTAATGAATTGGAATGAAGTTTGCAGGTATCTTCACTAGAAACGTTCATGAGACTTCATCCGCTAGGGATAACTTAGGGTTTTAAAGGCTTGTTGCATATGCTAAATGCAATCGTGACTCCTAAGAAAGTGGTTTAGTAATATTTATGTTTATTTTGTTTTTAGTTTTGGGATCCATAGTATTACTAGGGACTAGTACTATCTAGGTTGGAGGTGTGATTATGTAAGACCTCGTATAAAATTTCAAGATCGATAACATGATATTAAGAGTACTTCCAAAATGATGATAGAAACTTCAAATCATTGTTGAAATATTGATCATGAAGTTTGAGTTTCGTACATATTGATTTTCGTGTCGAATTTCGTTTCGGAGGCTTTGAAGTATGAAAAGTGTGGATAGGTAAATTTTTAGATCAAAATAAGACTACCATTGAATCTGTAAGGTCGAGAAACATTGAGAGAAGTTTTATGGGATTTATTAGAAGTTTGAAAATATTTTGGAGTTGAAACGCATGTTAGGAAGAATTCGGGTAGAAAAGAATTTGAAACTATCTTGATATTTTGACCATAAATTCCGGACAGGAAAAAACACGCGTCTGAATGCACGATTGTCCGCCCCCAACCTATTTTGAATGTTTTCTACTATTTTGGCACTATAAATACCCTAGGGACTTATATTTTAGGGTTTTTATACATATTTTTCAACCCCAAGAAGTATAGGAGAGTTTTGGAGAGAAGAAGAAGAGGAAGAGGAATAGATTGAGCTGACTCTTGATGACATGAATGTGTAAGCAATCACACAAAACACCTTAGGAGTAATTTTCTACGGATCGAAGGTATGAGTTCTTTTTCAGATTCATTCATTGATGATTATGACTATATACTATAATATATATTTTTCATCCTTATTATGATATAAATAATAGATCTACAACGTTTTTACATTCGTTTGAATTCATGATTCATTTGTTGAATAAAATACATGATTTTACTTCGAAGATCTATCCATTCTTGATTTAAAAACTTAGTTCTTCACTTCTATTATATATATGATAGATCTACAAAGTTTTTAGATTCTTTTGAATCTTCAAATTCTAGATATAAACACATGCTTTATCTCCAAATACATGTTTTACATCCATAAATTTTATGTTCTTGATAAAATCTTAGAATTTTGAATATTGTGAACATGAAGGTTTCTTTTTACGACTATATCATGTTTTGCTTCAATTATTCTTCTACTTGGGAATTGTGGAACAATGAATTTTGGTATACTCAATTTTTGTGGAAAAGTGTTGTTATTATCTCTTGTATGGGTGGGTCTGACACTTGTAGGGGGTTTGGTTTGTTGCCAGAGCCAACCATTATTTATCCACGTAGGTTTGAGGTTGGGGTTAGTATACTATTCATAAGAAAGGATATGTTAATGACGTCGGTACACACCCTTCCTAAAGTATTGTGGCCCTGCAGGGATTGATAAGAGATGTTTGTGTTTGTGGTGGGCGGATGAGATAGATTTGGTGTGTAGATTCACGGTAGTCAACCTACATACATGAGATACTGTGTATTGAGCTTTGGTTTTGTGAATGATTCTATTATGTTATGAGTTTACTGTCTTGTACCGTAAATTGGAGATCATTATTAAATGTCGTTGTTTTACTTCAAAAGTTATATATTTGTTTTACAAACTAAGACTTGCCTATTTTTCATGATTTCTAAACCTTGTTTGGGTTGTAAGAAAGTTTTCCTACTGGGCTTTATCCCTCACCTTACCATAACATTTTTCAGATTTCGATACTAAGGAGAATCTCAGGCTAGGTGAACAAGTAGATTGAGATGCTGATGTAGATTCAGATTTGAAGGCTTAGAGATGCTTATTTAGTTTATAATAATAAATTATAGATGTTTTGAGATGTTCTTTTATTAGTTAGTTGAGGGATTATTATTTTGACTTTTGGATGTAACTTTAAGGAGTTATGTTTGATTTGAGATTTGTTTAGTTATCCATTAGATGACAGATAATTTTATTCTTTTAATGATTACTTTAGATGCTCTCATGGTTAGATGTAGTATAGATAGTTAATGCATTTCAAGTTGAATTTTGGGGCGTTAGATTAACGTCAAAATTGTTATTTTATTATATTTAAGGATGAGTTAATTACACAATATTTTGGAATAAATGTGTTAAATTATTTATTTTTCTAACTTGATGTACGTTTTGGTTGTTTGCCTCTTTTTGTAGGTATTTTGGGTGATTTAGAGTATTAATAGAGTAATGCAAAGAGAGCAAACAAGAGAGCAAGGATCCATGCTTTAGGAAGAATAAATAGATGAAGAAAAATGTATTTCGGACAGTGAATGATAGTGGTCTGAACGCGCAATTACCGTCCAAACGGTCCCCATATACTGGATTAACAATGATGCTGAAACCTTCTTAGCCAGAGAGCTAAGTGCGTCCTGAAGCGCTTGGTCTGTCCGGATGCGCCTTCAAGAGGATTTAACGATAAGCAATTGCATCGAGCCGCACATGGTTCATCTGGATGGGAGGGGTTAAGTTGTCCAGTAAGTTTATACTGTTTGGATGCGCATGTGGGATCTAAATACATGTGGTTTAACCGACTTATACTTCTTTTTAGTATCAAATTGTGTGAGATGTAACCCTAGTCCCCTTAGTATGAATGTTGATTCTGCACTCGCTACATCATTGACTAGGGGTGATGGTGAATAGTAAATATATACTCTGTTAGGAAGAGAAGGATCCTTTTTCTAGCTGTTTTTTCGTTATTTTCTAGTTTTTCGAAGATCTACCATGCATCGTGAGTAATTCTCTTATACTCTTTCGTTTGGTTGATAGATTTGTAAATATTTATTCAGATATCTTTCTTTTCCTATATTGTGTAAAGTTTAATACTATGTAACATTATTTTATTATTTATTAACAAGATTGAGTTCTTGATAAAACCAATGCTTATAATTCTCTACAAATATTTAAACTTGGTCTTCAAATCTTATTCTTAGATCAATCAAATTAATTGAGTGTTTAAAGTAATATTTTTCAGTTAACTGCACTACAGTTCGAAATTAATTGAATGATTAAATCCATATGCTAAAACTAAAGAGTCGTTTTTCAATAATTGTTTTCTAAAAATCTACTTTTTATAATTGTTTTCCAACCAAATCTTCTTTTACTAGTGTAACCTAGTTCTACCTTCAAATCGATATTCGAATTCCTCAATTCCTATGGTTTGATCTCAAACTTATCGAGTATTTTTTTTTTTTTTTTGGTACAATGGAAAATAAACAGGGGTTATTTAAACCCTCTAGCAAAAGAAATACAAGAGAGATCATTCAAAAGAAGCTGACCCAATACAGATAGTGGGCTTTCAAAAAACACAAAAGGATCTTGTTGGTGGCCTCCCAAGCTTGCCATCTTATCAGCGCAAAAATTCCCTTCTCTCAAAGTATGGAGAATGGGAGTATTAGTCAGTCCCATAGTGTACTTGCAATTAGCAATGATATTCCTTTGGGGATGAACTTCATCCAACCTAGCAGTAATTAAGTTGAGCGCTTCCAAAGAATCCGTTTCCATAATCACCTTCTTCAGGTTTTGTGATTGAATTATCCTAAGGCCTTGTAAGATAGCCCATAGCTCAGCTTGTAAGCTAGTAGAGTCCTTAAGCTTCCCAAAGAAACCTAGCTGCCACCTTCCTTGGTCATTCCTTAGCAGCCCTCCAACTGAAGCTGGGCCAGGATTCCCTTTGGAGCTGCCATCAACGTTCATCTTCATCCAACCTGCAGGAGGAAAGGCCCAACCGTCGGATTTGAGCAAGCGTGAAGCTTGGATCGGAAGAGTTCAAAGGGAGGTTTTGACACACTTTTGGTGAAGATGTCGGCAACTTGCAAATGAGAAGGCACATACTGAGTGCGAAGCTTGCCAGCGAGAACAAGTTCACGAAGAAAGTGATAGTCGAGCTCAACATGCTTAGCCCGTTTGTGAGAAACCAGATTGGAGCTCAAGAAGATGGCACTCTTGTTATCACATAGAAGGAGGGGCTGCTGTGGAATTGAAACTTTGAGGTCACTAAGGAGATGCGTGAGCCAAAGAAGTTCGGCGGTAGTGAGTGCCAAAGCACAATACTCAGATTCACAACTGGAGCGAGAGACAGTAGGTTGCTTCTTGGCACTCCAAGAAACCAAGTTGCCGCCAAGATAAATAGAGTAACCAGAGGTAGAGCGGCGAGTATCAAGGCAGCCTGCCCAATTTGCGTCGGAGTAAGCAACTAAAGCACCAGGAGCAACAGATGGATGAAAAGTGAGGCCAAAGTGTAGCGTGCCTTTAACATAGCAAAGAATGCGTTTGACAGCAAAAAATTGGTCTTCAGTTGGGGAGTAGAGAAATTGACTGACAGAGTTGACAGCATGAGTAATATTCTGGCGGGTGATGGTCAGATACTAGAGAGCACCAACAAGAGATCTGTAAAGTGTAGGATCCGAGAATAAAGGACCATCAGTAGACAGGTGCTGGGAAACAACCATGGGGGTGTGAATAGGTTTGTTGTCAAGAAGCTGAGCACGTGTGAGAATATCCCGTGCATATTTCAGCTGACTGATGAAGAGGCCATCAGAGGTGGTCGTTGCTTCAAGACCAAGGAAGTAACTGAGAGGACCCAAATCCTTAGTGGTAAACTCATAATTGAGTTTGCAAGTGAAGTTGTCGAGAAGAGATGAGTTGTTGCCTGTAATAATGATGTCATCAACATAGAGAAGCAGATCGATTATATCAGAGTGCTTGTGAAAAACAAATAGTGACGCGTCTGCACGATTGCAATAAAAACCAAGTTGAATAAGAAAAGAGCTGAGGCGCTGGAACCAGGCACGAGGAGCTTGCTTTAGACCGTAGAGGGCTTTCTGCAACTGACAAACATGATTGGGAAAGCGAGGGTCAATATACCCAGGGGGCTGCTCCATATAAACATGTTCACTGAGATGGCCATTGAGAAACACATTTTTGACATCAAGTTGACGAAGAGGCCATTTGTTGGTCACAACAAGAGAGAGGACAACACGGACTATGGTAGCCTTGATGACTGGACTAAAAGTGCCAGTGTAGTCAAGACCAGGTACCTGGGTGTAGCCCTTGGCAACAAGACGGGCTTTGAGACGTTCAATAGAGCCGTCAGGCAAATATTTGGTTCGAAACACCCATTTGGAACCCACAATGTTGGTGTTGGTGGGTCGAGGAACCAAAATCCAGGTACGATTGTTTTGCAAAGCTTGAACTTCTTCATCCATGGCAACAAGCCAAACATGATTCTTAGCAGCAGATTTGAATCCTTTAGGCTCAGTGGATGCAAGAAGAGCTGAAAGAAGTCCAGAGGAACCCACAAGTCCGAGATGTGCTAGGTGGCGCATTTTGAAGATGCCGGCTTTGGCCCTTGTGAGCATAGGATGAGAACCCAATGGAGCGGTTACAATGGGAGTGTGATCAACTATGGGTAACTCAGTAATGAGCTCCAGAGAAGCCGATCTGAAGTCTGAGTGTGACGGAGATGGTCCTGTATGATCATTAGTTACCTGCAAAGACTCATCCACTGGATCAGTACAAATAATACACGAGGTGGATCCGGATTGGGAAATATGTCGGGAGTGTGGTGCAGGGGAAGACAGGGGCATGTCTGGGGGAAGGAGACTTGGTTCCAGAAAATTTGAGATTTGGAGAGAGGGTATGGGTTGGGCTTGGGAAGCATGTCGAAAGGGAAAGTGGTTTTCGTCAAATTGGGCATGACGGGTAATATAGAGTCTGGAGGTGGTGGGGTCAAGACAACGAAAACCTTTATAAGAGGAATGATAACCCATAAAAATGCAAGGGATGCTACGAGGGGAAAACTTGTTAGTCATGTAATCACGTAAACAAGGATAAACACGACAACCAAATGGATGAAAGTTTTCGTAATTGGGAAAGGAACCATATAGGAGTTGAAAGGGTGACTTACCTTCGAGAAGCGGTGTGGGAAAACGATTTATGATATAAGCCGCAGTGCTAAAAGCATCAACCCAGAAGTGAGTGGGAATGTGAGAATGAAAAAGGAGGGCTAGACCTGTTTCAGTCACATGGCGGTGTTTCCTTTATGCCCGACCATTTTGTGCGGGTGTATAAGGACAAGAGAGTTGATGATGAATGCCAGAGGTACTAAGGTGTGCCTTAAAGCTGTTCTTATTGAATTCACCACCACCGTCACTTTGAAAAAAATTTATACGAGCAGAATGTTGATTTTCAACAAATTTTTGAAATTGAATAAAAGTATGAAAGAAGTCAGATTTCAATTTCAATGGATAAAGTCAAGTGAAACGAGAATAATCGTCAATAAATAAAGCATAGTATGTGAATCCCGAATTTGACTTTACAGGAGATGGGCCCCATAGATCGCAATGAATAAGATCTAAAACCTTTGAAGATCGATGTTCAGTACGAGTATAGGGCAAACGGTGATTCTTTGCAATTTGACATGTACTACATGACACAGGAGATGGCAATAAAGAAGTAAGATAAAGCAGTCCTTTTTTATTAAGAAAAGAAATAACAGAATGATTTACATGTCCAAGATGAGCATGCCATAAATCATATGAAGCAAGAAGAGATTTATTTTTCAGGACAGAAACAAAAGCCGAATTTCCACGTTCTAGCACATATAGGCCGCCATCTCGTTTACCGGTTGCCACCACTCTTCCCGTTTGGCGATTCTGAACAATGAAAAAATTATCAGTAAACGTAACGGATAACGGAAAGTCAATCATTAATTTACTAATGGACATGATATTTTTAGTGATGTGAGGGACAACCAGAACGTCTAATAGTTGAAAATCAGGGGAATGGGAAAGTTTACCAGTGTGGGTAATGGGTAGAGACGCACCATTCCCGACAATAACACAATCCTTACTCGTATAGGAAGTGGACTAGTCCAAGAAGGATTGGGCTGGAGTCATATGGGCCGAGGCCCCTGTGTCTAAAAACCAATATGAGGCCTCATTTCCGGAAATGGAACATGATGCATTTAGGGCTTCGACAAGTTGAGCTTCAGGGGTATGACCATGGCGTTCATATCGTTGTCGGCACCGATCCGCATAATGACCCTCCACGCGGTAGATTTGGCAGCGCGGGGGTCGTCTGCCAGAGGAGCGTCCCTGTCCTCGTCCATTGCCTCCAGTTCGAGGCGGTTGATTGCAGGAAGAATAGCTTCGCTGGTTCGACTTTGCAGGGTTGCGATTGGTGGCTGTGAACGTAACAGGGGATGGTGCAGCAGGCTCCAATGATTTTTGAAAGATCTCAAAGCTCTCTGCTTTAGGCACAAGATCTGCAAAACAGGGCCATGGGGTGAGGGCCATTTGAGCTGTGGAGAAGCTCGAGAATTCCGAGCCAAGACCTCAGAGGAACCAGTGCACTTTGTCAGTGCCATCGACGGGTCGTCCGATTGCATGGAGTTGATCGCAGAGGGCCTTGAAGGCGCGGGCATACTCCGAAACAGATCTGGTGCCTCGTTTCATCAGTTGCAAGTCATCCTTGAGACAGATTTCACGGACTTTGGAGCGGTGGTTGAAGGTGTTTTCCAAAGCAACCCACACCTCACGTGAAGTGGAGAGTCCCACAACTTCAGCCATGGCCTCCTCGGTAACGGAGGACAACAAAAGACTGAGGAGGCGCTGATCGGTATGTTTCCATGCCACATATTTGATGTTTGGTGTCTGAGAATTTTCAGGGGTGAAACGGGGTGGTATTTCTGTGGTTCCATCCACATAGCCGATTAGTTCTTGACTCTCAAAAAGAGGAAGCAATTGGCTTTTCCATAGGAGGTAGTTGGAAGATGATAGTTTGATTGTAACCATGCGAATGAGGGTATTGAAGCGGAGAAGAGTGGAGGAAGGTTCAGTCGAGGAAGATTCAGTAGCCATGGAAAGGGAAAGAGGATCGTCAGAGGGATGTTAATCCGTATACGGCTCTGATACCATGAAAGAGTTTGAAAAACCACCACACCTTTTTGTGGTGAGTAGATTTCATATATATATATGCACAGTTACATATCCGTATATGGAAATTACAAGTATGGAAAGAATCAATCAAATAAATCTACAGGCTATAATTGTGGGTCAAAGAGAATGCAAATGGAAAGCCTTGAATTAAGGCTGAGGATCCTTAGCATGATTCTCGACAGTTTATACATCTACAATCCCTCACAAACTCCCATAAATGTGGAAAAATATTCTTCTAAACTCTAATCACCTTGCCCAATGCGAAAATACTGTTTGCATACCTCAGAAGTCTGAGTAAAATTATCAGTGCCAAAATTCATGTGTCAAACAATCCCAAATCTCATTGGTAGTATCTAGATAGAGAAAAGTAGAGCTGATGGGAGGCTAAAAAATCTTCAACCGTAAATAAATAATTTCTGCGTCTTCTAGTTCCCACTGCTCAAATCCAGAGTCATCTTTCATTGGTTTGTCGTCCACAACAATCTTACGAAGACCCTTTCCTTTAAGGAAACTTCAACAGACTGGTACCATAGATATAGTTACTCCAGTTGAGCTTCACCAAAGTCATAAGAACATTAAATAATAAGCCGAAGAAAGGGGAAGTGATGGGAAAAGAATGGAAGAATCAGTTTTGGAGTTCATACCAAATAGTTTAGAACAAATACGGAGTGAATAGCCCAAACAGAAGCTGTACAAACAGAGAGAAGGCCCTGAAACTATTAAACCAGCGCATAATCGATCAGAAAAAGAGAAGAACCGGGGCTGAAGTATGCTCAACCAACCAAGAGAGAGCTGACACATGAACCGCACTAGGTCAAACCAACCCAAATGAACCGGTTTGTCTAGACCGATTGAGTTGGACTCACTCGAACTATGGGTTGAGACCAGAGATAGATTCTTTAATTGGGCTGGGCTGATATTAGGCTAGTCTGGATCCCAAAGTGGGTGGTTCGGGCCGGGCTGGTCATAATTGAGCTAAAGATATATTTTGATCCACAAAGGAAAAGTCGGGTTGCCCTTTTATAATGACCTAAAGAAGTGACTCGATAGGAATATAGTTCTCGTCTTCTTCGCCAGAACCCTAGCTCGAGATGACGCTGCAAAACCGTAGCTTAAACTTCGGCGATGACAGCCACAACAAACACCATTGACACATAGGCAGTTGATCAACGAGGCCTCTGGAAATAATCAACAACCCAAAACACGATCAATTAAATCACAATCAATCATCACCCTCCGGAAGCGAGTAACAGTAACCAAAGACCACACCACGACAACCAAGAATGATGGCAACAACCAAAAATCATCACCAACAGAGAGGAAATCGGGTAACATATAGCATAGACACACATTGTTGACCCAAGACTTGTCACGTAATAGGCATGAGCCATCAAACCATGATAGCATAACTACATATCATAAAATTTAAATCCAAATTCATCACCATTCATTTTCTAGCAAAACAAATCCCAGAGAATGTACTTCAACCATCAAAGATTACATCCAAACGTTTAGTAAAACCAAGTATTCCATCTAACTAAATAACATTAATAACATTGATCCACCAAAAAACAATGAAATTATAAGTAAATAAAAAGAATTCTAAGCCTCGAAAGTTGAATCCACATCTTGATCTGCCGTAGACTCTAATTCCACATGTTCACCTATAATGGTGTTCTCCTCTATACCAAAACCTGAAAAATGTCAAAAAAAAGATTGAGCAAACAAGCCCAATAGAGAAACTCACTCAAAACTAAGCAATGTTTACAAATTATACAAAACAGATCGGTTTCAATTCACAAAATAACATATATAGCCTTTAAAGTAAAATAATTGACATTTAATAATGATCTCAAGTTTCGATGTATAAGCAGAAAAGTTCATAAAGGAGGGAAATAATTCTCAAAACAATAAATGACCATAACAAGTATAAATTGTGCACACAGGTAAACTAACATGAATTCACACATCGAGAATATTATGGCCCACACACACACATAATCATCTAACTAATCCAATATATCATTGACGAAATCTTCCATGAATAGTATATGAGCCCCCCACCTCGATCCTCGTGAGCAAATAGTGCGAATTCTTTAAACCAAGCAACTATTACGAGTGATAGGAAACCTTCTAACCCATCAAGGTAATAAACTCATCTAAACACTCTACGATTGTAACCCACGTTCATCACACCCATCCATACAAGAGATAATATTACTTTTACATAAAATTCATGTATACCACAATTCTCAAAATAGAAGAATACTTCGATTAAAACATTCAATAGATCGTAAAAATATATATTCAAGTTAACCATATTCAAGATCTAGGATTTTTCAACACCAACATAATTTCAGATGTAAAACATGTATTTTTTCAAGAAACAATTCATATGATCGAAAGAAAATCAAAACATTCGTTTATCTATCATATATTTACGAATTGGAATCAAAATGTACATATATAATAACCCTAACCTCAATACATAAGATTTGGAAAAGAAACTCTACCTTGATCTGCAAATTGTTGATCCTAACGTGTTTTGGTGCGATTACCAAGCATTAATCCTTTAAGATTTAGTCAGTTTCCCCTCTTTCCTTCTTTCCAAACTCTCCTATGTTTCTTAGGGTTGAAAAATAGGTATAGAACTCTAAAAAAAAGCGGCCCGACGATATTTATAGTGTCAAAAACAGAGAAAATTCTAAAAGCTAATTGGGGACAAAAATTACGCTTGCATTCGAACGGAGCTTTTCCCATTCAAGCTCACGTATCACTCTATGGATGCTCGTGCATAATAAAGTTCGGCATTCACAACAAGTGGTCTTCATCTATGATAACTGATGAGGTAAATTTGGTACAGCATGGGCTCGACCTACGTTGCTCAGACGATGCAGCTCTCCAACTCTGTAGCTCCCTAGCTCTCTAGCTCTCCAGCAATCCAGCTCTCCAACTCTGTTGAGCTCCAACTTTCTAGAGCTCTCTAGCTCACCAGCTCTCCAACTCAATAGCTCGAAAGCTCTCTAGCCTTACAACTAAGTAGCCCCCTAGCTCTCTAGCTCGCCAACTCAACATCTTAGTAGCTCCATAGCTCTCCAACTTAGCAACTCAACAACTCTTCAGCTTAGTAGCTCACCAGCTCCCCAGCTCTCAAGTTTGGTAGCTTGACATCACTACTTAGAAGCTCCCAATAACTATCGAAGCCTTGCCTCCATGCTGGTTGAATGCTTCAGCATAACAGTACAGTGGGTCTCACAAAGACTCAAGGAGTTGAGATTCTTTTCACCAATCTCAAAAGATTAGCTACAGCTTTCTCTAGATCGTCGTTCTCGATAACACTCAACAAGTGGGATGTCAATGTAGCTCTCATTATAACCTTGGCTGCAGTCGGACAACTAAAGTTCACAGTCTTGAAGTACCCACTTCTCCTTCCCCATTTCTTAGCAGAGGTGGTGTCAGGGTTGCTTTGTTGTAGCTCCTACACTGCCACTACGTTGTAAAATTACATAAAATTGGGCCACTAATTAAAGCACGAAGCTCCGAACTTTGGCCCAACTAGGGTCACAACTCTCGACCTCTGATGAAACTACTACCATTAGACATGCCAACTTATTATTGCTTATCAACCTCACTCCTACTAGAATCATTTTGTCCAACTCAGGCAACAAGGAGGTGATAGAAGCCACAGATCTATGAATTACATGTGTAAAACCCGAGTAAATTTGAATTTTTATGAAAAAGGGGCAAAATGGTAATTTGTCACTTCGGTACGGGTTGAAAACCCAAATTTTTCTAGAGCTCGGATGACGATATGGACCTCATCATTGGATTTGTCTCGCGAAATCTAGTTACCCTGTCAATTTTCGTCGAATTCCGAAACAATCAAATTTTTCGCGTTTTACAAGACGACCTGGTGCCGGGTGATCTCAAAAACAAACCCGGGACTTAAATTTCGAAAAGTGAAAAATAATTTAAAGGAAGTTCATATAAAAATATTTTGAACTTGAATCGGAACAAAATTTAATCATTTCAGGACGAAATCGGACATGAGAATGAGGAACGTATGGCGCGACGTGGACAAAACATTTAAAGGGTATAAATAGGAGATAAAATCAGATTTTCTCCCCATTTTTAGCTGGGTCTTCACGTTGGAGAGGAAAAAGAGGGAAAAATAGAGATTTCCAAACTTCTCTCTACGATTTACGCCTTCCCGTCGCTCGAATCAACACGAGCCAAGAACAAAAGTCGATCTCCTCGTCGTGGGCTACGCGAACATACCAAAAAGGACGGATTTCACCGAAATTTCAAAAACGAGATTTTGGGAAAAACTTGGATTAGAGCTTGTTTCGGGTTCTTGAAGCTTCATACGGTTGTTTTACGCTTCAAGAGATAAGGTTTTCATCCTAACTAGATTTATTTCCAACCTAGGTTTGTGATATGGAATAGGTAGATTGTTAGAGATGTATGACACTTACCTATTGTTGTTAATTTGATGAAATGAATATTAGAAATGGGTAGAATAAATTCTATCTTAAATCGGATATATAGAAATTACTTAATGTGATTTCTTGACTTATGTGATGAAATTGAGTATTCTATGTGATTACATGATTTGATGTCTTGAAGGTGTTTGATTAAATACCTATGTAAATTAAGTGTGTTAATTACATTGATTATGTTGTAACATGCTTGAAAAATTGTTGTTAGACGATAATGTTGATATATGCTTAATGATGTATTGACATTGTGATGATTTATGAAAATTATATGTTTTGGATATAATTGACCATGAAATGTATTGAAATGTAGTTGAAATAGTTCGTATGACATTTATTACATATGGGACATGATATTGATATTACAATAGTACATTATATTGCATATGCACGGAGGCATCACATTCATGGGCATTAGGCATGAGTGTGGGTGTGTGTGCATGGTTGTCATCAAACACCACACTTGGTGAATGATGGGTGGGCTCGGGAAAGTTGGATCGAAGATCCGACTGAGTCGCACGGTTTGCATTGAAATTGGGTTAGGGTTAGCAAGAAATGCTAGACTATCACTCGGGTGCAAGACCCGATTACTTCGGATACGCACTCCGTTGATATCGAGCCCATAAAGTGTGTTGACTTATGCGGGGCCGTTGGTGGAAGTCCATGAATACCCACCCCAAGAAAGACCCGGGAATTTAATGGTCATTGGATGTGTAACATTAATGGTAGGGGCTTGGAATGCCCAAAAATTGCACGCATGGCATATGCATGTGTTGAAGGAGCCAGTAAGAGCTCGGGTTGATATGCATGAGTGAGCCTCATCTCATTTCATGACATGGCATAGTGATTCCTATCATGGAGATGCATGTTCTTGATTGGAATGCTTTGTGATTTGTTGAATTGTGCATGTGAACATTTCATATGCATCTAGGTTGGGGAGTAGCCTCTTTAGGAAATACCATATTGAGCGTGGCTCACCCTTTATGGGAAAACTTTTCAAGTGCGGAGTTTACACCGGTGGAAGGCTCTCATTCGGGCCCTCAATGAAAAAGAAAAGCCGACTTGTGGCTTTTAAACCATATTTTGTGAAACTTTTATGTAATTTGGTTTGGGACGTGTAATATTGGAAAGAATTGTATGTAAACTCATATGAACTGTATTTTACTTCAAATTAATGTTATATGAGTTTGGTATGAGGTTGTATAAGTTTGGAATGGATTGGAATTGAAAAAAGAAGGAATCATAGGAAAACTGGTAAAACCTACCGGTAGAACGTCGAGTACTTCTACCGGTAGAACTTTTCCAGTAGGCAAAACCTACCGGTAGAACGATGACAAACCTACCGGTAGGTTTTCAAAAAATCTCAATTTTTAAGAATGCTTTGCTATGCTTTCAGGTTTTATGTTCTTTTATTCAAATGATGTAAATGGACAATAATGGAGTATAAATTGTGGTATATTGAATCTCGGATGGGTTATGTGATTGAATGGTATACAGGTTGTGCGTTTGGGAGAGCCCGGTACAAGGGAGACTCTGCTCAAACTTTGTGTTTTGTGATCCCGGTAAAGGGGATGTTGTGCCGTGGTGTCGGGTTATGCGGCATTCACGGGTATTTCCGCGGGTTGACGGGTGATCAACGGGTTGACAAAAGACCCCCGATTTTAGGGGCGTCACAACATGACTTTCATTCCAAATCAACTTGGCCAAATCGACTTTGGGTCATCACTCAACCAAGTAAATACCAACACCATAGTTTGCATTCTCTCAGGGAGCTATTCTTTTGGGCATTTGATCAAACAACGACACTATACTAAAAAACCTCAAGGATTAGACGCAATAAAGGTGGATTTTCTCAGTTTGAACAGATAAAGACTTTGACCATGATAGTGTTTAGCATTTAATATTGCACATTTCATAATTTAAACCATTCATTTTGTGTGATTAATTGATGAATTCTCTCCAAATTTGGTTTGAATATTTGGTTTGTAGGAGTGAGAGAGGTGGTGAGATTTGATGGGAATGCTATGGAAAATCTGAAGGAAAAAGTGGAAATATATCAGGGAAGATTACAGCAAGGATTGAGGAAAAGAGCACTTCAACCAGTTCATCAGCACTTCAACCGGTTGATCAGATGAATTCTAGGAAATGAAAGATACTGGGAGCACTTCAATTGGTTCATCATTGCATTCAAACCGATCAGAGATTTGAAGATTATGCAAAATTATTGGGAGTACTTCAATCGGTTGAACAACCACTTTTAACTGGCTAATCAGACAAATGCGAAGATAAAAACAAGATGCTGAGAGCCATTCGACTTGTTCATCAAAGCTCTTCGATCGGTTGAATAGGGTGATCAACCGGTTGAACCTCAATTTTCAAACAGTTGAAGTTAAGTTGGCTATAGGAAAAGCTTTCCCTCATTCTCGTTTGTCGAGGGAAGTCAGCTTCTTCTTCCTACACAAATGGGGTGGCTATCAATCCCCATGAGGTTATTTTTTATTGGTGGATAGCACCTCCTAAAGTTCAAGAAGACTTCTCATTGGTTGACAATGGCAGACGAAACTTCTTCGGTATTTCACCCACCACCCGCACCACACTTCCGGCCAATGAATGAAGAAGAATTATGCTATATATACTTGTGAATCTTTGTATGAGAGGAAGAGAGAGAGCACTTTTGGAAGAGTTTTTCATAGTTTTTTTGTTTAGTTTAGAAGTTGAGTTTGTAAACGTCCATTTTCAAAGCTTTGTCAGGTGTCGGAGAAGAAAACTTGTATCCATTTCAAAGTTATGTTATCTTTGCATTTGAACATAGCGATTAAGAAGCAATCATAGTGTAAGCATTTCCTTTAAACTAGTTATTCTTTTACATATGTTGCTATGTTGTTTATTGCTGATTTCAGAATTATGAGTTTTGTTTCCGGCTAAGTTTTGACGCAATCCGATGGATGATTCTCATCCATAATCAAGCTTAGTGACTCTCTAATGGTTTCTAACGGATAAAATGTTTGGTAGAGAGAAAAAACTAATTTTAAACATTAGTTGTTAAGTAACTACTTTGATTTCTCGTCGACGGTTCATTTAGCACGAGTAATGCTTAGAAATCATTTACACAATCTAAGTGCTTATCATTCTAGTTTCTATTTTTTATCTTAAAAACTACAATAATATACAACTTGATTTTTGTTGAATATTATCTATTCGAGCGCGTTGGAATACCACCTTGGATGAGTTAAAATGGTGAGTCACAATGTTTGATTATGGTGAGTTAATTCATGAGGATTAGCCGACTGTTTTCTTACTAGTTTCCAACAACTAGAATTCATCTCTCCAATATTCCATCAATGAAAAGATTTTTATTTTCGATTGCACACACATCACCAATCAAATACCATTTATTCCTTGAGGAGACGACTTTGGAATTGTCCAAGTTACTACACTGCATAATTGTTCTACGCTTGGGAAGCCCATTGTTATATTCAAAGAAGGAATGATTCACAAAAGAGAGTCAAGCATTTTTGGTGTCATTGCCGGGGAATGACGGTTCTATTTGAAAGGTGATTTGAACAGACGTCAAGTAAGTCTTGTGATTTTCATTACAAGCTCAGGTTTTTCCACTGTGAAAATGAATTGTGAAACTGTTCATAAAGTAGGCACGTGATTGCCTAAGTTTGAGAAATTGCTAACAATTAAGAAAAAAAGTACCATCTACTATTCAGCCACCAACATTGGAGTTGAAGCCACTACCAGATACCTTGAAGTATGCTTTCTTGGAGAGTGGTAAGACATTTCCGGTGGAGATCAATTCAATGAAAATCCAAAGAAAGAAAAAAAGTTATTGAATGTCTTATGAGCACATAAAGGAGATACTGGCTAGACGATAGCAGACATCAAGGAGATCAACCCCCTTATCTGTACACATCGAATATATATGGAAAATGATGCTAAATCGTCCCAACAACTATAGAGAAGATTGAATCTCATAATGAATGACATGGTTCAGGCTGAGATTCTAAAGTTGCTTGATGTGGGAATTATTTACCCTATTACAGATAGTAAGTGGGTGAGTCCAGGGTTACCAGGATCGCGGGGCGGTTTGGTACGTGGTACGAGTACGAATACGGGGTACGCTACTTTCCCCGGTGCGCGGTGCGGTGGGGGTAGGCTTAGTTGGTTCGCTATTTTGGGTCGCGGTTCGCTTTAGACTCTTATCGGGTTCGTTTTCATTATTACAAAAAAATTATATATAGTTATACATTATACACATAATCAGTGGCCAATTGTTTTAAACCTATAATAGTTTGCAAACTCTTATTTTATTTATATATGCATAAGCAATCATTTAATTAATTTTTATTTTGTATTTTTTGTACGAGTTTCAAGGCAAATAGGGACCTACAACAACAGGTTTAGACATGCAAAGCAGCTACCTAATTAATATAACTTAAATATTGCTTTTACTTTTTTATCCCTTTTACCAAAGTATGTTATCATGTCATTGGAAGGTTGTTTTTGTCTTTTCACCCAAACTTATATCCACTAGGTCATATAAGTCCACCAAATCACGTCAAAATATCCTAGACCACGCCTGATCTTCCGAGAGAGAGAGAGACGTGTCTCGGACGAAAGTCGTCATAACGGGCAACCCATCTCGGACGAAAGCCTTTGACTCTCCAACTCCCAACAGATGGCATCCCCATCTCAGACGAAAGCACTCCAAGGCCATCTACAACGAGAAGCAATATGCATAGGACGCGATCAATGGTAGTCTGTGATCTAAAAGACTGTGTGGGATCCATCAGGTATGTATCACTTGATTTGACCTTTAATAATCTGATGTATGCAATTTCTTGGGTTAGGGTTTATATTTGGGGTTTAGGTTTTGATTTAGGGATTGAGGGATTGAATAGACACTTGGGGTCGGAGACATGAGCGATCCAGGTCGCGAACGATCCCCGTTTGGGGTCGTGTGACCCAGATCGGGGTTCGTTGGCCTTCAAACGAATTTTGGTAACCCTGGGTGAGTCCTATTTAGGCAGTGCCTAAGAATTTGGGGGTTACCATTATTGCCAATGAGAATAAGGAGCTAATTCCAACTCGGGTGCTAACTGGGTAGAGAGTTTACATTGATTATAGAAAGCTCAATTCCTGTTACCCGAAATGATCACTTCCCATTGCCCTTCATTAATCAAGTTTTGGAGAGGGTGGCAGGTCATTTGTTCTACTGCTTCTTGGACGGATATTCAGGTTACAATCAAATTGAAATTACATTAGAAAATAAGGTCCAAAAGTGCTTGGTGGAAATTTTTAGTGATATGGTGAAAAAGATTGTGGAGGTATTTATGAATGATTTTTCGGTGTTTGGAGATTTATTTGAAGATTGTTTAGAGAATTTGGAAAAGGTATTAGTGAAGTCTGAAGAGAAGAGTATGGTACTCAATTGAGAAAAATGTCATTTTATGGTAACTGAAGGAATTGTTTTGGGTCATATCGTTTCTACAAAAGGGATAGAGGTCGACAAGGCACAAGTTGAGTTAATTTTCAATCTACCTACCCCGAAAACGATAAAAGATGTGCATTCATTTCTTGGTCATGACAGATTCAATAGGAAATTCATAAAGGGTTTTAGTGCCTTTGCACTTGATAAATTTAGATTTTATATCATTGGTTCACCTATTGTTGTCTATACTGATCACTCTGCTTTAATGTATTTGTTGTCTAAGTAAGATGCGAAACCGAGATTGATTAGGTAGATCCCCCTCCTACAAGAATTTCATATGATAATTAAAGATAAGAAAGGAATTGAGAATGTGGTAGCAGATCATTTATCTCGGCTTCTGTTTCAAGACACGCAAGAGCATTCTCCCATTCACGATACTTTTTCCGATGAATATTTATTTTTTGTTACTACATCTTATCCTTGGTATGCTAACATTGTTAATTTTCTTGTTACAAGACAAATACCACCTCATTAGAGTCTAGAAGAAAAATGAAGTTTTTGGTGGAAGTGAAGAAATTTTTCTTTGATAACCCTTATTTCTTTAAATACTATGTTAACCAAGTTACGAGAAGATGTCAAACCTATGGCGAGCAACATGATGTTATGTCTTTCTTCCATTCCAAAGCAGATCCGGAACATTATGAAGCATCATTAGAGACTTATAGGTCTCCAAATGGTCAAGTGGATCCTTCGTTTCGTCGAAACTTTCGATCGTCGACATCTTAAACCATTCTGTGAGTGGGAAACTAGACACGTTCGGGGTGAAAGGTGACTTTCTTATGCTGTAATAGAGCCTCCACAACCTCAAGGACCCGGGCCTTCATAGTATTTATGACGTTTCCGAGCTTCTCGTTGACCTCCTGGAATCTTCTTTCCCACTAGTCATTAACTTTTGAGCAAACAACCTCATTCTGGCTTAACTCTGCATTCTGGTTGTCTCCTTCATGCTCCCTGGTCTGGGACTGATCTCTTTCCAAGAGTTGAAGGATTTGCTAGTTTTAATGCTTTAACTCCTCCACCATTTTTTTTTAACTTTTCGTTTCATCGATTCTTTTTCTGATGGTGCTTTCGTCCTTCGTCCCACCATATGGGAACTTGTATGCTCATGAGGATGAATCTGATCCGCCTCTGGTTCCTTTGATCGAGTGATAGCTATGAGACCTGAGGGTTTGTGATATTGGAAACGTAATTGTCGTTTCCACAGACGACGCCAACTATTGATCCCAGAATCTGTTCACCGAGATGGATGGCTAGAGTTATGACTTGGCAACCGGCTGGAGTTTTCCTACGAAAGAAGTCGAAGGCCAGAGGAACTCCGGCGGTCGACCCTCCGATGGTAAAGTCAAGCGAAAATGATGAAAAAATGCTATATTTAGCTGGGAATGGATTACTTACCCAGATGATCCATAGCTTGGCCTTTATATAAGTCAGAAAATTGTACCGTTGAAAGATCTTCAACAGTTATTTGAATAGAGCGGCACTAAAAGTAAAACAGAAGCTAGCACATTCTATCGTGGTATCTCAATTAGTTTGAATTAGTTAAGATGAATCGAGCGGAGGAACTGCCGAGCTGGAGTGTTGGCGACCAAGAATCTAAGGTCCTTGCTGAGTCTAGAGCTCACCCATCAAGCATCATGTGCTGAGCTTGAGCCCATGTGCTCAGCTCTTGCATAATTTATCATCATTAGAACATAACATATCCTAAATAAAGATGTGATTCCTTTGACACGTCCACATAATAGAAAAGCATATTAAGAAGGTACCTTAAGGTACAAGCATCACATACATAGTTCAAAGAAATTGGCTGAGATTCAATACGACTCAGTCAGGTCGTATCCGATTCGGTAAATCGTGAGTCTCACTGGAATCATGAGTTGTATCCGACTCAGTACTTTCCGTTACGATACCGTTCTACGTTCGGTGTAAATCATGAGTCTCACTCAACTCATGATGGACTTAGAGATGTCTCAGTTGATTCGGCCGAATAGTAAGAGTCATCGTCATCGACTTGCACCATATTGCATGATTCCATTTTGTGATTCCGCGATATATACTGAATCCCTCTCCATGGACAACTTCTTCTATCTATCATTTTGTGTCTATCGTCCGATACTGTTGCACGATGCTGCAACCGGTGGTCCGGTGCCCTTCGAATCGATGACCGATACCATTGCCTCTAACCATGATCAAATATTCCTTATCCACAAAGTTTTGGACATAGAGAGAGTGGATTTCAAAGCTATTGCTTATAGAGCATAGCTCATCAAACAAAAATAAATCCAGGTATGACTCAAGTGTATTGAGAAGGTACCTCCACAGGCATTTAGTAAACTAGGATCTGTTCCTTTTCATAAAGTTCTATGGGCAAATAACCAACAATATGTGTCTGGGGGGAACAAATCTATAGTATAAATCTTGCATGTCTTGTCCAATTCAGAACCACATCCGTGTCTTTCCAAATGGGTCACCCAAACTCAAAGTGTAGGGGTGGAGTTTGGGGTGGGGGTAGGCAGTTTAAATGCCAATAGCATCAGTAGGTTCTTAATGTAAAACTGACCAACTATATCTTTGCTGAGAAAATATTCCATATTTGTGATGATTCCAAGTCTTGCCCATATCCTGCCTGACGAAATAGTTTACTTAAAACAAAGAATTATCTAAGCTTAGGCTTCAAATTTGTTCATCTGATCAATTAGGGGGGGAAAGGAAGATGAAAAAAAAAGGGTTCTACATCAGTAGCTGAATACTATAGCCACAAAATAACCCTGTATTGCCATCCAGTGATAGCGTATAACACCACAATTGTCAATAGCAAAGCGCTGGTATTTCATTTTTCCTCAAGTGAAGAGTTCTAATGTGGATTTTTGTCATTTGAGTAAAAATATTGACGTACCTTGTTCCGGATGACCTAAGTGATCCTGAGGCCCGAGAAAGCATCATTTTTGTGCTTCATCTGCATGAACTGCTTTTGATGCTCTACTCGCTGAAGCTGTGATGACAGTTGGAGCAAATCAATAGTGGGCTCATCATCACAAGAAAGATGATCCTTGCCATTTATATATTCGGACCTTTGGAAAATCTCATCCATTCCAAAGTTGACAGCATTAGTACCATCAGAGATGAGTATGGGATCTAACTGAGACTCCTCAACAGAATTTATCCCAGATGAATGAATTTTACTTGTCTCTCCCATTGCTGACGTCTGCATGCTCACTCCCAGGAGCTTATCAGAGACTGCTGTTTGTCTATAATGAGCATGGCCGCCTGGGATGATCAGGGAATGAACCATGGGAATTCCTGATGAATGACTCAAAGAATTGTGAGTTTGAAATGACAGAAGAGAGAGAGCACGACCAGAGTCTGAAATCTCTGATTGCCCGTGAACAGTTGCTGCTGAGTTGAAAAAAGAAAACCCCTCACTTCCTATTGAGCCGTTCTGAACCAAAGAACGAGAGATAAAGTTTGAGCCCCCATCACTGGTCTCACTAAATTTGCTTCCTGTTGTAGTAGTAATTCCATTGTCATGAAAAGGGAGACATTGTTTGTCAAAAGCAGAAGAATGGAAAAGCGACATTGATTGCATGTGTTCATTTGTGACAGGAATTGCTGATAGACTATAATCAGCCCCATTTTCAACTTTTATATGCCTGCGCCAATCATTCATCTCATATTTCTGTGGATGCAGGTGGCTGCTGGGAAGTAAACCTCGGCCATTGAATGATGATGTTGTAAATGCTGTCCCCTGGAATCTGATCCCAGCAGAACCTGAACAATGTTCAAAGACAACAGTAAATTAAAGTTTCCAGCAGCCGCAATAGGACATATTTGATGAATTAATAATGTTACAATAGAGTGTTCTTTTGGATGGCCAAAACTCACAGCATATTTGGGAACAAAATTCAAGACATGGTGCAACGCATATTTTACACTTGTGATAAGACTTTCTCTAATTGCCTAAACTCATACCAGATTTCTGTCAGACACATGTATAGAGGTGGGCATGGGTTGACAGGAGCATGACATGCCAATTATTACTAAGAAGGTTCATCCTATAAGAAGCAGGATGCATCTGTGAGACTATGTGGAACATCCATGTGTGTGTATATATCACCTTGTTTTCGAAGCCACATACAATACTTTTTCCCTGCAATGTGACGCTATAGCCTTTGAAACATTATCTGTCGTAATTTTTCAACATGACACGATAATTCAGTGCTTGTTTGTTTGACCACATGAATTGAATGCTAAGAGCACCAAGGATGCAGATTGCAAAAGAAACCATCATCCTCCTACTACAACAAAATAGAAACGGAAAATTCTATTCTGGTTCAATTGCCCATTTGGTGACTTAGCTTCTCCTTCACGTTGGCAAAGCAAACTATTGAAACATAGATGTATTTTATTGAAGGAGGATCGTTCCAGTTCATGCACAAGTAAATAAAGGACATAATGAAGTCCAATAGCTATTTTCCAAAATACAAAATAGATGTTCAAGAATAAATTGAAAGAACCAAGACACTAGATCAGCTTATTCCATCCTGATCCCATTGACTAATAGACTTTAGAGGTCAAAACGATTTTCCCCAAGATATAAAAGCATACAAAGATTTTATTTCTATTCCTCAATTATATCTCCAATACAAGTCTCTGACATCTAGTAAAACACTCAAACCTTAGGAAAACAAGGTCCCTGTTTATCCAATTTTGGAATGTTAGTTGATTGACTCCATTACTTTTATTGAGGTAGTAACTGCATTCAGATGCCTCGTTTGGCAAGTCAAAAATGAAATAACGCTGTCACATTAATACATAATCATAAATGGCAAAGCCGTCAGATATGCAAAATTTAGTCATAAACTAAATAGTTTAATCCAACGAAGAAGGAAGCGTGCCAAATAAAAGAGGTTTATTCATTACCACTATAGGGCTGAAACAGCTTTGCAGTTCTGCCAGAGTGAATACCCCTGTGGGGTTTCCTTCGACGTTCATTGTGGCCTGCAAGACGTTTACGGCAGCTGCGCTTACCATCATCAAATTCAGCCAGCAAGTGAAACCTGTATGGAAAGAATGTTGTACATATATGTCATATTAGGAACAAAAATCACGTTACTTCTTACTGTTCCAGGCTTGGATTGACAAGGTTAACTTTCATGATTTTCAATAAAAATGTGCTGGCTTACATTTTAAAGGTAGAGGTTAACCTTTCTGCAAAACAAGATTAACCACGCATCTGATTGACATTTATTGTGGAATGACAGATAAAAGCTATTTATCATGTAATTCAGGAACCAAGGAGAATAAAGTAACTAAACCTGTTTCAGAGATAGGAAAAGCCCCCCTTCCCCCACCGCCCCCGCGGGGGGTATTAAAGTTGAGATGGGGAAGAGAACAAGTTAAGAAAATCCAGAGTTACAACTTCAAGGTTACTTACCCTCATTTCGGTTGCCATTAAGGCATGGAAACGAAATTTAAAATTGGAAAGGTTATGTGGAGTTGCCTGTTCAAAACATCTCCAATTTCTTCATATATTTTCCCATGTACTTGTTTCAGAAATACAGTGTAAAAAGGTGGATGACTAAAGGATCAAAAACGAACCTGCTACATTGCTGACAAAACCTTTGTTCAATGCCATTCACAATGACTTTGGCAGTTTTCGAGTGAACTTCACAAACTTTATGCCTCATATGATAATCTTTAGAGGAGCTAAGATCTTTCCTACACCCATAAACTTGGCAAAAGTGGGTTGAAGAACTCAAACCCCCTGGCCGCACTCTCTTTGCTGGCACAGATGACTCAGCTGAAGACAAATTGGGGGTTGCCTTATAGGAGTTGAAATTTTGGGCCTCACTATGATCAGCCAACCTCCCTAGCTTCAAATCGATGAATGATGAATCCTCACCATTAGACTCCACAACTGAGCTTGATAGCTTAGAACTTGATTCTTCTTCCCCAGAAAACGCATTTGCCATAGCTGTAACTGGACTCAACATTCTTCCCCCAAAGATTGAGCCATTGGGCAAAGATTTTTTCGTCATCTCTGGAAAACCCAATTCAACAAATCCCTGATTCTTAATAGGCTCTTGACTTGAGATTACCATATTACTTCCAAAGCAACTTGGGTTTTTCAATTCCCAAACCATCAACTCATTTTTATCTCTTGGAATCCCATCAGCAGAAACAGATTCCTCAGATGCAAACCCCGAACCCCCAGAAACAAAGCTCCAAGACTCCATTAAACTCATATATGACGGAATCACTCCCTCAAAAGGTTACATCTGAACCCAGAAAAACACTAAGCAAGAAAGCTACTTGCCTTCTACAAAATGTCCAAGTTGACTTGTCATCTCAAAAGCCTCAATTGAACATCAACGTATGAATAACCAGTAAGATTTTCCTTATAAGCATAAAACCCACTGAAACTTACTTAAAGACTTCAATTTGAATAACTACCCTCAAATAAATCACAACAACCAGTAATATAGAATCGCAAGAGCTGGATAAAAGTTGGGCAATATCAGAGTGAATTCAATCATTGAGCAATGAAGAAGAAATAGATAAGCTCAATGTGTGCTTCAATAGTGGAAGCAGAACGACATTTAAAAGGGAAAAACCACAACAGCAAGTGAAAAAAGTGACTGTTCAGTCGCTGAAAAAGAAAACTGAAAGTTGCCCATATGATTAATGAAAGAGAGAGTGGTTTTGCAATACCAGGGACTTGCTGATTGGTAGTTTTGTGATATGAAGTTAATTCTTACACGACACATTGAATGAGATGTTGCATTAATTTTCGCGTTCCCAACTCCACGGAGTTAAGTAGCTTGTTTGTGCTTGGTATGGGGAATGCGTGGGGAACGTGGTCGGGATGAGAGAGTGAGGGGGTGGACCTCGTCTGCTGTTCGCTTTCAACAGCACAGTATTAGATTTTTTTTTTTTTTTTCTCGTGAAAAAAAGGGGTGGGGACAAGAAAAATGGCTCTCACCGGTTGGATCATAAGGCCCATGACCGTGCCAGTAGCACCTTTCGGGACCAGACATAGTTAGGCTAGTATAGCGGTCAACCACCAAGCCCCAATAAAGATTCCAAAATTCAAACTCTCAATTTCAAGGTTAGGATTAAGGTCGGTACCCACTAGACCACCGTCCTTATTGGTTAGATTAGTTAAATGACACCGTTCCAATTGAAAAAAAAAAACCCACCCAACACAACTTGCTTCTAAAAAAACACGCAATAAACTCTTAAGTTGTACAGTAAGATTTTTTTCCCCTAAAATCATCTTTTTACAACTTTCTTCATTTCTACTGGTTGAGTTTGAGTGTTTGGTGGATGGCAATGGCAATGGTATTGTCACCCATAATATATATATATATTTGATACTACTTGAAGTGGTAGGATATTAATTTGATACATTTGAAGCCATTGAGTGTGACAATAATGGAGTAAACCAAAAAAATAATAATTTACACATCATATTTTTCTATTAGACGAAAAGTGGACGTATGATAGTAATTTAACAAATTTAGCACTTGGAAACAGAAGTGTAGAGCGTAGTATATGAGTACCTAATATACATCTATAGCTCCAAAACATTTCCATAGCCTAGCACCATGAGAAGTGGAAAAGGGCCAATGCATCAAAATTAATTAGGACATTTACAACCAGTTGTTTGCAAAATAAAAACGTATGTCCAGTTGGCGAGTCTCTCTCTCGGTGGGGGGTAGAGTTTTGTCTCTGTTTCTACAGAGTCGGTGTCTTCCTTAGGTTAAACTAATGGAAGTTTCTGTCTTTTTCTGATCATCTAGAAGGATTAATCGTTGGAGTCCTTTATCTTTTCGGTCCGATTAGGTTTTTTCTAGGTTGTCTTTTAAAAAGGTCATCTTCAGTTGGATTGATCTTTCCTTGTTTCCTTCTTCTGGGTGTAGATCGTTTGAGTGTATTTACCTTCATTGTCCGATTAGGTTATGTCTCTAGGCTGTTTTTTAAAGTGGTCCTCGTCAATTTAATTAAAATTCTTTTGGTTCCTTCTTTTGTGTGCAGGTCTTGGTTTATTTTTTCTGATTCATCGCGGTTGGCTTGCTGGAATAGCTCTAACGTTAGGGTGAGTGGTATACTTGATACAATAATGGACGAGGAGATGCAACAGTTGTGGAGTAACTTTACTCTTGCCGAAGAGGAGAGTATTGGAGTTCATCTTCATGACCAAGGGGTCGGTGATCTGGGGGAGAAAGGCAAGTTGTGCACCTTTGGAAAAGTGTTAACAGACAAACTTTACAACAAGATGGCCTTCAAAAGTACAATGAGAAAGGTATGGAATATAAGCAAAGTGGAATTTATTGAGGCGGGTGACAATTTTTTTCTTATTCAATTCAATAATATGCTGGATAAGAATAGAGTTCTTGAAGGTATGCCATGGTCTTTTGATAATCAGCTAGTTCTATTGAAGGAATATGAAGGTACGTCTCAGGTATCCAAAGTTTCGTTCAGCGGGTGTCCATTCTGGGTTCATATCTATAACCTGCCTTTCAATAGTATGAATCAAGAGACTGCAGAAATTATAGGCAATAAGATAGGATGTTTTGTGGAAGCGGATTTGACGAATGGAGTAGGATGGGGGAGAAGCTTGCGAATTCGAGTGATTATTAATGTGGAGAAACCTCTTCTTAGAGGTATGAATATTAGAGGAATGAGGGAGTCAAGTTTTACTGTGTATTTCAAGTATGAAAGATTGCCTCATTTTTGCTTCTGCTGTGGAAGATTTGGCCATGGGGAAAGAGAATGCCCGGTAAAACTGGATTCTTCACATCCAGTTATGAACGGAACGGTGCAATTTGGGGCATGGCTGAGGGCGCCAGTGGGCAGAGGATTAAAGAGCACAACATGCCATAAAGCCGGTGAGGATAAATTGCCGGTGGTGAGGAATAGTGCCGTTTCTCCGGTGAAGGGCCCAGAATCAATGGAACAGTCTTTCAAAATAGGGAAAGCGGTGAATGAGGCGAGTAACAGGGGAGAGAATGGTTGTTTAGCCGGTATAGAGGGAATTACGTCTACAGAATCTATTAGGGGGAGGTCGAGCATGGAAAGAGGAGTGAATGGAGGACCAGAGGAGATTTCAATAAACAAGCAAAATCCGTTATTAAGGGTAACTCAGGTAAACGAGGAAGGAAAGCGAAAGGAAATTGAAATGTTAATTCCCGGGAATAAAGGCAATACAGTTGTAAATTTGGGGGTTGATTGTCCTCTGGAGTCGGGTAGTAGTTTGAAGGATCCTCGGGGCGGACTTAAAGGCCCAAAGTTAGTGAATGAAATGGAGGGGGCTTTGGCGGAGTGGAGTGGCCAGTCTGGACCGGTGTGTGACAAGGAGGCCCAGTGGGCTTTGGAAGATTTTATGGATACCCCTATCTCTTTTCTAGCCCAACCCCGTATCATACCTAAGTTGGGGGAAACAGATGTAGCTGAGGGAAATACCGGTGATCATGATTCTTCAACCACGAAGAAGTGGAGAAGAAGGGAGAAGGGTTCTACACCTATGGGTCGTACTAAGTCCCAGGTGGTTTCCAATGGCAAACGAAAGTCTGGTGAAGGCAAGGAGGCTTTGGCGTCAAATTCGGGAGGGATTGCAAAGAAAAAAGCTAGGGTAAGTCCTGTCCAAAGTGATGTAATTCCGATAGAAATGGAAGAGGTAACGGTGGGAATTGGGATCCAGTCCCACCGATCGCCATGAAACTCCTAAGCTGGAACTGCCGGGGACTAGGGCATCCTCGGACAGTTCAAGATTTGCGCGATTTCGTGAAGAAAGAGCGGCCCGATTTCGTCTTCTTGTCGGAGACTAAGTGTAATTCTAGGAAAATTGATTTTTTGAAAATGAGTTTTGGCTTGAATGGTGTGGCGGTAGAGGCTCAAGGAAATTCTGGGGGTCTAGCGTTGTTTTGGCAGAAGGGGTTAAATGTTGTGTTACAGAGTTACTCTCGAGGCCATATTGATGTTGTGGTTCATGAGAGTGGAGAACTTGGACCATGGAGGATGACGGGAATCTACGGGGAACCGGAGTTATCGAAGCGTGGAGATACTTGGGCATTGTTAGACCGGCTAAGAAGGAGCAATAATTTGCCTTGGGTATGTGCCGGGGATTTCAACGAAATTGTTTCACAAACCGAAAAGAATGGGAGGGGAAGAAGGGCAGAATGGCAAATGAGAAATTTTCGGCAAGCTCTTGATGATAGTGCTCTGATAGATTTGGGGTATGAAGGATTCCCTTTTACTTGGTGCAACAACTGGAAGGAACCTAACACTGTGTGGGAGAGACTTGACAGGGTGTGTGCAAATATGGCTTGGGTGATGAGATTCCCTAACTCAAGAGTTTGTCATAAATTCTCGAAGGAGTCAGATCATTACAAAATTTTTCTTGATAGTAATATGGGGTTGCCGACCCAGGTATGGCGTCCAAAGAAAAGATTATTCCGATTCAAAGCAGCATGGGTGAAGAGAGAGGGATGTGAGGAGGTTATTGAGGATGCGTGGAATTCGGGTGAGCATTTCTCAGGGGTTCAGGGGTTCACAAATAAAATACGAAAGTGCAGAGTGGAGCTACTTAAGTGGAAACAGGTGAACGTGGGTCAAATTCCAAACAAGATAGAAGCTATGAAGGGAAGGCTGGCAAGTCTAAAGGAAGGCGGTATATCAGAGAACTCAAGACAACAAGCTTGAGCTGTGACCACAGAATTGAATAATTTACTTGATATGGAGGATACTTACTGGCGTCAAAGGTCGAAAGTCCATTGGATGAAGGAGGGGGATAAGAATACTGCTTTTTTCCATGCTTGGGCATCTCAACGGCGGAGGAGAAACACAATTGTTAAGCTTAGGAAGGGTGAAGGGGGTTGGTGTGAAAACTCGGTAGAAATGGAACAAGAGGCTGTTGGGTATTTTCAGAATCTATTTACATCAAGTAGACCACAATCCCAAGAGTTAGAGGCTGTTTTAAGCAAGGTGGATCGCAAGGTGTCGGAAGAAATGAATTCAAGACTGTTGCAGACCTTTCGTATTGATGAGGTATTTAATGCTTTATCCCAAATGTGTCCTAACAAATCCCCCGGTCCAGATGGCATGTCCCCTTTATTTTTCCAAAGATTCTGGCATATTGTCGGGTCGGATGTCTCAAATTGTGTCTTGCATTTCCTCAATGGTGGTCAATTTCCTATCGAGTTCAACTTTACTCATATTGTTCTCATTCCTAAATACGAAAATGCGGAGTCTATGCATGAGTTTCGTCCAATCAGCTTGTGTAATGTTATTTATAAAATTATCTCAAAAGTGTTAGCTAATCGTTTAAAGTATATTCTTCCCTCGGTCATAACTGAGTTTCAAAGTGCCTTTCTTCCTGGGAGGTTGATCACCGACAATGTCCTAATTGCTTTTGAAATTAATCATTTCTTGAAGTGTAAGAGTTGGGGTAAAACGGGGCATACTTCTCTTAAATTAGATATGAGCAAAGCTTACGATAGGGTAGAATGGGTGTTCTTGGAAAAAATGATGATTACTTTGGGCTTTGATAAAAAATGGGTTAAGTTGGTGATGTTATGCGTTACGACTGTTTCGTATTCTATTTTACTGAACAATGATCAAATGGGTTATTTCCATCCTGAAAGGGGCCTTCGTCAAGGAGACCCTTTGTCACCTTACTTGTTTCTGATATGTGCAGAAGGTTTAACAGCACTTTTACGCAATGCAGAGCTGAATGGTTCAATCACAGGAGTTTCGGTGGGGAGGAGTGGACCACGAATCTCACATCTTCTGTTTGCCGATGACAGCTTATTGTTCTTTAATGCAACACAGGAGGAGGCTGGAGCTGTTAGGTCAATCCTTGGGGTGTATGAAGCTGCATCAGGGCAAAAGATCAACATGGAAAAATCAGCAGTGGTTTTTAGCAGCAACACGGCGGAGGCACAGGCCAACCAAGTTCAGCAAATTTTGGGGGTAGAACGGGTCCATCAACACGAGAAATACTTGGGTCTTCCTACCGTAGTGGGTAAGTCTAAAAGAGAAGTCTTCAGCAATTTAAAGGAAAGGGTGTGGAAAAAAATGCAAGGGTGGAGTGAACAACTTTTATCTAGAGCAGGAAAGGAGGTTCTGATTAAGGCGGTGGTGCAATCCATTCCTACTTATGCTATGGGTTGTTTTAAATTTCCGGATAACTTTTGTGAGGAATTAGAGACACAAGCGGCCAGATTTTGGTGGGGTCAAAGACAAGGGGAGAGGAAAATACATTGGGTTAATTGGAGGAAGATGTGTACAAGAAAAGAGAAGGGTGGGATGGGTTTTACAGATCTTAAGGCATTTAATTTGGCGATGTTAGCAAAACAGGCTTGGAGAATAAATTTAGAGGCTAATTCACTTATTCATCAAGTGTTCAAGGCAAGGTATTTCCCTTTGACATCTTTCATGGAGGCGGAGATTGGGAATAGACCTTCTTATACATGGAGAAGCATTTTAGGAGCTAGAAAAGTTGTGGAGGCAGGGTCGAGATGGCGAATAGGTGATGGTTCCAAAGTTAATATATGGTCGGATAGATGGATACCCACCCCTGTAAGTTTTAAGCCAGTATCGCCTAGAAGGGATTCCCACATTTTGACCAAGGTTGAGGAACTTATTAATGCGCAAACGCGGAGTTGGAATAACCAACTGGTGGATGAATTGTTCTTGCCTCATGAGGCGTTAGTGATTAAAAGCATTCCACTTAGCAGAATTCCAATGGAGGATAGACTGATTTGGCACTATAATTCAAATGGAAGGTTCTCGGTTCGGAGCGCGTATCATATTATTATGGATCAAAAGCTACTTTGCGCAGACCCAACCAACTCAGCTCCCTCTTCTAGCGCTGGACAGTTGAACTGGAATTTTATTTGGAATCAGAGACTTCCAAATAAAATCAAGATATTTGCTTGGCGGGTCTGCTCTAATGCGCTTCCAACAGGGGACAATCTTCGGAAAAGAAGAATAGAGGTGAACGGGAAGTGTGCAGTGTGTCAAGACGAAGATGAGTCTTTGGTACATTGCCTAAGGGACTGTACTTGGGCAAAGGCAGTTTGGAGCTGTAGCCCTTTAAAAGAAGTAAGCCAAATAATGCTCCCTGCCCCTGGGCAGTGGCTGCGTGAAGTCCACCATTCCCTTACAACTGATGAGTTTTCTTTGTTTCTTATTCAGTGTTGGTTTGTGTGGAGAAATAGGAACATGAGAATTTTCGAAAATTTGGTTGAAGACCCCATCAAAGTGCAGGTAAAGGCTGCTGAATATTGCAGTCAATATAGGGAGGCAGTTGCTGGGTCTATTGCCGAGCAAATTCCTGATGATAGGTGGCATCTTCCAAGGGCAGGTACATTCAAAGTTAATTTTGATGCCGCTGTATATGCAGAGCAGAATGTTTTAGGTGTGGGGGTAGTCAAACGAGATGATAGGGGCTACTTTGCAGGGGCATTGTCCAAAAGGATTGAGATGAGTTGTGATATTCGAAAAGCAGAAACTATGGCGGCAAAGATAGCGATAGAATTTGCAAGGCAGCAAGGACTAGTAGAAGTCATTTTGGAAGGAGATTCGATTAGTGTTATGAATTCAATAAGAAATGATGATAGTGATTTTGATCCTCTTGAAGCCATCTTACATGATATAGGCAGTATTGCGAGAAGTTTTCGTTTCTTCGAAGTGACCGAGGTCCGACGCAATGGGAATAAAGTAGCCCATGAGTTAGCTCGGTTTGCATTACCTTTAAACAGTTCCGCTGTATGGTTGGAGCAGGCACCAGAATTTGTTATGTCTCTCCTTCTTGCTGACATTCATGAGTAATAAAATTTTTTATCGTTGCTTCTCAAAAAAAAAAAAAACACGCAATAAACTCTTAAGTTGTACAGTAAGATTTTTTTCCCCTAAAATCATCTTTTTACAACTTTCTTCATTTCTACTGGTTGAGTTTGAGTGTTTGGTGGATGGCAATGGCAATGGTATTGTCACCCATAATATATATATATATTTGATACTACTTGAAGTGGTAGGATATTAATTTGATACATTTGAAGCCATTGAGTGTGACAATAATGGAGTAAACCAAAAAAATAATAATTTACACATCATATTTTTCTATTAGACGAAAAGTGGACGTATGATAGTAATTTAACAAATTTAGCACTTGGAAACAGAAGTGTAGAGCGTAGTATATGAGTACCTAATATACATCTATAGCTCCAAAACATTTCCATAGCCTAGCACCATGAGAAGTGGAAAAGGGCCAATGCATCAAAATTAATTAGGACATTTACAATCAGTTGTTTGCAAAATAAAAACGTATGTCCAACTTACCACATCTACTTCTCAAATAAGTGGCATATTAGGTGGAAATATAAGAAATGGGATTAATCACCGGTTTTAAATAGAAAACATGATAAGCAATGGTGTTTACTAACCAGTTGCATAATCTTCTCCCTTACCCTGTCACTGAACAGTATATCCACCTTGGTGTTCAATGAAATTTGTCATTCAAATGTGGGTTCTTTCATGATTTCTTTCTCTTAATCACTTAATGCGCAAATTTTTCCTTTTCCTCCATTAATGCTTGAGTTTCATGTTTCCAACTTTTTTTATACCCAGGAAAAGGAAAACAACAGCAAATAATTATTCAATTGTACTATGAATTGTTCCAAGCGAATGAAAAAAGAAAAAAGAACTAAACACTCATTTCACGCATTTTTTTTGTGCGTGTGTCGTCCCCAAAGTCTAAAGGAAAAGAAACGACAGCTTCTTTTGACAAGAGGTAATATTATTGCACCATTGCTTAGTTTGGTTAGTTCACCTTTCAATTAAATGAATTTACAAGTCTTTGTTACATTCACTACTTTTTAAATTTGGTAAAAAAATTTATAGTTAATTGCTTTGTTTTATTAACTAACTTTATAGGCATAGTTCTGATTTTTCTGAGCTCACCATATTTGGTTATGCGAGTATTTTTTTTTTATTTCCTACTACAGTCATTGGTATTGTCGAAACTATTATTCTGTCGTTTTTATGCCTCAGCTCATTATTTTTTATAGATAGATCCGAACCTTCACAAAGCGGTAAGATTAATTGCATTGAGCCTACACTTTATAAATTTCATCACGCTTACAATTCAATTTATTAAGGTTGCTCGTACAAGTTGATCTAAGTGAGAGCAACGACATACCTGTCAATGTTTTGTCTGAACGTGCATTCAATAAATTGGGTATGGATAAGGTTGCGTATTTTCAGAAATTTTCATCTTGATTTTAGTGTGCATTTTCTGACTAATACCTTATTTTGTACTTCCTAGGCGAATGCAAATGTGAATCACTTGAACAACCTAAGTGTCGGTCTATCTTTGACAAAGGGGAAAGAAAAAGCTAGCAGTTCTACTGGAAAAGAAAATTGGTTTACTCAACCAGTGTGTCGTACTGATCGTTGTTTATGTATTGGTAATTAATTTACTCATAAAATAAATTGGCATTTACTATCTTCCTTCACTCAATTGCGGAGCTCCTAATGCAGATAGAAAAACCATCTTTAGCCAGATCATGATATAATCTATCTAATGTAAAATTTGACTAACTAAAGTTCCCTTTAAAATTGAATATACAAATTTTGTTTATTAGAAAAAGTTTCCAACAAGCAATAAATCACGTAATTGATATCCTAACGCGTTATTATAGAATAAATTGAATTCACCAACTAATTCACATTGATTTGTATTGTGATTTGTACATTTATATGATTAATTTTTTCATTATTCATTAACGAGCCTTGTAAAGTTTTAGCCATTAACACGTAAACTTTACACATTTTTTTGTATTTCCATTGGCACGGAATGAGTTTCACAGAGATTACCATTTACGGTTATGTAAGTGTTATTGGTGAAATATCGATAACACGAGCAATATCCTGTTGGGTTTGTTACCACAAGAAATATCAATAACATGTGTTAGTTTGAGATTGATTCGACCACTTTTCTTAGAGTGAATGTGTTGGTATTTCGGTTAGAGCAATAAACACTACATTGTCGGTGATATTCTTTCATACTGCCAATCAAATTAATTTGAACACATTTGAGTTCCTCACCCTTCACTCTCACTCTTTAATTTATCTCTCTCTCACGCACACACGACTCCATACCATCATCGAGGAGAATTATTGTATTGTTGTGTTTTGACTACTTAAAAAATTCAGTAAGTCACTTAATTAATTCAATGCCGAATCTAGATTTGGTATGATATGAGAGCGAGATTTATTATGAATTCGAAAGGGTATTTAGCCGAATTTGATTTTAACAAGTTATGATTTTGGACATGCTAACATATTGTCCAAATTATGTATTGGTTTCCTTAGCCATTCTTACGTATTATAGATTTAGTTAGTTTAATTATTTTCTTAATTAATTTTCTTAAATTTTGTTTCCTTCATAAATTGCTACATTGTGTTTACTTGCGGTAGATTAATGTAATTTCTATTAGGGATTTGAAATTATATTAGTTCGCTAATAATTGAATAATTGTTTAACTTATTTCACTCGTCATTTCCTATCTTAGGCTCCCACATCAAATTTCAATTCCCCTGAAATTGAGGCCCAACATGCCAGATGTGAACAAAATTGCAATGATAGTAGTACGTGCTCGCCATGCGAGCTGGCACAGTGTGCACATCGGGAAAGAGAACATTCTGGGAATTACTCTCCACCTCTATCCAGATACTTTCCAAGATTGACACCAACTTGCATGCCCAAAACAACAACTAATTCGGGGAGGCAACACCAGTCCCTCTCCCAACTCCACAACCATGCTCCACTTGCTAACATGGTTAATGTTGAGTACAATACAATCTCATCGCATTCCCAACCATCTCTTAGTACAATACTGGCTGAACATTCGCCTAATAAGTTGTGCAATGTCGAGGTACATTTAATGTTCTCATCGTTTGTATCCGGATTAAAATACAATAAACTAACTATCTTTAGAATGAATTTGTATTTTTTTTGGGGGGGGGGGGGGGGACACTGACTCTCTGCAATCATACTGCACCTTCAACGTCGAAAGTATGTCGCACACCCACTAATTGCCTGAAAAATGGAAAAGAAAATATGTTTGCCTCTTGGTAAGTTTTCTGATTAATGTCTTCGGATTGATAAGTATTTCTATTGGTATTAAGAAAAATAAGGATGTAACTTATTGTCCTGCCCCTATTGAATAGTTGCATAGGAAAAGACCAGTGATTTAGACTCCCCCAACCCTTATGTCATGATTCACAAGACCTAACTCCATTGCACCGAGCCACTATAGCACACCTTCCACAAAAAAGGGGCGTGGACACAAAATTTGGAACGTTATCTAACACCTACAATTGCGTCCAACCCAGTTGTCATTCCAACTGACCTTGATCCTGTCCCTATGCAACCTTTACCCTCTCCTCAGAATTTAGAGACAGACTATGCTCACTATAAAGTTATCTCTGGTGTTGCACCACATCCTCATCAAACTAACGACAATGCCCTCATCATGTCGTCTCTTGTTGTCAGTAATGATTGTCATTTTCTCGGGCAGATAAATATTCAGTGTCCTTATTGTTCGGCCTTACATTGGCGGGATGAGATATTAACTCACACAAGATTGTCCAATCCAAGATTTGGAACATGTTGTCTACAAGGCAAAATTAGGTTTTTGCTTGATGACATTCACCCTAATCTCCAAACACTAACTCAGACTAAGTGTATATGGCTTATTTGTGTAGATGAGTGTCACTCTCCCTCGGGTTTGATGCTAAAAATGGGAAAAACGTGTGTGTGGATGAAAATATGAGTGTGTGTGCAAAAGTGCTCTCCAAGCGAAGAGAGACTTTCGAGTGTCGTGTTTTACTTGGAATGGGTATTCCAAGGTCGTCTCCTCAGGGAAGGAAGGTTGAATTGTGTGAAGATGATTTTGTAAAAATAGAAAAGTGTAAAATCTTATGAGTTTGTGTTTTGATGAGTGGAGTTTTTTGATAAAAATGCAATAAAAAACAAGGTTGGCTCATCCGAAAGGGTCATTCCAATGGGAATGTCAAATCAACTCAAAACATTATTCCAATGGTGTTTCAGTGCTTGATTGATTTGTAGGAAGTGAGGGACTAATGTGGAGGTGTAGGCTCAAGCATACCCCATGATAAGTCTACGGTGTATCAAGAGCTCACACCCACGTCCGCACTCAACCTAGTCAAACCAAACACTTTACACTACGAGGAGGAGTGGATAAGAGTTGATTTAGCATACCCAAGAGGAAATCTTCCTTGGATTTGCCAACTAAACTTAGCTACTCATAATAAATGCAAAGACATACACAATGTAAAGAGACATGATGAAGAAATGAAATATGGAACTAGTATTAATGCAAGAAAAGAGTTAAACTACAAAAGAAATGGCATTCATAGTCAAAATACAAAGATTGGAAACAAATACCCAAATGTAGAATTTGAAATGCTAGAAATACTTAGCTAAGCTTGCATACAACTTGAATGAAAGAGTTGAAAGTGAAAAGGGGAAATATTACAAGTAGTTTAAAGCTTACAACATTGAAAATGGTAAAGAAATATGAAAACCCAGCTTTCTCTCTCTAATTTCATCTTCTTCCTTGAGCTTTCTATCTCTAAAAATACTCCTAAGCTTAGGTAGCCTCCCCCCTCAAAAGCTTGTGTGAAGATGAATAAATGGTGTAAGGATCATGCATTTTCGTCCATCACCCCCCTATGGCCTGTGAGAGCAAGCTTCCCATCAATGGGAAGTGATTTGATGCATTGGACAGGCTAGGACAAGCTTAGCCTGCACCCACCATGCCTCTCTCCTTCTCTCTCTTCCTTTCCCATCCTAAATCCTCCAAATTCATATTTTAGGGTCTTGTAGGCATGGTTGTATGTAGACTATGTCAGGAGATGTGTGGGAGAAGCTTTGGTTAGCCCCCCAAGCAAGTGGAGCTTGAGTTGTAGAATCTGGCATTTTTCAGCAAAACCTACCGGTACGTTGATGACAAAACCTACTGGTAGGTTTTGGTTTCCTTCTACCGGTAGGTCGTAAGGGGGATGCTAGCTCATAACCAATTTTCATAAATTTTTCATAACTTTTGATCCAACAGTCCGATTGAGCTGAAACTTTGACACAAGATAGAGGACATCCAAATATACAACTTTCATGTTTTGAACTTTTTCAGATTCAAAGTAGATCATGGTCAAAAATGGGGAATACTGAGATATTGCTACCAAATGGTGCGGGTGCCGATACCAAAATTCAAGTAGGCTTAGATACCGGTACCTATGATACCAAATACCTCTACCTCCTTGATTTATTTCACTTTAAAGCCTCCTAATCCTCATGTAATGTGTCCATCACTTCACCACTCATCCACACTTAGTTGCAGGGTTCCGAAAGCCATCATTTACCCTATGATTACCTACAACATCAAAATTTTCATATTATTCATAGATTCGACTAACTCTAAGTAATTAAATGAAAAGTTGGGTTAAAATGCATGTAATGAGGCCGTTAAATATGCAATATTACGTGCTCATTAATTGTCAGAACTCATTGCACCCCCACCTCCTATTCGTGCATTGTACGATGGCCATAATGGTCAATCAAAATTATTTCACCAGTATATTAGGGAGTACGATGCAGCCAATGTTTTCACGAGCTTGGGTGCTAAGCTTGACGACAGAGTACTCAACTCAAGGGGGCCAACATCATTCACTATTCATGGGAAATTACGTCACTATACTGGGTCATTGTTACCCCCGAAAGGTTGCGCACCCATCTACTGTCAGTTGTACATATATGACCCAGTCATTGCATTGAATATTCGTTGTGTGTGGAATAATAACATGCGTCGAGATGTCCTCCGCACTATACAAAGTTGTTTCTTGTCAGTGAATCATTTTTCTTCAAAGTAAAAACATGCACACGAAATACTAACTGAGTCAGAATCTTCAAATCATGATTTACGTAGGGATGGTAGTGGAACGGGGAAAACAAGTATTCGTCCAATCCGTCCCGTTTAGAACGGGGATGGACCATACGTATTGGATAGTGGACATATATGGGAATACCCATATAAACCCGTGCGATGATGAAGGCAGGGATGGACTGACACTTACCCTTGCCTCTGCCCCCGTTATACCCGTAATTTTATATATAATTAAATATACTCCCAAGTCCTAAATGAAGCCCTAACTCAATCACTCTCTTAACTCCTCTATGCCTCTGCCTCCACTCAGCATCTGAACCCCCAAGTCCTTCATCATCGTCCGTTGTGTTGATTGCTGGATGTCGGCTGACCAATCTAGGTAAGGAACGCTCTTTCTCTCTCCTATGCTATGTCTCTCTCTCTCTCTCTCTCTCTCTCTCTCTCCATCATCTTTCTCTCGCTCTTTGTTCATCGAGTGTAAGATTTATACATAATATAGAATATTTAGTCTTTACTACTTTCCTCCAAGATGGATTGCGCCACAAACACTTTATATTCATGGTTTTCAAGTAAGGAAGCCTATGCAATGTGCATAAATGTGAAATTGGAAGTGATAATTGGAATAAAAGTTTCGATTGCTGTGATCCAAGACCTATTTTGCAGTTTCTTTATTTTAAATGTTTATTTTAGTGCTAGTTTGGTGTTTTTTGTCACTACCCCTCTCTGCCTTCGACCATGAAGAAGGTGTTTGCAGTGTAAATTGATCAATTTTTATTTTTTCGCTTTTTCGTTTTTCCATTTTACCTTATTCTCTATTTCCAACCATGGATGAAATAATTGTGATTTTACCCAGTGATGGCAATGAGAGTAATTGTATGCGGGATATTGTTCTGCACCTAAGAAGAGATAATAGAGTGCTAAGCCAGATCAATGAGTGTCATCTAGCATATTTACCATTACACCATGTATTGATGTTCCCTACTAGTGAGCTTGGTTGGGAACCTGGTCTACGACAATGGAACTTCGAACAAAGTGATTTTTCAATAAAAAGGATTACACCGATGCAATTCTATAGTTTTCGTATGTTTCTGCGTCCCACTGAGTATATAACAATTCTGAGGGGGAGGAAAGTTATTTCAAGAGTTTATAGTAGATGCTTAGGCATCAATGAAGTAGAACATGTTGTCTTACATTAGGCTCAATCAGGAGAAGCTTCGTCGGGAGCTTTACCCGAATTTAAGTGATGGCTGTGTTGATGAGTTAGGCCTCAATTAGATCGGACAATGATTTGTTCTACCATCGTCTTTTACTAGGAGTGCACGTAACATGAGCCAGATTTTTCATGACTCAATGACCATTACAAGGTACCACTAAAACCCTGACATCTTTCTCACTATAACAACCAACCCAAAATGGCCCGAAATAACAACTGCCTTACTAGAACACCAAACATTTTTGGATTGTCCAGACATAGTTGCTCATGTATTTGATTTAAAATGATGTGCCTTGATGCATGAGGTAAAAAGTGAGCAAGTTTTTGGTCGAAAAGTTGCTCAAGTATTCACCATTGAGTTCCAAAAATGAGGGTTACCTCACATGCATGCTCTATTCTTCTTTCATGGTCCAAACAAGATTCAAACAACTGCACAGGTTGATCGGTTAGTTAGTGCTAAATTCCCAAATCCATCCCCTAATCCAACTTTCTACTAAACAATCAAAAGTTGTATGGTTCATGGTCTGTGTGGTTCTCAAAACCCAAATTCAATTTGCATGGTGAACGGTGCATGTTGGTTCCACTATCCAAAAGCCTTTTGCAGATTCAACTACTATGGATGAACACGGGTACCCTATTTACCGTCGTCGCCGTAATGGTCAGTCTTACACCACCAGAAGACATACATTTTATAATCGAGACGTTGTACCTTACAATCCACACATGTCAAGAAAGTTCAATTGTCATATAAGCATGGAGGTATGTGTAAGAATGAGAAGTGTCAAATATATCCACAAGTACATTTGCAAAGGTCATGATTACACAACTATGATTTTAGAGGGAGGGACTGAATGGAAACAATGAGATAAAGCAATACCTTGTTGCAAGGTATATTGGACCAACAGAGGTTGCATGGCTGCTCTTCAGTTGTCCTCTCCATTAAGAAATTCCTTCGGTTGTACGACTAGATCTACATTTACCTGAATGCATCAAGTTGTTTACGATCCTACGAAAACACTTGAAACAATTAGACTTGGGTATAGGAGTCAAAACATAACTCTGACTGGATTCTTTGAATGTTGTTCTTCAAATGATGCTTCACATGCCTACACATACTAGGAATTCCCCTAGAATTTTGTTTGGAAACAAAAGGTCGAAAGATTTGGACTCCGAGGTAAAGCGGGTTTGCAACTGGCAGATTATACTTTGCTACGCCCAATTCTGGGGAGCGATTTTACCTTCGGTTGCTATTAATAGTTGCTAGAGGACTGTGGTATTTTGATGGTCTGTGCACGATCAATGGTGTGTTTCATGATAGTTTCAAATCCGCGTGTGTAGCTATGGGGCTCCTAGAAGATGATGCAGAGTGGGTACAATGCCTCTAGGAGGCTTCAGCTAGAATATAGGATACAAGTTATGGAGCCTATTCTGCATCATTCTGATAGAATGCTCCCCAATACAGCCATACACTATGTGGAATCAATTTTTTGTCCATATATGTGATAATCTTCGTTACAAGCTACAAACAAATTTTGGCATATGCGATCCAACATAACCTCAAATCGAAGAGTACGATTTATATTTGATTGAGCAATTGTTGCATGAATCTGGCAATAATTTGGATGACTTCCCACCAATGCCATACCCCATTGAAAATTGGAGTTATGGTTCAGGTAATAGATTGTTGATCGATCATATGCAACTAAGAAACGAAGTAAACCAATTGAATGCCTTTTTGAATATTAATGTTTTAAATGATGCTCAACACATGGCTCAAGACGCTATCACTATCTTTGTTGTTGAGAACTAGGGCAAATTTTTTTTCCTCAGTAGAGATGCAGGGACAAGCAAAATTTTTTTGTCAAAACCATCACCACTAAAATGCATAGCGAGGGCCATATCGTCATTATAGTTGCTCCATCTGGAATTGCTTCATTGTTGTTGTTAGGTGGCTGATGAGTATAGGATATTGCACATCATTTGTCTCTTTGCACCCATTTTATACTTGCTTTGTGGGAAAATGGGGGAAATTACATTTAATCTATCAATTAATGAAGTTTTGTGTGATTATAGATAATGAGTGGGTAATGGCACGTATTAATCCTTCTATCAAGTGCTTAAAGACAATGAAGAAGGAGTGGAGGCTTAACGGGTGGCTCGGAATAGCAAGAAATCAAGAAAAAGTCAAAACAGGTGAAAAACTACCAGTAGGTTTTGTGACGTTCTATCGATAGGTTTTGTATACTGGAAATCTTCTACTGCTGCCCCTACCAAAACCTACCGATAGGTTTTGCCCAGAAATGCCAGAAAGCTGTAATCTCAACTCCAACTGATTCGTGGGCCCACCTCTACTTCTCCCACACATCCCTTGACATATTCTACATACAAGCATGTCTCCCTACACCTAGAATCTGACTTTGGAAGAAAGAGCATGGAAGAGGAAGAGGAAGAGAGAGAAAGAGGGAGGTATGGTGGGGTTGCAGGCATGACCTGTCCTTGCCTGTGTAAGTGTCCAACCCCTTCCCCTTGCTCGGAAGTCAGCTCACACAGACCCTAGGGGGGTGATGGACGAAAATGGAGGATTCTTACACAATTATTCAGCTACACAAGCTTTTAGAGAGAGAAGGTCCCAAGGAAGAAGATGAAGTTCTAGAGAGAGTGATTCACACCAAATTTTGTATATTTTGTTGTGCAAATCATCTCGGTTTGAATTGATTTTTGGAGATTATATTGATGTGAATTGCGTTAATTGAGCACTTATTGGTAATTTGTGAGTTTTGCAGTTAAACAATGCAAATGTCGACTGTTTCAAAGCTTTGATGAATGGAGATGAGGGCTAACCTTGATTTTGAATTAAAAGAAGAAGGAGGCAAGAAGGAATCAAAAATCAATCAGCTACCGCAGAGCTACCGGTAGCCGATTGCCTCTGGAGTTGCAGCTACCGCAGAGCTACCGATAGCCAATTGCCTCTGGAGTTGCAGCTACCGCAGAGCTACCGGTAGCCGATTGCCTCTGGAGTTGCTACTACCGCACGACTACCGGTAGCCAATTGCTTCTGGGGTTTCAGCTACCGGTAGTCAGTGCACGAGCTACCGGTAGCCGAGGCTGTTTCATCTAAATTTCTGCTGGATTGTTTCTGTTGCTTCAAGGGCCCCACCATCTAGTCTCCCTCACTCCTCTGACTCGTTCAACATACAGAACATCCCTCCATGTCTTCTCTCTTGGACTTTGAAGCCATGGCATTAATTGAAGAAAGACAAAATGGGAGCTGCTGGGTGTGCAGACCTGCTCTGCACACCTCTGTCATACCCTGTCTGCTGCACTCCTAAGGAGACAGTGATCAGATGGGAGACTCCCTCCTCTCCAGAATGGGGAGTGGGGGGAAAAAGGGTTTTTCTCCATAGCAAAGAAAATTACACTAAGAAGGGAAGCTGGGTTGCAGAGGGATGCTGCACCTTCCTGGTTCAGGCCTTGCAGACTGTGCTCTGCTGCAGGGAGCTACAGGGGATGACCAGGCACGTTTTTGAGAAACAAAAAGTTCTCCAAGGATGGTCATAATTTGAATTTTTTATTCAGCAGAAACAAGATAGGTTTTTAGAGAGAGAAACTCTGGGCGGAGAAGATGATGAATAGCAGTTTTTAGAGAGAGAAAGTTATGATTTTTGCATTTTCTTCTACTGCACTGTCTTGTAATCTTGAGTAAGAATCTTAGTAGTTCATTGAATGCCATAAATGTTGTTTTCCCTTCATGTTTAGTTAGTTGAATGCTCATTTAATATTTCACCATTAATGCTTCAAGTTCTTCATTTTCATAGCTATGTAATGGGTTTAAATGCAGGTTCTTTTAGCTCATAAATTCTTACACTTAGTAGCTTAGAAGTTCATAGATTTGCAATGCACTTCCATTACATAGTCATTTCCATTCCAAGTATGAGTAGCTAAATCCTCTAGTTGGCAAGACCAAGAGGGATCTCCTTTGGGGACACCATTTCAACTCTTTCTCCTCTTTCCCTTTAGAGTCAAATGGTTCGTTTTGACCGGACAGAAGATGGATGAGTCGATGAGTCTTTGATAAACCGTAGGCCTAGTCACGGTTTATGCTTAGATACTCACCGATGTCATCCTCGGCTTTCCGTGATTCAAGCGTTCATTCATGCCCAATCGGAGGAGTGATTTGAGTTGAGGGGGTATACCCATTGGAGTGATCTCTTGGAATTGCCAACACTTGTTTTATCATTACATTTTCATTAGCATACACTTCACCAATCAACTCTCAAGACAAAAGATTTTACATTTCCGTTTTTCACCAAATCACTTCAATCTTGATTCACTACCTTCCCTGTGGATACGACATTGGAATACTCTTCCAAGTAACTCACAACACACGAAAGTCTCCTTGCGATTGGGGAGCATTTTTGTGCATACATATCCCATATTTACATCTTCCCATTTCCCTTTCCTCATTGCCCTTTCTTTTGACACTATCCCTAGGGGAAGAAATTCTTCTCCCCCGTCCATACATTGCATACATTGAGGGATAGTAATTAGGGGTTAGGAAAGATATCGTTTTTGTGACAATCATTTTTGGCGCCGTTGCCGGGGAAGGCTAGTGTCAAATCAAGGAAGTGATTTCCGAACAACGAAGGTAAGTCCCGTGATCTTCATCACGGGCTGAGGTACGTTGTCTCGTGTACATCTTCTTGTTTTGTGGATAATTTCATTTGTATAGATATTTTGTTGCATGTGGGGAAGGGACGACTATCACCGATTAGTTAGACAACCCTTAGGCCCCAACATGAACATCGACCAAGACCCACCCGAGAATGTGGGTGACAATGTTGAAAATATAGCTGTCAACCAAAATATGCAAGGGGGTGGGAATTTTGACAATGTAGGTGCAAACCTAAATGACCAAAGGGGTGGGGGAATGCCCGAACATAGGGAGCATGACCCAAGATTACACTATCCCCCTCCCGATCAATTTGACAATGTGGGTGTCAACCCGAATATGCAAGGTGGTGGGGGAGTGCAACCACCTAGAATGCCCAACCAACAAGCGCATTTTCCCCCACCAAGGAATGAAGGGAACATCCCACTTGATTTTGAGGCAAGAACTATGCAAGAGTACCTTCAACCTACCCGTAGCACCACACCATCATGCATCCGTCTCCCTGTCCAACATCACCTTTTTGTGTTAAAACCGTGGATGTTGCAACTAATCCCCAAATTCAGGGGGGTTGAAAATGAAAACCCGTATAACCACATAAGGTCTTACGAGGAAATGGTTGCAACGTTTCTCCCAAATCACAATTTGGAAGAGATAGTCAGGATGAAATTGTTCCCTTTCTCTATGGATGGGAAGGCAAGAGTGTGGCTTGATTCCATGGGACCCCGGACTATGCTATCTTGGGATAACATTGTTTCCTTTTTCTTAAAAAAAATTTTCGCGGTTCATCGAACCACCTTTTTGAAAAAGGAAATCCAAAACTTTTCTGAAAAACCCAATGAGCAGTTTTATCAATGTTGGGACCGTTATAAGGATCTACTTCACTCCATACCACATCATGGTTTTAACTCATGGCAATTGGTGACTTTCTTCTAAGAAGGAATCACCTCAAACCATAGACAATTCATAGATATGATGTGCAATGGTGAATTCTTGAACAAAGATCCTGATGAGGCTCTAGACTATTTTGGTACCCTCGCTGAAAAGGCACAAACTTGGGGTGTTCAGGATCCGGATGACATACCTAGGACAATGCCGGGTAGTAGTCAACCACCACGGGGGGGGGGGGGGATGTATGACTTAAAAGACCGTGAGGATCTACTCTCCCAAATTTCCAAATTGTCTAAGAAAGTGGATAGCCTTGAGGTGGAAAGGAGACGAAATGTCTCTCATGTGTCAAGAGCCGAGGAGGCTTGTTCTGTTTATGGGGGTGTCGAGCATTCCACATCGGAGTGTCCGAGCATTCCGGCACTTAAGGAGGCATACCATGGACAAGTTAATGCCTTCAACCAACCAAGGCAATCATTTCCTTCAAATTCCAACACTTACAATTCGGGGTATCGTGATCACCCTAATTTCAGTTGGAGGAATGAGAACCCCATTCCCTATGGTTCAAATACATACACATCTCCTGCACCTCCTAAACAAGGTCAGTACCAATCCCAATATCAAGGTCAGGGGCAAACTTCAAGCTCCCAATACCCACGGTCCAATCCACAAGGGTACCAATCCAACCCTCCCCCACAGAATTTTGTCGGACAAGGCCCATCTAGTTCTTCCAGCTACCAACCACCTCATAAACGGAGTCTAGAAGATGTAGTCCATGCCTTCATTCAAAGCCAAACCACCTTCAATAAGGACATTTCGGCCCAACTCACCAAAATCACCAATGTCATTGTGTTGTCTCAACAAGAGAAGGGAAAATTTCCCTCTCAACCCCAACAAAGTCCCAAAGGTCAAAATGTGGTTGAGTTGGCCGAGACTTCCCAGGAGAGTTGTGAGCAACTCAAATCTGTCACCACACTTAGGAGTGGTAAACAAATTGAAAAGATGGTGGTGCCAAAGTTGACACCAAAGGCCGCATTGCCAAAAGAAAAAGAAATTGAAAGTGAGGCCAAAGAAAGTGTGGTTGACAAGGGTGAGTCGAGTGAAAAGAATGAAAGAAATAGGGTTGATAAAGAACATGTGATTGATAATGGTTTATGCTTTCCCTCTATGCCTGCCCCTTTTCCCCATCGGTTGAAGCCACCTGTCAAGGTGGCTAATTATTCTGACATTTTGGATTTGTTTAAGCAGGTAAAGATCAACATCCCGCTTCTTGATGCCATCAAGCAAATTCCGTCATGTGCCAAAATATTGAAAGACCTATGCACGGTGAAAAGGAAGTTGAATGTCCGGAAGAAGGCATTTCTCACCGAACAAGTGAGCTCTATATTGAGGACCAACACTCCTCCAAAATTCAAGGATCCCGGTTGTCCAACAATTGCCATCACCATCGGGAATTGCCGGGTTGAGCAAGCATTGCTTGACTTGGGGGCGAGCGTCAATCTCCTTCCTTACTCCGTGTACCAACAACTCAAGCTTGAAGAGTTGAAGCCCACCTCAGTTACACTTCAACTGGCGGATCGGAGCATACGCACACCAAGGGGAGTAGTGGAAGATGTGCTTGTCCAAGTTGACAATTTTTACTTTCCAGTTGATTTTATTGTATTAGATACACACCCAGTTGCTAACCTTAATTCCCAAATCCCCGTTATTCTTGGAAGATCTTTCCTTGCTACCGCTAACGCTGTGATTAATTGCAGGAATGGTCTAATGAAGTTGGCTTTTGGGAACATGACCATGGAACTGAATGTATTCAATTTAGCAAAACAACCCGGGGATGATGTGGAGGTGAATGAGATCAATAGAATCGACACTTTGATGGAGGAGCAAGTGGAATTAGAAGGGATGTTGGACTGCATGGAGGAGGACTTTGTTGAACTTGTAAAGTTAGATGAGGAAGAGAGCGTGGAAGAGTTGAAAGGGGTAACAAAATGGATTCCCACCTTTGAGGAGTTGCCCAAGCAAGAAAAGAAGATTTTCCGGTCGGAGGAACAAAAGCCAAATTTGGAGTTGAAGCCGTTACCCTCACACTTGAAGTACGCCTATCTTGGCGAGGGAGATACATTTCCGGTGATCATTAGTTCCACATTGAACAATGAGCAAGAAAAAGAACTCTTGGAGGTTTTGAGAAGACACAAGGGAGCAATTGGGTGGACCATTGCGGATATCAAGGGAATAAGCCCTATTATTTGCACTCACCGCATTTACCTCGAGGAGGATGCAAGACCTTCCCGACAGCCTCAACGGAGATTGAACCCTCATATGAAGGAGGTGGTGAGGGACGAGGTTCTTAAACTACTTGACGTGGGCATAATATTTCCAATTGCTGACAGTAAGTGGGTGAGCCCCACGCAAGTGGTGCCCAAGAAATCCGGAGTCACAGTGGTAGAAAACGAGGAGAATGAATTGATACCTACAAGAGTGATTACTGGATGGAGGGTGTGCATCGATTACAGGAAATTAAACTCATGCACTAGGAAGGATCACTTCCCAATGCCGTTCCTTGATCAAGTGCTGGAGAGAGTGGCGGGGCACCTCTTCTACTGTTTCCTAGATGGATACTCCGGTTATAATCAGATCGAGATCGCCCTCGAAGACCAGGAGAAAACCACCTTCACATGCCCCTACGGTACCTTTGCGTACCGGCGCATGCCGTTCGGACTCTGTAATGCTCCAGGAACTTTCCAAAGATGTATGATGGGCATTTTCACTGATATGGTGGAGAAAATTGTGGAGGTGTTTATGGACGATTTCTCCGTATTTGGTGATTCCTTCGACGGATGCTTAGGAAATTTGGAGAAAGTGTTGGGAAGATGTGAAGATAAGGATCTTGTGCTGAATTGGGAGAAGTGTCACTTTATGGTGACGGAAGGGATTGTGTTGGGTCACATAGTGTCGGCAAGGGGCATCGAAGTTGACAAATCCAAGGTGGAGGCCATCTCCAACCTCCCCACGCCGACAGCCATCAAAGGGATCAGGTCATTTTTGGGTCATGCAGGCTTCTATCGCCGGTTCATTCAAAATTTTAGTGCATTGGCCCGACCCCTGACCAATTTACTGTCTAAGGAGGTTCCCTTCGAGTGGTCGCATGAGTGTGAGGCATCTTTTAAGAAACTAAAAAGCATGCTTGTCACGCCTCCTATCATGCAACCACCCAATTGGGATCTACCCTTCGAGCTTATGTGCGACGCGAGTGACTACGCGGTCGGCGTAGTGCTTGGTCAGAGGAAAGACAATCGACCGCATGTTATACACTACGCTAGCAAAACACTTAATGAGGCTCAAATGAATTACACTACCACTGAAAAGGAATTGCTAGCTGTAGTGTTTGCTCTTGATAAATTCCGTTCATATATCATTGGTTCACCTATTGTTATATTCACTGACCATTCTGCCTTAAAGTACTTGTTATCTAAGCAGGATGCGAAGCCAAGACTCATTAGGTGGATCCTCCTCCTACAAGAATTTGATTTGACTATTAAAGACAAGAAGGGAGTTGAGAATGTCGTGGCAGATCACTTATCCCGGCTGGTGGCACAAGAGACTAATGAGCACATCCCTATCCCAGACTCTTTCCCTGATGAGCAGTTATTGTCCATTCATTCTCATTGTCCTTGGTATGCTGACATTTGCAATTATCTTGCAACAAGACAAATTCCACAACACTGGAGCCCTGAGGATAAAAGGAGATTTATGGCCGACGTGAAGTACTTCTACTTCGATAATCTGTATCTGTTCAAGTATTGTCCGGACCAGATCATGAGGCGATGCGTGCCTGAAACCGAACAGCGGAACGTCCTGGCCTTCTGTCATTCCCAAGCCTGTGGTGGGCATTTCTCTGCTAAGAAGACCTCAGCCAAGATTCTACAATCAGGTTTCTACTGGCCTTCTCTGATTAAGGATTGCATTTCATTTTGCAAAGAATGTGATAGATGCCAACGTTTGGGTAGCGTGACCCAAAGGAATATGATGCCCCTCTCCCCTATACTTGTGATAGAAATATTCGATTGTTGGGGCATCGATTTCATGGGTCCCTTCCCTATGTCGTTTGGCTATCTATACATTCTGCTGGCAGTGGACTACGTGTCCAAATGGGTGGAGGCTATCCCGACAAAGACTAATGACCACCGGGTTGTAGTCAAGTTCTTGAAAGAGAACATTTTCTCGAGGTTTGGGATGCCTCGTGCTTTGATTAGTAATGGTGGATCACACTTTTGTAACATGCCAGTTGCATCGTTATTGTTCAAATATGGCGTTACACATAAAGTATCCACCGCTTATCACCCACAAACAAATGGCCAAGCCGAGCTAGCCAATAGGGAGATCAAGACCATCCTTGAAAAAACAGTTAACCCCAATAGGAAGGATTGGTCTGAGAGATTGATTGATGCCCTGTGGGCATATCGTACTGCCTACAAGACAGTTTTGGGCATGTCCCCCTATCGGCTTGTCTATGGAAAGGCTTGCCATCTGCCGGTAGAAATGGAACACAAGGCCTATTGGGCCATCAAGACTTTAAATTTCAATATGAGAATGGCGGGTAAGCATAGGATGTTAGAAATGAATGAATTGGAAGAGATTCGGCGGGATGCATACAAGAGTTCAAAAATTTCAAAGGAACGGGCGAAAATCTTTCATGATAACTCCATAGTGAGGAAATCATTCGAGCCCGGGCAAAAGGTACTCTTGTATAATTCCCGCCTCTCCATTTTTCCCGGAAAGCTAAGATCCCGTTGGGATGGCCCCTATCTTGTCAAGGTGGCCTACCCCAATGGAGCTGTTGAGATCACCAACCTCAAAGATGGCCAAACATTCAAGGTCAATGGCCAAAGACTTAAGCCATTCTTTGAGGGCTTTGAAAACCAAGTGGTGGAGGAAGAGTTAACCGACCCGGTGTATCCGGACGTGGTTGAGGAATAACAATTGGTCCCTTGTTCACATGTACAGTTTCTTTTGTTTAATTATGTCATGTTTTTTATTTTATGTCACTTACTTGTTGTTGGTGTATAACTTTGTTTTCTCTTGAATCCAGATCTTGGTGCTTTTGTCAAAAGCGCAATTGCGAGGTGTTCTCTTACCCTATTTATCTTTTATTGTCTTCCATTGCCTACTATATCCTTTTGTTGCATTGAGGACAATGCATGATTCTAGTTGGGGGGTGAGGTGCACCATTTGTATGTTACACCAAGGTTGCTGGGAAGTATTCTGCTTTTGTCGCATTAGTACAAAATATGTGAGAAATTTTGAAAATTTTTGATGAAAAATACCTTTAAGTTGATCTGTATTCCCTTATGAAGCGAGTATGAACTGGATGACATGTTGATCGTTGTTGTGAACCTTGTGCACATGAGCTTACTATAGAAATGGATCCTATGCATAAGTATCACATATGTATTGATTTTCGAACTCATCTGTATGTGATTTCTGAATTTGTAATTTCAGTGATTTATGGGTTGGATTCATGTTTTAAGCTTGACATAAGTAGTGGAGATGAGTAAAGACCCATGAGAGTTTTAGTGCCAAACCTTTTTGGAGGGAACTTACGTTTACTCAAAGAACAATTTTTGATATCAAGTTTGTTCAATAGTCTCATTATGCTTGTTTTGGTTAGTTGCATTTGGTTAGTAGACTGATTTGTCTTGATCATGTAATGCTCTCCCCATGTGGACCTGGAAGTGATCTTAGGCCATTGTTGAATACTTTGAGCCTTAGCCCTTTTTCTTGAGGAAATTTTATCCCTAGTGCCGTGATTGAGCCCATTTTAAAATTCGTTTCTATGTCACACATTTGACCAAACCAATGCAAGATGATAAAAATCTACCTCACCGTGGTTGTTCCTAGAGCTGAATATGAGTGAGTGCAAAAGAGAAGAAAGTATGGTGTGGAAACTCCAACAAAAGGGATGAATGATTTGAAACTCAAAGAGTTGAATGAAAATCCAAGAAAAGGAGAAAAAAGGGTGAAAAGAATAAAGAGTGATCAAAAGAAAAGGAAGATGTTAAGAAGAATAAAGAAAATAAACAAGGGGCGTGGTGATGGTGAGAAAATCAAAATCCCATGAAAAAGGAAGTGTTTTTCCAACATTAAAGTCTCTCACTCGGAACAACTCTTTTTGTGCCCCGAATCCTTCATTTCTTTTACCTATATATATATCACCCCAAGGCCCCATTATAACCTTTAAAAGTCCTAGGTGATCTAGAGAAGCATGGGAGGTGCATAAATTCAAAGAAAATGATAAGTTGTGTCTTACTACCTAATGCACTAGCATCCTATTCATGAGACTATGCCAAGGTCGCTTTATTTCTACATATGAACTTCATTTTTGGATTACATGTGAACACCTTGTTTTTGAATACAAGATTCTACGTCACATGTACACATGGAGTGCATACCAGGATAGCTTGAGTGCATTTATTGTTTAAGAGTGTTCCTTGGTGAGTTTTGCATTGAAACTGAGTTGTCTAGCTTTTCAAATATGAATTCTATTTGTAAATTCCTAAATTACTTGTTTAATTCATTTGCACACAAGTTGGAAATTAATATGGTAAGTGCATACTTTAGCCTAGCATCTAAGACTATACTTTTGTTCATGTTTACTTAGTTCTAGTCATATGAGGAATGTGTTAGAAGTGCCATACTTGCAAGAATGAGGGAATATTTCTCAAATTTTGGATATTTGGAAAGATTTGGTATTGCTCAAATGTTAATTAGTGATTTGCATGTTGGGTATTTATTTTGATAATTAAAATTAGAAATTCACCCACTATACATTGAAGGCATCAAAGTTGTAAATCACGTTGCAATTTCGGTAATGAATTGGGCATAATTATTCGAACTGTGGTTTGCAAGTGGATTAGATGTTTAGGGTGGAGTGGAGGTCATGAAAAGAGTGTTAGAATGCATAAGGGAGATCCTAAGAGAGAGTGGAATGAAAGTGAAATGACTGTAGGGGTATTTTGGAATCAAGGCAGCAACTACCGCTTGACTACCGGTAGTCACTGGCTTCTGGTGTAGCAGCTACCGGTAGTCAGTGAACGAGCTACCGGTAGCCGATGGTCAGAACGCCTGAAATTAGGGTTTTTAATTGGGTTTTTTCGGAGAGACTCTTTAGTATCCTCACAATACATTGAACCCATTCCAAATCCCTCTCACCCATAACCCCCCTAGATACCCAAACCGTTCCCTTTCCCCATTCATCTATAAATTCCTAACCATAGAACTGCGAAATTGGCGTTTCTCCTTCAAGATTCAAAGCCTCTGTTTTTCCGAAACCTTGGGCCAGCCGAAAATCTCTCAAACCCCCCCCTCTTCTCAGTTGCAGACTCACAGAATCATCCCAATGGTTCGTTCCAAACGTGCAGGACTAAGTTCCCCACAACCCTCAGAGGCACCCAATCGGAAGAGAAGTGGGGAAGGTTCAAGTGCTCAAAGGGCGGAGCAAAGAAAAAAAGCAAGGAATGAGGCTAGGGATCAGTTTATTAACGAGAAAAATGTGACTTGTGAAAGGGCTGTGCATAGGAGATCTTTGGGTGTGGATCATGTGGTGGTGAAGACCATTGAAGCTCTTGGAATGAAATTTTGGTTCAAAGAGGTGAGTGGTTTCAATTTGCCTCAATGCCGAGAGTTTTACCAAAGACTCAAGGTGCCGAATGAGGATGAGAATATTTTGAAAACAAACGTGCGAGGGAAGAGTTTTGAAGTGACTCCCGAGGTGATTGCTACTCTGTTGGAGTATCAACAGCCACCTCCCTCCACTTCGATTTATCCGGACAATGTCGAAAATGTCATACCTATTCAGGACTATGTGAATTCAATGTATGTTGACCCAACACAGTTTAAGGGAACAGTCCATTCTGGGGGCCTTAAGCATGAATTTGGTTTGATGAATAAAATCCTTCATTACAATTTGTTTCCAAAGGGATCAGAAAAGACACCAAATGTTGAGAAGTTGGGTCTCTTGGATGCAGTGATGACGGGGAAGAAATTGAATATCGCGCTGTTCATCTGGGAGGTAATGAAGGAGTTCGCCGAGACTGACCATCCAAGGGCGAATCTCCCTTATGGAAATTTGGTAACTCGCATGTGTAACCATTTCAAGGTAAAAGGAATTGTTTCTGATAAAATCACCCCTCCGGATACTGGAACCATTGGTCAAGCTAGTAGCATGAAGAGGACTTCCATGACTCGAGCCGAGCGTGCTAGACCTTCAGGTCCAGGGTCATCTAGTGCAGGACCGCCTGATGAGGGCCCATCTGAGTCCAGGCCATCCACTGCGATGCCAGAAAGCCTCATTGCTCGTCGTTTGGATTCACTGGAGGGTACTGTGCTGGGAATGGAAGCTGTTATGCAGGGGATGACAGTGATGATGAAAGACCTCTATGTGCATACCTTTCCCGGGAGGTCTATACCGGAAGGGCTCGCACCTCCTGCTTATAATCCCCCTAGAGCTAGGCTCTCCACTTCCACAGTGGTGGAAGATGGTGATTATTCAGCTACACAAGCTTTTAGAGAAAGAAGGTCCCAAGGAAGAAGATGAAGTTCTAGAGAGAGAAAGTTAGGTTTTTTGTATTTTCTTCTCCATTTCAGTTATAGTAAGCTTTAAATCACTTTTAATCTTTACTTCTTGCACTTTAATCTCCTTTATTTCAAGTGTATTCAAGTTTAACTACATTTCCTAGCATTTCAAGTTTTACATTTGGGTATTGGTTTCCAATCTTTGTATTTTGACTATGAATGCATTTTCTCTTGTAGTTTAACTCTTTCCTTGCATTAATACAAGTTCCATGTTTCATTTCTTCATCGTGTCTCTTTGCATTATGAATGTTTTTACTTTGACTATGGATAACTAAGTTTTTAGTTGGCTAATCCAACGGAGATTTCCTCTTGGGTATGCTTAATCAACTCTCTACCATTCTTCATTGTAGTGTAAGGTGTTTGGTTTGACTAGGTTGAGTGCGGACGTGGTTATGAGCTCTTGATACACCGTAGACTTGTAACGAGGTATGTGATTAGTAGTTAAAATTAGCAACTTACTATGCCTTTTAAGACAAATTATGCTTTGATAAAGTTTCAATGATGACATTTCAGGAGAAATATTGTATAAGTGTCTAAAGTCAATGGATACCAAACTTTCATGCAACACCCACATGTTTTGGAAGAAAATTGGAGAAGTTTGAAACAAGGTATGAACGTTCGAACGCCAATTCACGTTCGAACGTCCTCTTGAATTATTTGAGGACCAGACTGCTGATGTGATGTTACATGGCGTGTTGCAGCTATTCCCTAAGAAGAAAAACAAAGAGGTACTTGAGTACCGCGTTCGAACGCCAATCCACGTTCGAACGTTGACTTGAATTATTTGAGGACCAGACTGCTGAGTGCTAGGGCAATGACATATGGAGTGTTGCAGTTACTCTTACAGAAGAACAAATGCCACTTGAGTACGAAGTTCAAGCTCCATCAAGCTTTCGAACGCCTATCAAGGAAGACAGAAGACAATGTTCAAAAGCCATCTAATGTTCGAACGTTGTCCCCAGACAGGCTGCAGAGTGGTTGATTTTCTATCCAGACCTTGGGGCATTCACTTGGACTTTGAAGACCTTGTACTATTCTTTCACACTTCTTTGCCCCATCCTCCTTGCCTATAAATACTCTCATTGTGGGAGCTTCAAAGAGAACTTAAACTTAGGAGTTAGTCTTAGAACTAAACTTACACTTGCATACACTTGCACTTAGCTATAGATAGATAGACATAGAGGGAGATAGATCATCTTTTGGTTGAGGATGAAACCCTCTAAAAGTGATTAGCTTTCTTCTACTTTCATTATTAGTTTCATTTGCTTCCATTGTTTGAGCTTCCTTCTTCCCTTAGATGAGTGAAATTCTTCCACTTTTCTAGAGCTTTACCAAAGCCATGAAGGGTGGAACGTGATTCACTCATTCTTTGTCGAAGATCGGCTCCTTGTGTAGTGTGTTTTACCTTGTAACTCCTCCACTTGGAGGAATGAGAATCACTCACTTTTCTAGCTTTACCAAAGCCATGAAGAGTGAGTAGTTTCTCATTCACTCTTTAGTAAGAGGTGATGAACATGTATAAATCGTTTGGAAGTTATATTTGTGCATTTTATTTATGCTTAATGCTTTATATTTTACTTGCTTATTGAATGATTGAATGCATCTAGTAAAGCTAAGGTACTTTGCACAACCATGAGTCCTTTTTATGACATAGATGACTCTTGGCATAGGAAGACTCATTGGTCCTTGGCAAGTACCCCAGCTAGATCTTCATGACTACCTTTCAATCTTCACCATTATTGTGCTTCAACTAAGAATGGAATACTAACTCAGTGGTTGGATGTCTTGTAGAAATACTTGCTTTTTTGTAGACGGGTTGAGTCTCGGCACAGAAAATTCTTATAAATCTCTACAAAGACATCTGAACCATGTTCTTAATTCTCACAATCCATTTTTATCCTCCGATTAACTTCATGTTGACACAGGGGTTAATTGAGTTCCCAAGCACAAGTATAACAACCGGATGATTAACTACATGTCCAGATCCTCGAGCTAAATGGTGACTTTTATATTTGAGATTTTATATTTTGTCTAGAAAATTCTCTTGGAAAGAACCTTATATTCTGTCCAAGAAAATCCATAAACATCATCACTTTAAATCTCAAGGGTTCCAATCACTTTGGTCTCTGTCACTACTTGCTTCGAAACACCGACATTAGTTCCATGTGGATTCAACTCCGAACTTAATCGGATTATTACTACAACTTGACCGCCTACACTTGGGTGTACACATTTCGGATCAAGTCAAGTTTTTGGCGCCGTTGTCGGCAACCAAAGAGGTGTTTCAAGGTAAAAGGTGAAAAGACCTTCATTTGTGTACATATATATTTTTTTACTGTGTATAATTTTTATTTTATATCTGAGGACGATCCTCACTTTCAAATTTTGCCAGAAGAATCTGTTGGGTCTGTAAATCAATCTAAACCATCTTCACCTCAATCAATAGCAGACTCTTTTGAAAATAGCATAACAAATAATGAAAGACAAGGGGAAGTTCCTATGAGAGAAGGAAAATTTCCTAACATTCAAACTTTGCGGGAATACTTCAATCCCACACGAAACAGCATCCCCTCTTGTTTTGTGTTTCCTGCAAATGCGCCCCTCTTTAATGTAAAGATAGGGACAGTGCAACTACTACCTCAATTTCATGGACTCGAATCTGAAATCTTATATCTGCACATAAAAGATTTTGAGGAGGTATGTGGAACATTCCAAGACAATTCTGAATTGGCTAAGTTGAAACTTTTTCCTTTCTCTTTAAAGGACAAAACTAAACAATGGCTAAACTCTTTGAAAGCCCATTCAATACCAAATTGGCATGCATTACAGAATGAGTTTTTCAGAATTTTTTTCCCATTACACCATACCAATGCACTCAAAAGGTAAATCATGAATTTTTCGGTCAAAGAGGGAGAAACGTCTTACCAATGTTGGGAGAGATTCAAGGATCTTCTCCAATCCTGCCCACACCATGCTTTTGAAAATTGGAATTTGGTAGGATTTTTCTATGACTCCTTGTCCACTAGACTACGTCAGTTTGTTGAAATGATGGCTCAAGGTGAGTTCATGGGAAAGATTCTAGATGAGGCATTCAAATTTTTTTACACCATATCTAATAGTTCTCAGATGTGGGACTCAACCTCTCCTACCATTGTTGAAACCAAATCATCTATTTCCCAAGGGGGTAAGTATGTCTTGAAAAAAGATGATGACCTGAGAGTGAAAATGACTACCCTGTCTCGAAAGCTTGAAGCTCTAGAGATGAAAAGGTACATCAAGTTGATGTTGGCCCTCCCACAGAACAAGTGTGTGAGATTTATGCGTTGACAAGACACCCTACTGGGGAGTGTCCTACCATTCTAGCATTCAAAGAAGTCTTGCTGGAACAAACAAATGCAATTTCCAACTTCAACAAGCCTTATTCCAACCCGAATGAGGGAAAATGCCAAACCCCCGAATGCATTTTCCCCTTCCTAGGAATGAGGGAAACAATATCCCGATTGATCCTCCAGCGAGGTCAATGAGGGATTATCTTCAACCAACCTAAAAGCACCACCCCCTGTTGCATTCTTCTACCGGTCCAAGCTCATGTCTTTCTTGTTAAACCGAGAATGTTACAACTTCTTCCTCAATTCCATGGAATTGAAAGAGAAAATCCTTATTTGCAAATTAAGGAATGTGAGGAAATTGTTGCAACATTTCTCACAAATCATGCAATGGAAGATATAGCTCGCATGAAATTATTCCCCTTCTCCCTTAAAGACAAAGCCAAAACTTGGTTGAACTCATTGAAACCTTGATCGATAAGTTCTTGGGCATAAATGCTTTCCGAATTTTTAAACAAATTTTTTCCGGTGCCCAAGACCACTGCTCTTAAGAAATAAATTCAAAATTTTTTAGAGAAATCCAATGAGCAGTTTTATTAATGTTAGGATCTATACAAAGAGTTGTTACAATTCATTCCACATCATGGATTCAAACCGTGGCAATTGGTTAGTTTCTTCTATGAAGGAATTACATTGGCCCATCGACAATTCATAGACATAATGTGTAACAGAGAGTTTCTTAACAAAGATTCGGATGAGGCCCTAGAGTACTTCAATGCATTGGCACAAAATGCTCAATCTTAGGATATCACGGATCCCAATGATGTGCTAAGGTCCTCTCCGGGGAGTCAATCAAGTGGGGGGAAGGATGTATAATTTGCGGGACCAAGAAGACTTGCTTGCCAAAATCACAAGGTTGTCCCGAAAGGTGGAGAGTCTAGAGGTGAATAGGAGGCATGAAGTGTCTAACATTGCTAAGGCCGAAGAGTGTTGCAATATATGCGAAAGTGTTGAGCATTTTATCTCAGAGTGCCTAAACATTCCGGCACTCAAAGAGGTTTATCATGAGCAAGTGAATGCTTTCAACCAAAGTAGACAATCATTCTCTCCACATTCCAATACATATAATCCGGGTTGGAGCAATCACCCGAACTTTAGTTGGAAGAATGACAACCCTACTTCGCATGGGTCTAGCTCATTGTCGCCTCCCATTCCACCCCAAGCAAAATCAATCATACTATGGTCATGGTCCCTCGTCTAGCTCCCAATACCTCCGGTCCAATAAATAAGGTTTTTCCCAAAACCCACCACCTCAGCAAGGGTTTGGTCAACAAGGACCATCCAACCCACCCACCTACCAACCTCCTCACAAAAGAAACTTGGAGGATGTTGTGCATCAATTCATTCAAAACCAAACAATAATCAACAACCAAACCGTCGCCGCTTTCAATGATATTCGAACTCAAATCACAAAATTGACCAATGTCATAGGGTCATCCCAACAAGAGAAAGGGAAATTTCCCGCTCAACCTCAAGAAAACCCTAGGGGTCAACACATGATTGAGTCGTCCGAGCCCACTAATGAGAGTTGTGAGCAACTCAAGGTGGTCACCACCCTAAGGAGTGGCAAACAAATTGAGAAAACTATTTTGCCAAAAGTCTCACCCAAAGCCACATTGGCTAAAGAAAAAGAGACTAAGGGCAACTTCGAGGGGGGTGAGACACATGAAAAGGAAAAAGTTGTTGATTTAAATGTACATGAGTGTCCTATTCCGGCCCCTTTTCCCCAATGCTTGAAGCCACCGGCTAACATTGCTAATTATTCAGATATCATTGAAATGTTTAAGCAAGTGAAGATAAACATTCCGCTCATTAATGCCATCAAGCAAATACCTTCATGTGCAAAGATCTTGAAATACTTGTGCACCGTGAAGAAGAAGATGAATGTGCATAAGAAGGCATTTCTCACGGAGCAAGTGAGTTCCATTTTGAGAACCAATACACCACCCAAGTTCAAAGACCCCGGTTGCCCTACCATTTCCATAACCATAGGGAATTAACAGGTGGAACAAGCACTTCTAGAATTGGGAGCAAGTGTCAACCTTCTACCCTTATAGGTGTATCAACAATTGGAATTGGAAGAGTTGAAGCAACCTCCAATCACTCCTCAATTGGTAGACCGAATCGTGAGAACACCAAGGGGACTAGTTGAGAATGTTTTAGTTCAAGTTGAAAAATTTTATTTTCCCGTTGATTTATTGTACCTGATACTCTTCTGGTTGCTAATCCTAGTTCTCAAATTCCTGTGATACTAGGTAGACCTTTCCTTGATACATCTAATGTTGTGATCAATTGCAAGAACGGACTAATGAAACTTGCCTTTGGAAACATGACAATAGACCTCAACGTATTCAACTTGTGCAAGCAACCGGGTGATAATGAGGAAGTGCATGAGATCAACCAGATTGACACTTTCGTGGGGAATCATATGGAATTACTTTGCCATTCAAAATTAGGGGATGAAGACTTTGGTAATGAAGAGGAGCCGAAAACTATGCAAGGGGTAGGAAGTTGGGCCCCGACATTTTAGAAACTTCCACAACAAGAAAAAAGAATTTTTTCATCAACCGTACAAACACCAATCTTGGAATTGAAGCCACTGCCTTCCAAATTGAAGTATGCATTTCTTGGGGAGCACAAGACATTCCTGGTGGTGATAAGTTCGTCTTTGGAGCCAAGGCAAGAAGAAAAATTGTTGGAAGTGTTGAGAAGACATAAGGAAGCAATCGGGTGGACAATCGTCGATATCAAGGGGATTAGTCCCCTCATTTGCACACACCGAATCTACATGGAGGAAGATGCCAAACCGTTCCAACAACCACAAAGAAGACTAAATCCTATCATGAAGGATGTGGTGAAGGATGAGGTGCTTGAACTACTTGATGTGGGCATTATTTTTCCAATTGCCGGTAGTAAATGGGTTTAGTCCCACCCAAGTAATGCCAAAGAATTCAGAGGTCATTGTGGTTGCAAATGAGGAGAATGAGTTGATTCCGACAAGGGTAGTGACTGGTTGGAGAGTTTGTATCAACTATCGAAAACTCAACTCATGCACAAGAAAAGATCATTTCCCTTTGCCCTTCCTTGACCAAGTGTTGGAAAGAGTAGCAGGAAACCTCTGTTAATGTTTCTTGGATGGCTACTCCGGCTACAACCAAATCGAGATTGCCTTGGAGGATCAAGAGAAGACAACTTTCAGGTGCCCTTTCGGCACCTTTGCTTATCGCCGAATACCATTCGGGTTGTGCAATGCCCTGGGAACTTTTCAGAGATGCATGATGGGGATTTTAGCGATATGGTGGAGAAAATTGTGGAGGTGTTCATGGATGATTTCTCGGTGTTTGGGGATTCATTCAATTGTTGTTTGGAAAACTTGGAGAGAGTACTTGAAAGATGTGAGGAGAAAAACTTGGTTCTGAACTGGGAGAAGTGCCACTTCATGGTGACACAAGGGATAGTGCTCGGGCACATTGTATCAGATAAGGGGATTGAAGTAGACAAATCCAAGGTGGAAGCAATTTCCAACCTCCCAACTCCAAAAGTCATCAAGGATATCAGGTCGTTTCTTGGTCATGCTGATTTTTATCGTAGATTTATAAGAGATTTTAGTGCATTGGCAAGGCCCTTGACCAATTTACTTGCAAAGGGTGTTCCCTTTATGTGGTCGGATGATTGTGAGGCTTCTTTTAAAAAATTAAAAAGCATGCTCACTTCACCTCCAATCATGCGACCACCCAAGTGGGAACTCCCATTTGAGCTTATGTGCGACGCGAGTGATTACGCGGTCGGTGCAGTGCTCGATCAACGGGAAGAAAAAAGGCCTTATGTAATATACTACGCTAGCAAGACTCTAAATGAAGCACAAATGAATTAAACTACTACCGAAAAAGAGTTGCTAGCTGTAGTATTTGCTTTGGACAAATTTAGGACTTATATCTTTGGTTTGCCTATTGTAGTCTACACTAATCACTCTACTTTGAAGTATTTTATGTCTAAGCAGGACGCAAAATTGAGACTCATTAGGTGGATCCTCCTCCTACAAGAATTCAACTTGACCATTAAAGACAAGAAAGGAGTGGAGAATGTGGTGGCGGATCATTTGTCCTGACTTGTTGTCCAAGATGCTGAAGAGAATATTCCTATCCCTGACTCTTTTCCCGATGAGCATTTATTTTCTATTCATTCTGTTTGTCCTTGGTACACTGACATCTGTAATTATCTTACTACATGATAGATACCACCGCATTGGACCCCAGAGGACATGGCGGATGTGAAGTACTTCTACTTCGACAACCCCTATTTGTTTAAGTATTGCCTAGATCAAGTGATGAGGAGATGCGTACCTAAAAATGAACAACGGGATGTCCTTTCATTCTGCCATTCTGAGGCATGCAGTGGCCACTTCTCTTCAAAGAAAACTTCGGTTAAGGTTTTGCAATCTGGTTTTTATTGGCATTTTTTAATTAAGGATTATGTTTCATTTTGCAAGGAATACGTTAGATGCCAAAGGTTGGGTAGTGTAACCCGTAGGAATATGATGTCCCTTTCTCCCATGCTAGTCATTGAGATATTCGATTGTTGGGGCATCGACTTCATGAGTCCTTTCCCTATGTCCTTTGGCTACTTTTATATCCTACTGGCAGTGGACTACATGTCCAACTGGGTAGAGGCCATCCCAACTAAGACCAATGACTATCGAGTTGTGGTCAAGTTTTTAAAGGAAAACATATTTTCAAGGTTTGGGGGTACCTCGTGCAATGATAAGCGACGGTGGTTCTTATTTTTGTAATAGGTCATTTGCATCTTTAATGCATAAATATAGCATAACACACAAGGTCTCCACCACTTATCCCTCACAGACTAATGGCCAAACCGAGTTGGCCAATAGGGTGATTAAAAACATACTAGAAAAAACGGTGAGTCCAAATCGAAAGGATTGGTCACTTAGGTTGACCGATACCTTGTGGGCTTACCGCACCGTGTACAAGACCATTCTAGGTATGTCTCCTTATAGGCTAGTCTATGACAATACTTGTCATTTGTTGGTAGAGATGGAGAACAAGACCTATTGGGCCATCAAAACCTTGAACTTCAATTTGAGAATGGCCAGAGAGAATAGAAAGTTGGAGTTGAATGAGTTAGAGGAAATCTGGAGAGATGCATATAAGAGCTCAAAAATTTCCAAAGAGAGGGCATAGATCTTTCATGATAAATCAATTATGAGAAAAACATTTGAGCTCGGAAAAAAAGTGTTCTTGTATATTTCTTGACTCTCCATTTTCCAAGAAAAACTCCGATCTCGTTGGGATGATTCTTGTCAAGGTGGCCTACCCCAACGGAGCCGTGGAAATTACAAATCCTGAAGATGGCAACATATTCAAGGTCAATGACCAAAGACTTAAGCCATTCTTCGAGGGTTTTGTGGTTCAAATGGTGAAGATGGAGTTAGTGGATCCGGTTTACCCGGAGCTTGTTGATTGATAACTGTCCAATTAGATTGTAGTGTACAATCGCTTTCTTTTAGCATCTACTTTACTAGTTATTTTGTTTACTTACTTTCATCTTTATGTAGTTTTTCTTTCTTCAAATGTGCAGATTACGGTGTTTTTTTCAAAGTTCAGTGCGAGGTTCTCTCTAACCCTACTTATCTTTTTAAGTCCATCATTGCATTCTCTATATTTTTGTTTCATTGAGGACAATGCATGAATCAAGTTGGGGGGTGAGGTGCACCACTTGTAGGATACACCAATTTTTTGTGGAAATTTTTTGTTGATAATACCATTTTGTGGTGAAATTCACCATTCACATGCTCTACAAAGTTTTGTTTAGAATAGTTGAGAAATATGTGAAAAATTTTAAAATTTTTTGTGAAAAATATCTAATTATTGACTTATATTCCCCTTTTCAGAATGCCATGGGTGTGTGGATATTTTGATCTTTGCTTTGAATTTCGAATACATGAGCACATTATAGAAATTTATCCTATGCTTGAGTATCACATATGTGTTTGCTTTTGAACTCAACCATAAATGCACCTTGAATGTGTAATTTCAACAATTTACGGAATGGATTCACATTTTAGTGTTTGACATGCATAGTGGAGATGAAATAAGTACCTGTGTGAGCTTTAGTGTCAATCCTTGTAGGAGGGAACTTACATTTACTAAAAGGAATAATTTTTCAAATTCAAATCTGTTCAATAATCTCATTATGCTTGCTTTGGTTAGAGTGCATGTGGATAGTTGATTGACTTTGTCTTAAAATGCCAATATGCCTCCCCATGCTTATTTAGAAATGATCTTAGGCCATCTTTGAAATGCTTTGAGTCTTGGCCTTTTTCTTGGAAAAATTTATCTCTAGTGTCATGATTGAGCCTTAAAAAAAAAATCGTTTCCATGCCACACAATTGACCAAGCCAGTGCAAAATAGTAAAAATTTACCACACCTAGGTTGTTCCGAGAATTGATTGTGATTGATCATAAAAATGGAAGAAAATGTGGAGAGAAAACCTAAAGAAGGATAAATGATTGCTGAATTCAAAATGTTGTGGAAAAGATAGAAAACAAAAATTCAAGAAAAGGAAAAAAAGGGGTGGAAGAAGAAAAAGAAAAGGAAAATGTTAAGGAAAAGGAGGGAAAAGAAACAAAGAGTGAGGTGAATAAGCTGAAAATTTCACAAAAAAGAAAATTGTTGACAATAAAGGTCATGCCTCGGAATAACCATCTTTGTTGTCCTCTTTCCTTCATTTCATTTGCCTCAATATCATCCCAATGCCTCATTACAACCCTTGAAAGTCCTAAATAATCTAGAGAAAGCAAGGGGAAGACATGTTTTTAAAGAAAAAGAAAAGTTGATTTTGCTATCTAGTGCCCTAACATTCCTTTCATGAGATTATACCAAGGTTGTTTCATTTTTATGCATGTGTTTCATTTTTTGGATTATATGTGAGCATACTTCGGTTTGTGCATGAGATTCTATCTCACATATACACATGGAGAGCTTTCCAGGATAATCATAGTGTGATTCATTGCTAAGAGAAACCCTTGGCTAGTTTTGCATCGAAGCTGAATTTGGATAGCCAAGCGAATGTGAATTCCGTTGGGTAAATGCTTAAATTACATGTCCACTTCACACACACACGAGTTTGAAAATGATTGTATAGGTGCATAATCTAGAATAGCATTTAAAGCCATGGTGATGCTCATGTGTACTTTGTTCGGGTATTTGAACAGTGTTGTTATGTAGCCATATGCTTGTGAGATTGGGGAATATTGCTCAAACTTTAGATATTATGAAGGTTTAGGAATGCCTTTACCATTTAAATTTGCGCTTTACATTTTGAGTATTCATTTTTATAGTTAGATTTAGAGATCCATGTCTATAGTTTATAAAAAAAATTATATGTGTAATTAAAATAAATAATAAATTTAATTTTTTCTTGCTCAACTTAATTAGAGATTAATTCTACACATCATTAGGTACTTAATCTATCATTTATTTATGCATCTCTTTGATCCTTTTAGACAATTTCTTGTTTATTTATAATGGACCTTGATTGTAAGATTGTCTTTCTTGAGTATTCCCATGTGTGATTACATTCTCATCACATTTGAGCTCAACAAATAGCATACCAATCCATGAAGTGTATCTGTTACATTAACCGCACACTCCATGAAAAAGTTTTAATACTCTACAACGAAAGATTATAAAGTTAATGGCCGATGTGGGAGAAAATTAATTACTATAATGGGAAAGCTCCAGCAACACCCCACATTCTAAAGCATTACCGTTGGCAGATCGGTAGAGCTCTAGTTATACTAGAAAAGATTGAAGCAAGCCCAATCCTAGTAATCATATTTTTCCTACCTAGCAAGCACGTGAAAGGGCTCCTATGGATCACATTATCTACAATTGAAAAATCTTAAGGGCCCCAATATAAGGTCAACAACACACCTGTAAGGGATAAACAATTAAATTGCAAACATTCCTCAATTCAAAGGAATCCCTGCTTTTTTATCAAGCCTATATGGGATTCAAAATACTCCCCCATGAGAAGGAGTCCTTCCCGATATTCGAAAAGACAGACTCCAACCAAAAAGAGAGCCTTGAAAAGATAAGGGAGGTTAGACTCCTCAAAAGAAAGGAGACTTATCCTCCCAAAAACAAACGAATGAGTCTAGAGTCCACTCCTCACCCAATATTCTTCAAAAACACTATAAAAAGGAGTATGGGAGAAGACCAAAGGTAGCAATATCAGTCTTTGCACATACCTTCATATCCCTTCCAACAAATACTAACTTAAGCATCGGAGGGTCGACCCCCGAAGCTAACCATCCGATCTTCAACTTCTCTTTCAAGTCTTCCAGTTTGAGGAACCCTCACTTGAAGTTCTAGTGAGTCAGACCAATATAATGTTGATCTGTTCAAACCACTTTGGAAGGGTGACAAGGAGAAAGGAGACTTGCTCATCAGCTCACATCTAGGTTGGGCAGATTTCTGCACCAATAATTTTGCATCGTCTGTGGAAAATGACTAGATATCTCCGATGTTTTTTACGATTCACTAAAAGAAAATTTTTGGATGGTGATTACCAGATCAATAAATGTAACCAAGGTGATCCCCCAAGAGAGCAAAATTCACGAGGAATAAATAAAGGAGACAACCATGAAAGAGAACCCCAACGGGCCAATAAACGATAAGCGGCTTAGAGAGTACTCAATTTGGAGAGGAACTATGATAGACTAACCCAAAACTATTGAAGACATGGCTCAACAAACTCAACAAATCCTTCAAGCCCTTGTTGGCCAACATTAGTAACATCCACAACAAGCCTCTTATTTATAAGAGACTCCACACAACCTAGGAAGGGATACAGGGGACGAACATAGTTAGAACGATACTCTTCACCAACAAGAGGATAATGCATCTCTGGACTAGAAATTCAAGGAAGTAAATGATCGAATTGGTGATGTTTTGAACAATGTCAAAGCTAGAGGTCCTATAACACCCCAACCTGAGGTACGATATGTGTCACAAGCGATAGAGAGAACTCAATAACAACCACATATCCCTACCAACAACCTATACTTACTCTACATAAAAACAATCACATACATACAAATTGGCCAACCCCTGAGATAAAACAGCTCACCATAAGCCCTAATTATTTACAGACCGTGTTATTAATTACAAAACTATGACATATATATACAATTTAAATTTAAAGAACATAAAGACAAGGCCCCCACGATGGCATCCCAATCGACCCTCTAGACACGACAGTGGACTCCTTGCATCTTTACGGTTTTCCTTGAAAAGTCATTAAGACCATTAGTGAGAGTAAAGATGTGATCATTAAGCATAAGCATAGCATAGGATAAAGAAACACTTTATTTATTTTGGAACAACCTTAACAATGTAGTAATTACTAACATACAACTCACACTTCACCACATAAATAAAATAGACCACATAAATAATTACTTTTACATAATAAAATTATGCCACCCAACGAGTACCCCTGATGCAGACACCCCTGGCCACACAAGGAATTCAAACCACACAAATTATTCTCGTCACTTAGACGAATCAAGCCCCATAAATAATTCTCGTCACTTAGACGGCTCAACCCCATAACCAATTCCCGTCACGTAGATGCTCGTCACTTAGACAACTCTACCACATAACCCAGATCTCGTCACAAAGACGCTGTCACTTAGACAATTCAACCAAATAACCAAATTTTCATCGCGTAGAAAACTCAAAATCGAACACTTAGTTCCTGTCACGAAGACGAATCATATCCAACAATTATTTTCTAGAATGTCTATTTCGTAGTAAGGACAAATCACATTCATAAGTAAGTTTACAACCCACACATTCAACTCGAATCGCACGCACATATTCCATTATACAATCAACCCAATCCACAAAGACTTACTCCATCGTTTAGTTAATTTCCTTTACACAACAATTCCGCACCACTCAATTGTTAAATCTCACTAGAAACCATATCATAAACATGTAAACAAAACTAAAATATTTATCGATAAAAGATGTAGGGTAGTGCACCTACCTAGCAGAGAGTTCTATCTCGTAGACGACCTCTCTGCCAAAGCTTTTAGTGTGGCGTTCTTTGCGATGCTCGAATCCAGACCTGGCATACCTAATATTCACAATTTCATTCGAGTATTAATGACTAATACCGCTTAAGTTCGAGGCGGTTTACTCGAACCGAGTTTAGTGATTATATCGCGTCGAATTAAATAATTCATTTACATTGAATAACATTATCTACTCGAATTGATTAAACTAATAGTTTGATAATTAACGCCAGTCAAGTGAAGTAATCCATTCGCATCGAGTAAAATTATCTACTCGAATCGGTTTGAGCTATTTTTCTTGAATCCGTTAAAACAATATTTATTCGAACCAATTACACTCAAATTAAATATTTCTCATAAAATTATAAATATCACAAAAGTATATTTGAATTTGCATAATTTACTATGCAAGCATAAAATGATATGTTTACTTGTAATTACTCATACCCATGGATTCATGAAAATTCAAGAACAATTCACAAGATTTCTAAACTACCCACCAAGCTACTATGTTAATTTTTCCAAGCAAAACCCATGTACTACACATTCATAACAAGCATCCCAATAAACCCACATGAAATACCCAAAATTCATACTAAAAGTTTAATCTATACACTTAAGAGGAGAGAAAGTGGGTTACATGGCCTACCTCTTGCACCACTCTTACACCACCACAAGTCCTCCACTCTGGCTCCTAGCCTTAGCCAATTTCTTCCAAAAATGGAGAAACTCCTCCCTTGGCTTTCTTCTTTAACTAAAACTTGCAAGTATGTGCAGAGTCATGGTTGTCTTTTTTTTGTTTTCCTTTGTTTTCTTTTCTTTTCTTTGTTTTATTTTTTTTAGCCGAAACTTGCAAGAGAGCCTTCTCTTCATTTTTTTCCTTCCTAAGTGTGCTAGTCTTATTATTCCATATGTATTAGTGGAGTCCCCACCCATTCCACCTCTAGCCACCACCTCCCTCTCCCTCTAAACCCCATCCACAAACTCTTTTTAAGGTGGAGTGTTCATCATGACATTATGTATATATATATACCATATATATTTGTCCTTCTTTCTCTCTCTCTCTCTCTCTCTCTCTCTCTCTATATATATATATATATATATATATATATATATATATATATATAAGTATATCTAAATTATTGATAACCCACTAAATTTATTTTGCCAGCCTTTAGTACACTTCTTACATACATTAACACATATTTTTTTTATAGATAATAAGTTGATATAAAATACCTGCCACCCACTTAATTTCATATATTTCTAATATTAAAATAACTATCATGCATGCTCGGGTCTCACACGGTAGCTCACCTTTTAATCACCAAACTAAAATTATTATTCACACAAAATTAAAATACACACCCATATATATTTTTTCTCAAGTTCTTAACTCGAGAATAAAAGTTTATCATTGGGACCCATACTTATTTCTTTGTGTTTTCAACTATTTCAATTTTAAATCTTATGACTAAAATAAGTACTCGCATCTAAACCCCTAACACAATAAAATGCTTAATTAGTTTGATCGGGTCTCACAACTCCAGAAATTATGGAAACACTAGTTCAACGCCTGGAATCCCCGTTTTCACACGATGTCACACACTGTCCATTCCCATCGAAATTTAAATTGCCTTCAATATATACTTTTAATGGAAAAAGAATCCTTTGGATCATTTGAAAATCTATAAATCTTTGATGCTACTTCACAAAGTTCCAGATCAAGTTATGTGTAGAGTGCTGAATAGTTAAAATTAGCAAGTCACTATGCTTGTATAAGACTAATTATGCTTTGATAGAGTTTCAATGATGACATTTCAAGGAAAAAAATTGTACAAGGGATGCAACACCCACGTGTTCTGGAAGAAAATTAGAGAAGTTTGAAGCAAGGCATCCACGCTCGAACGCCATCTTGAAATAATTGAGGGCCTCCAGGACAGTGCCAGGGTGATGTCATATGGCGTGTTGCAGCTATTCCCTGAGAAAAAGAACAAAGAGCTACTTGAGTACAACGTTCGAACACCAATCCACGTTCGAACAATATCTTGAATTATTTGAGGACCCCAGAAGAGTTCTAGGGTGATGACACATGCTAAGTTGCAGCTCTTTACTGTGGAAGACAAAAGCCACTTGAGTATTACGTTCAAACTCCATTCAACGTTTGAACGCCCATCACAGAAGACAAGAGTCAACGTTCGAACACCATCTCACGTTCAAACGTATTCCCCAGACAGTATGCAGAGTAGTTGATTTTTCATCTAGATCTTGGGGCATTCACTTGGACTTTGAGCACCTAGAGCTATTCTTTTACTCTTCTTTACCCCCTCATCCTTGCCTATAAATACCTCCTCTTTGGCCTTGTATAGGGAGGGATAGATATAGAGAGATATAGATCATTTGGAAAAGGAAGAAACCCTCCAAAAGTAACTAGCTTTCTTCTACTTTCATTATTAGTTTCATTAGCTTCCATTGTAAAAGCATTTGTCTTCACTTAGAGGAGTGAAACTCTTCCACCTTTCTAGCTCTCTTGTAGCCTTGAAGGGTGGAACGTGATTCACTCATTCTTCGTCGAAGATAGGCTCATTGTGTAGTTTATTTGACCTTGTAACTCCTCTACTTGGAGGGATAAGAATCACTAACTTTTCTAGCTTTCTCAAAGCCATGAAGAATGAGTAGTTTCTCATTCACTCCTTAGTAAGAGGTGATGGACATGTATAAATCATTTGGAAGTTATATTTGTGCATTTCATTTATGCTTAATGTTTTATCTTTTTATTGCTTATTGAATGATTGAATGCATCAAGCAAAGCTAAGGTACTTTGTACAACCATGAGTCCTTTCTACGACAAGATGACTCTTGGTATAGGAGGATTCATTGGTTCTTTGCAAGTACTCCAGTTAGATCTTCATGACTACATTTCAATCTTCAACATTATTGTGCTTCAACTAAGAATGGAATACTAACACAGTGGTTTGGATGACTTGTAGAATTACTTACTTGTTTGTAGACGGGTTGAGTCCCGACACAGATAATTCTTGTAAATATCTACAAAGACATTGGAACCATGCTCTTAATTCTCACAGTCCATCTTTATCCTCCAATTAACTTACTATTGACACAGGGGTTAATTTAGTTCTCAAGCACAAATATAACAACCGGATGATTGACTACATGTTCAGATCATCGAGCTAAAGGGTGACTTTTACATTTGAGAGAATATTATATTTTATCTAGAAAAACCCCTTGGAGCGAATCTTATATTCTGTCCAGAAAATTCCATAAACATCATAACTTCAAATCTCAAGGGTTTCAGTCACTTTGGTCTCTATCACTATTTACTCTGAAACACCAACATTAGTTCCATGTGGATTCGAATTCGGACTTAACCGGATTATCACTACAACTTGACTGTCTGCACTTGGGTGTACACATTTTGGATCAAGTCATAGAGCATTCCTTACCACCCTTAAGGGAACAACTCGTATTTTGTTCAACAGACTCTCCATAGGGTTTATTGGGTCTTTTGTGGAACTTAGCATTTTTTTTTTCTCATTTTATTAGAGGAAGAACATATAGGAAGCCTACCACCTACCTCTTGAATCTCAATCAGACGAAAGGAGAATCACTTCGATAGTTCGACAATGTTGATGACAAGGTAGCCTTGACTGCGTTCATGGGAAGACGTCAGCCCTCTAGGTTCCTATTTTCACTTTCTAAGGCTCCACCTACAAGTATAGCAGAGCTCCTTTCTAGAGCTCAGAGCCATATGCATGCGGAGGACGGTTTGAATCCCAGAAAAGTAGTGGAGGACCACCCTTCTAAAAAGAAGCAAAAATATCAAGGTCAAAAAAAGGAAGACAAATTGTATACTAGCAAGAGAGAGGTTAGGACCTCACTTCCTGCCAGGACGGTATCACGGTTATACCCATCTCACCACCTTGGTTGAACAAGTTCTTTTTCAAATACAATATGATAATGTACTCAAATGTCCTGCAAAGCTCAGAACACCTTGACTTGACTAAAGATATGCATACCTAAGTATAAGCAGTCAAGTTGTAGTAATAACTCAGTTAAGTCCGAGGTCGAATCCATAGGGAACTAATGTGGGAATTTTAAAAAAAAGATCAATAGAGACAAAGGTGAAGGAAAACCTTTAAAATTATTGGTTGTAAAGAGTGTGTGCTAGAGAAAATATAAAGTTCTTAACAACAAGGAAAAGGCACTCTTTAGTTCAAGGATCCGGAAATGTGCATGATTGTTTAAGTGCAATATTGTGCAATAGTGATAGCTTAGCTAACCCTTGTGTCATCAACAAGTTAACCAAAAAATTGCAAAAATATATTACTCAAACAAAGCACTACAAATCCATCACCCTTCACTAAAGAGGGGATAAGAAAATACACACTCTTCATGGCCACAAGTGAGCTAGAAAAGTGAGAGAATCTCATGTCTCTAACTAAAGAAAACTAGAATTACAAAAGATGAATACAAAGTTCTTTCTTCGCTAAAGAGTGAACTAAATACGACTCACGTGCTAAGAAAGGACACCCGTCGCTTAGAGAGGGTGTTTCGTGTATGGCTGCTCCTACACGTCTTTTCCCACATCTCATCAAGGTATTAAATGCTATAAAAAGGGTGTAATTTCTTTTCCTTTTCATTGAAATTTTGAATTCCATCTTTTGCGTGCTCCTTCTCTCTTCTTCTTGACTCTAAGGAGGTTGCTTCACGTTCCCGGTGGTTCTGAGAGTTCTGGCCTTTTATTCTTCTGCGAATCAACCTTAGCTCCTAGTTAGGTACGTCCTTGTCTTCTTTTCATTCATTCTGGATCCCTTTAACCTCCACTGGTGGGGCTCCGGGTTCCGTTTCGTTATCTGGAGGTTTAGTTACTTTCGAAATCACTCTGGTAGCTTCACTTTTCTTTCGGGATTTGTAGACAATCCTCTCTTTTTGAGATTATCTTTGATCAGATCGTGGTGTTTAGTTCCTTTATTTTTGACTGATTGCACTTCGCACCTGCCTTGCTTGCATTCTGGGTTACAGTTTGAGCCCCCAATGGGGAAAGTGGTTCTCGATACTTCTTCTGATTCTGCATCCAAGGAGGGGACTGATAACGGTGTCAAGGAGATTTTGGTTTCCCATTCTAGTGATCGCGTTGAGGAGGAGGCCTCTCCCCCTGGTGGTGAGGAGCCCCCTATCGACGACAATGTCCTGGTTAAGGGCGACCAACTTTTGTTAGTACTAGCGGAGAAGTTTGAGTTTCGTGCCAGAGGATCAGATCTTTGGGGCCGGGACTGATCCCCAAGGTTTCAACTTCAAGTCATTCTGCCAAGCCTCCCTTGGCATTGCCCCTCGTTTCTTCAAGCCGTACCAAGAAGAGAGGGTCCAAGGGTGCTTCATTTTCTTTTGCCCCCAAAAATAAAAACGTTCGACAAGATCTGTCTGATCTTACATGTTGTGCCGAGTTGACTTCGAGCCGCATTTACGAGGACGACTTGGAGGATCTGAGGAAAGAGTACTATTTTCCTTCTTTCCATTCTACCTCACTCTCCTAGGGAAAGCAAGAGGTGTAATTCACCTATCTCTGAGATGACCTGTTTCTTTACTTCTGCGTTCCGTGCTGGTCTTAGGTTCCCTATTCATCCATTTATTCGAGATTTCCTTGTTTTCTACAAATGTGTGTCCAACTCGGGTTTCTCTGAACGACTAGGGTTTGTTAGTCGGCTTTCTCGTTCATTGGTTTAAGAGTGGGAATACTTATTCGCCCATTATTAGTGAGTTCGCCCACCTTTTCTAGCTAAAATCTTTTTCGGTGTTGGGCTTTTTCTATTTTACCAAGCGGGTGAAGGAAAAGAGTTTGGTATTGGGGCTTCCTTCTTCTAACAAAGGGTGGAAGCCAAAATTCTTCTTAGGTCGGGGTGATCCCTGGGAGTTGTCGGGGGAGCTTGGCGATATTCCCCAGTTTTAGGGGATCCTAAGAAACACAAGTAAGAGTGATAACTGATGGTCAACTTTTTGAGGTTCTAAGCTTCACCTTTGGTTTGTGTACAGGTTTCTATCCTTCCCTCGACGCTCAAGAGGCTAGGAGGGTGGCTTTAGTTGAGGCTTACGAACTTAAGCCTTTTTCTAATTTGGTGATGAGGGAAAAGCTTGTAAGATACGAGCTCGGTCCCCCTGTGGAGGTACTGCCTAACCCGACCACTGAATCATTGCCTGAGGATTCTCCCAACTAGATGGATCCTGACCTTAATATGGTGGCATTTACCGATGAGAAGAAGAGAAAGAGAAAGAGGGGCAAGTTGGTAAAAACTTTCGAGCTCGCTCCTCAGAAGAAATCGACATCGTCAGGATCCACCTTGGAGCAAAAACGCGAGGATCTGATCCTTCACGAAACCAGCCTTCATCCTTCCTTATCTCCTGAGACGTTACCCAAGGATGGGCAGCCCACCGAGCCGGCATCCAAGAGTGAGCTGACCTGATTTAAATCATACACCCAAGTATAAGTGATCGAATTGTAATATTACTCGGTTAAGTCTGAGGTCGAACCGACAGAGAGCTATATGTTGGAATTCAAAATTAAAAAAAGGTAAGATTGTCCTGCACGTGGTATGCTGTATGATTGCTTATGGTGTAACCTTAGAACTGATAAATAAATACTTAAAACAAAACTTTTGATAACAATAACTAAAAAGCTAATATTTAGTTCGGGGATTCAACATGCACTTTGTTTTTTGGTAATGGAAATGCCACCTTACAATAATTAACTTCCATATTATTAGAAAGTTAACCGGTAAGTCTGATTTATAAACTAAACCATATCACAACAACTGGTTAGGTTAGCCGAAAGGTCTATACACTGTACAACAATCAAACAACCCTAGTAAATCCAAAGGTGAACCATTCAAAAGGTTTACTTTAGCTATTCGATTGGCAGGTCGATGATTCAATGAAGACGGAGTTCCAGTTTATGTATTGAATCAAAAGCATTAGCTATGGCGAGATCTAACTCGTCTATAACCAATCTCTCGATTATTACACAAAGCCAAACTTCATGCATCATTGTATCATGCATGAAGTACGTAATAACTTATAGATAGAATGATATATAGCAGTAAGTTTTGCTCGGTATTCATAACCATAAGCATAAAGTAATAATAACCATCCATCAATTAAGCGAGGTATAAATATTAACGCCTAGATAAAATATCGGTATTTCCATAACACAAGCAACATTACACATATTTTCACCATTCACTAAAGAGTATAAACAAACTACTCACACTTCATTGCTATAGACAAAGAAGGATGAGATAATCCTATTACAACATCAAAAAAAATACAAAACTTCCTTTCCTAAGGAAATAGTTGAAACACCCCCACTTTTATTACCAACTAGGGTACAAAAGTGAGAGAGGTTCAACCCTCCAAGTAGAAAGGCTAAAAAAAGAAATGTAAAAGAAGAGAGTTTCTGGCTTAGAAAGTGTTTAGGGAAGAGTTTCCTTTCCCTAGCTCTATATTTCTTCTCTCTGGCGAACTCTCTGAAAACTGACTAAGGCAGGCTATTTATAGGCACCGAGAAGGGTCTCCAAGGGAGGCAGGCACCCAAGCAGGCCAATCGGGTTCTCCGTTGTCTTTTTAGACCAATGGGAAGAAAGGAGGAAGAAGGAGATTTAGGGCACTGTCCAGACGCCACCACCACTGTCCAGACGGTAGTGATCCTCTGCTTTTTGGTTTGCACAGCCCACCTTTGTTGACTCTTGATTTACATTTGCCTCGCCTTTGTTGTTTAGCCTCTGCACTTTCATTCATCCAAATTTTCTTAATTACCTTTGAAACCCTACAAGATAGATAAATTAAACATTAATCCTAATACTTCATAAATTAATCACTTTAATTTAATTTATGCACATAAGTAACCCTAAACCCTAATTCAATTCCGCACTTTTTAGAGTTAATAATGAGCCCCAGGCTGAAAGATTCGAGCTTACCGGGATGGCTCCGACCTCTAATCAGTGTTGACCTTCCCTGAGGGAACAGAGGTCGAGTAGGACCTCCCGAAGATGGGTGCACAAATGAGTGGATTCCTGCATGATCATGTTGCAGCCGTGGACGCGTTGGCCGAGCTAGTCCCAACCTCAGACCTCGAGGAAGCCATGAAGGTTAGCTTCGGGAGAAAAACTAAGCATGTCATCCAAGGCTTGGCCGAGGTATCGTACTCTCTTGTCGCTCCCTTCAAAATATTATCTTTGGATCCCCCCCATTTTCTCCTTCATGTTATGGGTGTCCCTGTCGTTAGGCTTTGGCATATATCAAGATGATGGAGTTTCATCACGGGCGTGTTTCGAGTGAGCTAGTTGGTTAGTCTTCCGAGCAGGCTCCTTTGCATTCTAAGCTAAAGAAACTTGAACTCGTTGAACGAAAACTCAGAGATGATTTGCTAGAGGAGGTCGTTTGAGAATAGGCAACAATAGTGGAACAACGCAGAGGCCAGCTCCATACCACCGACCCGTCTAAACTTCGGGGCAAAGGAATCAACTAGTTAGAGGAACTGGGGGGTACTTAGGATAGACTAGTCACTGACCCATGTCAATACTTTGCCAGTAGAGGTTTTGGGCATTTCAGAAATAACTGCCCATCATTTCCACCGAAGACCAATCAGCTAGTAACATAATAGACTGTGAACAAGCCCTGCCTTAAAGCCAACCACCATAGAAAAACCTCGAGCAATTATACCAGCTGGTACCACTCAAGGCCGAGTCTTTGCAATGACCCAACTAGAGGACGACATCGCTAATGTCGTGGTGGAAGGTATCATTCTACTTTATAATTCTTAGGTACACATATTTTTTGATCCCTGATTTATTCTTTATTTCTCTTTCTTCTTTGTTTTGCGGAATGTATGTGAGTGTCAAAAGTGGTATACCTGATTAGTAGTTAAAATTAGCATATTACTATGCCCTTTTAAGATGAATTATACTTTGATGGATTTTAAATGATGACATTTCAGGGCATAAATTGTACAAGGGACCAAAGGCGATGAATATCAGAATTTCATGCAACACCAGCATATTCTGGAGCTAAATTGGAAAAGCTTGGACCAAGGCAAGAACGTTCGAACGCCAATCAACGTTCGAACGTTACCTTCAATCATGTGAAGACCAGAATGCTGAGACATGGCGTGTTGCAGCCCAGAAGGAAGACCCTGAGGTACTTGAGTACCACGTTCGAATGCCAATCACCGTTCGAACGTCCCCTGGAATTATTTGAGGACCATGATGCTGCATGGAGTGTGGAAATGAACTTCACAGAAGACCACAGGCCACTTGAGTGGGAAGGTCAGACCCCATCTGGTGTTCGAACGCCCATCAAGCAAAGACAGAAACAACATTCGAACGTTGTCTGCAGACTGGCTGCAGAGTGGTTAGCTTTCACTTGGACTTGGGCGGCCATGCACTATTCCTTCACCCCCTCTTGTCTCATCCTTCTTGCCTATAAATACTCCCATTTTGGGAGAGTAAAAGGGGACTGGTAGAGAGCTTGATGGAGGCTTAGACTCCCACTCATATAGTTGTAGAAATGTCTTATATTTACTTGTATCAAGGGAGATAGTTCATCTTTTGGTTGAGAAGGGAACCCTCCAAAAGTGACTAGTTTTCTTCTACTTTCGTTATTTCTTTCACTTCCATTGCTTGAGCCTCCTTCGTTCTTAGAGGAGTGAAACTCTTCCACTTTTCTAGAGCTTTACCAAAGCCGTGAAGGGTGGAACATGATTCACTCATTCTTTGTTGAAGATCGGCTCCATGTTTAGTGTGTTTCACTTTGTAGCTCCTCTACTTGGAGGGATGAGCATCACTCACTTTTCTAGCTTTACCAAAGCCATGAAGAGTAAGTAGTTTCTCATTCACTCTTTAGTAAGAGGTGAAGGGCATGTATAAATTATGCGGAAGTTATATTTGTGCATTTCATTTATATTTAAATGCTCTATATTCCCCTTGCTTATTGAATCATTGATTGCATCTAGTAAAGCTAAGGTACTTTGTATAACCGGAATTTCTTTCTATAACATAGATAACTTTTGCATAGAAAGATTCATCTGTTCAAGGCAAGTACCCCGGCTAGATCTTCATGACTACCCTTCAATCTTCACCATTATTGTGCTTCAATTAAAGAATGGAAATAGAACATTAATGTCATGATTGGATATCTTGTAGAAACACTTGCTTGTTTGTACACGGGTTGAGTATCGGCACAGACAATTCTTGTAAACTTCTAGAAAGACATCGTAATCATGTTCTTAATTCTCACAATCCACTTTTATCTTCTGATTAACCTGCTGTTGACACGGGGGTTAATTGAGTTATCAAGCACAAATATACTAAACCAGATGATTAACACAATGTCCAGATCTTCGAACTAAAGAGTGACCTTTTTACATTTGTTCTTATCTTATATTCTATCTAGAAAACCTTCTTGGAAAGAATCTTATATTCTGTCCAGGATATCTCATACATCACACAACTTCAAATCTCAAGGGTTACAATCACTAGGTCTCCACCACTGCTTACCTCAAAACACCAACAAGAGTTCCCTGTGGATTCGACTCCAGACTCAAACCGGATTATTACTACAGCTTGACCGCCTGCACTTGGATGTACACATTTCAGATCAAGTCAAATTTTTGACACCGTTGCTGGGGAACCATAAAAGGTGTTTTAAGGTAAAAGGTAAAAAGACCTTTATTTTTATATATATTCTTTGGTTTTCTGTGAATAATTTTGTTTTGTTTTAGTTTTATGTCTAAGGGCACTCCTCACTATCAAAATTTGCCGGCAGAATCTTGTGAGTCTGTGAATAAGCCTGAACCAAATTCCCCTAGATCAGTAGCAGACTCTTATGAGAATAATATGACAAATAATGAGAGACAAGGAGAAGTTCCTATGAGAGAGGGGGAAGTGCCTAACATTCGAACTTTGCGGGATTACTTAAATCCCACAAGAAATAGCAAAAATATCTACTTTGTCTCGAAAGCTTGAAGCTTTAGAGATACAAAAGGTCCATCAAGTTAATGTTAGCCCTTCCATAGAACAAGTGTGTGGAATCTGTGCACTAATAGGACACCCTACTGGGGAGTGTCCTACCATCCCAGCATTCAAGGAGGTCTTGTTGGAGCAAACAAATGCAGTTTCCAACTTCAACAAGCCTTACTCCAAACCATACTCTGAAACATACAATCCAGGGTGGCAGAACCACCCGAACTTCAATTGGAGGAACACACAACCGACTCCCATGAACCAACAACAAGGTTCACACCCACCACCTCAAGGACCTCCCGTATATCAGCCATACCAACCACCACAAAAGAGGAGCCTTGAGGACACACTAAATCAGTTCATGCAAAGCCAAATGAACTACAATAATAATTCCACACAGGCTTTCATTGATTTCAAAACCCAGGCCACTCAATCTTTCGAGGATCTTAAAAGCCACATCCAAAAGTTGACCTAATCCATGGCCACACATGAGAAGGGCAAGTTCCCTGCCCAACCAAAACAACCACAAGGCCAATTCCATGTGGGGAACCCTTCGATCATGGGAAACCCACAAGACCAAGCTCAAGTTGTCACTACATTGAGAAGAAGCAAGTTGATTGACAAGACCATCAGAGATATGCTAATTTCAAAGCCAAAACTTGAGTCAATCCCAGTCAACTCATCATTTGAGCCTGAACCAATTGAGCCTGAACTTGAAGAAGAACCTAAGCCTATGATTGAAAAAGAGCCAGAATCTTCTAAGGAAAGAGAACCTTCATGTTCCATTCCTGCTCCTTTTCCTCATAGACTCAAAATCACACAGAAGTTGAAAAATTAACCTGAAATTTACGAGCTTTTTAAGCAAGTAAAGATCAAAATCCCACTTCTAGATGCAATCAAACAAGTTCCGTCTTATGCCAAGTTTTTAAAAGACTTGTGCACAGTCAAGAGAAGCCAGAATGTCCAAAAAAGAGCTTCCTGACAGAACAAGTTAGTGCCCTACTTCAACACAAAACCCCTCCAAAATACAAGGATCCGAGGTGTCCGACTGTGTCATGTGTCATTGGAAACTTCAGAATAGAACAAGCACTGTTAGACCTTGGAGCCAGTGTTAATTTGCTACCCTACTCTGTCTACCAGCAGTTGGGTCTGCGTGAACTCAAACCCACTTGTGTCACACTCTAGTTGGCCGATAGATCTGTCAAAATCCCTAGGGGTGTTGAAGATGTACTTGTCCAAGTGGACAACTTTGTCTTCCCTGTTGACTTCATTGTTCTGGATACTCAACCAGCAATACATTCGGAGAACCAAATTTTCGTCATTCTTGGTCGACCCTTCCTAGCAACTTCTAATGCACTAATCAATTGCAGGAATGGAGTTATGAAATTAAATTTTGGGAATATGACTCTCGAGTTGAACATTTTCAATATTGCTAAGCACCCGGGAGAGGATAAAGAAGAAGGGGAAATAAACTTCATTGAATCTTTAATACAAGAACATTTGAATGACACATTCTGTGAGAACCCTACTGAATTTTCTCTGCTAGAGTCTATCTCATCTGAGACAACAAATGATGACCCAAACTCAAAGGCGTGCCCCACTTATACTGTTGGGACATGGACCCCCAAATTCGAAGAGATTTCACCAAGTGGCACAAAGCCACTCTCATCAATTGTCAGACCACCAAAGTCTGAATTGAAACCTCTCCTATCTGACCTCAAATATGCATTCTTAGGAGAGGATGAGTCATACCCAGTGGTAATTTCATCTAAGCTCACAGACTTGCAAGAGTCTAAACTGATTGAAGTTCTTAAAAGCCATAAAAGCACCATTGGGTGGACCATCGCTGACTTGAAAGGTATAAGCCCGTTAATCTGCAATCATACTATATACATTGAAGAGGATTCAAAACCCTCTCATCAAATGCAGCGACGACTGAACCCTAACATGAAGGAAGTTGTGAGAACTGAGGTGCTTAAGCTATTAGATGCATGTATAATCTTTCCCATCTCTGATAGCAAGTGGGTTAGTCCAACCCAAGTTTTGCCCAAGAAGTCCGGGGTCACTGTGGTTAAAAATGATGCAAATGAACTAGTACCAACTCGAGTCGTCACAGGATGGCGAATGTATATTGACTATCGAAAACTCAACTTGGTGACTAGGAAAGACCATTTCCCTCTTCCCTTTCTTGATCAGGTTCTAGAGAGAATTAAAGGCCACGAATTCTACTGTTTCCTGGATGGATATTCCGGGTACAATCAAATTGAGATAACACTAAATGATCAGGAGAAAATCACATTCACATGCCCCTTTGGCACCTTTGCATTCAAAAGAATGTCATTTGGACTTTGTAACACTCCTGCAACATTCCAAAGATGCATGTTAAGTTTGTTTAGTGACATGGTTGAGAAATTTTTGGAAGTATTCATGGATGACTTCTCTGTCTATGGTGACTCGTTTGATTTGTGTCTGGCCAACCTAGAAAAGGTGTTGATAAGGTGTAAAGAAGCCAATCTAGTGCTTAATTGGGAAAAATGTCATTTCATGGTAACACAAGGCATTGTCTTAGGTCACATTGTGTCGTCTGAGGGCATGAAAGTTGACAAGGCAAAAATAGATCTGATTAGAAATTTGCCCGCCCCTAAGACTGTAAAGGATGTCCGATCATTCCTAGGGCATGCAAGTTTTTACAGGAGATTCATAAAAGATTTCAGTACCATAGCCAAACCTATGTGTCATCTTCTGAGTCAGGACGTAATTTTTGTGTGGAATGAAGCATGACATGTGATTTACTATGCAAGCAAAACTTTGAATGATGCTCAAATGAATTATTCAACAACTGAAAAAGAATTGTTTGATGTAGTTTTTGCTCTAGAGAAATTTCGTACTTATCTTGTTGGTTCTTCTGTTATTGTATTCACTGACCATGCAACATTAAAATTCTTGCTCACAAAGAAGGATGTCAAGCCAAGGCTCTTAAGATGGATACTCTTGCTCCAAGAGTTTGATCTGATCATTAAAGACAAAAAGGGTGTTGAGAATGTGGTGGCAGATCATCTGTCCAGATTAACGTATGAATTTCATGAAGATGGATTGCCAATCAATGAGAAATTTTCCGATGAACAACTGTTCATGATTGATGAGACACCATGGTACGCTGATATTGCTAACTTCCTTGCTACTGATACGCTCCCTCCGTCCTTTACCATAATGGAGTAAAAGAAATTTCTGAGGGAGGTTCGTAACTTCTTTTGGGAGGATCCCTACGTATTTAAGTACTGTAAGGATAAAATCATAAGGCGTTGCATCCCCGCTCATGAAAGCAGCCAGGTAATAACATTTTGTTATTCTGAAGCATGCGGTGGCCATTTTTCATCAAGAAAAATCACTGCAAAAATCTTGCAGTGTGGATTTTACTGGCCCACACTTTTCAAAGATGTTCATGCCTTTTGTTTAACTTGTGATAGATGCCAAAGGTTGGGAAGCATTTTTAAAAGAAACATGATGCCCTTAAAACTCATTTTGGTGATTAAAATTTTTAATTGTTGGGACATCGATTTTATGGGACCGTTTCCCCCTTTCTTTGGCTATGTATACATTTTAGTGGTCGTAGACTATGTATCCAAATGGGTTGAAGCAATTCCATGCCGTAACAATGATCACCGCACAGTGATCAAGTTTTTAAAAGAAAATATTTTGTTCCGGTTTAGAATTCTGAAATCAATCATAAGTGATGGGGGTGCTCATTTTTGCAATCGACCCTTCTGAAATTTGATGAAAAAATACTTGATCTTTCACAAAATTGCAACCCCTTATCACCCACAGACCAGTGGACAGGCTGAATTAGCTAATCGGGAGATCAAATTAATTTTAGAAAAAATGGTAAATTCATACCGCAAAGATTGGTCGTCAAGACTAATTGATGCACTCTAGGCATACCGCACTGCTGTGGAATTGGAACATAACGCATACTGGGCCATTAAAGCAATAAAATTTGACCTGAATAAGGCCGGACTGGTAAGGAAACTTCAGATAAATGAATTGGAGGAATTGAGAAATGAAGCATATGAGAATGCTAAGATTGCTAAAACCAGGATGAAAATTTTTCATGACAAGAACATTGTGCGAAAATCTTTTGAACCTTCTCAAAAAGTCCTGTTATTTAATTCAAGACTCCGCCTCTTTCCTGCTAAGTTGAAGTCAAGATGAACTAGACATTACATTTTCAAAAAAAGTGTTTAGACATGGAGCAATAGAAGTGGAAAACCCATCGAACGGTAATATCTTTACTGTCAATAGTCAGCGGTTGAAACCATTTTTGGAGGACTTTGTTAAAAATGTGGAAACCATTCCTTTAATGAATCCAGAATATTCCTTCGAGATTCGTGCCTGCCGACACTTAAAAGGATCGGGTCAGGAGAAATCCAACGCAACCCGACCCTAGAAGCCGCCTTTATAAGGCCTCCATCCGTCGCTGTTGGCCCCCCCTCTTTTTCTTCTTTTTTTTTCCTTCTTCTTCTTCTTATTCTTCTTCTTCTTCTTCTTCGTTTTTCTCTGTTATCTTCAAAACCGACCAAACCCCAACAAACTAATGACCACACACTCCACAAATACAGTCATTTGCTTCATGCTTTGCATTTTAATCTTTTATTTACTCATGACTGTCCTTCTCTTGTTCGCGCTCACACACAAGGATTTCCATCCTACCCGAAACCCAAATCTGCGCAAAAATGAGTAATTTGTGTATTTTTATTTATAGGTTTCGGCAGATGAACAGATCTCTACCTTTCAACCTCATCTCCAAGATCCATACACTGATAAATTTGAAACATTGGGGACAATGTTCAGTTTAGGCTGGGGGGTGAGAACTACAGTTCATATTTTGTTGTGCCTGTAAAATGTTCATATTTTGTGCCCGTAAATTTTGTTGTTGTTGTTGTTGTTGTTGTTTTGATCACAATATGTACCTTGCCTCTTATTTTGTATAAATTGATGATTATGTCTGTGAGTTAGCTTCAATCGTCTTTGTGACTGGCAGACGTTAAAGAGCCCGATTGTAAGTCTTAAAGCTTAGAAAGCATGGATGTTAAACTTTTTTGGTTTAGTCTGGGAGTTCTACGCACTTTTCCATCTGATGTGCATACTGTGATCATGAGAAAAGCAAAACTGGTAAGGAAAGCTGAAATCCGAGAACAGCAAGCGAATCTCCTCTATGGCAGAAGCACTTTCGCTAAACGTCGTCATGCCAAAAGGCTTGGTGCCTGTAAACAGTGTGGCAGAGTCTTTCATGAGAAAAGATATAATCAGTGTTCTGAACCAATTTCCAGTCATGCACTCGATCGATTAGACTGGATAGTGAATGGGCAAAGTAAGGATTACTCTGAGACGCCATCCTATTTCGGTACTATGCTTAGCCGATTTATGCGACAGGAAATTAGAAGAGTCACTGATGGTTAGAATGACATAGAGACAGAGGACGACTCGGATTAGACTGCTTTCTAACAAAACTGTGGAAAAATGTGTTTTGGGGATGAAAGCCAAAGGTCCGAATTTTTGTAAAAAGTGTAAAAATCTTTTTGTACAAACTCTTTTGACTGAAATGAAAATATGGGCCGAGTAAGGAATGTCCAAAAATACCAACCTAAAGCATGGGTAGGGACTTATCCTGAGACGCCATGAATTTTTGGTTCAAAATTGTGTATATAGCCCTCTTTTATTGTGTACATAAATTATATCTCTAGTTAGCCATGATTGAGCCTTCAAAGAATGATTTCTTTTTCAAGAAACCCATATGATAACCAAGCCACAAGAGCATATATTTGACATACCTTGCTATCTAATTTTCTTTCACCCTCTTCTAAATCAGTATGATACAGAAAAACAAGAGAAATAGAAAAGACAACGGTGGCTACTATTCAATAAAAGAAACACTGGTGGAAACAATTGGAAAAGAAAAGAAACAGAAAGACAGGGAATTGCCAAGAAAGTGAAAAATGAGAAAAATGAAAGAAAGAAATACAATTTCTAGGCAAAAGATCGAAAAGTTAGAAAGAGGTGTGCTACACTTTATAAAAGGGATAGCTTTTGAATATCATTGACGTCATTTCATTAGCCACTGACCTCTGGCCACATTACAACCTATAAAAAAGTCCTAATTTATCTCAAGTCTGATGCATGTGTGTGTTGTCAACCAAAAGCGGGGGTATGTTAAATAGTATTTTTTTCGTTTGCATCAATATTCGTCCATGAGATTATGCCAAAACATGATTGGTTTGTTTCCTTAAACTTGCTAATTATGCATGTGATTTTTCGATTGGCCATCCTCTGATCACATGCCATTTGAGAGACAAGTCACTATAATCGGGGCGAAGTTTTGTTGCTGAGAGCATTCTAAGAGAGGTTTATGAAATCAAAACTATCCATGGAGGGTGGTAAAGTGGAATGTTTTTTATGCAACAATTCTTGTTTCTAGAATGACCATTCCTACTACACAGAGAATTCCACCAATGTGACTGATGCTAATTTTTGCATAGAATAAATACCTATGAAAGAGGAGCATGAGGGATATGAGTCGAAATTGAGGGTTGGGGGTCCCAACGACCATGATGATAATTTACTTTAACCAGCAATCCCATATGCACATCTATTCGACTAAAGTTTGTGGGTAGCTTCACTGCAAACCCTCACGAGACAACACTTGTCCATTAGGGTAAACTTAGTGGTTCAACGGCTTGTTGCATAAGCTAAATGCAACCGGATGACCTACGAAAATGGCATTAGAAATAGATTTTCATTCAAATTTTTGTATTACTAGAGACTAGCAATATTTAGGTTGGGGGTGTGATTAGTAGTTAAAATTAGCATATTACTATGTCCTTTTAAGACTAATTATACTTTGATGGAGTTTAAATGATGACATTTCAGGGCATAAATTGTACAAGGGACCAAAGGCGATGGATATCAGACTTTCATGCAACACCAGCATATTCTGGAGCTAAATTGGAAAAGCTTGGACCAAGGCAAGAACGTTCGAACACCAATCAACGTTCGAACGTTACCTTTAATCATGTGAAGACCAGACTGCTGAGACATGGCGTGTTGCAGCTAAGAAGGAAGACCCTGAGGTACTTGAGTACCACGTTCGAACGCCAATCAACGTTCGAACGTCCCCTGGAATTATTTGAGGACCATGATGCTGCATGGAGTGTGGAAATGAACTTCACAGAAGATTACAGGCCACTTGAGTGGGAAGGTCAGACCCCATCCGGCGTTCAAATGCCCATCAAGCAAAGACATAAACAACGTTTGAACGCCAGACAACGTTCGAACGTTGTCTGCAGACTGGCTGTAGAGTGGTTAGCTTTCACTTGGACTTGGGCGGCCATGCACTATTCCTTCACCATTCTTGTCTCCTCCTCCTTGCCTATAAATACTCCCATTTTGGGAGAGTAAAAGGGGACTGGTAGAGAGCTTGATGGAGGCTTAGACTTCCACTCATATAGTTGTAGAATTGTCTTATATTTACTTGTATCAAGGGAGATAGTTCATCTTTTGGTTGAGAAAGGAACCCTCCAAAAGTGACTAGCTTTCTTCTACTTTCGTTATTTATTTCACTTCTGTTGCTTGAGCCTCCTTCTTTCTTAGAGGAGTGAAACTCTTCCACTTTTCTAGAGCTTTACCAAAGCCGTGAATGGTGGAACGTGATTCACTCATTCTTCGTTGAAGATTGGCTCCGTGTTTAGTGTGTTTCACTTTGTAACTCCTCTACTTGGAGGGATGAGCATCACTCACTTTTCTAGCTTTACCAAAGCCATGAAAAGTGAGTAGTTTCTCATTCACTCTTTAGTAAGAGGTGAAGGGCATGTATAAATTATCCGAAAGTTATATTTGTGCATTTCATTTATATTTAAATGCTTTATATTCCCCTTGCTTATTGAATCATTGATTGCATCTAGCAAAGCTAAGGTACTTTGTATAACCAAAAGTTCTTTCTATAACATAGATAACTCTTGCATAGAAAGACTCATCGTTTCAAGGCAAGTACCCCGGCTAGATCTTCATGACTACCCTTCAATCTTCACCATTATTGTGCTTCAATTAAAGAATGGAAATGGAACATTAATGTCATGATTGGATTTCTTGTAGAAACACTTGCTTGTTTGTAGACGAGTTGAGTCTCGGCACAGGCAATTCTTGTAAACTTCTAGAAAGACATCGAAATCATGTTCTTAATTCTCACAATCCACTTTTATCTTCCGATTAACCTATTGTTGACACGGGGGTTAATTGAGTTATCAAGCACAAATATACTAAACCGGATGATTAATTGCATGTCCAGATCCTCGAACTAAAGAGTGACATTTTTACATTTGTTCTTATCTTATATTCTGTCTAGAAAACTTTCTTGGAAAGAATCTTACATTCTGTCCAGGATATCCCATACATCACACAACTTCAAATCTCAAGGGTTACAATCACTAGGTCTCCACCACTGCTTACCTCAAAACACCAACAAGAGTTCCCTGTGGATTCGACTCCAGACTCAAATTGGATTATTACTACAGCTTGACCGCCTGCACTTGGGTGTACACATTTCGGATCAAGTCAATACCCTCAAAATTATGATAGTGCAAAAGTTGCTCCCCAAGCGTAGGGAGGCTTATGTGTCGTGTATTAACTCAAAAAAAGTTCGGAGGTTGTCTCTGATGAGCACATAATATTGCATATTTGAAGGGCTCATTACATGCATTTTAACTCAACTTTTGCATATAAGTGCTTAGAAGTTAACCGTTTTGAACTATAATGTTGATATTTTGATGTTGCAACCTTTTATAGCTTAAATGTTTGATTTTAGGACATTGCAACCTTGATGGATGTGTGGTGAAGGCATGGACACAATACATGAAGAATTGGAGGCTTAAAAGTGAAGAAATCAAGAAGGCATTGGTGCTTGGGAACAAGGGCACCAGCTGCAGCAATAATTGGAAGCACTGCCTCGGAATTCCTCCATTTGGACCATGATCTACTCAGAATTTGAAAACGTGCAAAACATGAAAGTTGTAGATATGGGTGTCTTTTATTTTGTGTCAAAATTTCAGCCCAATCCAACGGTTGGATCAAAAGTTATGCCGATTCTACCAAAACTGGTCCAGCGAAGCCAGATACCGCATTACTACCGGTAGCCGATGGCTACTGGAGTCATGACTACCGGTAGTAACACACGAGCTACCGGTAGCTGATTGCCCAGAAGTGCCCAGAACGACTTCTTTCTTGCTCCACTTGCTTGGGGGTCCCACCTACACTTCTCACACGCCTATCCCAACATTTCCTTACACAACCACATCCCTCCTACACCCTATTGTAAGACTAAGGAGGCTTGGCATTGAATGAAAAGGAGAGAGAAGTGGGCTGCCATATGGGGTTGCAGGCTAGCCTGTCAAGACCCAATCAACTCAGCCCCCCTTTTGTGTAAGACCTACCACATGCTAGGGGGACCACCATGCACGAAATTGGAAGTCTTTCACACTCCATATACTTAGCATTCAACACACATTGAAGGGGGTTGGCTACCTAAGCTTAGGAGAGAGATAGAAAGCTCTAAGGAAGAAGATGAATAGGAATTTTCGTTTTTTGCATTTCCTTTCCATTGCAAGTGCTGTAAGCTTTAAACTTCTTGTATTCCTTAATCCTTGCACTTTAATCTCATATATTTCAAGTTTATTGCAAGTTTAATCTTTCATTTTAGCTTTCACCATTGTTGCTTCCATGTTTTCTTCATTTCTTAGCTTAAAATGGGTATTGCATAATTTCCTTCATAACTTTAGATTTCTTGCTTCTTGTTGTAAGTTTCATGCTTCATGCTTCATGTCTTCATTATATCCATTTACATTATTATGCTTGTCTTTCATTTTACCATGAGTAGTTAGATTTAAGTTGGTAAATCCAAGGGAAAATTTCTCTTGGGGATTCCATTTTAACTTATTCTCCTCCCTCCCTTAAGAGTCCAATGGTTCGGTTTGACGAGGTTGAGAGTGGATGAATTGGTGCCTTTGATATTCCGTAGACTTGTCACGGTTTATTCTTAGATCATCACCAACCTCATCCCTAGCTTCCCCCGAATCAATTGTTCATTCATGCTCTATCGAAGTTAAGGAGGGATTTGAGTTGAAATGGTAGTCCTATTGGAGTGACTTCCTTTGGATTAGCCAACATTGTTTTCTTGCATTTTCCATACATAAACACAACCACAAAACACAAAGACAAGATTTTACACTTTCTTTTCATTTTTTCAAAATCACTTTCACAAAACTCCCTTTCCTTCCTTGAGGAGACGACTTTGGAATATTTTCCAAGTAAAACACACGACCACAAAAGACTCCTTTCGATTGGGGAGCATTTTTGTTCACCACACACGCATGCCATTTCATAACATTTTGTTCATTCCATTCATTTCCATCACCATTCCATTGTTGCCTAATCTTTTGCATCATTCCGAGTGAGAGTGACACTCACCCATTCCTATAAACCATACACACATTTAGGGATGATGTTTAGAGGTTAGGAAACAACACCGCATTTTCAATCAACCATTTTGGCGCCGTTGCCGGGGAAGGTTAAGCGTTGAGTTCAAGAGGTGATTTTGGGACGGCATAAGGTAAGTCTTGTGATTTTCATCACGGGCCAAGGTATGTCGTCTAACTTGTAAATATTTTATTTTAGTTTGTGTTTTGTAATGTTTTCTAATTATTATGGAAATGTATATAATGCCCAAAATTTGCAAAATGTGTGTAAGATTTGTGATGAGTATGGGCATATTACTAGTGAGTGCCCAAGAATGGCCTCTTATTTTGAAAACGTTTGCAAGATTTGTGGTGAATATGGACACATCACTAGTGAGTGCCCTATAAATGCCCCTTATTTTGGAAACGTTTGCGAAATTTGTGGTGAAAATGGACACCTCACTAGTGAATGCCCAATAAATTATCCGGTTCAACACTTTGAATGCGAAGGTTCAAATTCAAATTTGGCCTCCGAAATTTTTTACCCTAACCATTATGTTACACCGAGTTATTCGAGTTATGGTTGGGAGAATGAACCTCATGATTGGTCATCCGATCTCACACCACCAAATGAATCTCCCCATTATCCAACATATGAGGACTCAACCGAATAAGTATTGGAAAATACTTTTTATGAGTTTATGCAATCCCAAATGGAATGCAATGCCCAAATGGAATGCATTGCCCAACAACTTAATGCATTGACTAATGCTACAATTGTTATGCATGAAGAACAACACCTTGAGCATAGTCAATGTATTGAGGATGACCCCCCCAATGAAATGCATATGGATGTTGAATCTCCCACCACTATAGATTGTGAAACATTTGATGAAGTTATTATCTTGCATGAGGCTAATGAGCCCAAGGACATTTTGCCATCTATGAGTGGTGTTGAGATTCACATTTCTCAACGTGGGGAGGGCATTGCAATGGAGTTAAGTGTTGAGACTCTTAAAGAAAAATTGAATACTCCACCTTTTGTATTGCATAAACTTGCCTATATCTTGGTTTGGTTGAGATTTTTGACTCCTTTTCCTTTATATTGTTGGATAGATGGTTTAAGAAGGGCATTTATACAACAAAAAAATTTTAAAATCAAAAAAATTAATGGGCGTAAGGTCATATCCGAATTGAAGCCGGATTGACAAGAGCCCTCTTTGTTTGTTTTAATGTACATAGTAAGTAGCCTTCTTTGTTTTTATTTTCATGTATATATGTGTGATCCAAGTTTTTGGTAGATTAGATGCAATAAAAAGGGTGTATTTTATTTTCCACTTACTCCCATTTTTCTCATTGCATGATTCCTTGTGCATTGAGGACAATGCATAGTTTAAGTTGGGGGGTGAGGTGCACCATTCACATGTTCCACCACTTTGTGTAGAGAATAAGTTGGAAATGTGAAAATTTTGAAAAATTTTGGACAATTTTTGTGAAAAATAGTCAATATTGAACTATATTCCTCTATCCTAATTGTTATGGGATTTGTGAATTGCTTGATCTTCATTTTTAACTTTGAATACATGAGCACATTATAGAAGTTTATCCTATGTTTGAGTATCACATATGTGTTTTCTTTCAAACTCAACCATTGTGCACCTTGAATGTGTAATTTGGACAATTTACGGATTGAGTTCACATTTGAGTGCTTGACATGAATAGCGGAGATGAGTAAGAACCCATGTGAGCTTTAGTGCCAATCCTTGTTTGAGGGAACTTACATTTACTCAAGGAACAATTTTTCAAAGTTCAAATTTGTTCAATAATCTCATTATGCTTGTTTTGGTTAGGTGTTTTTGGGTAGTTAATTGACTTTGTCTTGAAATGCACAATGCTCCCATATGCCTATTTAGAAATGATTTTAGGCCATCTTTGAAAACTTTGAGCCTTAACCCTTTTTCTTGTGAAAAGTTTATCCCTAGTGCCGTGATTGAGCCTTAATCGTAAATTCGTTTCCATGCCACACAAGTAACCAAGCTTGTGCAAAACGATTACAATTACCTCGCCTTGGTTGTTCCTAAGAGTTGTATATGAATGATCATGAGAAGGAAGTATGGTGTGGAAATTCAAACAAAAGGGATGAAGGATGTTGAAACTCAAAAGAGTTCAATGGAAAAAGAATGAAAATCCAAGAAAAGGAGAGAAAGGGAGTGAAAAAAGGAGAAAAAGAATGAGAAAAAGAAAAGGGAAAAATGTAAAGGAAAAGAAAGAAAAGAAACAAAGGGTGTGGTGATGGTGTGAAAATCAAAATCCCATAAAAGGGAAGTGTTTTTCTAAGATTAAGGTCATTCACCCGGAACAACCCTCTTTATTATCCTATATCCTTCGTTTCCCTTACCACAACATCACCCCAAGGCCTCATTACAACCCATGAAAGTCCTAAAAGATCTAGAGAAGCATGGGGGATGCATACTTTTAAAGAAAAAGAGAAGTTAATTTTACTATCTAATGCCCTAGCATTCCTTTCATGAGATTATGCCAAGGTTGTTTCATTTGTATACATGTGCTTCATTTTTGGATTATATGTGAGCACTTTGTTTTGAGCACAAGATTCTATCTCACATATACACATGGAGAGCATGCTAGGATAATCATTGAGTTATTCATTATTGAGAGAAACCCTTGGTGAGTTTTTGCATCAAAGCTTAATTTGGATAGCCATGTGAATGTGAATTCCGTTGTGTAAGTGCTTAAATTACATGTCCATTTCACACACACACGAGTTTTGAAAGGAAATGTATAGGTGAATACTCTAGAATAGCATTTAAAGCTATAATGTGTTGCATGTGTTTTTAGTTAGGATGTTTTGAACATAGCTTTTTATTGAAATCTCATTGCTAGTTAAGATAGGGGAATATACTTTAAATATTGGATATTAGCAAGAATTTTGTAGGTACCTTCACTGGAAACCTTCACGAGACAAAACTCGTCCACTAGGGATCACCTAGGGGTTTAAAGGCTTGTTGCATGTGCTAAATGCAATATCGGAATTAGTATAGTTTTATTTTTTGTTTTCTTGCTTTTTACATTTTGTTTGCTAGGGACTAGCAAAGCTTAAGTTGGGGGGTGTGATGAGCACATAATATTGCATATTTGAAGGGCTCATTACATGCATTTTAACTCAACTTTTGCATATAAGTGCTTAGAAGTTAACCGTTTTGAACTATAATGTTGATATTTTGATGTTGCAACCTTTTATAGCTTAAATGTTTGATTTTAGGACATTGCAACCTTGATGGATGTGTGGTGAAGGCATGGACACAATACATGAAGAATTGGAGGCTTAAAAGTGAAGAAATCAAGAAGGCATTGGTGCTTGGGAACAAGGGCACCAGCTGCAGCAATAATTGGAAGCACTGCCTCGGAATTCCTCCATTTGGACCATGATCTACTCAGAATTTGAAAACGTGCAAAACATGAAAGTTGTAGATATGGGTGTCTTTTATTTTGTGTCAAAATTTCAGCCCAATCCAACGGTTGGATCAAAAGTTATGCCGATTCTACCAAAACTGGTCCAGCGAAGCCAGATACCGCATTACTACCGGTAGCCGATGGCTACTGGAGTCATGACTACCGGTAGTAACACACGAGCTACCGGTAGCTGATTGCCCAGAAGTGCCCAGAACGACTTCTTTCTTGCTCCACTTGCTTGGGGGTCCCACCTACACTTCTCACACGCCTATCCCAACATTTCCTTACACAACCACATCCCTCCTACACCCTATTGTAAGACTAAGGAGGCTTGGCATTGAATGAAGAGGAGAGAGAAGTGGGCTGCCATATGGGGTTGCAGGCTAGCCTGTCAAGACCCAATCAACTCAGCCCCCCTTTTGTGTAAGACCTACCACATGCTAGGGGGACCACCATGCACGAAATTGGAAGTCTTTCACACTCCATATACTTAGCATTCAACACACATTGAAGGGGGTTGGCTACCTAAGCTTAGGAGAGAGATAGAAAGCTCTAAGGAAGAAGATGAATAGGAATTTTCGTTTTTTGCATTTCCTTTCCATTGCAAGTGTTGTAAGCTTTAAACTTCTTGTATTCCTTAATCCTTGCACTTTAATCTCATATATTTCAAGTTTATTGCAAGTTTAATCTTTCATTTTAGCTTTCACCATTGTTGCTTCCATGTTTTCTTCATTTCTTAGCTTAAAATGGGTATTGCATATTTTCCTTCATAACTTTAGATTTCTTGCTTCTTGTTGTAAGTTTCATGCTTCATGCTTCATGTCTTCATTATATCCATTTACATTATTATGCTTGTCTTTCATTTTACCATGAGTAGTTAGATTTAAGTTGGTAAATCCAAGGGAAAATTTCTCTTGGGGATTCCATTTTAACTCATTCTCCTCCCTCCCTTAAGAGTCCAATGGTTCGGTTTGACGGGGTTGAGAGTGGATGAATTGGTGCCTTTGATATTCCGTAGACTTGTCACGGTTTATTCTTAGATCATCACCAACCTCATCCCTAGCTTCCCCCGAATCAATTGTTCATTCATGCTCTATCGAAGTTAAGGAGGGATTTGAGTTGAAATGGTAGTCCTATTGGAGTGACTTCCTTTGGATTAGCCAACATTGTTTTTTGCATTTTCCATACATAAACACAACCATAAAACACAAATACAAGATTTTACACTTTCTTTTCATTTTTTCAAAATCACTTTCACAAAACTCCCTTTCCTTCCTTGAGGAGACGACCTTGGAATATTTTCCAAGTAAAACACACGACCACAAAAGACTCCTTTCGATTGGGGAGCATTTTTGTTCACCACACACGCATGCCATTTCATAACATTTTGTTCATTCCATTCATTTCCATCACCATTCCATTGTTGCCTAATCTTTTGCATCATTCCGAGTGAGAGTGACACTCACCCATTCCTATAAGCCATACACACATTTAGGGATGATGTTTAGAGGTTAGGAAACAACACCGCATTTTCAATCAATCAGTCTCCGCAAGGAAGGTCAAGACTAAGTGTTTTGAAAATAAAAGGAAAAAATGGTTCTTTGAAAGTGTTGGCGAATCCTGAGATTCGAGGTTTGAAAATCTATAGACAAAAAGGGTTGGCTCATCCTCAGAATTTATCCCACGGGGTATAGTTAATCAATCCTCCTTATAACTCAATTGAGCTCAAAAGTGTTTTTATTCAATCAGAAGATAGGAGTTAGAAATCAAGAATTGCCAAATGTGTGTATTGGTGTTAAATTGATCCGTAGAAAGTTGATTCGTATATATTTGAAGGAATTGATAAGCATGCACCGTGACAAGTCTCCGGTGCATCAAATGTGTACAAACATACACATTGCAATCTACCTAGTCAAATTCAACACACTACACTACAAGGCAATGTGTGTGAAGATAAATTTTCCCATACCCGGATGGAAATTCTTCCTTGGATTTCGCCAACAAATGGTTTAGCCGGCCATAAATGAAATGAAATTGCTAAGAAAAATGGAAAACATTGCAAAAGAAACAAACACTAAATTAAATTAGCCAAAGAAAAGGGTAATAACTTAAAGATGGATCAAAATATCCAAAAACATAGAAGTTAAAGCATAAATGTTCAAATACTTGAAAATGGAGTTTTCTCGAACCTGATGTCAAAGTGAAACTTTAACAAAATGCATTCATCATTGAAAAATGGAAGTTATACCAAGTCTCGAAATGAAGATTACAAGCTTTAGAAACTTACTAGGACGAAAATGTTCAAGAAAATATAAAAACCCAACTTTCTCTCTCTAAAATAATGGTTCCTCTTCGTTGGAGCTTCTCTCTCTAAAACAATGGTTCCTCTTCATTGGAGCTTCTCTCTCTAAAAGCTTGAATGTGATAATGTGTTCCTTGCATAATTTTTGTGCATAATGCTATCCCTCCTCTAAAAAGTGTTGTAAGCCCTTGATTGGAGAGAGATTGTCTAAGATTTCTTTCCAATTCAGCAAAAGCATGGCCTCCTTGTTTTCTCTTTTTCAATACACTCATTCATGCTTGAATGATGAATGTAGTGGCTAGGGGGTCATGACGGAGTGTTAATAATGTCATAATATGGCTTAGATGTCCCTAAGAGTACCCTTGTGACCAATGAAAATGTCAAGAGCAAAATTCGGGGAAGTCTGGACTTAGGTACCGGTACCAGATGAAGAACGTACCAGTACACCGCTTCTAGTGGGCTCAGGTACTGATACTTAGTGATGAAGCTACCAGTACCTCCTTCATTCTTCAATTTCAAATAGGCTTAGGTACCGGTCCCAGGTATCGGTACTTAGCTTCTAGTGGCCTCAAGTATCGATACTTAGCTCATGTATTGGTACCTCTTTGCTTTCTTTTATTTTTGCACTTCAACACTCAAGAGCCCTCATCTATTGTATTCCTTTATTCACCATTTATCCACAAAACATTGCATAGGGATAATACTTTGTATTTACACCCTCGATCACCTGTAATCACACATTTTCCCATTAATCTCTAAATTATACAAAATTCAAATAAATCATTGCAAAACCAAGCTAAAATGAGGCCGTTAAATATGCAATATTATGCACTCATCAATCCTGGTGCAACTCACTCGTTCGTACGTATGTCATATGCTAAAACATTGGGATTAAAATGTGAAAACTTAGATAAGGGATTGAATGTGGACGTACCTACTAGAGAACGACTAGAAACCCTTGGGGTGTGTTTGGATTGCAAACTTCAAGTAGGGGAACACTAGTTGAGGGTAGATCTAGTAGTACTAGACATGCAAGTGTATGATGTGATCTTTGGAATGGACTTGTTGTTGACATATCGTGTGGTGATGGATTTTTTTCGAAAAAGAGTTATATTTTAGTCACCAGGAGAAGTAATGTTCATCTTTACAAATGAGCAAAATGTTTCTCACCTTTTCCCCATGACGAGAAAATAGTTCTTACAGGCTAAGGCAGGAAGTAATCTGAGCTTTCTAGCCAACCAAATGGGAGAGAAACGAGTTGACTCCTCACGAGATTTTATATTAATGGTGTCAGACTTTCCAAATGTATTTTCTGATGAGTTTTTCGGCTTGCCACCTCAAACAGAGATTGAGTTCACAATTGGATTTTATCTCGAAATAGAACCCATTTCTATTGCTCCTTATTGGATGCCACCTTTGGAGTTAAAGGAGCTAAGGAAACAACTACATAAGTTAATAGCAATTGGGTTTGTTCGCTTAAGCATTTCACGTTGGGTAGCTCCAGTCCTCTTTGTGAAGAAGCATGATGAAACGGTTCAATTATGCACGGACTAAAGGAGGTTAAACCGAGTGACGGTGAAGAATAAATGAACATTAACTCGGATTGATGATTTATTCAATCAGCTGAGGGGCTCAAAGTATTATTCCAAGATTGATCTTTGCATAGGGTACCATCAATAGAGGATCAAGGAAAAGGATATTCCCAAGATAGTATTTTGTATAAGGTATGGTTATTTTGAATATACGGTAATGTCGTTTGGATTGACTAATGCTCCCGCAACATTTATAGATTTGATGCATAGAGTCTTTCGGTCGTATTTAGATTAGTTTGTCATTGTGTTTATCGACGACATATTGATCAATTCGTGACCACAAGGGGAACATGAACACCATATTCGGGTGGTGCTACAGACATTGAGGGAGCATAATCCGTATGCTAAGATGAGTAAATGTGAGTTTTGGATGAAGGAATTGAAATTCCTTGGGCATGTTGTCGGAACAGGCTGTAGCTATTGAGTCCACAAAGATTGAAGTAGTGATGAAGTGGGAACCACTCAAGAATGTGATAGAAATACGTAGTTCCCCAGGCTTAGCAAGTTATTTTCGAAGGTTCATGGAAGGGTTCTCAAAGCTGGCTATGCCAATGACCCGCTTTACGAAGAACGGACAAAATTCGTGTGGATTCAAGAGTTTGACCTAGCCTTTGTTACATTAAAAGGAAAGGTTGACAACTGCACCGGTGCTTGTTATCCCAAACAGTGGTGAGGGATATGATGTTTACACGGATGCTTCATTACAAGGTTTGGGATGTGTGCTAATACAGGGAGGTAAGGTAGTTGTTTATGGCTCTAGACAACTTAAGATACATGAGCATAACTACCCCACCCATGATTTGGAGCTTTCAGCTGTGGTGTTTGCTCTTAAGTTGTGGAGGTGTTACCGATATGGAGAAAAGTTTCAAGTGCTTTCTGATCATAAAAGTCTCAAGTATATATTCACACAGAAAGACTTGAATCTTCGACAAAGGTGGATTGAATAGCTAGAAGATTATGATTGCATACTTAACTACCATCCGGGGAAGGCTAATGTGGTCATAGATTCACTTAGTAGAAAGTCTTGGGGTGAAATCATTGTCCTTGCTATTAGTAGGTGGAAGATTATTGAGTCTTTGAAGAAATTTGACCTATTGGTGGACAAACAGAAGGATCGACCATGCTTATGTAATCTTGTACCTCAACCAATTCTCCGACGAAGGATTGTAGAGTTGTAACAATTAGATACAAATTTGAATCTTATCTGGGGTAGATTGGAGAAGGGTGAGATTGTTGAGAACTAGTTTGTATAGAAAGATGAGTAACAACTTCCGGGAAGACTGTGTGTGCCAAATAATGACCAAGTAAAGGAAGAAGTGTATGAAGAGAGTCATCGCTCAAAATTTTCCATACATCAAGCATCAATATTGGTGGAAAGGAATGAAACGAGATGTGGTTGGGTACATTGCGAGGTGCTCAATTTTTCAACAGATGAAGATTGAGCATCAAAGACCGGAAGCATCATTACAATCCTTACTGATTCTTGAGTGGAAGTGGGACCATGTGACTGGGGATTTGGTGTCAGGGCTACCCAAAAACATTAAGGGAAATAATGCGATTTGGGTGGTGGATAATAGATTGATAGACTGCTCATTTTATACCTGTTAAGACCACGAATAATTTGGTAACCTTAAGCTAGTTGTGCATTCGAGAAATAGTAAGGTTACATGGAATATCGTTGTCGATTATATTCAATCAAGATAGTTGTTTTGTGGTTAAATTTTGGCAGAGCTTACAGAAAGCATTAGGGATAGAGTTTCATTTCAGTACTAATTTTCATCCTCTGACAAATGGTCCATCAGAGAGGGTGATTCAAATTTTGGAAAATATGATAAGGGCGTGTGTTCTGGATCTCAAGGGCAGCTTGAGTGAACATCTATTGTTGGTGTAATTTGCCTATAACAACAGTTATCAAGCAAGTATTGGAATAACTCCTTATCAGGCATTGTATGAAAGACCATGTAGGTCCCTGACTTGTTGGTTAGAAGCTAGGGAGAGTAGCTTGTTTGGACCAGAGATGGTTCGAGAGACTACTGAGAGAATTCAATTAATTCAGGAAAGATTACACATGGCTCAAAGTAGATAGAAAGGTTATGCGGATAGAAGGAGAAGACCGTTGGAATTCCAAATGGGAGACTGTGTTTCTCAAGGTGTCACCCAAGAAGGAAGTGTTCTATTTTGGCAAGAAAGGGATGTTAGCTCCACGGTGCACCAGACCATTTGAAGTGATCAAAACTGTGGGTAAAGTGGCATATCAACTCAGGTTACCAGCACAATTGTCAAGAGTGCACGATGTGTTCCATGTATCAATTTGAAGAAAGTGAAAATCTGATACAATGCATGTTCATGTTGATATAGTGATGCAATTATTTTTGTATTGCTTATATAAGTGATGGGGTAGAAATAAATTAAGGATGGATAAACTATGAATATAGTGATTATAGAAAAAAATAAGATATGTTGAGGAGCTTGAAGTTTCGGGATGGTCACTCATAGGAGAAATGTATGTAGTTAAGTTTTAAATATATTTAGAGTGAAATAAATAGGTCAAAAATCGAGCCAAAAATCAGGGATAGTGACCACCGTCGGAACGGTGAAGTGCCATTCGAACAATGCTTCGATTCAAGTTTTCGTTCAAGCGCATATCAACTATTCAAATGCCACGGGGGGTTGGAGAATTCCATAGGGTTTCCACTATCTGAACGCATGGGGTCCATTCGAACGGTGCCTTTGATGATACGAGTGTCCGTTCAAATGCATGCCAGCCATTCGAACGCGCGTCTAATATTGCTGCTTTTGTTTGAACGCATAATAGCCATTCGAACGCGCCTCCCCAATCCATTTAGCATTTTTTTTCTTTGATTTTAGGGTCATATAAATAACTATGGATGGGTTTTAGTCTATTTTCCTTACTATTTCAACCCTAGAAAGCTATAGGGAGTTGGGGAGAAGAAAGAGGAACATAATTTGACGGATTAACACGAGGAATCACAAAAAAACCATGTAGGATCAAATTCTACCGGAATCACAGTAGGGGATCTTCTTGAGTTCTTTCATTGAGACTTATGGTATTATTTATGTATGTTTTAAAACTTCTTGTTTATTGTATGCTAAATTATCGTTTTTCTTAATTTGTTTTTGACTAATATGTTATGTAAAATAATATATATGTTTTGCATTCAAGAAGTATCGATCTTGAATTGCCAAAACCCTAGTTTTTTCCTAAATACATGTCTATTGTGAAAGACATATTGATTCTTGATTTCTAAATTTCCTATTATCGATTAAATTAGGTTTTCAATCAACTACTTGTTCTTATTCCAAAAAATTATGATTTTTGACAAAACTCAAGAATTTTAATATCGAAATTGTGAAGGTTTTCTTGATATGATCTCATGCATATTTTAATTCATTTATTACTTTAGTATATTAAGAATTGTGAAATTGTGATATTTGAATTTTTATGGAGATTGTAATTGGTTGGGATTGCAGTTGTTGAGAAAATTGTGATTTCATCTCTTTGTATGGTTTGAGTGTGACGGACCTGAATTGTCTTCGAGAGCAGCCGTAGAGTGTTAGAGGTTAGTCTATCCCAGTAGAGGGTGAGATGGTTGCCTAACACTAGTAGTGAATTTTCAAAAGTGTTTTCATCAATGCATTGGTAAAGTAAAAATAAAGCCTTCTTATCTTTCTTCCTTGATTGCTTAAACACACTTTTTTTAGCATCATTCAATGCTTGCTCTTCCTTCGTAGTCGGCTCATTGTAACCCTTTTCAACAATTTTCAAAAGGTCTTGTGATTGTAGCAACAGCTTAATTTGAATACTCTAATTCCCATAATTGTCTTTACCCAATTTGAAAAATTGGGGTTGAAGCACATTACTCATGGTAGTCATATCCTTTCAAGAACACCACAAGAAAAAACCCCAAATTCCAAGCCCTAGCTTTAAATCAAATCTCAAAAACCAAAGTCCTAGGTTCAACACAAATAACAAATTCAAAACCTTAGGTTCAACAAAAAAATCCCAAATTTCAGAAGCTTGCTTTGATACCAATTTTGTTGGGTATTGGAAGTAAAATAGATCACCAAAGAAACACAGAATCAAGACCCAATGCAAGAAATCAATGGCTGAATTTCTGGTAAGTGTATCACAATAATTTCAGCACAAAATCAAGCATAAAAACAGGGATAAAAATCTGCTACAGTACCACACCAATTTCATTCAAAAAACACATCTATATTTCATCAAAAATGATTACAATATCAAGAAATACAAAGAAAAAAGCTATTCTGATTTTTCCAACAAGAAAAACAAACAAAGTAAGCTATCAAAAACTCACAAACGGAGCTTTTGCTCCGGAGACACTTGTTGCGTTTCTGGAAAGCAACTCCATATTTTTTCCCTCTGATTTTTCTACCAAAACCTCTCTTTTTCTTCTCTATTTCGGGCAACAGTTCTTTGCCTTTTTATACTCTATTTTACATGCTATAAACTGACTTTACTGAGCAGCCTTCGTCGGTTCCTTCTCACAACAGAAACCGGTTTCCATGTTGCCGTGCACCAACTAACTTTCTCATGACTCTCGACTCTTCTGATGGTTGCCCCTTCAACTCTTTTAAAGCCAACAATCTTAACTTTTTTGTAAACCGACTAACAAGTGCTACCTTTTTGAATGCACAAAAGACCCTAAGAATGCTTAAATATCAACTAACAACATAACTTTTCAATATTACAATATAAACCCAAAAAGTAAAATACCAAAACTATCCATTAAAGAATTGGGTTTATAAAACTAAAAATTTGGTGGTTTCACTTTTATGGAGTTAATTTGATATCCAAATAAAAGAATGGTATTTCATCATTTTAAATGTGCGTGTTATTTCTTTGAGCTTTCCATGCTCACTCTTTCTAGTGTAATGTTTCAGGAATTCAATGCGACGAGTGGAGTCTACTGCTAGGAGGTCATGGGGGATGTTAACTTGGAGTCTTTTGTTTTTTGTTTTTTTTTCTGTAGCACTTTAACATTAGTATTTGTAATTGAATCTGGTGGTTTGTAAATGTGTGACTCTGCGGAGAGTGCTACTCACTTAAGTTTGTTTCTAAACTTAAATCTTCTTCTGACAGGCCCCATAATTTTAGGTACATCACAAAGTCCCAAAAAATTAAATCCAATCAAAATTTTTTTTGCAAAAATTTAGGCCTATAATCCAATTCATAATATTAAAAACTTAGAAATTAAAAAAAAAAATACTCAAAAATCAACTCATATTTACTTTCATCCACTTTCTGTCTCTCTGGTAAAAAAAATCAAAACAAAAATAAAAGTTAAAATTAAACACTCTCACTCCCTCTTTGTGGTAAAAAACAAAAATAAAAGTTGAAATCTCTTTCTCGACAACATTAACATATTTTTCTTTTGTCTCTCTCTCACATAGAAAATTAATAATAAATTAATTTTTTTTTTAAAAATAATATTTGATAATACCTAAAATAAACCCTAAGCACGAGCTCAGAAAACGAGCCCAGCTCGGGAGGTCAGGTAAGATATGCAGAGCTCGTCCAACCACAGTCAGAGCTCGTCCAGCCATAGTTGGAGCTCCCCCCAAGCGAAATGATATGGGAAGCGGTGAGGGGACAGCAAGATGACAGCGAACACCTCCGAAGTAATAGCCAAGCTGAAATTAAGGCATAAAACCCTTAACCAACCAGGATCCTCGCTAAAGATTAAGGAGGATCCCACAATAGAAGGCAAAGATCTCGGGATAAAGTCCGTTAAACCAGCCGTGTGGAGTTTAGGTAACTCCTCGATGGGGGAGAGTAAGGAGGAAAAAATCCCTTCGTTATAGGAAGTAAAATCGGATTAGAGGTAAGCAAGAGGCTATAAGAGCAGGGTAAGCCTCCATTGAGAGGGGGATATAGGCAATAGAGCCAAGAGGAACCCTAATTTCCTCCACACTATATTGTAACACACCCAACGCAATCAATAAGAAAATAGGAGCAAGAGTCTTCATTGAAGAGTGGACTAGCCGAGCTCCCAGGCCGATGAACCACTGTAATGTCATTGTGTTCATTTCCCTTTCCTCAATTTTCCTAAACATCTACTAGCATTTTTGCATGAGCCTTGTAGCTCAGACACCACACTTGATTTCATGCACACCCATACCCTTTGCTCGTCTTCGGTAGATTAACACCATCAGTTTGGCGCCGTCTGTGGGAACGACAGTTCTTGTTACAAATATACTGATTTTTCAGTGATTGATGGTCTCTACATGAAACATGAGTAAAAGTCAGATGAATCCCCCTAGGATGCAGAATCCCCAGGAGGTCACCAGTGGAAGGCAACCGAAAAACCTTCATGATTTCGTCCCCACCGCTGAAGACGACCACCTACGGTGGATCCCCCAGCTAACAATGAACTAGACGCCCTTCGCCTGGTCAATCAACGCTTACTTCAACAAAATGAGGAGCTCTTGAAGCTCTTACAAGGTCCTCAGCAGACGCAACCAGCCCGGCGAGGCCCGAATGATCTTCCTCTTAGGGAACGGAAATGCCTTGATCCCCTCAGGGAAGCGAACGAAGGAGGGGAAAGCAGTCAAGCACCCCATCAGCCGCCTAGGAGGGGGATTAATGAAGAAGCAAAAAGCCAGAACGAAGGGCTGGAGATGAATGATTTCCTTCCTTTCCAGCAGGAGAAAATGGAACAATATTGGGAGCACCGCTTCAAGGACATACAGCAAGAGCTCAGCCACATGAGAGAGGCAGTAAAGGTCAAAACTCCATTGTCAATGGATGCCCTGGTGCAACAAACTGAATCCCCATTCACTCCCGGGGATTAGGAGTGTAGTCAAAGGATTTGATGTTCTCTATATCGAAGAACCCTCAAGCAAGCATGGCTGAGGTGTTAGCCAAGGCAGAAAAGTACATAAACGGTGAAGAAGCACTCCTTTCCAAGGTGGGGAGTACATCCACACGGAAGGAGAAGGAAAAAGAAGAGAAGAAAAGGGACCGAAGTACCAGGAAAGAAAAAGGGCGAGAAAGATCTCCAAAGAGGGATAGAGATCACTCCCCAAAGAGAAGAGGGAATGTTAGAGACCGCTTGGGCCCCGTGCAGCCTGAGCTCCAGCCTAGATACGGACCTCAGCGATTCACCCCGCTCACCGCCGCTGTGTCCCAAGTTATGTATGAGGTCCAAAACGAAAAATTCTTAAGGTGGCCACCTCGGATGAAGGCGGATCCAGCAAAGAGAGACCCCACAAAGTATTGTGACTACCACATGGATCATGGTCACCATACCGACGACTGCATTCAATTAAAGAAGGAGATTGAGTTCTTAATTCAACGAGGATAGTTGTGTCGCTTTGTGGCCCATGACAACTAGAATCGAGCTTTTCCACCGCCGCCACCTCAACAGCAAGCACCTGCACCACATCAGTAGCCTCTAGGTGAGATCAGAGTAATATCTGGAGGATTTGCAGGAGGCGGAGAATCCAGCTCAGCCAGGAAAGCACACCTCCAACGAATCAAAGCCAAAGAAGCTCTCGAAGTGCATACTGTATCCAAAGCACCACGCTTAGACACAGCTATCACTTTTTCAGATTCTGATTTGGAGGGATGCCAATACCCCTATGATGATCCATTGGTGGTAAGAGTCGTGGTAGCTAACAGAACCGTTCATCGGGTTCTGATTGATAACGGGAGCTCGGCAAATATCATTTTTGCGCCTGCATTCGATAAAATGGACATAGGAAGGGAAAAACTCGAACCTGTAAGTACTCACTTGCTAGGTTTCTCAGGAGAAAGGGTGCTCCCCCTGGGCTCAATCCAACTTGTGCTCACCCTAGGTGATCCGCCTTGCCAAGCCACCATGACCGTAAAATTCCAAGTGGTTGATGCACCTTCTGCATACAATATCCTGCTTGGAAGGCCTTCCCTTAATTCTATGAGGGCAATCCCATCTGCCTATCACTTGGTCGTCAAATTTCCAACAGAAAATGGAATCAGAGTGGTCCGGGGAGACCAGCGTGTAGCAAGAGAATGCTACATGGCGTCTATGAAAATGAAAGAGGTTGAGAACATCCAATTGGATGAACTCCACATGAGAGATGAGCTGGAAACCAAACCCGTCGGAAGAGCTAGAACCTATACAGCTAGATGGAGAGCCCGAGCACCTTGTTTATGTGGGATCCAAGCTGAGCAGAGAGATTAAGGAACTTCTCATCCAGTTTTTAAGGCAAAACATGGAGGTGTTTACCTGGAAACAAGAAGACATGGAAGGTATCAAATCTTCGGTTATCATGCATAAGCTCAGCGTGAACCCGAGCTGCAAGCCCATCAAACAAAAAAGGAGGAGCTTCGCCCCAGAGCGTCAAAAAGCCATTAACGAAGAGGTCAGCAAACTTCTACATGTCAGAACCATTAGGGAGGTGGATTACCCAGTATGGCTAGCTAATGTTGTCCTCGTTAAGAAGACCAATGGCAAATGGCGCCTCTGCATTGACTTCACTGACCTCAACAGGGCCTGCCCCAAGGACAGTTTCCCCTTACCTCGAATAGACTTGATTGTGGATGCCACCGCTGGTCACGAGCTCCTCAGCTTCATGGACACTTTCTCCGGATATAATCAGATTAGAATGGACCCCCAATGATCAGGAGAAGACCTCCTTCATAACCGAGCAGGGGACGTACTGCTACCAGGTTATGCCCTTCGGTTTGAAGAATGCTAGAGCCACTTATCAACGCTTGGTGAATAAAATGTTCCAAAAGCAGATCGGAACGACCATGGAAGTATACATTGATGACATGTTGGTCAAATTGTTGAAAGCAGAGCTCCATATCAAACATTTGGCGGAATCTTTCCAGGTCTTAAAAGAATACAAAATGAAGCTCAATCCCACCAAGTGTGCCTTTGGAGTCTCTGCTGGAAAGTTTCTGGGCTTCATAGTTAATAGCAGAGGAATAGAGGCGAACCCAGAGAAAGTGAAGGCGGTACTGGATATGAAACCTCCGTCCAATACAAGGGATGTGCAGCGTCTAACAGGAAGAATAGCTGCCTTAAGCCGCTTTGTGTCCAGATCAAGCGACAAGTGTCAACCTTTCTTTCAAGTATTAAAGAAGGCCTTCCAGTGGGATGCCCAGTGTGATGAAGCGTTCAGAGCACTGAAGGATTATCTGAGCTCCCCATCCACTTTGGTGAGCCCGGTGGAAGGTGAGGTCCTTACTCTCTATCTAGCTGTGTCAGATTTCTCAACAAGCGCAGCGCTAGTGAGGGATCGCGACAGAGCTCAACAACCAGTATATTATTGTAGCAGAGCTCTGAGGGGGGCAGAGGAGAGATACTCAAAGATGGAGAAGCTCGTTTTAGCCTTAGTCACGACCGCCAGGAGGCTCAGGCCATATTTCCAAGCCCACACAATCGAGATCCCAACAGATCAACCAATGAAGCAAGTATTAAGTAAACCAGAGACTTCGGGTAGGCTGGTTAAGTGGGCCATTGAGCTCAGCAAGTTCGATATCAGGTATAAACCGAGAACAGCCATCAAAGGACAAGTGTTGGCTAACTTCATTGCAGAATTCACAGCGGGAACACCCACGGAGGCCACACAGCTAGTACCTGACCTCCCCACGTGGAAAATCTCTGTAGATGGAGCTGACAACGCCCAGGGTAGCGGAGCTGACTTAATTTTGACCTCCCCTGATGAAATAGATGTTGAATATGCATTAAGGTTTTGGTTTAAGGCCTCGAACAACGAGGCAGAATATGAGGCTGTCATAGCAGGTTTGAACCTTGCTCACTCGATGGAAGCAGAACAGCTGGAGATCTGCAGTGACTCTCTGCTCGTGGTGAAGCAAATAGAGGGATCCTACGAGGCCAAGGGCGAGAAAATGATCCTTTACCTCAGAAAGGTACAGGAGTTGATCAGGAAATTTGTGCAAGTCAAGGTTATACATGTCCCCAGATCAGAGAACGCTCGAGCAGATGTGTTGGCAAGGCTAGCAACTGCTTCACAGGAGAATTTAGATAGGTTGATACCAGTGGAGCAGTTGGCAGAGCCATCAGCAGGGGTTGATAAGGAGGAAGTTTTCCCAGTCCTTTCCCCACCTGTTTGGATGGACTCAATTAGGGAATATCTTCAGAACGGAACTTTGTCAGCAGACCCCAAGGAGGCTGCAAAGATAAGGGTAAGGTCAGCCAGGTTTTCTATTGTACAAGGAAACTTATACAAGCGAGGATTCTCGATGCCTCTCCTCAGGTGTGTGGGAGATAAAGATGCCGATTACATTCTTAGGGAGGTCCATGAAGGAATTTGCAGTAACCATATCGGAGTTCGAACACTAGCGGGAAAAGCCTTGAGGCAGGGATATTACTGGCCCACCATGCTGAAGGATGCCACCGACCTGGTTAAGAAGTGTAAGGCGTGTCAGATACATGCCAACATCTCTCACTGCCCACCAGAATTCTTAACCTCGGTGGTAAGCCCTTGGCCCTTTTAGCAATGGGGATTGGACATTCTTGGTCCTCTCCCCACCAGCATAGGGCAGTGTAAATTCGCCATAATTGGAGTGGATTATTTCACTAAATGGGCGGAGATGGAGCCTCTGGCCACAATCACGGAGCAAAAGGTTCAGAATTTCACTTGGAAGTCTATAGTCTGCAGATTTGGGATGCCTAGAGCAATCATCTCTGATAATAGGAAACAATTTGACAACCCGAAGTTCAAGAAGTTTTGTGCAGAGCTGGGGATAAAAAATTATTTCTCGGCCCCAGCCCATCCACAATCAAATGGACAAGCAGAGGTGACAATCAGGACAATTAAAGCAGCTTTGAAGACCAAGCTCGAGTCTTTGAAGGGAAAATGGGTTGAGTATATCCCAGAAGTGTTGTGGGCATACAGAACAACCCCTAGGACAGCAACTCAAGAAACACCGTTTGCTTTGGCTTTTGGAACTGAAGCAGTGTCGCCTGTGGAGATAGGGATACCATCCCCTAGAACCGAGCTCGCGGATCCAAAGGGTAATGATGAATCCCTCATGCTGAACCTCGACCTCTTAGACGAAAGTAGAAAGAGAGCTCTGCAGCGCATTCAGAGTTATCAGAGAAAAACCGCAAGATATTACGACAGGAAGGTAAGACACAGAAGTTTCAAGGTTGGAGATTTGGTGCTTAGGAGGCTTTTGCTTGCAAGAAATGATCCCACACATGGGAAGCTGGGGCCAAACTGGGAAGGCCCCTACGTCATTTCGAAAATAGTTAGGCCTGGGAACTATGAGTTACAAACAGAAGAAGGAAAGATCCTACCTCACTCTTGGAATGTCGAGCATCTTAAGAAGTTCTTTCAGTAAGTTTTCCTTGTAATAGTGTCATTCTCAATAAAAATAAGCACGCTCTTTGATCCATCATCATATGGTTTCCAAAAAAAATATATATATATAATAAATAAATATGTATGAAACGAGCTCTACAGCTCAAGGTAAGCTATTCGGCTTATAAAGAACGGAACGAGCTCTACAGCTCAAGATGAGCTCCTCAGCTCATAAACACACGATAAGCTTCTAAGCTTATAAAATTCAAGATGAGCTCCTCAGCTCATAAACAAACGATAAGCTTCTAAGCTTATAAAGTTCAAGATGAGCTCCTCAGTTCATAAACAAACGATAAGCTTCTAAGCTTATAAAATTCAAGATGAGCTCCTCAGCTCATAAACAAATGATAAGTTTCTAAGCTTATAAAGTTCAAGATGAGCTCCTCAGCTCATAAAGAAACGATAAGCTTCTAAGCTTATAAAATTCAAGATGAGCCCCTCAGCTCATAAACAAACGATAAACTTCTAAAGCTTATAGAATCCAGAATGAGCTTCTTAGCTCATCTGATAAGAGATGAGCTCTTCAGCTCATAGAGAGGAAAAACGAGTTCCTCAGCTCATATATGCACATACACGTTCAAAAAGAAAGATCTGATATTCAAGGATTCACGGATACAAGCGTTCAAAAAGATGTAAAAGTGAAACGAAGTTGGGCATTTTCATAAATCAGAGGGGGAAGGGAATACAAGGAGGTAGAACTCCTAATTCTTCTTAAGATGTGACTTCGGCTCGGCAACTTCCTCCTTCAGACGCACATTCTCCTCCTTCAGCTCATCCCTTTCTTGTTCAGCCTTGTAGAGCGAGTCAAGAAGCTTCTGACCTGCTGGGGTAAGAAAAACAGTGGCAAGAGAGTCAGGTGAGAAGGAGCCATCCCTCTTACGCCTCTTTGAAGTTGCGCTAGTATCCTCCTCATCAGAGTCTTCTTCCTCACCTATGTCCTTCTCGTCAGACTCAGAGGGAGAGGTCCAAGGAGAATCTGGAATGGAGGAAAACTCATATTCAGTAGCCTCAGCCCCAAGCAGATAAAGGTTCTCATTCGTCATCAACTCCGAAAAAGTCTTAGGCTCTACGAGCAACAGCTCATCAATATTCATCATCTCTGGCAAATCCAGATCAGGAGGACCTGCACAACAAGAATATAATAAGAATAACTCTTCGTGGAAAAAGTTCAAGAGATCTCAGCTTGAGCATACCAATGCAAGAAAAGCTCTTCCAGGACCGTGGAATCCTAGTATCAGGATAGCGCAGCTCAGGAGACCGCCAAGACTTCCCAGAAGCAAAAAAGAAGCGATGAGACCACCCTTCAGGATTGGAAGGAAGGTCTAAAACCAAAAGAGGTGAATCAAAATGCCTCCAACGAAAAAAACTGAAGCAGGGAACATCGTCTTCCTCGATCTCGAAGAAGTAAAGGAACTCGGCAACAGAAGGGAATCTACCATTGCCATACAGGCGCCAAAAGAGGAAAAAGCTGACCATAGCAGCCCATCCTCGAGGGGAAAGGCGAGAGGGGCATAGACCATAATGGGCAAGAACTCGCCCAATAGAAGGATGAATGGGAAAGCGAAGTCTCATGTCCATTGCACCCTCAAAAAAACAAATTTCCCCTTGAGAAAGATAGTTGCAAGGCTCATCAGGGGTAGAAACTCGCAGAGGCAAGTCAAGATCAGGGAATAATCGCTTTTTGATGGCTACCAAATCAGAAGGCTCGAGTGTTGAAGGAGACAAGTAGCGACAATGCCACTTCCAGTCAATTCCGAAAGAAGTGCGTTCCTTGAACAGAGAAGAAACGGAGGCAGCCATGAAGGATTACGGTGAAAGCAGAAAGTAACCACGAAGATTCAAGAAGAGACTCAGAAATATTTTGGCAAAAAAGAAAGAAACAAAGGAGATATCAGGAGCCTTGAGGAAAATCGTAAGCTTTTAGGAAACCAAGAACCACACGGAAGGCAGAGTCGGCGGTCCTTTTGGTTTCCTAATTAATAAAGGTAGTTACGGTTTCGGAAAACAGTTGGGTAAATGCGGGAAGGTGATTCAGCACAAGGTAACCCCTCCCAATACATTCAATACAATTGGAAATAAGTCTGACCCCACTTAAACAGAATTTTCCTCATACTTCTTTGAGTTGAGCTCAGCTCGGTTGGCAGCCTGGCATCTCCATAGCAAGTTTTTGAGACCTCCAGTTCCAAGAACCATGCTCACATCAGGATGATGAGTTCCTGATAAGTTCCTTAGAACCCGGCAGCTCATAAAGTCCTTAATTTTGCTTTAAGAATGACTGAAATACTTCTCAAAGCAATGGGGGCAAGAGGAACATAAAACAAAGGAAAACAACTATGTTTCAAAGCAAAGCCATAAATCACATCGCAACACATTGTTTCAAAGCAAAGCCAGAAATCACATCGCAACACATCACAATTCAAAACAAAAATTCAGAAATTTTCTTTCAAAGTTTGTGTTTGTATTTCAGTGAACAAGTTCAAGGTATAGGAAAGGTGAAATAAGAGTCACATAAGGAAAGCTCTAAGGATCTAGGGAAGGCGTAAGAAAAGGATTCTACAGCTCAGCAGATGAGCCTTCAACAGTAGGCAGAAGGGAAGAGCTTCCAGGGGTACCAGCCACATAGGTCTCTACCCCCATTGATTCCAAATTTTGAGCAAGGGCTTCAGACACAAGGTCAGTTGAGAACGGTGTAGTGGTAGAGACAGTAGAAGTTGTAGCTGGGAGCTCGGGAATTGCAGCAACAGAGCCTGTCCCAGTAGAAAGCGCTCCAGAAGTCTCAGCAGGAGGGATGGACATCTCAACACCCTCTGGGGTAACATCTGGAGGAGCCAAGATGTCCCCCTCACCATCTGTATCAGTCTCCTCTAGCTTTTCCTCGGTAGGAATAGTAAAGTTGAAGTCAAGGTCTGGATAAGTCTTTGTAGCTCGGCGTTCGAAGGTAAACCATCCAGTGGCCCACTGGGTGGTGACATGATCCCTCAACTCAGCAATCACACCGTCCTTCTCCTGGACAAGGGCCTTTTGTGCCTCGAGCTCGGTGCAGAGTGCTGCATTTGCCACAGTCACAGCAAGATAATCCTCCTTTATACTCTGCAAAGAGCTCTGAGCTTCAAAAGCTTCTTGACTGGCTTTAGCCCAAGCCTCAGATTTAAGCTTCAGCTCTTCCCTAACTTTTTAGCTCATCCCTGGCTTTCTTTTCTCTTTCGTCAGCGGCATCTTTGGCCTTTTGTAAGTCCTGAAGGGAAGAAGACTGTTTTTCCAACTCCTCCTTGAAGCTTGCCACCTGAGCTCGGAGGTCGTCATTGTCGAAGGTGAGTTCAGCAACCTTAAACTCGTACGCTTTTAAAGCTTTGACAGAGCTCTCGGAGGATTGGATCCTATTCACCAAACCCTTGACGTGGAGAGCCAGCTGAGGGCAGGAGAGAAAACAAGAAAAGATAAGTTTAAGGTTACGACATAAAAGATAAATGGATGTATAAGGATGCTAGAGCTTACAACAGCTGTTCCCTGAAGAGCTGAGCTGATGGTCTTCTCAAGAGGCATGGAAGAAGCCTTTTGGACGTCGAAGTCAGTAAGGATAGAAGAAATGGCCCCAGCAGCAAGATCACTGTTCTCGAAAAAGAAGTCCTCACTCTCCTCCACCTTAGGACGCTTTGCTTCATCACGCCCAATTTTCTTCGGAAAAGATTCAATAACTTTCCCTGAAGGGCTATAGGTGAAATTACCAGGTTGGAGGTCAGGGACCAACCTCAAAGCTTCCCTGACCTCAGTCGAGGAAGGAGAAGCCTCGCCTGGCTCATTCGTTCGACTTGAAATGGGCTGGACCCCTGATGGCAGGCAGGCCTCTACAACTGGTGGGGTGTTCAACATTTGGACTTGCTTCGATGAGGTCGAGGTTGGAGAAGGAAAGGGGACCCCCAATTTTTGAACCTTAGCCCGAGTAACAGGGCTACTTCCAGAGCCGACCACAGCTTTCCGTTTGCCACTTTTCCCACTTCTCGATAAGTGGTCGATCTTGGCCTGGAGTTCCTCAGAGGTGGGCTTCATTGCGGAAGAGCCTGGAAGGTCTAAGCCAAAATTACGTATCTATGAGGAAATAGGAAGAGAGGCAGCACAACTTATTAGAAAAAGGAATTACCTGCTACTTCTTCAGGTCTGACAACAGAAATAGGAGGTGGGGCTTCTACCTCTATCCCAAGAGGACTAAATCCTCTCTCAACCAGAACATAGGGCTGGATAAGCTCAGAATACCTTTGCGGGTCGCACTTGACCAACTTCAACTTTACTTCCTCGTCCTCAGCACTGAGCTCAGGTCGGGTACCTAGGCACAACGCAAGCAGAGTAGAGTCAGAAACTTATGATTCTCAAAGCAAAACTCAGTCAACTCGAGCAAGGACTCACGCAAGTTCTCTGGAACAGTCCAGGCCTTAGGGATACCAAGAGTATCCGTTTTATCAGCAGGATTGTATTCCCAATTGGTACCCCCAACGAAGAAGAAACGTTCTTTCCAGTGCTTATGGGAGGATGGAATATGAGAGATGATCTGTCTAGCGTTGGTTCGCTTGGAGATATACAAGAAGCCCTCAGAAGAGGTCAGCTTGACGTTAAAAAAAACCAAAAGCAGGGAAATGCTGGGAACCCCAAGCTTGTGGTCCTTAAAGAAGACCAGAAGACCCACCAGAACCCCCCAGAAGTTAGGGAAAAGCTGAGAGGGACAAACATTGAAATATTGCAGAATGTTCTTTATGAATGGGTGCAGAGGAAAGCGAAGGCCATTCTCGAATGCGACCTCAAAGAAGCAGACCCTCTTATGAACTTTGGCAACGTAAAAGGTGGAGCTGTCTGGACACCAGCAGGAAACCCATAGCGGGCAGTGAAAATCTTCATAAAGGAAGGGTGGACCTTGCTAGGGCCCACAAGCTCGGCATGATCTAAGGCAGCTCCTAGGTATGATGTACTACCAGAAACCCCAACCCCACTGACTTTGCCCTTGCCTTTGTCAGGCTTGGGGGGCATAGGAGAAGACGATGAGGTAAGCTCCTCGGTATTGACTCCGGACTCAACAGCATCAACACCAGGGAAATTATCGATTTCATCACCCACTTCCCCTAATTCGGTCTCTTCCTCAGCAAACCTACCTTCTAGGGGAGAAACAGAGGAGCGAGTAGCTCCGGAAGAGGCATGCATGTTTGGGCAGGAAAAAGGAAGATCAAATGAACGATAGAGAGGAGGAACACCAGTCAAACACTCTCTAATAACCCTAGGGTCAGCACAATAGCTTCCAACAGCGAGTATGTGCACAATAGAACTCCAATCCACAAAATGGGGAAGAGGAGACAAGCAACAATCACAGGACCAGAAGTAAAAGAACCTATGAGCCCAGAAACGCAACAACCACCTCGAACTCAAAGGATCCAGAACGAGAAAAGATGAAAAGCGAACAGGAAAAACGTACCTAGTTAGGAAAGAGAAATGAGCAACAATCCAGAGCGAAATTGAAGGAAGAAAGCACCGCAGATCCTCAAGTCGAACACAAAGACTAGATTTTGGGCGAGAATCAGAAAACTTCAAACTGGAAAATCGAAAATCGAAAGGAAAGAAGTTGAACAGTGGGAAGAGGCGGTTCATATAGCCGTTTGGGTATTTAAAGCTTGAGAGACGTGGGCTGAAACGTGTACGGAAATCGAGAAAAGCCATGATTGCTACGAACCGTCAAAGGGCTTCAGTCACGTGCAAGTCAGGGTCAGCCACGCGCAGATCTAGCTCGGTTTAAAAACAGCTCAGCCCTTGCCCAAGCTCGCTTGAGGTAGGGGCTGGGGGGCAACTGATGATACCTAAAATAAACCCTAAGCACGAGCTCAGAAAACGAGCCCAGCTCGGGAGGTCAGGTAAGATATGCAGAGCTCGTCCAGCCATAGTTGGAGCTCCCCCCAAGCGAAATGATATGGGAAGCGGTGAGGGGACAGCAAGATGACAGCGAACACCTCCGAAGTAATAGCCAAGCTGAAATTAAGGTATAAAACCCTTAACCAACCAGGATTCTCGCTAAAGATTAAGGAGGATCCCACGATAGAAGGCAAAGATCTCGGGATAAAGTCCGTTAAACCAGCCGTGTGGAGTTTAGGTAACTCCTCGATGGGGGAGAGTAAGGAGGAAAAAATCCCTTCGTTATAGGAAGTAAAATCCGATTAGAGGTAAGCAATAGGCTATAAGAGCAGGGTAAGCCTCCATTGAGAGGGGGATATAGGCAATAGAGCCAAGAGGAACCCTAATTTCATCCACACTACATTGTAACACACCCAACGCAATCAATAAGAAAATAGGAGCAAGAGTCTCCATTGAAGAGTGGACTAGCCGAGCTCCCAGGTCGGTGAACCACTGTAATGTCATTGTGTTCATTTCCCTTTCCTCAATTTTCCTAAGCATCTACCAGCATTTTTGCATGAGCCTTGTAGTTCAGATACCACACTTGATTTCATGCACACCCATACCCTTTGCTCGTCTTCGGTAGATTAACACCATCAATATTAAAAATAAAAAGACCTACATTTAATGTTTCCGCTTTAGTACTCAAACTGACTTGAACCACCCCGCAATGATTGTAAAGATGTTGGTTTCTATGCATACGTCTAGGTTAGAGGGTTTTATTTTAAATATATGAGATTCTATTTTTATTAATAAATAAAAGTACACCCCTGAGTTGGGGGCGGTACAGTATATACCAGACCTGAGACTCATAAGTTTTTCATGAAAATAGTAACAGATTAAGGAGTGAAATACCAAACTTCCCCAACATATTTTAGAAAAGGGATACCAAAGAAATGGCATAAGCAAAAGAATATGTAAAGATAGGTGTAGCTGAGAATAAATGCAAAGAGGACCCAAAGCAAGTTGCATTGATTTGGATAAACATAGTTAATACTGCTATTTTGGATATTCAAATCCAAAAGCATCTTTCTTTACAGGTACGAAAAAGGAGAAAAGCTTTTTACAGGCACATCATCGGTAAATTATATTCTTGGGTGAGAATATGGATCCCAATAAAAGAGGGGAACCATATAGACTGGTTGGGTTTAGGTTCTTATTCCTTTATCATTTGAAGTTTCTAATTAACTTGGTTATGGTACCCACATTTTTATTTATCAGGCAAAGTTGACCTAAATAAACTCCAAAAGGCTATGGAAAAGATAATGCACAAAACACCTAAGAATTGATTTATAAATCGTTAATTTTCTTCTAAGTTTTGCTATTCTTGTAAATTCGGAAGGGGCCTTATTTCTTAGACTAGAAATTTAAAATTCATTTCCACGTACACTGTCATACTTTTGGACTTTTTGATGTCCTTCTAAATTTAGAAATCTAAATTTATGTATTTATGAATGTATGGGAAACTTGAACCATGACAGCCAAGGATGCACTTTCCCCCGCCAAACTGAAGAAGACATGATTTAAGTTGCATGCAACTGTTTACTAGTGATTTAATGAAAGTATTGCACCCCTTTTTTTTTTTTTTTTAAAAAAAAAACTGATTTAATGAAAGTATCACAACTATATCATTTTAAGTTGCATGCAACTGTTTACTAGTGATTTAATGAAAGTATCACAACTATATCATTTTGCAAATACAACGTCAACAACCAAATACTCGTTCTGGTACCAAAGAGAGAGCCCCTGAACAGAATGTAGCAAATATAAAATTAGAATTATAAAGAAACATATACTTAAAAAGACCAAGAAATTGGAACTATTGCTTTGGACGTATGACCAAGAAAAACTGTGTACAATACATGCGACTCCACGTCTGCATGAACCTAACAAAACCGCCATAGCTTTCTGGTCAACGCTACCACAAGTTCCTTAATAATAGATTTTCTTCTAACAAACAGAACACTAATATTACTAAAGGTAATAGCATATATATGATCTCCCCATTAAAAAACATGTTTCAAAATCATGGAAGAGATCAAACCAGCAGACCAAACTTTCAACAAACCCTAGGAACAGTTTTGCAAACCAAGGGGTGTTTCATCTCCAAGGAGAGCTTCAAGCATTCAGACAAGTCCACACCATTCTCGGAAGCAACCCATTTGAAGTTCTGAAGCAGCTGGGCTAACCAGAGCTGAACAGTTGCTAGCCCCATAGCCTTCCCAGGACAAACCCTCCTCCCAGCACCAAATGGTGCCAACCTAAGGTCGGAACCCATAATCGCAACATCCTCTTCCATGAACCTCTCTGGCCTGAACTCATTTGGCTCTGCCCAGACCTTCTCGTCGTGAGTTATGGCCCACATGTTCACCATAGCGGTGGTGCCGGCGGGGACAAAGTGGTCGCCGACGTGAGTGTCGTGGATGGCTAGGCGGGCCCAGGAAAGAAGTGGGCCAGGTGGGTGCATTCTAAGAGTTTCCTTCACTATGGCCTGGAGGTAAGGAAGGTTGGGCAGGTCAGAATCTGATACAGATCTTGTTGTTCCAACAACAGTGTCGATTTCAGATTGAGCTTTTGCCTGAATATCTGCGTGTAAAACCATTCTTGCAAGAATCCACTCTAGGAGGATTGCCACTGTGTCAGTCCCCCTGAAGATCATTTCCTGAAACCAAACAGAACTTCCATTAATTTCTCCATAAATTATGCCCACAAAAAGATCCATTAAATTTACTAATGAAAATATATATAGAAAATGAAAATAAAGCTTTTTCAGTACAAGAAAAGCATGAGAAACAAAAGCAGAGAGCATAAGATAAGAAAATATCAGTGTCATCGTCATCGGACAAAAAAGGGTTGAAGATATTCAGATTCCCCATATCTTTGGATAAGGGAAAAGAGAAAATACACAGATCTATATTCCTTTTATTTTGGTACATACATATCTATATTCCAGCATCTATAAAACGGTATCGATAAAAGAACCAACAAAAACAGTTTATTAGGACTCAAGAAAAGTTCAGTAAAACGTTCAAAACCACAAAATAAGTAACGTCATCAAGCAATGACAACATGGACCAAAGCAACTAAAAAACAAAACGGAAGACTCGACAGTAATATCCTGGTTAACATAATAAATCAGAATTCCAAGTTAGGATATGAGAGAATCTAAGAATATCTGGGAAAACAAGTGTGTGTGTGTGTGTGTTTTGAAAACAATTGTGTGTTTTAGCCTAGCAAAAGAATATGATTTGGCAAAGGAATATAAGAAGAAAAGTACCCATAGCACTGCAATCATGTCAGAGTCACTAAGCCTGTTCTCTTTCTCCAAATCAAGCACGACGTCCACAAAATCACCAGAGCTCTCATCCACAACTCCTTCATTCTCAGTTCTCTTTAACCTATGCTCCGCTATAATCTTCTCAACGAAAACATTCACCTTAGCCACCAACTCTCTGCACCTCTTTCTCACTCCTTGCAAATCCAACCATCCCAAGACAGGAAAATGGTCACTCCAGTTGAATATCCCCAGCAACTTATACCCTTCACTCACCAAACCCTCTAGCTCAGAGCCATCTCCATTTTCACTGAAGTCATAGCTTTTACCAAAAACACTCATCATTACATTGTTCAAAGACCCGAAGTGCAAAACCCTTTTCACCTCAACCTCACCATTTTTCTCCATGGAACCCATGATTTCTTTAACCATTTCGATCCCAATCATTCTCCTAAACAGTCCGAAGGAAGCAATTCTTTTAGGACTGAACAGATGAGTGGCTGAAATTCTTCTCAAGTTCCTCCAGTACTCTCCATAAGGAGCAAAACCCATTGCTCGGTGGAACAGAAGCTCATATGCAGACTCTTTCACAGGCCTATCAGCAAAAGCAGAGCTACTCAAAATTTCTTTGGCAGTCTCGGGGTTGCTCGAAATGATAAAACGAGTGAGCCCAATAGAGAACGCCATCAACTGTGCGGTCTTGAAGCTCTGAGAGAGCTTAGCGAGAACTCTGTGAGTCAGAGAACCAGTGAAAGCAAAGACTAGGCCCAGAAGAGGTAGGCCAGAAGGTCCGGGAATTGCGGTCTTAGACCGAGCTTTCGCTTTGGAAAGAGCCCAAGCAAGCCCTCCTGGGAAGACCCCAAAAGCAAAGATGGCAACGAAGAAACTGGCACAGAGGAAAAGCTCAAAGCTGAACACTGATGAGGAGTATCCAGTTTGAGGAAGGAAGATAGTGTAGTATTCTGACGACATTTTGGGGTATTTTGACGTATAAAGAAAGCGGTTTTCTGATGATGGGCAGCTCAAAAATGGAGGAAAACAAAAGGGTGATGATGTTGAGAGAGAAAGAGAATGGTGAAACTTGAAAGAGACAGTCACTGAAAGAGAGACAGAAGAACTTGGGAGGTGGTGGAAGTGTGGAGTGAGGAGAAGAAGAGTGAGAGAGTGCTTAAATATAGCTGTTGTGTGGTCCTGTGGAAAACCTAACCATGGTTAATTGTTATTGTCTTACTGTAGTTAGTTTTGAACAATGAAAATATATGTATAATCTATGAGCAATGCTATAGCATTTTCCACAATATATTAGGTTTTTTTCTTTTGGACGGATTTGCCCTTTTAGGGGACCTCTCCTTATTATGCGAATAAGAAATGCTATAGGGACAGTTTGATGGGAGGAATTGTTTGTCATGAGAATATGAATGAGCAATATTATAGGGAGAATATGAATGAGCAATGTTATAGGTACAGTTTGATGCGAGGAATTGTTTGTCCTAAGAATATGAATGAGCAATGTTATAGGTACAGTTTAATGCGAGGAATTGTTTGTCCTGAGAATATGAATGAGCAATGTTATAGGGACAGTTTGATGGGAGGAATTGTTTGTCCTTATCCTGAAGATGAGTATGATGTTACCGCAAGCCAGAAATTAAAAAGAATAATATTAATTGGATATAATTTGAGAATATAATGAGTTATCTCTAATACAATGATAATGAAATCCATTTAATTTTACAATGAGAGTGTGCTTAAATAGAGCTGTTGTGTGGCCCTGTGGAAAACCTAACCATGGTTATTTGTTATTGTCTTACTGTAGTTAGTTTTGAACAATGAAAATATATGTATAATATATGAGCAATGCTATAACATTTTCCATAATATATTGGGTTTTTTTCTTTTGGACGGATTTGCCCTTTTAGGGGGACCACTCCTCGTCATGCGAATGAGCAATGGTATAGAGACAGTTTAGTGGGAGGAATTGTTTGTCCTGACTCCTGAGGATGTGTATGATGTCACCGCCGGCCTTAAATTAAAGAGAGGAATATTATTGAAACATAATTTGGAGGTATAATGAGTTGTCACCATAAAATGATAGTAAAATGTATTTAATATTACAATGAGACCCATCATTAAATGCATTTCACTATCAATCTATTGGTTACAACTCATTATGTCCCCAAATTATATTCTTCAATTTTGTCCTTATAGTTGAACCCTATTTTTAATACTACTAATGAAACTTGGACCTAATTCACTATAATCTTTAGATTTATTATAGACCCCATCAAACATTAGAACTTTGTGTTGATCCAATGATTTCTATGAAACCACATCATTATGTCAGTAAATTAGGTCAGAATTTTTGGTTCAAATAGTATTACTCTTAAAAAATGCTAATGCTATGAGTAATACTATTGAGATGTAATTGAGGAATATGATTTAGGGACATAATGAATTGTGACCAATGAATAATGATGAAATATATTTAATGATGGGACTCAACATTAAATGCATTTCACTATCACTCCATTAGTCACAATGCTATTTAGGGACATAATTAATAGCATTGCTCATAAAAAAATTATGGACGATGGATTATGTTTCTAACAAGCTTTAATTAATAAAATTTTATTCTGAGTAGAGACAAACAAGCTTTAACATTAGTGTTTGTTTTTTTATATAGAGAATTATCATAATCTGTTAATTAATAAACTTTCTTTTGTTACCTTTTATGCATTCACAATATGTAAGTGGATGACTTCACAATATGCATTCATGTTTAAATATCTATGCAAATAGCTTGTTCTAATGAAATCGTTCTCAATTCTATTTACTTGTTGTATCATTGTTGTTTTGAAATTATATGATTTTAATTGGCGTTCGATTAAATTTACTACAGTGAAAATATTGTTATGGTGGGTGTATTGTTTCAGAACTTATCGGCACTTACTCTAGTCACGGTCGATGACGTGGTAATAATAGTGAGATGTGATTGTGGCCCCGAGAGGTGTGTGATAAAGTGGAGTGTAGCGAGTGATGCCTAGCGTGTTATCGAGATAACCCGAGTATAAAACCCTTGGTAATTTGAAAGATTGGGATGTGAAGTTTCATATTGTGTGTGAATAAAGATATTTTCTAACTCTTGCTTCGTCAATTGATTGTTAGTTGTTGGTTACCATTTAGTCCTTTATTATATATTAGTTAATGCACACGTGCGCTGCATGTGGATTATTTTTCATACAAAATATTGTATATTAAAACCATGAATCACTGTATCCAAAATCTACACTTTTAATTAATGTTGATGTTTGTTTCATGATTCACGGTCGTTATGTGCCCAATAAAATTCTCTATGTATGATATTTGTAGTCAATTTGAGGATATAAAACCAAAACAAAATTAATACTTTTTGCACCAAAGAGGCTTCAGAATTATATAAACTTTCGTGAAGATAAAAAGATAATATAAGTTCTCTTGGAAGCAAGACGATCTATCTTCACTGTCAAGACAAGATTAATGTCATAATGCCACTCATGTAAATGTCTGGCTTTCCACTCGGCTTTCAAACACCAACATAAAAAAATATTCCTTTATTTATCATAAATCTTATTTGCAACATCCATTATATATCAAAATGATGATACCAAACATCATAATTTGTAAAGATAACCAAAAAACATTACATAACACACTATAACTTCACCAGAAATCGTATAATACCGGAAAGTTGGAACAAAATTTTCAAATTTAAACTTTTCCCAATATACGCTTAAGTTTTATGGTGCTTGTTAATAATGTAATTTAACACAAAGTATACCTATCATACTGGAAAGTTAGGACAAAGTATTCGAATTTAAATTATTATCGATTCACACTTATGTTATTTGGTGCTTGTTAATTTATAGTAACCATTTGGCCCCATGTTTGACATACCAATGCACAAGTCAAATCAAACCAAATATTTCTAGGGGATGTCTTTGACGTTGGGGAAAAATAAATTAGCTCAGCCATGTGCAAAGATTTATTCCTCAAAGAGTAAAAGTCAATTTGTGCCTTGGAAGAATTACTTGCAATGAGACAATTGAGAAAAAAAATTCAATGCAATTGCAAAATGCAATTCTAAAAAATGTGTGGAATCTGTCCATACTATTAAGAATGAGTAAAATACACAACAAGGCCTAAAAATGATGTTATAATGAGAACATTTTTATTCGGCCTCTAGAGGTTACTCTTCAACCTATGTTGCTCTTTGATAGTCACTTTCAACTAATGGAGAGTACCATTTTGAAATCTCAGACAAAAGCTAGGGCCCAAGATTGTACTTGAACTGTATATTTTGTTTTACACACATCAAAAGAATAGCACTATGATTGAAGCTTAATAACTTTGTTTTTTTTCTTCCTCCTGTTCCATGGAAGAATAGTTCAAGTCGTAGATATCTACCACTATTTTGAAATAAGGATTACCTATATATCATTTTGATGGTGGTACAAGGTTCAAACTTTCCAGGTGTAGGAGAAATAAGCATAGCAAATCATAGTCATTTATACACATTCCCAATAAAATGAACACAAGGTACTTATGATGAATTATAAATAAATATGGAGACGTGAACAAATTATGTCGCCTAATCATAGGAGATAACAATTGATAGGTTGTAAATGGTGCCAGAGTAAGAAGCTTTTGGTGCTGCAACTGCCTTCTCTGCAAGCTTTTGGTGTAAATTATGCGGCTGAGCAGTTTTAGGGAATCAAGGTGATGGTGTAGGGATCAGTCACGAGTTTCGTGGCCAGAGAGCTCTTAATTTAGGGAATTAGAGAGTTCTGGCATGGCCTGACACAAGGGAAGTATAGTGGTTCACTAAGCTCAGGAGCTCGGCTAATCCACTCTCTAATGGAGTCTCTTCCTCTTATTGTCTATATTCTCGGTGATTATTGTTTACCGAGAGCTTTTGTTACAGTCAGGGTCGCCCCACTAATGGAGGCGTTGTACAGTATTTATAGTCTAGCCCCTAATTTGATGGGATCTGCAGTGAGATCTTTGCCCTTCATGCACTGGATTTCCCTTGATTCTGGGGGAGGATCTCGGTTGGTTGAGAGTTTTATGCCTTGGTTATAGCCTTCTATTACTTCGAGGGTATCTTCTATTAACCAGTTGTAACCTTCGTACTTCCTCTATTGCTTCATCTGAGAGGAACTCGAGGTCTGGCCCGCTGAGCTCTGGAGGATCCGACCTCCCTGTCTGACCTCACTTCCCGAGCTCTTACTTATTTAAAATTCACCCTAGGCATCATCAGTTTCCCCCCAGCCCTTAGTCCAAGTGAACTTCGACAGGGGCTGAGCTGAAGCTGAATTAAGGTAGACCTACATGCGCTGACCTCGATTTGCACACGAACAGGTTTTTCTGATGGTTTTGGGTAATCATTTCTTCCTCGTTTTTTGCGCACATCGTCCATTTCGACGACCCACGTACCACAAGCTTTAAATGCCTCTGATCTGATGGTAACCGCCTCACTTTACCTTCTGGCTCATTTCTCTTGGCTTTTCCTCTCCTCCTTCCTCGCGATTTCTGGTTTTTCCCAATTTGTTTAGGCTCCTAGGGTTTCATCGGAAGTCATTTTCCTCTAATTCGATGCAAAGGCTCTGCGAGGCTTGCTTTTTGATTTCGCACCAAGCTTTGATCAGCCACTCAACTCCGACTAGGTATGCTTTCCTACCCTTCGTTCATTTCTTCGTTCTAGATCCCTCGAGTCCGAGGTGGTTATTGCACTTTTGGACCTTTCGCTTTTGCTACTTTAGTAACCGAGGGTCTTCCTTGTACCCCATTCCCCTCTTTCTTGACCTGTATTCAGCGGCTAGGATTTTTGTCATTGGTCGCTGGTGTCTTGCTCCCTCGACCCTAAAAGAGTGTTTTTTAGAGGTCCCCCCTCTTTACAGGTCCTTTAAACTTCCTTTCTCCTGTCCAGTCATGTCTGCTTCCTCGGAAGCCACAGGCTCGTCTATTTCTTTGATGGGAGACAGGTCTGTTGAGGAAGATACTAACTTGGGGGACGTGGGTGAGGAGATCAACAACTTCCCTGGTGTTGATTCCGTTGAGGTCGAAGAAGCTACTGAAGAGCCTCCCTCGTCCTCTTCCCTTATGCCTAAGAACCCTAACAAGGGTAAAGCCAAGGTGAGTGGCGTAGGGATTTCCGATAGTGCTAGAGGCGTAACGGCTACCTCCAGAGCTGTAGAGCTCGTGGGTTCCAGCGAGGTCTCCTCTTCTTATATGAAGGTTCTAGCTGCTCGTTTCGGTTTTCCTCTGGGTGTACAGTACTGGAGCCCAGATGTATATACCCGGTATGATTCCCCAATTCTCAAGAAAGTCTATTTTTTTGTGGCCACCTTTGAGAATGGTCTTCCCTTTCCCATACATCCTTTCATTAAGAGTGTCTTGCAACACTTCAACATCTGTCCTACTCATCTCTCCCCCAACTTCTGGGGTGTATTGGTGGGCCTCCTTGTTTTTTTCAAGAAACACAAACTTGAGGTTCCCACCGTTGTTTTGCTCATGAAGTTTTTCAATGTCAAATACCTTCCTTCCGACGACTGTTTGTATATTTCTAAACGGGTGAAAACCAAGGTTATCATTACCGACCTCCCCCGCTCTCACAAGGGCTGGAAAAAAAATTTCTTCTTTGTGTGGGGTAGGCAATGGGAGTACAACCCTGCTAACACGACAGACACTCTCCCCGTTCCTTGAGCATGGTCTATCCCTGACAACCTAGGTAAGTCCTTACCTAAGAGATTTGACGTCTTACCCAGCTGACTTTATTTCACTCATTTCCCGTTGCCCCTCAGGTGTTCGACCCAAACTCAGTGCTGTGGACAGGCGAGTTTTGCTGAGCTTAGAAGGTTGTGATTCAGAAAAGTATTCTGATCTCGTTAATCCCCAGGTTCTTGTAGCGCTCAGGTTCAGCCCTCCAGAGGTTAGGATTGAGACCCCTGTTCCCATCTCTGTTTCTGGAGCTGAAGAAGTGGCAGGTGGTACTACTTTCAACTTTTATCTCTTCTACCCTCATGCTTTTTTTTTTTTTAACTCTTTGTCTTGAGTTTTTAGGTTCTTCATCGATGAAGCCCTCTGTAGCAGACCTCCAAGCAAAGGTGAATCTGCTGAAGAAAGGGAGTCGTGCAAGTAAACGTAAGGCGGAGGCTGGGACAAGCAGCGGCGTTGTTTCCTCTGCTAAGGTGCCAAGGTTAAGCGTGCCCCACCATCGAGTTCTCCGAAAGTCGCAGAGACCTCTTCTTTCCAAGGGACACTGCCTGCTCCTAGAGGGGCTCATAAGCGAGATCCGACCTCTCCTTTCCTGGCTGAGGTCGAGAGAGCCTTGGAAGTGATCCCTTGTGTTCTGCCTGCTTCTACTTCTTTTGAGCCACCTGAAAAGTTCTTTCAGTTACCACAAACAGCCTCCTAGGCTGAGAAAGAGAAGCATCCCAAGGGTGAGACAAGCGAAGTTTCTTTCCTCGACAATGCGAAGCTTGCTACTGTTTCCCTTTCCTCCATCATTCCTGATTCTGACGTTCGAAGGGCTGCCACTATGTCGCTTGGTACCTCTGTTAACTCAGCATTATTTGGGGCTACTGCGGTAAGTCCTTGCCCTTTTCATGCTCCATTCTTAACTTGTACTGCCGTTTTATACTGAATTTCACCTCTGGTCATACTTGTTCCCAACTGGCCATTCATGTGAAGGGGCTATTGAGCCGAATCCAAGAACTGGAGAGCTCTACTAAAATGTCGAAGGCGTTCGAGATCAAAACCGTCGAGCTATCCTTTGTTAATAACAACCTTCAGGCTCAGGCTCAGGTTCAGGACCTGCAGGCGTAGGTGGAGAGGCAAGCTTCTACCATCAAGGGTTTGGAGGTCGAGAAGGAGAAGGTAGGAGGACCAAGGATGAGCTCAAAAAGGTCCAGGAAGAGCTCAGACTTAAAACTTATGCTTGGGTTAAGGCCAGCAAGGAGACCTTTGAGGCTTTGGAGTCCTATAGGGGCATGAAAATGGAGTATGAAGTCTTGGCTAAGGCGAGCGACACTCTCTGGGGCGAGCTTGAGGTGCAGAGGGCCATCGTCAAACAGAAGGATAAACTAATTGACCTGCTGAAGGACGATGTTACCACCAAGTGGGCCATAGGGTGGCTTGTTTTCCAGGACCGAGCTGAACAGACATATCCCGACCTGGATTTTGACTTTGAGATCCCTCCTGAAGAGGGGTTAGGGGTGCCTAACACTGAATCTAGCGCCTTGGCCCCTCCAGCCTCTGAGACAGCCTTAGAAGGTGCTGAGGTGCCTGCTCCTTCAGTCGAGGTCCGGGCTCAAGAAGTTTCATCTGTCTCACTTATTCCTGCAGCTCTTGGTTCTGCGCCTGCTTCTGTTTCAACTACTGCCGAGCTCGTAGCTTCAACTTTAGCAGTGACTTTGCCAACAGTTGGGGTCGAGGTCCCTGACCCTATTCTACCTGAGGTCTCCTCCACCAAAAATTCTGCTGCTGAACTGCCAGGCTCCCTTCTTGCTCCTACAATAGCGGCTTCAGATGTTGAACTGCCAGACCCCTCCCTTGCTCCTTCCGCTCAGACTTAGAAATTTTTTTTTTTTTTTAGTTGCTGATGTAAACACTACACCAACTGACGTAAATACTACAACTTGTTTTCTTCTGAGCAGTTGTACTTTTGTGCGCATTGCTTTGCTTGTTTTACTCTACAACTACCTTACCCCCTTGCTTCGAGGAATACTTCAGTTCTCCTTGAAGTAAAATTAAGTTTTGGAGAGGCTGAAGAGCAATTCTATTCTGACCAGAGCATCAAGCGAGGTCTTGTGGCAGATTGCTTTGAGTAAATGTGCCAGGGGGTCCGTTTATACACTCGAGCTGACCTTAGACTAAAGAAATCTGAGGTCCTCAAGAGGCTCGCTCCTGAACTAACTTTGATTATGCTTCGATCCACTCTTGAATAATTTCGAGCTCAAAGAATTGTCTTGGGTTCGTTAGTCTGGTTGAGCTAGACCTAAATGCTTCATTAATGTTGCGAGCGTCCACCTACCTTCCAAATTTGTAACCGTTGCAATGATTGTGGAGTTGAGGGGCGCCTTTTCGTTTCCTTGTGCTTCTTGCCCCTCTAAATTCGGGATTCTTTAAAGTTTCCATATTTCTTGGATTTTCTCCATTGCCTAAAGATCTTAGAGTTTTTTCTTGAATCTTGGAGATCACGTTCTTGCTTCATTGTGTTCCTTTCTTCTGCGTTTCTAATGGCTGTTCCATTCTCTTCCCTTTTCCAGGAGCGTGCTTCTGTAGGTCTTGACTTGAGATGGAAATCCCATTACTTGGCTCCCTTCGTGATTACTCCTTCTGGGCTGGATGAAATCTGTAGGCGATTTCGCCTTCCTACGAACTTATCTCTGCGAGTCCCAACCTCTGATGAGTCTTGCAACTTTCTTCCTCGATGGGAGGTTTAAGATGGGCCTTCGTCTTCCCATTCATCCTTCCTTCGGGCGGGTTCTTGCTTACTACGGTTTGAGCCCTTCTCGTCTCTCTCCCAGAGGTTGGGCTGCTATGATCAATTTTTTTCTCTTCTGGCGTGTACAAGGCAATAGTGAGTTTCCTACTATTGTTGAGTTTATTTACCTCTATGAGATCGAAGAAGATGAACTCTCATGTTTCCGTTCCTTTCGGTGGAGGCACTTCCACTTGTGCCCCCTGGTTCTTGACCTTCCCTCCCCTCCTAAAGGGTGGTCTCGACGCTTCTTTTTCGCATCCGAAAACTCCTGGAGGTCCACCGAGCAGCGTTGTTCAGAGACTAGAATTCCACGCTCCTGAGAGAGCTTCTCTCATACAGGTATGTTTAGAAAGAACTGACTTAGCTAGATCCTGTGAAAGTTTCTCATTACGCTTCCGTTGTGCAGGTGCCCCCGACCTGGACTTGGTAGAGATGGTGAACATCGAGCGAATGATCCATGCTGATCCTATGCCTTTTTTAGATCTGGTGACGCCCAAGAATCTTTACTTATTCAGCGCTGAAGTGGCTACTCTGGAGTTTTCTTTCTTCCCATATTCTCCTTGGACCTCCCCTTCCGACTCCGACGAAGAAGGGGACGTTGGTGCACCTTCGAGGAAGTGCAGGAGGGGTGGTTCCTCTTCTCCTTCATCTGGTTCCTCCTTTGGTACAGTTTTGTTCTCCTCAGCTGGGAAAAAACTCCTTAACATGCTTTCGGAGATGGAAAATGAGCGAGACGAGCTGAGGGAGGAGAATGCCCGCCTAAAGGAAGAGGTTACTGAACTGAAGTGGCAGCTTGGGAGGAACTAGGAACTTTTCTTTCTTGTACCTTGTTTTTTCTGATGAACTACAGGGCTCTTATGTCGCTTTTGTATTTTTCTTCTATTGAATGTTTCCAACTGTGAATCTTGGTTTTGACAAGGTTTTCCTTTGTTTCTCTGTGTACTTGTGGGCTGGAGTGTTTTCTGTTGATTCATGAGCTGAGGAGCTCATCTAGATCCTATGAGTTGAAGAGCTCATCTTAGTTTTCATGAGCTGAAGAGCTCATCTTAGTTTTATGAGCTGAAGAACTCATCTTAGTTTTTATGAGCTGAGAAGCTCATCTTAAATTTATGAGCTGAAGAACTCATCTTAAATTTATGAGTTGAAGAGTTCATCTTAGTTTTTATGAGCTGAAGAGCTCATCGTTAGCTTTTTAGCTACTTCTTGGAATCACATTGAGAAGGGGCAAAAACTTGCTCTTTTATTGAAAATGGTTTTCTTACAAACTTACTGAAAAAACCTTTTAAGATGCTCCGCATTCCAAGAGTGAGGTAGGATTTTTCCCTCTTCTATCTTCAGCTCGTAGTTCCCATGTCTGATTACCCTGAAAATGATGTAAGGACCTTCCCAGTTATGACCTAATTTTCCATGGGTAGGATCTTTCCTTGCTGGGAGAAGTTTTATAAGCACTAGATCTCCAACTTTAAAGCTTCGGTGTCTCACCCTTATGTTGTAGTATCTTGCTGCCTTCCTTTGATAATTTTTGATCTGGTCAAGAGCTTTGTCTCTTTTTTCGTCTAGGAAATCGAGATTCAGCAGGAGTGACTCACCATTGAGCTCGGGATCCGAGAGCTCTGTCTTGGGGGAAGGTATGCCAATCTCCACGGGTGCCACTGCTTCGGTTCCAAAAGTCAAAACAAATGGTGTTTCCTGGGTCGTTGTCCTGGTGGTTGTTCTATAAGCCCATAATACTTCTGGGATATGTTCTACCCACTTTCCCTTAAGCAATTCTAGCTTGGTTTTCAGGGCTGCCTTAATGGTCCTGATGGTCACCTCTGCTTGTCCATTAGACTGTGGATGGGCTGGAACCGAGAAGTAATTCTTTATCCCTAGCTCTACACATAACTTTTTGAACTTGGGATTGTCAAACTGCTTCCCATTGTCTGAGACGATTGCTCTAGGTACCCCAAACCTGCAGACTATAGATTTTCAGGTGAAGTTTTGCACCTTATGTTCCGTGATGGCTGCTAAGGGTTCGACCTCTGCCCATTTGGTGAAGTAGTCTACCCTAATAATGGCAAACTTACATTGCCCAATGCTGGTAGGAAGAGGCCCCAGTATGTCTAGACCCCACCACTGGAAAGGCCAAGGGCTTACTACGGACGTCAGGCATTCCGATGGACAGTGAGGGATGTTAGCGTGTATCTGGCAGACCTTGTACCTTTTGACTATATCTGTGGCATCTTTGAGCATAGTGGGCCAAAAGTATCCCTGTCTCAATACCTTTCCTGCCAAAGCCTGAGCTCCCATATGGTTGCCACAGACTCCCTCGTGGATTTCCCTTAGCACATAGTTGGCATCTTCATCCCCTACGCACTTAAGGAGAGGTGTTGAAAAGCCTCGTTTGTACAGGTTTCCCTGTAAAATCGTAAATCTGGATGCCCTGGCTCTTAGCTTTGCAGCCTCTTTAGGATCTTCTGGCAGGTTTCCGTTCTGAAGATATTCTCTAATTGAGTCCATCAAGCTTGGTAGAGCCAGTATAGGGAGCACTTCTTCATTCTCAACACTTACAGATGGTTCTGTTAGGTGCTCTACTAGTATTAGCCTATCCAGGTTTTCCTGTGAGGCTGTTGCCAACCTTGCCAAAGCGTCTGCTCTTGAGTTCTCGGTTCTGAGGATATGCCTGATTTTAGCTTGCACAAATTTTTTGATCAACTCCTGCACCTTTCTGAGGTAAAGGACCATTTTTACTCTCTTGGCTTCATAAGACTCCTCTATCTGCTTTACGACTAGCTGAGAATCACTGTAAATCTCAAGTTGTTCTGCCTCCATCGAGTGAGCGAGATTGAGGCCAGCAATCACTGCTTCATACTCTGCTTAGTTGTTTGAAGCCTTAAATCCAAACCTGAGGGCGTATTCGACGTCTATCCCATCAGGTGAGGTCATAATTAAGCCTGCACCGCTTCCCTGAGCGTTGGCAGCTCCATCTACTGAGAGCTTCCAAGTGGGGAGGTCAGGTACCAACTTTATTGCCTCCATAGGTGCCGCTGTCGTGAATTCTACGATGAAATCTTCCAGAATCTGTCATTTGATGGCTATTCTTGGTTTGTACTTGATATCGAACTCGCTGAGCTCTATCACCCATTTAACCAGCCTCCCGAAAGACTCTAGTTTGTGCAACACTTGCTTCATTGGCTGATCTGTCGAAACTTCGATGGTGTGCGTCTGGAAGTATGATCTAAGTCTTCTTGCAGCTGTTACTAGGGCAAAGACAAGTTTCTCCATCCTTGGATATCTCTCCTCTGCCCCCCTCAGAGCTCTGCTACAGTAGTAGACTGGTTGCTGAGCTCTGTCTCGTTCCCTTACAAGTGTTGCGCTGGTTGAGAAGTCCGAGACGACTAGGTAGAGAGTAAGTATTTCTCCTTCTAAAGGACTCACCAAGACAGAGGGTGAGCTCAGATAATCCTTCAGGGCTTTGAATGCCTCTTCACATCGATTATCCCATTGGAACGCCATCTTTAAGACTTGAAAAAAGGGTTGACATTTGTCGCTTGACCTAGACACAAAACGGCTCAAGGCAGCCATTCTTTCTGTTAATCGTTGAATCTCCCTTGTGTTAGACGGCGGCTGCATGTTAATCACCGCTTTGACCTTCTTCGGGTTCGCCTCAATTCCTCTGCTGTTGACTATGAAGCCCAAGAATTTTCCCGCGGAGACCCCGAAGGCGCACTTGGCAGGATTGAATGCGCGATGTGGAGCTCCGCCTTTAGTGACATCACCAGCATGTCGTCGATGTAGACTTCCATTAATGTCCCGAGCTGCTTTTGGAACATTCAGTTTACTAGGCGCTGATAAGGGGCTCCAGCGTTCTTCAACCCAAAGGACATGACCTGATAGCAATATGTTCCTTGCTCTGTTACAAAGGAGGTCTTCTCTTGATCGCCGGGGTCCATCCTAATTTGGTTATACCCTGAGAAAGCGTCCATAAAGGTAAGGAGCTCGTGTCCAGCAGTGGCATCCACGATCAGATCAATCCGAGGTAAAGGGAAACTATCCTTGGAGCAAGCTCGGTTGAGATCGGTGAAGTCGATGCAGAGGCGCCATTTGCCATTGGTCTTTTTAACGAGAACCACATTCGTCAGCCAAGTAGGGTAATCTACTTCTCTGATGACCTTAGCATGGAGGAGCTTGCTGACCTCCTCATTGATTGCCTTTTGACACTTTGGGACAAAGCTTTTTCGCTTCTATTTATCGGGTTAACAGGCGGGATTCACACTGAGCTTGTGTGTGATGACCGAGGGGTCAATGCCTTTCATGTCTTCATATTTCCAGGCAAACACTTCCATATTTATTTTTAGGAACTGGATGAGGAGGTCTTTAATTTCTCGGCTTAGCTTGGACCCCATGTAAACAAGGTGTTCTGACTCTTCGTCAAGTTGAATAAGCTCTAGCTCCTCTGAGGGCATTGGCCTGGTGTTCAGCTCGTCCCTCATGTCGAGCTCATCTAACTGTATATTTTTAACTTCCCTCTTTTTCACAGATGTCATGTAGCATTCTCGTGCTACGCACTGGTCTCCACGGACCACTCCGACTCCGTTTTCTGTAGGAAATTTCACAACAAGGTGGTAGGCAGAAGGAATGGCTTTCATGGCATTAAGGGAAGGTTTCACAAGCAAGATGTAAGCAGAAGATGCATCCACCACTAGAAATCTCACAGTAGTGGTGGTCTGGCAGGGAGGATCCCCTAGGGTGAGCACGAGCTGGATTGATCCTAGGGGCAGCACTCTCTCCCCCAAGAACCCCAGTAAATGAGCGCTTACTGGCTCTAGTTTATCTCTGCCTATCTCCATTTTTTTGAATGCATGTGCAAAAATGATATCTGATGAGCTCCCGTTGTCAATCAGAACTCTATGGATTGTTCTGTTGGCAACGACGGCTCTTACTACCAAGGGGTCATCGTGCGGATGTTGACACCCTTCCAAGTATGCATCAGAGAAAGTGATTGTTGTGTTTAGTCGTGGTAACTTGGATACAGTAAGCACTGTCAGTGCCTCATCAATTCTGATTTGGCGCAGATGAGCCTTTCTAGCCGAGCTGGACTCCCCACCTCCTGCGAATCCTTCTGATATCACTCTGATTTCCCTTAAAGGCAGTTGATGTTGTGCAGGGGCTTGCGGCTGAGGTGCTGGAGGTGGCAGAGCTCGGTTCTGGTTTTCATGGGCCACAAAACATCACAATTGTCCTCGTTGAATCAAGAACTCGATTTCCTTTTTCAACTAGATACAGTCATTTGTGAGATGACTGTGGTCCCTATGGTACTCACAATACTTAGTTGCATCCCTTTTTGCTGGATCTACCTTCATCCGAGGTGGCCATCTGAGGAATTTCTCATTTTGGACTTCATACAAGACCTCAGATACTGTAGCCGTAAGCGGTGTGAACTGCCAAGGCGCATACCTTGGTTGCAATTCTAGTTATGGGGGTCCTAGGCGATCTCTGAAATTTCTCCTTCTTTTGGGGGAGCGATCCCTGTCTCTTCTCGGAGACTCTCGTTCTCTCTCCTTCCTGGGACTTTGATCCCTCTTCTTCTCTTCCTTCCTTTTTTCCTTCTGCGAGGATAAGCTTTCTACCTTCGAGAGAAGGGCTTCCTTGCCATTGATATACTTCTCTGCCTTGGCTAGCACTTCTGCCATACTTGCTTACGGGTTTTTTGATATAGAAAACATCAAATCATTTGACTGTACTCCTAGCCCTGCAATGAAAGCAGTGATAGCGAATTTTTCGTCTGGGACATCTACCTTCAGAGATTCTGAATTAAACCTTTGGACATAAGTCTGTAAGTTCTCGCTAGGCCCCTGTTTTACATTCAACAAGTGATAGCTCAGCTTTCTGTAAATCCGAGCTCCTATGAAATGGGATACAAATGATATGGAGAGCTCCTTGAAGGAAGAGATTGACGTTGGGGTTGACCTGTTAAACCATGCCAAGGCCGAGCCCTTCAACATGATGGTGAAGGCTCGGCAGCACACAGGGTCTTGATATCCATGCAACTCCATCTAATTCTTATATGTGTTGAGGTGATCCATGGGATCTTTGGTTCCATCGAAAGCCTCTATTTGAGGCATCTGAACTTTGGGGGGAGGGGAAAATGTCACACCCCAACGGTGAATGGAGATTCGGTCTGCTGCACCAGAGCATCCATCATTACTGGGGTTTTACCCCTCACGGCTTCTTTCACGAAATCGTGAGGATTTTCCTGTTGTCTTCCACTTGTGGCCTCTTGCTGGTTCTGCATTCGTGGGGGATTCGTTTGATTTCTACTCATGTTGCGTGTCGAGAGCATCAATTACTAAAAGATCAGTGTATTTGTGACAGGAACAATCGTTCCCACAGACGGCGCCAAACTGATGGTGTAAATTACGCGGCTGAGCAGTTTTAGGGAATCAAGGTGATGGTGTAAGGATCAATCATGAGTTTCGTGGCCAGAGAGCTCTTAATTTAGGGAATTAGAGAGTTCTGGCAGGGCCTGACACAAGGGAAGTATAGTGGTTCACTGAGCTTGGGAGCTCGGCTAATCCACTCTCTAATGGAATCTCTTCCTCCTGTTGTCTATATTCTCAGTGATTGTTGTTTACAGAGAGCTTTTGTTACAGTCAGAGTCGCCCCACTAATGGAGGCGTTGTACAGTATTTATAGTCTAGCCCCTGATTTGATGGGATCTGCAGCGAGATCTTTACCCTTCATGCGCTGGATTTCCCTTGATTCTGGGGGAGGATCTCGGTTGGTTGAGAGTTTTATGTCTTGGTTATAGTCTTCTATTGCTTCGAGGGTATCTTCTATTAACCAGTTGTCACCTTCGTATTTTCTCTATTGCTTCATCTGATAGGAACTCGAGGTCTGGCCCGCTGAGCTCTGGGAGGATCCGACCTCCCTGTCTGACCTCACTTCCCGAGCTCTTACTTATTTAAAATTCACCATAGGCATCATCAGCTATAGAAGAATATTTATAGTAATTTAGTTCACAGACCGAACCAAACGAAATCAGTTTCGGGTCGTTACAGAATTGTACGAGAGTTGGCGAGACTTGGTGATAGCTGTAAGTTGTGGTTGGAGAATAGATCAAACAAAAACAAAGGTTTTGATCTGATTGTATATTGTAAGCTATTGCGGAGCAGAATATGACAATCTAGCAACAGTGAATTTTTCAAACAAGTTTTTTATTTGAAGGAATGATGAACATAAAAACCCGTGTAAAAAAAAGAAGGTGGAATAGTCTAGACAAATGGTTTGAAATTTATAATTTATTTGAATTATGCTGGGTATCGAATCATTATAAATTTTGTGGTTTATTTTTATAATTTTAAACCATAATTTATAACTTTTGAGAGTCATTTACAAGTTTTTAAAATTATTTATAATATTTGAGGATCGTTTATAACTTTTGGGAGTCATTTATAATTTTTGATATTATTTGTGATCGTTTCTACAAATTTTAAAACCGATCCCAAATAGCTAACCAAAATTGTGACTTTAATGAAAAAAATTGTAATATGACTTCAAAAGTTGTAAAATTTTCTTATCATAAACAAATCTGAAAATTTATATCTCAACCCACAAAATTTATAAAATTTAGCGATGTAGTACCAAAAGTTTTTGTTTGATACTGTAATCGACTCCATTATGTAAATATTGCAAATATCGTGACAGTATAGATTTAGTGGTCAAGATTCCTAATTGATGTAGTTTTGTGGTAGTCAACTAGTCATAGGCGGAGCTATGTATGGTTCAGGATTAATTACCTAGGTATATATATATTATATATTTGTATAATATATCACTTGTGCCCACTTAAAATTAAAGACAAAAATACTATCCCACCATCTCCACCCAAAAAAAATTAAAAAACCAAGTCCACATAAAAAAAAAAAAACTCTGGGCCCATATTGTTGAAATCTGAGTATCGTACAAAAAATTAAAACTTAATCACGTTAAGTTGTGACTCAAATAACTCAAGTTGCGACTCAATGGAATTGAGTTATGGTTTATCCCCAAAACTTGGGATGGATTCCAAATTGTTGAAATTTGGTATCGATCCAATTTTTAATCGATTGAGTTATTAGTTGATCATGGTGTATCTTATCTTCTGTGTTTTTTATGGGTATAATATGAAGTTTTAGATTTTTTTGCAATATTTGTAGTCATAAATAATGTTGAGCAGTATTTTAAAGGCAAATAGAATAATGAGACAAGTTTTTTTATTTTATTAAGGTTTTCTCCAGATGACCTTAATTTTATTATTTATGAATTTTTGCAAGTGAAAGTTCTTGCAATTGGCCTGCATTTAACTTCTTCTTTTTTTCTTTTATGAGAAATTGTCTCTATTTTTATTCAAGTATTGATTATAGTCTTTACTATGCGTCAATCGATTTTAAATTTTTTTACTATGCTTAGCTCTTAAATTTTAGTTTAATAATTTTACTATGTTAATATCTCAGTGTATTTGGAACATCATTTGTTGAATAAATTTAATGGATTGTTAGTAAATAACTGATATTTTTTAATTATAAAAATGACAATTAGCTCCATTTTTTACGATGATGATAATTAGTCATTTTTTATACATATACAATATGCATTATTTTTTGACATTTTTTTATGTTAAATGGAATTCATGTATCAAATGTGATATAATAAATATAAATATATTATATAGCGTGATTGGTTAGGAAAAAAAAAATTAGAGTGCGTAATTAAAGTGTCTATTCTAAACAAAATTTCTGAGTCCGCCTCTGGTCGTAGTATGAGAAATAATTAATCCTTGTCTTGACCTGTTTGGTGAACCATGTGTTCTCTTGGACACACCGTTTAGTGACAGAAGGAACATTTTCTTTGTTCTAACTTATGTGGGTATAGGAGAAGGCTAGAAATTAGAGGGAAAAAAAAAATAATCAGGATGGCAATAGAATCATTTTTAGTACATATAAAGAGCAGCGCTTGACCTATAAATTGTGAGGGTAAAGTTTTAAAAAGGTGGAAAGCATATGTATCCCGTACCAAAATAAAACAAAATAAAATTTATTGGGCTTTAGTCGGAAGAATATGGGTAAAAAGTAAATTTTGTTCTAATCTGAATATACTACGGAGAGATTTTTAGCACATTGGAATAATCTAAATATAGGGAATTTCGAGGACAATATTTTTAAGGGGGAGAGAATACGATAACTAGCACAAAAAATAATATAATTTAATCTTTTGGTCAAATTGTGATTTTCTGTTAAGAAAGGAATGTTATTGCAATTAATAAATGTATGAAGCGGTGCATATGACAAACTACCCTTTAGGGTTTCCTCCGTGGTTTCTCTTGCTATATAGAAGTATTAGTCATTGTTCGTACCTGAAGGCATTATATAAAAAATAAATAAATATTTGCACTTGAAAGCAATGTATAACACAAAATATTGATCAATATAAACCCACTATTCAAAAAAATAATTGGTAAAATACTAATGCCTAAAAGTACAGTGTAAGAAAAAAATCTCAAATTGGAAAAAATGAGAATCCATCGAGAAACTATGCTTACTATAGTAATTGAATTTCATATTTCATTTAAGATAACTCAATTATCCCTGAAATTTGAAGCAATGGCCAGTACTTCTATTAGTAGTATAATAGAAGTACTAGTTATTTTTCATCTTAAAGTACTTTTATTAGTAGTATAGATTAATTGAATCATTTTAATCTTCAAAAATTATGATAGCATACAAATTCTTGAATTGCATGGTAATTTTTTGTTTAGATTATGTCTAAATATGTTTTGATCCAGCTACATATTGAGAATTAATGTAGCTTGGTATCATTTTTTAAGTAGCTTTTTAAGCAAATGAGCAATTTCCCCAAAATATGCTTAACTATTATTTCATAAAAGTGATTTAGCAGGAAGTTAGTATATAGATAATACAATTATTTGTGTAGATGTATCAGATTGTATATGTTATTATTGTTAGAGGAGAGCAGCAAGCTCCGAAAAAGAAAAATCAATAATATAAAAACAAAGGTATTTAGAAAAAAAGAAAAAAAACACACACACACACACACACAAATGTAACTTGTAAAAAGCGTTTGAATTGTATTTAAGGCACCTTTTTAAAATATTTGTTGCTATTTTGCCTTTTAATTTTTTTTTTTTTTTGCAGTTAATTTTGTTTTTGAGTGTTTGTTATTATGTTTATCCTAGTCCTGCTTTCAAACCAAACCCACCACCCAACCCCAACCCCAACGAACCCTCATCACTAGGGACAAACAGAAATTTATTTTTTGAGCTGGCAAAATTTATGGTACAAAAACTTGGACCAATAACATAGACTTTATTTATTTATATTTTATAGATTCAAATTTTTAATGTATAAAAATATATTGAACAAAAGGAATAGTTCTTGAAATTTATTAATTTAACATTTAACTGCATTAAATTAATGTCATTTCTTTAATTTAATACCAAATTAACATTTAATTTCATCAAAACAACATTCAAATTTATTCAATTAACATTAAATTTTATCAAATTAACACTATTTTTTTTTTATCAAATTAACACTAAATTAATATTTAATGTTATCAAATTAACACTAAATTAATATTTAAATTTATCAAATTAAGACTAAATTTATTCAATTAACATTAAAATTTATCAAATAATATTTAAATTTGATATACGAAAAGTGATGTGTGAAGAGAGGTCGGGTGACATTGTGGAGAATAAACGATAGCAGAGGACTTGAAAATGGTTGGAACTTTGACAGCGACTTTAGCAACTGTAATTTTTATTATAGAGAAAATATTTTTAACTATATAAATTATAAAAATTCGATTATGTAATCAAATGAGTGATAATATGATCACTAATATTTATACTAATATATATATATTCTCGGTGGTATTTATAATAAAGTTATCATACAACTCTTTAAGATAATAAAAATTCATTGAGATTAATTGAAAACGACTATAATTAACCTTATGTTTTGGTAAAATGTTAAAATTAATTTTTTTTTTCAATTTTGTTTTGTTTGTGTGCATTTTTTACCTTATTATGTTGAATGATTTTATTTTGTGTAAAAAATAATTTCATTAGATATAAATATATCGTCCTACTTATCAAAAAAATAAAAAAAATAAAACTTTATAAAGTGCCAACCTAAGGCATTTTAGTCTATTAACATAACATTGAGTAATTTTGACATTTTCAAAGAATGGGTAATCAAATCATACATTTTATCTACTATAATAGACAAAAGTTACTATTAAGGGTATCCATAATTCTACAGTATAAATTAAAAAGAGGAGCAATAAAATTTTAAAATTAAAAGATAGACCTGACTGTATGGATTGTGGATAAATTTTCCCTAGTTATTTTGGTTGGTGAGACGCAATGGTAATGATTGTGTTGAGTGGTGAGTTAAGGTGGTCGGTGAGATGGTGTCCTAAACAAAGAATATTCATGATTTTCAAATTTAAAAGGACGTGTCAAAATTTGTTGGGGCTCGACTACTGTACCGATAAAAAAAATTCGGTATCGTACCCTTCTTACAACTCATGCATGCATCGAGCTACTATGTTAACTTTGATACAGTAAGGTACCTAAGTTAAATCCCAGAATTCGACACAACAATATAGCTTCGTATCTCCAGCCAACAGCCCCCACTGCAGACAGCGGGTGGGGTGTACAAGAAATTTATGCAACCACTGGTTAGAGATGCACAAAATGAGCCCAACAAAAGAGATAAACAAGAAATTAGACCATCGACATGGTCAATATATGCTATATAGCTGAAGCTCCAAGTCTTTTTTAAGTTGTCCAGCTTTCTAGCAACCCTAAAATTGTATTTCTCATTTCGAGAGACGCATTCCCGGACTTGGACTTGGACCTGGAATATATTGCTTTACTGTATGGGCATATATATTGCTTCAGGTCCGACCATAACGAGTATGAAATACAACGGGCAGGGCGTCCCCTACATCATGTCCTCTGACTTTACAGTCATTCAAAAAATTGGTTTTGCAGGTTTCCTGGTACATGACTTGCTTAGACTGAACAATTAATCTCACTTATATGGAATGTTTACAAAGAGGCTCAATCATTCATTCATAAAAAGGATCTTCATCTATTCATGAAAACGGGGAAATTCTTTAAATTTCTCTATGCAACTCTAACCAACATACTGGCATTACAATCACAGAGAAACATTGAGGGTGATAATTATTTCAATTTATTGTTTATGCCTGCCTCTAAAGTTAAAAAACTCAAAGGCCGAGTTTCTTGCTTCCGTTCAATGAAAATCCACAAACTATGTACTCTACCCTGCAAAATACCAACTCTGCCTTCTAAGAAATTGATGCTAATACAAGAATATGCTTCAGGCTCGATAGCGCACACAATATGTATAAACAAAAACTACTCTATCTTGCAAAGTTCCATACCGTACCTGATAGTGAAAGACCATTGGGCAAAACATGACTTTCGAAGTACAAAAAACCTGCCAAAACAAGCAGCACAAATTATAGTTGCGGGAAGCACATTTGACAGATTACAACCACAACATCAAAATGTAACGCAGTTCAAAGGCACAAAATTCACAATCATGTGAAGAGACAAAAAGGCACAACTTTCTCATACAATCCAATTTATAGTTACAAACTTAAATATTTATATGATTCCTAAAATCATTGAAGGCACACAGTCTCTGAACAGCCAAGATCAGAAGCAAGTCAATAAATAGTAGAAAACTAACAGCAATAAAAATTCAGTATCTGACAATCGTAGGCATATAACCCATTTTATCCTAACTTTAAGAAGTTTTGTACCATCTAGTTGCAGAAGGCACTCAATAATTTTAGACACTTACAGTACACCTCTCAAAAATTTCTTACTCAATACACTCCTGCAGCACCTCCCAGTCTTAAATCATTTCCAACACTCGCAGTTGCTCTAGTAACCATGAAACAAAAAATTGTAAGAGCATTTGGTTACTAACAATCGCATGGCTCTATCTTCTTCTTCTTTTTTTTTCTGTACAGACTCTTTTCCCTTATATATTTGTGAGACCACGTGCAAGTTATCTGTATGAGAAGATGCTGCACAATATTTTTGCCAATCTATGACAAAAGCTTGCAAGAGCATTTGGTTACTAGCAATTGCCTGGTACTTTCTTCTTTTCTTTTCTTTTTTTTTTGTGACTCTTTTCCCTTTGGTATGTGTATGAAAAGATGCTGAAAAAAGCATATATATTTTGTCAAGCTATGCCAAACTTGCCAGTTGATCAAGAATTTTCAGGTTTCAAAAATCAAAAACTCACTTTTGAAAAAACCACGAATACATCGGAAATCATGGAAGTCTATGTTAACAACAAAAATTCTTTAATTAAAGATATATCTAATTATAAGGAAAAGAGCATACACAATCACCCTAACATTAATTTCATGTATAAATGTCAAAAATTACTGCTAATCGGAAACAAGTTTTCTTTTGCTGAATCAATAGGCAGCGTAGCAAACTCATGAATGCTTGCTGGAAAAACAAAAAAACAAGTAAATCAAGCAATTTTATAGGATTCAAAGATGTTCTCCAAGTCCAAATGGACCTAGCAGGTGAAATTGGCATAGATACCAATAACTTATTGGTTTCATTGTTATATCTCTGCAACTTTGTATGAAAAGGTTAAAGCATCAACAGACTTGACTTGTAATCATCCGGATACAGAAGTTAATATATAATACACCACCTGTTAAATTCACTATTTGTTTCCAGCAGAAGTTCCTAAAGTAGTATGCATCACTTAAAGCAATGTTATATAATTCACAGATTTTAGGAGTCAAAATAGACTGAGAAGGTGAAATCGGCAAATAATTCCTGTAAGTCACAGTTCCATATCTACATATCTGCACCCTTTGAATGGAAATGTTAAACACAACTCTCTCACCATGTGGCATAGGAAGGTATTCTTATAAAAAAGGGGGGAAGAAATCTTTGACTCAACTAATCTTCAGAAGAATTTCAGTTTGTTTACTGATTATATCATCCTGAGGGACTACAGAAGTTAAAGCATAATCTCTTGGATCACTCACCAAGCCGACTAGACTACCAGAAACTACAAGGGCAATAATGATATTTCATGTGCATTTGGCTTTCGCTCACCCAAGAAAGGTCTAGTCTTGTAAATAGCCAGTCCAGAAAGGATGAGAAAAAAGATCTGTCGAGTAGGAATGTACTTGAATAGAGAGGGTCGTGGTTGGGTCTAGAGAGAGTGTATATATTTAGTACATGTAAATATAGCATGTAACATTTTTTATTATATTTGTTCTCCAGAAAAATAATTTCTGAGTATGCATCCAGGATCATTTTAAAAGTTGTAAAATAGGGTTTTGCACAAATGCGAGGTATATATGTACACTCACTTATCAGATACCTGTCTGGAGCATATGTTCATTCCTCATCACTATCATACACAATTGCCATTCGACGATGGGTGGCAGTTTTTCTTGGAAGAGATTCCTCATCTGACTCGATATCCTTGCGTTTAAGACTTCCTCCAGACTCCTTAGCCCTGTGCTTCGGCTCCTAAATGAATTTCCAAAGGAAAAACAAAGAAATTAAATATAATAAATTAAGAAAAATAAATTCTCATTGTGCTTTATAATTCATCTCATGCTGCTTGCGTTATAAATAACATATAACCATGACCAGATGTATCAACAGGAAGATCCTAGAAAATTCAACCCAACTGATCCACTGTACCCTCTTATGCATGTATCTTCTTTTCCATATGTTATCATCGAGGTAATCATCCAAAGCATTCGCTTTCATAAGGATGCACCATATATTTATCAGATATTCTGATGATTTCACAAACCAGTTTGTATATATTGTTGCTTCTTTTTTTATAGAACTCCAGGCTAGGCCCAGAAAAGGGTGTTGGACCCCTTGTCATCCATATTGAGGTCATCACTGATCAAGGTATGCACTGCAGTTTTTTTTATGAGCTGCATCTGCAGGCTTGGTTGCATAGATTGCAACTGCTTAGGCAGTAATCAATTATCATTCGAGAATCCATTCTGGCCAATTTAGAATTCCAAAAAAAACAAAGAATCAGGATATGATATGTCATGGAGAGTTACTTTATTGAGTACCTGTTGTTTCTGAATTTAATATTTTGTTATTTTTTCCTTCATTCTTAATGGTCATTGATATGTTTCTTCTCACATATGTGGTTGACAATTATTCCTAAAGGTCCTCAAAAGGGAACACTACCATGTTCTCCATATATCTCTCTTACCATCAACGAGAAAAATAAATACAGCTAATACACATATCTCTACATTTAAAAATAAAGAAGAAACTAAGACACAGATTTAGCTACATACAATAAAGAACAGAAGCAACTCTGTTAATATACACATAGAACTCTCTTTTTCTCCATTGTTGATTTTCTCTGTTGAAGTATTTTATGTACTATTTGAGTGTCCAGCAACTATAGGTTCCTGATGGTTGAGTGGTACGCTTTGTCGCTCAGATGTGAACAAAAGGTTGTCGTATTTTGGGAGCAAACACCATTCAACATGGTACAAAAGGAAGTGCATCATTCCTAAGGAAAGTGTGATTCCACGTGCCTCAACCACTTACACAGGCCACTCTAAACCTTTTCTCTTTTAATATTTCGCTTGATTTTGGTTAATTGATATTTTATTCTTTTACTATGGTAACAGTGTTCTACTACTGTTTTGGAAACAATTATATGAGCTATAATTTTCTGCCAGAATTAAGAGGCTGGGCAGATTATTAATGTCATTTTACATATGAATAATATTCTACCAATTAATAAGTCAGTGTCATAAAAAATTAAATAAATAAAACCATTTAGTAAAGAAAGTGATTTAAGATCATTAAGAGACTTTAAAAGAATTAGTTTCCATATACAGCTTCCTTTTGGAATTTAAACTTGCTGATTTCAATGAAACTCATCCTAGTCTTATCAACCATTTTCATGCTTCCAATGATACTAGGATGGCGGATCCAAGTGCATTTGAAATTATTTCGCCAACCATATATTTTGGACATCAGTAGATGTGGTAATTCACTAGTGACACAACCTTTGTTTATGACTAGAGGTCTGATACAGTTAGATACTGTGTGCATTATGCCGTGGTGGCAGTGGAATCGGAATAATACTCTAATTGGGGTATTATGACAAATGCTTACAGCTTTTGTTAACTTTTTGGTCAAATAGATTTGTTGTGTGAATTTCTTCATGTTTTACCATATAGGCTGTCTTTAATTTATTGCTCAATGTTGTCTTCACCACATTAAATGGACCCACGTTTGCATACACGGCCATTGAGAGGACTGCAATTAGAAATCTCTCAAATCGGGTATGTCACCTTCATCTTTTCCTACTTACTCGGGAAAAACCATTTTAGCTTTTTCACTGTTTGTTTCTATTGTGTTTATTGTTTTAAACTTCTATTAAATGATATGCATATTGCTGCCAGGGAACTGGTGATTTACTCCTAAAACCGACAACAAAATGAGGCAAGAGGGCCATCGATACCCTGAGAGAGTGAACGTTTCAGAACTAGCACATAAGCTAGATATAAAAGCATCAAGGGATAAATAGGCAAGTAAGCACAACGATCAAAGATTCCATAAAAGAGGCTCAATCCATAATACCAAGGATATGGGGCGACTAGGAGAAACACTCAATTTATTAGAGTACTTGCTTGGTCCATTCCAATGTGGAAAGCTCACAACTGTGATGGGTCTAAGGAAGATTTAGTTCTGAATGAGTGAGTCCAAGGCAGGATTTTAGCGGAGGTGTTGTTCACAGATCACTCTTGGAGGACACCCCTATATAAGTGTGGCAATGGCTGAGATACATCCCATAACTGCCAACACAAAAAACCATACCAGAATCATATAATTTGGTCTATTGTGTCCGTAAGAGAATGCTCAAATTCGAGGACCTAGTTCAAGACTTTGTGCACTAGGATTCCTTCAAACTAAACTTTCTAACACTATGAGCAGGCTCCAATCTGAAAACACCTTCACCCATTACTAACTAAAAGCACTCCTATAATATACTTTCAAAGCAAGTGGGAGATTATGTTTTCAATAACCCCAAAATAAACAAAACACATTGATGATACCAGAAATAAAACGAGCAGCTCAGATAAAGGACAAGTTAGATAGGCTGTCTCCAAGGATCAAAATATCGTTTCGAAACGGTCGAAACATCCGAAACGTTTCCGTTTCCAAAGAGACCGAAATGAATCAGAGATGAAATCGAAATTCTAATACTTCGAGGTGTTCCACAATATTTCGAAATGTTTTGTTATATTTCAATACATTTGCACAATTATTTCAGAATGTTTCAAGGTATTTCAAGATATTTTAGTATATTTTGACCAATGTTTTGAAAAAATAATTCTTAAATTTTTTATTTTTTTTTCATTTTGTTTTCGAAACGAGTCGGAACGTTTCTGAAACATATCGAAACATTTCCGTTTCCTAGATGACGGAAACAATGCACCGAAACAAAATTTTGGTCATTGACTATCTCCACGTCATCCAAGCGAGTTGACCAGGAACACCTCAGGAAAAGAGCACACCTCCAGGATCACGACATCTGTTAAAGCTTGACCTCCAACATGGCAACTACTAGAAAGGGCAACTGGAAAATTTCACTAATAAACTCTAACTGGTTAAGAAGCACGAACACGGACACGGATACGACACAACATGAACACGCAGACACAACATTTCTCAAAAAAGTAGGACACAGACACGTTGGTAATATGCTATAAAAAATTATATTTTATCTATAACATTATATAATTTATCACAAATATAGTGATAATAATATGCAATTCATAAAAGATTCAGTATTTTATATTAAGTAAATCTTATGTGTAGTTATTTGTGTAAATTTTTAGACTAAAGCATCATTATAATAGTCAATAATCATAATTTTTTTTTTTTATTCACAATGTGTACCTAATATATAATTTAATTAACTGCTCTCATTTTCTCAATTCCTCTTTTTTTAAACTTTTATGCATATTTTGTTTTTATTATTATATTTGAAGTACAATTTTAACATTTCTATGTTCTCAAAATTTTAAAATTTATTAATTATATTTCAACACATGTTTATTGTTTAGTAATAGACACATTCTAAAGAAATGTCGGACATGTCATCAAAGAAATGTCAGACACGTGTCCAAAATTAAAATCATTTCATTTAATTATGGACACGGATAAAAGAGTATTGAACACATGTCTGAAAGTGTCCCAAGAGTGTCAGTGTCCGACACGGATATGTCACCTTCTCGAGAATGTCCGTGCTTCATAGCTAACTGAGCAAGGGGTATGCACCTGTAGAAGCTTATGTCATACCTTGGGAACAAAGCTTCATAGCAACCAAATATTCCCTGAAAATTTTGTTATATAAAACAATGATTATTGTGTAAAAAGGGTAAGCCAATACACTGCCTTTAAGGAAACCATGATGTGTATCTTCTTCTTCCCCAAGCAATACACACATTAGGAGCAAGAGCCTAACTTAGACAGTAGACTACTCGTGCTCTTGAGCAAGACGAACCACTTCAATCCTTGCATTCTATGCATCCCAATTGACTACCCGTTATATCTAGTTAACTGGCCATCCATCTCACTACTAGTCGGTTTTTACACCATCACACATATATGCACACACCTCTATATAAAAAAGAAACTAAAAAGTGGAGTTACGTACATGCAACTAAACAAATAGATGCCACTCTATGCACATATAGAATTCTCTCCTTTCTCCATTATTGTTTTCTTCCTTGAAGCATTCTTTCTATGGTATTTAACTGTCGTTAGTTTTGCCAGGCTGCACAGAAGCGAACTTTAAGGTCATTGTATCTTGGGAGAAGAACAACATTCAAACCACTACAGAAGGGAGTGCATCATACCTAATGGAAGTGCATTTGCAAGCCCCAAACTCTTACAGACTATTCTAAACATTTCCTTTATTAATATCTGATTTTCTATTTTGGTCAGTTATATTCTTTTTATATAGTATTCTAACAGAAATATCATATTTTGAAAGGCAGTTTACTATCAGAAGGTGAGACATGCTATGCTTCCAAATTAAGATTTACAATAACTTGGCCAGCACCATAAGCTGATGATGTCTTCACTAAATATATATCCACACAATAAGGTAACACAATTTCATACCATAAAAGGCAGCAATAAACTGCACCGCTAGACAAAGTCTTATAGCTCTATGCAATACAAAACTGGATTGTAAGCAGCTTATTTTGCATTCAACTGACAGTGACTACAGTTTACACAGGAAAAATCGAAATGTTCTTCAGATTAATTGCATTTAGTACTTTTCCATCTGGAACTTCTTCTAGTCCTTAATTGGAATGTTTCTGCCTCAAAAATGGAGATCAAGTATGCACAAGTGAGAATCCACCTACAGTTAGTAAACTGAATATGCATGTCCATGCAATACTTTGTTTGAGGAAAATATATGCAGCATACCTCAGCCTCATCTTCTGATGCTTCATTTGCTGCTGCCTCCTCTTCCTCATACTCTTCCTCATCTTGCTCTGGCTCTTCCTCCCTCCTACGTGGGTACTTCTCATCTTCCTCCCCTTCACTTTCATACTCGGACTCCTCTCTCTCACTTTCAGAGAAAGCCACTGGGCGCCGAGATGATTTTGCAGCTGGCAAGGATGACTTTCGCGAGGTATCATTGTGTGCCTGAGACTAATAATTTGAAAAAGGAACTTTATTTAAGATGAAAAGATATTTTCAAAAGGAAAAAAATGCAAATTGTCCATTAGGCCCCAGTAATATGCCTTCTTTGCATTAATAATGCGCTTCTCAGCTCGAGCTTCCATTTCCAGGTCTTCCTCAAAGCGACGTCGAGCAGCAGAGCGTCGAGATTCATAATAATCTGCTTCATCATCCTGATCAAAATGGGATAAAGAAAATATTAGGGTTCTCGTTAATAGGCCAATCGAAAAGCTTTTCTGGTATATTTTGTCAGCAACATCACTCCCAATAAGACAGGGCTAATAAAGTTCCTCACACAAAGTATAAACGAAGAAAAGAGAAGAGAGAGATAGGACTTGGTTGATTGAAGGTTTTGAGAATAATAAAACCTGCTTTAACTGTGAATTAGGATAGGCAGGTGAAGGCAGAGTAACAGGCTTTCTACGTATGATAATACATCTATTGCATAGTATGAACTTTTTAATAAAAACTAGAAAGCGAAAGCCAACCTCATCAAGTGCATCCTCCAAGAAGCCAGGCGAAAGCTGGCGCTCCCTGCGTACAGTTTGTGTATACTTCCGAGTCACCTTTTCCTTTTTCCGATGAAGAAGTTGATTTGCTTTAATTGTCTGACTTGCAGCCTACAAAATCAAGAAAACAATGATATCGGAGATCCACAATGAAAATAACAAATGCACTCCATTTTTAAGTGGTAACCTTTTCTTTTTGCTCCTTTTCCCTCTCAGGGTCAATGTCAGTAATGCAGTTCTTGACCTTGTAAACCTTCTTATGCCGCGAATCAACAAGAGCAGTTAACAATCGATGAGAATTAGATGATAAAGACGAAGGCATAAACCTCATCTTCCTTAGAAGCCTTCCCTGAGATTGGAGGATTCCCTGCATTTTTTGCAAGCAGGATCAGCATAATTGACCAGTGAAATCCATGCATTGTTCAAGTGAAAAATAAGAAACCGAAACAAGGGCCCCAAATAGGACTCTCAGGACGCTATGGCAAGATTATGGAGGCCGGAATCAAGTTGTGAAATCAAAATCCATTAGCATCCAGATGCTTATGTAGCCGACAATTGAGGTACTGGATCTGACTCCACTGCAGTCATAACGGACCACTAATTTCATACGCAGCCAGTTTGTAATTAACATAGTTTTTAAACCCGGCCCGGAGATCGACCCGGAAAAGAGACTGGATTAATGGATCATTAGTTCAACCGTTGGGCCACTGGTTCAACCGGTTATATAATTAATAATATAAAATAATTAATAATAATAATAAATATGCTAAAATTATACTATAGTTAGAAAAATAATATGTTTTACAATGTTATCAGAACCGGACCGGACATCGAACCGGTAGAGGGACTGGGTCAATGGTTCACTGGTTCAACCGTTGGGTTAACTGGTCAAACCGGTTGTATAATTAAAAAAATTTTAAAAATATAAAAATTTAACTAAAAATTTACGATCACAAAAAAAAAATCAAAGTATATTGTATATGTCTTAACTCTTCACTGTTAGAATTGAATGTGTTTGTATTAACTATTTAATTTATATTCAATTATTCAATATGATCTTTTGTGTGTGTGTGTGCACGTGTAGAGAGAAAGGGAGAAAGAGACAAAAACAGACCCAGCAATGTGAGAGAGAAAAAGAAAAAGACCCAACAAGCAGACCCAACCTTTTTTCTTTCATTATCACTGTGTCTATGTGGAGAGAGAGAGAGAGAAAGAGAGGAGAAGAATATGAAGTGGTAGATCTAGATCTGTGGAAGTGGAAAGAGACAATGTATGTGTTATGTGTCTGTGTTTTAGATCTGTGGGAGATCTAGATCTGTGGGAGTGGGAGATCTAGATTAGATGTTCGGTTCTTCGAGGTATGTGTTCTGTGTCTCTAATGTTCGATTCTTCGAGGACTAGATCTGTAGTGTTCGAGTCTTTGAGATCTAGATCTATTGTCTGCGAGATCTAATTCGTCGTGTTCGACGGAGAAGACAAAGTGGAAGGTGACGGAGAAGAAGAAGGGCTGCCGGCTGGTTTTAAGCTTTGAACCGGCCGGTTTGAGGAATCTTTGGTTCGCCGGTTTTTTCGGTTTCCAACGGTTCGATTCCTTATGCGGTCTAACTAAAGAACCGGACCGCTTGAAGTCTCGGTTCAAGGTTCAACCGGTCCGACCGGCCGGTCCGGTCCAGTTCTGATAACACTGATGTTTTATGTTATAGTAGATGAAATAGAAAGACAAAAAATATGCTCAATTCTTTAATTTGTTCACACATGTTTTATATAATTGGATAGAGCATAAAAAAATTCACTAATAAGTATTGAATATTTGGTATAAAGAATAACATTGTGATGACCCCAAAAAAATAAAATAAAAATTGAGAGAAAAAAATAGCTCAAATATATAAAAGGTATTAAAAAAATAGAATAAGAACCAAGGGAATCATCCCACATCGGTAAATCACAAGACGATGTGAGGTCTAACTGCCTTATAAGAAGAGGAAGAACTTCTTCCACTATCCAAAAGCTGACCTTTGAAAGCATGTCACGTGCTCCGGTAACTGAGAGGAGCCAAGTGGACCGTCTCTTCACTCAGGTGGACCACATCTTTAGCCAGGATTGCAAGTGGTCCGGTTTGCGACAGGTTTATAAAAATTGTCCGGCTCTTGCCGATTTGAGCAGTTCGTTCACGGGTTAATTGTTCAACCGATCAGATTAAAGAACCGGCCCAGTTCAGGCACCACTTGACCGGTTTTCCGGGTTGACCCGTAGGGCCGGGCCGGGTTTTAATACACTGGTAATTAAATAAAGAACTTGCAAGGATTATAGAGAAATAAATTTCTCCCTTTGATCCCCACATTCAATCAGGGGATACCCTACTAACTGGATCAGAATTATGATTCAAAATCCCATACGTAAGGTCCACATAAACCAAAAGAAAGTCATCATCTTAATGGCCCCAAGTACAAAATCTATGTCTCTAATTGCACTCTTCACCACCACCCTAAAATTAAAAACAAAACATTAATTTAAACTGGCAACCAAAACCCAAATCATCCCAAGTTATCATGAGAGAAGACGGAAGACACAATGACTATGGATGGAAGATAAATAAATTAGACCATGATATAGAAACAAGAACAAATACAAAGAAAAGGTGCAAAGCTGATGAGTGGACCCGGGGGTGTTTGCACCCTAATAATTATTTGATGTTTTTCCCACTTCCACGGCAAGCATGGACAGTCAAAAATCACTTTCTAGAAAGAACATAATTTAGACTCACATAAGTCACTAGAGTGATACTTTACCTTCCCATGTCTTAGAAAAAGGTGTGCTTGATCATGCTGTGCATCTTGCACCGATATGTCAAGAACTTCATTCCCAATCAACAACTGTAAGCTGCCATCCGACCATCTCACAAAGCGAGCATTGCTTTCATACTACACAATAAAAGATGTTGCCAAGCAATATAAGGAAAGCGATTTAAGTAGAGAGTAAGTTGTTCTCCAGTGCAACTGCACCGGAGTCATTATATAGTCTGGCATACAATTTCAAGGACAAATATTTGGAAAATCCAATACTAGATAAGAAAGCAGAGTTAAATATGGCAGGTATGAAAACCACCCCAAATGAAATTTACAAGTCCACACCATCTCGGACAGCAGATAAGGAACTCCCACTTCTGCTGTTACATAAAATAAAGACAGAAAAATCTAGCAGCTCAGTACAATAAGACATATTATCAACAAAAAATGCTTCAAATCGAATGAATTTGATTATGAATCACAATAAAGAGCTTAAGTCCTACAATCATCATACACAAAAGCATTAATTTGCTGTAGGTGACAAGTGAAAGTATGCAATGCAGAACCTTATTCTATATAAGCCTTGTGGAAAATGTGATACCATACTCCCGTTTTATGCAGTTTATGAAGACTTCGCCACAATTTGTGGCAAACAGAATTGTCAGACAATGAAATCCCTCATTTCAACCCAAGTAATTATCCTATGATGGATTGACTAAGGTCAAAATAACAGCAATAAGCTTATTGATTTGCTTACATTGATACTCCACGATATGGTCTTGTTGCCTTGTAAAATGGAAAAAAGAGAAGTTCACTCCATAAAACTGACTGGGCAACCAAACAACATGTTCATAAAACAAGAGAAGCCAAAATGTAGACGCTGAGACGGACATTGTTAGAGCATCCAACCCAAAACCAATTGGTAATGGGTGGAATTGCCCCTCAAATATATAAATCAAACTTGGTGGTCCTAATTATTCGATGTGAGATACAAGCTCTCTTAACACCCTCTCTCACTTGGGATCCGGGCTCTCACGTGGGGTCAACAAACAAACAATCAACTATACATACCGAGAAATTCAAATGAGTAAAAGACTTGACCCACTGAACACCCAAAGTCCAGCTCTAATACTATGTCATAGAATCCAACCCAAAACCAATTGGCAATAAGTGGAATAGCCCCTCAAGCATATATAAATTAACCTTGGTAGTCCGAATTATTCGATGTGGGATACAAACTCTCTTAACAAACATATACTAATAAAAAAATGAGAAGAGTCATATTAACTATTAGAGTACAAATAGGAGGTACATTATTAAAAGGAGAAAAAAAAACGACTAAGGTCTCAGTAGGTGGAGAAAGAACATTAACTAGACCACTAACAAAGAGTGGCTTTATCACCATCAACACAAATGCTGGATGATGAGGAAAGCCAAAATCAATGTAGGTTGACAATGAGAAAAAAATATATGATAACTTGTGGCTCAGCGAATTGTATGGTCCTCGTTGAAGCATAACTAGCAAAACAGGTTTAAGCAATACACCGCCAGTACTTATGTTTTACACTATATCCTATTCTCAAGTTGTTAATATGAATTCTTCCTTTGCACTGAATATAACAGATTTCAGAGCAGCTAACTGGTGCATTTTCCAGTCCTGAGTCTCCTCACGAAATGAAATGGATAAAAGATCAAAAGCTGGTGATGTCCAGGACTTCGTAGAATACGACAGATAAATTCCATAAGAATGGGTGAGAAAGCAATTCATGGGACTAGTGGAGCATGCTGGTTTGTGTAATTCTAGTATACTTAGGGGATGCCCAGTTCCCCTATTCAACTTACTTATCAACCAATAAATAAGTGCAAGCAAATATATAATACATATATAGCATCCAGAAAAAATCTATCAAATCAACTTTCTTGTTCTTACAATTTCTGTTGCTGATGTATTGAGGTCAATTACAAAGTTTACAGTTTGAGGTCATCACTCCAGTGCTAGCAAATTTGTTTGTTTTGTGTCAGGACTCATTTGCTATGTGAAGAACTTATGACCTAGAGCACTTCCGGTTCTTTTGATAGTTGGCAATTCGATTTCAAACCCACCCCAACCTCCCTTAGAAAAATGATTGATCCTTATTAATATCTAATCAACAATTGCTCCCTTTCAACCAGCACAAACTTCATGCTAAAATAACAAAGAACAATATGAAAAATATATAACATCTAAACAATCATAGTGAAAGGAAGTATCATATTTATACCACTTTCACAAGCCTAATTCAATATATCACAACACAATTTCTGGTAATGGTATTATTTTATTTTTTGGGGTATTACTTTTCACAAGTTTAATGGGGCTTAACATTACCTAGCACTTACCCATATCAGACCCTCTATAGGCATACGACCTATGAGAACTTTAACCTTTCACAAGCTTAATGCATAATGGATACACATCATTGCAACATGATGATGTTATTTTTAACAAGCCTAACACATAAGAGTCCAAATCAAACCAAGTTATTGGTCATGAATCAACATCTTGAAATTTGCCAAGTCATTTTCAAAAAATTTGAAGACCCCATCATACATCCACTTACAGAAGTAGTGCCATCAGGATTTCTCACAGCCCTCCAGCGCACAATGTTATTCTCTAAGCGAATACGTCTTTGGGATCCAGATTCATCAGTTACAAATATGTCCTCATCAACATATGTCTTGGGATCAAAAGGTTTGGGGTCAATGCCCATTATATTAGAAACTTTGATCATGTTCATCTGCAACAAAAAACTAATAAAGGATTAAATTTGTTCCCTCTTGATACCAATAGATTAACATTCTTATGTATCAGATGCAAGATAAAAACCCTAAGTTACTAGCACACAAGCAAGAAGCTCCTCAGAAACAAAAATCAAGCTGTAATTTTTTTCATAGCATATACAATACTAGGGTACTCCATACAATGTACTCTCTTTTTTTTCACCCAGATCAAAATGCAAATGAGTGGTTAAAATATAACTGGGTGTTTAAAGTGCAAGTGACTGATAAAATGTAAAGATGGTTAAAATACTTTCTATGGTTAAATGTAAGTTGTAAGATTAGCTATTAGATCGTAAGTCTAAGTGATATGGGTCATTGGTCTGTTTTATGTCTTCACGAACTTTGTGTTATTAGATCAGATATATCCATTGAACTTTGTGCTATTGGATAAGATATATCCACTAAATTTTTTGATGATCGAAGAATGCACAAACTGAATGCTAAAATTAACAAAAAGTCGAACTTTCTGGGACTGTACCATTCATGAATTCCAAAAGAAGACTGGACAAGAGTCAGCCTTTATTATAGATAAGTCAAGGATCATTAATATGAGAAACTAACTACAACTTTTGAAATTAGTAGAAACTGACGAAATACGAAAGAATGCTTAATTTTTCTATTTTATTTAATAATGACACCACAACAATCCATATAATTGGAGATTAATAAGGTCAGAAGCGAAAGGATTATTAGTCAAATACTATAACCATAAATATTTAACAGATTTTAATCACAAAGCCCATCCACTCGTCATCTGCTATCAGTCAAATGCAACAGATAAAATTTATTTTCCTACTATTACTTAAAACACGAACACCAACGGATTATCATGACAAAAAACATGAACTGTAACGGATTATCATGACAAGAAACAGATTATGTGTCCTTCAGTTTAGCAAAGGTCAAAAACTGATGATTGAGCAAGAACAAGTATGAGGAGCTGAATTTTAAGAAACAGTAAACTAATGAAAATAATTTGATACAAGCATATGTTTGTGTGGACATGTACATAGTGGGGAGAGAGAGAGAGAGAGAGAGCAACGATACGCAAAAGGGTGTTTGTGCTTTCTAATCTCCATGAATTGAAGCTTCTTGAGATGAAACTAAGCCAAAACTTCATGGTTACATAAACTCAAAAAATCCATATGGTTGATCGAAATCTAGTACGAGTCAGACAAGTAGCTAGATGTAATGGCAATTGATTGGAGCATGATTCAATGTATCGGCGGATAAAGAAACGAGTCGGCCGATACCGATACTAATACAATTCGGTACCTTTAGAGACGATACCGTTACATGATACGTATAAACCCTGAATCTGACACGACTCGACCAAGTCGTCCAAGTTGTATCTGAGTCACCGAGATATTGTCACCGAATCGGCTGATATGGTTCCACGATGCCGCGGTATGACCTAAATCTCTCGTCATGTTCAACATTTTCTTTTAAGTCGTATCGCCCGATATCGCGTCGCGATGCCACAACCGATATGTCTCAAAGCTCTCCGAGTCGATGGCTGATACTGTGACTTTGAACCATGGATTGGAAGCTACTAAACTTGAATTTTTTCTCTCAAAAGTGAAACACCGGCAGCAGATTGCATTTGACTTGGGAATGGATTGAATGGACCCACCTCCTAAACTTTACACTAATTTATGAGTATTATATGCCACACAATTCTACGAAAAGTTCGGCTCTAACGCTACAATCAAAAATCATTAGGGTGCAATACTGTCAAAAAAGCTTATGCTACATGATTTCACATCATGCCTGTTCAATGATATATCCATCAACATCTGGTGCCACCACAGCTGTAGCATCAGATAAAATATGCATAAGTGATCATTCTTGAACTTCAAAATATTAACCAACTAATTTAATTTGTTGTCAACGACCACAAAAAGACTCTTTCTCTAATATGGAACATGTATGAAAGACAAAGGGATGAATGCTAATCAGAATCAAGCATGATGACATTTAAGATGATAATCTCTAGTTCAAGATATTGCTGTATGCACAGACAATAATGGAGACAAACCTTATCTGGATGAGCTGGAGGAGGGCGTAGTGGAATCTCAAGCTCCAAGGGAGGGCCAACTGGTTTCTCCTTAGATTTAACCTCAATGTTCTCTTCTTCAGACTCATACTGACCATCTTCATCAGGTAACATATCCTCTAGTATCAGATCTTTCTCATAACTACCTTCCTCTTCCATAGGGAATCTCTGTAGAAAGAAAAGAAAACTTCTATATATACTTCATAATGGCAATTCTAAAATATGCAGCAAAACAAAATAAAAATGGCAAAGCATGTTGCTTTTTTAAAATCTAATACGCACATTTGAATCTTCCTCGATATGATTCTGACCACCATATTCTACTGGTTCTTCATCATCAGAGTCCCCAAACACATCACGGATCTCAGGAGCTGACTGTGGAATATGAGCCTCATCTTTCTCCTCACCAGATGATCTACTATGAATGCCAAAATTCCAACCAAGTCAACAAACTCATTGTAAAAGCAGTCAGCGAGGAATATTAAGTGAGTAAAGGCCCCTTTTGATTCAGTAAATTGATGAAATAAAGACGTGACCCTGTGGAAGTATGCACGGCCAGTCAATCTAACTACAGATACATTCATCGACTAAACTACTGTGAAGATGATTAAAGAAAGACTGGTTTCTTTCACTTGGAGTATGAAAGTAATGAATCTAGTAAAGCAACCCCCTTTTTCACGACTTCATAATTCTGCAAATTTCAGTAAGTTGGGAGAGCTCTTTCTTGGAGAATATGAAATTCCAAAAACCTCAAGAATTTGAAAGCCAACATTCTGCATGACTCAAATCCTTCGTAAAGTTTGGATTGTCCAATCTTGTGCTTGTGTTACACGAGAATCAACATATTCTTTGACATTGGTAAATTTATCCTCATACAAATTGAAACATTACCAAGAAAATTATCAAAAGCAAGTATTGTACATTTTAAAATGCTTCAAGTATGCTTTAGTTATTTGGAAAAGCAGAAATACCAAAATCAAACTAGGTCCGGTCAAAAAAATTTAAAAGCAGAACTCAAATTTCAGTAACCCCGTGTGTTGTTTTGGCTATACATACTAAAATAAATAAACTGAACATAGCAATGAGCAAGAGAAACCAAAAAATTCTTCTTGAAGAAAGAAGGAGAGGGGGTTGCATGTTATACCTCGGACTTCTAGCCTGGTCTACATCGTCATCATCATTTTCAGCATAATGATTATCCTCAGATCTTTCTGATCCGCTGTCAATTACATCTCGTCTTTTACTCGTCACTACTCTTTGACCGAACTCTTCCCTTTCATCGCTATCTGAATACTTTCGTTCACTTTCTTCCCTTGGATCACCAATTTCTACTTCTTGAGAACTTTGATCTCTTTCACCCTCACTCTCTCCAATATCATGATGTACATCACATAATTTACCTTCGCTCTCAACTTCTGCTTCCCTTTGACCTTCAACTTCACCTTCACCTTCACCCTCAGGCTCCATGCCTCCGTCCCCTTCATCCTGAACAAGGAATTGTCACCAAGAAAAAAACTCTTGGAATCAGCCAGTCAGTGTGCATACTGTGATTCAACTTTCAACATTCATTTCATGCTTAAGGAGAAGAGGTCAAGGAAGACATTTTACAAATTTATATGCAAATTAAAAATAATTAATCAGTGAAACTGAATAAACAAACAAATAGTACACCATCCACTAGGTGAAGAAACTTTGCTTACTATTTCTACCAAAATACTCCAAAAGAGTGTTCTAAATATTCTCCAAAGCAAGCAATTTAATGGATGACTCTGTGGGGTAAGATTGCTAGAACTTGACTTTTCATTTCCATAAATTTGATTGCACCTCATCCATGATATCAACTTACAACTTGGCCAAATTTACAGTCAGTTATATAGGAAATTTAAATATAAAGGGAAACACTTTTAGTAAAATTAAATTCAGTGAGTTAGACCCAAGTATCCTTAATCAAGTTTCTCTATCTAAGACCAAGTCCATTTTGTGACTTAAAAAAGAAAATCACTTATAACATGAAATGAAAATTGTTTAGATCAAACTTGCAGAAGCTTTGTGTTTTACTGCATTTAGTTATGTCCTGGAAACATTGAGTACGACAGTTACCATTAAATCATCAATGTAGCAAAACATGCAGAACCCTTCCAGTTATACTACACACTTCGACTTATCAAGCCCTAAAGTACTACCGTTTCCACTTTCAACAGATTCCACCCCCATAGACTCGAATAGTTTCAATCAATCGATGTTTCCTTCCTTCAAAAATCAAAAACACCAAGTTACGTCCTAAGAATCGAACTTTCATAGGACAAAATTTAATTTTTGTATGTAATTCAAGGCACAAATTCGATTTTTTTTAACTTCAATGAATGATCAAATTGATCTCAATATACTCGAAATTGAGGTGATCTCATTCTCATGGTTCAATTTTCAAACAACCTAACATTCAAATTATACATTCGTTTCACATTTCCATTTTGCACATATATGCATGTGTCAGTGTGTGCTATGTGAGAGAGAAGAGATTAACCTACAATTTGGGGATTAGGGCCAAATGGGTATTTTTCAAACGAGCGAGAAAGTGATAAAGCATTCCAAGAACGAATTTTTTTTTTATGCCATAAAATAGAGTTGAATATCACAAATCGTGGGGACCGTACAGACACATAGTCGGGCTGTGGATTGGATTCATGCTCTGATTCGACCTCTTCCTCTTCCTCTTCTTCTTCCTCTGACTGGTCACCGAATAAGTTTTGCATCATCTGATGCCTCTTCTCTTCTCCGACCATCCTCTATCTCTCTCTCTCTCTCTCTCTCTCGTTCCGAAGCTCTCTCGCAGCGACTCACTCGTGTGTTGTGCGTCTTTGTAACGTTCTAAATCTGATTATATAGGCAAAATTTATTGGGATAACGTTACAGCTCATATTGAGATAAACTGTGACGGACAAATCCATTCCACACTATGAAGCACGGATACGGATACGGCGATACGGGATACGGCGATACGGCAAAACTTAAAAAAATAAGATACGGATACGGCCAAGATACGGCTATAATAAAATATTTTTATTATTTTTATTATTTTCAACCAACTTAATACTTATATATTTTGGTAGTTCTTTAACATATAATAAGAAAAATTAGTAATTCTTTTTAGTTTCAAGAAAATATATATCGTATCGCTGTGGTATATTCACAAAGTGAAGTGACAAATTAAAGGAATCAAAGCTAATATTTACCTAGTATTTAGAAGTAATTTTGCTAAAATTATAATGTAATAACTTTATTTTATACTCTTTTGACATGTAATTTTAGATAATACTTAAAAAACACTCATGTACCTTTGAAGTAATATGAATTTGTTGTTAATGTATTGTATGGTATGTAAATTCGAAAAGAGATGTTAAAAGTTCAACTAAAATATTATATATGTTGGTCGACTACAAAAGTATCAGTGAAGTATCCTAATATTTAATTATTATCGGATACGTAGAAGGTGTATCCGATACGTATCGGACGAGTATCCGACGAGTATCGTATCCGTAAAGTATCCGATACGGATACGTCAACCTCAACGAAGTATCCGTGCTTCATAGATTCCACATCTAGATAGGTGGTGTCCATGAGCCATGCCCAGCTAGCCCGTGAAAATTTTATTGAGCAGCGTAGGTCTAAACTTGGGTCCTTCAAAAGTCCGTACATTAAATTAGATTTAATTATAAAAAAAGTACATAATAAAAAATATTTTTAAAAAAAGTTCACTTGTGATATAGAAAGACCCCTTTTTACACAATTCAATTTCTAAAAATCTGTTTTAGAATAATATCCTTAATTTTAATTATTCCACATTAATCGCTCTCTAATGGGTATGACCCTTTATTTTCGGAACACACTAAGTTAAAAATGATTCATCTTTCTCTATCTAAAATGATACATCGTTGTTCTTCCTCTAAAAACGGGATTTTGAAATTTAAGTAAGAATCCAAATTGTGTGACATTTTTTCTTAGTCGTTGAACAACCTTTTTTTTTTTTCCTGTTCTTCCGATTTTGGTGATGCTACACTCAACTTCAGTATTCAGACGAAAGAAATTGTTGAGCGTAGATTCTTGGTCTGCAATCTCGACGATAAGCAATGATTTTGTTTTTGATTTTTTTTTTTTTTGCCTCTGTGATGCTTTTAACATTATTGTTTATACTATGTTGCAAAATGTTGATTTTGATTTGGTTTTTTTTTCCTGTTCTTCCGATTTTGGTGATGCTACACTAAGCTTCAGATCATGCTCTTTCATTTCTTGTATTTGCATTTAAGTGCATAGGGATTGCCCAATGAATAGTACTGTTCTAACCTAATGTACACTTGATGGTTCGAATATTTTTATAATTGGTAGCATGAGATGCCACCGATTTTGATTGACCCAAATAAACTAGCAATTGTCTTCAAGTAATGAGTTGCATCCCATAAAAATGATTAGAAAATATGCTTAGAATGATAAAACTACTGTAAAAAATTAATGTGATCCATATTGCATTAGGAAAATTCTATATTTCTCTTTATTTATTACAATGAATAATCTCTTAAACTTAGCTACACAACTGAACTTTGAGCATTTAACTTTGAATCCAAAATTTAAATGTAAAAAATTTCCAATAATGATTTTTAATATACATTTGAGTTAAATACTTTTCTGTTGTCATTTTTTTTATATCAGGTTTTTCACTTAATTTGGACAATTGAAAAGATGACATATGATATTCGATTCACTCATAAAAATTATATGTGCAAGTAGTTTGCGTGCAACGCACGCGTGCACCACCTAGTTTAGATCATTTTTTACAAATAGTAAAGTTTAATCGAATAAAACTTCTAATTCACTGTTCAAAATTTTTACAAATAGTAAACTACAAAATTTAAATTGAGAAATATATATCAAAAATAGTGACCTCAAAAAATATTGAAAAAAAAAAACCATAAACACTGAACTTTAATAATATTAAACTCTTACTTTAAAAAATTTTAACAAATAGTGAATTATAATTGAATGAAACTTCTAGTTCACTATTCAAATTTTTCACAAACAGTGAACTACAATCAATAACAACATAGAAATTTCATCTTTTATCTTAAGTTTCATTACCAAGAATTAAGGAATCAACCTTAACACTGAAGCAACGAAATTCAATAATTAACCACCGAGCGTTAGATCAGTTGGTGAGGGACTGTTCTAGCTTAATCAAGGTCTCGGGTTCGAGTCTTGGGAACGCAGCTGCGTTCGGTAGGGAGAGTTTTGCCGCCCTTGTGGTCCCACCCGGCTCGAATCCGGATTAGTCGGAGCTCAATATGGCTTTCGGATACCGGATGGTCTGACCAAAAAAAAAGAAATTCAATAATTGAATACAATATTTTATAAGACCTAAAAGACAATGAACTTAAAGACACTGAACACTAATTGATAAGGGTGAAATTTTGGGCATGGGCCACCATGGCCTCGGAGCCCAATGAACTATGAGAACCCACAGGCTGGGCTAATCGGCCCAAAAGAAGTGCCTCTAGTTAGCCCACATCAAGCGCAGAAAGAGCCAAGAGACCAAGCTCGATGGCGCCAAGAAGATCAGCGATCCAGCCCAAGCCCCAGCCCCAAATCTATCCAGTTTTAGGACAACCCAGGAGAGAGAGGCCAAGCCTTTACCCTGGAAGCACCCCGCCATGCCACGCGTCCAAAGGACAAGGGCACCATCTCTGAAACATACGACAAAGACACCCTCCTGGACGCAGAGAGAAGTGGGGCATAACGATCCAGAGATCATGGGCACAGTAGCGCTGACTAGCAGAGGCACTTGCATGGTAAGGCCAGAAGGTCCCCACAGAATCAGAAGAAAAGGTAGAAGGAGCCACCAGAAACCCTAGGAGGGGCGAGTCATATAAATAGAACAGTGTTATCCTACGAGGGGGATCATCTTCATCTTCCACACAGCACCCTCGAGCCCTGGATATCCAGCAAAGTATAAACCCTTGTAAAGGCCTGGCGCCTGTGATCTTTTTACACTCACCAAGAATTAATATACAGCCTTAAGGAGCAGGAGACTCCATTAAAGTGGAGGTAGCCTTAGTCCATCGGCTAAGGTGAACCACTATCACATTCGGTGCCGTCCACTTTTATATATTAACTCCTCACTCAAACAAACCTACTAAAACTCGTCAGCGTCTCATCGGTTGGGCTTGGGCTGTATTTTCCGAGCACCATCAGTTGACGCCGTCTGTGGGAACGATTGTCATCGTTCTCTTTCGAATTTTTATCTACTTGATGGTTTCAACTCGGAACATGAGTAAATCTCCTGCCAATCCCCAAGTCCACCAAAATTTATCGGAGAACTTTCCGGCCCCCGAAGGAGACGTCGAGGATCATCCCCCAGCGGCGAACCTCCCCCCACTCAATGAACTAGAAACCTACCATCAAACTACGATGCAACTGATAAAGCAGAACCAGAAGCTGATGGAGTGGATACAGACACGCCAGCTCATGCAGTTCCCGCCAACTCGATAGGAGCCCCCACCGCCCCCAACAGAACATGACGCCCCTCATCAAGAGCACCCAACACAGCCAAATTGAGTCACAGAGCTCCACGATCGCAGTCACTCCGGGGAGAACCACCGAAGACGGTACCCCGAGGATCACGACGAAGATGAAACCCACAGTAGGGCTAGGGCCACTTTCCAAGAAGACAGACTTCACCCCCCGCCGGACCCCGAGGATCACTTGCTGGAGTGGAGGCTTTATGAGCTCCAACGAGAGGTGGGCAACATGAAAGAAGCAGCTAAGGGAAAGACTCCCGATACTATGGACACTCTAGTCCAGCAGACCGAATCGTCATTCACTCCGGAAGTCCTACATTTTCCTCTTCCCCAGAAATTCCGGATGTCGTCAATAGAGGCATTCGACGGAACTAGTGACCCAGTCGACCATTTGAACTCCTACAAGAATTAGATGGAACTACAAGGCTACCCGGACCCGATACGCTGTCGGGCTTTCGCCATCACCCTCAAAGGATCGGCAATAGCCTGGTTCAACAGGCTACAACCAGAGTCGATTTCCTCCTTTAAGAACTATTCATACAGTTCATATCATATTTTATCGGAGCAAGGACGTATAAGAAGTCGTCTTACCATCTGCTAAGCGTTAAGCAGGGGCCCAATGAGTCCCTCTGAGGCTATGTGCAGCACTTCAACCAGGAATGCCTGAAGGTGGAGAGTGTGGACGACAAGTTCACACTAACCACTTTCATGTCTGGGCTGGGAGTATAGTCCAAGGACCTCCTCTTCTCGATAGCAAAAAACCCTCAAGCCACCATGGCCGAGGTGTTGGCTAAAGCCGAGAAATACATCAATGGTGAGGAGGCCCTCCGCCTAAAAGGGGGTACAACCCCGACGGAAAGGGAAAAGAAAAAGAGGGACCGCAGTCCCAGGAAGGAGAGGAAACATGAGCGGTCCCCAAGAAGAGACTGCTCACAAAGGAGACGAAGAGAGCCTTCTCCGAAAAGGAGAGGCAACGTCCGAGATCGCCTGGGACCCCCGCCGCAGGAGCTACAACCCAGATACACCCCGGTAAGGCTCCCTCCCTTGGTTGCCTCTATTGTGCAAGTCTTACATGAAGTACAGAATGAGAGATTCGTCCGATGGCCACCACGGATGAAATCTGATCCTAGGAAAAGGGACCCCACAAAGTACTATGAATACCATAAAGACACCGGCCATGAGACAAACGACTGTATTCAGCTCAAAAAGGAGATAGAATACCTGATCCAAAGAGGTCACCTACGACAGTATGTGGCTGTAGAAGGAAGATAGCAGGACAACCAGAGGCGAGGAGATTAAGCTGCACCTCAGCCTCCACAACAGCACCAGCAAGCTATAGGCGAGGTCTGAGTCATCTCGGGAGGATTCGCTAGAGGGGTGAATCCAGCTCAGCACGAAGGGCATACGCCAGGAAGGCTCGGTCAGAAGATTTCCTCGAAGTCCAAGCCATCCAGAAGGCACCCCATCGCGAAGTGGAGATCACTTTTTCTGATGCAGATCTCGAGGAGTGCCAGCATCCGCACGACGACCCTCTGGTCATAAAGGCGATTATTGCCAACAAAACCATACATCGAGTTCTTGTCGACAACGGAAGCTCAGCGGACATCATCTTCTTGTCGGCCTTTGATCAGCTTGGCATAGAGAAGTCCAGGCTCGAACCCGTAAAGAACCATCTCCTCGGCTTCTCGGGCAAAAGAGTCCTGCCAGTCTCCATTCAGCTCGTCCTCACTGTAGGAGACCAGCCTTGTCAGGTTACAACCACCGTCCATTTTCTAGTGGTGGAGCCCCCTCTGCATACAACGTCCTGCTGGGAAGGCCGTCTCTCAATTCAATCAAGGCGATACCCTCCGTGTATCATTTGGTGATGAAATTCCCAACGAAGAATGGGATCGGCATGGTCAGAGGAGACCAACGTTTCGCCAGAGAATGTTACGTGGTATCACCTCCGCAGAAGAAGGTCGAGTCAGTTCAGTTGGAAGACCTAGACATGAGAGACGAGCTGGAGACCAGGCCCACACCATCGAGGTTCCAACGGACTAGCCAATGAGGCAGGTCCTGCACAAACCAGAGGCCTCTGGAAGGTTGGTGAAATGGGCAATGGAGCTTAGCGAATTTGACATCAAGTTCAAGCCTAGGACCGCGATCAAGGGACAAGTCCTAGCAGATTTTCTTGCCGAGTTTACCTACCCACCTGAGGAAAACGAGGAAAGTCAACACTGTGTTTACAATAAGCGAGTGAGGAGAAGAAGTTTCAAACCAGGCGACTTGGTGCTGAAAAAGATGCTCCCAACCAAGAAGGACCCCGCCCATGGCAAGCTCGGTCCCAACTGGGAAGGGCCCTACATTGTGAAAAGAGTAATCCGACCTGGAAACTACGAATTACAAACAGGAGAAGGAAGAGACCTACAACATTCATGGAACACAGATCACCTAAAGCACTACTACCAATAGGATCCCCCGAAGACCTTTGTAATGAGAAGAACCCATTTATTTTTTACATCAATGAAAGTCTCAAAGTTTGGAGTAAAACTAGGCCTAAAGACACTCTGGATGGTGGAAAGACCAGGCTTTTCAGCCTAAGTGCTAAACTTTTCAGCCTAAGAGCTCGTAAGCTCAACACTACCAGGCTTTTCAGCCTAAGAGCTCGTAAGCTCAGCACAACCAGACTTTTCAGCCTAAGAGCTCGTAAACTCAGCACTACCAGGCTTTTCAGTCTAAGAGCTCATAAGCTCAGCACTACCAGGCTTTTTAGTCTAAGAGCTCGTAAGCTTAGCACAACCAAGCTTTTCAGCCTAAGAGCTCGTAAGCTCAAAAGCTCATGAGCTCAAAACAATCAGGCTTTTCAGCCTAAGAGCTCATAAGCTCAAGAGCTCGTAAGCTCGGAAGCGACCAAACTTTTCAGCCTAAGAGCTCGTAAGCTCAAGAAAATCGGAAACCACAAGGCTCTTCAGCCTAAAATGGCACCCTAGCGCGAAGGACAATAAAGTTCTCAACACACAATCCAGTAGAAAATAACTCGAAAGGCACAATATCCATAACCAGAGGATTTCATTGCAGTACAAACAAAAAGTCCACATTTCAAGAGATGGATACATCAACAGGGACATAGAAGAAACACCCAACAAGTACATAGAAGAAACACATAAGAAACATCCACAGGCACCTCACATGCCCCCTCTCTTCCTAGGACCCCCTCAGCAGCTCCTCCTCCAGCAACCCCCTTCAGCTTACGGTCTCCTTTCTCCAGCTGAGCATTCGCCTCCTTGAGCCCGGCATTCTCTTCCATTAGAGCATCCCTCTCTCTCTCCACCTCAGATATTTCCTCCGGGCGGAAAAAATGGAGAAATTCTGTCACGTTGCCCCTATATTGGGGGAATAACCTCCCCCACGCAGCAGTAAAGGCCAGCAACACCGCCCAACCTGATGGAAGAAGCATGGCAGGACAGAGACTGAAGAAATGCATAACCTCTCGTATAAAAGAAGGAAGCGGGAACCGGAGCCCTAACAGGAAATGGGCCTCAAAGAAACAAGCCTCATCCCGGACAAGACAATGAAACATGCGTGAAGCGGCATGGCGCACAACCACTTCCGGGGGACACTCAAAGCACCTAGCGATGGTCTGAGCCTCATCCTCATTGATTTCGCTGACTTCTGCGTCAGGGAAGAGTCGTTCCATAACGTCGCGTGGAGATGAAGGGGTTCTAGCCATGAACGCAGAAAATCAAATGGAGTTTCCTAGAAATACTAGGGAAAAGGGAGCATCACAGCGATAAGGAGAAGCAGAAAACTTTTTTTTGTACCCAGAACAAGACAATCATTATCTGGAAATGCCTATTTATAGACGCTGCAGACAAGCCTCATCACTGTCGCCGGATGCATTTAACGCACGTCCCTCATATTTAAGGAGAGGGACACGTGGCACCACAGGGGCTTACGAGGCACCACGTTCGAGGAGCCACTAACCCCACTGATGGCGCACGTTCTCAAATGAACGAAACCGTCGAGTCTGCAGTACAAGAAAAGAAACAGAAAAAGACCAAATTAACCCCAGAGGACCCTAACATAGATACTCGATAAGGGGCGAGTTTGGAAGCTCAGGATGCGAGGACATCCAAGTCAGCTCACCTACTTTAAGCCAGCCCAGTTCAAAAAAAAAAAAAGGGAGTGAGGGAAGGGGAGAACAACCCAGCTACATAAGGAGATTCTACAACTGCATGGCTCAAACGAAACATTTTCATCCAAAAAGCACTTCGTTCATAAAAGAAAGAAGAGAAGGAACCAACAATAGTAGCTCTAGAAACACGAATACATCATTCAAAAAGTTACAGCGAAAGAAGAAGAAGGGAATTAATGACAGGGCCAGTTCAAACGGCCGATTCCCCATCACCAGCTTGCTCAGCAACCTTCTCGGCATCAGGCCCTTTCTCAGCAGCAACAGCGTCCTTCTCGGACATGGCTGCCTCAACAGGCATCAAGTTTTCAAGCCGAGGGACAAAGCAATCGAAGTCAAGGTCGGGATGCGCCGCCTCTGCTTGATCTCGGAAATTAACAAAACCGTTTACAAAAGCCACGGCCCTCTCCTTCAGAAGTTCCGAGACCCTGACCTTCAAAGATGCTAGCTCGATGTCTTTAGCAGCCAGCTCGACATCTTTGGCAACAAGATTGGCCTCTTTGGCCTTAAGGTCGACATCATTGGCCACCAGCTCGGTGTCCTTGGCCGCCAGCTCAGAGTCCTTTAGCTTGGCAAGACCTTGGAAACGGGCGTCCAGCTCGTCGAGGAGTCTTTTTAGCTCAAACGCCTTAACTGACAAGGTCTTCACTTTACCTTCTGTCGCCTCCTTAGCCGCCACTGCGGCATCAAGGGGCTCCTTGACCTTCGCGAGCTCCTACTCATGATGAAAGTCTATCATCTTCACGCAGGCAAGGGCCTGAAATAGGAAAGGGAGTCAGCCGGCACACAAAACAACAAAACAACAAAAAACCCCCACGAGATAAAAGAGTCGGTAAAGACTTTGGGTACCTCGGCCAGGATCTGGATGGCGTGCTGGACCTTCATTTTGAAAGGAATTTGCGTGGCCACCCGGGGATCCGATGTGGAGATCAGCTCAGACAAAGCAGCTACAGCGGCTTCAGGGTCGTGAAGGAAACCGCTCCCTTAGGGCTTAAATAGGGAAGGGACAGATCCATCCTTGCCACCTTGTGGAGTAACAGGCTGAGGAGGAACGTATGAGATCGCTGAGGCCCCAGGCAGCCCCGCTGAAGACCCGTCAAGAGGAGTTTTACTCTCAGGGTGATCAGTGGGTAACAAAGGCGAGGAGACGGGTTCGACGGGGGCAAGATCCAAAATTTTCTGTTTTGAAGAAGTGGTCGTGGGCCCAGATGTTGTCACCTCCTTGGAGGGAGGTTGTGCACCCTTTACCAGTTTTCTCCTCTTCCTCGACTGCTCGGCATCCGAGAAGACCGACATGATCAAATTAGGGTCCATAGTCTCAGGCGGGGGGGACAGGCGAGGGCGCTGACTCTAGTGGAGGATCGATGGGCGGTCCTAGCTTGTGCTTAGCAAGGTTCTCGTCGGTCACCAAATCGAAAAAGGATTGCAGCCCAAAGGCCTCTGCCCTGGCAATTCTGTCAGCCTCCTCTGCGTCTAAAGCTGGGCAGAAACCTGCAAGGCGGAACAAAGGTTAATAAAGACAAAAAAACCAGAACCAGAACCAGAAAAGGAAAGCCTAGCCAATCAATTGGCCTTACTGGTATTCCTCGGGGCCCTCCAAGACCTGGGGATGCGAGGGACGTCGTCGGGTTCCCCGGACAATTCCCAAGAGTCGCCTCTGATGAAGAAGAACCTCGGTTTCCACCATTTATTGGAGGAGGGAAGCCCAAAAATCAGGGTCTTCGCCTTTACCCTCTTCGCAAAATACAAGAAGCCTAGAGACGAAGAAGACTTGATATGGTGAGCAATTTGAGGTGTTTTCGGACCACAAAAGTCTGAAGTACATCTTCACTCAGCGGGACCTCAACATGAGGCAGCGTAGGTGGATGGAGTACCTACAGGACTATGACTTCACTTTGCATTACCACCCTGGTAAGACAAATGTGGTGGCTGATGCACTTAGCCGGAAGTCACGGGGAGTCTTGGCTAGTGTGGCGTCCCGGGAATGGCGGATGCTTGAGACCGTGGGACAATTTGGGCTGCATTATCGGGGTCAAGATAAGGATACTTTGGGAAGTTTGGTGGCTACACCTTCCCTACTGAGCAGAGTGACTGAGTCTCAGGGGCAAGACCCGAAGATATTGTCCATCAAGGATCGAGTACGGTCAGGGACAGGTGATGAGGGCTGGACCATTCACTCGGATGGTAGTCTTCGGTATAGGGGAAGGATTGTGGTTCCCCAGTCGGCATATCTGAGAGAGGAGGTCCTCAGGGAGTTCCATTGCTCCCGTTTTGTGGTGCATCCAGGTGGCACGAAGATGTACCATGATCTTCGTCGCCAGTATTACTGGAGTGGGATGAAGAGACACGTTGGAGATTTTGTTCGTCTATGTCTCACGTGTCAGCAAGTAAAGGCGGAACACCAGAGACCAGCAGGTTTGGTCCAGCCGTTGGAAGTGGCCGAGAAGTGGGAGTATGTCACGATGAATTTTGTGACCCACTTGCCATGGACATCGCGGGGACATGACGCGGTGTGGGTGATAGTGGACCGGCTTACGAAGTCGGCACACTTTTTGGCAGTGCGGATGACCTTCACGCTGGAGGAATTCTGTCGATTGTACATACGAGAGATAGTCCGGTTGCATGGGGTACCCCTATCTATAGTATCGGATCGGGATCCCAGGTTCACGGCCTATTTTTGGGAGAGTTTCCAACAGGCCCTGGGGACGCAATTGATGATGAGCACAACATTTCATCCCCAGACAGACGGTCAGTCAGAGAGGACCATCCAGATATTAGAGGACATGCTACGAGCATGCGTCCTAGACTTCAAGGGTAGTTGGGAAGAACATTTGCCCTTAGTGGAGTTCACCCACAACAACAGTTATCAAGCGAGAATACAGATGGCACCATATGAGGCACTTTATGGGAGGCCTTGCCGTTCTCCGGTTTGTTGGACGGAGGTTGGAGAAAGACCCTCTACGGGTCCAGAATTGGTCAGAGACACCTCAGAGAATGTGGACTTGATAAGGAAGCGTCTTCTCACGGCACAGAGCCGACAGAAGAACTACGCCGACAGACTGCGGCGACCTTTGGAGTTTGAGGTAGGTGATCATGTCTTCTTAAAGGTAATGCCTAAGAGAGGAGTGGTCAGGTTCGGCAAGCGGGGAAAGCTATCGCCGAGGTATATCGGACCCTTTGAGATACTTGAGAGGGTTGGTACTGTGGCTTACAGGTTGGCGTTACCGCCAAATTTATCGGGTGTCCACGCGGTATTCCATGTCTCTATGCATCGGAAGTATACTCCAGATCCGACGCATGTTGTGGATTGGGGTGAGCTTGTTGTTGATGCGGATGGGACCTTCGAGGAGGGACCAGTGCGTGTCATGGATAGCCGGGATCAGATTTTGCGAGGCAAAACCGTGAGGCTTGTGAAGGTGTTGTGGCAACACCGGGGAATGGAGGAGGCAACATGGGAGCGTGAGGACACCATACGTGCCAATTATCCTTTCTTATTTGAGGATGGAGGTGCATTCTTATAGTCATTTAGTATTATATGACTGTTGCATATGCATGGGGTTGTATGTGCATGAGTGTGTGAATTTTGGGGACGAAATTCTTTATGGGGGGAAGAATGTAAAACCCGGGTAAATTTGAACTTTTGTGAAAAATGACAAAATGGTAAATTGTCACCACGGTACGAGTTGAAAACCTGAATTTTTCTAAAGCTCGGATGATGAAACGGACCTCACCGTTGGATCGTCTCGCGAAATCTAGTTACCCTGTCAAATTTCGTTGAATTCCGAGATAGTCGGATTTTTGTGTTTTACGAGGCGATCGGGCCCCGGGTGACCCAAAAACGAAATTTTTAATAAAATTTTAAATTTTGGGAAATAAATGAAGACAAGTTAAAATAAAAATATTTTGAACTTGAACCGGAGTGAAATTTAATCGTTTCGGGGCTAAAACGGATCCGGGAAAGAAGGGTTGTATGGCGCATTGTGAACCAAGTATTTAAAGGATATAAATAGGGGAGAAAATCAGATTTCTCCCAATTTTTGCTCAGCCGATTCCAACAAGAGAAACAAGAGAGGGAAAATCCAAATTTTCTCCACCTTCTCTCTACGATCTACAAAGATTGGGAGCTCAAATCCACTTGGGCCAAGAACAAAGATTGTTCTATGCGTCAAGGGCTACAAAACCATACCAAGAAGGTCGGGCTTGGGCGAAATTCCAAGGACGGAATTTTTGGAAGCTAGGGCTTTGGGTTAGAAGGGGTTCTAAGGGCTTCCTACGGTCGTTCTTACGCTTCAAGAGGTAGGGTTCCCTCCTACTAAGGTTTATTCCAAGCCTAGTATGTTTTGTGAAATGGGTAGGTTGATAGAATATATATCACTTGTCTATTGTTGTAAATTGGGTGAAATGGGTATTGAAATGGGTAAAGATAAATTATAGCTTGGATTGGTAATTAGAAATTGCTAAATGAGATTTCTAGAATTGGATATGTGAAATAGATCCAATGTGATTCTTGTGTTATATGAATTTGTGGGCATGTTATGTGTTTACATTATACCTTGATGAATATGGGGTGTTGGTAGCATAATTATGTGATAACACGCTTGGAAATTGAGTTGTGTAAATGGTTGATATATATACATACTTGCGACATATTAACCTTGTAAAGAATTATGAGAATTATATGCTTATGATATAATTTTGTCATGGAATATGTTAATTGTGTTGAAAATGTTCATATGTCATTCATAGTATATTGAACCTTGTATCATGTTGCAATGAGGCATTACATTGCATTATGCACGAGAACATCGCATATGTGGGTGTAGGTGCATGGTTGTTGTTGTCAACACCACATTTGGTGGATGACGGGTGGGCTCGAGTGAGCTTGGTTGAAAATCTATCCAAGTCGTACGGTTTCCATGGTTGATAGGGTTGGGGTTAGCAAGAAGGGCTAGAAGATCCCTCGGGTGCAAGACCCGGTGATTAGGATACGCACTCTTTTGGCTCGGCCCATTAAGTGTGTAGGTGTACGCAGAACCTTCGGTGGAAGTCCGTAAATTCCGTGTAGGTTGGGTGACCTTTGGTGTGAGTTCATGAACATCCACCCCTACAAAGACCCTGAATTGGTAAATGTCATCTGATGTGATCATAGATGACAGATTCATACACATTGGCACTTACATGTGTTGATGAGCTGGGAAGAGCTCAGGATGATGTGCGTGAGTGAGTCTCATCTCATTTCATGGCATGGCATGGTAGATTCCAACATGGAATGCATATTCTAAATTAGAATGTTGAGAATTGTTGTTTTGTTGGCATGTGAACATTTCATATGCATATAGGTTGGGGAGTAGCCTCTTTAGGAGATACCCTATTGAGCGTGGCTCACCCTTCGTGGGAAAAACATTTCAGGTGCGGGATACACGCCGATGGATGACTCTCAATTCGAGCCCCGTGGATGAAGAAAGCCGGAATGTGGCTTTATTTTGAGTTTTTGTAAAATTATTATAAAAACTTAGTTTTGGGATGTATATTCATGTAAGTGATTGTAATAGAACTTCTATGTATCATGTTTTATGTGAAAAATTTCATTAAACATGTGTTCGATGATTGTAGAGAGGTTTGGAATGGATTAGGAATGATGAACAGGCAAAGATGGGCACGGCGTACCGGTACGGTGTAGTCCAGTGGGCACGGCGTACCGGTACGGGGTGGTCTAGTAGGCATAGCGTACCGGTACGGTCTCCAAAAAAAATCAGAAATTTTTAAATTGTTTTGCCAAACTTTTGGGCTATGAGTTCCTTCCTTCCAATGTTATAAATGGACCATAATGGAGTATAACTCATGATATGTTGGATCTTAGTTGGATCCAATGAATAATTGAACCCGGTTTATTAATTGTGGGTTATGATCCCGGTTAAGGGGATGTTGTTGAGGTGGTGTCGGGTTAAGCGACATGCACGGGTAATTCCGCGGGTTGATGGATGATCAACGGCTAATGAATGACCCCCAGTTTTAGGGGCGTCACAGACTCAAGCGTCTAACACAACAAGAACTAACATATACAATGACACCATGTATCAACTTAATCAAATATCACTATTGGTGAATATGGATCAATAACTCCATAATCCCACTGGTTCCATGTCTCACAAGAGAAGTAATAAGATCTGACACCTCACCAATTATCCCACCTCATCCCAATTCTACGGGCCTTTTGGCTGGCAATGTATCAGACTCTTGGTTGACATAATCAACACCCTTAACAATAATTCAATGGAAATTTCAGGGTAATAATAGCACAAACACACGATACAAATAGAAATATTCAGTGAAGTTACCGCATCCCATCCTGTATCTCAAAATCATCAATCGATTTCAGTAAATAGCATTATTGTGATCTTAAGTACAGTATAGTATAATTCATTTCTTATTCGGTACCATCCAATAGTTCATTCCCACATAAATATCACACCCTTTTTTTTCCCATTACCATATACTATGATGAGACATGTATCCTTTATGAGTTTTAAACACTAACTCGTCTATCCAATTGATAGTACACATATACTCCTCCTTCTAGGCTTAACTCATCCCCTTGCAACACAAAGTAAACACACCACACAAGCGCCAATGTCACTCCTTTTATTATTTTAATCTTAACCACTTATACCTAAAATATACATATATATGTACTATGATATAATTGCAATTTCTATAACCAGTTGACTTCCTCAAATCTTCACATCAAGACAACACATTACATAACTTTATAACTCAAATCGTATTCAAACACCTTTATTTGTCTATTTTCACTCTCTTTCTTGCTATAAACATCATATTCGCTTATATTTGGTGTAAACACATGCACGTGTATTTTGATGCAAACTACACACACCACATGCCACACGTTCATATGAGATTGACATATTTGTTTTCATACTTTTTGCTTCTTTTTTTACTATGACACACACATATAATAAAGAATATACCATGCTTTTCTCCTCTAACTACACCCAGCACACACCTCACAATACTTCCTCCCATGTGCACCATTTTTTATGACCCTTTCCTCCTTCTCTCGTAACGTTGGTATCTCAATTCACAATTACTACTCGTGTTCCTTCCTACTACAAGAATAATCTGAAATATCATCAACTAAATATAATCATAAAGAGTCTAAGTAGGGTTGAGTTATATTTACTCTACGCGGAAAGCTAACTTCGACACATCTTTCACTTCACCCTCAACTGATGCCACCCTATTTTTAAATTGCGTTTGAAAGTATTGTCTAACCCCTGCATTTAATTAAATACATCATCTTTCCAAGTTGAAGGGTATTTATCCTCAATCATTACCTTATTACATTGCCAATAGTTCATGTATAAACACATGGTTCCATCCTTCCGGTTCTCAAACTAAATTGAAGTTTCCCTTAGGGATACTCTAGACTTGATTAAAACCTCAATTATCTAAATCCTGCAACTGTGCTTCCACCTGTTTTATTCTAGCAAATGACTCAAAATATAAAACTATGGATATAGGTGCAATCTTCATTTCGTACTTAATAACAACTTAACTCCCCTATCTAATGGCAACCCTAGTAATTCATCCAACAACACATCACTGGCAACCCACATAAGTTTTGCTCATCCTCACTAGTATCTTTCGCCTACACCAAATAACCTTGACAACCTTCCTTGAGTAATTCTCTAAATTTGGTTACAAATATCAAATAATTAAAGGTCACCTTTAGATCACTCTGAGATCCTAGTTGAAGCTCATATAATATTCTAAAATCAACCTCTTTCTTAAAATAATTCACAAAACATATTAAACAGATAACCTATCCATCACCACTATCAAATACAAAATATCAAAAAGAATTTAAATCTACTAATAGTTTCTTGAACCTCCACACATTAAACATAGCCCCTGCAAGCAATATATATAATCACTTCACCCTTCTGCAAAAAAACAGATAAGCACAAAATTAGAAGATATAAAGAGTTAACCCCAATGCATGATGGATGCATGTACACACACGAGTAGATGAAACCATGTTCAATGAGCATATGTGTTTCACTATAAAAAATGTAGAGCATATATGTCACTGCATTAGATAAGCATATGCCTTCTTTTTGTGTTGTCACAAAAGTTATTCCTTGAAATTTGATTATACCAACAAGTCCACCATGAACCCCTACCCCTAAGGGTTTCACCACTAACTGGCAATGACTCGGTAAGCCTTCTCTCAAGCAACTTTGTGCTACATACCCCATCTGTCTGCACCCATAGTACTGATGAACCCTGCCTATATGTATCAACCCATAATTTCTGAGTGTACACCCCTCAAATTGAAATCGCATAACTGATATAATATTAAATTTCTCTTCTTCTTTTTTCTTGTACCGTTCACGCCAATCAACTGATTCCCGCACGTATCGTGGGGTGGTCAAATCTCATTTGCAAAAATAGTGTAATCCGTTGATTTCAAAATTAAAATCCAATTCCAAATAGAGTAGTTCAATCCTTACGAGAATTACCTTACATCTCACTTCTTCAACCTGAACCAAAAATAATAACACCACGAGACAAAGTAGTAAATTGCTTCTATACTGAGCCACAGTCATCTTCCTTTGAGTTATAGACTTAGAAACTTGTCTCTACTCACATTGGTATTGTTCAGAACATATTTATTCCCAACTACTTCCACCAACTGATCACATTCTTCCTATACTGACACGTGAATTACATTGTCTGAAATTAGAGTGGTCAAGAGTCATGTTGTAACTCATCACTAAATTCAATCCTCATATTCCAATACGAAGAATATGCAGACCACAATCCCTCGAACCTCTTACAATCAGTACCACATAACTTATCACAATGCGTTAGCTACCCCACTGTTTTAGCTACATGTACCTCTTTTTACATCACAATAAATCACATCCGTTATATCTTCATTCATGCCATAACCTCATATATTCTTTGAGTAATATCTCACAGATTCAACTAACCATTACTCTCTCTTGGTGTTACTGGTCATGTTCCATAACCATTCTTTTTGAACATTAGGCAACTTATTCCGATCTAATCCATTCAATTGTAAATGGAATAATGCACAATGCTAAACAAAAATGCAAGTCTAATTGCCATATTGCATAATGCTATAAGGATGCAAGTCAACACGAAAAGATATACATATTTATATAACGTGAGCATCTTTCTACTTATCACACCCCGATTGACTACCAATACCCTACTTTGTCCACTACTAAACTAGACTCACGCGTCTACAGAGTCTGATAAACCTAAGCTCTGATACCAAAATTGTAACACCCTAACCCAAAAATGGTACACAATAGCCTATTCCAGTAAAATGGATCACACTCTTAAAACATAACTCTTTAACCCGTATCTAATTGCAATAGAATCATAACGCGAGCACCGACCAAGCACTCTAGCTCAAAAATAAAATACCAATGCTAAGCAAGAGATTAACATACTATTCTCTTGAATTTATAATTTAGACTCAAAATACTCATATTAATATGCAAGACACAAAATTTCACAAATATCCTACTTTGGACTTCAAGGACAAACCAATCCCCTTTACTGCCTAAACCCAGCAGTGGACGTCCCTCCTAGCTCAGTTACCTGAAAACATAAACTATAGGGGATGAGCTCACTCGCTCAGTGAATGTACATAACATAAGTAACAATGTTTAAACAACAGTTATGCTAAGTCAAACATTAAGAAAGTGAAACAACTATAAATATTGTCACCCTTGCTCGTAACAACGTATATGAATATTATCACTTGCCACTATAGCTATAGCGAGTCCGCCCTTATGGCCATCTCACATATAACGAGTAAGCCCTTATGACCATCTCACATTTCCACTAAAGCTATATTTTGTCATTAAGGCTATAAACATTCCCACCATACCCTTCCAAGTCAACACTTTCATATTCTTACTCAATAGTAAAAAACATTCATAATTCTAGCAAATGTTTATCAGTTAGTTTACTCATCTTTAGTTGGTATCTACCTCAAGTTTGATCCCTAGTTGGTGCTTTAGATAGGATGATCAATGATGTTGATGCCTCCATACCTAACATAGGTGTTATTACAATTGCGTTCAAGTGTTCCAAATGTAAACATTATATTTTAACTGCTCGTTTATACGTATCCTTGTATGCTTAAGTTAATGTATTGAAAATTCCTTCATTTAGCATCTTCCCTTAGCGTTTAGATTTTTCCTTGTTAATCATTATCCTTTAATGCCATATTTGTGTTCAAGTGTTAATCGAATAGTTGAGGTCAAGCTGACCCGTTTAGGATTAGTTTTAGCCCTATAGAATGTCTTTGTAAAGCCTATAAAATGAACGGTTAGAGGATTAGAGGTTTCTATGGCTAAATAGAAATTATGCTCTGTTGTACCGGTACAAGTCCTACCAGTACATCGCTAGGTAGAATACACTTCTACCGGTAGAACCATGGTTTCACCCTAACTTAACAACTTGGTTTTTAACACTTCCCTCCATCATTCTTCCGTACCCAACACCTAATACCATTATTCATACTTAACCTACCATCTTGTGACAAAGATCACATGTATGGTAGAATTATTGGAACACCCGTTTGAAAACCACCGCACCAGAAAACCTTCAAGTGATCCACTTAGGTACTTTAGTAGCCATCACTATCCTTAGCACCCAAAACCCTTCCAAAGTCACCCCAATGCTTATGCCAATCTAGTTCCCATGGAGATCAAGAAGAAATGATAAGATTTAGAGAAGAAAATCTTACCTTCAAAGAGCTACACTACCTCACCCAAGCCCAAGCTCTTTACCGGAGGTTAGTGGACACTTCAAGCTTCTTCTCTTCTCCAAAAATCTCTAAGGCCAAGAGTGTAGAAGACATGCAATAGTGGAGCCTCCACTATCCCTTGCGTCTACCGATTTTCCCCAATAAGGTGACTTTTGAGTTGAGTTGGACAAGTGTTCCCCCATGCAACCATATACACACCCACTACAAATATAGACACATGCATATGTATATATAAGCTCACTACATATATATATTATATCCCACTAACCTTTAATTATAATTCCATAATTAATCTTTCATTTGCTTAACCCATCACACCCTACACTTTTTAAATTTCAAAACTAAACCCAAAAATTATTGGCGGGGCTCATACTTTACTCCTCGTGTTGCCAATAATTTTTATTTAAATTAATAAAATTAAATGTCAAATTTGATGAAATTGAAGTTCAATTTGATGTTATTTTGATGAAACTAAACTCTAAATTAAATAAATTGAATGTTAATTTGATAAAAATGAATATGAATTTGATGAAATTAAATAGGGTAAATGGCACCATTAGTCCCTTACGTTTTACACTTATTGCACTTTCGTCCCCGATGTTCTAATTTTGGCAATTTCGTCCTCCATATTTTAACATTGGCTTACTTTCGTCCTAACCCCTAACTGTCGTCTAAAATGTTGACGGAAAATGGCACATGAGCGGCATGTGATGGAACAGGAAGGGCAATAGAGTCATTTAACCTTCCTTCCCGCTCATCACCTTCCTTCCTTCCCGCCCATTTATACCTTTCAGCTGTGTTGCCCTAGCTAACAGTTGAAGCATTCAACCACAAGCCAGGCTGAGGACGACGAAGACGAAGACAAAGAGCAAGGGAGTCAGACAAGGACGAAGACGAAGACGAAGGAAGAAGAAAATGGAACGTATGTCTTGCTATTGTGGGAGAAGGGCAATGATGCTTACTTCGTGGACAGATCAAAATCCGGGTAGGAGATTCCTTCGCTGCGAGAATGATACGGTAACTTTCAGTTGGGTTGTTTTGAATTACTTAATTTTTTCGGTAGGTTTGGGCAATATTTTTGTTGTTTGTTGTATGCAGCAAAGTGGAGGATGTGGGTATTTTGAATGGTATGACCCTCCCATGTGTAACCGATCGAAGAACATCATTCCTGGCTTGCTGGTGAGAATCAAAAGAATGGAAGCACAATTGACAAGAATTCAACAGAGAGAGAAGGTGTTGGAGATTTTGCTGATTCTGACATGGTTGGTTGTGTTGATGAATTGGAAGAACTCAGGTGTGAACATGAACAAAGAGAGTAATCCTGCAGCTGGTTATGAATTAGAAAATTAAGAATGACATGTGTTGTTTGGTTAGTCCATAAGGGTGTATTGTTTAGATGTGCAGAAGGGTGTGTTGATTATGTAAGTAAGAAAAGGCATTTGTGCCATTTAATTATGAATGAAGTTCTCGTGTTCTTTTCCAAAGACCTACTTATTTGTTTGATGGAATGTACTATGTAAAATAGAATAACACAAAAGGCATAATATACATAAACAAAAGAGTGGTTCATAGACAATATTCAAGCTACCCAATTCTATTACATTGTTTGCAAAAACAACTACTGGAACAACTACACCATTATCTCATACCCCTTTCCCCTTGGCCTTCACACCACCATTATCTGGATTCCCTTCATTCTTCCCCTTGTTTGCTAATGATTGAAGTGATTTTCCTTTAGTGCTTTTCCCTTGTGTTTAATCTTGAAATTGTTGTGCAGATGTCTAACACAGTGCTTATGTTCAACATTAGGAAGCAACTCCTGAATGGCATGCTCCAGTCCTTATACAAACACAAAACTCAATTAGTTATGCTATAACAATTGTAAAACAAACATGTTTGACTAAATAATAATATGTAATAAACATACCTTCTGTTTGTCAGACATTATAGTCCAACCATGTGTATTGGTTATTCCCAGATCTTCTACCAGAATGGTTAAAAACCATGTCCATGTGACTGTGCCCTCCATCTCAACCACAGCATAGGCAACTGGGTACATGCTATTATTAGCATCTACACCAATTGCTGAGAGTAGCTGTCCATTATATATACCTTTCAGATGACATCCATCCAAGCATACCACATGTCTGCATGCTTCCTTAAATCCCCTCTTCAATGCATCTAAACATATGTACAATCTCTCAAACCTAGGTTCACATTCCATCTCAAACACATCATCCATTTTCATTACTATAGTACTACCAGGGTTAGTCCTCTTCAATTCATCACAGTAATCCCACAGTTTAGCATACTGCTCTGCATGGCTACCTTCAAAAATTCGCATAGCTTTTTTTCTTGCCCTATAACGTTGATCCCTAGAAAAACTCAATTGATGATCCTTCATTGCCCTTTCTATGATTGCCTCAACAGGCCAATTGAGATTCACTCTAAAGTCATCGACGTAAGCTTTGGCCAGCCAATTAGAATTTGCCATTGGGTTCTTAAATGACCTGCCACATGTATGTTTACCATTGAATGTTTTGACTTGGAATGTTTTCTTGTCATCCATAAGAGATGCAAAAATCATCCACTTGCACTTTCTCTTGCACACTGCTCTAACCCTCACATGATCATTTTTCTTAAAGGTAATTTGTTTTCCCTCCCTGATTGAATATTCTTTTACTGCTTCTTTGAATTCAGCAGGTGATCCAAAAAGCATCCCTAGCTTGAATGGTGGATTCTTCATATCAGTCTCAGCCCTAAACTCAGGGTACTTTGGCATTCTCCTTTGATTACTATCTTCATCTAACGAGGAACCATCTATGCTCAACAGTCATCTGATGGTCTATAATCAGACACAACCTCATCATTCTCAGCATCACCATGGCCTGTTGATTTCTCCTTTTCCACACCCTTTCCAATATTAGGCACACCTGCCCATTCAGCATCCATGTCAACATAAGTCTCAAACATTTTATCATATTCTTCTACATCATATTCACTGTCATGAAAATCAGATCCATCAGAAGTTTCATTGTCTGTCTCAGCCCCAACTCTTTCATTCTTTATGTCACCCCCAATTGTTGCACTGTCTGTCTCAACCCCAGCTTTTTCATTCTCTATGTCATTCCCAATTGTTGCACTGTCTCTCTCAGCCCCAACTCTTTCTTTCTGTACGTCATTCCCAATTGTTGCACTGTCTCTCTCAGCCCCAGCTCTTTCATTCTCTATGTCACCCCCAACTGTTGCACTGTCTCCTTCAATCCCTACTCTTTCCTTCTCAACATACTCCAACAAATATGTTTGCTTATTATTTCCTATACTACATACAGTAGTTACTTGACTTTCCTCTAAACCATTTAAATCTTCATCATCGATCTCCTCAATAATAACAGAATGTCTAATCCTACTATCTACATCATTTCTTACCCCCTCCTCATCAAATACATCAAACAGTGATCTATGTTCAATGTAAACATCAGCAACTGTGTTGGGATATAATGAATTAAACATTGTGAATACTTGATTATCAGTATACAGTAAAATCAAACCATTATCTAAATTCTTGCCTAGTATCAGATAATGGTACTTGAGAATCTCTTCATCATATCCTAACTCCCTCGCCATCTGATCAAGTTCCAGTAAAGACATTAAGTCTGGATGTCTGTGGTGGAAGATATCGACCCTACCTCCAACATATTTCTTATGTGGTTGTCTCGAAACTCCCCATCATGATGCATTTTCAGTGTAAAATACTTGGAATCTGGGTCTGCAAAACATAATAGGTACCACTCCATTATCAAATGTTGTGACCACATGCATATAAAACAAAACAAAATATGGGGACCACATGCATATAAAACAAAAAATTTGTATAAAAAAATCACAGATTGCATGCAAGAACTATTTCGTATACGTCCAATTTCATGAATTTTTTTTCAGCAAAATCGATGTGTTAAAGAGTGAATAACAAATTTATTCAAGCTTTAATGGTCCTTGATTTACCGTATTCTGGATTGAAGTCATCGTCTTCACATCGTTGACAATTGAACCAGCCGGCCATTATAGGAGTATCTGAAACCCTACTTAGGTGACAAATCACTCTTGATTTCAACAGTACCAGAAGAAGAATACGAATTCCCCAAAACCAATTGCGAACCCTAGGTATGATCGACAACAGGAACAGACTCAGGCAACTGAAGAGGTTAAATGGGCGGGAAGGAAGGTTACATGACTATATTGCCCTTCCTATTCCATCACATGCCACTCACGTGCCATTTTCCGTCAACATTTTAGACGGCAGTTAGGGGTTAGGACGAAAGTAAGCCAATGTTACAATATGGAGGACGAAATTGCCAAAATTAGAACATCGGGGACGAAAGTGCAATAAGTGTAAAACGTAAGGGACTAATGGTGCCATTTACCCAATTAAATATTAATTTGGTGTTAAATTGATGAAAATAGTGTTTGCATGGTAAAATTAATATTTGAATTAATGAAATTAAATGTCAATTGATTAATAAAATTGAATAGTCAACTTGAGGGTAAAATTGGTAATTCACTATAATATATTCCATAACATTACTGATTCTGTTAAATGTCAGTGACGACAACGACTGTAAGGGTACTATGTGAAACTAATGATAAACTACAAGTGTGTGTAGTGATATTTTAAAAATTATAGGGGAGTGTCTTGCAATTAGGTCAATCTCAAGGGGGTGTCAGTGAAATTTACCCTAAAAAATTCTTGTTGGGACTAATTGACAAAATAGGTCACCAAAATGGACTTATGTACAATTTTCACTTCATTTTTTGTATGAACAGGTAATGTCATTTCCAAGTACATGTTGTGTTTGATACCCAGTTGTATAATGGCTTGTGTCCAAAAGTGTCACTCTTACTTCTTTTTATAGTTGAAGGTTAAATATAACCATAAATGCGGAAGTAAACTGGGTTCGAAAATTACATTTTTCCTAAAGTTTAACTGTGAACGTACTTGATAATCGAAATGAAAGTAATTCGCATGCTCTAATTTTTTATTATTTATTTTTTCATGATCATGAACAATCACGAACCATACTTGTAGATTAATATAACTAGAGCGAAATTAGCATATCCGCGTTACAAAAGTCTTGTTGTCTCACAGTAGTTGGAGAGAGAGAAAGAAGATGCAGATTGAAGAATAATAATTTATGAATACTTTGTATATCCAGTGTCTCGCAATTGTAAACTATTATTAGTATATGTATTCAAGAGTTCCAAATATGCAAGACTTTCACTAAATTAAGGGAAACTACTATTAGAATTTGCATCATAGGGTTCCACATATGCAAGATGTCGACAAAAACAAGATAGTCCAACACTACATGAATTCTTTCTAACTAACTGGGCCAAGCACAATCACGGATTGGCTGTTAAAGTCTCTTTAATTGATTTTTTAGAGCGTACGACAGTATAACCGTCATCATCATTCTTACTTGATGATCCTTCGTTAAGAAAAAGAAAGGATCGTTGAAAATATCAACGAAAGCTTTTATTTAATACAAAAGTTTATAAAATATAAGACTTACAGAGGGGATGACGAAGACTGAAGATAAAGGCTAAATTACAGGAGAAAGTGGGTTCAGAGAGGGTGCAAGAAAGAGACAAGAGAGAAGAAGGTGGTGTAAAACGAGAAATCTGTCTAACAGACTGAACCTGCATCTCTTTAAATAGAGACCGGACATGAAATCCGAATTTCAACATTACTCCTATACAAAGTCCAACAATAGTCAAATCCAAGTCGTGGAAACGAATTGTGTGACTAAACTTACAATATATTTGGATTGTCGTCTACCATTACCTTGGCGGCAAATGAGCGGTCACAAAAAAAAAAAAAAAAAATAGGTAACAAAAATATAACGATAGAAACATTTTTGCAGCAACAAATTGCCGATGCAAAAACTGCATTTTGCCATCGAAAAAGGTAGAGGTTATCGACGAGCAAATGCCATCAGATATAATGGTTGTTGAAAACAAATTTTCACATCATATAGACTGAAAGAACGTCATTTCATTCAATTGTGACATGCACACACTGGAATAAGCATTTTCAGCTGAAGAGAACCATGGAATTTGTTAATTATCCACAAAGTACAGTAGATTTATCCGATGACCACAATAAATGGCGCACACACGATAATATAAAACAGTAACAGTTTACACATGCTGTTGAATGACAGACACACATTAACCAGTTCTCTAGGCACTCCAGCACACATATTGAGCTGTAGATTTCTTTATTCATGACAACAACTGCTCTAATGGATGATAGAACATGATATCTAATGCCCCCTCGATCAGAAAATTGTGCTTTTAAATGACATCCAATGCCGATTGAACTAACAACAAAAAACTTCTCTAGATCTCACCTAGACCCAATTTGGACTCAGACCAAGGGATTTGTAGCATAGTGTGAATTTGATCCAGTGCTTATTCCTATTTGAAAGAAGTCAATCTTTCTCTTTTTAAGGTGATCTGAAAGCTTCACCGGCATAACGTATATTTCCAAGTTCCTCTTCAATGCGTAGAAGCTGCAACCAAATCAACACCCCATAATTGATGAAATCAGTGACTCAATGGTAAGTAGGAATTAATATAACTAGACAACATGGTATGAATTTCTGCATTCTGAAAGATTGCTAAGGTAATCATATTTCAGCACGCGTTTCTCGCTTGTGTAACAACCAACTTAAAGTGATATGCTAGAACCAACAGAAAATAAAGAAATAAAAAACACAGCTGACAGTGGTTCACAGTAGGACTATGGGCTAAAATTGGACCAGATAATTCTAGTCCTTAAATAACTGTAGGCACAATTAGGTGATTAGGAATATCCAACAGGGCTGAATTTTAATAAGGCACTGAGAAGCCAAGACAGAATTATTTTTATTAAATCATTTATAACAATTAAATTGTTTTGCTTCTGTGGAAACCCAAGCTCACTTGTCATGATGTACGGGTAATCTGGTATCTCTCTAATCCATAACAACTGTATACTTTGTAGATAAGTAGTCTATAGCAACTTATCAGCACTATTGAAGAGAAAAACCCATATAGGTAATGTGATGTCTCCGCATTTCTTAAGGTCAGAATATTTCATACTGTAGAGAGGGGCCTCGCAAAACTTTAACGGGTGAAATTAATAAGAGAAGGAAAGAAAGCTTTTACTTTTCACCTGATTATACTTGGCCAACCGCTCACTTCTGCAAGGAGCGCCGGTCTTGATCTACATAAAATAACCAACAATGGTAAGTTGAGCATCAATAGAAATGCTTAATATGAAGTAGAGCAGAAGATTACAACTGACCTGCCCACTGGCCAAGCCAACAGAAAGATCTGCAATAAAGTTATCCTCTGTTTCACCACTACGGTGGCTAACCATCACACCCCATCCAGCAGCTTTTGAATCTAGGGCTGCTCGAATGGATTCAGTTACTGTACCAATTTGGTTGACCTGCAATGTTTCAAGGGTCAAGATCCCCGGGCCATACATTAAGTGACCCTGTTGTGTATGCAAAGCATTTTGAATTGAAAAGGGTCAAAAGTAGAATTTCACATGAAGCTCTCACAAAGACTTGTCTAATTAGGTTATAGCTTAAATCGAACCTTATCATATGTTAATTTTAGTATTTATAAGTTTCTAGGATAATATTACTTTCTAGTTAGGACTCAAGGGTATTTAAGTAATTGCTGGGAATGGATTGTGCTTGTAGCCCATAAGTCTTATTTTAGGATATGTCCATTAAAGCAAAATAATCAAATTAGCGCCCCAAATTTTCATGGCCATTAATTCTCTCGGTCCACAAGGTTTAGTGTCTTTAATATTTCCGTATATGATGTGTCGTATCTTTCTTGTGGGAATGTCTATGCCTCTATGGTGCAACCTTGCTTTAGCAGTTTAATCATAGTGAATTTTAAGTCAGACTCCTATTGTCTTTTCAATTTTTTTTTTTGCAAGTCAGACTTTTCAACTTTACCCTACAGGGTTAATCATCCTAGAAATTTTTAAGTTTATTCCTAGGGTCTCTTCAACATTACCTTGGCATGTTGTTCCAGGGGAGTTCATGGTGCGAACCCAGAATAATTCTTCTTTCCTAAGCCAAACTGTACCCTGTCAAGCCTTAATCAATCCAAACCATCCTCCTACCTTTTTGGTTTTCAAATGAACACCCCCAAAACCCATATTTTTTTCCATCCAGAATTTCCAGCAACTAGTTTCCTAACATTTTAGCAATCAAAAAATTTCCCAATCAAACCAATGTCTACCCATATCCGTCCATAAGCCCTTCCATCACTTTCCCGCCTCTGTAAACATATAAGCTCCTGCCTCTGTAAACATATAAGCCTTCAAATGGTCCTTAGCAGAAGCTTACACCTACCATTAAGATCACTTGTGCTGCATCAATAATACCATTACAGTAAAAATATCTGTAGTAATAGAAATTATTGCCACTTAATACTATACATGACTGAAAACTCTATCATGTATGATCAATCCTCAAAGCTTTGATATTTCTTGTGAATATATTTGCTAAAAATTCAAATATAAGGAAATTACCAGAGTAAAATTGTGAACTACAATGAATGTGAATTGTCCAAATGTTTCCGAGTTAACATGGTTTTGTTGTCTTCTGTTCCACACTTCCACTCATACTGGCATACCATTACCAATGATATTCTTCTTCTTCATTTTATTATGCATGTGCATCTTCATGTAGCTATGAATGTATGAACGGCAAATCAACTTATGAATGCATAAGCCCAAAACAATTTATTCTTAAGTGTATTTCACCATTCTTTACTTCTCAGAACCTTAAATGAAAAAAAATAGTGAAGCCAAATGGTAGACAAATGCGTAAGCATAACATGTTATAGTTCAGCTGAAGTCACAGAACAATAGGTACCAGGTAGCATAAAAGAAAGTCTGCATTTATGAAATAGTATGACGGTATAAAGAGAACTCCTGGTACATACCATTTACTATGGTTCAACCAATTTTTCCCCTAAGATTGTCACGCAAGAAGCTGATAATATAGGGAGAGCTGATTGATTATGGAATATTGAGTTCTTTACAAAAGAGTAAGCAACAAATCTAAACACATCTCCCTGTCCCATCATGTCCTTAGATTATGGAATCGTTAAAAGAAGAAACCAATCACAGAAGCCAACGACTGCAGAACAGTTTTGCCAAAAAATGGAAAAGGAAATCTGAGATATGAGCAGTACTTGCCTTCAGTAGCAAGCCATTGCAGGCCTTCTTTTGAATGGCTTCAGCTATTCTCTTCGGGTTGGTTACCAATAAGTCATCACCTACAAGTTGGATATCAACTGAGGACTGTAGAGTAGTCCAGGAGCTCCAATCATCTTGGTCAAAGGGATCTTCAATTGACACAATAGGGAAATCTTTAACAAACTCTTTGTAAAGATCACACAGACTCTGTGCTGAGAGCACATGGGCACCATCATTTGGTTGTTTCTTAAAATTGAGATCATATTTTCCATCTTTTGTAAAGAATTCTGAAGCTGCAACATCCATTCCTATCTTGATCTGCATCATTAATCCTAGTCCATAAGAGATGAGGATAAACAGAATTGAATTTTGAATTATAAAGAGGATTAACGTCTCCTACCTTGCCTGTATAACCAGCCTTTTCAATTGCATCAATAAGCAGTACCAAGCCTTCCCTATTGTCTTGAACGTTGGGAGCAAATCCCCCTTCATCTCCTACATTGCATGCGTCTTGTCCATATTTTGCTTTGATAATTCCCTTCAGTATATGATAGACTGTTTTGACAAAGCAAGGTTGGTTATTTTCCCGTGTCTTCAGCAACTGTGATTGCTTATTGCAGTAATTTGTCAACTAAAGGACTGAACTTGTCAACAGAGAAGATAACTTTAATTAAGCCCTCCTAACCCTAAAAAGCACATGTTAATCTAATGACTGTGAGCTGAACAAAACCAAGTTCATTGTGCATATACTGCATAAAGCATGATGATTAGGACCACCAGAAATTGACATTGAAGCACAAAGATGATAGGACATTAATTGAGTAGACTTTTCCAAATATATCAGAATTGTTAAAGAGAAATTAAAAAGAAAAAAAATATAAGAACGGCAAATGGGAAAAGAACCAGCTTGCTAACCTTCACTACCCATACGGAGTGCCTCGGCAAATGATGTTGCTCCTACTGGTAGTATCATAAATTCTTGCATGGCCAGATTATTTCCAGCATGGCTGCCTCCATTTATCACATTGAATGCCGGAACTGGCATAACAAGCTCCTTTGTTCCCGATAATTCCTGAATGTGCTTGTATAGAGGTACTCCCTTCGCTCCTGCACCAGCTCTACATACACTAAGTGATACTCCAAGTATAGCATTTGCCCCCAATGTCGATTTATTTGGAGTTCCATCAATTTCCAGCATAAGCGCATCAACATCAGCTTGATTCCTTCATATGGCAGAAGGCAAAAGTGTTAGAAATGTGTACTAGACAACAATATAATAATAAAGCATATAAACATTAGATTTTGAAAAAAAGAAAAAGAGTGGCAATCTAGCACAAGGTTAAATGGCAATGCAATGATCCAACGCTCCATCATTTTCAAATGTTTAACTATATGTTTTAGTTCTCTACAAGAGCATTAGAATGATTTCAGAACCCCATACCAAATAATAGGGAAGTTTCTGGATTTCATATTCCGTGCATAACTGGCTTCTGACCTGTTACTAGAAGTCATTAATCTAATACCAAATATAGCGGCCAATAAACAGCCAAATCCCATTGGGTTTGTCTGATTGGTGTCACCAAGTGGTTTCAAAATGCACATTTGAAGAAAGATTTGGTCAAGCTACTCACTTTAACTCGTGAATCCAAGATTCAGTGAAGCTGCAAGTGAAACACAGCGTAGAGGTAGGCGTCAGTTATAGAGACTAGTAGACCACAACTGTTTAGGGATGGGTAATCCTGGGTTAACCAACATCAAGCAAGAGCTTGTATCAACAACTTAATTGGTTTTGAGCAAATGGGTGTAATATATCTGCATTAATTCAACAATGAAGAACCATTTAAAATTTTGATCTTAGGTGCACAACTACTCCATAAATCAATATAAACTTATCACATGTCACCAAACTAATTACACTCTTCTTGTCTCTCTTAAAGAGCACCATCTCTTAGGGGACTTCACGATCAGAAACAGCTTACTTACCAGTTACCAGGTAGCGTCATCATACTATAGTCAATTAACCCCTTCCAGTAAAACTCATTAACAACTATTTCCAAAATGCTATCACCAACGCCCTAGCTCTAACAAACTGTTTCTGGCACCTGACTCCGAAATAAAAATACAAAATCCTGCTCTAGAGTAATTCAAAACTGAGGCGAATTGAAATTTCTTAAAATGCATACTGTATTGGCTCTAACAACCTAACTGTAGGTATCCAGGCCCCATTTCTAATAAGTAAAATAGCTTCTAATCAACAAGCTAATCTATTAATCGTTAGAAACTGATTTTCCAAGTTAAATGCAATTCAAGCCATATCAGTATGTACTTCTGCAGCCCAAAATGAACCTCAATTAACTTCATCAAATGCATACAATCAAATGGGAATATCAAAGCACCCAATGTCAACATTTGAGCATAATTTCAATGTTGTAAGCACAAGTAAAACAGCTAACACGTTTTAGCAAACAAACAAAACCTCATTGTAATGATATAGAATGCTGTTGCTTCAAACAATGCGTGAAAACAACAATAAAACCTTAAAATCATGAATCTTGAGCGCATAAATCACCAACGATATATATTTCGGTGTTTGGTTGCCCAGAAAATGCAGGGAAATCAAATATTGCATTTTAAATTTCCCATTTCACTTAGAAACCTCCACTCAAACCTTTTGAGTTATAACCCACTTCTACTCAAAATCAAATAATGCTGAAATAGAGGCTCAAGCATCCCTTTTATTTTATTTTCCTCAACTTTTCTCAGAAATCAAATGCATATGAACACATGCACATACCCGTTTCATACACACACACAGATACATTTGTAGTTATACTGTATTGAAAATTGTTTTTTTCACCTGACATCAACACCAATGAGTTTGGGACCCAGTATTTCATTGATGTTCTTCACAGCATTAAGAACCCCTTTACCTCCATAAGCACTCTTATCACCATCTCTTAGCTCCAAAGCCTCGTAGATCCCTGTAGAGGCTCCACTGGGAACAGCCGATCGGTACAGATCATCGGTTACTAAATCAACCTCGACCGTCGGATTGCCCCTGCTGTCTATGATCTGTCTTGCCTTCACTGATTTTACTTTTGATGCTTTCAATACAGTGGTTGACGCCGGAGCAACAGCGACGGAGCTTCGGACAATGAAGGGTCGAGATTTGATATGGGTTTTCTGTGAGGTGGGTAGAGAAAAGAGTGGTGATTTTGATGTTGGTTTGGTGCAAATGATGGATTTTGAAAGTGGTGTGGGAGCTAAGGCCATTGGATATCTGTATATATGTATAGAGAGGGAGAGACTTTAGAGAGAGAAAATGAGAATGGAGGGAGGGAGGGAGGGAGGGAGTGAAGGTTTCGGGTATATATAGCAGGAGAGAGTCCTGGGAATGTCCGTCCAGGGGCGAAGGAAGCAGAGTCTATTGTTAAAATCAAAGTGGGTTCTGGTGGTTGTTGGAGTCTTAAGGTGGCGTTAAGACTCAAGTGTGTGTGTGTGTGTGTGTGTGTGTGAGAGAGAGAGAGAGAGAGAGAGAGAGAGGGGTAGGTGTGCGCGTGTAAAACTAGGTCCGTCGAGTTGAGTGGGTCCATGAACTATTTTTCAAATATTGTGGGTCATGTGATAATAGAAGTGACAATTGAAAGGCAGTACACAGTGCGGTTTTTTAATTTGGGGTAAATTATACTGAGACTCATGAGGTTTGTCACTTAATCACCTAGACTCCCTGAGATTTGACATATTACACCTAGACCCCTAAGGTTGACAGATAACTGACGGATGCAACATAACTAATCAAAAGACCTAAATGCCCTTAAGGTTGAGTATATAATCATTCCCGCATTTTAGTCGTTTCCTAGTGTCTATAACACATTACATCGTTCGCTCTCCTCCAAATGAAAAAAGCTTTGGGTCATCTGAAGATCAGCTCCAGCTTCCTATTGAGTTTGTTCTCCTCCAGGTGGTGAAAGGTACACATTTTGATTAGGATTTTCTTAGGAAAAACTAGGGTTTCTTCAAACAAATTAGGGTTTTTTTTCTTTTTTTGTTTTAGTGCAGTACACTCCATTAGTAGAATACGAATGGTTCTAGCTCACAATGCAAATGGTTTTAGAATACGAATGGGTTTTTGAGAAATCTGTAGTGTTCACTCAAAAAAAAAAAATCTGTAGTTAAGAGGTTTCAGTTTTTTTTGAAAACTTTATACTGAGTAAGGCTTTGTTCTAGAAAAAAAATTGATTTTTTTTTTCAGTTTTGGTTTTACTGATTAGGAATCTATATTGATTAAGGCTTTGTTAAAGCATATCAAATCAATTTTTTTTTTGATTTTAAGAAAATCTCTGTATTGATCAGACGTGAGTTGTTCTACATGTGTTTTTTTTTTTGAAATATTTATTCTCATTAGAATTGTTGTTCTTCAGGGTTTTTTTTTTTTGAAATATTTGTTCTATTTCATCCTCTATTTTTGGTTTCCTTATTCCACTGTTTGTTTATAATTTGACAAATTGTTCTCATGAAATTATTGTTTTGATTTGTTCAATTGTAGGATGGCCAATGTTTGCTACCATGAACTCGTTGTGCATTATTTAGCAGATCAATTTTTTTGTGAAGAATATAACCCTAATAAGTACTTTTATTTGAACCATTAAGTGATATGTGTGTCGTGGCTTTAAAAGATGTTCCCTCTGCCATAAGCACTTTTATAACATTGACTTGTTCTATACCTGGGACCACTCAAGAAATGGGTATAAGAACTGATGCAGATGTCCTTGAGATGTTCAAGTTACATGGCAATTGTGCAGTTATTCACTTGTATATCAAAGATGTTCAGTTTCAACAACCATTAGCTGTGCAAGTTCCTAATCCCCGACTCTCTTGGAATGAAGGAAGTAATGGTGATGAGGAAGAAGTTAGGTTTGAGGATGAACAGTTACAATTTAGTGATGATGATGGGTGGTGTGTGCACACTGAAAGTGATATTAGTTTGAGTGATATAGAGTTAGGGGATATTGATAGAGATACAGATGATGTGGCAGATGGTGGACCACTGTCACACTATCAGTCAAATAGTGAGGGTGGGCAGCAGGTAGATTTTGATGATGAGCTTGAGGATGACCCATTGGATGCTTCACTTTGTGGTAAAATATTCAATGTCGGGGAAGGTGAAAAAATTGAATTTGAGGCAGGAATGTTATTTCCAAACATCAATGCATTTAGAGATGCATTGAAAAAGTATGTGATTGAAGAGGGATTCCCATTGGTCAGAGATAAAAATGAAAAGAAGACGGTAACATCACATTGTGGTGTTGAGGGATGCCCTTGGAGGATACATGCTTCTCTTTTACCTGATATGCTTACTTAGAAGATAAAGACATATAACTTTATCCATAGTTGTGTTAGGAATTCCAAACCCAAGGAAGCAAATGCTCCATGGATTGCCAAAAAACTAGTGGATATGTTGAGGGCCAATCCTAACATGACAATTTCAGGAATGAGGGAAGAGTTGAAAAAGTATGGAGTGCAACCTCCTAGGATGCAATTGTATAGGGCAAGAAAGAAGGCTCTAGAATGGATTCAGGGTAACCATGGCGATTCGTATGGAAGGCTGCCTACATATGCTCATTTGGTGAATCAAACAAACCTGGGTAGCATTGTGAAGATCCATTACCAGCTGGATAACTTGGCAACTTCTCCATCTTTCAAGAGAATCTTCATTGGATTCTCTACTCTTAGGCAAGGTTTCGTAAGTGGGTGTAGGGCTTTCTTAGGTTTTGATGGGTGCCACTGGAAAGGGCCTTATGGAGGTGTGCTTTTGTCAGCGGTTAGACTAGATGGAAATAATGGTTTGTTTCCAGTTGCATTTGCTGTTGTGGAAGCAGAGACAAAGGACAGTTGGTGTTTTTTCTTTGAGTGGCTCAATGAAATGTTAGATGGGTTCCCAGAGGTTAAGTCATGGAACTTCATGACCGATAAACAAAAGGTATTTTGTTTTTTTTTTAATACTTCTTTATGCAGTTTAATATGTACTTATTGTTCCCTAATGCTTTAAAATGCTTATGCATGCAAGGTTGCAAGGAGGCCATTAATCAAATTGTGCCACATGCCTTTAGTAGACATTGTTGTAGGCACATTTATAATAATTTTAGGGCAGCCTTCTCTGGTATACTTCTAAGGACCTTATTCTGGAAGGCTGCAAGGGCGTACACTCAACAAGACTTCAATTCTATCATGGAGAAAATTAAGAAAGTGAAGCCTGAAGCATTTGCATGGCTTCTAAGGATGCCTAACTCAATGCGGGCAAGGCATGCTTTTGACTCTTCTGTGAAAAGTGATCATGTGACAAACAATTTGAATGAGTCATTCAATAACTGGGTTGGGGAGTTAAGAGAAAAACCTATACTAATCTTGCTAGAAAGTCTGAGGGCAAAACTCATGAGTAGGTTGCAAAAAAGGTTTGAAAAGGCATGTACTTGGCATAACTCTATGACACCAAAAGTTGTGGAGAAGTTGAATGCCGTCAAGCATGAATCAAGAAAATGTACCCTCTTATTGGCTGGTCGTGATGAATTTCAAATCACAGATGGATTATTTGATTATGTAGTTGATATTGGTAAGAGGACTTGTGAATGTAGAGTTTGGGATATCAGTGGCATACCTTGCAAGCATGCTATTGTTGGCATTGCATATAATAGGAGGCAAAACCTTGAAGATTTTTGTGATCCATGCTATTACAAGGATGCATATCTCAAGGCTTATGGTGAAATGATTCACCCCATTCCTGATGTCAAGTTATGGCCTCAGTTAGATGACATCTTTCCATCTCAGCTTTCTCCACCACCATTAAGAAGACTCCCTGGAAAGCCAAGGAAAAATAGAAGAAGAAAGGCAGATGAAGCTGCCCCATCCACTCAGTCTAAAAGATCTTGCACTGTTCGATGTGTAAATTGCAAAGAGTATGGCCATAATAAGAGGACGTGTCAGATGGGTCCAATTAGGATAAGAAAAGGCCAAAGAAAAAGATGGACTTTAGATGTGAGTGTAAACTTATCAATTGTATTTAGCTTACATGTATGCTTTATTTTTCTTTAACTAAAAACTTGATAATGGTTGTTTGTAGGTTGGATCAGGCTCTAACACTGGGCAACGAAGTGGTGATGGTGTTACTAATAATGCAACAATGGTACACATAGTTGCATTATTTATGTCAACCTATTATCTATGCTCACAAACATGTGTGATAGTTCCTAGTTAGGACAGTTTATGCTCAAGAAAATTTAGTGTTGTTGTGTTTAATTATTTTAGTGTTGCTGTGTTTGGTTCTTGAAATGACATGGAGGGGCATTGGTTACTGTTGTTGTACTTTGGTTATTGTTGTTGTGTTGATGTTAGTTTGGTGGGTAGGGATGTGGAACTAAAACTACTGTAGGTGGTCGACAAGAAGGTGGAATTGGAGCTGCTGCAAATGGCCCACAGGGAGGTGGGCAAGTAGGTGGAACTGAAACTGCTGCAAGTGGTGGGCAAGGAGGTGAAGCTGTAACTACTGCTATTGGTTAAATTGCTTCTCAATCTTCTACAGCTAATGCTAATAGAACTGATGCATTTCAGGTATAGTGAAATGACCTTTGGTAAAATTGTTAAATGCATTAAATCACATACATGCTGGCAATGTATTGAATTTGGGTAAGTGTGATCGTAGATTCAAAGTCGTTCAACTGAGAATGTGTCCCAAATGTTCGGTTCAAGAAGGGCATCTCAGCTCCTTGGATTTGCAAGAATGGAAGGTTTGGAAGCTATGCTAGGCAAGAAGGTTTGGACATTCACCTTTATAGTTAATCTTATATGCTATATACCAAAATTTAATAAAAGCAAATGATCATATGACTAATATGTTCACATTACTAATACATTTCTCAGGGACGAGGAAAGAAAAAAAATATGTCTTCAAGGACTGGAGTAACAGAGATTGTCACTCAAGAAATGAGTAGCAGAGGCAATGAACCTACTGCAACAGAAGTGGCAATGGAATCTGAATATGCAATGTTCTGATTTTCTGTGCATATGTTTCTAGCTGGGAAAATTGCTTTTGTTGTTGGCATGGTTTAATTTGAGTAGGTAAGGGCTTTTGTTGGCATTTTATCTTTTGTATGGTTTATTGAAAGTGCTTAGGTGAAAGGCCTATTTTTTTGGATGCTTGCATATATTTTTGGCTCCCTGCATATTTTGGATGCATGTGTAGTTGATGTAAATGTAAATTATGTTTAGTCTACAGGGTTTGTATTATGAACACTTTCAGTAATATTTGGATGATAAATAGAAAATATTGCTTAGTGTTTTGCTGAGTTTGTTTTTATAGAATCTCTTTGATATGCAGAGTGACATCTAATATGGCAGCACTACTTTGGCGGATGGTCTGAATCTGATTAAGTAGTATGGTTTATGTGGGTATCGAATATTTATTGAATGTGATTCTCTATCACTGGTTAATTCTGTCTTAAGGAAGAGTGGATGTGCTTGGCGTTATCTAAGGTTGCTGGATTAGATTTTGGACTTGTTGCAGAATATGGATTTTCAACTGATGCATATTTTTAGAGAGGCCAATGGTGTAGCAGACAGGCTGTTTTTGAATGTACAGATTAAGCATATATTTAGGGAGGCTAATGGAATTGCTGATTTCTTGTCATCGTTTGCAGTGCGCTGGGAAGGTCTGCTGATTTTTCAGTCAGTGGTGTATTGCCGACTGTTGGAAGGATTCTGCTGGAATGGGATCAGAGTTTGTTGCCTTCTACTAGAGTACAGAGAATAGTTAGTAGAGGTACACTGCCTCTATAATGATTTTTCTGGGAAGGGAGTCTGATTTCCTAGGGAGTACTGTTCACGCTGTTGGGTTAGAATGACTGCTTCCATGGTTGGAATGTTGTTGCTTTCTGGTTTTTTTGAAGGATTAAAGCCTTGGAATGTAATTTTGGTTGACTTGTTAAATTCTTGTAATTTTTTGCTTCTTGTAATTCTTTGTTTCATTCTATAAAATTTCTTTTTCTAAAAAAAAAATAAAAAAACTTATGCATATTTTTAGAGAGGCCAATGGTGTAGCAGATAGGCTGTTTTTTGTTGTGTTTTTGTTAGGCGTTTTTGCCTTGGTTTTGCTTCTTGTAAAATTCGGTTTTTTGTAAATAAATAAAATTAAAAAAAAAAATGGCAACACTAGTCTTTATAGACAATGCTCCAACGGTAATAAGATGGGAAGTTGGTTTGGGCAGCATGACCAAGTGCTAGTGGGCCCCATATAAAGGGTAGATTGGGAAATTAATTTTATTTGTATGATGATGTCATGAAGTTATAACGGCATACACTAACGGAGAATGGTGGAGAGGGTTATGTGTTACACGCGCACAAACTTTAGCGGGTCTAGGTGTAATATGTCAAACCTCAGGAGGTCTAGGTGATTAAGTGACAAACTTCAGGGATTCTCGGTGTAATTTACCCTTTAATTTATCAGTTGATGTATACATGCGGACATAAGTCATATTGAATTATTAGTTATTTTTTGTGTTTAAAGATACGGAGTAATAAAAAAAAATTAACAATAAATATATTTGTATTTACACCTAAAATCAAATTACAAAGATAGAGAAGATAGAAAGAAATTTAAGCACCGATTTTAATGGGGGCGAGCGGTGATTGTGGTGGTGGTAGGGCGAGTGGTAGTTGTGATGGTGGGCGACAGTTGTGGTGGTGGGAGACGGTGATAGTTGTGATGGGTGATGATGATCGGTTGTGATTGTGGCAGCCGTGGGTGACAATGGTGATGGTAGTGGGGGTGGTAGTGATGGTGGGACAGTGGCGATGGTGGTAAAGTGGTAGCAACGGTGGTGGTGGTAGTGGGGATGGTGGTGGTGGGGCACATGTGGGGTGACGGTGGTGGTGGGGCACATGTGGGGGTGACGGTGGTGGTGGTAGTTGTGATGGTGGTTGTGGAGCGGTGGGTGTGGTGGTCGTAGGGGGTGGCGACAGTGGTAGTAATGGTGGTGGTGGTTTTTGTGGCAGACGTGATGGTGTGGTGGCGGCGGCGGTAGTGGTGGTGGTGGTGGTGGGGTGATGGTGATAGTGGTAGTGATGATGGGGTGACAACAGTGGTGGTGGCGGCAGCAACGGTGGTGGTGGTGGGGCTGTGGTAGTGTTTGTTGTGGAAGAGGTGGTAGGGCGGCGGTGGTGGTGGTAGGGTGGTGGCAACGGTGGTGATGGGGGTGGTGGTGGTGGGGCGGTGGGTAGGGTGGTGGTGGTGGTGGTTGTTGTGGCAGAGGTGGTGATGTGGTGGCGGTAGTGGTGGTAGTGGTGACGATGGTGGTGGTGAGGTGACGGTGGTGGTGGTAGTAATGATGGTGGTGGTGGTGGTGGGGTGGTTCCAAACACTACTTTTTTTTTTTTTAAATATTTATGAAAAGTTATAAGTTTTAGAAGCACTTTTAAAAAATTACCCCAAACACATCCTCAGGGGCCTATTTTCTCTATTAAATTTGGGATGTTAATATTAGCCGTCGGATTAACTTTAAAGTAAAATTTAAATAGATCTCAACCGCGAAACAAAAGTCATTTTGTTTATCTTTTGAGATTTGAATTGTATTGTACTTTATTATATATATTAGAAGTAACTCGCGTATGAAGACACGGTATAACGTAAGTGAGAAGTATTAGATTTGAGGAGAGGGAATTCAATGTGTTTAATTTTGAGGGGATGTTTGTGACCGTTGAATGAGTTTATTTAAGATCGTCGAATAAACTTATTTAAATATGTCATTTTTTATATTATAGATAGTAACCTTATTAAAAGAATCAAAGAAACATGACTACATACTATAATTCTATTAAAGGTAATAAATGATTATATTATTTAGATATTTTACCTTTTTAAAAAAAAATCAAGTATATACGTTGATAATTATAAAACTATTAAAATTGATTTCTTACTATGATCTTAATGAAGTTTGATTTCTTAATAAGACTAGGTAATTCGATGAATTTGAGGATCTCATATTGAATATGAGTTACAACATGAATAGGCATAGGTAGAGTGTTCACTCTACCCTACGGAAATGAATTAATGTATTTTATTTTTCTACTCGATACTTTGTGGAATAATTTTTTCTTGACCTACCTTATCCGATCAAGTGTACTATTTCTACTCGAATTTCGTCCAAAACAATCAGGTAGGAAGTCGGGTAAGAAATCGGTAAACAAATATTTTTTATTTATTAATTTTTGAATCATTTTAACAATTTAATTAAGTAACTTACATCAATTAACTGACGCAATAAACCAATAATACTAAGAAAAACACAATAAATGTGATAACAATTACAATAAAACATAATAAGAAAGTTATAAAACATCAATACATCATATATAAGAAAGTCATGAAACATCAATAAAACATTAGGGTTTATAGATTTTTGAATTTTAATTTTTAGGGATTAACACACACACACACACACACACACACACACACACACACACACACACACACAGATATATATATATATATATATATATATATATATATATATGTGCGGGTAGGGTAGGGTAGAAATACGAAAATTTTATAGCTATTCTGCATTCCTATACCCATTTTTTTACGGAATATCAAAAAATCTTTCGTTGGCCTACCCGATTCTTTTGGGTAGCCGATCAATAGAGCCGAGTAGTGTAGGGTAGGGTAGGGTCGAAATTTGCGAGTAATCAGAAATTTGAACACCCCTAGGCATAGGGTAGGGATCCCACAACAACTCGTTCAAAAGTGCAAAAATTAGCTAAGAAGTAATTGTGATTATATGACAAGACAAGAAAGTTTAAAGTGTTTGTTATTTGGAACTCTTATATTATTGGGAAAACAAATTTTGCTATATGAGTAATAAACTCAATTTATACATGAGAGTGTGTTATAATTTGTATGAGTTCTTTCTTATTCTTATCCTTCTTTTGTCTTTTGGAGTTGATTCAATAATGGAATAATTACTGTCATGGAGGTTGAAATTCATCTCAAGATGACCTTGCTAAAAAACAATCATCACAAGAGATGTAGTAAACTTTACCTGTATCTCTACCCTAGGTCCAACCATTGATTCCAAATACCATTTGTGTCCTTTTTTAGAATAGGTAATCTAAGAAAATTTCAAAAACACACTATGCCATCATTTTTTTTTATTGCAACAGATTAATATAGGATATTTTGTTCATATTAAATAAGTTGCATTGTTCAATTTAACTCTAAGAAGATGAAAGCATCTCAAAGAGGAAGACAAGCACAAGAGGTCAGAGTCAAAATATTTTTCTTTAACCCCCACATATAGAAGCACGATAACAAACGCAACCTAAAAGGTTTTAATACTAATATTCTGTAGTGAAGTTAAGAACATGTATGAACCATGAAACTAAGATTACAATATGGAATAGAGAGTGAAAATGATAAAAACTTACCTTCTGTCTCTTAAGCTTCCCATTCTCCTCTTCGGCTCATTGGGTGTAAGCCTATCCCTTAACATAATAATCTCTCACGACCACTGAAAAAGATAAGTAATAGGATAACCTTATTGGAATAGAGATAGAAATCACTCCAACTTGTTTCCTCACTAGTGACTGGGCTACAAATTCCATATTCTTGAACATTCTTTTATGCCTCCTTTCATAAGGGGATGATAACAAGGTCATTTGGGTTTTAGGGTAAGCTCCATCCACACTGGGAATTGCAAAAATATGAAGAGGCTGTTGAGTTGATGTCTTGGCATAAAAAAAGTCAACATATTTTGCATGAATTGAGGGGATGTACGTGATAGTTCATGCAGTAATCTTGTTGTCGAATATTTTGCAATGAGAATATAAACAACCAATAAGAAGCCATATCAAAAGCCATGAAATGAACGGACTTCTAGATAATTATTGTATTAATTGCATCTTAATAGTTCATGATTCAACTTTCTAAATGGTAAGTGATGCATTTACTGCGCCTTAATACTTATTCCTAGATGTGTATGTCAAACTCATTTGTGATTGGTGGCCTAAAGTGGTTCAACTCCGAACATATTACTCCCTCCGTTCCTAAATATCTGTCGTTTAAGGTTTTTGCACAGGGATTAAGGAAGCTATTAAATAGCTCTAATATGAGTAAAAAATAATTGCACAAGACTAAAATACCCTTATTCAATACGTATTGGGAAGGAAAGGAATATGAAAGACACTTAGCCTACACCTAATCTAATGCATTGAAGAGTTAAGGGTAAATTTGGAAGAAAAAATATTAATTATGCTTTGGTATCATGAAACGACAGATATTATGGAATAAACAAAAATGGAAAAAACGACAGATATTTAGGAACGGAGGGAGTAATAATGTATAACTGATATATTTTGTGAAATCCCGATTCCCAGGGGTCCCGATTAACCCATTGATCACCCATCAATTCGTGGAATAACCCTTGACACTTCTTAACCCGATAACACGTAGTGATACCCCCCCATTCACCGCTCCATAACTTTAACAAAAATCAGGACAAAGTCTTCTTTGTATGGAAAGCTCTACCCAACACACAACCTGTGCAAATCCTAACCATTGACCACACCGGGTCCCAACCATCAATATTTCATCGTATAGAATTGAATACTAAATCATAACTTCATATCTATGTTCAGCAAAAAGAATAACTGTCCAAAAGTCCTATATACGTGCCTTTTTTAATATAAAATAAATTTTGTTTACAAAAATTATACAAGATCAAATATAAACATATACAAGGGACTACAAAATATAACTCAAGAGTCACAGCCCGACTTTGTCGTCAATACGGGCCCAATTGAGAGCTTCCAACGAAAGTCTGTCCGATACTTGAAATATATCTATACTACTTTAAAATGTCATTATATGTGAAAAACATTTTTTTTCCATTTTTATCCTCTAACACTACAATTATACCATGCTTATCCTCCAATTTAATGTCACAATAAACCTAAATCACCTCAGCCCAATACCTTTCCTCTTCTCAGTCATTACCCTCTTTCTCTTTCTCTCTCTCTTCCTCTTCTCAGCCGTTTCCCCCCTTTCTCTTCCTCTTCTCAACCGTCTCTCTTACTCTATCTCAACCCTGTTTATTCACAATTCAAAACACCAAACCAAATCATCACCTCTCTCTTTCCCCTATTCACTCACTCACTCTCTCTCTCTCTCTCCCCTGTTGACTGTGTTGGATTTGTGCACTTTCAACTTTCTTGTGGGTATTGTAATTTTTTTGTTTACCTTGGATTGAAATCTGTTCAGATGCTCTCTTATTGAATCCAAGCTTTAGATCATTTTCTCCCCAAATTCACAAGAAAAGCAAGTATAAAAGGGTATAAAAGGCATACATAATATGCAATATTCTGTGCTAATCACACCCCCCAACTTGAGTTTTGCTAGTCCCTAGCAAACTTTATTTTCAAACCGCAAGTTATACAACTACAACAATCCCATTCATACAAGTAAATAATCAAACATTCAAAATGCAAAAATCACATTGCAATTGAAAAAATGGACTTGGGCAATATAAATGAATAGCTGTGGTACTTACCATTAATTACTTTCAAAAGTTCAGTACAATGAGTTAGTGTTCAAAAAAAAAACGGCCAAACATCCTAGAGACACTTCTACTAGGCCGATAAACTAACCCTAACTGTAGAACCTAAAATAAAAAAGGAACAACAAAAATAACCATGATGACACAACTACTCATCGTCCTCGTCTCCATCATCCTTCTCCTCAACATTATCATCACCATCGCTGCTCTCCTCCTTGTCTTCATCGTCGTCGTCATCGGAGCCTCCCACCTCAACGACTGTAGAAGTCATGGGAGCGGAGGTAGAAGGCCCGGCAGCCGGAGCTGGCAGAGGTCCACTGGGGATGGGCTCACCCGGAAAAGTATGCTAAAACAGCCTAGTCACCATCACCGACAGCCCATACATCGTAGCCTCTAAGGAGTCCATACGCTATGACATGGTACGAGCCGGGGCAGAGGTGGAAGGTGCAGAGGATGATGTCCCAGCTGAAGATGGCTCCGGTCCCGAGGCACTAGATCTCTCACCCCCGGTCCTAGCTGCCCTTTTACTGCTGCTTGACTTCCCAATGGCACCAGTCTCAGGGGGTAGCAGCGTATCATGTGCATAGGCCTTGACATTCTTGTTGGAACACATCCGAGTGACAAGATTGCCGAATGGGAGGTTCGCCTTCGGCTTTGTAGCCTGAGCGAACTCATTCATGTCCTCCCATATCAAAAGGGCCACATCTATGACCTTCCCTGTCATAAAAGTGTGGAGTAGGGCGAGCTTCTCCACATTCGGACACTTCTTGGAACCCTTGGGCAATCAAGTCAGGGGTCACGTCGAACGTCTTCCCTTGCACATTTGTCCTAAACACACTACCATCCTCGCCCAACACCATCAATTTCCTATAGAATTCTCTACACAATGCCAAGTTGTAGCAGTTCATCGGCTCAAACCAAATCCCTAGTCCATGCCCCTCGATAACCCTCACCACTTCATTGGTTGGCCCAAGGGTAATCTTGTCCATAAACCTCTCACACGTGACATTTTTCTCATTGATCCTTTGTCTACAAGCATCGTGTCTCGCCTTCGTCCTCCTTTATTCCCTATCCCCGCTACTCGGGCCCTCCACGCTCCTCTTGCGGGAGCTCGTGCCCGCGGGTTGAGGGGATTTCAGCCCCGTGCGCTTGGTGCGGGTCATGTAGATCAACAGTGCCCCAAGCCAAAGAATGTCAAAAACACCAAGAATAGCCTCTAAATGGGCTCAAAAACATCTAGGGACATCCTACCCATGCGGGCCATTGCAATGAAGTTCAAGGTTTTTGGGGAAAATCAAAGAGAATTTGAGAATTTGGGGAAATTGAGAAACCTAGGGTTTAGTGAGCAATCCACCAATCTTAGTGAAATCCAAGTAAAACTCAACCCTAGGTGTAGTGATTAGTAGTTTTGATGGGTGGGTGATTGTTCTTTGAAGGTTGGAAGAGAGTAGAGGGAGAGAAGAGAGTTTTGGAGCTTGAGATTTGAGGGAAATGTGAAGAGTTTTTCGAAAAATCTGAACTTAAACCCTCGTTTTTAGCATTTTGGGCAAGACCTTTCGGAAGGTCGATGAAAACCTTCATGAAGGTTTTGCACTCTGGCAAAAACCTTCCAGAAGGTTTATGACCAACCTTCCGGAAGGTTTTGCCTTTATTGCAAAACCATTCCTATGCTCCAAATCTCACATCCAACCTAACTTATCCCAACTCCTAGACATTCTAACAACCTATCTATGACATCTACTCTACCAAAAACTTGAATCATAAATATGAACCACAATTGAGTGATCATGCCCAAAGTCATTTCCGAAATTGCAATATGATTTAAAATTTTGATGCTTTCAAAATACAAGACATGAGTTTCTAAGTTTAACTACTAAAATGAATACCCAAAATGTAAAACATAGATTCAATTGACAAGGGCATTCCTAAATCTTATCAAATATCGAAAGTTGAGAAATATTCCCTCATCCTAAAAGCCTAGGGTTGCATGATGACATTGTTCAAATACCTGAATCAAGCACACATGAGCATCACTATGGCTTTAGATGCTATTCTAGAGTATGCACCTACACATTCATTTTCAAACTTATGTGTGTGTGTGAAATGGACATGTAATTTAAATATTTACCCAATGGAATTCACATTCACTTGGTTATCCAAATTCAACTTCGATGCGAAACTCACCAAGGGTTTCTCTCAACAATGAATCACACATTGGTTATCCTGGCATGCTCTCCATATGTATATGTGAGATAGAATCTTGAGCACAAAACGAAATATACTCACATATAATCCAAAAATGAAGTGCTGCATAAAAATAAAACAACATTAGCATAATCTCATGAAAGGAATGCTAAGGCATTAGATAGCAAAATCAACCTTTCTTTTTCTTTAACACTATGCTATCCCCATGTTTTCTCTAGATCATTTAAGACTTTCAAGGGTTATAATGGGGCCTTGGAATGATATTGAGGCAAATGAAATGAAGGATATAGGATAACAAAGATGGTTGTTCCGAGTGTATGACATTTATTTTAAAAAGATCTCCCTTTTTATGGGATTTTTAGTCTAACACCGTCACCACATTCTTTGTTTCTTTTTCTTTCTTTTCCTTAACATTTTCCTTTTCTTTTGTCATTCTTTTCTTCTTTTCTTGGATTTTCATTCTTTTCTGTTCAACTCTTTTGAATTCAACTTCATTCATCCCTTTAGTCAAGTTTCCGCACCACAATTCCTTCTCTTTTATGATCATTCATATTCAGCTCTTAGGAACAACCAAGGTGTGGTAGATTTTTATCATTTTGCACTGTCTTGGTCAAATGTGTGGCATGGAACTAAAATTACAATTGAGGCTCAATCACGGCACTAGGGATAAACTTTTCACAAGAAAAAAAGCTAAGGCTCAAAGTAAATCAAGGATGACCTAAGATCATTTCTAGATAGGCATGTGAGAGCATATTGCATTTCAAGACAAAGTCAATCAACTACCAAAATGCATCGAACCAAAACAAGCATAATGAGATTATTGAACAAATTTGAAATTTAAAAAATTGTTCCTTGAGTAAATGTAAGTTCCCTCCAACAAAGTTTGGCACTAAAACTCTCATGGGTCCTTACCCATCTCCACTATTCATGTGAAGCACTAAAATATGAATCCAATCCGTAAATTGCCGAAATTACACATTCAAGGTGCACTTAAGGTTGAGGTCAAAAGCAAACACATATGTGATACTCAAACATAGGATGAACTTCTATAATGTGCTTATGCATTCAAGGTTCAACGCAAAGATAAACATATCAACAAATCCATAACACTCTAAATAGGGGAATACAGATCAATATTAAGATATTTTTCACAAAAAAATTTCAAAATTTTCACATAATTTGTAACTATTGTAAAAAAAAACTGTAGGATATGTGAATTGTGAATTTCACCACAAAAATTGGTATTATCAACATAAAAATTCCATAAAATTGGTGTATCATGCAAATGGTGCACCTCACCCCCAACTTGATTCATGCATTGTCCTCAATGCAACAAAAAAGATATGATATGCAATGAAGGACTTTAAAAGATAAGTAGGGTTAGAGAGCACCTCGTATGAAGCTTTTGGCAAAAACACTATAATCTGCACATTGAAAGAAAACACTATACGCAAAAATAGAGTAAGTGAACAAAATAACTTGAAAATTAAATAATAAAGTAAAGCGACTGTATACTAAAATCTACATGAACAGTTAATCTTCCAAAAGATCCGGGTAGACCGGATCCACCAATTCTTCCTCCTCCCTCTGATCTTCAAAACCCTCAAAAAATGGCTTAAGTCTTTGGTCATTGACTTTGAATGTCTTGCCATCCTCGGGGTTAGTGATTTCCACAGATCCATTGGGGTAGGTCACCTTGAGAAGATAGGGGTCATCCCAACGGGATCGGAGTTTCCCTTGAAAGATAGAGAGACGAGAGTTGTACAAGAACACTTTTTGTCCTGGCTCAAATGTCTTTCTTAAAATGAATTTGTCATAAAAAAATCTTAAACCTTTCTTTTGAAAATTTTGAGCTCTTATACGCATCTCTTCGAATCTCTTCTAATTCATTCATCTCTAATTTTCTATTCTCTCTAGCCATTCTCAAATTGAAGTTCAAGGTCTTGATGGCCCAATAAGCTTTGTACTCCATTTTAACCGACAAATGACAAGCCTTACCATAGACAAGCCTATAGGGTGACATGCCTAGAATGGTCTTGTAAGCAGTGCGGTAAGCCTATAGGGCATCGGTCAACCTAAGTGACCAATCCTTCCTATTAGGGTTCACCATTTTCTCTAGGATGTTCTTGATCTCCCTATTGGCCAACTCAGCTTGGCCATTAGTCTGTGGATGATATGCGGTGGACACCTTGTGTGTGACGCCATACTTGTGCATTAAAGATGCAAATGTCCTATTACAAAAATAAGAACCACCGTCACTTATCATAGCACGAGGCATCCCGAACCTCGAAAAGATGTTCTCTTTTAAGAACTTGACCATGACCCGGTGGTCATTGGTCTTGGTTGAGACAGCCTCCACCCACTTGGACTCGTAGTCCACTGTCAGCAGAATATACAGGTAACCAAAAGATATGGGGAAGGGACCCATAAAGTCGATGCCGCAACAGTCAAATATCTCGATAACAAGTACAGGAGAAAGGGGCATCATGTTCCTCCGGGTCACACTACCCAAACATTGGCACATATCATATTTTTTACAGAAAGAAACACAGTCTTTGATTAATGAGGGCTAATAAAAACCTGATTATAAAACCTTTGCCGAGGTCTTCTTTGAAGAGAAGTGGCCACCGCAAGCCTCTGAATGAAAAAATGCGAGGACTTTTCGTTGTTCATTTTCTGGTACGCATCTCCTCATCACTTGATCTGGGCAATACTTGAACAAATACGGGTTGTCGAAGTAGAAGTACTTCACATCCGCCATAAACCTCCATCTATCCTCCGAGCTCCACTGCGGTGGTATTTGTCATGTAGCAAGATAATTGCATATGTCAACATACCAAGGAAAAATAGAATGAATAGAAAATAAGTGCTCGTCAAGAAAAGAGTCAAGGATAGGAATATGCTCATCGGCATCTTGAACCACAAGTCGGGATAAATGGTCCGCCACCACGTTCTCAACTCCCTTTTGTCTTTGATTGTCAAGTTGAATACTTGTAGGAGGAGTATCCACTTAATAAGTCTTGGTTTTGTGTCCTGCTTAGACAAAAGATACTTCAAAGCAGAGTGATCAATGTAGACTACAATAGGTGAACCAATGATATAAGATCAAAATTTATTCAATGCAAATACTACGACTAGCAACTCTTTTTCAGTGGTAGTGTAATTCATTTGTGCTTCATTAAGAGTTTTACTAGCATAGTATATTACATAAGGTCTCTTGTCTTCCCTTTGACCGAGCACTGCGCCGATTGCGTTATCACTCGCGTCGCACATAAGCTCAAATGGTAAGTCCCACTTGGGTGGTTGCATGATTGGAGGTGAAGTGAGCATGCTTTTCAATTTTTTAAAAAATGCCTCACAATCATCCGACCACACAACTGGGACATCTTTGGTAAGAAAATTGGTCAAAGGCCTAGCCAATGCACTAAAATCTTTTATAAAATGACGGTAAAAGTTGGCATGACCAAGAAACGACCTGATATCTTTAAAAACCTTCAGTGTGGGAGGTTGAGAATTGCATCAACCTTGGATTTGTCGACTTCGATCCCCTTTGCCGAAACGATATGCCCGAGCACTATTCCTTGTGTCACCATGAAGTGGCACTTCTCCTAGTTGAGGACCAAATTTTTCTCCTCGCATCTCTCAAGTACTTTCTCCAAGTTCTCCAAATAACCCTCAAATGAATCCCCAAATACGAAAAAGTCATCTATGAAGACTTCCACAATCTTTTCCACCATATCATTGAAAATTCTCATCACGCATCTTTGAAAAATCCCTGGGGCATTACACAACCCAAACAGCATGCGTCGGTAGGCAAAGGTACCGAAGTGGCAAGTGAAAATGGTCTTCTCTTGATCCTCAATCTCCATTTGATTGTAGCTGGAGTATCCATCCAAGAAGCAATAGAACAAATGTCCGACTACTCTTTCCAATACTTGGTCGAGGAATTACAAAGGGAAGTGATCATTTCTTGTGCAAGAGTTGAGCTTCCGATAGTCAATACACACTCTCCATCCGGCGAATACTCTTGTCGGAATCAACTCATTGTCCTCATTTGCAACCACAGTGACACCCGATTTCTTGGGCACTACTTGAGTGGGACTAACCCATTTACTGTCGGCAATCAGAAAGATGATGCTCACGTCAAGCAGTTTGAGTACCTCGTCCCTCACCACATCCTCATGATCGGATTCAACCTTCTTTGGGGTTATCGGGACGACTTGGAGTCTTCTTCAAGGTAAATGCGGTGTGTGCAAATGAGGGGGCTTATCCTCTTGATGTCGACAATTGTCCAACCAATTGCTCCCTTGTGCCTCCTCAACACTTTCAAAATCTTCTTCTTGCTTTGCCTCCAAAGTAGAGCTTATCACCACTGGGAAGGTCTCATGCTCCCCCAAGAATGCATATTTGAGGTTGGATGGTAATGGCTTCAATTCCAAGATGGGATTTTGCACAGTCGATGGAAAGATCTTCTTCTCTTGATGTGGACGCTTCTCAAATGTAGGGGTCCATTTTTCTACCCCTTGTAAACTTTCGGCTCCTCTTGATCAACAATCTTCTCCTCCCCAAACTCCAAGGTGCTCAATAGCTCCAAGTGCTTCTCCACCAAAGTGTCAATCATATTGACTTCATGCATTTCCTCATCATTCCCCAGTTGTATGCACAAATTGAATACATTGAGGTCCATTGTCATATTCCCAAATGCAAGCTTCATTAGACCGTTCCTGCAATTAATCACAACATTAGATGTAGCAAGAAAAAGTCTACCTAGTATGACGGGAATTTGTGAACTAGTATTAACAACCGGATGAGTATCAAGTACAACAAAATCAATAGGGAAATAAAAATTATAAACTTGGACTAAGACATCCTCAACAATCCCCTTGGTGTTTTAACGCTACAATCCGCCAATTGAAGAGTGATTGGAGTTGACTTCAACTCTTCAAGTTGGAGTTGTTGGTACACCGAAAAGAGTAGGAGGTTGACACTTGCCCCTAAGTCAAGAAGTGCTTGCTCCACCCGACAATTTCCTATTGTGATGGCAATAGTAGGGCATCCGGGGTCCTTGAACTTTGACAGTGTGTTTGTCCTCAAGATTGAGCTCACTTGCTTGGTGAGGAATACCTTCTTGTGCACTTTCAAATTTCTTTTCACGGTGCACAAATCCTTCAAAATCTTGACACATGAAGGGATTTGCTTTATAGCATGGAGGAGCGGGATGTTGATCTTAACCTGCTTGAACATCTCAATAATATCAGAATAGTTAGCCACCTTCATAGGTGGCTTCAAACGATTGGGAAAAGGGGCCGGAATGGGACATGCATACACATTTTTATCAACAATTTTTTCTTTCTCACTCACCTCACCCTCCTCAGAGTCACCCTTAGTCTCATTTTCTTGGGTCAATGTGGTCTTATGTGAGACTTTTGGCACAATGGTCTTGTTGATTTGCTTGCCACTCAAGGTGGTGACCGCCTTGAGTTGTTCACAACTCTCCTTTATGGGTTCGGATGACTCAATCACATATTGGTCTCTAGGGTTTTCTTGAGGTTGAGCAAGAAATTTTCCATTCTCTTGTTGGGATGACCCTATGGCATTGGTTAATTTTGTGATTTGAGTCCGAATGTCATTGAAAGCGGTGACAATTTGATTGTTGATGGTGGTTTGACTTTGTATGAATTGGTGCACCACATCCTCTAAGTTTCTCTTATGAGGTGGTTATTAGGTGGGAGGATTGGATGGTCCTTGTTGACCATAACTTTTTGGAGGTGGGTTTTGTGAATACCCTTGCGGATTGGACCAGGGGTATTGAGAGCTAGACGACTGACCTTAGCCATGGTATTGATTTTGCTTAGGAGGCATGGTGGTGAATATGAACTAGACCCGTGAGGAGTGGGATTCTCATTCTTCCAACTGAAATTCGGGTGATTACTCCAACCCGGATTGTATGTGTTCGAGTGTGGAGAGAATGATTGCCTACTTTGGTTGAAGGCATTGACTTGCTCATGGTAAACTTCTTTAAGTACCGGAATGTTGGGGCACTCCGAGATGGAATGCTCAACACTCTCACAAATAGAGCAAAACTCCTCGGTCTTGGAAATGTTGGACACCTCATGTCTCCTATTGACCTCAAGACTTTTCACTTTCTGAGACAATTTGGTGATTTTGGAAAACAAGTCTTCCCGGTCTCTTAAATCATACATCCCTCCCGCGCTTGGTTGATTACTACCCATAGAAGACCTTGGTACAACGGTGAGATCCGTGATATCCCAAGATTGTACATTTTGTGCCAATGTACTAAAGTAGTCTAGGCCTCATCGGGATCCTTGTTTAAGAACTCCACATTGCACATCATGTCTATGAATTGTCGATGGCCCGATGCAATCCCTTCGTAGAAGAAACTCACCAATTGCCATGATTCAAAATCATGATGTGGAATGGATTGTAGCAATTCCTTGTAGCGATCCCAACATTGATAAAATTGCTCATTGGGCTTTTTTCGAAAAGTTTTGGATTTACTTGTTAAGAGCGATGGTTTTAGGCACCGGAAATAATTTGTTCAAAAATTTGGAAATCATTTGTGCCCAAGAGATTATGGATCGAGGCTTCAAGGAATTTAACTATGTTTTGGCTTTGTATTTAAGGGAAAAGGGAAATATTGTTTTGTATGATTAGTGAGGAATGTTGAAACTATTTCCTCAAACTCGTTAATGTGTAAATAAGGATTTTCTCTTTCAATTCCGTGGAATTGAGGAAGTAGTTGTAACATTCCCGGCTTGACTAGGAAGGCATGAGCTTGGACCGGGAGAAGTATGCAAGAGGGAGTGGTGCTACGAGTCAGTTGGAGATAATCCCGCATTGATCTCACCGGAGGATCAATGGGGATATTGTTCCCTTCATTCCTAGGAGGGAAATGCATTCTAGGGTTTGGAATTATAGGTTCTTGCACTCCTCCTCCCCTTGGGACATTAGCACCAACATCCTCGAAGTTGTTACTGGCATCCTCGGATGGGTCTTGGTCAATGTTCATGTTGGGGCCTAAGGGTCATCTAACCAATCTATTTTGGTTGTCCCGTCCCCACATACAAAACAATATCTACAAATGAAAAGACAAGTAAACAAAAGTATATACAAGGAGCAACGTACCTTGGCCCGTGATGAAAATCACCTTCTAAATTCAACGATTTACCTTCCCCGGCAACGGCGCCAAAAATACTTGATTTATTCCGTCAACCCTAATCTCCGAACATAATTCCGGTTGTGTGTACGTGGCTTATACGATTAGGTGAGTGACACTCTCTCTCGGATATCATGCAAGAAATGGGGTGAACGTGTGTACAAAAGTGTTCCCCAAGTGTAGAGAGACTTTCGAGTGTCATGTTTTACTTGGAACGGTATTCCAAGGTCGTCTACTCAGGGAAGGAAGGTGAATTGTGTGAAGGTGATTTGGTAAAAATGAAAAGTGTAAAATCTTTTGAGTTTGAGTTTTGGTGAGTGAAGATTAGTTATAGAAATGCAATAAAAACAGGGTTGGCTAATCCGAAGAGATCATTCAAATGAGAATGCCAAATCAACTCAAATCATTCAACCAATGGTGCCTAGGTGCTTGATTGATTCGTAGGAAGTGAGGGACTAATGTGGAATGTAGGCTCAAGCATACCCTGTGACAAGGCTCAATTTAACCCAAAGATTTCCTATTATCATTTTTCAAGAAGGAGCACATGTATAAGTCTCGATTGAAAATTTTCATGGGCTATGTCAACTCATTGCTTAACATGTGTTAATAAAAACAAAAATAACGAGATTATTAAAATAATTGCAGCTGAAGTGAAGTTCTTACTTGAGTAAATGTACATAATCCCTCCAAGGAAGAAAGACTCAAAATCTCAGCAATGTAATATCTTCATCTACACTATATATGTAAGCCTTCAAAGAAAAATGCTATTTCAAAATTCTCAAGAATAGCATGAATTTAGTGTACATGGTTTATGAGTTTCGATTAAAAGCATTGATATGACACTTAAGCATAAAGTCCTTTAGCAAACTATATTTAGTCAAACTCATAGGTAGATTGGTTATGAAAATAATTCCATGCTAATTCACACCTAAAAACTTATCCTAAAATCTTGGTTAACTATTTTTTTTCATAGCATAATATCACAAACATTTCCACGCATATCATATAATTATCCAAAGTACAAAGTACTTCTCACCCCCAACCTAAACTTAGCATAGTCCACAATGTTTAGATTTTACCAATAACCGCAAGATAGATTCAAGGTTGAAGGGTAAGGAACACCTGTACATTGAAAAATTCTCCTACAAACAAAGAAACCAAAATTAGTTCAAAGTAAAAACTATATACAATATGTACAAATTGACAATTTCATCTCAGATAATGTGGATCCATTAGATCAATGGATTCCACATGCTCAACAAATCCTTCATAAAATGGTATAAGAAGTTGTCAATTGACTTTAAAAACATTTCCATTTGAAGGATTCTCAATTTCCACTACTCCAGTCTGAATACCTGTTTAACAATATATGGTCTTGTCTACCTAGACCTCAACTTGCTAGGAAATAGGTGGAGTCTTAAATTGTATAGGAGGAATTTTTTGGGAAGGAACAAAAGATTTCTGCACTATTTTCTAATCATGAAAGATTTTCATCCTTGGCTTTTCAATTTTGGCATTTTCATATGCCTCATTCCTTAGTTCTTCCAACTCATGAATTTGAAGCTTCCGAGATGTACTTGCCTTGTCCAGATCAAAGTTCATAGTCTTGATTGCCCAATAAGCTCTATTTTCCAATTCTAAAGGTAGGTGACAAGACTTCTTATAAACTAGCCGAGAGGGAGATATTCTCAAAATTATTTTGTAAATAGTATGGTACACCCAAAACTCATCGGTCAGTCGCAAGGACCAATCATTTTAGTGTAGGTATACCGTTTTTTCCAAAATATGTTTCATTTCCTGATTGGCTAATTCAGTCTGTCCATTTGCTATGGGTGATAAGGGCAGCTACTTTATGTGAAATCAAATATGTTTTCATTAGATTTTCAAATGGCCGATTACAAAAATGTGCACCCCCATCACTTATAATGGCTCGAGATGTGAAACCTGGGAAATTTAAATCTTAATTAAAGGGGTAAAACGGTAATTTAACCGTTAAAGCATGGGTCAAAACTATAAATTTTTATATAATTCGGATGACAAAACGGACCTCACTGTTATATTCATCTCGTGAAATCTAATTACTCAGTCAAATTTTCACAAAATTCCAGGACAGTAAAATTTTTTACGTGTTATGAAGCGATCAGGTATCACTCGACTAAAACTATTGTGATCAGATTTTATTCACGGGACCCAAGAAATAATTTAAAATTAGTTGAATAAAAATATACTAAACTTAACATGGAGAGAGATTTAATTGATTGAAAATAAAACTGGACCTGTTAAAAATGAGACGTGTGGCACGACGTTGGTAAACATTTAAAAATATATAAAGTGGAAGACAAAAGTCTCCCACTTATTCTAGAGTCCAAGTTTCAATCGAAAAAAAGGGAAAAGAGAGAAAAAAAAAAAAAGAGAAAAGGAAAACCTCCATCTTCTTCATTAGATCTAGCAAAATCCAAGCGATGAGTCGAGTCGAATCAAGTATTAAAGTTACTCACAACGGCGAGGGCTATGCGTGGTACCAACCACACTCAATTACGATATCTTTAAAAAATTTGAGTTTTGGCTCAGGATTAAATCAAGACTTGAGAAGCTAGATTTCAGAGTTTTCCTATTACGTGGGCTCACGCTACGAGAGGTAGGGTTTCCTCGATTTAGATGTAATATCAACCTGGAATATGACATACGAAATGGGTAGGCTATATCACATGTTTAGCTCTTGACTAGTATGACTAGTGGGTTAAATAAAGGATTTATAATTAAATCTTCAATTTGCGAAACCCTATTATTATTAATTGGGTATGTGTTAACATTAGTGGTTTAAAACATGTTAATTATAAATTAGCATGACTTTGATGTATAAATGAAATATCAAACTTAATTGACTTATTAGCTTGTGATATGAATATGAAATTGTATGTATGTTAAATGACCATTTTGCATATAATTAATGTAGTGGAATTTTGTTTATGTTTATAGAATTAATAAACATGTTGCCATGTTCGAAATAACAAGCATGCTAGTTCTGTATATTGATGTGCCCTCTAGGTGTTTGCTTAAATGCCTAAGTAAATAAAAGTGTGTTAGTTGAGTTGATTATCTTATATAACATGTTTCAGATGATGTTGAAAATGTTATTATATTTCACTCATCATCTAATTGACATTGTAAATGGTATCGAAGGCAATTACGCATTGTATTGCATATGCAGGGTATTGACATGAATGTGAGTGTGAGTATGTGTGCATGGGTTTGAGTCAGTCACCACTTAGGTGACTTGATGGGTGAGCTTGGGAAGGTTGGACTTAGGTCCGACTAAGTCGCACTAGATTTTGCATAAATAAATGTGTTGGGGTGTAGCAAGACGGGATATATTTTTCCTCGGGTGCAAGACCCGCAAACCTTTGGATACGCACATTCTGGTGGTGTAACGAGCCCACAAAATTGTGCAATTGGAAGGATAGAGTCACAAGTGAAATGTCCTGAAAATCTGTTTGGGGTGTGGTGTCCCTTTGGTTAAATACCATAAATCATCGCCCCACAAAGACACGAAATATTTGAATGAATGCATGACATGTTGAATGTGACATCTCATATGTATTTTGGGTTGGGAGGTATTCTCTATAGGAGTTACCCTATTGAGAGTTGGGTCACCCTTTATGAGAACATATTTTATGTATCCTACGTGTTCCCACCGAAGGACCTGCTATGGGCCCGCTTTGAGGATAGAGCCATTCAAGCCGATGGCAGTATTCAATACAGGGGCAGAGTTGTGGTTCCCTAGTCTACGAAATTGAGAAAGGAGATCCTCAGGGAGCTCCATTGCTCCTACCAATGGGTCTTTAGTCTAATGGTACTCTTTACCTTGTTAAGGTTTTGCCTTCTTGAGGTCAAGGGTTCAAGCTCCCCTCCCCCTCCCCCTCCCCCTCCCCCTCCCCCTCCCCCAAAAAAAAAGAAAAAAAAAAGTTTCATTGCTCCTGTTTTGCAGTACATCTCGGTGGCACAAAGATGTACCTTGATCTTCGCCGTCAATATTACTTGAGTGGGATTTAGAGACACGTCAGAAATTTTGCTAGTAAGTGTCTCACGTGTCAGCATGTCAAGGCTATGCAACAAAGACCAGCAAAGTTGCTCCATCCTTTGGAGGTGGCTGAGTGGAAGTGGGAGCACGTATGTGAGACCCGAACAAACTAATTAGGTATATTATTTTGTGTTGGGGTTCTAGGTGCAAGTACTTATTTTAATCATTGGATTTAAAATTAAAATAGTTAGAAACATAAGGAAATAAGTTTTGGTCCAGTGATAAACTGTTAATCACGGGTTAAGAACTCGAGAAAAATATATAAGGGTGTGTATGTTAATTTTATGTGAATAGTAATTTTAGTTGGATGACTAAAAAGTAAGCTATCGAAAATATGGGAGATCGGGTATAGGTCTCGATATAAAAATTGGGTTTAATTTTTGAAAAAAATAATCAAAGTTGTGGTGGATATACAAATATGTATGGAAGTATCCATTTATTTATAATTTTAATACCCGAACACACATGAAATGTCACTTTTAAGGGTTAATAACATAAGGAGGTCCCTACTAGTTTTTTAAGTATAAAACAAAGCAAAAAACTTGTTATCTTAAGCACTAAAAGGTATTGCTCAAGAGGGGTCCGTTAATGACTCAATTTTTTTTCTAAAACACACATTGGTTTAGAAAATCTTTTTCATTTCAAAACACCTAGAAGCTATACACAAATTGCTTCCAATTCCATTTAATCATAATCATCCTAAGTTAAAATAACTAAGGGTTAAACTAAGGTATTTAGGTCATTACCTTTGTCCTAAGCATGAAAGTGCATATGGAGTTTGAATGATATTGCTTTGACACTTGATCTCCTCCCTTCAATGATGTTTTTGGATCTTCAACTTGATAGCATAATGACCATGAAACAAGGTTGAGATTTACAATTGGATCCACGAAATTAGCCAATTACAAAATGTGATCTAATAGTTATCTACAAGAGCCTTAGTCACATTGAAATTTTGATCCAACTTATCTTCATGTTGTATATTAGTCCTTACCCCTTTGTTCGGGTTTTCTAAGATGTCACTCGGTGTGTGCCTAGCCGAACCCATGAAGGTGTTGGTTTGGTGAGAAGGTCATCATTTCTTTGAGGGGTAGAAATAGGTTCCGGTTCACCTTTATCACCTATTAAATCACTAGTTCCCTCATCCTCCTCTTTCTCAAGTTGAAGTTCCTCAAATGTGTCATTAATGACAACATTAATGGATTTCATAACTATTGATGTTCTCAAATTAAACACTATATATGCTCTACTATTAGTGGAGTATTCAAGAAATATTCCTTCATCATTCCGGGAGTTAAATTTGCCTAAATTATATCTATCTCTCAAGATGCAGCACTTACTCCCATTAGGCTTCTTGCCTTTCCAAATCTCATTGGGGGTTTGACATGCCTGACCGAAGATAGACTCTATTAACAGTGTAACATGCAGTGTTCACAACCTTGACCCAAAATATCTCAGGCAAACCCTTACTATGGATCATGACACGTGTGATTTCTTTGAATTACTTTGTTATTCCTTTCACCCGTGCGATTTGATTTTGGGGTCTTGCATGCAAAAAACTCATGATTAATGTCATGCTCATCACAATATGCACAAAATTCTGAATTATCACAATATGACCTAATCTTTGGTTTCATAGGGTGACATTATCAACATGCTCTATGACACATTAGTGAAGGTTCAGAGATATACAATAATAATTATCTCCCGACCTTACCTCTTCCAAGAGACATTCCATTTTATCATTAAACACAATATATTTGTTTTCGTGACGTACAAGAATTTCCATCACAACACAATTGACTAATATTGATAAAGTCAGCTTTCAACCATGCCACATAGAGTACATTACCCAACGTTGGATGCCCAAATGTTGAATGGAACCTTTCCCAACAACCTTGCAGACACTCTTGTCTCCAAATGTGACAGTCCCACCACTACACTTTTACAATACACAAAAGTGGGATTTAACTCCTATTGTGTGCCTAGAACAACCATTATTGAAATAACATTTATCACCCATTTCGTCTTTCAAGGAAATGTGCACCACAAAACACAGCTCATGATTCGATGATGCAGCCACCCAACTAGGTATGCAAACAACAACAAAATATGCCTACACTGTGTCTACGCCACTCAGGGCAACCACGCTTTGGTACAACTTGTTGTTTCGAGAGGGGGAGATATGAAGTGGATCTTCCATCACAATTGCATACGTGGAGTGCACGACACTACCTAGATGAGGTGAATAGGTTTTTAAACTTTAAGCTTAAACAATCACAATTGAAAACTTATTACTACCATAATTACCCCTTTTAACCATAATGACCCCATAAACCCATGATGATTAGTATTATTAATTTGTCAATTAAACACTCAAACACTCATGGGGAACCCAACCCAATGACCCAAACCCTTGGATGCACATTACCTTGGCAATTTCATCTAAGAACTGAATAAAACCTCATTCCCAAAACAAAATAAAAGTGCTTAAATAACTAAATAATTCCCAACATTTTTGTAATTAAAACCTTCAATTAAATTCTCAAAGTCGAATAATATTTTGCAGCGGAATAAACAAAATATTATCCTTGACACTATCTCATAATCAACGTGCAAAGTTAAACCATAAACTCAATAGCTCTAAACATCCAATACAAGATCCATGTCCCCATCAATCTGGGCTTCCCAACCCACCTACTCATCTAATCTGAGCTCTTCCTCTAGACCGAAATCTGTAAAATTTTAATAGTAGGGGGTGATCACTAAGTTTTATAGCAACATCCTTCCCAAACCCGAACAAGGTTTGAAAACAATATAAAACAATTTGGTCTCCATTTATAAAATATCAAGTATGACCTTTGGAGTGAAACAATGTCATTTACATGCGCTTGCATTCCAATTATTGAATTTCATTTTCATTAGCATTTAATCTCCAAACTTTCAAACTTCAAAGCAATTTTTTTTTTAATTTTTCATCATCTTGAATTTCAAATCTTTCCCTGAAGAGACGACCTTAGAATTTTTGTTCAAATTACCACACGATACTATTATCTTACGCTTAGGGGGCAAGCATTCGTGAAAATACAAACTCTTTGGGTGACAAGCATTTTTGGTGCCGTTATCGGAGATGCTAACAATAATCTAATGCAATACAGAGGTTTTAGGTAGGTCTTATGATTTTCATCACAAGCCTAGATGTGTATCTCTGTTGTAATTTATTTCTTGCTTTGCTGCAATTTTAATTATTAGGTTTCATAGATTTGCATGTGGGGTAGAGACCAAGCAGACCGAATTGTCAGACTTAGACAAGATTTACCACCAATTTTAGGTATGGCTGCCCAGAATAACAATAATGGCATTGATCCACCCATTATTTTGCTAGCAGGGGGTAATGGTGAGAATCATCTGGTTATAGTTTCGCCTGGTCTGACTATGAAGGATTATCTTCAACCTACCCGTTTTTCCTCACCATCATGCATTTATTTCCGGTGCAAGCACACCAATTCATTGTTAAACCAAAGATGCTCCAATTGCTCTCTCAATTCAATGGAATGGCAACTGAAAACTGCTATCTCCATCTCAAGGAATTCGAGGAAGTAGTTAGTACATTCCTAGAATAGAATGTGCAGAAAGAAATGGATAGAATGAAACTCTTCCCTTTCTCACTCAAAGATAAAGCAAAGACTTGGCTAAACTCCTTGAAGCCATAGACGATCTCTACTTGGGATCAAATGCAAAAAGAATTTTTGACTAAATTTTTCCCCATTCATAAAACTATTAGTTTGAATAAATATATTCAAAATTTTACTACGAAACCAAATGAGCAGTTTTATTAATGTTTGAAAAGATTTAAAGAGTTCTTAAACTCTGTTCCACATCATGTTTGAACCGTGGCAGATGGTAACTTTCTTTTACAAGGGAATTACCCCTGCACATTGTGAATTCATCAACATGACGTGCAATAGAGAGTTTATACATAAGACCCTCAGGAGGCTCTTAATTATTCTGATTATTTGTAGAGAATGTCCAATCATGGGACATCTCGGACCCTACTGAACGATCAACATCATCAGTAGCCACTCAATCGTCCGGTGGGGGAAAATATTTGTTGAGATATCAAGATGATCTCCTAGGTAGTACTACTAAAATTTAAAGGAAAATGAAGAGTTTAGGCTTCAAAAAGTCAACAAAGTGACTAGTGTGCCTAAGGCTGATGACCCTTGCTCGATTTGTGAGTCCATTGAGCACCCTACGAATGAGTGCCCACCTATTCCTATGTGTAGGGAAATGCATGAGCAGGTTAATGCATTTAATCAATCAAGATAGTCTTTTCTCCATATTCAAATGCCTACAATATGGGTTGGCGATACCATCCTAACTTTAGTTGGAGACTCGACAACACTACCTAACCTCAACAATACCCTTCTCCACACATCTGGCATCATCAAATTATGGCAGTCCTTCTAATGTTTAACAGGTCCCTCCGCAAGGACATTCACAGCACGGGTTTGTTCAAAACCCAACACCACCACCACAACCACAAGCTCAAGCGTTTGGTCATCAAGTTCGACCCGCAGTAGCTCTTTATCAACCACCCCACAAAAAGGAACATTGATGACTTGTTACAAAAATACATTCAGAACTAGAATAACATCAACAATCATAATTCTTAGGCTCTAAATGAAATTAGTATATAAATCACAAATATTAACAAGACCCTAGGGGCAATGCAACAAAAGAAAGAAAAATTTCATGCTTAACCCCAAAAGAACCCTAAGAGCAACTCCAACGGGAGTTGCCATCAGGGGTGGCATCCCCATAACCGCTAAAATGGCACCCCAACTGCAAAAATTCGGACTCCAACGGAGGTGGCATCAGAGGTGGTAAAATGGCATCTAGGGTTTTGGGGTGGCATATTTGGCAACTTTGGAGAGAGAATTGAGAGGTTGCAAAATAGCCGTTGGTGGCTACTGTTCCTCTCAACGGCTATATTCCACCCAAAATTTCTATAAAAATACAGAGAGAGGAAAGGGGAACGAGACTTGCCTGAAAATCAATTTTTGTACTTCTCCCAGAAAATAGCTTCTCTAAATCCTTGCCTTTGATATCGAAAACCCTAGCTTCCCTGAACCCTTGCCGTTGGTGTACTGCTCGCATAGTCCCGTTGCCGTTGTAAGTTGCAGAGAGGCATAGGGGAATGGGAGGAAGGGGAAGGGAAAGAAGACGATCTGGTAAGGGGAAGAGGTAGGAACCGTTTTATTTAGGGGAAGGGGAAGGCGTTGTAAGTTATAATTACATATGCCCCCCTGTTCTTGTTTTAATTTATAATTTGTAATATAATTTATAATTTTTAAATTTTTTATAATTTATGGCAGATTTATATAGCTTGATGAATGAAAATATGAAAGGATAATAGTCAAAGAGAAAGGAGATATTGAATTTATAGAGAGAATGTAAGATAGATGGATGAAAACATGAGAAAAATGATCATATTTATAGACGAATTATACTTTTTTTAATTTTTATTTTGGCGGTTAAATTTTCAAATTTGAATTTCAACGGTTGAAATTTGAAATTTGAATTTCGGCGGACAAAATTTTAAATTTTAAATTTTTACTATAAAAATATATCCGTTAAATTATGATCGTTATAAAAACTATACCCGTTAAAATACAACCGTTAAGTTTAATTATATTTTTTAATAAAAAACATTGAAATATTAAAATGACACCCCATTTTGGCACCTACCATTGGAGTAGAAACACTGTTCAAGGTTGCAAAATGACATTTGGCACCCCATTTTTTGCAACTCCCCTTGGAGTTGCTCTAAGGGTCAACACATGATTGAGACATTCAAGAATGTTGAACAGTTGAAGTCCATTACTACTCTTATGAGTGGTAAAAAAATAGATAAGACTATCCCACCCAAGGTCTTTAAGCCTACAGAAAAAGAGACCTCAGGTGATCTTAAGGAGACTAAGTTGTCTGATATTACTGATAATAGTTGTCCTATCCCTGCTTCTTACCCTCATAGACTATGTATGCCTGTTAAGTTATCTAATACATCTAAAATTCTTGAGATTTTTTAAGCAGGTGAAAATTAATATTCCTCTTTTGGATGCAATTAAACATATACCATCTTATGCCAATTTCTTGAAGTAATTATGCACATTGAAGTGAAAAATTAATGTGCAAAAGAAATATTTCCTCACAGAGCATGTAAGCTCCATCTTAAGGATTAACACTCCGCCCAAATACAAAGACCCACGAATGTGCCACCATCTCAATCACTATTGGGGACTGCTGGGTAGAGCAAGTACTGCTAGATTTAGGTGCAAGTGTAAACCTCCTTCCCTATTTTGTATATGTGCATCTTGGATTAGGAGAATTGAAGCCAACATCCATCACACTCCAGCTTGTCGATACACGTGTAAAGATGGCACAAGGAATAGTGGAGGATGTTCTAGTCCAAGTAGAGAAATTTTACTTCCCAATTGATTTTATTCTTCCTGATACTTGTCCTGTTGCTAACTCGTCTGTTCAGATTCCTGTTATTTTGGGAAGACCATTCCTTGAAACTTCTAATGCCTTAATTGATTGCAAGAATGGATTCATGAAGCTGACCTTCAGGAATGTGACTTTGGAGCTGAACGTGTTCAACATTGGAAGGCAAACTAGGGATGATGGAAAGGTACATTAGATGAATCTCATTGACACCATCATGGAGAAACAGAAAGAGGATTCAGCTGGAAGGTACTCGGAGATCGTCTCTAAGGAAATAGCTATTCAATAAGAAGAATCTTTTTTTCTAGGCTCTTGGGAGCCTAAGTTTGAAGAATTACCACCCATGGATTGTTAAACCACCCATGGATTGTTAAACCACCCAAACCCTATTTGAAACTACTCTCATCTACATTCAAATATGCTTGATGTAGGAATTATTTTCCCCATTGCTGATAACAAGTGGGTGAGTCCTACTCAGATAGTCCCTAAGAAATCAGGAGTCACTGTGTTTGTCAATGAGAAGAATGAGTTGATTCCAACAAGGACAGTAACCGAGTGGAGGGTTTGCATCAACTATAAAAAGCTGAATTCATGTACCAGAAAAAATTATTTTTCATTGCCATTCCTTAACCAAGTCTTGGAACGGGTTGCGGGGCATGCATTCTACTATTTTTTAGATGGGTATTTGGGCTACAACCAGATCGTGATAGCCCTTGAAGATCAAGAAAAGACAACCTTTACGTGCCCCTTTAGAACGTTTGCCTATAGAAAGATATCATTCGGCCTTTGTAATGCACTTGGCACGTTTGAGAGGTGCATGATGGGGATTTTCAGCAACTTGGCAGAGAAAATCGTCAAGGTTTTTATGGAATATTTTTCTGTTTTTGGTGATTTATTTGAGGGTTGTTTAGAAAATTTGGAGTTGGTGCTTTAGAGGTGTAAAGATAAAGAATTGGTGCTTAACTGGGATAAGAACCATTTTATGGTGACTCAGGGGATAGTCCTTGGTCACATTATATTAAAGAAAGGGATAGAGATGGATAAAGCTAAGGTTGAGTTGATTTCTAACCTCCCTACTCCCAAGCTGTTAAAGATGTCTGGTCATTTCTTGGTCATGCCGGGTTTTACAGGCGATTCATAAAAGGTTTTAGTACCTTGGCACGAACTTTATGTCATCTATTGACCAAGGATGTTCCTTTCGAGTGGACAGTTTATTATGAGGGCATCTTTCAAAAATCTTAAGAATATGCTTATTTTACCTCCAATCATACAACCATCCAATTGGGACCTTCTTTTCGAGCTCATGTGCGATGCAAGCACTCTGAGAAGGAGCATGAGGGTTACTTGAGAAACATTCTCCAGACTTTGAGAGACCATCAGTTGTACGCCAAGTTTAGCAAGTGTGAATTTTTACTGACAAAGGTGAAATTTTTGGGACACGGGGTGTCTACTTCGGGTGTATCAGTTGACCCAGAAAAGGTTGAGGCAGTAATAGATTGAGAGAGGTCAAAGTCAGTCTTCAAGATACGCAGTTTCTTAGGATTGACAGGGTACTATCAGAGATTCATCGAGGACTTCTCCCGATTAGCGGCCCCTATGATGAGACCTACGAGAAAGAAAGTTCGGTTTCAGTAGGATGACTCATGTGAGAGGGCATTCCAAGAGTTGACGAGAAGGCTTACTTTAGCTCCTATTCTTATAGTGCTAGAGAGGGGACAGAAGTATACAGTGTATTGTGATGCCTCGAAGGAAGGACTAGGTTGTGTATTGATGTAGTCCAAAAAAGTGGTAGCATATAGTTTACGACAGCTTAAGAACCATGAAAAAAACTACCCTACACATGACATGGAGTTGGCACCCATTGTTTTTTACTTGAAGGCATGGCACTAGTATCTATACGAGGAGTAGTTTGAGGTATTTTTGGACCACAAGAGTCTAAAGTACATCTTAAACACGGTGGGACCTCAACATGAGGCAGCGTAGGTTGATGGAATACCTGAAGGATTACGACTTCACTTTACATTACCATCCTGGTAAGGCAAATGTGGGGGTTAATGCACTTAGCTAGAAGTCAAGGGGAGTCTTGGCTAGTATAGATTCCCGAGAGTGGCAGATGCTCGAAATTGTGGGATACTTCGGGCTACACTATAGGGATTAAGCTCAGGGCATTTTGGGAAGTCTGGTGGCTACGTCTTTCGTATTGATAAGGGTGATCAAGTCTTAGGGGCAGGACACAGAGATATTGTTTATCATAGGCCAGGTATAGTCGGGTACATATGACGAAGGCTAGGCCATTCATGCTGATGGTAATCTTCGATGTAGGGGAATGGTTGTGGTTCCCCAGTCTATGGATCTGAGAGAGGAAATCCTCAAGGAGTTTCATTGCTCATTTTTTGTTGTGCATCCCAGTGGCACAAAGATGTACCATGATCTTTGCCATCAGTATTACTAGAATGGAATGAAGAGACATGTTGGAGACTTTATCAATAGATGTCTCATGTGTCAGCAAGTTAAGGCTGAGCACCAGACACCAGCGGGGTTGCCCCAGCTTTTAGAGGTGGTTGAGTGGAAGTGGGATCACATCACTATGGATTTTGTGACCCACCTACCATGGACTTCACTTGGGCATGACGCGGTATGGATGATAGTAGACCGACTTATGAAGTCGGCACACTTTTTGGTTGTGCGAATGACCTTCACACTGGAAGAGTTATGTAGATTATATATATGGGAGATAGTCTTATTACATAGGGTACCTGTATCTATAGTATCGGATCAAGATCCCAAGTTCACGGCTCACATCTGGGAGAGCTTCCAGCGAGCTATGTGGACATAGTTGATAATGAATATAGTTTATCACCCCAGATGGATGATCAGTCGAAGAGGACCATTCAGATTTTAGAGGACATACTTCGGGAATGCGTCCTTGACCTCAAGTGTAGCTGGGAGGAGCACTTACCCTTAGTGGAGTTCGCCTACAACAATAGTTACTAGGCGAGCATACAAATGACACCCTATGAGGCACTTTATGGGAAGCTGTGTCATTCTGCAGTTTGTTGGACGGAGGTTGGAGAGGGACCTTCCACAGGTCTGGACTTGGTTAGGGACACCTCAGAGAAGGAGGACATGATACAGAAGCATATTCTTATACTTCAGAACTGACAAGTTGACATTCGGCGGAGGCCTCTAGAGTTTGAGATTGTAGATCACGTCTTCTTGAAGGTCATGCCTAAGAGGGAGGTGGTCAGGTTCGGGAAGCAGCGAAAGCTATCGCTGAGGTATATCGGCCCTTTGAGGTACTCGAGAGGGTTGGTGGCGTTACCACGAAATGTATCAGGTTTTCATACAATGTTTCATGTCTGTATGCTCGGGAAGTACACTTTAGATCCTACAAATGTCGTGGATTGGGGTGAGCTGGTTGTTGATACAGATGGGACCTTTGATGAGGGACCAGTGCATATCATGGATAGCCGAAATCAAGTTTTGTGTGACAAGACTGTGAGGCTGGTGAAGGTGCTGTGGCAGTACCGTGGTATGGATGAGGCAACATGGGAGCATAAGGACACTATACACACCACCTATCCATTCTATTTAAGGATGGAGGTACATTTCTTGTAGTCAAAGAGTATTATATGACTAGTTACATTTATGCGCGTGTGTGTAATTTCGAGGATAAATTTTTTTTAAGGGGGCAAGAATGTGAAACTCGGAAAAATTAAAACTTAATTAAAAAGGGCAACACGATAATTAGTCATTACAGTACGGGTTGAAAACTCAAATTTTTCTAGAACTGGGATGACAAATGGACCTCGCCGTTGAATTCATATTTTGAAATCTAGTTACCTAGTCAATTTTCGTTGAATTGCGAGACAGTCAGATTTTTTGCGATTTACAATGCGATCAGGTGTCGCACGACTAAAATAAACGCGATCAAATTTTATTCACAGAATCCAAGAAAAAATTTAATGTTAGTTCGATAAAAAATATACTGAACTTAATGCGGGGGTGAAATTTAATTGATTCGGAATAAAATTGGATCAAACAAATTGGGATGTGTGGCGCATTGTGAACCAAGCATTTAAAGGAGGAAAAAATTTGATTTTCCCCCACTCTTGGCCTACATTTTGATAGAGAGAGAGAGAGAGAGAAGTAAAAAGTTCTCCAAGCTTCTCCATCTTTCTTCTTTGATCTGCAAAGATCCAATCGTTGGATCGCTTCGGGCCAAGAGTTTAAGTAGCTCTATGCAACGAGAACTACGCAACCATACCAAAGATCGTGTTTTTCACCAAAAGCTCAAAGACGGGAATTTAGGGATAAGGCTTGGAAGACTTGATTCAGGTTTCTTGAGACTTCTACTACGCTAGCTTACATTACAAGAGGTAGGGTTCCCTCCTATCTAGGTTTATTTTCAACCTAGGGTTGTAATATGAAATAGGTAGGGCCGTAGAGATATAATCTCATGTGTTAGCTTACACTTAGTGTAATTAGGATATGGAAAATGGATATGAGAATGTGTTAAAACCTATTCTCATTTGATTTGGGTTTGATAAAGTGGATTATTTGGGAAAGCTATGTGTTTACATATTTTTGCCTTAGAAGTGTTTGATAGAATATCTATGGATATTCAAGTGTGTTATTTTAATTAAAAATGATATAACATGCTTAGTGATGTTACAAAATGTTATTATACGCTTCATGATATAATTGACATTTTGATGTTTATGGTATATTGTCATATGCTCACATGTCATAGTTAGTATTATGGTGAATTGGAATGGCAAATGTATATTACATTGCATATGCACAAGTTGTACTACATTCATGGGCATTGGCATGAGTGTGAGTGTGTGGGTGCATGGGTTGGTCAATCACTGCATGGTGAGTTGATGGGTGAACTCGGAAAGTTTGGATCAAGGTCTAATTGAGTCGCACAAAACATTGCATAGAAAATTGTGTCGGGTATAACAAGAAGGGATAGATTCTCCGTCAGGTGCCAGACCCGGTTACTTTGTTCACTCACTTGTCCGGCGGTGAAATTCCAGAAAAAATGTGTCGGTGTACTCGGAACTGGAGGTATGATGCCCTCAAATGTCGTGCCAATTTGGTAGACCGTTGGTGTGATGTCCATAAATTACCTACCAAAGAAAGACACAAGAGATTTTATAAAATAGTAATTGGATGTCAAACATCAATAGCGGGAGCTTGGAATGCTCGGATGCATATGCATGACATACCATGTGTTGTGGGAGTCGGTAGGGTTCAGGTTGCATTGCATGCATGAGTTTCCATCTCATGGCATGGCATGGAAGTGTAGCAATCATTTATGAAAAGTATATGTTTGAATGGATGCTTTATATGATGATTTGCATGTGACATTTCATATGTATCTGGGTTGGGGAGTGACCTCGTTAGGAGATACCCTATTAAGCGTGTCTCACCTTTTATGGGAATACATTTCAAGTGTTGGACAGGCTCCAAATGATGGCCCTCACTTGGGCTAGTATTGATGACATAACTGTTTTTTAACTCTAGATTTTGGAATTGAAGACCCTTATATAAATATTATCTTTTTGGCCTCGGACATTTTGTAATACAAAAAATGTATTTTTATAAAGGCTTCTAAGGATACTTTGTATTTGGACATTTAACCTCATTGTGAATGGACGTTGTATGAGTTTGTAAGGTTAAAAGTTGAAATCAGGGAAATTTGAGAAATTTGGGCCCCAGGTACCTAGCTTCCAGTGGACCCAAGTACCGGTACTTATGCTCACAGGTACCGGTACTAAAGCTTAATGGTACCGATACCTGTTTCCAGAGGGCTCAGGTACCGGTACTCCTTATCACAGTTACTTGTACCTCTTCCATAAACCTAATTTTATAGCTTCAACGCTTTCGAGCCTTCATATCTTGAGCTCTTTTTGGATGATATGAATGGTTAAATTTTAAGTTCTAGAATTTGGGATGTAGACCTTGTGATGGTCGTATGATTAATGTATGCATGTGTTATGTATTGGGTAGAGCCTTTGTGCAAAGGAGACTTTGCTTAAATTCTGTTTTGTTATAATTCTGGTGAATGGGGTGTAACGACGTGGTATCGGGTTATACGGTATCCATGGGTATTCTGTGGGTTGATGGGTGATCAACGAGTTGAGAAAGGACTTCCGGATTTTGAGGTGGCACAGGATCAAAGGGAGAAAAATCAACAAGAAATCTATTATGAATACCTAAGTCTAGAGAGAGAGAAAGAGGGGATCACTATTCCATCGTTCAATTCACCGTTCTTCCCTTTTCTCTTTCCTAGGGTTTTAGATTTTCTTCTTCTTTAAATATTTCTCCTTTGTTTTACTTTACAAGCTTTGTTTAAATTCAAGTATTACATTCTCGCAATGCAATTACTTTGATTTCTTTCTGCGAACGGTTTACATTCATTGTAATTTCAACACAAAGCATTTACTTTCAGTCGCAACTTCAATTCTTGCAATTTCAATTCAAGTCTTCTTGCTTTCATTTATGATAATACTTTTTTTAATTGCTTTCAATTTCAATTCAGTCATGTGTGAGTAATCGTCCACCAAATTGATCGGATGAAGTAGCCTTATCTGTGAATTATGGATTTTGACTAAAATTAGGGTTTTCCAAAGACTAAGTATTCAGGTCAATTAAATGATTAAAGTAGACTGCACTATCAATATATACATCATCTTGCTTACTCGTAGACAATTGAGTCTGGCACGGGTAATTCTTGGAATCACTGCACTCGAAGTGAATTATTTACAAAATAATTCAATTGCGTTGAATACACATTTGCCATTTATAATTGGGTGTTAAACGAATATATACCATTTGAGTGCATTTGAGTGCAATCTCAAGTGAGTTATAGAAATTTTGGTCAAAATACCTATTCACGATGAAGTGATCTTTATTGATCAACTGGTACTTTTCTTTAATTGTTATTTCTTTAGTGATAATTTTTTTTTGACAAACTCTATAGATACAAGGTTTTTATTCTCTTTTTACCATCACTTCTTGAACCATTCGTTTTCCTTGAGGAGACGACCTCGATAATCTATCGAGTTACCAATACAATACCTTACGCTTCGGAATTCCTTGATTATTAACCTACTTTCAAGACCAAGCAGGCTCAATTCTATGTTTTCAAAAAACACAAGAGGTTTAGAAATACTTTTCTTTTAAGAACAACTAGGAGTCATTCTCAGATCTAACACCGATTCCATTTTACATTAATCCTCATAAGTCTATTTAATCAATGGATCATCTTAGGTATCTAGTTCATTACCTTATTCTAAGCTTGAAGGTGCATTTGAGTGCTTTTGATGTAGCTTTGATGCATGATCTCATCCATTCAATGACACTTTTGGATCTTCATCGTTTTAGCATCATGACGATATAATAGGTTGAGATTTACGTGCACTCCACGAAATTAACCAATTACAAACATATGATCAAACAAAGGGTACTTTAGTTAAAACACGAATAAGATCGCAAGAAGACACTATCAACTATGCATTATTCAAGATCTAGGGTTTATGAGTCAAAAATGAACAATTGAATGTAAATCATATATTTTCCAATGAAAATTAATCATGCTTTTGCAATTAATTTAAAAGAGTTGTAGATTGATAGTACATATATGAAGTTGACTCAAAAATTACATATAAATAAGCCTAACCTCAATGAATAGGAAAGGAAAAGGAACCTTACCTAATTACAAAGAAAATTACTTCTATCATTTTGTGTGATTGGGTAAGTGTTGATCTCCTCATGATCTATCCCGATCTACTCTTCTTCTTCTATCCAAGACTCTTCTAGACTCCTTAGGGTTGAAAAACATATAAAGGAACTCTAAAACGCATCCCTGGGGTATTTATTCATGTTTGCATTTAAATAGAAAATTTGCATTCGAACAACTCTTACTCCCAGTATCTCCATTTTACCCTGACCAAAATTTTGAGATCAGACTTGCATTTGAACACACCAAAGTTTCTGCCCAAACTTCCAGCCTAGTCTTGACTTAGTGAGAGGCTGATTCACGAACTTTTCATGAAATACACTTTTGTAGCCCTTAAATTCGAATTTATTGTGCTGCAAGAATAAGCTCGATCAAACATTGGATTAAAAAGTTTTAGCCAAAATACTATGGTAGTGTCAAATTTCTTTATACCCAAATTCTCTTTAAAATGTCTTTAAGTCTAGAATAACTCCAAATTTGTAATACACCTGATATAATCTCCTCCAAGGTTTTCTCAACCTTTCGGATTCCATGGTAGAATTATTTTGACCTAAATTTTTTTATAAACTAACCTAGCTACCCTTATCAAGTTTAAATGCCTCTGAAACTAAATTTGACTCGAAAGTTAGTATGTGCAAGACTCAAACTACATGATAATTCTTTCAACAACAATTAAAAGTTCCTACGACTATTTTAGTTGTTTTAGAAAAATTCTTTAGACACTTGTACTTTATCTCTATGTTATACTATAATGAAGATATCAACCTCAAGAGCACTAGAGCCTACATAGTGCATAAAGTCAAAAATTATGTCAAATTGAGTCGAGGCAAGGCCAAATTCAACATTTGGATGACTCCTAGCTCAAAGAAAGTTCTGTATAGTCCAAGTAGGTCATATTAATAGGTGTGACACACTTTTTAAGGACTAGACTGACATATTCTTGAAGTTAGTAGTGGCTTACCAATTTCTAAACAGAGGCTTGCCAATTTCTATACAGTGGCTAGTTAAAAGTATACTCGTTGAACCATTCATTGGAAATCCCACTATACATAACTACTCATCTTCACATATGAAACTTGATGGAATTTGGGATCCAATCCTATCATACACAATCATTAACATATTAGGAGAGAGAACCAACAAAGGGTAATAAGACCATTTTACCCCTCCATGCAAGAGAGCTTAGGCTGGGACCTTGAAGACCAAATTCTTGGCAAAATTTGCTCACTATGAGTGTGTTCTAATGCCATTGTTTTGTGTACTCTTGCAAGCCACACACCTAGTATACACTTGTACAAGGGCAAATATCAAAGGAGAGTTCTTAAGACCTTAAACTTTGACTTTACTATGAATTGTTGAATTGAGCAATGGACTTGGTTTCATATCCTTCAAAAATCCTAGATAAAGTAGCTTTTACCAGACCACTATATATTGTGTGTGAGTTATTGTTTATTACACAGTATTTGTGAAGCATGTTCGTGATCCTATTAATCACGTATCATTGAATAATGTTTTTAGAACATGATTTGTTGAATATAAGATCATGGGCTTAAATGTACCAAATTTTTAGGGATTTAATTGAAATCATACAGTATATACCATTCTAGGATATGTTTCGTAGCTCGCACTTAAGCTTGGTACCTGTTACAATTGATTGTGAATGAAATTGCAACAAAATGGAGCATCAATGATAAAAGAGGAGGTTTACAGACTAAAGGCAATCAATTGGCTTTAGACCTGGTCCATTAGCTCGTGACCTGGTCGGATTGCTTATGAGAACAAGTGTTCTGCCTTCGGTTATATAGATCAAATTTATGATGTAGGTAACCTATTCCTCACACATTTAAGAACTCCACAAACATGCCAATGTGAGTGAGGAGCTAAAATGAACAAAATTTCATTTGTTCGTATTAACTAAGAAAAAGATAATCAAACTTACCTCGAGGGAAAAGAAAACAATAAGTGAAAAATCGAGTAGTCCTATTGAACCAGTTCCTCCTCTAAGACTCCTAAAAGGAACTATTGATTGTATATGCGTCATTGACAATGAGCAACTTAATGTCAAAATTCCTTTTCCTTAGGTTAAGAACACAATCATATTATATAGACCAAGAAAGAACCAATCTTGAGTTTCAGAAAGAAACAAAGATGAAAATTTGAAAACTCCATTGATTCTTGCACTATATATCCACCATAAATGAAGCCATGCAACATTGCTGAGTATATTTTTGTATGTGAGTTTATTTTTTACACAAGCTCCAATCTAATCATGACTACACATACATCTCAGCATAAACGGCCCTTCCTTCAAAACCACTCTATTTTTGGCGATCAACATTTCCAAAAACTCTCTTTCCACCATCAAAAGATACGATCAATGAGTGAATAGTATCATCAAAACCATAGAAACTACAAGTTCTAGAAAAGTAATTGAGATTGACTGTGCGGAGTTGGGTAGAAATGGATATGCATCAGGATGGGGAAGCATACATTCGTCACCATTAAAGTAGATCTTTCGAGGGAATGCCCATCCATGCTTTAGTGTAAAGGTGTTCTTGTCTTTCCGGAGAAGCAACTCTGACTGAACATTTCCGAGGGGTCCGGCTTCCATTAACAGGTCATTGTAGAATTTCATGCCGAAAAACATAGCCGTGTCATCTGCACACACATGTCGATTTTCAGTAATTTTGTGTAGGAATTTTTCTTATGACAAATTACACTTTCACCTCTTCTCTCTTAACTATTGGAGTTTTTTTTTATTATGTCCATAATAAATGGAATGAGTCTCACACTTCCAAAAATTAAACGTTAGTCATGTTTCGAATGAAAAAAAAATCCATGTGCCATTAGATTTTCTGGACCAAGTGAAAGAAAATCGCATTGTTTAGTTTGGGACAAAGTGACACACTCTTCTATCCAAACTATATTAGATAATTGTCATAGGCATAATGTGAAAGTATAAGTGTAGCTGAAGGTGTAATATGAGGAAACATAATAGTTGAAGTGACAAGTGAGACATGGGTTATAGTTAAGGAGGTCATATTATAATTTTTTATCTTGTAATTTTGTAAATATGATAAATGTTACAACCTAATCAAGCCAAATTATGACTCCAAAAGGCCAAATTATGACTCAAAAAGTTCTAATTAAAATCGATACAAAAGATTTGGGATCTATCCTAATTTGTTAAGATAGACATTGACTTTTTGGATATTACTAAGTAATTGTGGGGGCCTATACTTTGCAATTGTTGATCGGCACCACACAAGGGGAGCCTAGCTGACAGGTAACCCTCCTAAGGGACCCCACACCACTCCTCTTGCTTGCCCACCTCTGTTAGACGAGTCCGACTCGGCTAAAGTTCAACCTAGGACTAAGAGTCTTGATCTAATACTACTATGAATTTTGAGGAACTGGTGATGAGGTTGATCCTATCACAACCTAGAGTTCGAGTTCCTTTGGGACACAACTTCATATCACTATAAATAAATACCTTTGGGTACCAGGTAAGGGCATTAATCGATCCTAGCCTATTCACTTCATACTCTTCTTCGACTTGAGATCTGACATAAGTATCAGAGTCCATTTGGCCTCCTCTGGCCATTAGTTCACCTAGCTTTCGCTTGTCTTGCATGTCACTCATTGCTTCATTACCGTAATCCCCATCCATATTAGGTGGTGACTCCTTGTGCAAAATTCTCCCCACACAATTGACATCGTATGTGGGAAATGACTAAGTTCTTTGGCAGCCTAGAAGCTTTGAGTCTTGTCAAGCAAAAGAAGCCACGACCCAAAAATGAGTCACACCGTACTTTTACTCCCTCCAATTTTATAAGATCCTTTTGGAGTATGACACCCAATTGCCTAAGGCACAGCTACCTCAAGTTGGAATCGAGTACCCAGAAACAATAAGGAAGAAGAAGGAGGAGTTAGAATTTCTCAAGCAAGGGCTTCTTCGTCAAAGAGGCAAGAAACTCGCCAGTGAGGTCAAACGTCCAAACCCTGAGTTTGGCCATTGTGATGATCACTGGGAGGAGGCTCACTCTTCCCAGTGCAAGAGCAAGGAGCTATTTGACTCATCATCAGAGTTGAAGCAAGCACTCACCGAGACGTAGTACTTTCTACCACATGCACAAAGATCCTTCTTCAAGGGAGAAGCGCCCTCATCACAGAGAAGAGGGACATGAGTCGTATACATAATTTCGTCCTTGAGAGAATGGAGAGCGACATTGGAGTTCAACTTACCATCCTAGGCGAGGTCATTGGAATGATGATTTTGGAAGGGAAAAATGTAGGCATTTTGAACCAACCCATGCAGGGGCCATCTGGCTACAACACAACCTCAGCCAAGATGATCTCATATATTCAGCAAAGAAAAGGGCAAGACAAACCCTGGTCAAGATGACTACAACCCCTTTTATTTGCTCCATACGAGAAGACAAACCCCCTACGTAAGTTCACTCTTCCGTCATTCAAGTTATATGATGGTCAATCTGATCCAGTGCTCCAGAATTTGGGCCTTTACCAACAAGATGGCCCTCTAGATAAGCAATGAAGCATTGATGTGTAAGATATTCACCTCTAGTTGGGGGAAGTCAGCTCTTAAGTGGTTTCATGGGATGCCCACAAACTCGATTTTTCGCTTGGGCATAACTGGCTGGAGAATTTCTCTGTCGATTCTTAGCCAACAGTCAAGAGTCAATGAAAATCAACACACTCCTAACATTACTCTAGAAATATGGTGAGACTCTTCGAGAATATGCCATAAGGTACCTGGATACCCGTTGACATAAAGGATTGTGACGATAAGACTGCATATGTTTCGTTCTACTTTGGCCTCCCAAGGGAAATTGAATTAAGGAAGTATCTCACAAGCGGCCACCACATAGCATGTCACACTTGCAAGAGCATATCAAAAGGTATGTTAAGGTCGAAGATGACAAGGGGCCAACTGACCAGCCCCCATATTCTCCAAAGAATAACCAAAGGAAGGATACATACCTCTAACCTTTCACAGAACCTATCTAGGGGAATGAGAGACTTTTATCCCATAATCAACACCGAATTCAAGGAACATATCTATCGGGTTCAAAACTAAATCAAAGACAAAGAATATTTTAGGTGACCACCTAAGATTGACAAGAGATACCTCAAAGCTTGCCCAAAACCTCCATTGTTCATCCCAAGGACACCACTCAAAGCATAAGTTTTGGTTGACTTCATAGCAGACTTCACGTTTGAACTCTCCAAAGAGAAGGTTGTAGCATGGTGCACAAGTCTCAAGTTCCAACCTTGGGAGCTACAAGTTGATGGATCCTCAACTCGGCGAAGACCAGGAGTTGGCATTGTCCTGGTCTCACCCCACTGAGAAGTCCTAGAATAGGCCCTTCGACTAGGTTTGCTACAACCAACAATAAACCTAAGTACAAAGCACTCCTCTTTGGGGTATGAACCGTATTAAGATTGGGGGCAAACGAGTTAACCATATACTCCGAATCTTAGCTAGTGGCCAACTAGCTTACGAGGGAGTACAATGCTTGTTCATACGCTATGACTCTGTACCTTGAGAAGGTTAGGGAGCTGCTTGGACGATTCACATCCTACAAGGTGATTCAAAATCCAAGGTTGCCATTTAGGCTACTTAGCCTCCATCTACTATAACCTCTTAGGTTGCCCCTTAGGCTACTTAGCCTCCATGCAACCTCCACGGTTTCCCCTTAGGCAACTTTGCCTCCAGCCAACCTCTGTGGTTTCATCTTAAGACTACTTTTCCTCTAGCCAACCTTCGTGGTTGCACCTCCAGGCTATTTCGCCTCCATGCAACCTCTACAGTTGCCCTTCAAGCTACTTTGCCTCCATCCGACCTCTAAGGTTGCCCTTTAGGCTACTTCTCCTCCATGCAACCTCTAAGGTTGCCCTCTAAGTTACTCAGTCTTCATCAGATGACCAGCAACTTCTATAATTGCTCAACATGCTACTTAGCTTTTTATTAAAGATTTTCCACCTCTGAACGGGGGGAACAAGTGTTAAAAGACTCGAACCACCACTACCAAGGAACTTCTTTATGAGCTTAGGAATCAAGAAATCACTCTCAGGCCATGGAATGTCTTCTCAAATTAACCCATCAATCCTGGCTTCATTGAGAGCTCCTCCCCAACCATCTCCAAATGACTTATTTTTCTCTCTTGCATATTTCTTCTTGGCTTTGTCCAAGATCCTGGAGTAATGATCACAAGCAACATTTTTCACTTGTTCTCTTAGCCTTAGTAAGTTCCTCTTGAAGTTCGCCAGCTCGAGTCTCTACCTTAGTAACCTTCTTCTTTAAGAAGGCATTCTCCACTCTAGAATCCTTAAGTTGCTTTCAAGAATGTCTACCCAGAACCTATCAGTCTCAACTTGACTCTCGAGCAACTCTTATCACTCGACTAGCTCATGAGCAAAGTATGTCCCAATAAATGCTTCTCTTTCCCTTTATCAGCCAAGCTCCAATCTATGAACCAAGTGAAGGAACACAAAGGGAAGTAAGTAGAGAGGGGAAAAGAGAGAAAAAACTTAAAGCCCTAATCCTTGAGGCAATGAAGGCCCATTAGGAAAGAATTTGGCCCGTAAAGCCCTTGTTCTTCAAAAGAAACAAACCTCAATTACTTTGATCAATTAAAAGAGGCATGAGGGCAATTGTGGGGGCCTATACTTTGCAAGTGCCGACGGGCACCTCACATAGGGGGCCTAGCTAACCGGCAACCTCTTAAGGGACCCAACCGGCCAGCACGTAGCTTACCGCGACCTATCAGATACCCATCACCACTCCTCTTGCTTGCTCACTTCAGCTAGATGAGTTCTACTCGGCTAAGGTTCAACTTAGGACCAAGAGTCCTAGTCTAATACTACTCTGAACTTTGAGAAGTTGGTGATGAGGTTGATCCTATCACAACCTAGAGTTCGAGTTCCTTTGAGACACAACTTCTTATCACTATAAATAAAGGCCTCCAGCTACCAAGTAATAGCATTCGATCCTAGCCCATTCACTTTATACTCTTCTTCGACTTGCGATCAAACTTAAGCATCAGAGTCTATTTGGCTGCATCCGGTCATTGGTTCACCTAACCTTTGTTTGTCTTACAAGTCACTCAAGGTTTCCTTACCATCATCTCCATCTGTACAAGGTGGTGACTCCTTGTGCAGAATTCTCCCGCACAGTAATAAACTTGAACTCAATCATCCATAACTTGATTTAATGGATTTTAATTTGTCCCAAAAAAAAATTTCGTATGGTATCGGCCTGGTACCGTTAATTTATTTGTTTTTTTTTTTCCATTGAGCTGAAAAAAAAAAAACAAATTGTGAAGTTAGTGTTCACTGACTTATGGATTGGTAGGGAACGAGAGGCTTGTAATCGAAGCTGAAAACTCGGGTGATATCGTTGAGATTCGGATGCTGGGCCACCAGTGTCCATTGGGTGTAGTTCATTCGATAGTTGAAATTAGTGACTGCAATTTTCACGCGCCAGTAATCCTTGTAATTGATCTTCACGTGCCAGTGCACCCGAATTGGACACATATGTTGAGTGCACTGTATTAGTGGCGCATTGTCCTTTCTCGGAGTGTTTATTCCCACCGTGTTCAGCCGCTTTGAGTCGTTCCTGCAATTCCAGAGTTCAGTGGCATAGTTTTAGGGGTCTACAACACTCAGAAAAAAACAAAAACAAAAAAAACATCTCACCAAGCATTCAACATTCACAATACTGATTGCATCGATGTTTAGTTGTTACAAATGAAAGCATGTCTAGCTGACGACGATCTTAAAATTGCATATATAAGCTTGATACTTGAAGAACTTGAAAATAACACTCTTTATTAAAATAATTAATAAATAGATTAGATTTATATTAAACACAATCATCTATTTAGTTGGTATTTTACCATCTTTTTTTTCTTATTTCTTTTTTTTTTCAGCATATACATCGGGAGATATTAGGAGGGGTTTGGATTGGCTTGTCCAAACCCTTCCAAACTTAAGATAGGATTCAAATATGGAATTCAATATTTAATATTGTTCATACCCATGTTTGGTATGCGCAGGGATATATGACTATTATGATAATATATTTGTATATAAATGACTATTGTATCCCTTAATCAATTTAATCCAAACATGGGTATGCATATATGAGGGGTATAAATGTCATTTGAATGTGAAACCCCCAAACCCACATATATATGAACCCCCCCCCCCCCCCCCCAAATGGGTTTCATAAAACCTATGAACTTGAGTTTCATGACCGGGCCATGATTGGGCCAGATTTCAAACCCTAAACTACATACATAGTTACCAAATATGGGTTTAAGGGGGTTTAGTCCCCGACCCATGTTCCAAACCCCCCCCCCCCCCCCTCCCCAAACCCACATACCAAACAGCCCCTATAAGTTTATGCTACACTAAGATCTACTTTATATAGAGCAATGCTATTGGTACAATTTAATTTTTTAATATAATAATGTGTCGAGTGATAGAGTCTCAATGAATAAGTATTAAAGTTACCGTCATCACAACAATATTGGACCACATTACTACCACATCATTACATCAACAAATTAAATCAATTGTTTAGGTCCAATAACATTACTCTTTTATATAAGCAGAAGTATACATGGGAAATAAAAAGGGTGCTTACATGATGCAGTTCTTTTTGTTCTGGCAACCACAAGCACAGGACTGACAAGGAGTGATGGTCTTATTATAGAAAGATGAGAAAGAAACACAACAGCTTGGGTTCTTGGAAGCCAGAAATTGTGAATAAGTGCATGTCACATTCCATGTCACTGCATGTAAATCGTTAAACACATTAACTACATGATATCCATCTCTCTTAAAACATTTCAAACTGCTTAGTCCAACAAGATATCTTTTGTGTGGGGAGGGGAGGGGTCGCAAGGGGTTTTTAGTGAGCTTACTCAGTACTTGAGTTTTTCGCCTTTGATCGGCTGTGAGGAATACTGTGGATGGCACAATCTTTGCAGGGCCGCAAGTGTACCCCAGCCCAGGACCGAGCAGAGTGAAATTCTTGGGCAGTTTCACTGTCTTATTTGAACTTCCGGCAAGCCCAACACTCACCTGAAAACCAGAAACTGCGGCCGAAGGATCTTGTCCCCACGATGCCAGGACACCACCCTTACAGCAATTGGCAATCTGTTGGTTGTATGGAACTCCAGGAAGCAAGTCAACAATTATCGGATTTCTCAGACAACAATGTGGCGTGTTCCCTTTAAACTTGGAACAATCGCCTTGTTCGGTGGCTTGGGCTCCCACCATGGACCAAATGACTTCTTTCTTTGCCCATCCCCATCCTAATGTCCATCCTGGGGTATGGATGTGCCGATACATTTGAAAGTTGTTCATTGTCACTACAGCCTGGATGGATTCATTACAATTTGCTCATCAATGTTTCATGGATTATAATTTCTTGTGACTCAATTCGGGTTCTTGGTATTTGTGGAAAACTCGGGAAAAATTATTATCATTTCAGAGAGACTCACCACATAACCGTCTGGCGTCCAAGATATTACATCCCATTTGAGTGTTATGTTTCCGAATGGATCCAACGGATCAAATGCAGCTAAAGTTGTAAAACAGAAGGCAAGACAATAAGCAGATAATTAACATATAATCACTTGAATCTGGAAAGAAACCAGGTATCAAATCCTAATTAAAGAAGAAGCATACCGGCATGAGAAAAGATAATGAATAAGAGAATGGCCCATAAGCTGAACTTCTGTTCAAGAGCGAAGTAGCATTCGCACCGTTGATTCTGATCTTTTGCCTGGAAAGACATCCCTGAACTGGATTTGCAAATGTATCAGAATCGAATTGCCTTATATTCCCTGGTATTGCGAGTCCTTGTGAGGGGATAAAATGACTCGGCAATAATAGGAAAATAAGTGCAATTAAAGGGATAAGAGAGAGGTCCACTGAAAATGAAATGCAAGGAGATAGCGTACCTAATGGTTGTTGCCTTGTTGAGTACTTCATTTGATGTTTTTCATCTCTCTGTTTCTGTCCCTTTCAACTTTAATTTCGGATTCCATTACTAGTTCCTGGGCCTTTAAGCAAGACTTGGTGAGAAGTTGAACTTCAAACGGGCGGGAGATTTGAGACTTCAACACAACAGGTTAACAGTCATTCTCCAGTGATAAACACTTAACATCCAATACATGCAAAGCTGAGATTTCGCTCATGTACACAAAATCCTGAAACTGATTAAACTTTCCTCTGTTAACACAACAACCAAATATTTGTTTCCCCTTCTTTTTTTTGCTACCCCTTTTATAATTCAATGCACTGAAAAACCAATCTGCTTGTATTGCTTACTATATGGTGATATAACATAAACATGAACTTTATGGATACAGTATTACAAATAAATGTGTAGAATCCATGAAAGCTTTTAATTATCTCCACTTGAAAAGTTTCCATACATGTTGCTTTGGGGAGATACAAGGTTGTTCTAATTATTTTCCCTTTAGACATGGGATTTCCACATGCTATTACTCCATCCATCCAGTTCAAATCACTCTTTAGTAGAGTCCTCTCTTAAAAGAACAAGAGTCCAGTGGTCAATCACGTTACCATTCTGTGGAAGCAGAGACCAGTGGGCCTACCATCAACTCTGATACCATTTGTTGTAAATATATGAATATATACTAATATTTATTAATAATGATAAATTATATAATTAATTATTTATTGGTAATTAAAGTTACTCTTGAACATAAGAGTACCAACTTTCCAAATAAAGTTAGTTACAACTCTTCTATTATCATATTTTCTTGAGATTAATTTTTAGAGTTTCATTGGATTGAGGCATTGTATCATTTGTATAGAATTTATATGAGTCCATCAAAATTGGAGGTCCAAGAATCATTATTGTAAAAAACTATGACACAAAATTGATGGGTTTTCAAGTCTTGCTGCAAGCAAAAAAATTTGGGCAAGAAACAGTGAAAAATCGAGAAGTTTTTGAGACTCGCTCACAGATAAACTACTGCCGGAAAGATCAACAACCAATGATGCGGTGTTTCTATTTTGATTACATAGTGACGCTGGAGTAATCCCATTGTTTGGGCGGTCATGTATAATTAAAGTGACCGTCGCACTCGTGGATGTCGGCAAGGAGTTCTGACACTGATTTTGTGCTAGGATTTCTGTGTTTTGGTACCCAGAATTTTGGTGGTCACTGGTCCACTGGTTTTTTGAAATTCAACTGGATGAATGCTCTTCTCTTCCATGCTGCGGCGTTTCATGGGAGCAGAATCAAATAGTCATGTCGTTTTACCAGAAGGAAGAATAAATTTCTCGTTATGGGTATGACACAACCAGGGACCGTTGATATTCAAATGCAAGAAGAGAATTAGATGAGGCGTCGATTCATTAAAAAATACCACTAATCGTTGAAACAGATGGTGAAGAAAATACAGGGTGGTTTCGGCACCGTTTCATTTAAATTGGCATCGTTTTATCAAGCGGGAAAAAGCGAGGAAGACCCGCTCCCAGTAAAACGAAAGAAGCAAAATGGCGTGTTTGGTGGGCCAGAAGATATAAAAAGGGCTGAAATGGGTTTGAGTTTTTGAAGGTCTTGACTTTATATGGGACCATGCTTCCTGATGAACCCAAATTCAACGGAGCCAGCCCGATTAGTGGGTTAGGCCCAAATAGCTAAAGAAGCAAGTCAAGTTCAACTAATGGTCTTAGTCCAGTCCAAAATTCAAGAGATCCAGGAAGATCAACGCACGTGGAGAATAGACATCGAGATAACTATTATTCAAAAATAACACATATCCTTAATTGTAGTTATTTTCCCGGAAAGACTAGTAGTCTGGCCATCATATCACCGCCTCAACTAGGACTCCGTGCCTATAAATTGCAAGTCTTCTATACATGAGGGACACACAATTATCTTACCACACCTTTAGCTTGCTCTTGCTCTACCTCTCTCCCTCACCTACAACTTTATTTTGTCATTAATAAAGTTCTCCGACTACCGTCGCCGCCTTCAGTGGTTAGGGTACATCGGTCCAACCACTCAATCTTTGTATGTTACTATCAATTACTCCATTAATTACCTTACTTTATACACTCGGCTGATTTGATTATGCATAACCTATTTTGTGCATCATTAATTTGGCGTCGTTTGTGGGCAACGACTAAATTTTCTACTACCTTTCTATTTTCTTTCAAGTCCATAGAAATTACAACTAGATTAATGAATCAATAACCGGAAGATAACGACCCTGCTCGTCGGGAGAGGTTCTGCCTCTACCTCCACTTGCAGAACACATCAGAGCAAATCCTGTGGTTGGGCAGCAATTACTAGAGACAATGTAACTGCTGGTGAACCAAAACTAGCAGATTATCTAGTTGATATTCGGGACAATAGGCGTCGTCCCCTAACTCGCAGAAGGAGTCGAGACCCCTCCAAGAGGAGAGGTCCCACAACCTCTCCGCTCAGGGTGCCCCCCAGCGCCATAGCGCCCCTACGCAGCACTTGGGTGCCCCTTCTCATCGCCCAGGCGATCCACATGCTCCTCTTCCTCATGTCCTAGCTCCACCCTTACATACTGTCGACCTCCCTACGAAGGAGGATGAAGGGGAAAACCAATATGCAAACCATGAAAGCTACTACAACGATCCAACCAAGGGTGTCCCTAACCAATGGGACAAGAAAATTAAGGAGGTGCAAAACTAGCTTGGCGACACCCTCAACTCCATCAAGGTGCAGGCGCCATAAATAGTGGATTATTTGGTAAGGCGCACTGACACTCCGTTTGTGGCGGATGTTGTCAACTATCATTTACCCTAAAAATTCAAGATGCCTACCATGGAGATCTTCGATGGTACTAAGAATCCCCTTGATCACCTTGACACGTACAAGTCCCTCATTCTATCCACTCGTTTGTTGAGTTAAGCAGATCTTTCGTTACCCACTTCATAGGGGGACGCTGACACCAAAAATCAGTCACCCACCTGCTCACCATCAAGTAGGATCAGGATGAAAGTTTAAGGAGCTACCTCACTCATTTTAACGAGGAGGCTCTCCAGATCGAGGAGTCGGACGACAAGGTGACCATGACCGTCTTTATTGCAGGTATGCGCTAATCTAGTTTTATGTTCTCCGTCCTGAAAAACCACCATCCAGCATGCCCAAGCTGTTATATAGGGCAAAAAAATATATGAATGTCGAGGATGTCACCAAAGCCATAAGAGGTGAGTCCTCCCTTGGGGATGAGAAGAGAAAAGACACCCGCAAAGACAACAGAGAAGCAGAGAATAAGAGAAACAGGATGGAGAGAGTCTCCATCAAGGACCGCCTTGGCCCTGCACCTTTGAGAGAGCGGCAAGCCTTTACGCCACTCAATGCTTCTGTAGAGCATATCATGTTCCAAATACAGGATGATCCTACGATACGTTAGTCATAAAAGATGAAGTTCGCCCCGAATCGTAGGAACCCAAACAAGTACTGTCGTTTTCACCGTGATTATGGCCACAACACTGATGACTGCTTTGAACTCAAAAGACAGATCGAGGAGCTCATGCAGCGTGGCTAGTTACAACAGTACGTTGCTGACAAAGGACAGACCCCGCCACCTGGTAGGAACCAGGATGACATAGAGCGTCAGCAGCCCCTCAGAGAAATCCAGATGATCTTTGGAGGGTTAGGAGAAAGGGAGACTTTAACTCTATCAAGAAGGCACGCGCCAGAAAAGTCAAGCAGGTGGAGTCAGATGACCCTTGCCCTTTGAAGACCTACCGACACGGAGAATGAAAGATCATCTCATTCTCAGAAAGGGATCTCAAGAGGATATCACACCCCAATGATAACCCTCTGGTCTTAACCATGATGGTAGCTAACTACCAGATTAAGAGAATTCTGGTCGACAATAGCAGCTCAGTCAACATCCTGTTTGCACCAACCTATGATAGCCTCCATTAGGGCAGTGAGAGATTACAACCCATTAGGACGCCCCTCATTGGATTTTTGGGAGAGAGGGCATATCCCTTGGGTTTCATCACCCTGCCAATCACAGTAAGGATAGCACCAAAAAGTTCCGCCATCATGGTGAACTTCATAGTGTTAGATTGCCCCTCTGCCTACAACATCATCTTTAGACGCCCTGCACTCAATACATTAAGGGCAGTGTCATCCACCTACCATCTTCTCCTCTGTTTTCCAATCCCCAGTAGGATCGGAGAAGTCAAAAGAGACCAAGTCTCAGTCAAAGAATGTTATGTGGCCTCTATGAGGGTCAGGAAGCCTCAGGAGACCCTCCAAGTGGAAGTGCTTGACCCTCGGGATGACAGCACGTCAAAGATGGGAGAGCCAACAGAAGAACTCGAGCCAGTAGAGATGGACGAGAACCTTCCTGGAAGAAGTAAATTGGCTCCTTGCTTTCCCAAGAGTAAGCCACCCACCTCGTTGACTTCCTCAGGCGGAACGTGGATGTGTTCGCCTAGTCCCATGAAGATCTGGAGGGCATTGATCTTGGAATGGCCACCCCTCGGCTCAACTTAGATCCGAGGCACAAGCCTGTCCGCCAAAAGTTGAGAAGCATAAGTGTCGAAAGAGCCCAAGCCATGGAAAAAAAGAGTTGGGGAAGCTGCTAGCAAATGGGTCGATAAGGGAGGAAGCCTATCCAGTTTGGCTATCAAACAAAATGATGGTAACAAAAGCCAGCGAAAAATGGCGCATTTGCGTGGACTTCATTGAACTCAACAAAGCATGTCCTAAAGACAACTGTCCATTATGGAGCATAGACATTCTTATTGATGCCACTGCTGGACACGAGCTGTTGAGTTTTCTAGACTCTTATTTTGTGTACAACCAGATTAGCATGTTTCCTCTAGATCAGGAAAAAATCACTTTTATCACGCCAAAATGAACCTATTTCTATAGGGTCATGTCTTTCACACTCTAAACGCTGGAGCCACGCAAACAAGATGTTCGAGGCACAGATCAAGAAGACCATGGAGGTCTATGTAGATGACATGTTGGTAAAAAGCTTGGCGACGATAGACTATGTAACATACCTACAATAGACCTTTGACATTCTGCGAACCTACCGGATGAAGCTAAATCCTAAAAAGTGCACCTTCGCCATTAGCTCAAGGAAGTTCCTAGGCTTCATGGTTAACAAGAGGGGCATTGAGGCTAATCTAGACAAGATCAGAGCTATCCTAGAGATAAGATCCCCAGCTTCTATAAAAGAGGTTCATTGCCTTAATGGATAGCAGCCTTCAGAGGGTTTGTCTCAAAATCAGCAGATAAGTATTTTTCTTTCTTTAAAATCCTCCACAAGTCTTTTCAGTGGGGACCGGATGCAGAGAAAGCTTTCCAAAAGTTGAAAGCCTATCTCATCACACTCCCTTACTCTCTTATGTCGTACTAGGAGAAACCTTGGATCTCTACCTCTCCTCTTCACCCTCTGTCGTGAGCTCCATCCTGGTCAGGGGGAAGGAGGAGTCCAAAGGCCTATTTATTATGTAAGCAAGGCATATAGAGGGGCAGAGGTGAGATACCCTGAATGGGAGAAGTTGGCCCTCACACTTGTCACCGCCACTAGGCTCCTATGCCACTATTTTCAGAGCCACACCATTGTGGTTGTCACAAATCAACCACTTAAAAGGGATTCTAGGAAAGCCAGATGTGTCCGGGCGACTCCTCAAATGGGTCGTCGAGTTGAGTGAATTCGACATGTAGTACCAGCTAAGGGTGGCCATAAAAGTGCAAGCAATTGCAGATTTTGTGGCCGAATCTACACCACCAGAAGAAGGAGTGCCCTGCGCCCCTGCGCTCACCTACCTAGTACACAGTGCCTCAGCCCCCCATAAGGCAAGCCCAGACTCCATCCCCAAAGAGACAGACGCCTTAGAGCTGGCCCCAAGCCCCTGGAGCCTAGGCTCATATGCTAGAGGCACTCAGTTCCCTTGCACCTACTCCTTTAGAGTCCTCAGCACCCTCGTTGCCCATACACTAACCTGTCGCGCTCCTGCCTGAGTGTCCTACCATGCCTAAGCAGGTATCTCCTACTGGTATAGTAGCATGCTGGAAGTTGTATGTAGATGGATCCTTTACTAGTGAGGGCGGTGGCGCAAGGCTAGTGCTAATCAGTCCCCATGGCACTCAACTCAAATATGTTGTTTCCCTCTATTTCACGTCATCAAATAACCAAGCAGAATATGAGGCCCTCATATCAGGCTTGAAGCTCGCAATTGAGATGGAGGCCCTCTGCCTAACAGTTTATAGTGATTTCCAACTGATAATCAACCAGGTAAAATGAGACTTTGAAGCGAATGAGGAAAAGATGCAAGAATATCTATCAGTGGTCTAAAATTTGTTGAAAAAGTTCAACCACTTCCGTATTCAGCATGTATCCAGAGAGGAGAACATCATGGCAGACGCGCTCGCCAAGTTTGCATCTATAAACATACTAATGGGCCCCGCACTCACAGGCCACCAGTTTGAGTCAAGCAAGCTCAAAGTAGAGGAGGACGATATCAACTGTGCATCCTCTGAGGCCAATTAGATGACACATATCCGAGCCTATCTAGAAGGAGACGCTCTCCCAGAGAATCTAGTGTAAGCCAAAAAGTTGAGAATGAGAGCGTCTAGGTACGTCATCCTACGGGACACCCTTTACAAGAGAAGTTACTCACTGCCCCTACTCCACTACCTCTCTCTCGAGGAGTCTGATTATACTATGAGAGAAATCTACGAAGGAATATGTGAAAACCACTCAGGAGTGCGTGCACTGGCTTACAAGGCAGTGAGACAAGGCTACTACTGGCCTAGCATGATTAAAGACGCCCATGAATTCGTAAAAAAGTGCGACAAGTGCCAACGTTTCGTGATAGTGCTAAGGCAACCACCAAAAGAACTCACCACTGTCATAAGCCCTTGGCCCTTCTCTAAGTGGGGAATCGACATCTTAGAGCCCCTACCCATGAGTCGGGGCCAGTGCAAATTTGAGGTAGTAGTCATTGACTACTTCACAAAGTGGGCAGAAGCTGAGTCCTTAGCCAGAATAACGGATCAGAAAGTGAAGAACTTCATCTGGAAGAGCATAGTATGCCGTTTCGGAGTACCTCATACAATAATAAGTGATAATGCTAAGCAGTTTAACAACAAACTCCTTAATGGCTTCTGTGCAGATATACAGATCAAGCAACCCCACTCTAGCCCAGCCCATCCACAGGCGAATGGGTAGGCAAAGGTTATCATCAGGGCAATCCTCCGCAACATGAAGACCATACTTGAAAGCGCCAAAGGGCAGTAAGTGGACGAGCTCCCAAGAGTACTATGAGCTTACCGGACAACACTGAGAAGCCCTACAGGTGAGACCCATTCTTCTTAGCCTGTAGGACCGAGGCAGTTATACCCTCTGAGATTGGAGTACACTCCTTAGGGTCCAATACCATGACCCAACCACTAATGAAGAAGGTCTCCGCATCAACCTCGACTTGGTAGAGAAAGAGAGGGAGATGACTATGCTCAGGATAACGGAGTACAAGCGCCGCATAACCAAGTACTACAACTCGAGGGTGAAGCCTCGGTCCTTCTTACCTGGGGACCTAGTCCTAAAAAAAGTAAATCCTATCTACCAAGGACTCTCGAGAAGGGGAGTTAGGCCCTAATTGGGAGGGACCCTACATGGTGACAGAAGTTGTAAGACCAGCCACCTACAAAATTTAGAACTTTGAAGGGACAGCCTTGGCCCATCCATGGAACACCGAACACCTGAAGAGGTATTATCAATAGCGGGGTACAAGCCAGTGACTCATTTTATTTTTCTGTCGTTGGTTCATCAATTCCTTTTGTTATCTGTTACTTTAAATTATGAAATAAAACTTGTAAGAGTTATTTTGTCTAAGAACTATCTTTCATTCCATAGAAGTTTGTGAACAACTTACAAAAGAACATGACCTAATAACAAAAAGAGAGATAAAGAGATAAAAGTCGTGATACTCCCGACATCATTCATTGTTCCCCGATCCACTCTCATCAAAGCTCTCCCCGTCACCATCAGTCCCTGTTACCTCATATTGGACAAAGCCAGAAAATTCAATAACAGGGAAAGTTGCTAAGCTCTTCTCTCTAAACTCCTCATAATCATCAATAAAGCACCTGCAACGGCCCTCTCAACAACCTCTCTTCTCCTCTTCATATCAATGGAATGAGCCTCTATCCTGGTGGCTCTCTCACAAGCTACTCACAGGTCAGCCTCTATCACGGCAACCCTCTCCTGAGCAACCCATAGCTCGGCATCAGCTCTTGCTGCCCTCTCGCGGGATGCTCGAAGCTCTGACTCTAGCTTCACGGCCCTCTCATGGAATGCCGAAAGCTCGGCCTCAAGAGGTGCAGCTCTCTCATGAACTAACTTCAACTACTCTTAAGTAGCCTCTCGTGCCTGTTTCTCCTATACCAGAGCCCTTGATGCCTCTCCAAGCTTGATCGTCATAGAAAAAAGGCAAGTAAAGGTAACTGCCACCTACAAGCATCCAAAAGGCAAAACATAAAAAAGGAGGCAAGTACAGAAATCAAGGTTGAAAACAAAAAAGGCATGCCATGGAAAATTCCTCCATTGTAGTATCTATGATGCCCTCTAGACCTCAAGAGCCTACCTCCCTAATATCCGCAGTTGTCACAAAGTTCCAAAGCCGCTCCTTGGCTAGATTCATATCCTGGATCATGAACACCGAGCCAGTACTAGAAGTAGGACAGCTACGTGGAGCTCTAGTCAGCGTAGAGGACGCACTAAAGTCTCAACTCCTATAGCGGTACTAGGGCTAGCTCTATTACATGAAAGAGTCGCAGCCTAGGAAGGAGTAAGGGCAACACCAGATCCTGCCTCCTGGGAAGCAACCTGGCCATCGGACCTCGGCAGAGAATTGTTGGGGGCATCGGGTTTCGCCCTCTTAGGAGGAGGGGGAGATGCCACCCTAGAAGCGTAAAGAGCCTTCATCATCACCCTACCAACAATAGTACCTTTGGAACTGGTATAAGAAGATGAATTTACAACCATCAAAGTTTATTGGAAGGATCAAATACCTTTCTTTTTTTGCTTAGGAGAGGCTCTAGGATGACCCAACGCAGACATAAGGCCCACAAACTGCTTAATAGGATGATCCTGGAGCCTACTCTCCTGCTCCACAGATAATACAGGTAAAGGTGCAAAGGAACCAAAAATTCAGAGAATACAAGGGACATGAGAGTCAGGCATAAAAGTAAAGGTAAAACCCATACCTAGCTTGGTCCTCGGAATAGTGTCCCATCTCGAAGGTACTAAGTCATGGTTCTCCTCAACAGCCCACTCACCTCCAACGAAGAAAAACCTGGACTTCCAACTATGACAATTAGAGGGCAACATAGTGATCAACTTGTTCGACCTCGGGGCAAAGCAGTACCACCCCTGGTAAGGAGTGAGGTTCTCCAAAAGAACATACGACACCAAAAAATCCTCAAAATGGGGAAGAACATCCTTGCCATGAACCAGCCTCCATAATGAAAAGAAAGCAAGAAGCACCCTCCAATCGTTTGGAGTCAACCTGCCCGGGATAAGCAACAAGTGACCTAGGATCCAACAGAGGGGTCTGGGGAAACCTCAATTCTACCTCCAAGACATCCTCAAAGAAGACAATCTCCCCGGAAGAGTCGAAGCATGCCGGCTCGTCCTCCTCGGCCTAGCGGTACAAAACAGTAGGAGGGATATGGAAAAATGACAAAGGCGGCAATGTCATTGTCACAATCTATGGAGCAAAAGATAGAAGTTACCTTCGAACCGTCACTGTCAGTGGTAACCTTGCCTCGCGGGGAATCTGTTGTATTGTTCCTTGTCATGCCTTTGTCAAAATGGACACCTGCCAAGGTTAGAGCCAATGATTAGAGCTAATGTAGAGTAAATATCGAGATGAATAAGGAATAAATAGGAGAACATAATCTCCTTACCTGATCGAGAGGCATGGCACCTCCCCTCCCGGGCAAAGCTCAGGACACTACCTCCGCTATTCAACACACTAGAACCATCGCGGAGCAGACCGACAGCGCCAACGCCACCTACGCCGCCAACGCCGCCCCGACATAGCCTGCCCCACTTCCAGCATCACCTATGCGTCCCCGGCGTCGCCCGTACTTGGCGCCACCATGCCCAATGCCCTTGCTCCGGCGTCACTTGTGCCTAGCACCGCCCTACCCAATGCCCAACCTGCTCCAGCGTCACCTGCGTCTGGCGCCACCATGCTCAGCACCCTGGTGTCGCCCCTATCCAAGGCCCAGTCTGCTCCGGTGTCGTCTACGCATGGTGTCGCTATGCCTAGCGCCGCCTTGCTTCCTCCACTAGCGTCATCATCTATGCGCACGATGCCTCCTTCACCTTGGGTCTCGCCTCTCTACTCCCTTGTTGTGGCTTCCCCCATAGAGCCATTTATAGAGCTCCTCTTCATCGTCTTCCCTTTGGCCTTCATGATCCTTTTCCTTGACCCCACTCAATTGTTTGTGGAATGGAGGAGAGTAAGGAAACTACTCTAATCTCCAAGAAGGGTTTTTGAGTAAAGAAGATGGAGTGGGAGTAACTAAGGGTATATGTATGTACAAATCTTTAAAACCCTAATGGTATTGCCCTACATAAGAATGAAGGTTTTGCTATCAAGACTCAACAAAGGGGATGTTGGCTAACATAGTGGGTGCCCAGCAAGGGTGTTACCAAATAAGGAAATAAGCCTCGTAGAACATGGGGATAGGAAGTGGAAGAGGTTGTCGTAGGGAACAAGAGACCTTTGTCTATGCAAATGAAGGGGCTCACTCATACCCTCAACTAGGGATGTCAATCATGTCGGGTTAAACAGGTGACGGGTAAAAAATATATAAACTCATACACGACAGGTTTAATAAACGGGTAAAAAACTTTAACACGAACACGAACCGTTTAATAAACGAGTAACACGACACAACTCGTTTAACCCATTTAACTCAAAATTTAGACACTGGCCCAAGATAAAAGCCCAAAACCCAAAAAACACTAAAAGTGACTCTCTTGGCTTTTGAGCTGATATAGTCTCACATGAGAGCATAGGAAACTATAACAATTTATAGACATGAGATGCTACCATCATCTCCTGCCTGTTCGATGTGGGATACGATTCAAAGGCAATAAAATGCCTTCCAAAGAGCCCTATGTTGCTGCCTTCCCAAGAGCTGTGTTCAAGTTGAATTAATAGTGAAATAAATTTAAATATTTTATCATGTATTTGTGTATAAATTTTATTTTTTAAATTATATTTTTTTAATAACTTTTATATATGTAAACTTTATAAAACTAACAATCTAACAATTTTAGATGGCTTATATATTTTTTATGGCTGTCACTAAAAATAAAAAAATTATGGCTAATTTTTTAAAATAATTATTAATTTATTATTATATTAAATTTATTTAAACGGGTGATAAACGGATTAACATATCTCACCCAAACACGACCCGTTTATTAAACATGTCTGGCGGGTCAACCTTTTTACCACCCAAACCCGCTTAATTCGTGTCGATTCGTGTCGGTTAATCGTATCGTGTCGGACTTTGACAGGCCTACTCTCAACCCCCCTTTGTCACAAGTGGGGCTTGGGGCATGGGGGGCAAATGATGAGCCCAGATCTAGCTGGGCTAGGCCCGATTAGTGGGTTAGGCTCAAATAGCTAAAGAAACAGTTCAAGCTCAGCTAATGGCCTCAACCCAGTCCAAAGTTCAAGAGACCCAGGAAGATCAATGTACGTGGGGAGTAGACATCAAGATAGTCATTACTCAAAGATAGCACCTATTCTTAATTATAGCTATCCTCCCCGAAAGACTAGTAATCTGGTCATTACGCCATCGCCTAAACTAGGGCTCCGTGCCTATAAATTGTAATCCCTCTACACATGAGGGACACACAGCTATCTCACCACACCTTTAGCTTATTCTTGCTTTCTCTATCTCTCACCCACAACTTTATTTACTCATTAATAAGGTTCTCCGGCTATCATCGCCGCCTTTAGTGGTTAGGTCACCTCGGTCCAAGTACCCAATCTTTGTCTGTTACTATTAATTACTCCATTAATTACCTTGCTTCATACACTCGGCTAATTTGATTATGCATAACCTATTTTGTGCATCATCACTTCCTCTACAAAGTTCACTGGTACCTTCAACTTTAGAACTGCCAGAAGAAGAATAAAAATGGTTGGTCTCCTTGTCTTATTTGGAAGCATCACATATTTTTTGAATATACCAACGAGCATGAAAATTCTACAAGGATTTTTTGAGTAAGACTATACTGATGTGGTGGTGTGAATGTGATCTACCATCACTATAAGGATGGAACTTTGATTCGATATATGAGTAGGATTGTATATCCTACACTTGTGAATATATCTACTATTGCATTAGGCTATTTTATTTGTGAATTTAGTATAGTATACTATATGTGAACCTATATATATATATGTGTGTTAGTTTGAAATTCACACATGCCTAGTTGAGACAATCTCTGTATTTTTAAAATGAAGAAAAATTAAGAGTGATACACATTCTTTTATTTAAATAGAGGTTTGATAGAAAGTCAATTGTATAGATTTCGTCAAGACAATTGACAAAGTGAAAGTTTTATCAATGTTTCAAAAAAAATTTTGATTTGAACGAGATGCACACATTTGATAGTTTGAATTAATGTATCAAGCATGTACCAAAGTGATGAAATGAAATCACATATTTGCTTGTTGATTGGTTGCTACTTGTATGGGAAAAAATCCATACCTATGAAAATAAGGAGATTCATTTGGGATGAGCACTTAAGATTGTCCCTCACTTGCAAAACGAACAAACTGCCACAGACCAGTAGAGTACCGGACTAAGGCACTCTGATCCTTAAACCAGCAATGACACGAGAGAGTGTATTCAATTTACTAGAGAAAGTGTGTGTATCTTAGACTTAAGATTTACTGATATTTATAGGGAGTTTGTCTCAATTATTTAGGACTACAGTCCTGGTTAGAATATGGTGGCACACCTAGATTCCAGTCATACATTCCTTAATTTGTGTTTGAACCTTATAGGGTTTCCTTTCTCATTAGTCGATTTAGGTCACATGTTAATTATGTGTTCCTATGATTTAGGTAATTTCCTTATTGACTGCCTAGCATCGCTTCTAATTTTTTTTGGGATAGCCTAGTTATCTACTCTATCAAATCTTATCCTTTGCTTTGTCGAACCTATTTTAGCTCGGCCGGGATAGCCTACCTATTTGTTCAGTCGGATCTAATCATCTTCTCGATCAGACCTATTTTAGCTCAGCTGGGATAGTCTAGTTATCTGCTCAGTTGGACCAACTTTAGTTCGGCTAGAATAGCCTAGCTATCTGCTCGGTCAGATCTAATCATTGTTGGCTAGACCTGCTACAACTTTAAATATGTATCACATAAGTGTAGGTTGTCGCAAAGTAATATATACTAGGAAGTCCGAGGTCGTACCACAGGGAATTGGGAAAACTCATAACACAAGGAAAAATAAAAGAAAAACTCTTAAGATTGTTGTAGGAATTTGCTTATAGATCACAAGTATTCACTGTACCCAAAGGTTTACGATAAATCAAGCTTTCAAACAGGTAAACTCTAATTTTATTGCACATAATAAATCAACTATTTTATGAAAATTCTATTAATTAACTCAAGCATGGAATAACCAATTATTTGACTCGTATGGAATCTCAAGCATTCGATGTACGTGGCACAACGAATCAATAAATCATACAAAGAAAAAACTATACTAGAAGATTAGAATTAAATTAAAAGAATAAATTAGGCATTAAAAATATTAGATCAAAAAGAATATTGTGTTTCATTAAAAGTATCTTCCCTAACTTTAGTTGGGTTTTTAGCAAACCATAAGAAAAATACATCAAAAACTAGAAAAGAAAAGGCTTGTAAACGAATAATGCTCTCTCAACAGGTGAGGACCTTTATTTATACTAAAGTCTAGGCATAGGTAGGAGGTCTAGGGTTGGGATGAGAAAAATCTCTTTCAAAAAATAAGTCTTTTTAAGTCAAATCCCGTGCATCAAATCTTATGGGTGCGGGTACCATATTTGTCTAGACTTCGAACTCAATTTTTCGCATAGTTAGGCCCATTTATGAAATGTTCATGATTTACAATTTTGTAGGTCTTGAAGTCTTCTTTCCAACTCCACAAGAATCAGGTCAATCGGATATCGTGATAAAAAGTTATGACCAAAATACTAAAAATGTATCAAAACCTTATCTTCTAGAATATTTTCCTAATCCAATTCTAAATGAGTTTTCTATCAATTTGGACTCTCATAAAGATTAAATTGTTATCTTATCTTCAAATTTTCATCTCTTAATCTTGACTCTTCAATCTATATCAACTGTGATTTTTCTTCTAGTATCAAACTAGAAAATCAAGAAATCTAACATATTTAATCATAAATAATAACCAATTATTAAATATAATAAAATAACACTTTTGATGATTAATCAGGACCCACTTTAGCTCGGCCAGGAATGTTATGTCTGTCCAAACGGTTCCTTTTAATCTCTTATTCACCACATACACTTGTACAATTGTTACATTAGGATCAAAGGTACTTTGAAACCTTTCATTTAAATTTTTACGAGCTTTTTCCCTCATGGAAATGTATTGGTCAAATGTGGTCAAAGTTGCAGTGCTAATCATCTTTGCGACTTGCACCATCAACCGACATCTTGGTTGCTCGGCCCTTAACTTTGTATGTAAGGTAGCCTACCAAAAATTTAGTGCTTAGTATTATGATTAGTGTCCCGTGGCTTTCAAGGGCTAGCACAAGTCTTCTCGTTCTTTCTAACTGTCATATTTTTAAGGGAAATTTGGAGGCCGGTCCCCCTATATGAACTTATTTGGAGATAAGTCAGTCAAGGAAACTTATTTAGTTTTAAGTCCGTTTTTTGTCAATTTTACTATTGTAACTCTTCCATGTGGGAATGTTATAAATGACGTTTATGGACACAATAACCAGCCATATACATCTCCTTCATAATCGCCTTCAAATCCGGCTATAATCTTCCAAGTCACAATGTTTTCTTATCCGAAAAACAAGAAACCGGCATTTACCAAAAACTATTCATATTCAAATTTTAAATCCATTACATTCCATAAAATACAATTTCAATTTACTATTCCAGTTTACTTTGGACTCTATCGACAATATATTAATATTGAACATTAATATTTAAAAAATAACAATAGTAACAAACTCAACAAAGACAGTAACATGGTCACTAAAAAAATAGTAACATGGTAAAAAAGTAATAACAATTATGGATTTAATTCTGTCAAAGTAGGCATTAACCTTGTAATAAAGATTCAAGAGAACTCATACATTAGTGCTAAATTAAACTGTTATAGATTTCGATTTTGTTGATTTTTTTGTTGTGCAAGACAATCGAATATTCTTTGGTTGTGTTACTGTAAAAAAAAGTTGATGTGACTGTACGTGAACCGAAAAATGGAGTTCAGAATTTCGATATCTTGATATTCACAATTGGTGTTAAGTGTCGTAATTCAACTGTCGATTGTGTGTTACTACTCGTCATTTTGTAAATTTTCAATTTGTGGATCGTATTTTCACTAAAATCATTCAAAAGTTGATATTACTGTAAAAAAATTATTGTCTTTTATTTTGTAAAATTAGATGTGTTATTGAACACAAAGTTTTGATGTTATTATGAATATTAAAGTGTATATTATATAATATACGTCTCAAGGTTTGCAATTATATGTTAAAATTCATTATAGTAACATTAGTGTCAGTATAGTCACACGACTGTACAGGTTACACGACCTTAATTGTAACTGCAATCATATAATAACTTGAATGTTACTATATATTAACATTCGTGTTATTGAACTCTGTTGGCATTGTTCAGCTTACATATATTATGCATTAATGTTGTTAAAAAAAATTTGTGATCTGATTTTGACTTAATAGACCAACAATTTATTCGTACATTAAGCTTCTCATATATAACTATCATAATATATAACTTCCATATAAAACTTCCGTTAATTATTATAATATTTAATAAACGGTTTTCATATATAACTCAATCAAGAGTTTATATATATATACCTTAATGATCTAACCTATGTGACTTTCCATAACTGGACAAAACTAACACCGTTAGGGGTAATTTTGAGATTTAAAAAATAAGTGGACTTAAATACCTACATATAAGTTTAAACATGGACTGACCCTCAAATAAGTTTTCTTCCAGGACTCAAGTCATTATAAGTCCATCTAGGGGGGCTCACCCTCAATTTTCACTATTTTTAATTTGGCGTTCGGGAATCAACCCCTTTTTTTACCAGAGGCATTCTAGTCTATCATGTTTCCTCACTCTTCGAACTCATATGACCCTTTGACAAATGTCATGTTATCAACGGGCTTCTTTTTTAGCCACAACTTTTGGATGTATGATTTTCCCCTTCCCCTAGCAAAAAGGCTCTTCCTCGATGAAGGGCTCAAGCTATTATACCTGGAAAAATTTCGAATAGGGCTCCCCTATCCTTTAGCGAAGAGGACCTGCCTCAATGAAGGGTTCAGGCCTCCATTCTCGATCATTTTCTGTGACTCTTGCACCGACTCGCCAATCTAATTAATCTCAAATCTTTACCCATTTGTCTTACACCATTGTGCCTAACCTTGGGCCTAAGTTTGATCAGATGGTTGCACCTGAGTTAGGTCTTTACCTCTGTCAGGATGTTTTCCTCCTTACCTGAGCAGTAGGTTGAATTGTGCCCAAGACTCTCTAGGTCTTTTGCCTAGAAATTCATTCTTAGGTCTTTTTCCTTTGCCTTGGCAAAGATGTACGTGGCTGACTATGTGCCCTTACTTGTGTTGTACATCCGCCTAGCTTTATGTCTCTATATTCTGCACTTACGGGCAGGTCGCGAATGAATGTCACCTCCCATCTTAGAGTTGGTTGCCCAAGTGATAGCTAGGTCTTTCATATGGCAGCTACTCCACCAAAGGCTTAGCTCTGAAGCTTAATCCTATATGTTCACTAGAGGTACTCCACGGTGATGTTGTGCATCTCTCATGTGGCGGTACTCCACAAAGATTAGTCCTAAAGCTCAATCTTATTTACTCACGGGAGGTGCTCCATATTTAGGCATCTTTCATGTGGCAAGGACTCCACAAAAATATTAGCTCAATCTTATTTGATTTTTGAAGGTACTCCGTGGTTGTGATACTACACTAATCAGCCCAACTCAAATACTTGGACCTATCATATATAAGAGGATACCGACCCATATGTCAGCTTATATCATTTTACTCAGTGAGGGTCATGCCCCCCAAGTCTCAATGTCTTATCAATGTCTGCTACTAAAAGTGTCCATTTTGCTTCTCTTCTTAAGAAATTGGCCTTATCAGGCTCATATTTCATTAGCTGACCTCTTTTGTCTAACTAGAGTATCTCAATTTACGCTTCTTAATTGGACTTGCAGTTATTGTTGATTGTCGTACGACTTAAGGGGAGGTGAGCTTTGTACGGCCCAAATCTTCCTCGACCTTGGTGTACTATATTGTGCACAAACATATGTAGACATATATGCAAGTTTAGCTCTTCAATGCCCACCTGTAATTTATATTTGACAGAGAGTACCACAATTTTGGTCACTCTTCTAGTTCTTTTCCTTTTGTTAAGGAATCCTCAAGTTGTCCCACAGGGTTCATTATGGTGCTATACGTGCTCTATATATTGTATTCCACTGCACAGTTTGGTCTTTGGCAACATCAAGAAATAATCTGTGAAGGTTGGTTTCGCTTGGCCCATATTCAATGCTTCATTATGTGCAAGTAATCTTACCCCATAGTGGTCAATTTGCAAACTAAGATCAAACCTCTAATAGGTAGGAGAATTCTTGATGATGTGGTGACACCGACCGTCATAATTAATGATGGTGTTCCACTTTGCACTACTTTATCTTGCTCAATATGAGGTACTCCTCCCTATTTGAAGTTGAGGAGGTAGGATGGAATGAAATCACACATTCATCTTCTTAATGTATGTCATGCTAGGACTCAATAACTTTGGTTGACACCATGCTCTTCATAGACTATATAAGAGTGTCGAAAGATTGTAGACTTTGTGCTAGGAGATACCGACCACTTATTTTCTGCAAATTGAAGGTCCTTATGATTACCCATTTTAGGCTAATCAAAGAGAGGAATTGCAGTGAATGATCTATGCTTTGCATAATTAGTTGTTCGTTGGCGTGAATGTTGTCATTGCAATGACAGAGTGACTAGAATTGATCCATGCTTTGTCTTCAATGCTCTTTACCATTTTGAAATCTTTGAGTGATGTCAACAAGCCTCTGCGATGTTGCCGACCTCCATAAAAATATGGAACTAGTTGATGATCATTAAAGTGATCAACAATCTCTCCCTATTGAGTGGGCAAGATTTTTGAAGGCATGATTGCTCTGATACTTCCACTGTTGACATTATTTCAAAAATTCAATGACATGCCGATGTTCGATCTAGGTGAGATTCAATCACTACTTTAAGAGTGCCAACGCTCTTTCTACTTTCTTGATTGGTGAGGTATGTTCTCCAAATTTTGATGGTTATGGAGATCATTTTTATTGATGCCAACCATATAGCTACTTGAATATGGTCCAAAGGATGCCTAGATTGATTATAATTTATGCACTATTGATGTTCGGTAGAATGGCCAAAGAATTCCCTTATAAAGAGGGTAGGTCCTGGTAGTGGACTATTTTCCTCACAACCCCCTGTAAGAGCTAGAAGAAATTCTTTGCCAATCACTATATCAAAAACTCATTCTTTCTAAGCAATGATCTCTACAGCTTTTTGGGTGGTTGGCCTGACCATTTTGTGATGGGATCTTGGTTATTCAGCTCGGTCTTAAGCTTGGTCGGGTAATCATCCTTTATTTTCGGGTTGAACACGATTCGTAGGGCGCTTGTATGCATTCCATAGTTGATTGCTCTAGTCAAGAGTTCTGGAGCACATTGGAATGGATTTCAAGAGTTGATTAGTTAGTCTAGATAGTGATCATAGTAAGTGCTCTTGTAACATTTGAACAAATGCTCAAAGAATAAAAAGCTCTGGTGCTTGCTTTGTCTACACAGGCAGAGGGAGCTTGGACATTATTTTTGTTTGGATAGTTGGTATTTTGCCATCGAAGGCTGATAAAACCGCAAGAGATTATGAAGTCCCAATAAACACTCTCGTTCACAACTTTTAATGAGCTTCATGAGATGGTGGTAAGCTTCTTCAATCACTTGTGTGTTTTAACAGTGCTTGACAACTTCTGGATTCTATTAATAACTAGAATAGAGTTTCACATCTGATTTATTCATTCCATAAGGAAAACTATATGAGGGACTTGCTCTCCAATTGTGTTCAGTTAATGCTTGGTTGGATTTATCCTGGGTGATAGAGGCCGAACTAAAAGTGTGGCGGAGCTAATCGAATCTTGTTAATAAATCTTATTTGCTCCGAGTGGTAACAACATTTAAGGGAGCCACAGAGGTTGCCTGATTATATTGACTTTTGGACGAAGTTGATCACCTATGAACCAAGATGGTAAAATATAAAGTTGATATTGACGACTTCCACCATGTGATTGGGAATATGCAATGGCTGCACTATTCCTTGTGGATGCTAATTGTGGCATTTTGATCATAATGATGTGAACCCCTTCGTTCGGTTTGTGTTTGTGTTATCCACTGTTAATAGCGATAGATCTTTATTGCCGATCTTCTGTTGCAACTGCTGAAACAACTGAGGTTGCCTAAATCCCACTGAAGTTCTCATTTGCTTTGCTTTGTCGAAGATGGTCTCCGATATTAACGAATAAGCTATGTTTTGGCCAATCACTGCAATACAAGAAAAGTCTTTCCCAAAAACAAAGATCACATGCAATGAGGGGACTACTCACACCCCATTACTACAGACAAGTAAGAGCTGCAAGACAGTTCCATTACAATACAAAATAAAACACACACACTCCTTCTCCGAGGAATAGTTGAAACACAACCACTCTTAATACCGGTTAGGGCACAAAAGTGGCATAGGTTCAACCCTCAAAGTAGAAAGGTATAACATAAATGTAGAAAATAAGAAAAGCTTTGACTGGAGGTTAGCTGGAAAGCTGGCTGGAAGAGGTTCGGCAGGGCTTCGCCGCACTGTTTCTAACTCTCTCTCACTCCCACTCTCAGTGATTGTTTCTGACTTTCTGGATGTACTGGCGACACTCGAAACTCTTCTGACTTTCCTCCACTCTCTCTAGATTTTCTCCTCCAAACATGTTGGAAATGAAACTACAGGGGCCTATTTATACACTCCAGGGGCTGGCTTAAAGGCGACAAATGCATGGGAGGCCCAATCAAAACATTTGTTGCCAAAATCAACCAATGGGAGGGCAAGAAGGCTAAGGCGGTTTAGGGGACCGTCCGGACGCCACCACTCACCGGCTGGACACCCCTAGGTTGCTGGTTTTTGTGTGTTGATGCCTTGATCATTTAAGTGTTGGAATTACACTTGGATCCCCCTTGGTTTTGAGCTTTGACAGTTGCATCCCCTGTAGTTCATAGCTTTTACGCACAAAACCCTAATTCAACTTACTTTGACTCTTTTAACTTGTTTAACTAACATAATTAACCTACTAAACTAATTCAATTACGCACTAATTAGGGTTAATCAGGGAGTAAATTTGCAAACTTGGCATGAAGTCACCTATCTTACAACTTTTTTATTTTTCACTTGTTATTTTATTTGCGAACACCAACTAAGACAGAGAACTTGTGTTGGAAAAATGGACCCAAATAAAGTGAACGGCAGGGTGAGACGCGGACTAGGTCGCTCTCTTAAGACGATTCACGCCCCTTTATGAAAGAATCACAGCACAGAAGGTAGAAACGCGTCGTCCCCAGGATACAACAGCCCAGCCTATTGACTGTTGCTTCACTCAGATCTGCACAATCGAATGAAGCAGAAACTTCACACACACCTCTGAATATTGCCCAGAGACTTATTTTTTTATAAGAAGATAGTTGATATGATATTGTATATATCTGTACTGAAAATACATATATATGTACGAATAATATATGTATTTAATAGTCTGTAATTACTTCTATATTTAATTGGATAATAACTCAAATATGGCTGTTGGAATACTAGCCGTTAGAGGTTTTTGGTATTCAGCAACTGAAACTTTAATATAGAAGTAATGAGGCGAGTCAGGGGGACCCACTACCCAGGTCGTGGAGTAGGCACATCCATGTGATTCGTAGATTTTAGAAATTCGTATCTCCTCCGCTAGTCTCACCCCTGCGCACGTGAGAGTCCCAAGACCTCTCTTTGATTCAAAGGCTAGATAACACTAGTCTATATATATACTCAAATATCTTTGGTTATGTAGTCGATGTGGGATTGAGTTGCCACACATAAAAAACATTCTTTTAGTTAAAATATTCTAACAATCCCCCACTTATTTTAAATAAAAGATACACTATATAAGTAACCGGGCAATAAATAGAATATCATGCATTGTAAAAGTGGCAATGCCTTTAAACCTTTACTTAGTGCTTCAATATTCCCGTACTAGAGTCAAAGTGGACTTAGCATTTAAACGATGACTACTTGAGGATACGTAGAACCATATCACACACATGATATTCAAGGTGTCCAAAATCAAGCTTCAAAAACCAGCACATTCTCGGCCTTGTGCTTTATCCCAGTTTCTTGAGTGCTCTAGAGAATTAGCCCAAATTCTCAAAGGAAGCGGCCCGTCTTCCACACTCATATAGGTGAGTCTATCAAGGATGTTCTGGTAACTAAGACATCCCACCCAAAAAGGGCTATAGAACTCATTAAGAGATATTGATCTCATCCTCCAAATTTTCGTTACGAGATCACATGTACTTTACACCATAGGGATGGACAATGAATATAAAATTTCAATGATATAAATTTCATTAGTACATGTTTGACAAACTAAGTCACTCTATGATTCGTTTGTCCCATTAACCTAGTTCTTGGGATCTCTAGTCCCTAGGTTGGGTATCCTCATATGTGACTTAATCAGATATGGGCTTGAGTCCAATCCCCCTCGATGTACTCCAGATCTTTTCTCTAGCTAGAGCTTTTGTTAACGGATCGGCAAGATTGTCAGTCGATCTCACATAATCAACATTGATCACACCATTATTCAGGTATGATCTCACAGTACTGTGCTTTCTTCTCACAGATTTGGATTTTTCATTATAGTACTTATTACGTACTCTACCTATTGCGGCATTGCTGTCACAATGAATTAACACAGGTGGCATTGGTTTTGCCCACACAGGTATATCATACAATAAATCACGAAGTCATCCAGCTTCCTCACTAGCTGAAGCTAGTGCAATCAATTCAGCTTCCATTGTTGGCTTTGCAATAATCTGCTGCTTCTTTGATTTCCAACTTATGGCTCCCCCACCTAAAGTAAAAACATAACCTGTAGTGGACATAGAATCACCCGATAGGGTGTTCCAATCTGCATCACAATAACCTTCAAGTACAACAGGATAAGTCTTATAAAATAAACCAACATGTATAGTTCTTTTTAGATATCTCATAAGACGATATATTGCATTCCAATGATCCATACTAGGTCTACTAGTAAATCTACCAAGTACACCCACCGCATAGGCAATATCAGGTCTAGTACAATCAGTGGCATATCTAAGACTACCAATTATGCTTGCATATTCTATTTGATTAATTACATCACTTTCTTTTTCTGTTGAAAATAAATGAATGCTTGAATCAAAAGGTGTGCAAGCAGGTTTACAATCAAAAAAGTTATATTTTTTCAAAAAAATTTCTATGTAATGAGATTGATCAAGTATAATTCCATCAATGCTCTTTGTGATTTTCATGCCAAGAATCACATTTGCTTGACCCAAGTCTTTCATGTCAAAATTTTTGTTTAGTAAAACCTTGGTAGTCTCAATCACATATAAGTTAGTGTCAAATATCAAAAGATCATCAACATATAAACAAATAATAATATGTTCACCATTTTCAGACTTTGAATAAATACATTTGTCACTCTCATTAGCCTTAAACCCATTAGCTAAAACACATTGATCAAATTTTTCGTGTCATTGCTTGGGTGATTGTTTAAGGTCATATAAAGATTTAGTTAATTTACAAACTTTATTTTCATGACCTTGTTGAATAAACCCTTCTGGTTGATCCATATAAATTTCTTCCTCTAGATCACCATTCAAAAAAACTGTTTTTACATCCATTTGATATATTTCTAAATTATGTATAGCAGCTATAGATATTAGCAATCTTATGGATGTAATTCTAGAGACAGGAGAAAACGTATCAAATAAATCTAAATCTTCCTTTTGTTTAAAACCTTTTGCTACTAACCTCGCTTTATACTTATCTATCGTTCCATCAGATTTGAGCTTTCTCTTTAACACCCATTTGCAACCTATAGTTTTATAGCCAGGAGGTAAATCTACCAATTTCCATGTTTTGTTTGTTATGAGTGAATCATATTCATCATTTACAGCTTCTGTCCATAAGTCTGAATCGGGAGATGTTAAGGTTTCTTGTAAATTGGTTGGATCCCCTTCAACATTATAAACAATGTAATTTGAACCAAAGTCTTTTTCTACTCTACTCCTCTTACTCCTCCTAGGTTCATATTCTTTTTGTTCTATATTTTCGGTCAATGATGAACTAGGAATATCACTAGGCTTTGGCATATTATCATCACCCCCACTATTTTTATATTTAAAAGGGAATTTATCTTCATGAAATATAGCATCTAGTGATTCAATTACCACATTATTCTCTAGGTCTAAAAATCTATATGCTTTACTAGCTAGTGCATATCCAATGAATACACATCTAGATGCTCTTATTCCTAATTTAGGAATTTTAGGATCAGTCATCCTAACATAAGCTAAACAGCCCCACACTCTACTGTAATTCAAATTAGGCTTTCTTTTCCTCCAAAGTTCATAAGGAGTAACTAGATTTTGTTTACGAGGAACTCTATTCATAACATAATTTCCAGTTAAAACTGCTTCTCCCTACAAATTTTTAGGTGCACTAGAACTAGCTAACATAGCATTGGTTAGGTTGATCAAAGTTCTATTTTTACGTTCAGCTACACCATTAGATTGAGGAGAGTATGGTGGTGTGGTTTCATGAACTATTCCTAAAGACTGTATATGTTCAATTAATCCAAGTGATTCATACTCTCTACCTCTATCACTTCTAAATCGTTTAATTTTTCTATCAAAACGATTTCTACTTCTTTAATAAACATGGTGAGTTTTTCAAAAGCATCACTTTTATTTTTCATAAGATAAACATAAGTGTATTTTGAAAAGTCATCGATGAAAGTTATAAAATATCTTTTTCCACCACGAGTCAAAATTCCTTCAAATTCACATATGTCCGTATGTATCAATTCTAATAATTCAGAATTTCTTTCTACTTTGATATGAGGCTGTTTTGTTATTTTTGTCATGCTACAATATTCACATTTTTCAAAATTATTGTGTAACTTAGGCAATAAACCTACATGACTCATATTTTTCAAATATTTGCTATTAACATGACAAAGACGAGCATGCCACATATTCACACAAGAAACAATATAAACGGAAGAAGTAGTTTTATTCAATTCAACATTCAGCTTAAACATACCATCACAAGCATAACCTTTCCCAACAAATGACCAATTCTTGGTCAAAACAAACTGATCAGATTCTATGGTTTGTTTGAAACCAGCCTTATTTAAAAGATAACCAGAAACCAAATTCTTTCTAATTTCAGGAGTGTGAAAAACATCTCTTAGGGTCAAAACTCGGCCAGAGGTAAATTTGAGTTCGACATCTCCCATGCCCAAAACATTCACAGTATGTGAATCACCAAACAACACTTTTTTATCATTTCTAACGGGAGAGAAAGACTTGAACCAATATTTATCATGACAGACATGCCTGGAAGCTCCAGAATCTGCCCACCACCCTTCACTATTCTCAATAAAATTAACCTCAGAAATCATGGCCACAAGAGGTTCCTCGGTCACATTAGCTTGAGGAGCATAACCTCGTTTTTTAAAACGACAATCTTTTGCAAAATGGCCAAACTTCCCACACACAAAACAAGCACCACTATTTGACTGATTATTTTTATTATAAGGTACTTGTTTGGAAGAGGGTCCTTGGTTTGGTGCTTGGTTCCATTTCTTTTGAAAATAATTTTTATTTGAAGCCCTATTAAACCTTTTCATGTTATTACTTCTAGGCTTCAAATAGGCATTGTTTCTATTATTTTGACCCTTAGAGATGTTATCATTAGATGTGATAAAGTGTACCTTATTGTTGTTTCCATTACCATTGCCATTGAGATTCCCGTTAGTGTTGTTTGCTTGTGACGAAGTCCTTTTGATACTCCTTCCATGAACCCGGCAGTTTGTCGATAACCGCTGCGACTTGCATTTGTTCATCTACCTTGATTCCTTCGGACACAATTTCATGAACAATCATATGTAACTCATGTGTTTGAGCAATTACAGATTTATTTTCCACTATCTAAAATTTAAAATAGCGGCTACAAGCATATTTTTTCGTCCCTGCTTCTTATGTGTCATACTTAGCCTCCAAAGCTTTCCAAATCTTCTTGGCAGAAGAATAGGAATTGGAATAGTAATCATATAGCTCATCGGAAAGACAATTGAGCAAATAATTGCGACAATTATCTTCGTCAGTCTCCCATAGAGCTAAATTTTTTTCATGCTCTGCTAACTCTCTTGCAGTCATACCTTCCTTGTTCACCTTGTTTGGATTTTTTGAAGTGAGAATCCAAGCGACCTTCATCAGTTTGAGATAGAACATAACTTTCTTCGCCCATCTTTTGAAGAACTGTCCACTGAATCGAAACGGTTTGTTAAGATCGTTTGATCCAACAGATGAAACAGTAGAAGCGGCTATCGCAGAATTCTCCATCGGGATCGAATTCGTCTTAAATTGTTGGAAAATTGGACCCAAATAAAGTGAACGGCAGGGTGAGGCGCGGACTAGGTCGCTCTCTTAAGACGATTCATGCCCCTTTATGAAAGAATCACAGTGCAGAAGGTAGAAACGCGTCGTCCCCAGGATACAACAGCCCAGCCTATTGACTGTTGCTTCACTCAGATCTGCACAATCGAATGAAGCAGAAGCTTCACACACACCTCTGAATATTGCCCAGAGACTTATTTTTTTATTAGAAGATAGTTAATATGATATTGTATATATCTGTACTGAAAATATATATATATATATACAAATAATATATGTATTTAATAGTCTGTAATTACTTCTATATTTAATTGGATAATTACTCAAAATATGGCTGTTAGAATACTAGCCGTTAGAGGTTTTTGGTATTCAGCAACTGAAACTTTAATATAGAAGTAATGAGAGAAAACAATTATTAAAAAGGATCTCCGCCGCTAGTCCCACCCCTGTGCACGTGAGAGTCACAAGACCTCTCTTTGATTCAAAGGCTAGATAACACTAGTCTATATATATACTCAAATATCTTTGGTTATGTAGTTGATGTGGGATTGAGTTCCCACACATAAAAAACACTCTTAGTTAAAATATTCTAACAACTTGTAGTGTTTCATATTGATAGATCAATAGGTTCTCAAGCATATTTGGCAAGTTAGTTCCTAACATGTTACATATTTACACTTTCACCTGTAATTATGTTATGTATTTCTCTAACACAAGTTTTTTACGAGGTCTTGGTTTGAGTGATGATGTACAGGACTACGATCTTCAAGATTTATCTAAAGAAGTAGATCTTGTACTTAGATAGAGATTTAGGGCATGTACATGAGAGTTGAGATTAGATTTACAATTCATTTTGTTCAATAGTTTGTGAGTTATAATCTTTTCTAACTTGTGTATTTTGTCGTGAAATTGTCAAAAAGGGAGATTGTTAGATCACATTTTGTAATTGGCTAATTTCGTGGAGTACATTATAAATTTCAACATTTTCCATGATCATGATACTATCAAGATGAAGATCCGAAAGTGTCATTAAAGGGAAGAGATCAAGTGTTAAAGTAATATCATTCAACCTCCGTATATATCTTCATGCTTAAGACAAAGGTAGTAACCTAGACACCTAAAATGAACCCTTAGTTACATTTAACTTAGGATGATTATGATGAAAATAGAATTGGAAGCAATTCATGTATGGATCTTAGGTAATTTCAAAAGAAATGATTTTTTAAACAATTTTGTGTTTTTGAAAACATATATTGAGTCATTATCGGACCTTTTTTCAGCAACACCCTTTAATACTCAAGAGGACTAAATTTTGCTTGATTTTGTGCTTCAAAAATCGGTAGGGATCGAACTATGCTTACCAGCCTTAGCTAGAGCAGTCTCTTAATTACTTAGAAAATTAGACAAGAAAATGTCACGGAGGAACAGCGCAGAGCCTGCTCGAGCGGTCCTTCGTAATCGCTTGAGCGGTGCTGCTACTAGACAAGATAGAAACGTGATTTTCATTCCAGTGTCAACCGCCCTATGACCACCCTCCCATCGATCGAGCAGTCATTCGCGAATATGAATTTTCTTATTTATTAAGACTATCCTTATTCTGGACCTATAAATAGGAAGAGTCTTTCCCACAATTAGGTTAAGCCTCTTGTGAGGCTTCTAAGAGAGAAAATATTTCTTCTACCTTGAGAGCTTCCACCACTAACCTAAATAACTAAATCCAAAGGCTACCACTAAAGATTCTACCCAACCTAAAAACTTGGTGTTGAATATCTTGATGGTGTACACCAAACTCATTTGTATGTTCATATCGGGGCCTAGACGAACCATGCGGCGGGGATGTCTAAGTGAAGCCAAACTAGATATTGAAGGACGGCCTTTAATGGAGAGAAAATAAGTAAAAGAGCATCTAACCATGATATTTGTTGAGGTATAAGACTCGAGTACTTGTATGTTGACTTAGCGTGTAGTGGATTAGACTTTGATAAATCGAGAATGTTCCCCACGGTTTTTTTCAAGGAGGATTTTATGTGTTAACAAATCATTTGTGTTAACACGCACACTATGTATTTATTGACTTGATTGGTTGACTATCTATTCAACCATAGTTGTGAAATTTGAGTTTGGGTTTTTGGGATCACGGATCACCGTGAGATTGATTGTTAGTGAATTAATGAAGATTAATTAAAATCAATCATCATGGTTAACTTGGGTTGTGGTGATTAAAAGGATTCTCACTATTCATTGACAATTTTTTGTGAGAAAAGGTAATTGAAGTCGATTAGGTTTTTATTAGTAATCAATTGAGTGTTAAATTGCAAAAAATATTTACCTCCCTCTAGGTAAAATGTCTATAGATCCACATGTATAATCTTGAGGGAAGATTCACATCAAGTTCCCTCTCCCAAAACAACATATTTGATTGTTTGAACATTCATATCATACACAATGATTTGCTTGATTGCTTGTTGCATTGAGTTGGATCACCGTAAGAGATTGAGTGTTAATTATAAAATAAACAAGTTTAGGGTAGTTCTTTGGTAAAAAGGGTTCTCAATTTTAGTTGATTAATTATTTTTCAGAAGAGGTAATTGTGGTACAATTAAGTTAAAATTTTGTATTTGTTTGAGCAAATTAAAATTAACCAATTTACCCCCCCCCCCCCAATGTAGTGTCTTAATCCCACGTGTGTTATTATAAAGGACGATCCATTCCGCGTAAGGGTAACGCTTATCGTTACAATACCAAACCCCAAGCTAAATATTAGACACTCTAAGTTATTTTTTATGTCTTCACTAACAATATAAGCAAATTTTCGACAAATTCAATTCAAATCTATACGACTCTAACCTATCAAAAGACTATTAGATTTTAGAAAAATTAACAAATAAAATAATTTTCAAGTTACCCAAAGTAATTGATAATAGTAAATTGAAAAATATACTTCAGAGTTTTGCTACATATGGTACGTTACAAAACATTATGAAAGAAATTAGTATCACATCAGTGTAGGGTCCTAAAATAAAATTGAACTTAAGCCGGCCTAAAATAATTGCTATCAATTTTTAGGGCCTTGAAAAACAAATTTGGTTTGATTGAACATGAGCATACAAATATTATTTGAAGCTTTGAAAATTAAATTGGGTTTAAATGAATTTGAGTCCAAATTTTTTTGGGGTACTTTATTTGGGACCCTAAAAATAAAATCGAACTTAAATAAACATCGATCCAAAAATGTTATTTAGTCCCATCCCACCCATTCGACATTTGATCACATCCTCCTAAAAGTTTCAACGCTAATTGTAATTTGAACCTTCCTACTTTAGTATATGATCAGTACATCAGAATACAAAAACTAGAAGGTGATGAGTCAAGTGTACTAACACTACAATGTCAAAATATGGAAACCAGGATCGCCCCTATTGGCTAGTCTTGTTCACTCAACCCTAATATATCCAACTGATCCCACCATGTGTATGGGAAGCCATATTCCTTGTCTTTCCTGCAGGTAGAGAAACAGCATACCTGAAATCTAATTTTTTGCTTACTTGGTGCTTCCAATGATGCTTGAAACTATGCAACGAGTCTGCATAGATGTTCCATCAATTTAACAAGAAGACAGTCATATTGTGCATTAGTAGTGTAACCAACAATTTGGTAAGTCAGTCTATCTCAAGAACAGCATGAGCTGCACAACCAGCATGACCAACAAGAAAACCACCTGGTTTGAGCCACTTCTGGGGTTGCTGCAGGGGTTTTTGGCTCTGGCTGCGCCGGTGGATGTAGCTGAGGCTGCAACAGTGGCTTTGACAGCTGCTGCGACAGAGGCGGTTGTTTTTGTGGGCCTACCCTCACAGAATTGCCTTTCATTGAATTACCACCATCTGTTGCCAATCTTCAATTTTCAAAAACATTTCAGTTATTTTACCAATCAGACACATAAATGTACACATAAAAAAACACTGGTGTATAATATTGGAGATGCTCAAGTTATCCTGATTTTGACCAGGTTTACCAATATTTTGCTGCTTTCAGCATTTCGCTCCATTTTGCTGATATTTATCAGATGGTCTGAACTATTTTTCAGAAGTCAAGCAAACTTAATAAAGCACCAATTGATTAATCGGGTGCCATTGGAGAGGTAAATTAGATCAGGAGAGGTATTATTCTCCATCTAGAACGGAGGGAAGTGGTGTTGACTGATGCACATTATTTTGTAGGCATGAAATTTTAATCTGTGATATTTTGACATTTTATATCAACAGAGACAATTTCTTTGGTAATAAAATCAGTCTCCACAAATTGTGAGGTTAAATGCGAAGTCCTTTTTTTCAGGCTTCTACACTTAATTCCTTTGTGTAACAAATGACAATACTGCTAGCAAAGTCCATCAGTTTCAGGTTCTAGTTCTCTTATAATAAAAGCTAACATATCCTTAGCCAAATGACGATCCCTTACAAGAATGTCATTCCATTTAGTATAAAAAAAATGGATGTTTGGATACGAAAACCAAGTTTGATTAGCTTTGAACCCCAAACATGGCACATAAGATGCATGTGACCAGAATGACACTTCAACAAAGAAATTATTAAGTAGATGTATTCGGTGGGAGTTCGTATTTGAAATGTTGCTTCATTTGTTGGTGATGTTATACTGCAACTACATGGGAGATGATGGAACCTCTCTCCCACAATATACACACATTAGCTTGAAGAAGAGATGAAAATCCAAGGTCCATATTCACAAGAAAAACACCGTCAGCTATCAAATGTTCACTGCACTATGTCAAACTTAATGACAGGATTCAAAGTCTTTATTTGCCAGGAAAATAACGAGAAAGCTCATCGAAAGTATGCTTTATCATTTTTAAGGGATATTTTCATATCTACCATGTGAATTTATGTCACATTCTGAGTACACATCAAAATAGATAATAAACATGCTTATGACATATTACACACGCACCCACCCACCCAGCATTTGTGTTATTTGTATGCAAAGTATGCAGATATTCCAAAACTACTTATACCTTAATGGTTTATACATAAATGTAACAGATGATAAGCATGCAATTTTTCTGTTTTTCTAAATTATAGAAGTTGGAAAGGTTAGAATATCATAGCTTACATTGGAAATGCAAAAGATTTGGTACTTGTGCTACTCTCCTCAGAACGACACAAAATGTGCCCCTCAGCAAGAAATCTTTCATTGTTTTGATCCTCTGCACTTTCCATCAACGCCTCCTTCATAGTCTCAACAGCTTTCTCTGCTACACCTATCTCGCAACTTTTACCAGAGTCAGTTGATTTTCCCACAGGGGACTGGTTGGTAGGGAAGTTGAACAATGGGCCAGATGTAGAAGCTTCTCCAGGCGTGCCCAGCTCTCCAGATCTCCAGAAAAAATGATCTTTGGTAAAACTCATATTCCCCATGTGAATGCTGAACAACGATTCATTGGAAGCTACACTCCATTCCACTGGGTTTGTAGACTTTGTTCTGGCAAACACCGAAGACGGAATCCTATATGAAGAAGAGTTACTAGGATGCTCCATCACCTGAGTTGGAGGGCACTCTGTTGTTGACATGGTGACTGAACTTGCTTTAGGAGTATGACTTGTAGCTGCTACTGGTAATGCGGAGGCTGCCAAGTCATAATTTGGTTGTTCATGTTTGGTTATAGAACTCCCATACGCATCCTTTTCACCATAGTCAAAAGCTAATTGAGCATCCTTGTCAAGCTTAGGCGTGGCAGTAGTGCTTATGGACATATCTTGTTCATCATCTTCTTGGAAAGGATCTTCCAATGTAGAGTCAGGAGACGAAGAAGATGAGGAGAAAGAGGACCTTAATTTTGAGGGAGAACTTATCCTCAAATTACCATTAGTTGTGATCTTATGCTCAGATTCCGTACCTGGAGATGTCTGATCTGATTCAGCATTCGCAGTTCCCATATCTAGTCAAATTACTGGCATTTCTGCTGGGAAGTAAAAAATAGAAAACATGACTTCACAATCCCATCATAGATTTTCATTTACAGATTAAAACCCTATAAACCACATAGTTGGAAAATAGTGCTTGAACTTTCAATTGCAATGGGAGAGAACGAAACAGACATATATCTTCACATTGTAGCAAGCCTAGCAGTATAAGAATATATGGTGCTGTTTGATAACACTTTACTTTTAGTAAGTGGAAGGTAACTATTAAGTTTCAGGGGTCTTCCTTAAAATAAAAAGTCAAACTTAAAGGTCATTCAATGATTATTTCCAAAAGTAACAAATGTTGTGTCCTGATACAGAAGCAATTCATTTTCTATGCATACATGCCTTACTATACATGCACTAATTTGGAAGAGGAAAGCAATTCCACACAAAATATGCTTGCAAAAAAGCCTAATTTTTTTTACTTCTAGAAAAGTAGCTTTGCTGTTTCACTTTTAAATTTTTTTTGGGTGCAACCCAAACTATACTATTTTGGACTCAAAAATTAAAGGAAAAAGAACCTTGAAAAAAATGATTTGCATGCATATCTGTGCAATACCAGATAGCATATGCACCTTTCTATCCTTCAGCTTATTGTCTGTGTTTGTGGGCTTCAAATGCTATAACATCAGAGTCAAAGTTGTCATGACAAAAGGTTCAACAACTTTCACCTGCCGATGAAGGAGTTGTACAACCTTGCTATAAACACTAAATATTCATCAGAGTTCCAGTGGACCAGCACTCCAAGTGCAATCTACAGCTTACAAGCCAATGGTTATCTCGTTTTGCTTTGGTTACAAAGGGCATGGAAAACAATGTCAAAAGACCAAGCATAAGTCCTCAAGTGGGGTTGATGAATAAAAAGATTATATCCGAACAGTGATAATCCATACCCTTTCGATCCACTAGAGAGATGCTCGCAAGCTAAGAAAGTGGAACAGGGATATCAGAGCAAAATGGGGAGAGGGGCTGAGCTCTAACCAAAGTAGGGAGCAAACTAAAAAGAAGGACCAACATATGAGATAGATGTAGCCTATGGTATAGAAGTAGGCCTAAAGAAAGCAAATATTACTTCCCAAAGTAGTATTTTAACAATGAATATAACACTTCAAAATGCTTAAAATATTGAGGATCACTTAAATTATTATGGACCTAACAAGAGGATCAAAACAATTTCCATTCTATCCCTTAGATTTAACTTGTATGACAATATTTCGAATACCAAACCATATAACATTCCAAATAATTCACAATAACAAATCATGAATCTTGAATCCTGAGTCAACTGCAGTCCCATCATTCAAAAACTTTTATACCCATCTCCTCACTTTTATATCCCTCTGATCCCTTGCATGCAGATTGAGTTCAATTATTGCCTTATATCAATGTCAAACTCCAGCTCCTATTATGTTCCAGCTTAAGTCTAAAGCAGAGGTTCAGAGGTTCAGAGGTTGAGATTAATAATGGTTCACTACAGTTAGGTCAGATGTTGCATTAATGATATATGGACCAATGTTGATGAAATTCTAACTCATGTCAATGTGGACCTCGAGGCCCAATGAGTTTCATCTGCTCATGACATATAGATAATACATCATCATAATGAGAAAATTGAAATTTATCTAGTCTGGTCTCGTTAATCGAGTTTACTCAACGAGTAGACTAGTTATAGACATTCGAACCCACAACAGGTTGTCAGCCCAACACTATGCCCAATATTCCAGTCAGTGGCTCAATGTCAAATCATTACCACGACCATTTCTATTAAACTTAGTAGTCTAAGCAAGACAACATATGAAATCTTTCAAGGCTATTGATTTTCTACGATATAACCAGCCGTGAATTGAAACAGAGAAATGAATAGCAGAATGTAGTTGAATTGGCTACCATATACACACCCATTAACTAAGAGTTCCGAAGAGAGATTGCCGATCAGGTTGCTGCTGTCAAGTCGCCAGAAATGGGCCTGACAATCAGCAGTCCCCTCTTCACCCCCGCGATAATCTGTTTTGGAATAGGGAATGAGGTAAACTACAACAATAGGAATTTGAGAGAGAAAGAGAGGAAACTCAAAGGTTTTCCTGAGAGAAGTCAGAGAGTCGGAGAGAGCGGGAAGCATTGAAGGTCTAACGAAGGTCTAGGCGTTTCTCTCTCTCCATCTCTCTTTCCAATTGGACTAATCTCAACTTACACCCCGAAAGATCATTTAAATCTCAATTTATACCTTCAAAGTTTAAAATATTAATTTACATAAAGATATAAATTCGTATCAATATGCACCGGGCTAACTTTGCCTTTTTTCCTTTAAAAAAGTTTTGATTAATTAAAAATTATGCCCTCCAAGTTTAAATATTTTATATTTATGATCCAAAAAAAATTTCATCCATTAATGCTCGTTAAATAACTCTCAATTATATCATATCATAACATCTTCGTGCATATTAGAGTCAATAAAAAATATTTTTCAAAATTTAATAAAAATTATAAAATACCTATTTCTTGTCTACAATACTCGTTAAATAACTATTTTATGTCTATAATTAATCACAAATTTTTTGATTGTCCGATCAAATTAAAGTTAAATACGAATAACACAATTGTAGATAAAAAATATTTATTTAACAAGTATTATAGACAAAAAAATTGGTATTTTTAAATTTTTAAAAAATATAAAATAGTATTATATGAATAGTCGTAAATATAAAATATAAGACACGGCGCAATTGACTCGATATGAAAATATTTTTTATTAAAAATATGTTTTTATTGACTTGAACACGACATGAAAATGTTATAATACAATACAATTGAGAACTATTTAATTAGTATTAATAGATGGAATTCTTTTTGGATCATAAATGTGAAATATTTAATTTTGAGGAGTGCAATTTATAATTAATCCAAACTTTTTTGGCTGCAAAATAAATGACAGTTAGTCTCAAGTGCACATTGATACGTATTTATATCTTTTAAAATATAAATTAATATTTTTAAATTTTGAGAGTATAAATTAAAATTTGAATAATTTTTTATCGTACAAACTGAGATTAGCCCTTCCCAATTTTAACTAACTCTCATCGTGGTGCGCGCCATCGGCAATTTTTCATTCTGTGACTGTGAGCATAAAGGTGAATTTGTTATTTACCAGACTAGAAACGATTTTAAATTTCTATGCCCATTTTATTTCTAGCCGACAACGAGCCCCACTTTTCATATTCAAGTATTGTACCACCGTAATTTAGTTGCTTGGTAAAAGGTAAAATTCTGGTCTTTCTCCGGTGGTTATGTGTTTAAATTTTTTTTGTGATAGTAGTCTTTATGAACTAATTATTGCTAGAGTGATTGAATGTACAACTTAATCTCAGTAGTGTTGTGGTGACGGACTCGACCATCACAGATTAATAGCTATGACTAAAATTAAACATTCTACAGCAGGTAAAACCTCAAGATAACGTTGTGAGGAGGCGCCCTGCCAACCCTTTTAAAAAAAGTAAAAATAATATTTTGTCTTGTGAAATTGTTGTTTAGACGAAATACAAAACTGGTCCCAAAATATGTGTTTTATTTTATTTTGATTTTCATACTATCACTTATATTGGTTTAGTGCTTAATATTATTAATTTAACTTTCTATGATTTAATCAAATTGGTAATTGATATTGGACAAATTGGCTCAAGGTGAAAAGATCAATTAGTCCAAGTCCAAGTCCAACTCAACTTGTGATAAGTTCTAATTTGAATAGGATTCTGCATATGGGATTCTGCATATAGGAGTATTCAAATTTTCGATTACCTACATATTCCGACCCTACCTGACCCTATTGATTGACTACCACAAAAAATTGGGTAGGCCAACGAAAGAACTTTTGATATTCCGCAAAAATCAGGTAGGAATGCGGAATATTCATAAAAATTTTGTATTCTTACCCGACTCTACCAGCATATATATATGGCTATACTACTAATAAAAGGAAGTTAAGTGAAAAAATTTTGATTGCCTATTATGTCCCTATAAAAAATATTAAAGGCACTTATATCCTTATTTATTTAATTACCTAATATTAATTATATATTCAAATGACTCTTCATATACTTCTATTTTCACAAGAATTATTGTTCCATGTATTATACTTTTTTTATTTTCTAATTAACTAATATTAATTATATATTCAAATGACTCTTGATATACTTCCATTTTCACAATAATTATTGTTCCATGTATTATACTTTTTATTTATTTATTTCCTGAGTGAATGACGGTATCTCTATTTTATTTACTTCTCATAAACTTTTTGCTTTACAATAAATCCATTAATCATCTTTACTTTATGAAAAAAAAATAGACTATCATTAATACAATTATTATGCCATCGATAACTATCATAAAGTTCATTTTATCATTTATCTAATATGAACTGATGTGTAGCTTTACAGACAGTATAAATTCCTAGCAATAATTAATCAAATAGAATTTCAATCATTTCATCTTCCATTTTATGGTTACATGGACAGCTAATAGTCAAATATTCAATCTCATAAATTTCAATCATAAATTAATAGTAATACTATTATATTCCTCTCCCATTCTCTCATACTCACTTTTTCTTTCTGGTTGCAGGTTATTACTCTTTTCATATAATTTATGTTTTGTTTTGAGCTAGGCTTGCATTAATATCTTGAAAATTTTCTTCTTGATTTGTTAAGTATTTTTTATTCATGAACAAGCGTGATCAATTGTGGAAGGTCACTGTGAAAATGGCATCTTGAGATTTATTTACTCTAAATCATATACCTTTTATGTGTTTAATTTTCATGGTAATAAGTTCATTTTTTGTTTAGCACTGAAACTCATTTTGCATATTTAGCATTATATATCGTGTGTATAAAAAATTATGTGATTCTTCTCATGCATTGAATAATTGAAACGAGATCTTCCATCATGTGGATCATTCGACTTGATTTTTTGAATTGCACTAGAACATAAGGTACCAAATACTAATTTTTGACAATATACATTTTACCATTTGAATGTGTTAAAAAAAATTAGCATGTTCATTATATATTTTTTGTGGATAATTCTTTTTCTAGGATGTTCATGAAGCATATATGACATTTCTTTTGAAGTGTAATTTAATATTTGTCTTTCAATAAATAATGAAGAAATTAGTGTTCACCAGTTATTTGTTTTTGTCATCGAAAATATGATAGTGAATTTTGAGGTAGACCATCATAATATAAGCATCTCTTTGTTTGTTATCCTTTTAGAAACGACGGATATTAAATTTGGAGTAGACTATTGAAACTCTAATTTTACATTTTAATATGTGGCTAAATTTGTCCATCGCTTAAGTTTCACTAGATACTACACAAAATGTTTAAGCAGAGTTTATTTGTATAGTTGACGTTATTTCGTAATTTTTATAGTAATAATATATTTGATATTGAAAATGATCCACGTGTAATGCACTTGTATACCAAAAAAAATATAAATTTACATATCTATATCTATATATCTATACTACTAATAAAAGTGTCCTAGTATAAAAAACTTTTGATTCATTGTTTTACCCTTATAAAGAATTTTAAATACCACATTATCCTTCCATAGTTAAATAACTAAATTATCATCATATCCTTAGTGTTTAAATCTCAAAATTACTCTTAACATCTCTTTTAATTCTCTATTTTTTATGTGTAAATATCAATAACTATGAAACTTTTTAATTGACTATGTTACCCCTTAAAAATAAGCATCGGTTAGAATATTGACAATTATTGTTATTTTATTCAATGAATTATAAGTTGAAACCTAATCAAACGAATTTCAAAATGAATTATTTTTATATATTTTTCTTATAGTTAAATCAACGAATCGTTGGGAACAGACAAAATTTTTCAAATTATATAGTATAATTCGAGCGATAAAAACATAATTTTTATAAATTAAGATGATATTTAATTTAGGTACACATATACGTAAAAAAATTTATTAAATTTTATATACGAATTTATTCACGTGTAACGCACGTGGCGCATCGCTAGTGTGTGTGTGTTTGGTTTATGATTTTCTTGTTGTATTTTATTATAATTGTTTATGTATTATCGAATTTATTGTGTTTTCTTTAGTGTTATTAGTTTATTGTGTTGGTTAATTGATGCACGTTACTTAATTGAATTGTTAAAATGATTCAAAAATTAATAATTAAAAAATATGTGTTCACCCTATATCCTACAGACTTTCTACCCGATTGTTTTGGACGGAATTCAGGTAAGAATAGTACACTTGATCGGGTAGGGTCAGTCAAGAAAAAACTATTCTGTAAAGTATCAAGTAGAAAGATGGAATACCAAAATTCCTACCCGTAGCATAGGCTGAGCACCCCTATGTTTATTTTTTTATGATTGACCCAATCTCAAATGCTTATCGCTTTAGAAATCAAATTGTCAGAGCTCCCATTCGGTCTCCGACTTCTCTTTCAGGTGCTCGAAACCCAACAAGTTGATGTAGAGTTTGCCCAAATTTTGGCATCATCAATTGACGCGATCTATGAAAAATGTCTATATACATTTTTCGAAACATTTAATAACTAGTCATAGAGCTCCGCCCAATCCTTAGAGCCACCCACGTATCTTAACATCTACTCAAATCATGGAGTCCAGTACCATGATCTCTCTGGGAGATTCATACCAGTGAATTTCCGCTATTAAAGTTCACGGCCTAATGTTAAGCACTCGAGTTAATAGTCATGATCATAGGATTTCTTCATTATTGAGACTTTCGTCTTTTATTCAATTGTAGAACAACTTGAATGGTTCTGCACTCAACTATATTTATCCTTTGATTATTGGTGAAATAATCAAAGAGCTCCTACATAACTCTCTTGATACTCGGCATGAGATTGAGCAACTATGGGAGACACTTTCCCTCCCTCTCTCTATAGATGTCTGCTTGACTTCAAAAGGTACATCCAAGTACAGGCGGTCAAGAAGTAATAATACTCGGTAAGAGCGAGATCGATCCACATGGAACTTGAAATTTAGAATTTGGAAGGTAAAAAGAAATAACTTGAATCAAAAGTATTGACTGTCGGGAATTGATATCTAATTAAAAATGAATTTAATAAATAAAAAGAATACTTCCTAGCATCGGGATTAAGAAATAATCCTATGTATGAATATCATGTTTATGCAATCATTCATTATCTCAATTGACGTCCAACGTCAGTATAATCAACCGGAGGATTTTACTTTGAAGAATAAAAGTCAATTGAATTGAAAGTAATTAATAAAGAATCAGGTTTGTAGACTCGCAGAAAATTATAAAATTACTCATGACAAGGAATAAACCTAGTGAATAATTTCATAAGTATACAGAGTACAATCTTTTGTTAAAATTCATTCATTCAATCTACATATTGAAGAAGATGTCATCTTGGAAGAGCAATCAAATATTAATTGCATTAAACAAAATATTCAAAACATATTCAAACAACCATACCCTAGCTAGGAAGAACAAGGAGATTACTCACAAGCCATGAGTAAGATCTTAGAGAAGAAGGAAAAATAATTCTAAGGGTTCGAGGTCTAGTCTCCTCTCTGGCTGAACACATATATCGCTCTCTAACTCTAAAACATATTGAAACAAAAATGTCTAAATACATTAAGGAAAATCCCTCTAGGTCAGACTCTGAACGGCGCCTCAATAACCATGCGCATTTGAACGGAAGAGCTGTGTCCAGACACAAGCCCTTAAATCCTGATCTTTGACTTGGTCAACATAGCTGAGTCCTAACAATCACACGCGTCCTAACGAAATCTCTAGAATGTGGTTTTGAAGCACTTGCGTCCAGATGGAGTAGTTGCGTTCAAACGATCGATCATCGTATCAATTTTCTAACTTAACCAATTTTTCATCTTCAAAACTTCGTTACTTGCGTCTAGAATGAGTAGTTGCGTCCGGACGCATCTTTCCACTACCGAAGCATAAGGGACGCTCTTTGTCTCTTCAGTTGTCCAAGGACACTACTCCTATGACAGAGAAACTCCAAGTCCGAATGGAAGAAATCCCTTCTTGGAATTTTTCATGCTAAAATGGGGTAGATTGGTATCGATATAGGTAGCCTGAGATAAGCCTAACGTCTATCCTTGCGATCTCACATAAGATTGATCCCAAGGATATGACTAGTTTTTCCTAAATCCTTCATATCAAACTGATTGGATAATCATACCCTAATAGAAGATAACACTCCCACGTCGTTTCCGATGAGCAAAAGATCATCCACGTGAAGTATTAGGAACACCACCACGTTTCCGTCACGCTTTTTATACACACATGACTCATCTGGAAATTGATCAAAACTATAAGATTTTATAGTCTGATAAAAACGAATGTTCCAAGACCTAGATATCTGTTTAAGTTCATAAATGGACCTCTTAAGCTTGCACACTAGATGCTCTTGGCCCTTTGATACGAATCCGTCTGGTTGCACCATATAGATGTACACGTTAAGATTCCCGTTAAGGAATGATGTCTTGATGTCCATTTTCCAAATCTCGTAATCGAGATGAGCCACAATGGATAAGAGAATCTGGATCGACTTTAGCATAGCTACCGACAAAAAATTATTCTCATAATTGATTCCGTCTTTCTGAGTAAACCCTTTCGCAAAAAGTCTTGCCTTAAAGTTTTCCACCTTATTGTCTGATCTTGTCTTCCTCTTATATACCCACTTCCATCTAATTAGTTATCCCATCGGGTGGTTCTACAAGTTCTTAAACCTAATTGGAGTATATCGACTTCATCTCAGACGTTATAGCCTTTGTCATAGTCTTTTCTCCTATTAACGTAAACCATTCAGGTTGACGAATAATCCTCTCACTACGACGGGCACTGCTTGCATTTGTGTATCATTAGTGATATGTTGTGCAAGTTCTGCACGAGTATCGATATTGCTCCCACTATGACAAGACAATGGGATATCGTCTATTCTTTCATGGGATGTTTCCTCTTGTACAGTTGGTATTTAAGAAGTATTCTCTGATCTATCTCCTCTCAACTCCTCGAGAACAATTCTACTTTTGGGCTTGTGATCCATCACTTGGTCTTCCTTTAAGAACCGGGCATTAGTGCTAACAATGACCTTCTGATCCTTAGGGCTATAGAAAATATCATCTTTTGTTCCTCTTGGATACCCTGTAAACAAGTAGACTTTTGTTATTGATTTTAGCTTATCCATGTTTCCTTTTAGCACGTATGTTGGACTCCCCCAAAACCGAGCATGCCGCAGGCTAGGCTTACGCCCGGTCCACAGTTCTGTGGGAGTAATAGGTACTGACTTAGATGGTACCAAGTTCAAAATATATGTCATAGTCACCAAGGCATATTCCTAAAACGAATCAGGTAAAACTGAATAACTCATCATAGATCTCACCATATCAATAAGAGTCATATTCCTTCTTTTTGCCACACCATTTTGTTGTGGTGTGTCAGGTGCAGATAACTAGGATATAATCTCTACCTCTAATAAGTAGGCCCTAAACTCTCCTAAGGGGTATTCGCCACCATGATCAGATCATAATGTCTTGATGCACTTTCCTTGACGCTTCTTCATTTCAACCTTAAACTCTTTGAATTTTTCAAAGCATTCTGAATTACGGCGCATCAAATAAATGTACTCATACCTTGAATAATCATCAATGAAAGTGATGAAATATTCAAAACCTCATCTAGCTTGGACAGTCATAGGTCCACACAAATCAGAATGAACCAATGCCAATGGATCTTTTGCTCTATTGTCGTTAGTTGTAGAACATTTTTTTGTCATTTTACCTTCCAAGCAAGATTCACATATTAGAAATCTCTCCACTTCCAATGAACTCAATGGTCCATTTGTGACCAGTCTTTGAATCATCCTTAAGTTAATATAACCCAGGTGTAAGTGCAAAAGATATGTTTGGTTCATTTTAGAAGGTTTCTTTCTCTTACATGGCGAGGTACTAGTGTTATTCAATTCAGTCAATTGAAGTGTGGGTGAGACAGGATTAATAATATAAAGATCATCCACCAATGAACCATAATAGATAAAATGCTTATTATACTTAATAACCACAAAGTTACTAAAATAAACATTATATCAATCCTTAACCAATATAGAAACCGAAACTAAGTTTATTCTAATATCAGGTGCATAAAGACAATCTTTCAGAATTAAAACTCTACCTCTACTAAGACATAAATGTAAATCTCCTTCTACAATTGTTGCATGTCTCATAGCATTCCCCATATGTAGATAAATCTCCTCATCACTAAGCCGTCTAGTTTTTTAGAACCCCTGCAAGAATTTGCAGACATGATTAGTGGCTACTGTATCTACACACCAGGTACCAGTAGATAACACCGCTAAACATGATTTAACAACTAGTAAATGAAATTTACTTGGATTGTTCATTTTGTTGAGGAAGACAAGGTCTTCAAAAGGTCTACTTGGATTCTTACTTTCAACTCTTTGCCATCTTCCCTTACCTTTTTATACTTCTTATTTTTCCCTCAAACCCAGGGTCTTCAAAAGGTTTACAAAGTTGGAGCCAGAATTGTCAAGAAGGATAAGGCAATGAAGCAGGCCATATATGATCGCATGGCACTCTTAGAAAAAAAAAACCATGGACGCCGAATATGCCAAACTCTGTGAAGACATGCCAATTCTTCAGGCACAAATGGCTGACCTAGCCGAAGAGAATGGGAGGCTTACTGCTCAAGTGAATGATTTGAAAGCCTCTGAGTCAGCAGTTACTGTAGAGCTTTCTCAAACTCAAAATGATCATGCCACCCTTCTCGAGGAATACAAAGCCAAGTCAAAGGAGCGAGAAGATGATGCTTTTGAATAGGGAATGGAAAAGGCTGAAGGCGAGCTAGCTCTACAAATTCCTTCACTTGAGAGGGCACACTTTTCAAAAGGCTGAGAGGCTAAATTGCGAGCTGCTAATGTGCCTTCGTCCTCCGAGTTGTTTTCTCGCTATGTTGCTACTAGTTCTCCACCACCATCTGCTACTTCCAATAGTTAACTCGGCAATATTGTACTTTTTTTAGTTTATCAAAGCCTTTTCTTTCTTTTGTAAACAAATCTCTTATTATATATGAAAAGGCTCTATTTTGGACTTTCATATGAATTCTTAGGACAACTCAACCTTTTTTTCTAAGAGGTTGGTCCTTGGTCTATTGTTTGTAGGGTCCTTTAAGCAGTTTTTATTTCTTAAAGTAGTCAGCCTTTAGGAACTGCTTCAGCCTTTCTTTTAAAAGGTCGCTCCTTAGCCAATTGCTAGAGACCTTAAACACTTATCGTTTATTTTTACAAAAGATGGTGGCCCTTAGCAAACTGGTCGTCCATTCTTTCTAAAAGTTTGGTCCTTAGCTAAATACTAGGACCTTTAAACACTTATCTTTTCTAGCAAAATATTCTGGCCTTTAGTGAATTGCTCGGCCTTTCTTTTTAGAATTCGGTCCCTGGCCAACTGCTAGGGACCTTTAAACACTTATCCTTTCTAGCAAAAGATTATGGCCTTTAGCAAACTGCTTGGCCTTTCTTTTTAGAATTCGGTCCCTAGCCAACTGTTAGGGACCTTTAAACGCTTATCCTTTCTAGCAAAAGATTATGGCCTTTAGCGAACTTTTCGGCCTGTCTTTTCAGAGTTCGGTCACTGGCCAACTGCTATGGAATTTTAAACATTTATCCTTTCTAGCAAAAGATTCTGGCCTTTAGCGAATTGCTCGGCCTTTCTTCTTAGAGTTTGATCCCTAGCCAACTACTAGGAACCTTTAAACACTTATCCTTTCTAGTAAAAGACTCTGGACTTTAGCGATCTGCTCGGCCTTTCTTTTCAAAGTTTGGTCCCTAAACAACTTATCTTTTCTAGCAAAAGTTACTGGCCTTTAGCGAACTTCTCAGCCTTTGCACCGATCCACCGATTCGATCAGACTCAGAACTCTACCCAATTAACTTACATCGCCATGCCTAACCTCGGGCGTGGTTCTGATCGGGTGGCTGCACCTAATTAAGCTTCTACTTCTATCAACATTTTTTGCCTCCCTACTTAGCAGTAGGATGAGTTTTGCTTAGAACTTTCCAAGGCTTATCTGTTTTGCCTTGAAAAGGATCAATTAATTAAAGGATGTTTTACAAAGGCACTTTTCAAACCAATCCAATTGTAATTCATTAATAGTAACTTTGTATTACAAGAAAGTATTGTGTTGATTAGTATTTCACAAGGGGTACTCTTGTTTTCTAAAGGCACTTCAAGTTCTATTTTCTAAAAGTTCTTCAAAAATAGAACTTTTGTAGATTATTCGTGTTCTAGGTTCAAGGAAGTCATTTTCCTTCCAAGGATTCAAGCTCGTAAGACCCACTTCCCTCGATTCGGACGACTTTGTGGGGTCTTTCCCAGTTTGCCCCGAGCTTCCCATATGTTGGATCCTCGGCTAAACCCAGAACATTTCTCAATACTAGGTCCCTAAGGGTAAAAATCCAAGGGTGAACCTTTTTATTTTGATCTCGAGACATCTGTTGTTGATAGGTAGCTAGCCTGATGACTGCTGCTTCTCGTTTTTCTTCCACTAGATCCAATTCTCTATTGATGGCAGTGTCATTCTCCCCGTTGTTTGCTAAGTCAGTCCTGATAGTAGGAAGACCAATTTTTAGGGGTATTACAGCTTCCATTCCATAGGCTAGTGCATAAGAAGTTTCCCCCATTGCCCGACGTGGTTTGGTACGTCTACAGTATTCTGGGCAATTCCTCCACCCATCTCCCCTTGGCATTATCCAGTCTTTTCTTTATTTTTTTGAGGATCTTTTTATCCGAAATCTCCACATGTCCGTTACTTTGGGAGTAGACAGGTGTAGAATAGTGGTTTCATATCCTGTAATGATCGCAGAATGCCTTAAAGGGCCTGCTCTCAAATTGGGTGTCGTTATTTGAGATTAAAGCCATTGGTATACCCAACCTTGTTATGATGCTTTCCCAAACAATTTTTTTGGTGTCAGAGTCGCGAATATTGGGTAAAGGTTCCGCTTCTACCCATTTCATGAAGTAATCAGTTCCTACCAAGATGTACCTTTGATTCCCAATTGCTCAGGGCATTGGCCCTACAATGTCTAGCCCCCATTATGCAAAGGGCCAAGGGCTCGTGAGAAGCAACAAGTTCTATGCAAGTTGTCCCTATATGGGAGAAAATTTTGGCATTTCTCATAGCGTCTCACATACTGTTGCGCGTCTTTTTGCATGTAAGGCCACAAATACCCTTAAGAGAGTGTTAAGTGAGCTAGCGACCTTCCCCCCATATCGGCACCACAACTTCAAAATCATGAATCTTATTTGGGTGTAAACAACATAGGTATGAACCTATGAATGAGCGGTGGTACAATTCCTAGTTCGAGGATAGCTAGAATCTCGCTGCCTTCAGACAGAGTTTGTGCATGTTCTTTTTATTTTCTGGTAGCTCTCCATTCTTGAGATAACTCACGATCGGGTCCATCCAACTAGATCCCAGCTCGATTGATAATGATTTGGCAGGCGTGTGCAATTCTATGCTTGGTTGATCTCGACATTCCACCCTTATGGTTTGAGTCACTTTTACCCTACTACAGATGCTAAGGCGGCTAGGGTGTCAGCATGCGTATTTCAGCTTCTCGCAATTTGTTGAACAGAATATTTAAGAATGCGATCGAGCTTTTCCTTGGCTAATTCATGGTAAGCCTACATTCGTTCATCTTTAGCCAAGTATTCACCCAGTATCTGGTTTACAACCAACTGAGAGTCCAAATAAATAAGGAGACTCCCTACATTCATGTCTACTGCGAGCCTTAAACAAGCCAAGAAGGCCTCGTATTTGGCCTTGGCATTCGAAGCTTGGAAACTAAGCCTCACAGCTTTCTCTAGGATATCCCCTTCAGGGATTTTCAATATTATGTCGATGCTTGCACATTTCTGATTTGAAGATCCATCCACGAATAGTTCCCAACTATTTTGTAAGTCTGAGGCGTCCTTCCTAGTAGTGCCCGTATTCTGCGAGAGCTCAAAGTGAGCTCTATTATGCCCAAGAGAAAATTCGGCGAGAAAGTCTGCCACCATATGCCCCTTGATTGTCGTTCGGGGTTCGAAGATGATGTCATACTCACCTAGTTCTATAGCCCATCTGGACACCCTCCTTGATAGGTCTGTCTTTCTGAAAAGAGATTTAAGTGGCAGATCAGTTAACACCGTGATCATGTGCGCTTGGAAGTAGTGTCGCAATTTTTTGCTTGAGTTTACCAGTGCCAATGTCAGAAAATTGGATTCACTCCTTTTTCAGAGATTTTCATCGAGGACAATTTTACTGATATTATAGATTGGATTCACTCTTTTTTCAGATTTTTTCATCGACACTCCGCTTACCACATGTTCAGATACATCCAAATACAGTAAAAGGCATTCCCCTGACATCGGCGTGGCCAGCAGGAGAGCAGTTGTAAAACCTAAAAATTTTTGAATTTTTATGAAAAATGAAAAAACGGTAATTAGCCGCTATGGTTCGTGTTGAAAATCTGAATTTTTCTAAAGCCGAGTTGTGGTTTTAAATTACATTTTTGTAAAACAATCATATAATTGGTTTTTGGTATGTAACGTTGTATAAAGAATTGTAAAACAAACTCATATGAACTATATTTTGTATAAAATTTGATGTTATATGAGTTTGGATGAATGTTGCATGTGATTGGGTGAGTTGAAATTGAAAAATGATTGAATTGGGAAAAAACTAGGCTCATCTACCGGAAGCAAGTCTTGAGCTACCGGTAGCACGTACACGAGCTATCGGTAGCTCCTCCAAAAATTTACACTAGTAACTTGTTGGCAGAGGGCTCAACTACAAGTAACACGTACACGAGCTACCGGTAGCTCCTCCAAAATTTTCAAAAAATTTAAAACAACTTTGCCAAACCTTCGGGCCTTGAGTCCTTTTATTCAAAGGATGTAAATGTAGTAATATTAGGGACAAATTGATGTATATTGAACATTGGAATGATCAAGTGATTGAAATGTATACAGTTTATGCGTTTGGGAGTGCCCGGTACAAAGGAAACTCTGCCCAAACTCTGTGTTGGTTACAATCCCGGTGAAGGGGATGTTATGACGTGGCGTTGGGTTACGCGGCAATCACGAGTACTTTCGGAGGTTGATGGGTGATCAAGGGGTTGACAAAGAACCCCCGATTTTAGGGGCATCACAGGAGTGGCCAAATATACCTTTAGCTTATCGAAGGCTTCCTCACATTCTTGATTCCATACTCTTTTCCCCTTCTCTGTTTGAGAGACTGAAAAAATGGTCTGCATTTGTGCGACGACCTAGATATGAATCTGTTGAGAGCAGCTACCATTCCGATTAATCTCTGTAATTCTTCGATCATCTTGGACGGCTGCAACTATGTTAGTGCATGTAGCTGATCGAGGTTTTGCCTCTATGTTGGTGACAAGAAAACCCAGAAACTTTAACGAGCCAACCCCGAAGGCGCATTTGGAGGCGTTCAGCTTCATTCGATATTTTCAAAGCACATCAAAGGTCCTTTGTAGATCAGCTAGATGGTCAAACGACCTCTGATTTTTAACCACCATATCTTCAAAGTAAACTTCTATCGTATCTCCCAACATGTTTTGAAACATCCTTATAACAAATCTCTAGAACGTGGTTCTCGTATTTTTTAATCCAAATGACATGACCTTGTAGTAGTATACCCCTTCCGGCATTATGAACGAAGTTTTTTCTTGGTCAGGTTCAAACAGCGAAATCTGGTGATATCCTCTGTAGTCGTCAAGGAAGCTCATCCGCTCGTGCCCTGAAGTGGCATCAACTAGTAGATTGATCTTCGACAAGGGAAAGTTATCCTTTGGACATGCTTTGTTGAGACGGTAAAATCAACACATACCCTCCACATTCATGTTTTCTTCTTCACAACAACTGTATTAGATAACCAGATTGGGTATTATACCTCTTTTATGGACCTTGTTTCCATTAGTTTCCCTGCCTCTTCTTTGACAACCTCTTTGTGGTGTGGTGCCGACCTTCATTGTTTTTGCTTAATTGGCCTAAAAGTTAGGTCTACATTCAAGTGGTGACACATGATTTCAGGGGGAATTATTGACATCTCATAGAGTGTTCAAGAAAAAATATCAATATTTCTCATGAGGAGGGTTTCCATCTGCTCATGTTCCTGTTCCGTCAACAAGGAACCAACCAAGAAGGACCTTTCGGTGCTTCCATCCAAATACACCATTTTTAAGTCCTCGACCGCGCGCTTAGTAGGTCCAATTAACGATTCTTCCAAGGCCGACCTTTCATTCTTTAATTGTTATTTCTTGATTGGCTCGGATGATGTAACCTAGTCTTGCTCGTCTCTACGTCCTTCGCCTTTTATTGAGGCATACAGGCAAGTTTTCGATCACACTTGATCCCCCCGAACCTCAAATATCCCACCTTCAACTGGGAATCTAAGAATTGGATGGTATGTCAAAGGGACTGCCTTCATCTTGTGGAGCCAAGTCCGCCCCATGATGGCATTATATGTTGAATCTGCATCTACCACAAAAAATTCAGTCATCATACTAGTTGGTCCGACTCGTATTGGGAGTGTTACCCTTCCTTTGGGCAGAACCAGCTTTCCAATGAACTTGACTAATGTGGTATTTGCTGGTTTTAGATCCTCCTCTTTCAACCCTAGCTTATGGAAGAGGCCCAAGTATATGATCTCTGAAGAACTTCCTTGATCGATCAGTACCCTTCTAACATCAAAGTTTGTGATCCGTAGAGTGAGGAGTAATGCATCATTATGTGGGTGATGGATCCCGACCAGGTCTTGGTCAGTGAAACTGATCATCCTTTCTAGATACTCAACTCTCTACTTCTTACTGATGTTTTTAGGCGACTCTTTGACTTGATAAATTTCCCTTATCTGCGCAACCTTCTTTATATAGGCCCGTGCTTCTTTATTTGTGGTCATATTTGGGTTGGTCGCCAAGTGTATCACATCAATCACCCCTGCTAGAGTTTGTCACTTCTGTTGTGCATCTACCTTGCCACTTTCATCAGTCTTCCCCTTCTCTCCTTCTATGAACTAGGTCAGGTGCCCAACCTAGAAAAGCTCCTCGAGGTGCTATTTGAGGGAATGAAAGTTCTTGGTCATGTGCCCCACATCACGATGGTAGGAGTATCTAAAACTAGGGTTTCTCTTTCTTGGATCTCCTCCAAACTTATTCAGCCATGTGAAGAACAGTTTTTCCTTGATCTGGGACAAAATTCTATAGGATCGACTCCTTGAATCCCATATTGATCCCAATATACGATGGTTTATAGGTGAATCCTTCCTTGACCTTCCCCTTTGATTCAAACCGAGATGGGGTGCTCAGATTTTCCTTACCTGTTTGTCTTTTCCTGACTAGATCTCGATGAGTTTCCCGACTAAGATTATCATTGACCTTCGCATACTTTTCAACTCTCGTCATGAGCTCTTCCATTTCCGCACTACACGCCTAGTCAAGGACTGGTATAGTGAATTTTCTTTCAGCAAGCCAATCTTGAAAGATGTTATTACAATCTCAGGGTTGCAACTTCCAATCTCGTTTATCATTTCCCAATACTGGTGGGTGTACTCTCGCAGTGTTTCTCCATTTCTCTTTTTTAATGAGCATTGCCCCGACATCCTTGGGTTGTCAGCTGCTAGTAATGAACCGAGCAGTGAACTATTCGGCAAACTTTCCCCCAGCTATCAACTGAATCTCTAGCTAGGCCGTCGAACCATTTCATAACTGACTCTCCTAGGCTACTAGGGAATATGGTGCTATGGTGCATATTAAGGCCTCATTCTTCCTGTGAACCGTCATTAACTGCCTATAGTGACAAATATGGGCAATTGGGTCTGTTTTGCCATAAATGTTGGTCTTGATAGCCTCGGCCCTACCCCTATGATCCCTGTGAGCTTGAGGTCATCTGCTTCTTCCATAAACGTTGCTGGCCTAGGGACTTAAACTTCTATTTGGCTTAAGCCCCTTGGCACATATTGGCGATTGCCTGAACTAGGTTCGCAGCCATAGTACTCATGGCCTCTATGAAAAATTGTTGATCAAGGGCCGGTGGTGGTGGTTGGTTGTTCCATCCGCCCCCTCGACTATTTCGATGTCCTCTCCCTCTAGTTGTCATCTACACTCATGTAAAATAGCAATAGACCACTAACTTAGTACCCCAAAGTTAGGGATCAAAAGTTAAAATGTTGAAAGTCTTCCTCTTGTCTCACTGGTAGGAGGTATGTCACATACCAGTAGATGCCCAAACCGTAAACTTTCTCATCCTTTATTTTTTCGACTCCATGGTTATGTTTTCTAAGTCTAGTGTCTCATTTCTATACACATTTAATCATGCATATAATCTCATATCACACAACATGTAGCATTTAAATACACATAACACATAATGCATAATGCATAATGAATGCAATGGCTTAACTTAATCTACCCTCAAGCCCCAATGTAATCAGGAACCTAAGCTCTGATACCAAGTTGTAACGCCCCAAAATACGGGGGTTTTTTCTCAACTTATTGATCACCCATCAACCCGCAGAATACCCATGGGTACTGTATAACCCGATACCACGCCATTACACCACATTCACTGGGATCATAACAAAACAAAATTCGGGTAGAGTCTATTTTGCATGTGAGCTCTATCCAATACATAACATGTGCATACATTATTCATACGACCATTCTGAGGTCCACATCTCAAAGTCTATGACTTAAAATTTAACCATTCATATCATCTGAGGAAAAGAACTCAAGATATGAAGGCATGGAAACATTAAAATTCAAAAATCAAATTTTGGGAAGAGGTACCGATACCTCTAATAAGGAATACCCCTCTGGGAGACAGGTATCAGTACCTGTAAGACTTGGTACCAATTCCTGGGCACACTATCATCGGGGTACCGGTACCTATGAGCATAGGTACCAATACCTAAGCCCACTGGAAGCTAAGTCCCTGTGAGGTACCGGCACCTAGGGCCCAGATTTCCCCAAATCTTATGATGTCAAGCATACCAATTATGAATGATTTCTCATGAATTCATGTCCAAACTCCGAACCCATTCCCGGGTTTTCATACACGACACATGATACAATGCCATGACATGAATCGGGCATTCCAAGCCCTTGTCATTGATGTTATGCATCCAATGACAATTTATCAACTCTTGTGTCTTTCTTAAGCAGATAATTTTTGGACATCACACCAAGGTCTACCAAATCGGCATGACATTTGAGGGCATCACACCTCCGGCACTGAATACACCGACACATTTTTCTAAAATTTCACCACTTGTCAAGTGAGTGAACCAAGTAACCGGGTCTGGCACCCGAGGGAGAATCTATCCCTTCTTGTTATACCCAACACAATTTTTTTTATGCAATGTTCTGTGCAACTCAATTAGAACTTGATCCAAACTTCCCGAGTCCACTCATCAACTCACCATATGGTGATTGACCAACCCATGCACCCACACACTCACACTCATACCAATGCCCATGAATGTAGTGCAACTCGTGCATATGCAATGTAATGTACATTTGTCATTTCTAATTCATAATAAGCTGGAGGTGGTGGCCCCTATTTGACAACGCCTCCAGACACAGCTATGTCGATGCGACGGTGGCTCCATACCCTCAAAAAGGTATGGGAGACAACAAAAACTCATTTTTTTAGCAAAAGGTCATCCCTTACTCCATTCCTTCCTAACGTCGGGAATGGCGGGATGGGAAAAACAACTCCTTCCTACCGTGCTCGTTCCATAATGCCAACTTCTAGATATTCGAGAAGGTAACAAGAAATCAAGAACTCGAGGTTTGGTTTCCTCGCTTACCTAAAGTAGGAAAAGTGAAAGATGTGCCGAAGATCCGCCTATTGACTAATGAAATTATAGATGCCTATCCCCTCTCTAGCTGTTTGGAAGTAAAAGACTAAGAATTCTCTGAATTCGAAGAACGAACACGGTGGTACATGTGAGCATATGACAATATCCCATAAATATCAAAATGTCAATTATATCATGAAGCGTATAATAACATTTCGTAACATCACTAAGCATGTTATAGCATTTTTCATTCAAATAACACACATAGAACATCCATAGGCATTTTATCAAGCACCTTTAAGGCACAAATGCAAACACTTAGCATGTCAATATATATTACACATAATTCACATATTCAAGTCCAAATAAAGTAGACATAAGCATAATATGTTCATCAAATTACCCAAATATCTAACTAGTTAAATATTCTACATAGTCATGCCCATACAATATACATAATTGAAATTGAGAATAATCCTAAATATGAGGAAACCCTCACCTCTTAAACTTAATCAAGGAAGAAATTTTTCAAGAATGCCCAACAAAATTTCTCCAACACCTAGCTCCCAACACCCTTGATTTCTAAAAATGGTAGAAAATAGGTTTTTTTTTTTTTTTTTGCGTTGATGCGTAGGCCTCATCGACTAGAACAACTTTTGTTCTTGGTTGATGAAGATCCAACGGTCGGATCTTCGTAGATCAGAGAAATAAGATGAAGAAGCTTGAAGAACTCCCTTCTTCTCTCTCTTTCTCTCTATCGGAATGCAGGCCAACAATTGGGGAAAAATCTGATTTTTTCAGAAAAGTTTTTTCCCCTTTAAATACCCTTTAAATGCTTGCCTTCGTTGCACCACACGTCCCACTTTAATTGATCTAATTTTATCCTGAATCAATTAAATATCGTCTCGTGTTAAGTTTAATATATTTTTATTGAATTAACTTTAGATTATTTGTTGAGTCCCGCGAATAAAATCTGACCGCATTTATTTTAATCACGCGATACCCGATCGCCTCATAAAATGAGAAAAAATCAAATTGTCTCGGAATTCAACGAAAACTTACTGAGTAGCTAGATTTCGCAATACGAATTCAACGGTGAGGTCCATTTCGTTATCCGAATTCTAGAAAAATTTAGTTTTTTAACCCGTACTTTAATGGCTAATTACAATTTTGCTCTTTTTGATTAAGTTTTAATTTTTTTGGATTTTACAGGGATTGTCCCCCTCGACACGGAGGGACCCATCCTATTGTGGGTCGTCTTGATTATCATCATCGGGCTTGAAACTTGCCAATGACAATTTATTGTCATCGCGAAGCTTGTCTTTACTTTCATATGCATCTTCCCGGATATTGTTGTCCTCGAGAAGGACACCTTGTAATGCTGATCGGAATCTCGGTCAGCGTCATGGCTTACCGGAGATTCGATATTGCTCTTGAGTTTTGACATTACTTTTTCGTTCTGGAATTTCCCACAGATGGTGCCAATTGTAAGCGGCAAAAAGATTACCTCTTACGATGTGATTCAACTATGGATGAATTATGTGTATGTTGCGCAATTCCCTTGCAAAACGAACAAATTGGCTAGAATTAGAGTGGACCAATCAAAGGCACTCCGATGCTTAAGTCAATATAGAATAGAGATGTAGGAAGTTGCAAGGAAAATTGTGCGTACCTTTCTTGAACCCCTAGGTTCCCTTTTATAGATTCCTTGGCCCTCCTCCCTTAGATTTCCTTTTGCTTGCAAGGTATGGTGGCACACCCCCATTATGCCGGACTTTCAGTTATACTTCACCGAAATCTCTCCAACGTTCGGTAATTAGCTAATTCTTCGGAATTTATTGGTGATGATTTGTCATAACTTTAGTAACTTCCTTATCCTATCCACTCAATTTTCTGAATGATTGGTAATTTACTCAACTTGGGCCAAGCTGTTCAACAACGATACTTGGCCTAGTTAATTGGTTAAATCTTTATACTACCCGAGATGTTCTAATTTTAATCAAGCTCGGCCTAATCAACCAAGCATGTCTAATAAATGATCCTTTATTTTTGACCCGTCCTCAGCTAGCTCGGTTTCATCTTGAGCCGTCAATATCTTAAATGCGCATGTGACCCTATTACGTGCATGCATCATTACACTAAGACACGTGGTCTTAATATCATGCCCTTCACAGGTACATTATGGTTGTGAAAGTCTCTGATGCAAGTGGTGAAGCTTGGTTCTCTGTCTTCAACGAACATGCAGAGAATATAATAAGGACTCTGCAGATGATCTTGATAAACTGAAATCTCAGGTATGTTATTCACAAAAAGGAACTCTTCCGATGCCTACTGAGTCTCTTTACTCATCTTGGTGTAAAACAAAAGTTGGCTCTCATATAAAGTAACTAGCTATAATACTAGATATATGTATTAACCCGGATCTGAAAATATTTTGTAATACTAAAAATCGAGTATTAATCGTGTAACATTTGTATTTTAAATATTAAAATGAACAGAGATAAAATAAGAAAGAGGTCAGGGAGAGAAGAGAGAGCTAAGTATGAATTAATAGAGTTATTTGACATTGGAGACTGTATTGGTTGAGTTAATGTTTTTGAGTGAGAAAAAAAAATTCTTGGAATGAATTTTGTATCATTAGATTAAAGTAAATAAAAATTGGATTAATCTTGACTATTGTATTTTTATAAGTTGAGAATTCAACGTACTACTTGTAATATTAGATAGATTTTTAATTTAATTTTTACCATATCAAGTGGGAGAAGAAAATTCTTACCAACTGAAACTGAAAGAAGCTACATGGGTACCTCGTCTTTTCCGAGTTAGTGTTACACCACATGAGTACATGAATGAGAAAAGGCAGAGACTAACAGTTAGAGCAGTTGCTCCTGTTGATTATGGAGCTGAAGCCAGATTTTTGCTGGACGAAATATCAAAGATGAAAGTCTCTCAATAGGTGGCTTGACCTGCTCTAGATGATTGGAGTACTTTTATGAACCAAGCCAGAGTTGATACTTTAATGTTATGCAAAGTTATGTTATTGCATATGCAGTTGGTGACTAAAATCTATCTAATAAAACAATTAGCAGTTTGAATTTTATTCCCTTATTTTTTCTGCCCATTTTTATTACATCACCTATATCTATTTCATATATGATAATATACACTTATTGATATTTTTTAAGGTCATATATTTCGAGAAAATTTTATCAATCTTATTTTTTAAATAATAAGGGAAAATTTCATTCACAACCCCTATAGTTAGATCTAAATTCAATGACACTCCCTTATAATTTTGAAACTTCATTGCACCCCTTTCTAGTTTATACGATCAAATCATGGACAGCCCCTAACAAGAACTTCAATGTCTGAGAGTAGATAAGGGAAAGATTTGACTACTTAGTCTGTAAAAATGTCAGAATTATCCTCTATTATCTTAATAGATTAAAGGAAAAATTTCAGCTACACCCCTCCTAGTTTACTATATCTTCAAGAACACCCCATCTATTATCAAAAACATCATTGACACCTTTTCTAGTTTATATTTAAACATCACTAACACCCCTACCATTAAACTACCATTTTTAACAAAAAAAATTTAATCTAAAATACCAAAAATGCTCCTACATAAACATAAAGTAATTTTTCTATATAAAATTTTATTAAAATTCAAGCTGATTAAAATTTATTTTTTTACATATTAAAATTTGAACCAATTAAAATTCGATTGAAGCTGAATAAATTTTATTTTTTTTAACTTATTAAAATTCGAGCCTATTAAAATTTATTTTTTACATATTACAATTTGAGTCGATTTGAACTCTACTCGAGTTGGTCGCGCCGATTAAAATTCGTTTTCGAGTCGATCAAAATTTATATTTTTTTACTTATTAAAATTCGTGTCAATTAAAATTTGATTTATTAAAACTTAAGTCAATTAAAATTTCTATTTTTTATCTATTAAAATTTGGACTGATTAAAATTTAATACGAGTTGATTAAAATTTGATTTGAGTCGAATAAAAAAAAAATTAAATTGGCTCAAATAGAATTGTAATTAGCACAAATTTTAATACGTAAAAAATATAATTTTTAATTGACTCAAATTTTAATATGTAAAAAAATAAATTTTAATTAGCTTGAATCGAATTTTAATTCACTCGAATTTTAATAAGTAAAAAAAATTAGAAAACAGATAGGGTCTCATTAAAGATATGTTTATCTAGAGGGGGTCTCATTGAAGATATACTTACCTAGAGGGGGTGTGGATGAAGTTTGTCCTCAAATATATCATGGGCAATTTAGTAAAATTGTATTATAATTAATATTTTTAATCTGACAGAGGATGTCACTGAAATTTCATAAAATAGAAGGGGTGTCCTTGAAGATATGGTAAACTAGAGGGGGTGTGGTTGAAATTTTCCCTAGATTAAAATGCCTTGGATCGGCACTTTATAAAGTTTAATTTTTTATTTTTTTGATAAGGAGGATGATATATTTATATCTAATGAAATTATTTTTTACACAAAATAAAATCATTCAACGTAATAAAGTTAAAAATGCATACAAACAAAACAAAATAAAAAAAAGTAATAATTTTAACATTTTATCAAAAAAATAAGGTTAATTATAGTCATTTTCAATTGATTTCAATGCATTTTTTTTCATTTTAAAGTGTTGTATGATAACTTTGTTATAAATAACACCGAGAATATATATATTAATCATCATATTATCACCCATTTGATTACTTAATCAAGTTTTTATAATTTTTATAGTTAAAATTATTTTCTCTACAATAAAAATTGCAATCGATAAAGTCCATGTCAAAGTCCCATCCATTTTCAACTCTTATGCTATCGTCTGTCGTCCACAACGTCACCTGACCACTTTTCACATATCACCCTTCAAATATCAAATTTAAATATTATTTGATAAAAGTTAATGTTAATTGAAGAAATTTGGTCTTAATTTGATAATTTTAAATATTAATTTGGTTTTAATTTGATAAAATTAAATATTAATTTGATAAAATGTAATGTTAATTGAATAAATCTGAATATTGTTTTGATGAATTTGAATGTTAATTTGATATTAGAATCGGGAGGGGGTGTTAAGTTAAGCCTATTTACAAGGGACGTGGATGAAATTTATTCTATAAAATACTAAGGATATTTCTATAAAATAATGTTCGTCGTTAACGCCGTAAGTAGACAATAACTAATAGGAGGATGTCAATGAAATTTCAAAATTGGGAGAAGAAATCATTGAATTTAGACCTAACTCCAGGGTGTGTGGATGAAATTTTCTCAAAAAATAATGGGTAAAAACTTATTTCAAATCATGTAATTAAAAAAAAAAAGGAAAAAAAAAAACTAATTAATATAATGTCAATAATTTTTTGGAAGTTTAAATTTTATACTGTGCCTTTAACTACGGTTATGACTAGTCTTTTTATAAGTGATTGTATAATCTAAAGACTAATCAACTGTTCCCAGACCTTGTAACTTAAAAGGGGGTTGATGGTTCAGGTCCTCTGATAAAGAAAACAATGAGGCTTCTGAATCCCTGATCTATAATTACAATTTTTTTGGAAGTTGTAACATTTTTATACCACTAGAGCACATTTCAGTGGTATAGCCGTGGCTCATCTTCTTTTAATGTACAAAGTCACTTCGTGATAATAACAATGTACATAAATAACTTTGGCTGAGTTTTGGAATGTTAAAGACCTTTTAGAAGATTGACGACCAAGTTTGGAAGTTCAGTAACCCCATAGTTCCTCTGTGCTGCATGAAACAATGATTGCCACTTTGGTGTATAGCAATCTAAACCTTTTCAAGTCTACAATTGGACCATTTATAACACTTTAGAGGTGCAATCAACAGTTATACACATTTTTACTTGAGAAAATGTAAACTCTCTGCAACTACTGCTTTGAGAGAAATTAATAATTTTGTCTGCTAAAACTGAAATTTTCAAAGATTATGTTTCAGGAAAATCGATAAATAATCGACTACCTTGTGTGTTTCAATACTTTGAGAGCATCAATGCAATCTTATGCAGTAGTCTAGATGCATCCTCTTCATTTTTAGAGAAAGGAGAGGTCCACTCTTGGAAATGATGTAAGCTGCCGGTGAAGTCTGTGAAGAGTCCATCAACTCCAATCTTGTTTATCCAGTAGTCATATTCCATATATGGGTCTTGACTAAAGTTAAAATGTAAGAATGAATTCTCATTACGGAAAGTGTAGGGGTGCACCTGGAAAGAATTGACATGGCAAACAACATTAGCCAACTGGTTAGTAAAATCTTTGTCAAACCTCGTTGAACAAAGCTAATTGAAACAACTAGAAACAATGTACCCATATTGAATATAGCAATAACCCCATGTTTGACAACACTATACAATATCAAAAATCGAACTGATCTTTTAATATTTTTATTTTAAATAATAATTTAGTTTTTTTAATTACACAATTTAAAATTAAAATGAAGAGAGATAAGTGCGGATTTATAGAACTGTTTGATATTATGGAGTGTGTTGATTAGATTTTTGTCATTGGGGGTCGTACAATGAAATTGATGCTTTTGGACGAGAAAAAAATTCTAAGATAAATTTTGTATCATTGGATCAAAGTATATGAAAATTGGATCAATCTTGACTGCTGTTGTACTTCTATAAGTTTTGATCAAGGTACTTTTATAAGTTGAGAATTCAACTTTCTAGCTGTAATATTAGATACTAGTCATTGCTCGTACCTGAAGACAATATGTGAAAAAAAAAAAAAAAAACAATTGCGCTTAAAAGCAATTTATAACGGAAAAAAAACCAAGTAATATAGACCTACTATTTAAAACAAAATCGACAAAATACACTCTAAAAATACAACTCTAAACAATATCAATCTATGTACACAATTTATATAATCAAAATAATAATAATAAGTACAAATCTTCACTTAAAAGAGTGACTGAAGATATTATGTAACTGAAAAAAAGGCAATTATAAAAAAAAATGAGAATCTATTCATAAAAATTGAAATCAATCAAGATCCACTATTTGTAAAAAAAACTTTTGGCAAAATTTCCTCAAAAAATATTAATCAGTGTGCACAATTGATACAATGTCAATTGTCTGATGAAACAGGAATACCAAATTAGGAACTTAAAGATAGTTGTACTTCTCTATTTTTAAAATCCTCACCACATTTTCATGATCCCAAACAAAACCAATTCAATTTTTCCCAATTCAAGGCCATTTCCTCGTACTCACAATTTTGAACCAAATCATTCAAACAATCAACAATTCTTGGTTCTTAAGAGTTATAATTGCATGGACACTCAACACCTAAAAAGCCTCTTATATAATATATATCTGAGGCATCTAAATGTCCATAGGGTATATATCGCAAAACCACATTTTTTTTAGGGAAAAAAACATTCTACACCTAATTAGAGCTTACCGGAACACCCACAGAGTTTCAAAACCATAATAAATTTCAATTCAATCATATTTCAATAACCGCTCCCCAAATAAGCAACCAATGATGATTCTCTAACTATAATTAAAATAAAAAGTACTTCAATTGCTAGTCTATTCTTTCACATATATAGAGGAACTAAGCTTTGTGCATATACTTCAACTAAAAAAATCTATCACATTCCAGTGAAATAAAAAATGCAAAAGAAATGCTAACTATATTGTCCGACACAACAGAAAATGACTGCCAAAATAAATCTTATCACAAACTTTCAAAACATAATTGACCTTGAATTTTCATTGTTCACACTCTCAAAAGTCTAAACAATACACAACATAAACGAAATTTTTTTATCATAAAAGATGAGAAACGACAAGTGAATCCTAGTCCAACATGACAATAAATGTTGAGGAGTGCTTAGAAAGTCTTTATCTTAGGGAACATCACCATAAACACTAAGCACTATGATGGAGAGACAACTGTTTTTAGGTACGTTCTTTTTGTATCTTGAGAAAGCCCATCTCAGCTACAAATCAACCCTAACCCACTAACAAAGGTATTGATATGAGCAAAAAACATGATTGAGATAGAGGAAAATACAGTGATTGAGTCAATAACTGGCGTCGATGCGTTATGGGATGTAGGCAGAGAGAGAGGGGTATCGGAGAGCTAAGTGAGAGAGGTATTGTAACGACCGAACCTAGACTCCAAAGTGATTAAATAATTAAAAAAATTATGAAACTCATGATATTATTGAAAATTATACGAATGTTAATTTGAGGTCAAATTATACATTAGGATTTAATTATGAAAGATTTGAATATTATAAAATTTATTGAGGCCAAAATTTATCGAATAAAGAAAAAAAATTGAAATAATAGATCTTTAGTTGATAAATGGATGCATTGCCAGCCAATGGACCCGTGGGATCGAGTTAAAGTGGAATAATTGAGATACTTTGTGATACTTGACTTATTCGGTATTTAATGTCCTTGAGCAAATTATTCCTTGTCATATTGTATATTTTTTCGATTTATTTAATATTTTCAGATTGATTTTAGAGGAAAAATTGGAACAAAATAATCAGAGTATTAAAGATGAGAAGATGTCAATATAATTGTTGATTTATTTGTATTGAGAGATTTATTTGTATTTGGGAGATGATATTGATAAATATAATTTTTATTGGGACAGTTAGCGCTCAGTTATTTTTATCCGGGTGTATTTTTATCAAATAACATCTCTGAAAAATCGGGGCGTTACAAGTATGTGAGAAAGAGAGAGAGCTGAGTGATAGAGACGTAGCATTAGATAGTATGAGATAGAAACAGAGAGTTATATGAGAGATATGAGCTTTAGAGTTATAGGAGGAATGGAAGTCTTCTTCAAAAAATTGGGCGACCGTTCGATCTGAACCACAAAAAGCTCAAGACAAATAATCTAACTACTTTATTATATAAATATGATTTATGTTGTACAGCCAAGCAACACAATTTAAGTATTCAGATGTATCAAAGTATTTTTAAAATAATCACAGTAAAGCATAATCGTGAAATCCTTCCTAAAGAGTTCCAAGGTCTCTCTTAAATAATACAAGTGGAATAAACAAACCAAACACATCCTGCTAAGAAAAGTTGCCACTATTTTCAGCAAATTTCCGGAAGAACTTTACTTTAAAAGAATCAAAGGAAGTCTAAATTTCACAAATAATTTTTCGTCAAGTAGATAGATGGATATCATTGTGTTTTGTGTCTAATGCATTCCCATGATTAGTGATGCTAACTTAGATCTGGTAGCATGTGCAGAACGGGGTTACCGCCGAAGGGCCCTTCCTAGTGTGCAAAACTTGCAATGCCTGAAAGTAGATACTCAAGCACATATGTGTGACACTTTGAGAATTTTACAGGTTGGTTTTCATTTCAAGGAACTTTGTTCCGTCTTCTGGGGATCACATCAAAATGTTTTTTATGTAAGTGGCGGAAGAACATTTAGGGACTGCCTTCACTAGGGATCATAGACACACATATGTTATGCTCAGTATACTGGCCAAATCTACGTGGCAATATAGTGTTCCCCATGATATTATTTGAACACACCACCAAATGGCCAACAAGTGGTAAAAAATGAAGGTTTGTCCAATGGAAAATACTGTCCAGATGAAGGCACGTGCAAGGAGCACCCATTTTAGCAAACTCAATCCTGAATACGTAACATAATTATCCAACACTCCTAAAAATAATGTATGATTAGGAAAAATGAAAAAGCGATTACCTATGATAGCTTTATTATTAAAACTGTTGCCACATACCTGTAGGTTACGATCATGTGCTCTGGCCACAAGATCAGTAGGGGATTGCAGATAATTATTTGACACAGGAACCAAAGTATCCTTCCAAGGTCCAATCCCAATAACATAGTCCTTGATAAAGTCAAGGTAACTATCCGAAGTAATTTCCCAATATGACTGCAGAAATCGACAGTCATATATCATTTTCTCAGCCACATCACCTGAATAATTTTAAAATTAAGAAGTGCTTGCAACGTATTAGCAGACATCCAAGACAATCATCTACGGGAGACTGCTATCATTAACTAATAAAGCACAATACAGGTCTTGTCCATTTAAATTTTAGCTGTGGAAGATCAACATATGACATTATGTACTCATCCAGAAGATAAAAGCTTGTAAAAGTTCAATTTCAAAAATGGAATGGTAAAATGTAGAATGTACAGGAAAATAAAATTAGGGAATATTAAATATGGTGGAGAAGTTGTCATTTCCCAAAATTGGACAAACAACATAATGTGATAGTTATTTGTGAAACCTTACACATAAAAAGGATTGGAGGTAACCTTGAGTTTTTGTGATGCAGGGGCACAACGCGTAACATTGGTGGCAGAATGTCTCAGCAAGAATATCACCATGCACATCTCATTTGTATCAAACTAAACATTTTTATTTGATAAGTACTCAACAAAATTTTAACCTGATTTGTGTCTTGAGTTGGCATAGTCACATCGTCAATTAGGAAGATCTTAGGCAGGTCCGTCTGGTTTGAAATGTAAATTAGAGATGCTGGGGCAAAGGATTGAATAAATGCAGGCTGTTTCAACCATTCCTTTGACATGTATGAACCTCTGTATCCATACTTCTTTAGTGTCTCAACAAATTTGTCCTCAAACCTCTTACCACCTGACCATTTCACCTGTTGGTACAAACATGGGAAACAAAAGTTCCACTAATATCAATGTAAAACGGCACATTTTGTTCCTATTCAAAAAACAATTCTTTTTAGCAAGCTACAGCACAGCAGGGAAAAAGCACTCACGTGCTGGTTAATAAATACAGGATTTTTCATCTCTGGATATATTCCAACAACTCGGGGTGCACCCAGTGCAATTGAAATGTACTCTTCAAAAGTTATAATAGAGAATTTCCCTGCACAGCAGTTAAAAATGAAATTGTAGGAAACATTTATCTATCGTTATCTGAAGAAGTAATTACTAACAGAGCATAGTTATGATATATAAATAATTGACAATGTCACTATTCTTCATTAACTACCTCTGTTACATTAAGAAGATATAATATATCAAGATCTACTATAAATTTGACTTGGGCAAAAATTGACTAGATGCTAAACCAGTGTTTTATGACAAAAGTCAATGATGACTCATAAAAAACACCAGAAGGCAGATATTTATCTCATGGAAACAGGCCAGGTTAATCAACATAAAATTTGAGACAAGACTGCTGAAATTATGGTAAATTGAGTTCCACCCAACAGGCCTTGACCAAGAAGTAGAATTCCATAGCTGAGGCCATCTTGGCCGATACATAACCAATGACATGATCAAGTGTTACTACAAATTGAACTCAATCTGATGACACAAACCAGGGACTAATTTGATGTATTTAGGTAAACCATAAGCAAGTTAACTTGGAGATAGTGACCAACTATGATTTTCAACAGGTATGATATCAATTTTCATATACTACAGCACATGATTGCGGTTGGGTCTGCCATCAGGGGCAGAGCCAAGATTTGCAAGCCGTGGGGGAACCTAAAACTCAATAATAGCTTAAATGCACACATCGATCTGACATTGGAAAAGACAAATTATATCACAACAGCAGTACAAACAACGGGTCTGCATGAGCCCACCAAACTTTAAGTAAAGTAACTTGAGCTTGCATATAATTTCACTCAATTTTCCTTCAAGTTGATTCGATCTGCTTGAGTTTAATGCTGAAACCAACAGGCATTGCTATGACTTGGTCAGATACTCAAGTAACAGCAAATAAATATCCATTTTCCTTGACAGAAATGGATTTTTTCTTCCAATTTTTCTTGATGCTAGATTGGACACATGACAACTTGACCCATTTCAAATTTTTTCATCATTGCATGCACATCTATAAACAATCTAAATGTGAGAAAATAAAATAGAAATTATCAAGAAAAAAATCAAGGGCTATAGAAAGAAGGTCGAATTTCGTGAATCTAGAAAGGAACTAACCATTATATTGTTGATCTCGAAATGGGTATCTTTGCTTCACTCGCAATGACTTTAGTTCTTCAAGAGTGAAATCAACTGCACATCATCAAAATACTATCCATAATTTCCAAGAAAAATCAAATCATCTTTGTAAAACAAATGCATAGCCAACTTAAAGAAGGGGGAAACGGTATTGCATAATGATGGTAATAGTAGTTGACCACCCACACCCAAAGATACTAAATATAGTAAAGAATACTTCGCAATTAGGACTATGTGGTGAATAAATGGTAATTTTCAGTAACAGGAAATAAGCATCATCATATCCCAATTATACGCTCACGTTCTAAAGTAAGAGAAAGTAGGTTTGCATTCGAGGACAACCATTTTTGTGCAAACTTTGCCAAAAGGTAGGTAGGAAACTTGAGTGGTATCATGTCCATACCGATAAAATAGCCAGTTTTGTTGAACCCTTGGACCTCATAAGTTTTCTTTCGATTTGCAAATTCCTTGTGCTTTGCTATATCAGTCGTATCATCAAGGGTTACATCATGAAAGCATAAAAGGGCTCCGTCTTTGGAGGCTAAGATATCCGTTTCTATAAAATCAGTACCCTCTTCAATGGCTCTCTGCAGAGACATCAATTTTTAAGGACATGTTAAGTTAAAGAGGAAGCATATTAAGTTACAAGAACACAAATGGCTCAATTACTAATTTTATAATTAGTTGTGGCAATGTCATAAAGTCCAATTGGGTATAAAAACAGTTTCACATGTGAAACAAACTCGAACTTCAAACATAAGAAAATACCAGAAAAATTGTTTTATTGATGAATACATTGGTCAATATGAAATTGGGTAAGTGCCACTATTATGAGTACCCAAGCCAAACTCTTTTATTTATTCCCATTCTTGTATTCTTGTTTGGCAGTCTACATATTAATCACATTGAATAACCAGGATGCTAAGTTGATCCATGAGACCAAGGTTTTGAATAATTATATAGGTAATTTTTAGAGCTAATTGTGCTGAACTGGACAATGTCCAACAATCATACCTATAGAAACAACAGGAAAGAACCTAAGGATTTTAAAATTGCACATGGCACAAAATATACCATGTATGCAGCGGCAGTTTCTTCAGGAATCTCTCCGTTTGAACCCCGATGTGCAATATTAAATGGGCGGAAAGTCTGTAGATGCTGTTTACTTTTGTCATTTCTTCTGCCAGGGAGTGGATAGAGAGGCCTTGAAGAGCACCCAACAAAGAGTAGTAGAAAAATGAAAGGGGAAAAACCTGCCAAGTCCATTACCAATTGTTAATTGGGAACACGACAAGAAAATTTTGGCCTTAAATTATGTAATACACTACTCATCAATGTCTGATAGCAATTGCATCTCTTGGCGTTGGTTTAGGCCATATTGATCCGATAAAAGGTAATGGCATGGTGTCACCAAACTCTACGAACTGCTTACACGAGCACCGTGAATTTTAAGTATATCAGTCAGCACAGAACGCTACTGGTCAAAATAAATGAGTCTATATGCACAAATACATTCACTATCCTCATATAATGTGTTCTTATCTATGAAAATCTCATCAAATTTATACTAACGATGTATGCATGTAGAAATTCCCAAAGCACTGACTGAGCAATTATTTCTTAAAGGAAGGGACATTACTGATTTATAATTAAAGCAACTCTCCAAATATAAAAAAAAAGCTACCCATCCTCATCAATTGCTATTATTGCATATCGAGTAAAGCAACTACATCATGCAACATCCCCTTACTTAGCACAGTATTCAGTTAATCACTCCCTATAAATACAGGGTTGATTTAGTCCAAACATTAGTGGGTGGCATACAGTCATTTCCCAAACTTGGGTGGTTAGGAGTGATAGATTCGGCCAACAATAATTTCTCCACAAACAACTAGCAACCAAACAAAATCACTGCGTTCGAAATCAAAGCACCCAAATATGAGGAAAAAAAAAAGGGTTCAAAGAAAAACGACTATGAAAATAAAACAACAAATCATAACCCAAACACCAAAGTACAAAGAACTACATATATAAATTCTCATTATACATACATCATATAAGCATGCACATTAAAATGTATAACAAAGACAATAACGAACCAAAGAGTTCTTGATGTTTACCGTATGAAGCCATTGGGTCGTTCCACCTTTTGCTTCGCTTTACCTCTCCCCTCTTTTTTTGGTTGACTTCTTTTCTTCTTGTGTAAACTTCGTCGGTCTTTATCCAAGGACGAAAGTGATGGAGTTAGTGCTTTTACCTTTTTGCCCATCCAAATGTTATGCATTAACTCTTAAAATCTACTACGAAATACACAAGTGCGTTACAAGTAAATAAATTTAAATAATATTATTTTTATATAAAATGTGAATTATATGTATAATTAAATTAAATAATAAATTAGGTGCTAAGTAATTAATTTAGATTTTAGTTATTAATTTATTCCATAAGTTTTTGAATACCTAATCTGTCATTTATTTAGATATTTTCGTCGATCCTTTTAAATATTTACACATCTAATTGTATATTATAGAATTATTAATTTTTATTTTGTTAAGTTGATTGATTAAAAATATAAAATATTTTAATCACATGCATTTTTTACCATTTTTTGGATGAATATAGATGATTGATTTAAGGGATAATTATATTCAGGGTCCTGAAAGTTTATCACTTAATCACTTAAACTCTTTAATATTTAAAATATTGCATACAAACTCCTTAAGTTGTACACCTGTAATGTCCATTAGCTAGCAAATTATACTCAAACCGTCTAAAATTTATAAGTGTATAACACATAGGCCTCTTAAGTTTAAAATATTACATTTAAACCCCTTATTAGTTGCAGAACTAACGAAATCTATTAAAAAACCAAATTACTCTAATTAAATATATAAAATATTGTGTCAATTATAATTTAACCCCTTGTTTGATTTTTTAATTTTATTCTAATAGATAGTATAATTATATACTAATTATAATTTTTTTAAGAAAAAAATATTTTTTTTATTTTATTTCAATAAATGACATAATAAAACATGAATTTTAATTGTAAAATTTAAAATATTTTATATTTTATATTTGATTAGAGTATTTTTTGTCTAAGTATAATATTTTAAACTTGAGGGGTCTAAATATTATATATCTACAAATTTAAACGGTCTAGGTATAATTTATTAACGAATTTAGAAGGTTTATATATAATATTTTAAATATCAGAAATCTAAGTAATTAAGTGAATAACTTCAGGGTGTCTGAGTGTAATTCTCTCTTGATTTAATTAAGTGAAGTTTTAGCCAGGAGCTTTTCCCCAAAACCAGCCTTCCCACCAACTTTATACCATGTGCTGAATTGACTAAACCCTAAATGGGTTTCTGCAAACCATGTGCTGAAGTGACAACACAGTTGATAAGGCCAAAGAGTGTGAAGTGACCTTACACAAGTCTGATGCATGACTAAACCCTAAGTGGTCTCTCATGACTACACTGTCTTAATATTGATTGATGTAACCTGTCAAGCACACTAGGGTTTGGACACTACTACTTAAACATCTTATTTGTGGTTGATACCTCACACACAAAATTATGTCTACATCAAAATTTTCTACGAGATTTAACAATTGCAGACGTTAACGGGTTTGGTTGCTACAAGAGCGAAACGATGATTACAAAAATGAGAGATTTTTCGATCCAAAAGAGTATTATGCAGGAGTACGATGATAGTGGATTTTTTGTGCTAAAGAATCAGACCAACTATTCACACAACTAAGAGAACTTGACATGCCAGTGCCTCTTAGACGATCACTAACAATGCAACGCCGGAATAGAAAAGACTACGAATCAGCAGTAAAACTTGTTCAAAGAGAGAATAATAGAATGTTAGTGCGTAGGCAAGGGCGGAACTGTTGGTGGGCTGAAGCCCAGGGTAAAAAAAAAAAAAAAAATTACTAGGATTTTTAGAGTGGGCTGAAACCCAGAGTTAAAAAAAGGGTTTTTTAGGTGTGGGTACAATTTTTAAGACTTATTTAGGCAAAAGTGTATGGATAAGTTGTTTATTCATTTAAGTACAATTTTTATAAAACTTGTTTGGTTTAGGTACAAAATTCAAATGAATTAAAATCATTTTTACCTAAACACCCTTCCTTAATTTATGCAGCAATATTTGACAGTTATTTGAGGAATCAAATATCTAAAAATTCCATAATTGTTATCTTTAATTTTCAAATTTTGAATGTGCAATTTTTATGGAATAAACGGTTGGGCAATATACGGCTGTAAGATTGTGGGTACAACAGCAGGTTTGCAAAACTTCTCTGTGGTGGATTTGTTCGTGAAAACAATTGCAATCATCAATCATCGGTTTCGTTGGAAGGTTTGTTCGTAAAAACGATTGAAAAAATTCGGTTTTCTTTGATCAGACATCAACTTTGTTTGATCTTTTTTTTTTTTCTTTGTTGATAATTCTGTTTTTACTCGTTTTTTTTGCTTGGAAATTCCTACGTTCATTGTCTTGAATGTTATGTATTCGTTTATGGATTCGGTCATTTTTTTTGGGTAATTCCTATGTTTGATCTTGTTTTATGTATGTTCCCTGATGAATTGAATTGGAGAAAAGTTATGCCTTCATTATAAGTAGTGTAACTGTTTCGTTTCAGATTTTTTTTTTTCGTTGTTGGAATGAAGAAAATAAAAATTATTTTTGTGTTAATGTGTGTAAATGTTTTTTATCAAAATTATGTGTGTTAATGTGTGTAAATGATAATTTATGCAATGTTTTCAGCCAATGTCTCAATTTTGGTAGAGACTGTATATTGTAACTGTTTTTTGTTTTATGTTTTTCTTCCAGTATGACACTAATTAATTCAGGCATTTGTTTTTTTGTTTAATGTAACTGTTTTTTTTGTTTTCGTTTTTTTTGTGTATTGATACATTGTCATTCCCCTTCAGCCAATGTCTCATATTTGGTAGAGCCTGTATATTGTAACTATTTTTGGTTTTATGTTTTTCTTCCAGTATGGCACTAATTAATTCAGGCATTTGTAATTTTTTAATGTAACTGTTTAGTATGACTGTTTCATTTTTTGTGTATTGATACATTGTCATTCATTTTTCCCTGTTGTAATCAGGAAATTGAGGGAATAGTGCTGCTTGTATGCAAATATGATGTTGACACATATATTATCAGATGTTCTGCTCGTGCAACATTTGATTTCATTTATGGTAGGCTTTGCGGCAAATGGGAGGAATTGGGTAATTTGTCTGTTGTCATGTCATATTCTATTCCAGGGCACTCAAAATGTTGTTTGCAAAATGATGAGGACTTGCGTAATATGTTTGATATAATGCGCATGACAAATGTTAATCATGATGAGGTCATGGTAACTAGGCAAGATAAAGAGTCACGTGTGGTGGTTGATGATAATTTGCTTGAAGATGTTTTTATTTGCGGCGATGGGGTTGAGTGTGATGATGATTTGCTCCCTAGCTTTTGCTCACATACAGAAAAAGTATTGTTAACAGCTGGGTGGTCAAATGAAATAAGCCGTGTAGGACAAAGGTTTGAAGGTGGTGTCACACATTTCAGGAAAGCTCTGTGCAAATACTCAATAGAGATTGGATTCAAGTTTAATTATGTGAGGAATTGTAGGGATAGGGTTATTGCTGAGTGCGCTGCGAAGTATGATAAAGGGTGTGGATGGCATGTAAATGCTACGATTCAAAAACTTAATGGTTTCTTTTACATACGGAAAATGAATAATGAACACACATGTGGAGTAGCGCTGCGTACCACAAAGAACAAGAGATTATCTTGTAATTTGATTGGAGATTTGATTGTTGATAATGTTCGTGATCAGACGTCCACTCGTCCAGTCGACGTGGTTAGTGATTTCCTTACATCTTATGGTCTTGACGTATCTTATCACCAAGCTTGGATGGGGGTGGAAAAAGCAAAGGGTATGCTTTTTGGGGATCATACGTTGTCGTACAAACAGTTACGATGGTATGTGGATGCTGCGAGTAATACAAACCCTGGGAGCCATATAGTTTTGCATTGTGATAATGAGTCTAACCGTTTCCATAGATTGTTTGTGTCCTTCAAGGCTTGTATTGATGGTTTCAATTATTGTCGCCCAATTTTATTCATTGATGGGACATTCATTAAAGGAAAGTACAAAGGATGCATTCTTTCGGCAATTGGCAAGGATGGTAATCAGGGTATAATTCTGATAACCTTTTTTATTTAAATGTTGCTTTTGTATTTTCTTTGTTGTATTTGCTTTTATTTAAATGTTGCTTTTGTATTTTTCTAAGTGTGTGGTTTTTCATAGGTACTCTAATGCATACAGATGGTGTGTATGAATATTTTGTTGTTAACTATATAATGTAACTGTATTATTTATATATTTTTTCGGTATTTAAATATTATAAATGCATGTGTTTATTGTAACTATTTTAATATAACAGGTTGGTGTATTTTGTTTGCACTGATGTGAATCTGTAGGCAATCGTTTTATTATTTCACTTAACTATATACATTTACCTTTGTATTTCAGGATTATACCCACTAGCGTTTGCGATTGTTGACTCGGAAAATGAGGCAAATTGGTTATGGTTCTTACAACAACTGTTAGAGATTTTGGATCCGAATAGGGACATTACATTTGTCTCTGATCGTAATGTTGGTTTGTTGGAAGCAATGCCAAAGATTTTTCCAAGGTGTCACCACGCTTTTTGTTTGCAGCACTTGAAGGCGAACTTGCGGGACAAGTTCAGTGGTAGCCGTTATTCGAATGGATTTCGGGAGCATATGGTGGTGCTGTTGTGTGAGTGTGCTTATGCCCCCACCATTTCACTGTTTACCCAAAAAATTGAAGCTTTTCGAAGTGAGGGTGGTTACATTGTCAAACGTTTTTTGGATAATCTTCCATATGAGCATTGGGCAAATGCATACTTTAAAGGTAGACATTATGGCGAGATGAACTCAAATGCAGTAGAGTCTTTCAATTCGTGGATTATGAAAGCACGACATCTACCCATTACAAGCATGGTTGACACTATTCGGTGTCAAATTATGAATCAAATTGGTGCTAGGATGATCACTGCATGTACATGGAATGAAAATTTATGTCCTGAGATGGATTCAAGATTACAGGTTGCATTTGCGAAAAGCAGGTCTTGGGCTGTTAGTGTTTCGAACCATGATGTGTATGAAGTTAATTCAAATCCTTCTGTTTCAGTCGACATTCAGAATGGTACGTGTTCATGCTTTCAATGGCAGATTAATGGGTTTCCTTGTTCTCATGCAGTAGCGGCAATATGTAAAAGTGGGAGAAATATGAATGAGTTTGTTGATTATTATTATCATGTTAGTACATATAAGAAATCATACGCTCAACCTATACTCCCAATCCCTACTCTTGGTCGTTCGGACTTCAATGTTGAAGAAGCTGATATTTTGCCACCATCAACTAAGAAGCAGCCGGGCCGACCCAAAAAATGTAGAATTAGGTCAAGGGGGGAACTTATTAGACAAATTCGATGTGGTCGGTGTGGACGGTTAGGTAGTCACAACAAGAAATCTTGTAAAGAACCTTTGTGATTGGCATTATTATTTTAAACTAATAATGCATTTATTTGAATATTTTTTTTTTTTTAATTGCTGTTTTATTTAGTAATAGTTTTTTTATGGATATGTTAATCTGGATGTTATAGTATGAGTGCAAATTTATGTATGTTGAGTAAATTTCTAGTGGATGAATGGAAAATCAATCCCAATTGTATCATTTCAATCCCAAAACATCTCAAATAGGACTATGGATATATGGTGTAGCTGTTTTGTAGGTTACTGTGTTTTATACTGCAGTTGGTCAAAACAGTTACACAATATATCACACACAGAGCTGAAACAGTTACTCCAAGCAGCTATCCCAAATAGATGCACTTTAACATGTAAAGTAGTACTGAAACAGTTACTCAGAAAAGGTATATTATATACACACACATTAAATACAACTAAGTCAACCAATTGTCTCATTTCAATCCCAAAACATCTCAAATAGGACTATGGATATATGGTGTAACTGTTTTGTAGGTAACTGTGTTATATACTGCAGTTGGTCAAAACAGTTACACAATATATCACACACAGAGCTGAAACAGTTACTCCAAGCAGCTACCCCAAATAGATGCACTTTAACATGTAAAGTAGTACTGAAACAGTTACTCAGAAAAGGTATATTATATACACACACATTAAATACAACTAAGTCAACCAATTGTCTCATTTCAATCCCAAAACATCTCAAATAGGACTATGGATATATGGTGTAACTGTTTTGTAGGTACCTGTGTTATATACTGCAGTTGGTCAAAACAGTTACAGAATATATCACACACAGAGCTGAAACAGTTTCTCCAAGCAGCTTCCCCAAATAGATGCACTTTAACATGTAAAGTAGTAATGAAACAGTTACTCAGAACAGGAATATTATATACACACACATTAAATACAACTAAGTCAACCAATTGTCTAATCTCATTCCCAAAACATCCAACTACATTGTTATATAGGACTATTCATACATTTCCTTCAATTTCATCCTTTCATGGAAATCATTTAGTGTCCAAGAATTGGAATGGTTTAAGAACATTTCCATCATTTCCGTCCGGAATTTTTTCACTTGTGCAGTTGTCAACTTTTCTGGTATGTCTTCGTCCTTTGCAAGCTGTCTCATTATGTAGCAAACGAACAGTCCACAATCGACCCTGCATTATAGGTTTTGTTACTAACATTTCTTTGATTTTGAATGAAGTAACTTTAAAAAATAATACGTACGAATCTGCTCTTTGTTGTGGCATTTTCTCATACTCTGTCAGTGGAAGAACATTGTCTGAGGGGTCAATGTCAATTCCATCGGCTGCCTGCATTTCACTAATTTTCTTTTCAACATAATCTTTCTGCATGTAAATCAATGATATATATTAGTGCTGGCTATGATACTGCAATACTCAAACAAAAACTATGGGATTCAATTGTTTTTTACCAATAATCTTGCATCATCCAGCCACACGTCCCTCCTCACTGTTCGTGGTTTCTTAGAATTGTAGTGTGTCCAAGATCCTGCGTCAGTATCCAACACTAACAATGTCCAATGCCAAGGTTCCACAAGGTTGTTTTGACCATTGGAATTCATGGGAAATACAAGGAATCGACGATCTCTTCCCAAAATGAGGTTTTTGTCAATTTGGTCTTTGCATATATTCATGTTTTTTGCAACGAATGTCTACAAATAACCCAATTTATGGACAATTAAATTGAAATATGACAATATTGAAATTTAAAAAAAAATGTCAATGAACTTTAATGTACCCAACATAGACTGTTGAAGAAGAAGCAACGTTTTTTATACGTTAACTGCTCGTTGTAAGCATCAAGTTCAAGCAGCATATCTCCCCAGCAATCTATAATCTGTTACAATGTATAAAACAATGTTCTAAACAGTACTTGGTGCATGCAAATAGATTACATGAAAAACCTTTTAAGTGGACAATATTGTGATGTGGACAAAAAAATGACTAAGTTTAATACGTACACTGTTGTACAGTTCACATCCTCCAACCAGTTTCAATGCGTCTACAACATTTATGTAGTTTCCAATTGAAACCCCGGACCAAATTGGTGTCCTATATGGTCAGAGCATAGTCATATAAGGTAAGTTCATTTTTTTGAATAAAAGTATAGTGAGTAAAATCATGTATTTCAATGAAAAACCAGTAGCATATAATACATAAATGTCAGAATATATAATATACTTACGTTGGTCCTTCTGTATTATTGATTTGTTGTAATTGATCATAGATAGGCCGATTCGTTTTCTGACAAATGGTCCACAACCTTGCAATTTCCTTATCGATTTTCGCTTGTTCTTTCGCTGCACTGATCTTGTCTGCTTCATCCTGTAGGGTGATAATTGACTATGACCCCTCAATGTGTCCCTTTCCCTTTTTCTTTTTGTTGTACTCGTAATCCTCAAGTATTTTTCTCTTTCTCTCTTTGGTCTTCAGCTTTCGGACCATTGAAGTTTGACCAATTTTTGCACTGTCATTAGGATTGATGGTATTCAGATTCTGAGTGATGCTGTGCACTGTCAACTCATTTATTTGATCTATTAATTATGCATTTTCAGCTTCCAATACTATGACATTCTCTTTTAATGTCACATTTTCAGCCTCAATTGACACTTTTTCATTATGCACTGTATGCACCAATGTCTCAAGTTGGATGATTTTTGCATCTCGATCAACTATTTGCAACATTGAAACTGTAATCTGTGATGATTGAACTTGATCATCTGATGGAATCTCCCCTTGCACTTCAGTTTGCTGCATGAACTCATTATGAAAATACCAGTTAACCAATTCATTACACAATTAACAAAAAACAGTTACATAACAATCAGAAAAAAAACAGTTACTCCATATAAGTTACACAGGGTTGAAACAGTCACTCAAACATGAGCACCAAATAGATGCATTTTAACATGTAACAAAAATATATAGCCACAGTTACAAAATTCAGATATAGTATAGATACAGACATTAACTTCAACTAAGTCAACCGATTGTATGTTCATCTCGAAAACTTTCAACTGCAGCTCAAATATGGAGATTCATGTATGGTGTAACTGTGTTGGATCTAACTTTTGTTATCTAATGCATCTGGACAAAACAGTTAACCCACAGAGTTACACTGTACTAGATATTACAATAGTTACACAAACACAAAATGTTAAGAATTCAAAACAGTTACTCATTTTTTTTCAAGAATGATTGCACCACATTGTTAGATATATTTCCTCATGAATTAGTAAAATGTAACATGATAATCCAAATACAGTTATACCACACAGGGCTGAACTTGTAAATAACTATACTGAAACAGTTACACAATTCAGTTATAATATGGATACACACAGAAAATGGCTCACAAAACTATGGAACAAATTCCCACATATATTATAACAGTTAATTTTATATATACCTTGTGATGTCCCATGTCAACACTGTCTTGCATGTGTCTTTTCAACTCTTCATTCTCATTGGCCAATTCGGCAATCTTTTGTTGGTTTAATTTGTCATTTACAATCAACTCAGCAACAATCTTTTGAAATTCATCTCTCTCTCTCTCATAATCTTGTCCTTTTCACTGTCAATCCAAACCTCTTGTTCTCTTGGCTGTATATCTGTTGGTTGGGTCACATTAACTTCAACTAAGTCAACCAATTGTCCCATTTCATTTGAAAATTCATCATCACCAATTGATGTCTTTCCAACAGCTTTTTCTTCTGTTTCAAGTGTGTCAATTTCATCTAACTGCTGCTCCATTGGTTTTTTCAATTCCTTTACTGCCTTTTTTTTCGATGATATAAACATTTTCTCTTCCTTAGTTCTCTTCAGTCTCTGCTTCATGATCTGAGGATAAAAATAAACTTAATTAACAAACATTAACATAGTTACATTTTCAAAACAGTTACAATTTATATGGATTATAATTTATGAACTGAGACTTACCTCACTTGCCATAATGTTGGCCAAACCTTTTTGCTTGATTGCCCTATTCAGACTTGGTAAGTTCCATTTGAGGAACCGAGGAAATGGCCGCTCTGTGCTGGGGGTTAACATGCAGGTGTGTTCACACAGCCAATACTGCAACATACAACATTATGATTATTATATCATATTTGTTGATATCAAATTAATTTAAATACTCAAATATATATATTTCTTATATTAATACACTTACTGGTATTAGGAGGACGCATCCATTTATAGACGATGGCGTTTCCTTCTTCTTTTTCAATGATGAAATTAGAGTATCCGTTATAGCTTCGGACCAATTGTATTTTGTACATGCATCCAAATTTTCAATATATGGTACCAACCCCCAACTCATTGTGTTTCCCGTTACTGGGAAAAAAAGTGTTGCGATCAGATACAAACATAATAATCTAGCCAAGTCATCATACTCATTCTCACTGTCCAATCCCGACGCATGTTGCAGCTTGCTTCTTATCAACGTAGCTGTTAACCTTCGATCTTTCTTGTACCATCGTTCTGTAAAGGGTGTAACTGATTTTCCATGTATCGTCCAATCAATTTTTTCACACCCATCTTGTATCCCAAATATTAGGGTGACATCATTAGGTCGCAGTCTCAATTTTTTGCTCCCGATATTGAATCTTGATGTATCTGAATTGAAACATAACAGAATTTCAAGAATGCAGCTATCACTTTTACGGCACCATGTCTTGTCCAATGTTTGGTCAATTATACATTCAAAAAGCAGCCAGAATGGGGTATTTTGCAACGATGTCTTGTGATAATCATTTATATGAAGCTCTTCAATTGCCCTGATGATGGCAAGCATATTTGATCTGTATTGAGTGCTGCCCCTTATAACAGGTTTGTGTTTTGCAGTTTTTTTGTTCGCCATCACCCGTTTAATGAATCAACAGTGTTACGGGTTTCATATAGTTATATATGGTATAACTATATTTTCACTAACAATTATTCCACAAATTGGTAACCCCTTAATTCATTAGAATGAAATTCACATAATATTGTAAAAGCAACACAAATTAAACCAATAAACATAAACACAATTATAGATACTAAGTACAGTTACCAATAGCATATATAAGAATGTAATACTTCATACATTGATTTGTTTCTCAATACAGTTACAATCATACAGTTATTGATCATTAAACCATATAATATATAATTAAGGGGAAAATAGTATAATGTACTTATAATATATACAGTTACCAATAACATATATCAGTTACAATACAGTTACTCAATACAGTTACAATTATTCATCTTTGGATATTAACTGTTTGTAATTTGTAATCACAAATAAGTTACTTAAAAACATTTGAATATTAGCAGCAATAAAATTTGGAACTGCATTGTAAGGTCAAAACAGTATCAACCATTAATTTTTGAATATTAACAGTTTGTAATTTGTCTGTAAAAATAGTTACATAAAACAGTTTCCCAATTTTTTAACAAATTAAGTTACTTAATCGTAAATTATAAACCTACAATTTGTTAATATCAATTCACCAAAATAGGGTTTTTTTCCCCAAAATCAAACAACACAGATTGTGGAATCTAGAAAATTAGTGAACGAAAAATAAACCCAAACACTAATATCACCAGAAATTTCCGGAGAAGTTATTGTCGGAGACGATGTAGTTGATTTTCCGTATGCGCAGATTCAGAGATTTGAGGAGAAGATTCAGAAACCTCGCCTCGCAATGCTCTTGTTTAAAGACCATAAACAGTATGTAGCATTCGGAATGATGGACGATAAACAGTAAATTGAAACCTATTTTCACAGAGATGAAGAACTCTCACAGGGATGGTTGCTCTGGAATTCCAATAGACATACTAACCGTCTGCCGAAGAAGATGGATGAAGATAATTAAATGTCCTCTTTTCCCTCCCATTACACGATACTTGCCAAAAAAAACGGAAGGAATGTCAAACAGTTTCCATATTTTTTCTTTTTACCAATGGCAATATCGGTATTTTTTAAAAAAGTGCACTTCTAACTAATTAAGTTTTTGTTTTGTATTTTTACCTAAATAAGTCCCAAAAATTGTACCGGCTTCTAAATTCCCCTTAAAAAAATATATATATATCTTACCAGGGTTTTTAACCCCACTTTTTTTATATTCTTCACTTTCTTTCCTCTCGGTGGTCCACCTTCCCGCAAGCGGCGCCCTGGCAGTGGTCCCAAGTGCAACTGTGTAAGCCTGCAAGGTATTTTTCTCTCTCTCTCTCTCTCTCTCTCTATATATATATATATATATATATATATTATTTATACGAAATTAGTCTCCCTATGCAAGGTAATATCCCAAGTGCAACTGTGGTCCCAAGTTGGCACGATGCAACTCTTTATACATATATATATATATATGTATCTCAATCTCGATATGTAGTTGTCTCCCTATATATATATATATATATATATATATATATATATATATATATATATATATATATATATATATATATTCTCCCTTCTGTTTGGCTTACAACAATTCTTCCAATCATAAGAATAAATCCAATTAGTTGGTTGGCTGCGCACCTAGTCAATTTTTGTGTGTAAGCAAATGAACTATTTGGGATCTCTGCAACATGTTAACCACATAAATCATATGAATGAGGCAGCAGAAAAGACAAATTTGAGGAGGAAAGAAAAGTTCCCTGTAGAAGAGCTTTATGCTCAAGTTCGTACTGCATCTTTTAAGTCTTTTTTTTTTTGGCTCTAATCTTTTAAGTCTGACTTGAGCTATACATCTCTATATGTCTTTTTTTCTAATTTCAACTCTTCTCTACTTTATTAGGATGAAAAATCAAGAACGAAAAAGAACAAAAACAATTTTTTCGTTCTTCAAAAAGAAAAGTGGAGAAGAAACACCAAATTCTACTTTTGAACCTTTGAGTCTAGTAGAAACATCAACAAGTGTTGATGTTCCTATGATTCATGCGGCTGTTGAACCTCGAGGTCCTCAACCTCAAATAAAAGTTTCAAGGATTCCTTTTGATGAGAATGAGCTTGAACGAGATCCCGCATTGCGTATTCCGATATGGAAACATCCTGCTTATAATCAAGATGAAGTTAGACGTGCTTATATAGAGTGGGGACCAAATTAACCTATATTGGCTGAGTATCCGAGGACTAAAACTGGAGTTCAAAATCGAAGATTTCAGGAAAGTTGGTACAAAAAGTTTCCATGGCTAGAGTATTCTATTTCAAAAGATGCGGCATTTTGCTTTCCGTGTTTTGTTTTTCAGGGTCATGAACCTCTACATCCTGCATTTACCGTAGATGGTTTTAGTAGCTGGAAGAGAGTGAATAATGGAGCCAAATGTGTTTTCTTGTCACATATGGGAGGTCCTGCTTCCACACACAATAATTGAGCCAAATGTGTTTTCTTTTTATATATTTCCCTCCTTTAAAGAAAAAAAAATGCTTACCTTAGCTTAGCCCGGGATAAACAAAAATCCTGGCTCCGCCCTTGTGCGTAGGGGTCGCTATTATATGCTCCAACAAGCAAAAGACATGGTGAAAACTACATATGGACGAGAGTTGATACAAATTGAGCAAAATAATATATTATTTAATGCACAATACCTGTCAGATGATTATATGTCTGATGAAACTTAATGTAGTAAGTGTGCAATTTTTTTTTCCAATGTCATATATTGAATAGTGGTAATCATTATTCATTTCTGAGATAGAAAGCCAGTGTAATCATTGTTGTGTGAAGTCATGTCAGTCATATGTAATTGAATTGTTATGTCATTACTTTAGTACTGTGAAGTCATATCATTGTTTTATCAGTGTAGTCAGTCTAGTGTCAAGTCATTTCAGTCATTTTGTCATTCAATTGTTATGTCATTACTTTATCAGTGTGAAGTCATATCATTACTTTATCAGTGTCAAGTCATATTAGTCGTACGTAGTAATTGTCCTGTCAAATTTATATATAATTACATTTCGTGTCTATATAAATCATCCTTATTAATTGTGTACATCATAACCCAAAAAAATGTCTAGGCGCACATCTAATAGGCAATCGAGTCAAACCACCCAAGGTTCTTCATCACGCAATGAACAACAAAGTTCATCTTCAGCCAACGAACGTCAACGGTCGACTGGCCGAGCAGCATCGTCGAACGTAGTTTGTTCAATTGAATTATACACAGATTTTTCCGGTGTAACTTAGTATGGACAAAAGCGTGACTTCCGTAATGAACTCATCGACTCTTATCACTCATTCAGTCAAGTTGGACACGTATTTGTTGGGCCTGCGACCGACTATCTACCTCCAAGTGTTCGTATCGAAACCACACCAAGATGGTGACATTTATATGACAAACGTTGTGAGCTTGAAATATATTGTCGTTGGCATGGATTAATGGTACCGAAGGTACGTTCGGATGATATATATGATCCACAAAACTCTACCAACCATAACGAGATCATAACAAGGCTTGAACGTGAAAATGATCAGATGCAGCGTCGACTTGATCGTTTGCATATAATTGAGCATGCAAAAATTGAGCATTTTGATCCTGACTATGTTGAGATTCAAATTTTACAAGATCCGTTACTTATTTCCGACCCTGAATTTTCTGATTATTCCGATTTAAGTGATGATGCGTCTGACACTTTTATTCCATCAAGTTGATGTGTACTCGGTAACCCTCTATATTGTTTTTTACATCAACCACAATATTGGCACACTGTATTTGTTACAATCTCATGTAATAAAATTATTTTGTTTAATGTATAAGTATCTTTTTTTTATATTTTCATGTTTTGTACACTTTTGTAGGTCAACTTTCATTGTTCGATGAACTTATAACATAAAATTGGAATACACAATTTTTAAACATATACAAAATAAATTTCTCAAAATTAGTCACAAAATTCATGTACTACACACACAAACAATATTTTAAGCATTTTTTTGGTAATGTACTGCACTTAATTAATTAATTAATTATTTTTTAATTTATAACTTGATTTTTTAGTAGCTTTCAAAGTTTATAAATTTTTGTGTGAAACATGCTTTAATAATATATTTTTTAGTTAAAACAAAATACTACTGAACAAAAAATTTAATATCATCAAAATAATTAACAAACACGTCAATTGCATTATTAAAAAAAATAGAGGGTTTTTTAGGGTTCTTTGGGTTTTTAGTTTTTTTTTTAGGGTTTTTTTTTTTTTTTTTAGGGTTTTTAGTTTTTTTAAGGGTTCTTAGTGTTTTTAGTTTATTTTTTTTAGAGTTTTTTAGGCTTCTTAGGGTTGTTAGGGTTTTTGGTGTGTTTTTTATTTTTTTTAGACATTTTTTAAAACGTCACTTGGAATGACGTTTTTAACAAAAGTCATTTAAAGTGATGTTTTCTATCCACTAATTTTTTTAACGTATGTTATATTGTCATTTTTAATTTATTTTTTTTAACGTCATTTTAAGTTACATTTTTAAAGACGTCATTTTAAATGACGATTTGAATAAAAAAATTTCAATTTAAAAATCGTCATTTCAAATTACGTTTTAACCATTAAAGCGTCACGTTTTTTAAAATAAATTGAATTTGAAAAATAAAATTAAAACAAATTAGATTTGAGAATAAAGTCGGTGCGGTGACTGGTTTTGGGGAGGAACTCTTTTAGCCAGACCCAACTTGCAGGTCTCCCTACTATCATTGCCGCCAATTCGCCTCACCGGCAAAGACTTGCTAGGGTTTCAGAGAACTGAAACCGCAAAAAATGTTGCTGCAGCTTCCCCGCTTGACAAACTCTCTCAGAGAGCCATTCGATGCGGATGAAGCTTATCTCCAACGCAGAATCATCCTCCAAAACCTCAAGTGTCGCAGGTATTTGCTCTATCGAAATTTTCATAATTTAATTTGATTTTATTGATTTTTGTCCTTTCCTTTCCTTTTCTAATTCTATTCTATTAAAAATTATAATTTTGTATATTTAGCTCTGCAAATTCACTCCAACAATCAGAACTTGCACGAAACATCATCTACAGATGGGACGAAGGTATCAGAAAATTCTTTGACTGCATGTATACGTATATCAGATGTAATTACGTATCAAAATTTGTGTCAGTAAATTTATTTTGATGCGTTACTCTGTGTGTGGATTGATACAGCTTCTAGTGAAGTGAGGCAAGCGTACAAACAGTTTATTGCCGCGGTGGTGGAGTTGATTGATGGGGAGGTGGTGTCGGAGGAGTTCCAGGAGGTGGCATTGACTGTTTATCGACTGTTTGGGCAGCCTTTAGTGGAGGACGAAGACAATAGAAGGATTGAAGAGAAGAAGTAAGAGTTCAACTTCACAATATGTTAACACATTATTATCTTCATCTGAAAATATGGGATGATTTATGATTGTGCAAGTTTCAAATTTGAATTGTTCAATGCAGACTAGTGAATTTGTTTGTTGTGTCCTACATGTAATCTACCGAAGAGTATGATGGTGACATGCATTAGAGTGTAGGGGTTGTCTTGTCGGTGCGTGCCCAATGCTTATTAGGGTGGGAGAAACTCCTAGATAAATATTATGTTATGATTACGTGGATGTTGGGATAGGAATACCTCACAGGAGTTTCATAATGACAAACTGTGGCCATGAATCTTATTTCTTTGGGTCAAGCAACTTAATTTTGATGGTTTTACATTATGTTTGCGGGTACTACACTTACACTGTATGGTCCTGCTTTGCTAATGCAGTGTAAGAGATTTAACTTCTTTTTTGGAAATTATGGCTGTAAAATTCTGGGTGAAATGCAGGTTAGAATTGCAAAAACTACTTGGCCATGCTGTTTCAGATGCAAACCTGTGGAAAGTTGCCTCTTTGGTGCAGAGGCTTTCTGGCTTACAGCTTAATGACCATGGCACCAAGTTTGTGCCAGACACCGAAATAAACGGGAGTGCTGATGATGCAGAATTTGGTGCTGACCTTGTTTTCAGACCCCCAGCTCGGTTTCTGGTTGATATTACTCTGGAGGATGACGAATTTCTACTGGAGGAGCCCACTGCCCTTCCTTCTTCGCTTCACGAGGAATGGTATTATCATGGTGACTCGACAAATTACCACCCTGCCATTGGTGGGGGAAACTTTGATTTAGGTTGGCTAAGAAATGTGTCTGATAAAATAGTCAAAGAAAGTACTTCGCAGCTTCCTTGTGATGAACTAGCGATGACCATTTGCCGAATACTTGATTCAGAGAAACCTGGTGATGAGGTACTAACATTGTGTTTAATGGCGGATCATCTCCTTAATTCTACAGATATCGCTTTTGGGCATCTTACTTTTCCCTTAATGCATCTAAAATCTTGTGGGTTCCTAACTTGCATTGTGCAGATTGCTGGTGATTTGTTGGATCTCGTTGGTGATAGTGCATTTGAAACAGTTCAAGACCTTATCACTGTAAGTTTATGAATTATTCTTAGTTACATTTGTATATCTTGGGCTTACATCATATGGTTCACTTTTTTTATTGATGCGTTTTGGTAATATTTGAGGGTACTTATTTTTTATGCCCAGTAGAATTTGACACAGTATATTGGATCCTAGTTGTATTAGAGAACATCCTTTGGGTGGCAATATGTAGTTTGTTGTAAAAGACCAAGAAGTATGTAGTTTAGGTTACTCCGCAGAATTTGGTTAAAATGACATTTCCACAATTTCTTGATTCTATTTCTATTCCCAATATGTTGAGTTTAATCCTTAAATCTCATCTTTGTTTTCAGCACAGAAAGGAACTCCTTGATGCTATCCATCATGGAATGCTGGTATTGAAATCTGACAAAATGTCTACAAGCGTGCAATCACGCATGCCTAGTTATGGCACTCAGGTATTACATAAACTTCATAGGCATGACTTGAGTGAATGTTGGCTTCCATTTACTTATCAAGAAAAAAAGAGATCAGTATCCTAAATCAGTTGTTGTCAATCGTTGCTGGACTACTAAAACATCTAGAAGTTACTTTCTACTGTTCCTATAGGTGACTGTTCAAACAGAGTCTGAACGGCAAATTGATAAACTTAGGCGCAAGGAGGAGAGGAGGCAAAGACGGGGAACAGATCACGGGGTTGAGAACGAATTGCATGCCATGAGTTTCAGTTCTTTGCTTCAAGCGAGTGAGAATAAAAGCCCATTTGATGATTTAATTGGGCGTGGTGAAGGGCCACACAGTTTAGTAGCCACTGCCCTTCCTCAAGGATCTGTTAGGAAGCATTACAAGGGGTATGAAGAAGTCATAATCCCCCCAACACCTACTGCACCAATGAAACCTGGGGAAAAACTGGTATTTCTGTCTATTATGCAAGATTCATTACTGGAGCTTATACCATATGTTCCTATGCTTAATCATTGAGACGATTATCGATGCTGTTGCATAATGTTTGTTTTTGGTTTGAGCATATAATAGTTATTAACACTATTTCTTTTCTCTTTTTACTTGTTTCCTTTTTTTACAATGAAATGTTCTGGGATATGTTCTAGACATTCTTCTAATTTTTGGGCGGCACCTATTTGTTCCCATCCTCCTTTTATAGGGTTGTGGCTCGCTATATGTTTTGCTCGTATACGACAAACACAGCTATTTCATGGATCATAACTCATGGATTTGGGCATATGATGAAACATTTATATGAGTGCTTCCTAAACTAGAAGATTATGATATGAAATCAATTCTCACATGTCCAGCATATTGTACGATGCTAAACTGCATTGTTGGGAATCTCATTCTGATTCCATGGATTACTACAAGTTCTTTACAAAAATGCAGGTTTTCTGAGAAATGCATGGCAGCGAATTATTTTGATGGAGATGGACGGGATAAAGTTGTTACACTTATCCTTAGTAAAGATTGAAACTGTCAGAAACTACATGGCATTTGGGATGTTTGTCATTATAGTTGTAGGGATCACTTCTGAACCATTAGCTGATTTTGTTTGCAGGAACTTGTAGAAACTTTTTATTCCGACTCATTATCTTTACCATCAGAAAGAAATGCTAAAGATTTACATGGGTTTTGCATTATCAGACATCTAAAAGTTTTCCTATGGAGCTTTCTTTACAAGTTTTAAGAAAAATAGCATGTGTTATACTAATGCAATATTGCACCTAATCCATAACATTTTAAGGCTCTTATTTTCTTTTGTGATCAAGCTTTTTATGGTTGCTCACGCAATTAGGGCGTAAAAAATTCGGACTAAACAGTGTTTGATATCTACACAGATCTCCACAGAATATGGCAACACAATGGTTTTTTTAGAGGCCACTTGTTATAAAACTGCCCTTATTGGTTGTAAAATTAACCTTTTTTTTGTTGTTATCTATTGTTAGATAGAAATAAAGGAGTTAGATGACTTTGCTCAAGCTGCATTCCGTGGTTACAAGTCGCTGAACCGTATTCAGAGCAGAATATTTCAAACTACCTATAACAGTAATGAGAACATACTAGTGAGTTACTAGTTTCTGCATTTTCGCCTTGTATTCAATGATGCAGTGGCTGTAGAATTTTAATATCTCTCAGGTATAGAAAGAAATAAAAATGGTGTATTGCAATTTTTGTGCACTTGCAGGTTTGTGCTCCAACAGGAGCTGGCAAAACTAATATAGCTATGATTGCAGTTCTACATGAGGTGTGTGACCAAGTGATTTGTGATTTGTATTTTTATGCTTTGTTGGAGATTCAATCCTTCCTGATGTACTTAATAACACTAGGATGGAAACATGTAATACACGCGGTTTAAAATAAATACATAAGTCCCTTGGCACCTTGCTCTGTCGTAAAGGTGAGCAGGAGAAATTATAGTTAATGCTGAACACAAGGGTCATTGCTTGGTGTGATGAGAAAAGCTTTGGCTGAGAAGCCTGGAAATGTTGTTTGACTGTGAAAACAACTAATTTGGGCAAATAATGTTTGAGGCTAAGTTTGCAGCCTGTTCACCCTTCCTAGTAACCTGCATTGGTGGGACTGACTGTGGTTATTGGCTTTTTGGGGCTGTAGACATGTCATCTTTTTGAGATGTGGATTGGCTTGTCTTTATTGCTTCAATAACTAGCATTTGAACCATCATGTAGGGGTGTCAAATGGAACTTGGCTCAGGTCTATAAATCTGGTAATGAAGATGCTTATTTTTTTGGTTTCTTTTTGTTTTATTATGTAAGTCAAATGGTTTCTCAAGCGTCAACCTCCCATCTCATACCGATTTTGATCTTGTGCTTATTAATAGGATTGCTTGTTTATTATGAAAGGGAAAAAAATAATTGGAGAACTTAGTATCATGTTTTGTGGCCTTACACACTTGTAGATTTTATGTTTCACGACTTGTTCATGAACTCTACAATTTAATTTTAACCAGAAGGAATTTTAAATCTCATTGAACATAGATCTCTTTTGGCTAGATGCTTTCTGGGAGATTAAAAACTTTGCAGCGGCTCCATGAAGATGTAGTACATGGCATTGCTCCTCACATGAGTTTGGATGTTGCATTTTGTTGCTCTGGTATGCATTAGTTTGAATAAGTGGTATGTTTTGTGCAGATTGGACAGCACTTCAAGGATGGTTACTTGCATAAAGATGAATTTAAGATAGTTTATGTTGCTCCTATGAAGGTAAAACAAATTTTTAACTTAATCTTTCTTTATCTTTTGACTCATTGCTAATTCTTGTCATGTCTTCTTTAGGCATTAGCTGCAGAGGTTACATCTACTTTTAGCCATCGGTTGGCTCCATTGAATATGATTGTGAAAGAACTTACGGGAGACATGCAACTTTCTAGACATGAGCTAGAAGAAACTCAGGTCATTTTCTATTTATATGACAGGTGTTTTTTTTATTGGGACATGTGGATTAGAACTAGAGGTTTTGAGATTATCGTTTCTTTCATGTCGTTTAGATGATAGTGACAACACCCGAGAAATGGGATGTCATTACTCGTAAAAGCAGTGACATGTCGCTCTCAATGCTGGTGAAGCTCCTAATCATTGATGAAGTACATCTTTTGAACGATGATAGAGGCCCTGTTATAGAAGCGTTAGTAGCTCGGACTCTTCGTCAGGTATCCTTTATGTTAAGGCATCATATATCTTACTTCAGTTAGTGTACATTCGAAGCATATGGGCCTGCTACTTGTATTTATTGAGGTTTAGTACACCACTTTATCCTTGTGCTTCTGATTTTGTATTATCAATCATCTTTTAAAGTTATAACATCTTGTTCATGTAACTTAAGTATCATACGTGAGCTTTCTTTCCTAATGCTATTTTTCTTTTATAGTGGATCAGTTCTTGACATATTTATTTTTCGTATACTTTTTCATCTTTAAGTCAAGGTTCGTTCTAATGCAAGATATGGTTGGCTCTTTTTCTTTTCTAGTAGATCAGTTATTGACATATTTATTTTTTGTATCCTTTTTCATCTTTAAGTCAAGGTTTGTGACTTTGTTCTAATGCAAGATATGGTTGGTAATAGTCTTTTCTTTGGCACTTTCAATCAGTAGGCTGAGCAAACAAATTGCTCTGTGTGCCTGCTACTGTAAAGGTGCATAACCTCTACTCAAATCCTTAGTAAGATGACATTGAAATTTTGAGATATTATACTTGCACATTTGTTGACAGTGGCATATTTACTTATTTTTGAATAGGATTGCCTAGTGCCATGAGACTTGCTTGAGGATTAGTTTAGTGTCTCTTGAAAGTGAGCTAGTGCTGTGTGTAGTAAGTTGGCAGGGCCAGCAGGGGCTCTAACACTCAGTTTCATGCAAACCAATGATCAAAATTTCGTTTCAGTGCATTGTTTCGGTCACATACGAAATGGAAACATTTTAATATGTTTCGGAAACGTTTTGACTTGTTTCGGAAACAAAATGAAAAAAATTAAAAATTTAAGAATTATTTTTTTAAAATATTGTTTGAAATATACTAAAGTATCTTGAAATACCTTGAAATATTCCAAAACAATTGTGCAAATGCATTGAAACCTTACAAAACACCTTGAAACATTATGAAACACGTTGAAGTATTAGAATTTCGATTCCATTACTGATTCGTTTCAGTCTCACACATGAGACGCTCACAGAAATAATATATCGAACAGGTAATGAGCAAGAATCAAACACCCAATAGGTATACGAGATTACAAGCCAAAACGACCCAACTTTTTACTTCTCAACAAACACCAAAGATTCCGGCTAAGGGTCTGCAGCATCTGCTTACAAAATGTGCCCAATCTCTCTTGGGTTATTGCAGACTTTAGCATGTGTATATAAAGCTATACATGACGGTTACAACTTACAACCCAACTGTAATGTTGGCACCAACCAGCTTTGGCCAACTTAGCCATGTAGTTGACATCCACTAGCTGCTAGGATTATTGACACCAATTAGGTTCGCCCTCAAGGATGTGGATGATTTTGCCACACCCCCACAATGTTGTTGAACATGGCTGGAGCAGTTGTGCTTTCGTAACCGTCGCATGACCCAGCCATCAACTGCATAGAACCGCCACACATGATGTGCATATGCCATCCTTATTAGCCCACAATACTTGATTTCCTTGGCCAACGTGCCAAACCATGTCCAGCCCATGACTTGATCTTCCAAGCATGCAATGCACCTTAATTGAAGCCTACACTGCTAAGCCTTGCTTGTTTGCTTGTGCCCATGCATGTGTTGCCTCCCTCAGCCATGCATGGTGCTTCCACTAACTATGGATCCCACTGATTATCGACCACTTATTTCTTAGGTCTTGGACTTTGCATTCCTTTCCTACACCCATGACAAGCATTTTTTGGGCTGTGCCTTGTTTTGGCGTGCCAAGGCTAGGGGACATATGGTTTGCTGGCCAGACACCCCTTTGTGGAGACACCCCCTCCCCTCTGTTATAATAACATTCGGAACAATTTCTGTAGTGACAACAATAGACATAATCTAAATTGAGGAGTCATAATGACGAGAGCCTAGGGTATAGTGCCTGCATACCACCAGGAACTTTTGTCAAACACCTTAGCTACCAAACCAAGAATACAACCAAGTCCGTAGGAACCTATCTTGCACAATAGGTGTGCTTAGCCAAGCATACCCCCACCTTTGGCTAAGGCATGGGGCACCATTGGGCGAGTCACCCGAATGTCATAGCCATGCCAACGAGCTAAGGGGCTAACAAATGGTATGGTGATGGAAAATAACTGTTTTATGTCTCTTTGAAGTGAGCTAGTATTATGTGTAGTAAGTTGGCAGGATTAGCAAGGCTTGGCACCATGGCTGGTATGGCAAAGGAAAAGAACAGAAACAATTTTTGAAAGAGTGAGCTTTTTTTAGCAGCTTTATATGTGGGAACTTGGGACATTAATGATTGATGGGATGGACGTAGTATGATGATTCAAAATAGAGTAAACATGGTTGGGGCTCTTATTACAAAGAGAGCTAGCATCTTTAATCATGTATTGACTTGTCGTAATCTAGAGTACCTTATTCATAGAGAGGTTGGCACTATTCTTGCCTTAATAATGGGTTTGGAGTATTAGACCAAGGTTAGAAGGTTTGGAGTGAAGTTCTATTGATGAGAGGAAATCTAGATGGTTGGAAATAACTTCTGAGGAAAATGAGGTGAGACATGCTATAGGAATAGGAGTCGTCCTCTATATATACGAATAGGAAATAAGAGATTAATCTGCGGGCGAGTAAACTTATCAGCGACGTAGCATTTGAGCCCTGTGGAGAGCGTTGGACACTAGAACAAAAACTGCCAGCCATGTCTTGGGCAGCGGTCGAACGTTAGAGTGAGCGATGACTACAGTAATTTGTTTTTCATGTCCAATCCAATTTCCTAAGTCCTGAGGGAGCTATCCACTTTTGTTTTTGCGAAACCAAAGCTTTAAATCAACTCTCTAAGTATCAAGGGATGGTACCTACAAGCCATCATAGCCAGACTTATTTTAGAACTCGTTTTCAAAAACTAGAACCCTGTAGTTTCAAAAAAGTTTTCACACCAAAAAGGCATGAGTCATGAACGGATCAAGTACTCACACTCTAAATCTGGTTAAACAACCTAAATTATGCCAAACTAGGGCGGCTAGGTATCTAGGTCATCTTACCTCACCTAAACTTGATAGGATTCAAAAAGTTTTTTTCATATTGATTTGTAGCTTGAGCTTCTTCACCATATCTTAATTTGGTCTTCAATCTGCAATAGCCTATTGACCATGAGTTTAGTTGAAATAAAAGAATACATAGTGACCTATGAAATTCACCAATTACAATAAATTTCCTAACAATTTTTAAGTGCAGACATGATAGGAACCTCATATGGGCAAGATGAGACAGCTAACATAAAGAAAGGTCACCTAATGTGCACGAGGGTATGAGGAAAGATTTAAGGTGGAGGTTGGGAGGTGGGTGTGTTAAAATTTCTTGTTGCAGATTGTTTTGATTATTCGATATTGTTTAGTGCGCTAATTACTTGCCATTTGAAGTGGCATATAAGTGACGGTAACCATGGTCAAGAGGAATGGTGCTAGGGGTCAAAGATTAGAAAGGTAAAACATCTTGTAACCATTGTCATGACGTTTGTCGGCATCAGCACTTTGCGACCAGCACCATCATTGGGCATATGGTAGTGGTGATGAGAATTTGTTAAAGGTGTGATGGTGGTAATCCATGTGGATTGATGTGGTGGAGATGACTTTTAAGGTTGGCTGGTGGTTGGTTGTGAAGCTTGTTATGAATCGGAGACTTTAAAGTCCCTGCTTCAAAGAAACAATTCTTTGCTCTTTTCCATATCCAGGCCAGAAAGCCATTGTTATGCAACATTGTTGCAATGTAAATTAAAGAGTGGTCTTTTTGAAAGGTACTTGTAACAAAACAGCAGTTTGTTCCAAAATTGAATGTGATAATTGAAGTACATATTTATAAGGCAAAGAACTGGTAGAATCAAGATTTATCCTGCTCACTATCTTCTTTGACTTGCATAATGGGTAAGTAATACAACTATCATTTTTGGATCGCTCGCTTCTTTATTAACGAAAGAGACTTTACTGAATTGTGCATAAAAGTTTCCTGTTAAGATTTATTCACATGATTTTGCGGAAGCAATGGAGCTTTGAAAATAAGTTCTACTACAATTTTTTAAGATCTAAAACGTGCAATCATATCAAATAGGAAAATTGATTTGTTTTTTCATAGAATTATAACATGTACCATCAATTTCCTATTGAGAATGTTCTTTTATAAATCAATCAAATCGAGACATTTTTTATGCACAACCAATGATTTGATGAATTAGTCAGGCTTAGTTGTAGAATTGGATGTTTGGACTTAGGAGTATATAACTTGATCCAACTCAAGCATGTGGATGAAAGTGGCTCTGTTGCCTGCATTGGGTTAATCTGCATTGCATCCCATAATATGCAAGTTGGTTATATTTTCTCAGGTAGAGTCCACGCAGACCATGATACGCATTGTGGGCCTTTCAGCCACTCTACCCAACTATTTGGAGGTTGGTCTTTTGAGCTATTCTATTTTATGGTTTGGAAGTTTCTTGGCCATGCACTTATTGTATGCTACGTTTCTGTTCATCAACCTCTTATATCGATATATCAAGAGTGTTAGTCTTCTTTTGATTGGTTGTTCCCTTTATAAACATCTAGGTTGCACAATTTTTGAGGGTGAATCCAGATAGGGGTCTCTTCTTCTTCAATTCTAGTTATCGTCCAGTGCCTCTCGCACAACAATACATTGGAATTAGTGAGCATAACTTTCTTGCTCGCAATGAGCTGCTGAATGAAATATGTTACAATAAGGTCTTGTTTCTTCTTAGGCTCTCCTTTGCTATGTTATTCCTGATAGTGGACATTGTTGGGGATGATGACATTTCTTGTGCCAGGTTGTTGATTCGCTAAAACATGGGCATCAGGCTATGGTTTTCGTTCACTCACGGAAAGATACAGGAAAAACAGCGGCTAAACTGGTAACAAGAGCACTTCCATCTTTGAGGAAATTGTTAGAAAACATTTACATGTATTTTGAGTTCTTGTAATTGATCAAGGCATCGCTTGGTTGCCTGACTAAGGGGGACTGGACTAAAAATACCTAGTCCGCCCTTCTCCTATGTGTTGCGCAAATTCACTCCTGCCTATGAATTAGATTGTGTTCGGAGTGTACATCCAACAGTGTTTTACTACAGGCCCAGGGGTTCTTATAGTCGCGAGACTATTAGGTAAATGGGATAAGAAACAAATTGGTCTCCTGTTCCTAATCCCATCTTTTACCAAATGTTGGGACAAGAATTGTCCAGGGATAAATTGGATCCTTCCCCTCTTTCTATCCCCCTATATGAGATGGGACATAACAAAATTAGACTGTCCAACCCCCATGATCCAGTCTGACAGCCAAACGAGGCTTGAGGATATATGTAGGCTCTTATTTGTGGAAATATGTTCTCCTTTCATTTTTACGTGAAAACATAATTTTAAAGCATATCATGCAATGATTGTTATCATTGGGTATGAAAAGAATGCTTAAATTAGGATTTCACTTGGAGCTCTCATTCAATTTGGATTAGTCAAGTTTCAAGTTAGTATTGAGTCTTGTTCTATAATAGGGGTCAGTATGTGTTTGTATCATTTTATTGTGGTTTCTTAGTTTTAGGACATAAGAGTATTTAATTTCAGTAATTGTAGGACATGAGTTGTGGTTATTAGCCATGAAGTTTTGGGGTCATTTTAGGTGGACATTAGCAGATTTTAATTGCCAATGTCTTTGGGCTTGTTTGATCACAAAGACATGCTGGCACCCAAGTTTACTTGACCAAAAATTCTCTTGTTCCTTGAGATTTAATCCTCTCTCTACATTATTGTATTGGTTTGTTTCAAACTGGTGAATGAAAATACCTCCTCTGTCCAATCATTTGGGACATAGGAGTAATAATTTGTTATTTTCGGACACATCGAAAGGAAGGGCGAACTCTAATTACACTAATATTGGGACATAGGCGTAAATTCGGAGATGATAGACTACTCCAACGATGCAGATTCTACTCATGAGTCTGATTGTTCTTTCTTTACTGTCAGTTACCTTAAGGCGCCTTCCTCGAACCGTAGACCTTCTCTGTAAAACAGCTCAAAACTGATTATTATCAAAATAATTTGAACTGTTTCAAAGACCCAACATGCATTTTTTGTGCATTGGGCTTTTTCATTAGCTGAAATAAATATCAGTCAGTCTTAAATATTTTTTGGACAAAAAAAGGGAGGTGGCTGCATGTGCTCTGAGTCATTATTTGTAGGGGCAGAGCCACCCTTGGGCTAGGGCGGGCACATCCCCCCCTCAATTTTTTTTTTCTTAACATTAGACATATTTTTTGAAATAAAATTTAGACATATTTAATTGTGTCCACCCTATTATTGTGTTCTGCTGATATAGATTTGAACAGACCTTTACCTAAATGATTGTTAACTTTTTGAACAATATTATTGAGACCTAATTTAAGGACCTAATGCATTGTGATATTAAGTTTAATAGTTAGTCTCAATATTTAATAAACCCCACTATCTATCTGATGGTCACAAACCATTAGGTCGCCACCAATTAAATTTTAAATTAGGTACAACTAATATTAATGTTTACTTTTAGACATGTTTTAGACATGTCTGAATATGTTTTGAACATAATGAAGTTATTTTATAATTTTTTTAAATTATAGAGTTATTTCGTTATTGTATAAAAATGTGTCATTATGTAGTAAATTATAGGATCATAAATGGAAGATTGTTATCACGATTTGATATATATAAAAAATATTGTTGATATAATTGATTTATAACTCTTTCAAATAATAAAAACATGTCAAAATCAATTGTAAGTGACAATAATTAGTCTCATTCTTGATAAGAAATTTTAAGTATTTTTTTCTGTCCATGTTATGCATATCGATTTTTAATCTTTTATGTTTATTGAACTTTTAAGTATTAAATATAATTTCAATAACTATGAATTTATGAACTTTTACGGTCAATTAAAAAAAAATAAAATAAACATGCTAATGTGTCCACCCTAAAAAAAGATTCTGGCTTCGCTCCGGATTATTTGTATTCTGCTCCAGGCATTACCAAAGTGTTTCAAAGGGGGGTTAGTGCTAAATAATTTGTGGCTAGCTCTATTAATGATGCTTTAGGTTACGGACTAATAAACACGGATACGGACACATGGATATGGCAAAATCCAAAAATATAGGACACCGGTATGACAAGGATACGGCTAATTAAAATAATTATATTATATTTTTATATATATAACAACGACATTAATAATAACAAACAACCAAGACATAGCAAATATTACTTAAATTGAAATAGATCAAAGATTCAAAAAGATACATCCATAGTCCACAAGTTTGCTTACAAAAGAACGTAACATCCTCATTTCCTTCATCAGTAATAGTATGGCCTCCAAATCTGGTTCATCAAGGGAAAGATTCACAATCTCAAGCATCCCACTACCCTCTTCATCCATGGAATCAAATGCATCTCTTTCAACATCCTACATCTTAGTGTTGTCTTCATCGTATTGAGGAGATTTCCTTGATAAAAGGTGAAGATTGGAGTGTACAAATATCAAGTCTTCGGCTCTATCTGGTATGATTTTGTTCCTCTTTAAAGAGTGTATAAAAGAATAAGTGCTCCAATTCCTCTCACAGCATGAGGAGGAAAAAGGTTGCCCAAGTAACTTCAAAGCCAAGTTTTAGAGCAAGGGTGTTGTAGAGCCATAGATAACCCACCAATAAGCTGGCTCCATGAGTCCTCTATCACTCATGGAATCATGACTTGCAAATTCTTTAAAGCACGCTGAAAACTTGGCATACTCCTCTTTGGCCTTTCTTCGCTCCTCTAAAATGGAAAAGTATCTTTGAAAACACTTTTATCTTTCATTTGAAATCTCTTAATCTTTGTGTGGAGGAACACGATTAGAAGCCATAGAAAGTCATTCTACACTATAATACCTAAAAGACAGTAAATAAAATGATAATCATTTGATATCTAGAAAGTTCAATTAGAATCTTGAAGTTTAGAGCTTACAAATTACCTCGGATTCAAGGAATGTGCCAAGCAATGGAGCGGTGTGTTGCTCTTGCCCCATCTATCCATTAATATTTCATAAACCACCGAATAAAAGGTTGATTCCTCATCTTCCCGCTTCCCTTCATGACGAAAGATAACAACCTTCACTTACTCAATCATAGAATCCCACATATCATAAACTAAGTGTAGGCAAGGCATATCTGAATCGGCCTTCCTTGGTATGTCATAAATGAGTTCAGTGAAAGGAAAGTATATAATCAATTTTGTCCCACAACAAATCATCAAATATTTTCTCCTTCACAAAGGCCGCTTTTCCAGCACCATCTTCTCTATAAGAAGACCACCGATTACTAATAACTATGTTTTGGAGACCACGTTTTAGAACTTTAAATCTTTTAAGCATCACGATCGTTGAAGCAAAATGTGTCTCCGTAATTGAGAGCATCTTCAAATTCACATGATCATTAAACATGTCCAATCTCATGCTGTGGTTCATAATAAAATTTTTAATGCCCACACAATCCCCAACAATAATTGAGATCCAATTACACTCTTCATAAACACGTCCATTGGCTTCGGTGTTTTTTGGTGCACAAATATTTTTCAAAGCAAGATTAAGTGTGTGCACCACACAAGGTGTCCAAAAGATGTGTTTATAATGACCCTAAACAAACACTCCCGCACTCCTACAAATGGATGCATTATTAGTGATCACTTGGACCACATTTTTAGGTCCAACCGCATGAATGATCTCCAGAAGCAAGTTGGATATGAAATATTTGTCCTTATATTCACCTTCGCAATTAATTGCTTTCAAAAACATAGGCCCACTTTCACACACTGCCGTGAAATTTATGATTGCCTCCTTTGAGCATCCGTCCAACCATTAGAAACAATACTTACACCTTTTTCTTTCCACGATTGCTTCATTGGCTCTATAACAACTTCTCAAGGTTTGCTCTCACTTTTTGAAGAAGTGAAGTCCTCAACATATTATAGCCAGAAGGGATATAGCCACTAATCATATGACTAGCTGCAAAAGTATAGGAGTGACAATAATGTGGATTCCTTACAAGGTGAAATGGTAAACCAGCTGAGTAAAGCATCCTTGCAATCTCATTGTGTAGCTCTTCTTCAGCTCCAACATTAAAGGCTTTCTCAAGAGCAGAAGTAGCCTTCCTTTTTTTTAGATCTAAACCAGCCCCTTGCATTAATGACTCAAATCACATAGCATTACTAACACTTGCACTCGAAGAAGCAACTTTGGTTGATGCTGAACATGGTGGTAAAGGGACTTGTTTGGGCAAACTTCTTTTCACTCTCACCTTAGTTTGATCAACTACCCTTTGTATTTCAATTAATAATTATGGAGTCACTTTGCGGCATACTTGAACTCCATGACCGCTGATTTTTAACAAATGTGCCTTAACCTATAATATGATCCTTTAAAACTCAGTTGGCAAAAGTTGCATTGAAACTGAACATTTCCTCCCCCTACACAAATTTTATCTACTTTTGTGACATATTTCCATAAAGGGGTGTGATCATCACTGCCATCCCCACTGCCATCTCCACCGGCACCGACAAGAGAACTCATTTTCCTAAATCCTAAATAACAGGCAACAACACAACACTTTTTAGAAGAGGAGCAACACTGATGACCAAAAAAAAAATTAAAGCACAACAAAAAGAGAAGACAGAAGCTAGAGTAGGTAAGCAATTTTTTGTATTCAAAACTAGCAGCACACTAGCATAGAAGGCAGCAACACAGATGACTAAAAAAAAAAAAAACATAGCAGCACAACAAAAAGAGAAGACAGAAGTTAGAGTAGGTAAGTAATTTTCGGTATTCAAAAAGAGAAGACAGAAGTTAGAGTAGGTAAGTAATTTTCGGTATTCAAAACCAATAGCAGCAGCACAGAAGGTAGCAACATAGCAGACCAGAAAAAAAAAACCCTCGAAGGCAGCACCACAACAAGAAGACAGAGAAAAACAACAGTACAACAACAACAAAAAACTCCCAAAATTTGAAAACCCTAACCCAATCAAATTAACCTAATCTAATTTTTTGAAAGTCCACCACAGACCAGAAGAAGTAACAAAAAAAGATCTGACAATCGTAACAAAAAAGAAGGGCAGCAGATCTGAAAAAAAAAAAATTGAAACAACAAGAGGAACTTGGAGATCGCGGGTCATGGATCGCAATCGCAGGTTAGTCTTCCTCTTCCCACTCCTTCTTCTCCTCCTCTGGTCCTCTTGACCTCGTTCTCCTCTTCTCTTCTCTCTCTCTCTCACACACACTGAAAAGTTGAAGGCTGAGTCTTTTGACTTTGCCTTTTGTTTTTTCTTTTTCAACCCAAAACAACGACGTACTTTGCCTTTTTTTTTTTCTGTTTCAGCCCCCTAAGTTTTTAAAATAACAAAAGTAACCCCGTCGTATCTCTGCCGTATCCTCCCGTATCCCCCACTTATCTGAGCCATATCCGATTGAAAAAATTCAAATTTACTGTACAGGACACTTCTACATGTGTCGGACAAGTGTCGGACACGTGTCCGGTCGTGTCCCACGCGTATCCGTATCGGACACGTGCCCGACACTAAACGGCGACCCCCCGACCAGTATCCGTGCTTCCAAGGTTACGGATATAGTACGATATGCCGCTACCACTATCTAGTAAGGTCTTCGTAGCCAGCTTCGAAAACGGGTTCCAAATTTGAGCAGAGTCTCTTCTAACAAAGATGGGATCAAGTAAGGATGCAACCACAATTGATTCACAAAAGCCAGGATAATTTCCAGCTCCATTTCCTCATTCAGTTAAGCTTCAGGTCGTCAAAGGAGAATTTCATTTGTGATTTTTATGTAGTTCAAAGTGGAATGCATAGACTCTTTTCAATTTTACCTTAGAGGGTGATTCCTAAAAAAATCAAGGTCTTTTTTTTTTATTCCCTTTCTCTATCTTCCTCTCCTCTTCATCTTCTTATTTACTTCCATCTTCTTTACCTCCGGTCTCTGTTCAGGGCGGTGGTATTACAACCCATAACATCCCTTTTTCAGCCCCCAAATTCTATCCTATCTAGCTTAGATCAATCTAAATCACTCCTCTATACTTTGGCCCTTTGTTAAACAACTAAACACATTAAAAAATGCTTTCGAGATTTCGACTTCTAAAACCAAAAACATACTTTAACCTCTTAGAACCTTGAACCTACTTGTTAGGATAAAAATTTTGTTTCGAAACGTGCAAAACGTTTTCGTTTTAAAGGAGACCGAAACGAATCAGTGATAAAATCGAAATTCTAATATTTTGAGGTATTTTGTAATGTTTCGAGATGTTTTGTAATAGTTCAATGCATTTGCACAATTGTTTTGGAATGTTTTAAGATATTTTAAGATACTTTGATATATTTCGACTAATATTTTGAAAAAATAATTCTTAATTTTTTTTATTTTTTTCATTATATTTCTGAAACGGTCAAAACGTTTCTGAAACACGTCGAAACATTTCTGTTTCCTAGGTAATCGAAATAATATACCGAAATGAAATTTTGCTCCTTGCCTACTCGTAAGGATCATAGAAAAATTTTCACTTTTCGGCCACCCCATAGGAAACAAACGTTTCGGAAACGATTTGGAAAAAGAATGGAAACAGATTGAAAATTTAGGAATCTATTTTTAAAATATTTTGAAACATTGGTCGAAATACACTGAAACATCTTGAAACATTTCGAAACATTGGTAGAAATATGCCGAAGCATTTCAAAAAACCTCGAAGCACTAGGATTTCGATTCAATCTGAATCGTTTCGGAATGAAATTTTGATATTTGCCCCATAGAAACCTCGGGTCGTGTAAGAGTCCATCTGGTCGTGTAAGAGTCCAAGGAGAGGAGACTACCTGAAGACACCCCCACTAAGTCTAAGTGCAACCAGATCATTCATAATGGCACTCTTGCACAGAAGTAGCAAGAATAAATCATATGAAACACTTCTTTGTAGAAACCTTCACCAATGAAGATCTGCTTCTGCCTTGAATCCAAATAATTCAGACCATAGCCAATAAGTTCAACTTTTCTCTTGAACTTTCATTTTGTCCAGCAGCCCGGTCTTACAAGAACCTATTTCCCTACTAACAAAAATATAGTTTTCGTCAACTATAGACAGAGCCTTTACATTATACATTTTACACTTACATGTGTGATGTATGTATGAAAAACTGGAATTCTAGGCCCGAGTAATATAGAATTTGCTTTATGTATTGGATTTATCATGTGGCATTTTGCACAGGTTGAACTTGCCAGGAAGAATGGAGATCTGGAGCCCTTTGGAAATGACACCCACCCTCAGTTTGAATTGGTTAAGGCAAGAAAGTCATGTTTGCCATCTTTTACTAATGCTCTTATTTATGTCTAAGTTGTGATGGATCACCCTATTTATGCATTTCAGCGGGAAGTTCTTAAGTCCAGAAACAAGCAGCTTGTTGAACTCTTTGAAGATGGGATTGGTATTCATCATGCTGGGATGTTGCGTGCCGATAGAGGTCTGACAGAGCGGCTTTTCTCTGAGGGACTCTTGAAGGCAAGTTTTTGCCTCTTGCAATTACTCTTAGAATCCACTGATATGTTGTTTTATGAGTTACATTATTTCCTCTTTCAGGTTCTTGTTTGCACTGCAACTTTGGCATGGGGAGTAAATCTACCTGCTCACACTGTTGTGATTAAGGTTTGTGCAACCTTTCTATGTTTGCACGTGTTGTTGATTGAGCTTACTAATACTTTCAATCAGTTAGTGACTTGGTGCTTTTTAGTGAAAAAAGCAATTTGGAAATATTAGGACCTGGTTTGGATCTTGTGTGATCATGGTTCAGTTTAATTTGAGTCTTATTTTGTGTAACTTTACGTTAGATTGTTGCTAGTGTAGTTTGTTTGAGGTTTTCTTATGGTTTACTAGGTAAAAAAATTTCTTTCAAAATTTATGGGCTTGTACATGTACAGGATGATCAAAATTTTAACTTCAGGAACTATTATTAGTGGATCTCTTTTATGCATACTACATTTGGCTATGGCATCAGTTCAACAATCATGCTCAAGTTCTATCAAATCCACAAGCCAAGAAATGGTGGACCTAGACTTTATGAATATGAATACTTTTTTGAAAGGACTATAACAATTTCCTATATCCCTGTCCTTTTATAAGCTCCAATAGACCACTGAAAGTACTTATTCAGGTTTTCCTTCCTCTGGGTCTAAATGCATTTCAAAATTTCCAGAAAGAAGCTTTATTAAACTATTGAGATTGGTTTGCTTATCTAGAATAGAAAACTTGAGTTTGGAACTCTGGTTTCATTTACTTCAAGTGACTCCATGAAGAGATACAACAAGTTTTAATGTCGACGGAGTGATCAGCCATTTTTATATCTCATCTTCCTCCTTATTTTTTTATTTAATGGAGCTGAGCCCTTGCTGGACTCTTATGTCCCAGCCCTGGTAAAATATAAGCTTTTATGACATTTTATTATGTTTTTTTTTTCATTTCTTTCTTTTTCCATTTTTTTGTGTTCTTCTGGGAGATGTTAAGGTACTTGAAGAGTTTTTTTGGTAGACGTGGTAATTAAGATAAGCCAAGGTTGTCCTTGTGTTAAGGAGTCACAAATCTGGACATACTCATCATTATTTACAATAAATACTTGTGCTTTCATATGTGTTACCTTTAAAATTTTCTCTCTAAACTGTTTTGGAGCTAAGCCAGTATGATGCAAACTGTATTGCACTGCTGCCAAAAATTACACCAGAAGGGCTTTTCAATAGCAGAGTGGGAATTATTGTCATGTTTATTTTTCCTTTATATGAAATGGGCTAATAAAAATTTCATTAGCATTTATTTTCCATTTTCATGACCCATATTTGGTTGAGATTTGAATGATTTTGTACATTTTGGGATTTATTTTAATTTGTGTGGATTCTGATAGAAATAATCCAATTCTTTAAATATGTTACTGTGGTAGCTCCTCAAGTATATGTGTATTAGTCGTTTGTCCAATTATACACAAGTTGATTATATGGCAGATAAATAATGGTTCCATCACCTGATGATTAATTACATGTTTCAGTCTATTTGTATACAATGTATAGATATGGAGTAGCAATATGATATAAAGCTTCCACATCAGCTTTCCATAGGTGCCTTACTGTATTCAAACTAGGCCTTGCATATTGACTTATGCATGATTTTTAGTCTTACTATATATTTACCCGGTACTCCTTAGTTACTGAAGAATATGACTGACAACCTCCTAAGAGGCTTACAATGAGCATACGATGAGCATGCATGAACTGACTAACCATACAACAGCATAGGTAATATCAAGACGTGTAAATGTGAGATAAATTAGCTATCAACACGAATTGATACCTTTCTTCCATTTTCAAGACCCATATTTGGTTGAGATTTGATTGATTTTGTACATTTTGGGATTTATTTTAATTTTTGTGGATTCTAATGGAAGTAATCCAATTTTTTAAATATGTTATTGTGGTAGCTCAAGTATGTGTATTAGCCTTTTGTTTGATTATACACAAGTGGATCATATGGCGGATAATTAATGGTTTCATCACCCGATGATTAATTACATGTTTCAGTGTATTTGTATACAACGTATAAATATGGAGTATTCGGCAATTCATTTTGGGTTTATGCCTAGTAGATCAACTATGGAGGCTATATATTTATTAAAGACACTCGTAAAAAAGTATAGAGAGAAAAAGAAAAATCTCCATGTGGTATTTATAGATCTTGAAAAGGCGAATGATAAAGTGCCTAGAAATATAATATGGAGGGTGTTTGAGAGAAAAAAAGTGACGAATAGGTATATTGAGGTGATAAAGGATATGTATGACGGGGTTATGACTACAATTAAGTCTTCTGCGGGAGAAAGTAAATAATTTTCTATCACGGTGGAATTACACCAAGGATTAGGCGTAAGTCCATATCTATTCGCCCTAATTATGGAAGAACTCACTAGGCACATTCAAGATGATATTCCATGGTGTGTGCTATTTGTTGATGATATTGTCTTAGTAGATGAAACTCGAAGGGGGATTAACAATGACCCAAAAATTTGGAGAGAGACACTCGAGACAAACGGGTTTAAAATAAGTAGGAGTAAGACTGAATACGTGCAATGCAATTTTAATAATAGAAGAAGTAGTAAACATAGTGAAGAAGTTAAGATTGAAAATCAAAAAATACCGAGTAAACGATTTAGATTATTAAAAATGATGGAGAGATTGGAGATGATGTAACTCATAGAATCAACGCCGATCGACTTACGCGGAGGACAGCCTTTGGGGTATATTATGTGATAGAAGGATACGAATAAAATTGAAAGACAAGTTTTACCGAACAACTATAAGGACAATAATGTTGTATGAAACAGAATGTTGGGCAACTAGGAAACAACATAATGACAAAATGGAAATAAGAATGTTAAGGTGGATGTGTGGAAAAATTAAAAAGGATAGAATATGAAATGACTGTATTAGAGAAATGGTAGGAGTAGTTTCGACTGAGGATAAGTTGAGAGAGAATATATTAAGATGGTTTGGTCATGTTCAAGTGTTCAACAGAGGCCGATGAAGGCACCGAGTAGAAAAAGTGATAGAATTTCTCTTAATGGTACTCACGAATCAAAATTTCGTTGCGAAACGATCAAAACGTCTGAAACGTTTCCGTTTCCAAGGAGACCGAAACGAATCAGTAATGTAATCAAAATTCTAATACTTCGAGGTATTCCATAATCTTTCGAAATATTTTGTTATATTTCAATGCATTTGTAAAATTGTTTTGAAATGTTTTAAGGTGTTTTAAGATACTTTGGTATATTTCGACCAATGTTTTGAAAAAATAATTCTTAAAATTTTTATTTTTTTTATTATGTTTTTGAAACGAGTCGAAACGTTTCTAAAATATATCGAAATGTTTCTGTTTTCTAGGTGACTGAAACAATACACCGAAACAGAATTTTGATCCTTGATGGTACTAGGAGTTGGGGTAAACTTAAATTAACATTGAACGAAATATTGATCCTTGATAATACTAGGAGTCGAGATAGACCTAAATTAACATTGAACGAAATAATAAGAAAAAATATGAAAATATTTAACTTAAATGAGTGTATGCGCATGACAGAAATGAATAGCGAAGACAGACTCATATAGTCGACTCCAAATGATTGAGATATAAGGATTGGTTTGGTTGGTTGGTTGGTTGGTTGTATAAATATGGAGTAGAATATGATGGAAAGCTTTCACTTCAGCTTCCCCTAGGTGCCTTATCGTATTCAAACTATGCCTTCCATATAGACTTAAGCATGATTTTTAGTCTTACTATATATTTTCAATTGAAATTGCAAAAGTAATATTAGGTGAGAAAGAAGTAGAGAAGGAGGGAAGAGAAAGAGAAGTAGGGGAAAGAGAGAATAATCAATTGTGTAGGTTAAGTGGACCTATATTCTCTTATTTATAGTAAACTGATATTATATGAATTATAATATTACCATATACTATTAGTAATATAAACCTATACTATTAATAATATAAAATAAGAAGTCTAACATTCCCTTCAAGTTGGAGTATAAAGATCAAAGACGCCCAACTTGGAGTAAAGATTATTGAAGACAAATTGAGCCAATGGTGTTTGGTAAGGATGTCACCCAACTGATCACTAGACTTGATGTATGGTGTTATAATCTCCCTATGCATCAAGAGATGTCGAATAAAATGACAATTCACTTTGATGTGTAATATGTTTAGTTTCTCAGAAAATACCAGATTATTGACAGTGAAAATAGTAGCTTGGTTGTCACAATGCATCTCCATAGGGCGAGGATACACTGATACCCATATCATGAAGTAAAGAATCAACCCACAACATCTCACATCTAGTATGAATCATGGCTTGATATTTAGTCTCCGTACTCGAACGTGCAACCACATCTTGTTTCTTATTACAACAAGTAATAAGATTACTACAAATAGATGTACAACAGCTTGGAGTATATTGTCTTTCAATACGACTACTTGCCTAGTCAGTGTTAGAAAAACTAGTAATAATCATGGATGATAAACGACGATATCATAATTATTTACCCGGTGCTCCTATTAGATTTCGGAGAATGTGACAGACAACCTCCCAATGAGGTTTACGATGAGCATGCATGAATTGACTAACCATACAACGACATAGGTAATATCTGGATGTGTAACTGTGAGATAAATCAACTACCAATCAACCTCTGATAGCTCCCTACATCATCAAAAATTTCACCACTCTCAGCATCTGACGTAACTGTAGAGTCTATAGGAGGATCAACTTGACATGCACCAAGAGTCATAGTTTCAGATAATAAATCTAATACATACTTCCGTTTGTACAAATTGATGCCTTTCTTCAACCGAGCAATCTTGATCCCAAGAAAGTACCAATATTCATGAGAATGAATCAAATATGTTGGTTGAGAATTGCTCGGGAATTCATTGATAATACTATACTACTATTATTTTTTGTCGATTGAGCCGTTCCCCCTCATTCTACTTGTCCAACCCTTTTTACGAACTTGTACAATTGCTACAGAGATAGGCAACTCTATTATTGAAGAAATAAGGAAACCGATGACGATTTGACACCAAATATCCGGAGGTGTGGAAAAAGCAGTTGTGAGAAGCAGAAAAACCATCAAAAAAAGATGATTGTTGGTGAAAGAATACCTATAGGCTGAGAACAGTGCTCGCCCCCCTGTTTGGGGGAGTTAGACGGCCGTTCCACTCTTTGTGACTTTATTTTTTTTTTCTCGTTAAAATTAAGACAACTAGAAAAGATTGCCAGGAATTTAGGCTGTCTTTGGTATGAAACTACTTCTCCAAATGGACCTTGAAGTGGGCGATACCATCTGAGCTATTACCAATAATGATAATGTCATCAAATCTATACAATAAGAATAATAACACTTGGGGCAAAATGACAAATAAAAGCTGAATGGTAAAAATCATAAAGTAGTACTGTACTTATCAAACCAAGTATGTGGTGGGTGCTGCTGGCTAGTGTTTTCTTCGGGCAACACACTAATTGTTCCTTATCGGATACAACATAACGTGGAGATTGTACCATATATACCTCCTCTTATAGGTTATGTGAAAAAATATTCTTGATGTTCAGCTAATACAAAGGCCAATCACAACTAACTGCAACGGAAATAAGAGCTTTAACAGAGTTAAAATGAGCAACTGGAGAACAAGTCTCATAGTAATCCACACTATATATCTGGTTGTAGCCTTTGGTAACCAGACTAGCCTTCAAACTGTCAAACGAACTAGCGAGATGATACTTCATAGTATAGACCCAACGACAACTAACTTACTGCTTATCAAAAGGAAGAGAAGTAAGGTCCTATGCTCGATTCTCTTGAAGGGCTTTCATTTCCTCATCCATAGCTAGTTTCTAACTAGGAGATGCTAATGCTTGTTTCAAAGAGCTAGAAACAAACATCTTTGCACAGTCGATGCGAAACAACAAAAGGATGAAGAAAGTCGATGCAAAGAAACAAAATTAAAAATAGGATGTTTGGTACAATTATCAGTACCTTTTCTCCATGAAATAGGTAAATCAGAAGAGGATGAACAAGCTGAAAGTTCAGAGGGTAGAACCTCAGTAGAATCAAACAATGGTTGGGGAACTCGAGCATATGAAACAACATGTCTGTCATTAGAACGACGATAAACCTACAATGGAGTAGTAGTAATTATGGAGGAGGAAAAAACACAATATGGTATAATAGGCAACAAAAGCTCCCCTTGACTTGGAAAGATTAAATCTGGTGAAAGACTATAATCTAATGTAGAAAAGAAGGAAGATGACTCAAAAAAGGTAACATTAGTGCTAGTATAGTATCGATGAGAAATATATCATAACAACGATAACCTAGGAAGCATAGATACTCCTCAGGGGGTAGACGTGGCGGTGTCGGACACGTGTCTGACACGGATACGCGTGGGACACAGTTGGACACGTGTTCGATACTTCCACAAGTGTATTGAACAGTGAAGAAGTATTTGTTATGGACGGATATGGCTCGGATACGGGGGTGATACAGAGAGATACGGCCACAACCAGAGATTTGAAACTAGAAAAAAGAACGGGAAGAAGACGATGTACCTGATCAACCACAATCACAGATCTGCTCCTCTTCGAGCAGGTATGTCATCTTCATCTTCATCTTCAGATCTCTCTTCGACCACATTCTCTCTTTATCTCTCTCTCTCTCGCCTGAGCTCTCTGCGATTTCTACCATCCAGCGGCTTACCCTAGTTGCTGAAAAGCAATAAAGCGATGTTTTTTTTTTTTTTGCAAGGGTTTGTTTTAATTTACTTTTCAGCCCCTATTATTTTTTTTTTTGCCCTAGTTGCTAAAATAATTTACAAATAACCCTTGGACTTGTTATATTTTATGTTAAATTACAATCATACCTTATTAGTTTTCACCCACTACCCAATTTGGTTTAGCCCACTGTCCATAACATATTAGCCTACTAATCAAATTTAATACTAGCTCATTTATCCAATTATAAAATATTAATTACTCAATTTTATTATTAATTAATGTTATTATATATATAAAAATATATTATATTATTTTAATTAGCCATATCCTCGCTGAACCCGTGTCCTATATTTTGGAATTTTGTTGTATTCTCGTGTCCGTATCCGTGCTTTCTAGACGATAAAAAAAATCACATTTGATCAAGTGAGGAGAAAGTTTATCCCGACCCGGACCAAGGTGAATAAATGCAACAAACCAAAGACATGAGGAGTGAGACTAAATGGAAGTTTACTAGGATAAAACAACGAGAAATGACACTGATTAGTTATGATGAAAGAAGACATTAGATTAATAAGGTACACTTAAGTAATAACAACATCAACTCAATATTGCTTTGGGACATGCATGTTAAACATTAAGGTACGAGCAACATCCAATATATGATGGTGTTTACGTTCGACAACACCATTTTGCTGAGATATATGGGGACATGTAGTTTGATGGATGATATTGTGGTCTACACACGTGGTGTTTACATTCGACAACACCATTTTGCTGAGATATATGGGGACATGTAGTTTGATGGATGATACCGTGGTCTACACAAAACTTAATACTTAAATGAAGCAACATACTCGAGCATTGTTGGAACAAAATACTTTAACACATTTATCAAATTGTAGTGGGAATTTACTATAAAGGTTAACAAATATCTTAGGCAATTCAGAACGATCTTTCATCATAAATAACCAAGTCATACGATTGAAAAATCATCCACAAAGATAAAAAAATATTGAAAGCTAGAAAGACTTTATTCTTACAGGACCCCAAATTCTGAGTAGACAACATCAAAAGGACTACTGATGACTTTCATTAATACCAGGAAAAAAACTACGGTAATTCTTGTCTAATTGCAAGCCTCATATTCTAATATAAAAGGACTCAAATGAGGAATAACTTGATGAAGTTCTGCAATGAAGGGTGACCCAAAAAACAATGCACTGAAGTGGAGATACAGTGGCGCTAAAGGCATGTACTTAGTCTCTGGAACCCAAATAGTAAAGGCCATTTGCTCATGTCCCAAACCAATCACCTTTGTCGAGAGGTCCTAAAAAATATAAGATGGAGAAAATATCACCGAATAGACTAAATCTTTACAGAGAATAAGTTAAAGGGGAAATGGGGAACAAATAAACCAGATTTAAGGGGCATGGTCTTTTTGTGGTGAAAATCACCGGTCCCTCATATTGGTCAAAAAGAACCATTAGCCAAGATAATACTTTGGCGAAAATTAGAAAATAAGGAGGAAATACTAGACATATGAGCACTAGCTCTAGAATCAATAATTTAAGACGGTGAAGTTAATTGGACTGCCACATGTGCAAAATTACCTGCATTAACCAGACCAGTAGCCGAAATAGACAACTAGGGAGAAAATGATGATAACTGCTGAATCAGCTATAAAGTACATGAGAGCCAGATGTAGATCCAGTAGAGGCAACAGTAGATGACTGAGACGTAGGTGGAGCTAAATCACTAGAGGTGTGATTAGCATAGGCCGGTCTCCCATCAATATCCCATCAATATCCTATATATGTTCATTGGCCTCATAGTAAGAACATTTCCACTCGGAGCAATTACCATGACCATTACGATCAACTTGACCTCCACAACTAGTGCCTCTACCACCACAACATCACCACGTCTACTATCATCACTAGAGATTAAGGTAGGAATCCTGTGTGAAGATAAAGAAGTCCCACAAGTAAGAGAAGCTCGTTGAAAGCTAGAATAAGCATTGATAGCAGTCAAAAGCGTCTCACTAGCCAAATCTGTTCTTTAAACACACCATACTTAAGAGTTAAGGCTTGACAAAAGCAACGCAATCTGAAACTCCTTGCTTTGTCAACATTAAATCTATAGAACTTCACGTAGGAGTTGATACAACATATTTTCTTCCCACAATCTTTTCAAGATGCTGTAATGTTCAGTCAGGGATTTATTTCCTTCCTTGGTATTAAATAGATATGTCGAACTAGGTCATCCACTTGCGTATCTTTTACATCACCAGAAATTGCCATAGTAAAATCCACAATCTACTAGACTACAGAGAATAAGAGAACCAATAAACCTCAAACAACCACAATCATACAAACAACCAAGAAGAGAGCCAAAGAAATTGCTCGAGATACTCGAGTCGCCGTTGGATCAAAGCCACAAACCACCCAATGAAGCCAGTCACACCAGTAGGCCTCAAATATATCACAGTGGCATAAGGACACTGTTCCGACCCTCAACAGTGAAGCCGACAACCTCCTTGCTCAACAACACATCCAAACCAGTCATAGAGGGCTGGGCAACTTAGGAGGTGCTGCCCTAGACTAATCGGAACCCTAGGAGGTAGATTTAAGTAGCAAAACAGGAGAAAAGGTCCGAAATCTGCAGATCTAAAAGATAGATAATATTTTTCTAAAAAATTTTCAAAAATAGAAAATCTTACCTAGTTGGCTTGAAAAATTGGCAAAAATCACGATAAGACGAGAGTCTCCCAAAGTGCTTCAACAGTGTTTTTTGATGTTATTGGATCTTGGATTAACACTTTGATACCAAGTTGAAATAGCAAAAGTAATATTAGGGTAATAAAGCATAGAGAAACAGGAAAGAGAAATAGAAACATAGTGGGAAGGGAGAATAATTAGTTGTGTAGGCTATGTTGCCCTACACTCTCTAAATATTACCCAACACTACTAATAATATAAAATAAGAACTCTACATTTTTATACCATTGATTTCCCATGTATAGTAAGAAATTTTACATATTTGCGGTGGAAAGTAGTGTTATATGTAATGTTATGTTACCTAAATAAAAAACTGTATATGAAATGAACATCAATGGCTTGTGTGGGGCCTAAAATAAAGTAATATAACCAAATTGTAGTGTTTCACTGAGGCATAACTTTATGTTGTGGTGCACGATTTAAATGCACGCATTACTCTTAGAGTACTCATAACTCAAACCCAAGTGGCACTTAGTCAAGAGGCCCCTTAATCATATAAACTAATTTTGTGTGGTCCTAGGAATACAAGCTCTCTTTATGCCCTTTTCACTTGGGATTTGGGCTCGCACGTGGGGCTATTATACAAATAGAAAAATGCATACCGAAAAACTCAAATGAGTAAGAGACTTGACTTGTTAGAGCATCCAAGTTAAACTATGTTTGATGTGTGACAAGCTATCTCTACACCCACTTCTATTGGAATCAGGCTAGCATGCAGGGCTAACAAATAGACATGCATACCAAAATATTCAAAAAATGAGTAAGAGACTTGGTAGATTGACCACCAAATTTGCAGCTCTGATACTATGTTAAAGAATCCAATTCAAAATTAATTGACAATGAGTGGAGAGACCCCTTAACAATATGAACTAACCTTGGGTTGTTCCTAACCATTCAATGTGGGATACAAACTTTTTTTACACTTTTCCTCACGTGAACAAACAAACACACAATAGGCATGCACAAATAATTCAAGTGTACGAGACTTAACCTTTTAATCATCCAAGGCCTAACTTTGATACAATGTTAGATGATCTTATACCAATTGACAATAAGTGGAGAGACTCTTTAATCATATAAACCAACTTTTAGTGGTCCTAACCATTCGATATGTATTGCAAGCTCTGTGTTAAGCTACTAACATTGGTAATATCTTATTGCCCTTTCTTCACAATAATATGCCTGAGACTTTATCCTTCCATGGACCTTGTTAACCGGCTGACTTAGCCTTTCTTTTGGAGTGCTAACACGCGCCTTGACTCTCTTCACAATTATTTGTTCGATTGGAAACATGAGAATTTTAGTAAAAAACAAATGTTAAATGTATATGAGAGGATAAGGAGCCCTAAAAAAGAAAAAAGAAGAGAAGAAAATAAAAAAGATATAAGCTTAAAATAGAATACAGGGAAGACACTAAAACCTCAACAATCAGCATACACTTGAGGCCAATGATCCTTAATAAAAAAAAAGGTTGTCTTTTAAATTCTTTAGTCGTAGAAGCCCAAACAGAAGGCATGAAAATGATTTTGTCCAATAAATCTTCCCTAGGAGTTCCTCTTCCTTCAAAATTCGCCTATTTCTTTCCAAACACACAACCTAAAACAATACTAAACCTGCACAATTCCATATAATCTTATTAGCTTTGTTACGTTAACCAAAGCTGTTAAAATGAATCTCAAAGATCAAAACACAATCTTTAGGACACACAAAGGATTCCAAATGTACCCGAAAGCCTATTCCATAGATTATGGACAACATAACAATGCAAAAATATTTGACCATACATTGCTTCCCATTCTTGCATAGAATGCACCATTGCAGGTGAAGAGAATAGGATGGTCCTCTTGGTATTGAGTTTTTTATGTGCAAGCAACCAAGCAAAAACTTGTATTTTAAGAGAGCCTTAGACTTCCATATCATGAATGAATGAGGTTTGGAAGATTGGGAAGCATGGTTTATCAATTAAGGACTAAAAAAAAAAAGATTTACAAGAAAACACCGACGAATAAAAAATGGTCTACTTTCTTTGATCCAAAGAAGAAGAATTCAGCACAACATTATCTAAAAGACCCAATAACGAAGACATCTGAACAATATTTCTATCATTCAATTTTCTAAAGAAGTCCAAATTCCAACAAGTAGAGAAGAAAAGGATGAGATCATACTTAAAAAGAAGAGCTATGAGTGCTAGACAACCTATATAAACGCGGGAACATGGATTTAAAAGATGAGGCACCCCAAGTATCCTCTCACATGCGAATTCTCTCCTCGTTACCAACGGTATACTTGATATAGTTTGAAAAAATATATAAACCTTGTGAAATAAAACTTCCAAGGACTATGTGAACACCCGCTCTCATTTTGGAATCCCACCAATTTTCTTGAATCCAATACATACTTTTAATCACGGCATGCCATGAACTATTGACCTCAATGGAGAATTTCCATAATCATTTTGATGCAAGGAATCCTAAGTTTACCAAACCAGGACCTCTCTTAATTTTGGATTGGGACTCCTAAGTTTCATCTCACCAAATCAATTTTGTTGCCTTCTCTACTACTCTTCAATAAGAAATCCCTCATTATCTTCTCAATTCTTTTCACCACCTTCTAAGACATCTTAAAAAAGGATCTATAATAGATATAAATACTTTAGAGCATCGAATGGATTAATGTGATTCTACCTTCCCAGGATAAATAAGCTTTTTTCCATCCATCTAGCCTTTTTCAAACCTTTAGGATCACTAGCTCCAAAAAACTTAGGGAATTTTGATTATCCCCTAAATGCTAGGATCAAAATTTCGTTTTGAAACGTCTGAAACGTTTCCATTTTTAAGGAGATCGAAACGAATCAGTGATGGAATCGAAATTCTAATACTTCGAGGTGTTTCATGATATTTAAAGGTGTATTGCAAAATTTTAATGCATTTGCACAATTGTTTTAGAATGTTTCAAGGTATTTCAAGATACTTTGATATATTTTAACTAATATTTTGAAAAAAAAACTCTTAATTTTTTTTCATTTTGTTTCAGAAACGTTTAACGAAATTTTGATCCTTGCCTAAAGGTAACTCCAAATACTTTAATAGACATTTCGAAATAAAGCATCCTACAACTTCTGCTATTCTAACTAACTTGTCTTGTTGCGCATTAATTCCTCCAATTGTATCGATTGACATATTCTATTTAAGGTCTGACACCAACTCCAAACATTGCAAGGTTAGAGGAATTGACTGAATATTCTCTTCATTTCCACCACAAAAGAGAATATTATCATCTACAAATTAAAAATGCGTCACTTCTACTCTTTCCCTCCTAATTCTGAAACCCTCAAGTACCCTACCCCGGTTAGCTCTTTCCATCATCGCATGTAGCACCAACCACTAGAGTAAAAAGAAAGAGAGAAAAATATCACATTGTCTAAGACCTCTAGTTACTTTAAAGCACCCTTTTGAAGCCTTCTTTACAAGACTAGGGAAATTCACTGATTTTAAACAACCCATATAACATGTGTCTCTTTTGATCCAAAACTTTTGCATTCCATTACATAATATAGAAAATTCCAATCGAACATATCATAAGCTTTTTCAAAATCCATCTTAAAAATAATCCCCTCATTTTTCTCATACTCCTCAATAATCTCATTGGCAACGAGCACCATATCCAAAATTTGTCTTCCCCTAATGAAGGCTCATTGGAAATCACTATGGTCTCTTCCCGCACCTCTCGAAGTCTCCTCGACTAAATTTCAGCCAAAACTTTATATAAACTCGTCACTAATCTAGTAGGCCGGGAATCCTTTATCCTAGAACACATCTCTTTCTGGGAATAAGACAAATGATAGTGACATTTGTGCATGAATTCACAATTCCTTTCTTGAAAACTTTTGCAAAAACATTCATCAAGTCTCCCTGGGGATTTATCACCACTTAACTCAAAAGTTGACGCTGTGACCCCATCCTCCCCAAAAGGACTGTTAAGCCAATCACACTTTGCACTCTAAAAGATTTAAAAATTCTTATTTTGCACCTTTAAAGATTAAATTTTTCACATTACACTTTCAATATATTAAAAGTATTGTAATGTGGTCCTTCCGTGAGCTTCCGTTGCTCATTTCGTCCAAAAACACCCCATTGATATTGACGGAATAAGTAACGAAAGCTAACGGAAAGACGACATTGCAACACTTTTAATATATTGAGGATGCAATGTGAAAAATTTAATCTTTGAGGGTATAAAGTGGTAATTCTTAAACACATAAGTAGTAGTACTTATGTATTCCCATTTCTTAAGTACTTAATATGTTGATTGTTGATCCCTAATGATCATTATTATGTACTTATTGCGATTCCTTTTTCTTCACATTCCAAGGAAAAGGAAAGACATCAATTTCAATCATTTAAAACCTCATGGTCAATACGTCCAATGTTTTCCTTTTAATCCCAGTTAAATTTTTCATTATGCATTGTTTCCATAATCTACTAGATTAGACCTTTGTACTTAAAAAACTTCATAGCCTAAATTGTACAAACTGAAACTTGACAAGGCTAGTGCAAATAAAAATAGACTCAAAGAACTTCATTTCTGTCAAAATTACTTTTTGGAGACCAAATACATGTTCAAAATAACTTGTAAAATTGAATATAAGCTGAGATTTTCAGGTTTCTATAGGTTAGGCTTAACTTTAGAAATTCACCAAAATTTGAGTTTTCATCCTTTTTGTATCAAACCAAAGCCAAAAGAACCCTTTTTGCTAATCTACTACTAACCCTAAATGTTTATGAATCATCAACCAATTATAGCTTGGAGCCTTGGAGTCTTGGACAAATAATCCCTATAAGACCTACTGTCCAAATTTCTATAAAGTGTTTAAGCTCAATTATTAGCAACTTTGAAGTTCATATTTTGTGAAATACTTGTAGAGTCCTTATAATTAGACCAAGTAGAACATGATTTTCCGTTAAATTCTCATTTTTTGATTGTTATTAACTATTTTTTTTCCAATTTATGAAAGAATATATACTTGAGATCAAGAATCATACCTTGTTTGACAGTAATTCCAACTTTAGATCACTTCCTTGAATTATTCCCTCTCTTTCTTTCCTCTTTTTCTCTTACTCTTCTCTCCTTTTCTACAAAAATACCTCCTCTACATAAGCTCCTCTTTTCTTTTTCTTTAATTACAATATGTATATATATATATATAATAACTAAACATATAATAAATTTTTGGTAAAATTATTGGTTTGAGATTAAATACGTCTAAAAGTGGAGTCATTGACATTAATTTGGATGAATATGTTGTCAAAGATTTTGCTTCAGAGGCTGGTTGTGCTGTTAATGAGTGACCTTTGCTTTATTTAGGATTACCATTGGGGGTAACCCGAGGACACTGTCTTTTTGGGATCCAGTGGTAGAAAGAATGAACAAAAGATTGGATTGTTGGAAGAGGGCATATTTTGCAGTTGGAGGAAGGATTACTTTGATAAAAGCTTGTTTAACTAGCATCCCTTTATACTATTTGTCTCTGTTTAGAATTCCTGTAGCAGTAGCTAGGAATTTAGAAAAGATGATGAGAGATTTTCTTTGGTCGGAGATGAGAGATGTTAAGCAGGATCATTTAATGTGTTGGGAGATAGTTTGTAAGCTTACAGACAAAGGTGGATTGAGACTTGGTAATTTGGTGTCTAAAAATATTTCTTTGGTAGGTAAATGGTTATGGAGGTTCCGTTTAGAATCTATCTCTCTTTGGCATAAGGTAATTAGGTGTAAGAATAACCTTCAGAGGAATGGGTGGGATACTAAATCAGCACATATTGTAACCCATATGAGTCATTGGAAATTCATTTCACAAGTTTACTCTTCATTTCTTCCTTTAACTCGGCATAAAATTGGAGAGGGTTCTAAAGTGCTATTTTGGGAAGACATATGGGTTGGGGATTCAACTTTTATTAATATTTTTCCATATCTCTATTGTTTGTCCTTGCTACTTGAGTCTTCTATGTCTTCTTTTATTATTGTGGGGATAAATTATCACTCTTGGGACTTCCTTTTCTTCAGACATCTTAATGACACAGAAGCAGTTGATTTGACTTTTTTGATTCATATTCTCTATGATTTCCACACCAGTTTTCCTTATGATTGAAGAATTTGAATTGTTGAAAATTTTGGTGTTTTTTCTTGTAGATCATTTTGTTCATATCTTGTTAGCCCTCATAATGAAGAGTCATTCTCCTTAGCTAATTTTATTTGGAAAGCTAAGGTCCCCTTGAAAATAAAGACTGTTGTTTGGTCTGTTGTCCTAAATCGGGTTAATACTAATGATTTGTTGCAAGTGCGGAGACCTTACAAAGCTTTGAGCCCTTATATTTGTCTTACTTGTTTTAGAAGTGGAGAGTCTAATGCTCATCTTTTCATTGTGTATTCATTTGTATGGGGTTTGTGAAATACTTTGTTCCAAGTGGCTGGTGAGGCTTGGGTTTGTCCTCCTACAGTAGAAAAGATGTTGCAAATCAAGTTTTGGGGGTTGGAGAATAAGAAGGAAGCGAAGATATTATGGAATTGTGCGATCATAACAACTCTTTGGTGTATTGGATGGAAAGAAATGACAAAATTTTCAATAATCGTCATCTTCCTACGAAATGAGTATGAGAAATAATTGTTTACATGGTTTCACTTTGGTCCAAAGCTTCCGGGAGTTTTGGAGGCTTGCCTTTATCCGATCTCTAATGGAATTGGAAGGCAGCGTTATCTTAGCTTTCACTGTGAATGTTTTTTGCGTTTTCTTTTTATTTTAGAGGATATCTTGTCCTCCATATTATAATTTGTTTTTTCCTTCATCCATTCTATAATAAAATTCTTCTTTTATAAAAAAAATAAAATAATAACTAAACATATATACACATATAGAGGTGCCTTCATCTAGCACTTTCTTTCTCTTTCTTTACACAAGCACACACCTCTTAGAAAAGTCAACAACAATGGTGGCTTGATTAGTTAGGCTAATATTTCATTTAATACTATTAAACTTGATTAACTGAAGTAAATCCATGTGATTAAGGTCCTTAAGTAGATTTAAGTAATTATTAATCAAGTGTACTTAAGTGTCCTTAATTAAGTCTTAATCTTTTAGTAGCTGCTGAAGTAAATCCATGTGATTAGGGTCCTTAATTAGGTTTAAGTAATTACTACTCAAGTGCACTTAAGTGTCTTTAATCAAGTCTTGATCTTTTAGTAGTTGTCATCTCTTTCAGGTTTGGACACTTTTTTAACCAAATTGCGCTCTGTAACTTTAGCCAACCTTAACTTCGGATATCGCATTCTTAATTGTGATATATGTTTTCCATGTGGAATGTCATTCTCCGCGTGCTGATTATCAAGTTCAATCCTCTACAACATGATGATCTTTAGTATTTTTAGCCCTTTTTAGTTTGGGACACTAGTTTAACCACATTGAGCTTTTTAACTTTCACGAATCTTAACTTCATACCTGGATGTCGAGGTGTTCCATCCTCTACGACACGATGATCCTTCGTATTTGTCACTTGTTTTAGATTGGGATTATATACTCCCTTTCAAAGTTAACGGATACCAACAATCAAATCATCATAGCTTGCACATGTATAAAGGATACCATTGGTAAGGGTTATGACAAGTTCCATGGCACTTAGTGTTGTAGCTTGGGCCGGTTGGCTCAGATTAAAGGCTTGATCATTCCCAATTCTTGAGAGCCTTATAGAAATGTTTTTACTATCTTCATTGGAATTTTGATATCCTCGTCAAAGGGAGATCAAATTTTAGGGCATGCTTAACCATATAAATTATACTCAAATGGAGGAATCATTATTATCCTTCTAAATTATTTTGACAAGGAAAGTAATCTATATGGTGTAAAACACAAACTAGATGAACTCAAAAGTGTTGTCACTTCTTTGTCTAATCTTCTCTCTCTCTCTCTCTCTATAATCTATATGGTGTAAAACACGACCTACATGAACTCCGAAGTGTTGTCACTCCTTAGTCTAATCTTCTCTCTCTCTCTCTCTCTCTCTCTTCTGCCAACCCCAGCTCTTCCTGTGGCTTTTCTAAAGCAGTGGCCAACATAAGTACATGCTAAAATATGGGAACTTGTTATAGTATTTTTTAAAATTCTTCCATCCTCTGGGTTAATTCTATTGCTATTTTCTTCACCTAGCTACAGGAAGCATATGGCATTACCCTCTGAACGTTGATGTCTACCATACTATTACTTTGCCTTGTTACTTTGTTATTTATGCATCTTTTCATTTCAGGGTACTCAATTATATGATCCAAAGGCTGGTGGGTGGCGAGATCTAGGTATGCTTGATGTTATGCAGGTAAGACAAAACTTGCGCTTGGAAAGACTTGCGTGTGAAATCAAACTAAGTTTTTGATTTGTGAACTTGCTACTTTATCTGTTTCCTGGGGCAATCCTGTTTTAGATTTTTGGACGTGCTGGAAGACCTCAGTTTGACAAAAGCGGTGAAGGCATTATAATCACAACTCATGACAAATTAGCCTATTATCTACGACTGCTGACGAGTCAACTTCCCATAGAAAGTCAGGTAATGCTTGTAGTTTAAATAAATGTAGGGATCTTTAAATCTCATGTGAGAAATAGAAGTTTGGTACCCTAATGTCTGGTTGCTTCTATATGTCACATAGATATTAATGGTGGTAGCTCATGGAAAAAATAATTGATGCCTTATGAGAAGTCTTGCCTTTGACTTTCCATCGTCATGTTGATTGTTTTCATGTCATGATGAGTACGCATTAGTTTGGAATATGGTTTGTTTAAATGTTATGAACCTTTTTTCCTGTTTGTTTTTTGTTACACTTGTAATGCCATGTAGGGGGTGGCCCTTTGGCAGCAATAAGGTTGCTCCATTGTGACGAGTCACCGAAACCTCTTCACATGCGGGGATAAGACTGGGTACATCTAGCCCCCCTTATTTCCTGCAGTGACGGGATCCTTGTGCATTGGATTGGACTGGCATTTGCAATGCCCTATTTCTTGTAATTTATAAAAGAGTCCCTGTTGGTAATTATATTTCTTGGGGCATTGTTATTGTTGACTATAGTCCTTTTGCAGTCACGAGTATGGATTCAAACTTTTGACTTTGGTAAAAGTTTGTCAATCTCTTATGTGTATTTTATTTATTCAAACTTATATGAGTCTACATATATTGAAAGACAAACAGATTCAAGTTGTAGATTTTAGACTTAGAAATTGGACCAAACAGCAACTGACTAGTTATATTGGAAGTTCGCATAGGTGAGATCCCGACACCTATTTGCTGTTCAAAATGGACAGTGGTGGGATATGTTTTTATATTCTTTAAGTGCAGATTAGTTCTTTAGTTATACCTGTACAATTGGGTTGTTTACTGTCTCTTTTGGCCTAGGCAATTCATACTGGCTGATTTGTATTTCATAGATTGCTTGTTGGGGAAGACTCCTGGCTTGGACATTTAATATTCATTTACGCTGCTATATTACGTATACATTCCAGCAATAAATTGGCCTTATTCATGCTGGTTGCCTTCAAAATATTTTGCTGAGTTACTTTTGGTTTTTTATTTTTTAATTTTGCTTTTTTCTTTGACTGATGCAGTTTATTAGCTCATTGAAAGATAATTTAAATGCTGAGGTGGCATTGGGAACTGTGACAAATGTCAAGGAAGCTTGTGCTTGGCTTGGTTATACGTATCTTTTTATAAGGATGAAAATGAATCCTTTGGCATATGGCATTGGGTGGGATGAGGTAAATTATGGCTTTTTTGAACGATAGTGTACCAATTTTCTCAAGTGTTATTTTATGCTTTTCTAATATTAAATATTGTGTGTAAAAAAGTACTATTTATGTTGGTTTTACCTAAATGGTTTGCATTCTTATCATCACATCTCTTATTAGTTTTCATCTAATGAATGTTTTACACGTACACCATTAACATTTCCGACTGTTTTGTAAGTTATTCGACCTAAATCATATCAATTTAAGTGGTAGTAGTCCAACTTATCATGCGGAGATTATTGATGTCATATGCTAGATATAGAAACATACCAAATAGCACATGTAAAATTTCCAAACCTGAGAAGTATTACGCATTTTTGGAGGGAAGTAAGTTCTATGTGGCTACTCTTGTGTTGCTTACATCTTTACAACTTTTCCTAACATTCATTGATTTTTCAGTTTTAGTGGTAGATGATGGTGAGGGACCTTCATGTAATAGTGGAGAAAGTAGTTATGATATATTGGGATTCCATGACATATATCATCTCAGAAAAGGGCAAGGTGGATAATTTTGGCCCTATATAATACTTTGTTAATTGAAAATCATGTGAAGTTCACCTTTTTAAGAATTTCAAGCAGGTTTGCCTCTATACCAACTTTCATCTTGGTGTGCTATCTCCATTTGTAGATAAGTGTGTTAAAGCATCCAACTCAAAACCAATTGACAATGAGTGGTGTAGCCCTTCAATTATATAAACTAACCTTGGCCTATGAAGCACGACACATCTTATTGGCTCACATATCCTTGTCGGACACGCGAAATAGTGTTTGAATTTAACGTGGCACTTCTGGACATGTTGGAACAAATTTATGCTATTTCCAATTTGTTTAAAAGACTCACCGTTGCTGGTTATTTTTTTGGCAAAATTGACGAAGTAAATGCACATCCCAGGAATCGCACATCCAAACCCATAAACAGAGGTTCTATACACAGAGTTTGTGACCTATTTGTTTATTGCCAAGATGATATATTGTTCTACGATATATTTGTTGCACGTGGAGCTAACAAACATACAAATAACCATGCATTTTGAGAAATTTAAATAGGTAAGAGACTTAACTTACTGACAACACAGGGTACAACTCTTATACTATGTTAGAGTGTTCAACTCAAAACCAATTGGCAATGAGTAGAGTAGCTCCTCAAGTAATAAACCAACATTGGGTGGTCCTAATTATTCGATATAGTGTACAAGCTCTCTTTACAGAAATGTCATTTTATTTGTCCTGAGAGTTCATCGTGCATGGTGATCTTAAAAAGTTAAAGAAAAGATCTATATTTCTTTGTATCTTTACTCGGTAAGTCGAAATGGCTGCAGCTGCCTCATAGGCTGCTAGGAAAGCTGTACTAGCTGTTTATTTAATAATTTCCTGCCAGCTCGTCTTCAACGGTATGTGATCTAGGTCTGAAACATGTAGATGATCTGCATAGCTGACAGATTGCTTATGTTGCCAGTATGGGCAGTTTTGGCTTTCTTTTTTATTTGTCACTCCCATTTTCTAGTTATTTTGGTCACTAGCTTGATGTGATTTTTGCAACATGCCACTCATCAATGTTCTCTTTTGCTATATTTGGTGTGTGCTTTTACGTGATTCTCTTTTGTCTATTTGCCAGGTAATTGCAGATCCTTCTCTGAGTTTGAAGCAAAGAGCTCTTGTCACCGACGCTGCTCGTGCACTTGACAAAGCGAAAATGATGCGATTTGATGAGAAAAGTGGCAATTTTTACTGTACTGAGCTCGGTCGCATCGCTAGCCACTTCTATATTCACTATTCTAGTGTTGAAACTTACAATGAAATGTTGAGACGCCACATGAATGACAGTGAGGTAATTGATTTTTGGTACTTATTTTTGATGCCTTTTTTACAGCCAACCCTTCACAAATCAATTTTTACTTAATGATTGTAATTAATGGTTACTGTTCTCAATGAATCTTTGACATTGGGACTTTGTCTATAGTTAACATTTTAAGTTACTGTTCAATTATTTTAAAGGTTATGTTTTTTCCCTTTTCGAACTGTAGACTACAGTCAGTAGCTTTTAGGAACACTGTGTTTGTTCAATAGTTGAAAATAGTTCTTAGAAAGTATATGTCCTCTATTTTAACAATAAGTATGTGACATTTATCTGGAAAGTAGAGCAGACTACTGCAATATTGTGATGAGCAGGGATATCCAATCCAAGCCACTTTGATGAATCAATCCTACTTCAGTGCTTATATGGGGGCCTGAGTTTTAAATGTTTTTGTAGACTGCATAATGTTGTTCTCTTAATAGTCATTTTGAGAGAGAGAGATATTCTGAATTCAACTTGTGTTGGTTTTCTTTTTTTAGGTAATTGATATGGTAGCTCATTCTTCTGAATTTGAGAATATAGTTGTTCGAGAAGAAGAACAAAGTGAGTTAGAAATGTTGGCCCGCACATGTCCATTGGAAGTTAAGGGTGGTCCTTCAAATAAGCATGGAAAAGTTTCCATTTTGATTCAGGTTATTGCTTATGTTTCACCCAAGCAGAAGGTTCAGTTCATATGCCTTTGAATTAGTAGGACAACTTTATCTGACAAACATTAGTTTGGTATTGCAGTTGTACATATCTCGAGGCTCCATTGAATCCTTTTCCCTAGTGTCTGATGCTGCATATATAAGTGCAAGCTTGGCTCGCATCATGCGGGCTTTATTTGAAATTTGTTTGGGCAGGGGGTGGTGTGAGATGTCTTCTTTCATGTTGGAATATTGTAAAGCTGTAGATCGTCAAATTTGGCCTCATCAACATCCCCTCAGACAATTTGGCAAGGATGTTTCACCAGAAGTTTGTCTCACAATAATTTTCTGTTGGTTAAACTGCATATATGTTTTACCTGAACCTTAATTTATTGATTACTACTATTTTTGTTGCTTTTTGTTCAGATTCTGAGAAAGCTAGAAGAACGGGGGGCTGACTTAGATCGCCTACAAGAGATGCAGGATAAAGACATTGGAGCTCTGATTCGTTATGCACCTGGAGGAAGGGTATTTCTCATTCTCAAAGTGTTGTTTCAAATTTTATTTTTATATTACTTTCACTTGGTATCCATGAATTTGATTTGGCCCTTTTCAAAATGGCAGTTGGTCAAGCAATATGTAGGATATTTCCCATCAGTGCAGTTGTCTGCCTCAGTTAGTCCAATCACCAGAACTGTTTTGAAGGTAATTCCATTTTGAAGAAGTCCTCTCCTCCGCCAGTGGGTATGAAGTGTTGATAATTGTGTGTTTGACCACAAAATTAAAAATTGATATACAACTCTATCTCACAGGTGGATTTGCTCATAACACCAGACTTTGTGTGGAAAGATCGCTTCCATGGTGCTGCAGAACGCTGGTGGATTCTGGTTGAGGTACTTCCTTGCTGTCTATGTCATAAGCCCTCGCCTGGTCCTTCTTTCAGTAGACAATAAGTTTCCTTGATGAATAGGTGGTTCTATTTTTGAGATATTAGGAAAGTTCTATGTTATTGTGAGAAAATAAAAGGAATTTGTTCTGGTAATTTTTTTTTGGTAGGAAACATAATTTTATGAAAAATATAAAGGATATAGTACACATTGGACTTGATGATGGATAAGTCATCCATCCATAATGCAATCCATCAAAAGCACTACATGAGAATGAAAAACAGAAAATAGTATGATTAATCAGTCACATGCCTATGTACAACTCGCCAAAATTCCAAAGGGAGGTATGCTTGCAAACCCCTTCAAAACTGGTGCCCAAAAAGTTGCTAAAAAGTAGATTTGGTTTGATAGCCCTTCAACCACCTCATACTTACTGTCAAACATCCTTGCATTTCTCTCTTACCAAATCATCCAAATAGTGGCAAAGATTGTACATTCCCAAAGAGTAACTCCTTTTCTTTTCTTGCCAAAGCCATTATAATCCACACAAAACATGAAATATATAATTGTGTCTATTTAATAGGGAAAATTTCATAACAGTTGTTGTGCGGATTTTTTATAGGTCAATACAGGAGTATTAGAATGATTTCAAGTAGCATTTGGGATGCACATATCCTTTTTTGATCAGTTTGTATTCTGTTTTTTTTTTCATAGCCGAAGCATGAGGACAATGGAGATTAACACAAAATAGTACCCTAACTTTTGATGGGAGGGTTCATTAGCCATTATGTGATGCTTTGAGTGGATGCAATGTTTTAGACAATTGATTCATGCACACATAATTATTTTAGTGCAGTCATACCAAAAATTGCCCTTATCCAATATGTCTCTTGGTTTTAGTTGTCTGTTTCATAAATGCATGTATTGTATTTTTGTTGCAAAAGGTAGTGGAAAATGCTTTGACTTTTAAGGCATGCATTTTAGGATTGGTAGAAAGGAAAAGTATGACATTCAATATGGGGCAGGAGTGCAAAGTCCGTTTTTTGCTAATCGTAAGTGTTTTTGTCAGTATCAAACAAATAAGTTGACTTTTGTTCTTACAGTACCCTTCAAATATCTAATGGACATACTTTTAACAACATTTATAGTTTTGTGATTAACCTAAGGTGTTTATTGTTATTTGATGGGTCTTCAACTCAGTTAGGGTGCGACTATCTCATAATCGCAAGCATACTCAAGAGCTTTGGAATTCATTTATTTCTTGTAGGCATAGCTTGTCTTGAGTTAGTTGCCTATTGTTACCCCTTTAGCTTGTTGGCATGGCTATGGCATGCGGGTGCCTCGCCCAAGGGTGTCCCATGCCTTGGTCAAAGTGGGGGTGCGCTTGCCTAAGCATCCTTTTTGTGCAAAAATGGCTTTCTTCAGGACTTGGTCATTTACTTGGTTTGGTATCAAAGGTGTTTGACAAAAGTTCTAGGTGGTATGCATTAACTATGCCATAGGCTCTCGTTATTATGACTCCTTTGTCAAATGATGTCTGTTGTTGCCACAAGGAAATTGTCTCCGAATGCAATTATAGGGGGGCTTCGTGAAGGGGTGCCAGGCCGGAAACCCTAGCAACCCTTTTGCCCGTTAGTCTTGGCACGCCAAAGCATGGCATGACCCAAAGAATGCTTGCCATGGGTGTGCGCAAGGCGTGCAAATTTTGAGACTCGAGAAATGTGGCGTCGATGATTGGTGGGATCCATCGTTGGTGGAAGCACCATGCATGGCAATGTTGGGCACAAGCAAGCAAGCAACCAAGGCTTAGCCGGTGGGCTCCAATTGTGGTGTATTGCAAGTTTGGAAGATCAAGCCATGGGCTGGGCATGGCTTGGCACGCTGGCAAGGGAAATCAAGTGTTGTGGGTTAACAAGGACATGGTTTAAGGTTGCGGTATCGACCATTGACTTGGAGAGCTCTGAGACACATAGGCCGCGGCGCGGTATCGGCCGATACGCTCAAAGCGTTATATAGAAGGCTAAACAAAATTTGAAAAAATTATGAAAAATTGAAATAAATATCGTTTTTTTTAAATAAAAAATCGTCGTTCATGCATCATATCCCCAAAATGTATTATTTAACATTTTAATTAGTATACAGAAAATAATAAAGGCGCTATCGGAAATATTTGTCATTATCTATTTTCAATATAAGCATTTAAGACCATACTGAGCCAAAATAATTGTCCATTTCTTGGATATTTAATTATAAATTATATTCAATTTGTCCATTATGTACTTTTAATTATTAAACCTTCCATTACACACACAAAAAATACTTTATAAAGTTTTTTTAATAGTTAACTTATAATTAGACTAGTCATTACCCATGCCTGAAGGCACTATACAACAAACAAAAAAATCTTAAATAATTGTCAAATTCAAAAAGAATGGCCTAAAAATATTCATATCAATTATTCTTTTAAAATAAATCAAAACATATTGTCAATCATATCTTCCATATTAATGGAACTGTCATAAAAATATATAAAAAAACTCTCCAAAACAACACCATATAAACAAATGCTTCTGGAAAAAAAAACAAATACTAACATAACCCAATGAATTTTACAATCTTTAAGTAATAAATAAAAGAAAAAAAGTTAAATATAAATTGGACAAAATTAAATATCAACTTTTGATAAAATTATATATTAATTTACAATCTAAGATTCATTTCGTGTTGAATATTATTTGGAGTTTATAGTTAATGTGTTATTTTTTATTTACATTAAGTGTTATTTACAAATTAAGAAGTAAGTGACAAAATACATGCCGTCAAATATATAAAAACTTTGAATTAGTTTCATGGAATAAGTAAATTACAAACATATAATTAGATAGAGAGAAAGAGAGAGAGTATAAGATAGATAGAGAGAGTTATATGAGAGATGTGAGTCTTAGAGTTGTAAAAAGAATGAAAATCCAATTAGGACCATCGGATTAAAACGATCTGAGCCACGAAAAGCTCAAGACAAACAATCTAGCTACTTTATTGTATAGATTATGCGGTAAAAAATAAAAAAAATATAATAAGAAGAATGGGAATTGAAAACGAACACGGCGGGGTTACAATTTGGGTCTCAGTTTGAACATCACTACCATAGTAAGAGAGAGAGAAAAAGAAAGAAGGGGGGGGGGGGGATTTGGGCCCATAAAAAAAAAAAAGAGAACCTGAAAAAAAAAGCCAACTTAAATTTTTGTTTCTGGAGGTAAAAGAGGGTCCTTTGAAATAGGAGTGAAAGGGTATCGAGGGGGAGGGTTCGTAGACTTTATAAAAAAAATCAGTTTGTGGTAGGAAATGGTTTTGGGGTATCTTGATGGCATGATTTGAGGTGCGAAGGCAATCTGTGGAAAAAGAAAGCAAAGCTGTTATTAAGTTGCTTTAAGAAGTATGCTTTCTTGGCAAGGTCTAATCTTTCAAGTACGTATCAAAGAAGGGGCCTAGTCTTTGAAGTGCGAGGAGGTGCTCTAGTGTCCCTTTCTGATGTGGACGCTTAATGATTGCAACATGGATCATCATTTTAATTTCTGAGAGAAATTGCAGCGATATTTCCTGTTGGGACAGTCTCAGTTCTTTAGTATATAATAAAATGGCTGATTGTGGTGGGAGCAGGATACATTTTATCAGATTGGAAAAAGTTGGAGGCTTCTTAACCCTGTGTTGCTTGTGTGAAAGGGAAGGGAAGAGAAAGCTTTGGTTGTTTTTTGTGGTCAGCTGAGAGAAATGTGGTGTTTAATTACCTTGTTTTTTAAGTTAGCTGGTCTTCTGTCTGATGTCCTATGTCTTGTGCCGTGGTGTCAGATACAAGTGTTGAATGGTCATGAGATTGTGATTTGAAGGGCAACTCATCTTTGCTTGAGTTGAATCCATGTAGGATTATTAATTTCCAATTTTTTTATTTCGCAAGTAAAGTTCACTTGCATGCCAGAAATTTGAGAATATACACATGCGAGCACATGTAAGGGGAATTGATGAAAGAAGACTGAGTATTTAAGCTATATGTTTTGAAACCATTACCATCAATATCGAAATGGATTTTCAATCCAAAATAAACCACAATTCTCTTCAACCTTTCAAGAGTTTGAATTTATTTATTAACCAATATGAGTTGACTCAAATTCCCATCACCAATAAAATATCATTTAATTTTTCTTGTCGACTTTAGCAGAAATTCATATTTCATAAATTCTTAGGCTAGTGGTGTTAATTGGTTTTCAGCTTAAGGAGCAATTTGTCTCTTTGCTGAAGTTTGAGTACGGTTCTTAGTTCTGCATACATTGAACGTTCTCTAATTTTATTGTTTCACATATAAAATATTAAAATATGCTTTTGTCTAGTGTGTAGTACAGCTCAGCAGATTTATTATTTTACTTTTGTGTTTATCTGATTCTCGTTGGCCGTCTCAGCTAAATCAACTCACTTTTTCACCTGCCCTACGTAGTTTTTTCTTGGATTGGCTGAAATCTGAACCTGCTTTTGAGGTTACATCATATGCGGTCTCCAACATATACTTTGTACTTACAGGTTTTAACCTTTTAACTTGCCTTCCTCACTGGAAGAGGAAGGGTATTCCTTCCTAAATAAAATAAAAAACAGATTTGTAGGGCTGTAAACCTTTTTGTTTAGTTCCTGTGAATCCTTTTCAATTTGTCATTTATTGTGATTCAGACAATGATTCTCTGATTTAATATTTTTGTGTTAAGAAATAAGTTTTTTCTCATGAAATACCTGATTGTGTAGTACCCATCATATGAGCTTTTTATCATATCTTAATTGAAGACCTTATGAATTAATTTATTTAGGATTCAGAGAACGACCACATCTACCACTCAGAGCTTTTCACATTGACGAAACGGATGACCAGAGGAGAACCACAGAAGCTTTCCTTTACTTTGCCAATTTTCGAACCACATCCTCCTCAGTACTACATTCGTGCTGTTTCTGATTTTTGGTTGCATGCGGAGGCTTTATACACTGTATCTTTCCAGAATCTGGCACTTCCAGAGGTTCCTTCTAATATATTTATCCATTTAGTTTTAACACAGCACTTTCGTTAGTTTTTTTTTCGTAAAGCATTTTGATCTTGTGAAAGTCCTCATGTAGTTACTATTTGCTCAGGCTCATACAACCCATACTGAACTTCTAGATTTAAAACCTCTCCCTGTGACTGCGCTTGGCAACAAAACTTATGAAGCCTTGTACAAATTTTCGCACTTCAATCCTATTCAAACACAGGTTCTTATTCAGTGACCTTAGCCTAAGTTTTCACTAAACTCAAAGTTTCTGACTCAATGCTCTATTGGATTTTGACAGACTTTTCACGTGCTGTATCACACTGACAACAATGTTCTGTTAGGAGCTCCAACTGGCAGTGGAAAAACTATATCTGCTGAGCTCGCTATGCTTCATCTATTCAACACCCAGCCTGATATGAAGGTATGGACTTAATTTTTTGCTTGCAATCTTGAGATTTCATATTTCCCTACGGACATGTCATGGACATCTGAAAGCTGGATCAAGTGACCCATATTCTTGGATTGAGATCTCAATTTGATCAATTATTACCGTATTCCTTTATGTGACGGCATGATTTCATTAGCAGTTTGAGATTTGTCATTCAAAACTGTTAACTGTCTTCAATACCTAACTAGGCATGGGTTAATGCCTAAGATGGTCAACTAGAGGTGGAAGCCTCGTGCACTAGGCTGCCTTTTGTTCATTTAGATTTACCAGTGGCATGCTTGATTGTTGCTTCAATGCAGGTTATTTACATAGCACCTTTAAAGGCTATTGTTCGTGAAAGGATGACTGATTGGAGGAAGCGACTTGTGTCTCAACTTGGAAAAGAGATGGTGCTAACAATTTCTACAAATTCTACTACTGAAATTTTACAATACTACAATTTTAAAGCTCAAACTGTTAGTATTAACAAGATGTTTGGAACAGGTTGAAATGACGGGGGATTATACACCAGACTTGATGGCTCTCTTGTCAGCAGATATCATAATTTCTACTCCTGAAAAGTGGGACGGTATCAGTCGTAACTGGCATAGTCGTAGCTATGTCACTAAGGTGCATTATTTTAGGTGTTTATTGGCTTTTGTTTATATGGAAACTTATATTCCTTGATTGATTATTGATTACAATTCTTTAATGTTTGAAACTTCTATGTGCAGGTGGGACTTATAATCTTGGACGAGATTCATTTACTTGGAGCAGATCGTGGACCTATACTAGAGGTATACTCTATGTAGTTGTAGTTGGTACGGTATATATATTTACATATTTTGTGCACAATTGATGCGGATTCTTTGAATTTTACTCTTATCAACCTTATGAACGATAAATTGGGTAAAAATGAAATTTTATTTTCACATACATGCTATCACACCCCGGTCTTCGTAATCCGAATCCCGAGGGGTGAGGTGTATACAAATCCCGAATTAACAGCCCAAATTAATATTCATTATTAAGCAAATACAAATTTCCACTGTTTAAGGTGTTTCTAATACCAAACATAATACAAGTCCGCCCAGAATTTTCCCCGGTATCCGTTAGACTAGTTTGATTGCTGGCCTGTACTAGATTTTTCATTTGCTTTGAAACAGTTCTAAAAAGATACAAAACAATGTAGGATGAGCATAATAAACTCAATAGGTAAATAATGTTTGAATTGTCAGTATCCGAAATTTCATAATTGATACATAAAAAAACGGTTCTTTGTTGAGCATTTAAAATACTGTGCCACACCAGAGAATGAGTAAGCAATCCTGAGGCATCAAAATATCAAATTTCAGTCACATTTACCATTTTAGGGACTTTCACCTCAGGAAGATATGCTTCCTGTGTATCAGCTGGTACCCAAACCCAAATACTACTGGGGCACTATGCAGCTTCAAAAATTGACGCACCAAACATCAGAATTTTCGTATTCTAACACTTGCATTCTTGGACCCCAAAAACATAGGACTAGGTCTTCCTTTCGAATTAAAGACCTGTTTTTCAAAACCCGAAATTCCATGCTCTTGACTAAATTTTTGTTTTTAATTTCTTTTCAAATTCTTGACGTCTACTGAAATTAAATCTTATAGGGAAGTTAGATATCAATAACAGAAGTTGTTTAAAGCTTTAAATTAGTAAAAAACATGTAGAGTCTTAGTACCCACTATTTTCGACATATTAGGGTTTTAAAACCTGGATTTCTTCTTGGCCGAACCGAAATACACATTCTTAGATCAATTAAAACCTAGAAAGCTACTCTAAATAGGTATAGAAACCTCTCCAAAGCTTCAAAGATTTGAGTTTGGGTTGAAATTTGAGCAGACCTTCCCCCCTCTCCTTTGTTTCCTTCTCTTCCTCTCTTCTTTCTCTTACTACAAATTCCCCTTATTTCAAATGACATTAGCACTTTTTCTTCTCAAATGAGGCTCCATTTTATAGCCAAAATTGACCAGCTTGTGATGGTTTTCTGCATTATTGGAGGAATTACACCACCTACTTCCATTTAGGGTCCTAATTGGACCTTACTTTTCCCCAATCTGGATTTTTTTATCATTATGAGAATATCTAATATATTTTAATATTTTTATTTTTATTTTATATATATATATATATATATATATATATATAATTTTCCAATTGTAGTGGATGTCTCGTCGGTTGTTACAATTACAAATCTACCCTTCTAAAAAAAGGGTTTTGTCCTCAATACATGAATTGCGATTTATTTCACTAGTCAAAATGTTAAACAAAGTAGTTCAGATAATTCTACTCTTTACAAACGATTTATTCACTCTACATTTTCATTTTTTTGGTATCATAGTGCACACTCTTCCCTTTCTCAAAATTGATTTGGTCTTCGTTCGCATGAGGTTGTATTGGTTGTGAAGCCGGCTTTGGTGGTACTCTCAAACTCTCCCCTTCTTGATAAGAACCTTGTCCGGATTGTCTTAATTGTGGGCACTTTGTCCTTGCATGCCCAACCTTTCTATTGTTTTTATGATTTCTGGAAGGCCCATGTAATTGAATTTGTATTAAAGTTGTCAGAGTCTCTGAACATTGCTATATTTGGTGTAAACCCATTTGTTTGAGTCTCTCCTGCTATTCGTGATTGGTTTAAAATTGTGGATTTCTTGGGGACCTTCCTCGTCCTCTCTTGGTCTTTGCAAGTCTAAAAGGACAACATACACTAATTAGTCCCAAACCAAGACAGTAGTATACATCACAACAATCAAAATTTATTTATTTCACATTGTTGTCAACATTTTACACAAGTTTCACACATGCATTCGTTACTATCCTAGATACTACTATTTTACAGATCAAAACTCTATCTAGGATATGGCATTAAGATAAAGGTCATGGTCATTTTGGTTCCCTCCCTCGGAGTCCCCTCAATCGAATTGATGGTAGAGTCCGACTTTGAGTCTATAACAATGGGTGCATTGGGGTTCGACATTGCATAATTACATGTGGGTTTCTCGATAATGACTTTGAATGGTAGTAATGGTGGTTTTTGTGGTGGCGGTTGTGATGCGCTCCATAATGACAGTCGTGGTGGTCTATGCACCGGACGTAGTTGAAGGGGTGGTCGTTCTAGTTGTGCTCATGGCTCTGAGTGGAAGTGTACTTATTGTGGTCTCACGGGACATACTGAGAATTATTGTTGGGATCAGTGTTGACCCACATATGCTAATCATACTTCTAATGACATTTTGGGTTCTCTAGTACATCAGACTTCTATCAATGGTCTAGTTACATTTACTACTTATTCTCATGATGATATTTCTTCTCAACTTTGTCAGCTCATTCAACAGTTATCTTCACTTTTTACACATTTATCTATTCTTAGTACCGATTTTGCTAATAGAGGTAACTCTGCATGTGTGGTTGCTCAACTTTTTTTGCCATCTTGGATCATTGATTCAGGAACTAGTGCTCATATGTCTGATATTTCTCCCTTATTCTCTAATTTTCGTTTGTACAACTCACGCATGGTGTTAGTTGATGGTTCTTTTCTACCAGTACACGGGAATGACACTGTTCTACCCAGTCTATGTCATTAACCTCATGTTTGTTTGTTCCTAAAATTCTCTTTAACATGTTATCTATGTGTTAGTTAATTAAGCCTTTACAATGTTCAGTAATGTTGTCTCCATCTTGTATTTTTTTGAGCCTAAAGACGAAGAAGGTGATTGGTTTGGGTATGAGAGCAATGACCTTTATTACTTGGATCCTAGTGGTTCTGTTCCAACCTTGAGTGCTACCGTGTCTCCTCTTCAGTGGCACTGTAGACTGGGCCATCCTTCATTGCAAAAGTTGTGTCAAGTTATCCTTAGTTTGGGTTCTTCTGTGTTAGAATGTGAAGCCTGTCAATTAGGCGAACATCACCATAGTTTTTTTCCTCCTAGTTCTTCAATTCGTCACTCTAGTCCTTTTCATGTTGTTCATACAAAATATTTGGGGTCTTGTAAGAGTCAAAAATATTTCTGATTTTTAGCATTTTATAATTTTTGTTGATGATTTCTTTCGTATGACTTGATTATTTCTTATGAAAGACCAATCTGAATTGCTTGAAGTCTTTAACACTTTTTATAATGAAATTTTGGTTCAGTTTGATATGCGAATAAAAGTTTTTAAGTCTGGCAATGCCCTTGAGTATACTTAATCGTTTATGAAAACCTTTTGTGTTGACCGTGACATTATCAATCAAACCACTTTCCACATATCTCCCAGCAAAATGGCATTACCGAACGTAAACATCATCATTTGTTTGATGTTGTCCTCACCTTAATGTTTAAATGCATGTGCCCAAACCATATTAGGCTGATCCCGTTCTTACTTCAATTTATTTTATTAATTGCATATCTTCTCCCATTTTGGACACCAAATCTCCTTTTCGTTGCCCTATCTTTATAAACTGTCATTTGGTCTCACTCCTCGTGTCTTCGGTTGTGTTGCATTTGTTCATCTTCTTGGTCTGGGATGAGATAAACTTTTCCCTCGCTTGGTCAAGTGTTTTTTTTGGGATATTCTCATACTGAGAAAGATTATCGTTGCTATGACCCCGTTTCTCGCCGATATTATGTTAGTGGTAATGTTACTTTTTTTGACTCTTCTTTCTTTTCTGCATCAGGACATACTCTTTCATGTGATTTTGTCTTTCCTGGTCGTCAAAGAGAGCTCGTGTTGCCTATTGTACCTGACTTTGTATCTTATTCTTCCCCGATTATTACTCTCCCTTGTCGATTTGTCGTCGTTCCAAGGACAGACAGGTTGTTCCATAGGCTCTTGCTCCATGGCTAGCACCTGATTCTACTGAGGTCCTACTCTTTGAGTTTTCAGTTAGTTCATCCTCTTCTGATTTGCTCATTTCATTAAGGAAAGGTACCTGTAACTACACTAAGCATCCCCTTTCTATTTTTTCTTTCTTTTCATTAGCCTTCTTTATCGTTTCATTGTTTTGTGATGACTCTATCTTCGGTGTTTGGTCCTGGCTCCTTGAAATATTCATTGACATCTCGTGGTTGGAGATTGGCGATGGATGAGGAAATGAAAACCTTTTATGAGAATCGGACATGAAACTTTACTCCTAATTCCTTGTGATAAGTAGCTTGTTAGCTGTTGTTTGGTCTAAACAGCGAAATATCATCTTGATGGTTACTTTGAGCGTTTGAAGGCACACTTGGTTGCCAAAGGTTATTCCCAGACATATAGTGTGGATTATTGTGTGAATTTTTTGTCTTGTTGCACATTTTAACTCTATTATAGTTGTTATTTCTGTCACAATTAGTTGTGATCAACCTTTGTATCAGCTAGACATCAAGATTGCCTTTTTACAATGTGTCGTATGAAGAAAACACTATATGATCCGAAACAATCATCACGTGCTTAGTTTCATAAGTTTAGTACTCATGTACTTTAGTATGGTTTTCAGCGTTCTACTGCAGCCCATTCAGTTTTTATTCGTCGTTCTTCACTTCTTCCGTAGATGTTATTATTCTTATTGTGTATTTTGATGACATTATCATTAGTGGTAATGATTCAGATTGTATTGTTCACTTCAAGATCCATTTGAGAAAGTAGTTTTATACCAAAGATTTAGGTATTCTTTGATACTTTCTTGTGATTGAGGTTGCTCGGTTGAAAGAAGACATCAGTTTGTGGTCCAACAGAAGTATGTATTGGATTTGTTATCCGAAACTGAGACTCTTGGTACACATCCATCTGGTACCCCAATGGACTTTACAGTTAAGTTAGATGTTGAGAGGTAAAGTTTTTTATGATGTAGGGCATTATCAAGTTTAGTGATCAGGTAGGTTACATCCTTACCAAACCATTTGTTCGATCTGTCTTCAATAATCTTTGCTCTAAGCTGGACATATTTGATCTTTATGCTCCAACTTGAGGGAGAGCGTCAGAGTTCATATTTTGTATTTTGAGTGTTGAAGGCTAGTATTGTAATTCTCATTATATAAGTTTAGTATAAATAAGAGAGTGGAGAGGAACGTAGCCTATACACAGATTATTCTCATCTTTTCTCATTCTCTTCCTTTCTAGTTTTATTTTCTTCTCTTCTTCTCCCTTCTCCCTTTCTCCTAACATAATATCATAGCCTTTACTTCTTAACTTAGGCCATTGCCCTGTGTTGAAAGTATAAGTATTATATTGCTTATATTTTATAGGGTTGTAGTAAGTGTACCTCTAAAGGTATACTATTCTTTTATACTTTCCTATATAACTATAAAATTGACTTCTCTTAGCCTCTCTCATATTGTTTTCCTCTAATCTATTTTCTCTCCATACTCTGAACTTAACTTGGTATTAGAGCAATTGGATCCAAATTTGATCTAAAATTCATTTTTTTTTGTGTTCTTCCTTCTTCCTTCTTTCTCTGAAAATTTTCCTTTATTTTTTCCCTCCTCTATTCTGTTTCCTATGCACCTCACGACCATGGTTTAGAGTTTCTGTCTAACTAGTGGTTGTGCGTGGTGTTTCTTTTGGAACACGTCTACGAGTTGGTGATGGGTTCCTTATCATTACTGTCGTTCTTGGGCGTTGGAGTTGCACCTTTGATGCTCGATTGTGGCTTCCCAAATTTGGTTTGTTTTTGGTTTCGCCGTTGTGGTCGTCGACCTTTGTTTCGTGGTTGTGGTGGTCGCTGGAGGCCTACCTTGCTGTGGTTGTCGTTGTTGGAGTGCATTGCTGGCGTTAGTGGTTGTCTTGTGCGCCGCCAGGCTAAGGCTCCCTAGCCCTCGATGTGAAGAAGACGACGTGCAGGGATCTTTAGGTTATAAATCATACCGGGTAAGGGGCTTAGTCCCTTAATCTAGCCCAATTTCAGTTTGTGCTCAACACATGCCCATTGTTCAAGCCAATCCCACTGGTTCTGGAGAGCCCAGTAAGCCCAAACCAGACTAGTCCACCCCAACCCAACATCGACTGGTTCATCTGGTCTGGTTTAGTTCAGTTGGTTCTCACTCGGTTCAGTTTGGTTCACTCAATTTCAAACCAGTTCTGTCCGGTTCACTCAGTTTCAGACCGGTTCAGAGGCTAGTACCATCAATTCAATCCGATTCTATGGCTTTCTTAATAGTTCAACCCACGTTCTCTCTTCTGCAGCCGGTTCAACATATTTTTTGCCACTTCAGCAGTTTTTTGCCTGTTCATCCCAGATCTGGTTAGTTTTGTTTCCTTTGGTCCTGATTCACCCTCCTACTTAGCAAATTTGTGACAGTGTTGCATTATCTCCCCTATATTTCTTTGGTTTGTCTACAAATTTGTGGTATTACTATAGAACCCAAGATTAAGACTCCACCTCTTGGCCCAATCTTCCCCCCCCTAACTTTCTCCAGCGACTCTTCTTTATGCTTTCATGACTTCAGTCAAGTTCAATGGGACTAATTGTGTTATGGTCCTGATTTGTTCAAGTCTTTCTTAATGGCAAAAGGTCTTGAAAAGTATTTAGTGGGAGAGAAATCCAAGGAAAGTGATCCCGAATTCGATCAGTGGGAACAAGAGGAAGCACATATTATTTCCTTACTGTTGAATAACATTGAGTCTCGTATCAATTCTATATTGCTTTATCTTGATACTATCAAGGAAATATGGGATCATTTGGCAATCATGTATTCAGGTACTGGTAATTTTACTTGTGTTTTTAAGGTTTGCAAATAATATTTTCGTCTTGAGTAAGGTACTCTAAGTTTAGAAGGCTAGTATTCTCGAGTTCGGGGAGGGTATGAGGAATTGAGGATTTACCACCCGTTCACCACTGATGCTACACTTGTACAACGACAGCATGAGGATTTGGATGTTGTTCACTTCCTTGTTAGTTTGAAGCCTGAATATGAGCTTATCTGTGCTTAGATCTTGGGTGGTTCCAATCTTCCATCTCTTCTAGAAGTCTTTTCCCACTTACAACGTGCTATTTTATTTGATGATCATTCTACTTTAGGCATTGATCATGGTTCTCATGCTAATTCCTCAGCCTTAGTTGTTTCTAATAACAACTATGATAATACTTGGGGTGGTCGTGGCAATTGCGGTGGTCATGGGGACGTAGTGGAGGTCATACTGGTTCTCGTTTATGTACTCATTGTGGTCGTTCTAACCATACTATTGGTTATTGTTGGGATTTATAAGGCAAGCCATCTGACGTTGCCCATCAGATCTCCTATTAGGAAGATACTTCCTCCTTATCTGTATTTGCACCCTCATCCTGTTCGGCTCCTCCAGACTCTAAATTAGTTACTATTATTCGAGAGGAGTATGCTTCGTTCATGTCTCGGCTACAAGTAGTATCATTTTCCTCCACTGATACTTTTCCCCCGTTAGGTACCGATCCCAATTGTTTAATGTTCTCCACTAGCAGTCCCTAGTTCATCGGCTCTAGCGCTTTTGATTATATGGCTGGTTTGTCTAGTGTCTTTTTTGCTTATCATTCTGTTAAATCTCCTCATAGTGTTACTCTTCTTAATTGTACTTATTCTAAGGTTTTAAGTTTGGGGACTACTCAATTGAGCCTCGATATGTCATTGTCACTTGTTATATTTGTCCCCCAATTTCTTTTTAGTTTACTTTCCATTAGTAAGATTACCCTTTTTCTTAATTACTAAGTAACCTTTTATCCTTCTTATTGTGTGTTTTAAGATCTCCAGACGAAGAGGAAGATTTGTACGGGGGTATAAAGCTGGTGGACTCTATTATTTTGACCTTGATCCATGTCGTCGAGCACTTCAAATCTCATCATCTCCATTTCAGTGTCATTATCGCATTGACCCTCCCTCTATCTAGAATCTCAAGCGTCAAGTTCCTAGTCTTAGTATGTGTCGTCTGTGTCTTGTGAAGCTTGTCAACTTAGTAAGCATCGCCGTGCGACGTTTCAGTCTAGAGTCAATAATCATGTCTATAGTCCATTTGAGTTATCCATTATGATGTATGGGTCTAATAATTCTGATGAATATGAATCTAACCTTTTTTCTACTTATCTTCGTAAAACTGACATTATTCATCAAACATCATTTGTCCACACACCCCAACAAAATAGTGTGGCTGAATGTAAGAATCGTCATCTGTTGGAAGTAATCGCGCACTTTTATTTCAGATGCATGTTCCTTGATGTTTTTAGAGTGATGTTCTTACTGTTTGTTATCTTATTAACCACATGACTTCTTCTGTGTTAAATGAGTAAAATCCATACTCTGTTCTCTTTCCCCATTCTTCCTTATTTTCCTTAGCTTCGAAGGTCTTTGGGTGTGTTTGTTATGTTCACAACTTGGGTCCCGAATTTGATAAACTCACCCATCGTGCTACAAAATGTGTTTTTCTTGGTTATTTTCACACATAAAAGGGGTATTGTTGCTATAGTCCCATACTACATAGATACTTTTCTAGTGCTGATATCATTTTCACTGAATCGGTCCCATATTTCCCAACTCATGTTCACCCTCTAGACCTTGACTTTGAGGAGTCACCTCTAACCCCCTCCCCCCGGGCGCTTCCATTACCATATGTCATTCCACTACCTATTGTGTTACCACTAGTTTTACCACCCCCTGCTCCGTGTATACTCTTGTCGTCAGAGATCATCGACTGAGGTGCCCCTACTGTCTTCCTTGCCGTCTTGTCATCCTAGTCCCTCAGTTACTTATGACTCTTTACCCATTGCTCTTCGTAAAGGTAAAGGTCTTGTGTTACTTAACATCCTATTACTCATTTTATTTCTTATGATGTCTTGTCTCCTACTTACTCTTGTTTTATATCTCAACTATCTACTGTTTCTATTCCTAAGATATTATAAGGTGCGTTATCTTATCCGGGTTGGAGGAAAGTTATGGAAGTGGAGATGAATGCTTTATATCATAATGGGACTTGAGACCTTGTTCTCTTACTCCCAGTACAAAGATTGTTGGTTGTCGGTGGGTATATATAGTCAAATTTAATCTTGATGGTTCTGTTGAACGCCTCAAAGCCTGGCTTGTTCCCAAGGGCTTTACTCAAACCTATGACATTGACTATGCGAAGACTTTTTCTCCGGTTGCCAAATTTTCCTCAGTTCTTGTATTGATTTGTTTGGCTGCTAATCTTGATTGACTTTTATTTTAGTTAGATGGGAAAAATGCCTTCTTACACGATGACTTGGATAAAGAAGTGTACATGGAGCAACCGCATGAGTTTGCTGCGCAGAGGGAGTATCATAAGAGTGTTTGTCGGCTAAAATAATCCTTTTATGGTTTAAAGCAATCGTCGAGGGTGTGGTTTGGTAATTTTTGGGGGCAGTTCTAGAGTTTGGTCTTCTTAAATATCAAACAAATCATTCTGTTTTCCACGGACATACTAATTTTGGATATATTATACTGGTTGTTTATGTGAATGATATTGTAATTACGGGTAATGATTATGAGGATATTGCAAATTTGAAAGTTTTCTTGCAGGATTGATTTCATACTAAAGATCTAAGCAAACTTAAGTATTTCTGGGGTATTTAAGTTGTCTGATCTAAGCATGACATTTGTTTGTCTAAGTGAAAATATGTACTTGATATGTTAGAGGAAGTAGATTTACTAGGTGGTTGACCAATCAATGTTCTTATGGATTTGAATCAGAAGCTATTGATGGATTATGGTGCATTATTTGAAAATCCCCCAAGTAGGTATCGCAGGCTGGTGGAGAAGCTAAATTATCTCACTAGTACCAGTACCAACCCAGATATTACATATGTAGTTAGTGTTATGAGCCTGTTCATGAGATGCCCTTGAATACCACATTGAGATGCAGTCATTCGTATTCTTCGATATCTTAAACGTGCTCCAGGACTTGGGTGGTTCTGGTTGTATCCTGCCAATGGACACCTTAGAGTGGAGGGTTTTACAGATGCTAATTGAACTGGCTCTCCCTTAGACTGAAAGTCTAACTGGATATTGTATTTTCTTGGGAGGTAATGTAGTTACATGAAAAAGTAAGAAACAAATAGTGGTGGTACGGTCCAGTGCTGAGGTTTAGTATAGGACAATGATACATACAACTAGTAAGTTGACATGGCTACGACACTTTCTTTAGGATATTGGTTTTCTAGTCCAACGTCCTTTACAGTTGTTTTGTGACAATTAGACAACCCTTCACATGTTGCTAATCCTATATTCCAAAAGCGGACCAAACATAGCGAGGTTGATTTGCACTTTATTCAAGACAAGATACTAAGTGGAGATATTATAACAACATTTTGTTAAGTCTGAGGATCAGTTTGCACATATGTTCACCAAAGCATTGAATCGTACTCATCTTATAGTGATTTGTTCCAAGTTTGGATTATATAATATATATACTCTAGCTTGAGGGGGCTTGTTGAGAGTGCAAGTGTTACATTATTTTTATTTTATAGGGTTGTAATAAGTATACCTCTCTAAGGGTATACTAGTCTTTTATACTTTCTTAAGTAACTATAAATATAAGTTGAGAGTGAGAGGTAGGTTAATTGACTACTCTTAGCCTCTCTCATATTATTTTCCTTCAATTTGTTTTCTCTCCATACTCTAAACTTAACACCCCGCACCCTCGTCAACCATGACGTTCAGAAGATGCTGATACCTTTTTGGGTTTTGCCCGATGCTCAATGCCCTTCGGGTCATATTAATCTGAGAAGTTAGCCTATGATCTTCTCGTTCCTCGGAGCGAGGAACAATCATGAATCAAATACATCTTAAATTTCGTTTCTCACCATCTGAATAGCCTTCGGGCATTGGTTTTGAAAATCAGCCCATTACTGTGCGTAACAACTATTACGTAACAATAACGATGGTCCCTGATCCCGTTACGGTTCCAAAATTTTTCACACTCGTACGCCTATTACGGGTGAGTAATAGTTTGTAACGGGTTCGTCAAGTCAGTAGCAAATCGATATGGGTTTGATCGGTCCAATACGGCCAGTTACAAACCGAAAACCCAAGTGAAAAATAACCCACCTACCCGGTTGATTTCAACAATAATTTCTTTAAATTTTCTAGATTTCAACCAATTTTTGTTCCCGTTAAAAAAAAAGCCAATTTTGTTAACTCTTTTTCACTCCCCAAACTCCAGATCTGCTTCAAATCTTCTTACTTTAGGTATAGATCTTGATGATTGTATGAAAAAATTTCGTGAAGTTGAGGGTGAAGACAAGATGATGACTGCCATTTCGACAAACATTATATGTTTTTTGCGAAGCTTGAATGGATACGAAGCAAAAATTTGTCTGTTTCAAAGAGAGCTGAAAAAGAAAAATAGATAAAAAAGGGAGAGAGACATATCTGGTTTATTGGTTTAGAAGAAGAACTTGTGGGTTTTTATTTTGGGGTCATTTAACTTTGCTTTGGAATGAGAACTGGTGGGTTTGGTTTGGGGTTCAAGACAATGGATCAACACGTGGAAAATATCTACTTGACTACTCATTTGTTTCAAAGCCCCCACAGATGTATGCCACATAAGGGGGACTTGGCACTAGCTACTTCAACCAATTCTTTTGGCTATACTTTCTCATTGAAAAATAGGATAAATCCATTGTTGAAGTTAAAAAAATGTGTAAAAATACAATATAATTTACCGTGACTTAATAAACATAAACAATTGCATATTTTTGGAGTTGAGATGAATATACATTTATTTTTAAGGGAGCTGTGAGTTGAAAAAAATTCACGCCTCTGATTTTCGTTACTGTTACGTGATGCCAGTTACACACCACCTCTGTTATACCGTTACCATTCCATTACAGTTTCCTTTACCGTTATTTAAAACTTTGTTCCTTTATTACTTGTTCCTTTCCTTGTATGCTTCAACCATAGCCAGTGGTCCTAAGTGAAAACATTGAACAATGAAAGAAGAGAGAACAGGAAAATGTTATTACTAAAACTTTAGTCTGTATTATGGCTTTCTTAAACAAGAGAAGACTTACATGTACTAGGGCAACATAAAATAGATCAAGTGACTAAACTACCCCTAACACTAACACTAAATACCTAAATATACTCAATATATTCTAATATCTCCCCTCAAACTCATGATGTGATAACAAAAAACATTAAAGAGTTTTTCATCGTAAACAAATTAGCCAACTGCATAGTGTACGGAAGAAAGGGGAGAGACATAGTGCCCAGTCAATCTTAATGTGCTTTTGTAAGACCGAGTTGTGAGCAATCTGAATAGGATTAATGTTATCACAACACAGAGATAGGAGCAGATAAAGAGATGTCAAGATCAGCATGCAACCATCGTGACCAGACTATCTCGGTTGTGGTGGATGCCATATCATAATACTTAGCTTCAGCTGAGGAATGAGCAACAATTGTTTGGTCAATTTACTCCGACACAAAATACTTAAATATGCTCAACATACTCTAACACCAAGTTAGACTCTATCTATGAACAATTCATCCTAAGTGGTCATTTTCCCTACAAGAGAATAATTAGAATCCACAAATATATATATATTTTCAGAGACATTTTTGTATGATTATTTGATCCCCTTGTTAATAGAGTTTGTATCCCACATCGACTAATTAGGACAACCAAAGTTGATTTATATACTTAAAAGACCACTCCACCTATTGCTAATTGGTTTTGAGTTAGATGCTCTAACAATGATATTAGAGCTGGACTTTGGATGATCAATGGACCAAGGCTCTTACCCATTTGAATTTTCCGGTATGCATGGTTGTTTATTTGTTTGTTGACCCCATGTGCGAGCTCGTGGGGTCAACAAATAATTAGGACCACCAAGGTTAGCTCGTGTCACATGTGAGGGAGGGTGTTAAGATAGCTTATATCCTACATCAAATAATTAGGACCACCAATGTTGATTTATATACTTGAGGGTGGCCACTTCACCTAATGCCAATTAGTTTTAAGTTGAATGCTCTAACACATCTATTCCGATTAGGATCTAATTTGTAGGCTCTGATACCATCTTGTCACACCCCGGTCTTCATAATCCGAATCTCGAGTGGTGAAGTGTATACAAATCCCGACTTAACTGCCCAAATCAATATTCACTATTAAGTGAATACAAATTTTCATTGTTTACGGTGTTTGTAATATAAAACATAATATAAGTCTGCTTAGAATTTTCCATATCCGCTTAGACTAGTCCAATCATCGTACTAGATTTTCCAGATGCATTTAAACAGCTCTGAAAAAATATAAACAACGAGCACAATAAGCTCAATAGGTTAATCATGTTCAAAAATAAACATGTTTTGAAAATATAGTAATGTTTGTTAGTATTCATAATAAAGCGGATCTTTGTTGAGCATTTAAAATATGGCACCACACCAGAGAACAAGTAACCAATCCTAAGACATAGAAATGTCAAATTTCAATCACATTTGACTTTTTAGGGACTTTCACTCCCAAAAAGATACGTTTCCCGTGTATCAGCTTGCACCCAAGCCCGAAGGCCATTGGGCCGTAAGACCGATAATTGAACCATTAAAACCATCTAGAAAATGCCATTTATAAGCCCCCTGCCACTCAATCCGTGTGCACATAATCTTATCAAATCAATTGTCTCAAAAATTGGATAATTTATTTCTTAATTGATATAGTTTTTCGAACAACATAATCAGATTAAGTATAACATGCTTAATTTTACCAATTGAACCTAAAAATCGTTTTAGAACTATACATCAAATAATAGAAGCATTATAAGATAGAAAAAACCATTTTTGTTTTGGAATTGGAAAAATCTACTCAATTGGTTCATTGAAATCGGTAGTGGCAATGTAAACAAAACCAATGAGTTAATTTTAGAGCATTAATTGAAACAAGTTATTTAATAAGATTGAAGCTTAAAATATACTTAGATTTGAAAGCTTGTGCAATACCGTTTTGGTAAGACCAAGGACTAAAGCGGAGGTTTGATTTTTAAACGTTATCAAATTCTTGACATCTACCGAAATTAAACCTTGTAGGGAGGTTTGATATCAATAATATAAGCTATTTGAAGTTTTAATTTAGTTAAAATCATAAAGAATCTTAGTACGCCCTATTTTCGAAATTAGGTTTTTTGAACCCAAATTTCTTCATGGCCGAAATACACCTTATTAAATCAATTGAAAGCCACAAAACTATTCTAAATAGGTGTGGAAACCTCACCCAAGCTTCACAGATCTAAGTTTGAGTTGAAATTTTAGCAGAACCTCCCCTTCTCCTTTCTTTCTTCCTTCTCTTCGTCTCTTCTTTCTCTCTCTATGAATTCCCGTTCTTTGAAATGAAATTATCACTTTCTCTTTTCATGCGAGGCTCCATTTTATAGCCAAAATTGACCTGCTTGTCCTGGTTTTCTGCGTGGTGGGCATTATTGGAGGAATCCTACTTCCATTTTGGGGTTCTGATTGAACCCTAATTTCCCCCAATCCGGATTTTTTTTAATCATTATCAGAATATTTATTATTTTATTATCATATCTATTTATTTTTGTTATATATTTATACTTTTTTATTTTCAAATTATATTGGATCTCTGGTTGCCGAACTGCCGGATTACTTTTCCAGATGTTAAACATTGGATTTGTTTTGGATTAGGGCATAATTCAGATCGGCATTTTTCGCTGGGCGTTGCATATGCAGTGCTGATAATTAGTTTTAGAAGATGCCATAAAACATATGCACATAGTTCATGTAAAATCATCCTTGATAATGTTTAGTGTATGCTTAGTGCATCATTACATCTTATAAGGCTTGTGATTTTGGATGATGTTCACTTACTCAATACTAGAGCAGCAGGGGGTGGGGTGTCCTTCTAAACCGACAACTAGGCAAACAAGTTTGTTTGGGTAGGGCAACTCAAGGTCCGGTGAAAGCGATGAGAACAACAGACACCAACGGTTACTCACCAAAATGGACCCATATTTGAGTATAGACATTATATATGGTGTAAAATATATCTTTACATAATTTATTTTCAATGAAGTGTAGACTCTCATAATATTACTCTTACAGAGTGTTAATCTTAAGTCATCCACGAGAATTTTAGGGGTTGTATTGGATCAGTTGATACATAATGGTGATATTGATATTGAATTCATTATCTTGATGAAATTTACTAATATGCTAATGCTGCTATTAACCTCATCTATGTTCCTAGGTTATCGTCTCAAGGATGAGATACATATCATCACAAACAGAGCGTGCAGTTCGCTTTGTTGGTCTTTCAACAGCTTTAGCGAATGCACAGTATGTTATATGTACTTTGGCTTTTGTTGAGCTTCTTTTTCTGTTTGTTGTCATATTGAAGTTCATGCACACTGCACATGTCAAGCATGTACGTCTATATTGCCAGCTTTTGAATTCATTTTGTTTTTTTGTGGATTTGCCTCTAAATCAAATCAAACATGGTAAAGCTTCAATTATTTCGGGTCAGCTGAATGAAGGATTCTGTTACATTTAGAGCTATATGCTGTATTAAATAACAATTAACCATATTTCTCTTCTATCTCGCTTCGTGTTGATGTGGTCTACTCCCCTCTTTCACCATACTGCTTGTTGATTTGCGACCATGTATAATATTTTCATAGCTAAGTATGTCATATTTGCTACAAAAACGTTTTAGTGGCTACCGGTTCACTGGATTTAGTGTTCATTGGCTTTAAAGGTCTATTTGTTCACTAAAAAATTATAGGAACGTTTCTAAGGATTTATAGGAATGTTTCACTTCTGTTTCTCTCTAGGGAGTAAAATATTTTGTGCAATTCTAACAATGTTGTTTATGTAGTGATTTGGCTGACTGGCTGGGTGTTGAGGATATTGGTCTATTCAATTTCAAGCCTAGTGTGAGGCCTGTGCCTCTAGAAGTTCATATACAGGCAAGTGTATGCTAGTTTTTACTCATAATTCTGCTGTTCCAACTGATTTAACCTTCTATGTCCTCTGAAATACATGTGTGCCCATATACATGCACATAGATGTAATCATGCATACGTACACACACACATATGTATAGTTTATCTTTCGGTGTAATGTTGTGTACAAATTTCTTCTGAGTGGATAATTTGTTAATGATGCAAGTTTTTAGGGTCAAGTAGACATGCATCAACAATGTTATCATACATTACACAATAACATATAATACAATCATCTCATATAGAACTTATTCATGATATGCAAAGTGTTATTCTAGACACTCCATTTGGGGGGTAGACTTAGACTTGGGTAGGCTTATAGGAGAGGCCCCACTAATGATTGTACGCTTTTGGTGCTTTTGGCAAGTTTTTGTCCTGTCATTCTGCATTTCAATTGGAGACTCCAAATCAATTGTAGGCTACAAATATCAAAAAGCATTAATTTACCACTAGAAATCGTTTTTGGAAATTTTGGTGAAATTATAAAATCACCCTTGAACTTTGACCTCAATTTCTGTACATGTGTAAGCCAAGTTCAAGATTTTGAATTTTATAGTACTCTATACAAAAAGAGATTTCCGGCAAATTTTTTTTTTTTTTGGGGTTCCAAAAAGAGGGTTCGAGGGAGCAACTGGGGTGGAACCCCTGCCTGGGCGTGACCATAGCAGCCTGAACCTACAAGAGAAGCCCACCTGTGGACCGTAGATGGCGGGAAACTGCCGGCGCTCCAAAAGGCCGAGTCGAGCCATAGCTTAACCCTCACACCACAGAGCTGATAGTGGGAGCAGCGGGAGTTTTCGTGAATCGAAATGGGAGTCAAAGAAAATCCTAAACAGGGCATTGCAAGCCACTGAACCACCAATCTGGTGGTGATTTCTAGCAATATATAGTTTTTTTAAAAAAGAATGCCCTATAGAGTATAGGAGACAAGTCGATAAGCAGTTGACAAGATGGAAAGCATTAATAAAGTTTGAATTTTTTTTTGAGAATGTTTGAAATGCCCCATAAACATTAGGGATAGAACTTCTGATTAAGAGCCGAGGGGCAATTTTACAAGTTAATGACAGCCAATTGTTGTTGAATGTCTAGACAAAAATACCTGAGGACTTGTTAGTGCTATTAATATTTGCTCTCTCTCTCTCTCTCTCTCTCACACACACACACGCCACCTCTAGTCGTGCACACATTGGGTTTGCTTCTTGGCTTTATTTTTATATACCTTACTTTAGTCTTTTTTCCAATTTTTGATAGTGATGGTCTTAGTGGTGGTTGACGGTGCTTCTTCGTTTCAAAAAGATTATGCATATTTTATTTCCATCCATATAAACTTCCCAGAAATACTTCAGGGAGAAAATTTTTACTATTACGACACATTTTATCAGACCTATATTGCAATTAGATGTCTTCTTTAATTAGCTAATGATGTTCCACTCACTGAACTGAACTGAACAGTTGTATAATATATTCCATCATATAAAGCCACTGTGGTTGGCGTGTAGAAGGTTTGGTGTGCCTATAACTGCTCCTGTGTTGATTGGCCCTTGGCAAGATCTTAGAGGAATTTGGAAAATAAAAGCAGTCAATAGACACTGGGGGGACAACCACCTCCAAAGTAAAAATGATGGACGTACAATGTGGCAGGTGACCATCTAGTTGTATGATTTACCATGTTCCACTAAAAGAATGATCTTCAATATATTACTGATTGGAGGGGAATGAATGAGCAATACAACACCACGTATAGTTATAGGAGAAGAGATTCATTTTTGTGAAACTTGCCTTTTCTGATTATAGTGGTGTAAAAACCTCCTCTGGAGGGAGGTAGGTTATGACATGAGGTTTGCAGGAATAGATGTCAAGATGATCCAAACAATATTATAGGAGGAAACTTATTCTAGGATTGAGATGATGAGTTATTACAATAACTATGGGAAATATTAAGTGACGATATGTTATTTCCGTTGACAGAGATTATCACATCCTTGCTACAGAGCAAATAGTCTTGAGTACAATTTTTACCTGGTCTGTCTGTAAGGACACGGTGAAAAGAAAGACTATCTGCTCCGTATATGTGCATGTTAATCTAGAAAGCCCATTTTTTGTCTAAAGTGCATTGGATGGGTGTATGCCCTCCTTTTCAACCTTTTCACCTTTGTGTTCACTTTCACCTTTGCTGGTTATCGTGGAAGTGTATGACTCGGGTGCGCTTTTTTACAGTTGCTTTATGTTTTGTAATGCAATAACTGGGGTGCGCTTTTTTATTCAGGGATACCCTGGGAAGTTCTACTGCCCAAGGATGAACAGCATGAATAAGCCCACCTATGCTGCCATATGCACTCATTCTCCCACAAAACCCGTTCTGATATTTGTTTCGTCTCGTCGCCAGACAAGGCTTACTGCATTGGACCTCATTCAAGTGAGATCTTCTAGTTTGCTTGAGATATTCATTTTTCCAATATTACAGGCATTTAGTGTCATGCTTTTGGGCAATTGAAGTTTGCAGCTTCAGACGAGCATCCTAGGCAGTTTCTCCGTATGCCAGAAGAAGCACTACAGATGATTCTTTCGCAGGTCTCTGATCAGAACCTGAGACACACATTACAATTCGGCATTGGGTTGCACCATGCAGGACTCAATGACAAGGATAGATCTCTAACCGAGGAACTTTTTGCAAACAACAAGATTCAGGCAATTTAAATCACCTGAACTATTGTCTTTTATACGTGAAAAGAAGGTAGTTCTTCAGAAAAGAGTTTATGTTCATACTGATTTTTACTGATTGCATATACAAAATCTATGACATTTCAGGTATTGGTCTGCACAAGCACATTGGCATGGGGTGTAAATCTGCCAGCTCATTTGGTTATAATTAAGGTGAGCCAAAATGGTGTACTGTATGTTTACATATTGTGAATGTGTAAATTAAGGTTTAGAAAGGAGAGGGGAGAGGAGAGAAACATGAGAGACAGTGTAATACTACCACCTATCTCACCCCACCTATAGAAGTATGGAAATAGTAGTAAAAGACAAATATGCCCTTTAGAGTATATGCTAATAACAGTAGTATCACCCATGCTATACTCTGACACTCCTCCTTAAGATGGTGAATACACCATATAATCTCAGCTTGGAATAAAGATCTCTTATTCGCGCACTACTCAATGACTTAGTAGACATGTCAACAAATTGATCCTCCAAGTTGACAAATGGCCTAATGATATCGCCATGCAACCCCAAGGAAGTGACAGTCAACTTCAATATGTTTTATTTGTTCATGGAACAAAGTGTTTGTAACTATATTAACTGATGCTGGAAAGTGGGTAGAATAAGGGTGGATAATGAATGAAAGGGGATAGTGAAATTAAACCGTTGATTTGTGCACAAATACTGGATTAGAATCCTATTCTAGAGTTGTTGATTCACAAGAATACAAGTTTTAAAGGCTTCAATTAATTTGTTTATTAATAAGAATACCAGAATAATTAGGAATAAAAGAGAAGTTCTTTCAATTGTATTAATCAATCAAAAACTGTTTTGCCCTATGGCTTACATGCATTTATATACTACTAGAAACCCTAAATAAACTAGGAAACTAAAATCCTAAATAATTAAGAAACCAAATAAAATAAAATTCTAATGGAATTAGAAAATAATAATTTTCTAACTAAATTAGGACATAAAATAAATCTTCCAAAATTTTCTAATTGAATGGCATTGACTACGTTCAAATAAAATATCAAAATTCGGTTCACCAATATTGTATTAGTATCCTCAAGTTGGAAAGAATTCGTCCTCGAATTTGCTTTAATATTTGAGTTCTTGCTTGAATTTTGGCTTTTGTTTGGCTTACCAAATTTGGGTTGGACATTTCGATTTTTGCTTGAATTTAGGCATTCGACTATCCCAAAATTTGTTTGTAAGCTTCGTGATGTTCATAGCTATTTTGTTCATCTCGATCTGATTGAACCATAACAGATCGCTAGTTTCCTCCTCATCAAAACATTTGGCATCAAAACACCCATGAAATTTTTTGTTTGGAAAGGTACCCATCTTACGGTTACAAACAAAAAAGAGGTGTTGCTTTGGCAGATCTACAAGGACAACTCTCATGTCTTCCCTTGGGCCCTTTAATCCTTCCAAATATTCAGTAATGACCAAATAATGAACCTCAAGATATTTATTATATATCAAGGTAACACAATCGACTTTTCTGAGAATTAGAGAATCATCATTAGAGTATTCATCGAATATTGTGGGTAAATTTCAATCAAACTTCATATTTTTCTTGATCAGGAATCAACTTCATATTGAATATAAGATGATTCACTATTAAAAAATATTTTTTCGAACTTCATGTCAAGAACTAGAAATATTACCAGGAATGTAACTGTGCTCTAATACAAACTTATGCACGGAAGCGGGTAGTATAAGAGTGGATAATGAACGAAAGGGGATAGTGAAACTAAACTGTTGATTTGCGCAAAAATACTGGATTAAAATCTTATTCTATAGCTGTTGATTCACAAGAATACCAGTTCTAAAGGCTTCAATTGATCAGTTGATTCATAAGAATACCATAATAATTAGGAATAAAAGAGAAGCTCAAAGAGAAGCTCTCTCAATTGTATTAATCAATCAAAAATTGTTTTGCCCCAAGGCTTACATGCATTAGAAACCCTAAATAAACTAGGAAACTAAAATCCTAAATAATTAAGCAACCAAATAAAATAAAATCCTAATGGAATTATAAAATAAAATAAAATAATTTCCTAACTAAATTAGGAAATAAAATAAATCTTCCAAAATTTCTTAATTAAACAGCGTTGTCCATGTTCAAATAAAATACCAAAATTTGGGTCACCCATACTGCCTATATTAACTCATTACAGTGTAAGACATTGCTTTATACTCAGCTTCAGCACTTGGCTGTGCTAGCCCAGTATTCTACTTACTCTTAGTAATCAGATTTCCTCCAAAAAAAGCTTAATGTCTTGTAGTAGATTGTCTTATCTATATGATCAGAAACATGCCCAATCTGCATCTGTGAACCTTTGTGTCTGTGTGATTGGTACAACAATTCAAGTCTGGGAGCTCGTTTGAGACATCCCAAATTGATTCCCTGGGTGCGTCCATAAACTCATTTACCACACTGACTGCGTATGATAAATCTAGATAGGTAATAATGAGGTAATTTAACTTCAAAACTAGGTAACGATATTGTCTAGGATATACGAAGGGTCACCTTGAGTCATTGAGAGTTTATGATTTGGATACAAAAGGGGTATCAACTGGTCGAGCACCTAGAAGCCCTATTTCCTTCTAAAGATCCAACTCATATTTTCATTAGGACTAGCTAACGTCATGTTTATATCACGAAACTTCGATACCAAGTTCGTGAAGTGAAGCAATCGATTTCGCTTCGCGGGTAGGAAGATTTACATGCTATGAAATGATGCCATTCCCGACTCGCGAAGTGAAGCTCAATCTCTATTCATTAGTTCAGCGCTAAGATGTAGAACTGGATCCTATATGGGTCAAGTTCAATCTGGAATTCTCTTGTTTGCCTAGAATTTTGGTGTGAAACTGATGCTTAGAAACGGTTTTAACTTGGCAATACCCACAAAGTCATCACATTTGATCAGAATGTCATCAACTTAAACAAGAAGGATATTACCTAGTACTTAAGTGCAATACTGAATGATCTGTTACCCTATGCGCACTTTCTACATGTATCAATCAATCTCAAAGTATTTAGCCCAAAATACAGGGCATCACAACAAAAGATTCATAATTTTATATCAACATAAAATAATCAATAGGAATAGAAATTTTGATCAAAAGAACATTCTTTGCAAAGGGATTGATAGACAGAAACATATTGTATATTATCCCATACTTCAAATCAACGGGGGCTACCGATAAATTTGATCACCATCATTTTAAGAACAACATACCCCAATTTCATAGAATTCAGGACTACAATCACCATCTACTTTTGAACCTAAAACCTCATTATTTCTCTCTCTTTCCCCCCTATCTTCTTTCTTTCTTTTCCTCTCTCTTCCTTCCTCTCTTCTTCTTCCTTCCTTCCCTCTTTCTCTTTTCTTCTTTTTCTCTCTTTTCTTCCTTGCTCCTTCTCTCAGTTCCTTTGTTTTTCCCTATGGTTTGCTTCACTAGTTTGGCACCCTATTTATAGTGTGCAATACTTGGCCTCCAAGTCTTCACACTTCATTTGCTTATGGTATGGTGGTGATGTAAATGCCACCTCAATGGACACTGGTCCAATTTTGGTGTGTTTTTTCTTCTTGTTTTTTGTACCATGGACACTTGTCCATTGTTATGCTGTGTTTTTTTTAACACATGACACTTGTCACCTAAGTTTAAATTACTTTATTTTTTATCCCAAATAAAATTCTTTAAGTTTCAATAATTGTCTTTAGATCGCTATTTTTGGTATTAACAAGGAACTCAATCGATAGGCAATCATGGACAACATAATCAAGAATCAACTCTGACATGTCATATAGTTCAACTGCTATCAAATATGGTGTCATACTAGGTTCATCTTGGTGACATGACAAATGACATTTGGGCGTAGAGATCCATACTTTACTAATTAATTGCACCCTGCAGGACGATAATCACACCCGGTAGAGCCACAATCATGTTTCACAAACTATGCGCTACGCACACTTCGTACATGTACCAATCAATCTCAAAGTATTTAGCCCAAAATTCATGTTAGCTTAACAAAAGATTCAGAATTTCATACCAATAGAAAATAATTAATAGGATTACAAATTTTAGATGATCAAAAGATCACTCTTTGCAAAGAGCATATTGTGTACTACCTCGTACTCTAAATCAACAAGGGATATCGATAAATTTGATCACCACCATTTTAAGAACAACATACCCCAATTTCATAGAATTCAAGACTAAAATCACCATCTAATTTTGAACATAAAACCTCGTTATTTATTTCTTTCTCTTTCTCTTCCTCTCTTCTTTTTCCTTCCTTTCTTTTTTTCTCTCTTTGCTTCCTTGCTCCTCCTCTCACTTCCTTTGTTTTTAGGATTCTAAATTTGATTCGATTTAGTATGCAATTTTGGAATTGACCTCTTTTAAAGTATGTTAGGCCTTGTTGAACAATCTCCCTATAAAAGGCGAGCTTCAACTAAGTTTTAATTGCTCTTAATGAGTCTGCATCCCTCCGTCAAGAGCCTATGTTTAGCAACATCTTACTCTGTCCCATTAAGGTTTCAATGGCCAACTGCTTCGGCATTGTATTAAGGAGAAGCCAGACTTACTCTTCTTAGAGAACATCATGTGACCACCAAGAGTGGTGCTAGCCTAGTATGTCACCATTATGTCACCATGATGATATCGTCACTCTAACTCCAAGAATTCATAATCAATACTGACATGCCACCTCTTCGAGAGGTCACTTGGGGTCGGCATCCGTTGACTTTGTGTAGCGCCCTAGTCCCACCATCAGAGGTATTATTCACTTTTCCCTTAGGCTCATGGTTTTAAAACACGTCTTGAATCTCAATGATTAAGACTATCACATAAATAGCATAACGACATTTTCCCTTATGGTTGTATGGGACTTCTATTGGACCATATATATGAACTTGGTATCAGTGGCAAAGCTAGGAATATGATCTAGGGTGGGCACACTTTAACTATAAGTTTTATTTTGTCCTCTAATAAATAAAAATTGTGATATATTTATATTTTTTACATCATATTTAATACTTAAAAGTTCATTAAACATAAAAGAGCCTAAAGTCGGTAGATATTCTATGCAAACAAAAAATAACTAAAAAGAGGTTAATTATTACTTTTTACAAAAAAAATGAGGCTAATTACAATCATTTACAATTGATCCCGACAAGTTTTCATACTTTGAAAGCGTTCCATGAAAATTTCATTATCAATGTCATCGAAAATGTCTTTTTCTATATAAGTAATCAAACTATTTGTTATCCATTGATCATCCATTCGATTACATAACTCAGACTTCACAATCTTCATTGCTACAAATGCTCTCTCAACGGTGGCACTTGATGCAACGTGGAAAGAAAATGAAATGCTTCATTCTTCTCTTGATCTCCAAGTCTCCATTGTGATGTTGTTGGTGCAGTGGTGTAGGAGGCGTCATTCCTTTGTTTTTCACTTTGCTCGTCTTTGGAAAGAAGATGACTAAGGAAAAATGACAGAGGAGTGGGTCAAGGGCTTTTGTGACTTAACATTGTTTTTCTTCATTTACTGGCTTCGAGAGAGTTGTTATGGGATTGGTCCTCTTTTTTTTTTTTTTTCTTTTCAATTCCAGTACCTTGTACCCAACTTCTTTGACCCAATTAATTTTGTTTTATCTACCTCCCTCTACCATTGCTTGGTATCTCAGTCTCATCTTACCTCACCTCATCCATCTTGGTTCTCGGCCTAAGAAGTCTTAGCATTTTAAACCCTTGCTCGATACCACCAGTGGGGAGACGAGAGGAGTTTGCAAGACATGCTGTACACATGTTTGCAACACACCCACCTAAAAGCTTAGGCATGTAGCTAGTGAGCTTATTTATTGCATGTTTCTTAAAGTGTACCATACTTGCGTAACCTTGCTTACTTTCCCTTTCCGTCCCTTCTCTTACATATGACAGAAAGATTTACTCCCTTTTAATAGAAAACTACTCTTTTGATAATTGTTGGTTTAAGTCGCGATTTAACACTAGAAAATTTTAGACGTAGTTGTGAAGAGAGCTTATATCTGACACCCAAGGTTGGTGTATATATTTGAGGGACTACTCACTCATTGCCAATTGGTTTTGAGTTGGATGCTCTAACATGGTATTAAGGCTGGTTCTTGGGTGATCAGTGGACCAAGTATCTTACTCATTTGAATTTTTCGGTAAACATGGTTGTTTGTTTGTTTGTTAGCCCCACGTGCAAGCTCGGGTCCCATGTGAGGGAGGGTGTACAGAGAGCTTGCATCCCACATCGAAGAATTAGGACTACCCAAGGTTGGTTAATATACTTGAAAGTGCTACTCCACTCATTTCCAATTGGTTACTGAGTTGGATGCTCTATCAGACATATAATGTAGATCAATAGCTTCGATACCAATAGATGTTGATTTAAGCTCTAATACCAAATAATGTAGATTTGGAAGAAGATTTAGAAAGAGAAGATTAGAAAAAGAGAATTAAGATGAGTTGGAAAAAATTAAGAAGGGACATGAGTATTCAATGAATCAGTCAGAGTATACTTATGACGCCTACTATTTTGAAAGACGGTATAATTCACATCATAATATTATGTGTTTTGTGTAAGTTGCATTAATATGATTGTAGGTAGCTTTATTTCATACCGATTGGCTGCCACTGCAATTTTGTTTCTGCTCCTTTTAACTCAATTATGCTGCCTATATAAGCAATGATCTAGGCTCGTCTGACCCGCACTAAATGGGACAAAAGGACATCTGTTGCACTTCTTGGTGTGCATTACTGTCAGCCACTTACCCCATATTATATCTCTCTTAGTCTTTCAAATTGAACATCAGTGTGTGTTGCAGGGAACAGAATATTATGACGGAAAAGCGAAGCGATATGTGGATTTTCCCATCACAGATATCTTGCAAATGATGGGTCGCGCGGGGAGACCACAGTATGATCAACATGGAAAAGCTGTCATTCTTGTTCATGAACCCAAAAAAAGCTTCTATAAAAAGGTTGAATAAAAATTGCAATGCTTTAATACAGATGTGAGTATTTAAGTGGCCATATTTTCCAAAATTGATGTAAGGATCGATGTTTCTCCTTGCAGTTTCTGTACGAACCATTTCCTGTTGAAAGCAGTCTGAGGGAGCAGCTACATGAGCACATCAATGCTGAGATAGTTTCTGGAACAATTTGTCATAAAGAGGATGCCTTGCATTATCTCACATGGACTTATTTGTTTCGGAGATTGGTATAGTTACGATGATCTCATTATGCATTCAAAAGATGATTAGCACTGCCTACTGTCTGAACTGATCTTAAATTATTGTTCAAACTTTAAAAGATTGGTTTTTCTGATGGTCCAGAAAGCTCAAGTTGGCATGTTAAGTCAAAATTCCATGCAACCATAGTAAGTCTTACACAGAAAAATATTGAAAAAATGGAGTCAAATTAGATGAAATAGAGAAAGTGAACCTTTCAGAGGATTAATTGCCTTGACTCCTAAGAAGCAAGGACATGAATACGACATGACATGGACATGGGATTTTTCAAAAAAATAGGACATGGACATGTTGGGGGGACATGCGAAATATTATGTATTTATTTTTATATAAATGATCATATGATAAAATAAATATATATATTAATAATATTCATTCAATTCATCTTTTCTATAATTATAACAAGTTAACATCATGAAATCATCGAATAATAAATCAAATATCGAACCGATGCATTCATCATAAACATCCATGATCCAACAATCAATGACTAGTACAATTTCAATTTTAAAAAAATATCACACTTCATAACCTTAATTTTCATTTAATTTCAAAGAACCCCAGTTCCATAATCTAAAGTTTGTTGAGAAGTTTCTAAAAATTTGAAAAAAAAGGAAGAGAGAAGAGGAAAAGAAGAGACAAAAAGATGTGGAGTGTAATGTCAAAGGGTACACTACACCCCAACTTATATATATAAGCACAAAGTACAAGAATAGCCTCAAACTAAAAATAAAGCATAACTAACACTCACCCTCAAAGTTGGTGTATCTCTTATGCCTAACTTGTAAACAATAGGATGAAAAATCTTGTTACTAAGTCCCTTGGTGAAAATCTCGGCCAATTGGTTTTTTGATTTCACAAAAGGCATGTAAATCAAATACTTGTTCAACTTTTGTTTTATAAAGTGTTGGTCAATCTTAAAATGTTCGATTCTATCATGTTGAACTAAATTATGAGCAATATTGATAGCAACCTTATTATCATAGGACAGTCTCATAGGTGCATCTTCATAAATTTCGAGCTCTCCCAATAAGGTTTTAAGCCAGATAAACTCACAAATTCCATGAGCCATTGCTCTATATTTAGGCTTAGCGCTAAACTTAGCTACAAATGCTTGTTTTTTATTTCTTCAAGTAACAACATTTTTTCCTATCAAGCTGTAGTAGACTGAAGTATATCGCTTGTTATCCACAGAACCTACCCACTCTGCAATCTGCATTAGTAAATGTTTGTAACTTCAAGTGACCATGTTTGGAGAATTGAATTTCTTTATCTGGAGCTGACTTGAGATACCTTAAAATATAATAAACAACCTCAAGATGAGGATTTCGAGGACCATGCATGAACTGACTAATAACACCCACTGTATAATCAATATCTGGACGAGTATGTGAGAGAGATATCAATCTCCCTACTAATCTCTGATTATCAACTGCATCACCAATTCCACTGCTCAATTGATTATTGACTTCAATGGGAGAATTTGTAGGTGTACATCCCAACATACATGTTTCTTTAAGAAGGTCAAGAATATACTTTCTCTAGGAGATAAAAAATGCCTTTATCTGATTTAGCAACCTCAATCCCAACAAAGTATCTCAATGGATCCAAGTATTTGATTTTAAATTCCTTAGCCAATTGGGCTTTAAGTTTGGTGACTGTCTGCACATCGTTCCAAGTTTTTACTATGTCATCCAAATACACAAAACAGTTATCTTATCATCAAACTGTCTAATGAACATAGTATGATCAACATGGCTCTATTTACATCCAAATTTAAGCATGACTTTGGGAAACCTATCAAACCAAACTCTGGGAGATTGCTTTAGCTCATAAAGAGACTTATTCAACTTACATACCTTTCGTTCAGTTAACTGGAATGAAAAACTTAATGGAATTTTCATATACAACTTTTTTTTCAAGTTTTCATGAAGAAAAACATTCTTTATGTCCAACTGCAGCGAATTCCAACCCAGATTAGCTGCACATGAAAGAAGAGCACGTATGAAGTTCATCTGTGTCACAGGGGCAAAAGTGTCCTGATACTCTATGTCAGAGGTGACTGGTCTAGATGAAGCCCTTGGCAACTAACCTTGTTTTGTACCTCTCAATTGTCCCATCGACTTGATGTTTGATAGTAAACACCCATTTGCAGCCTACTGCCGTCACTACATACATGCATTGATCTCTTATGCAGCTAATTTGGGGTAAAATTTGTTAGCAATTGGATGTGACAAATATCTTTCTTCACGGAAATTTGGAGGAGGATGTGTACATGGAGATTCTTCCATGTTTTTAATCTCAAATAACTTGAGGGAAGATGTGTAAATTGAAGAAGTCTCTTTATGGATTGAAGCAATCCCTTAGGGCTTGGTTTAATAGGTTTCTTAAGGCAATATTAAAGTTTGGATATAAACAGAGTCAAACTAACCATATTATGTTCATCAGACTGATTGATGATAAGATCACCGTCCTTATTGTATATGTGGATGACATAGTGATAAGTGGAAATGATGAGAAAAAAGTCACCAAATTGAAGGCTAGGTTGGTTAAGGAGTTTGAAATCAAAAACTAGGGCCCGTTTAGATACTTCCTTGGGATTAAGTTGCCGGGTCGGATAAAAGCATTTTTATCTGCCAGAGAAAGTATGTCCTAAACCTTCTTGAAGAAATAGGGATGTTAGGATGTAGACCTACATATTTCTCTATTGAAGGCAACCATCGATTGAGTTGTGATGAGGTAGTAGAAAAAGAAGAGATACTAGAGACTAGTGGGGAGATTAATCTGTCACATACCCGACCGAATATTGCTTATCCTATTAGGGTTGTCAGTCAATTCATGCATGATTCTCGAGCTCCTCATGTTGAAGTTGTTTATCAAATTTTTAGGTATCATGAGTCAGCTCCAGGAAAAGAAAAGGGATCATGCTCTCCAATAATGGTTACTTAAAACTAGAAGCATTTAGTGATGCAGATTAGGCAGGGTTGATGGATGATAGAAGATCAATTTCAGGCTATTGTGTGTTGATTCGAGGTAATTTGGTCACATGGGAAAGCAAGAAACAAGCAGTGGTGGTCAGGTCTAGTGTTGAGACTGAATACAAAGCTTTGGCCCATGGGGGTTGTGAGCTTATGTGGGTTCAAACATTATTGAGAGAGCTGGGGATTTATGATGATGGTCCTATGAGGCTATATTGTGCCAACAAGATAGCTATTAAAATTGTCCACAATCTAGTTAAACATGATAGAACTAAGAATGTTGAAATTGACCGGCACTTTATTGAGGAGAAATTAAACAAGGGTATGATTTGTATGCCTTTAGTGAAATTAGGAGACCAGTTGAGGATGATATCAAACTCTATGCACCAACTTGAGGGAGAGTGTTATGTTATGCATTATTTCTAGATTAAGGGTAGTTTAGTACTTTGTACTAAATGACTATATATATGTTGGGTGTAGTAGTTTAACCTAATACATTACACTCTTTCCTTAATCTTTTTCTCTCTTGTTCTTTGTTATTCTCCAAAACCCTAACGCCGTTGTAATCTAACTCATTATATGTATGTGATAAAATGTCACTACACATTTTTCAATAGATTATGATGGTACAATTTGAGCATATGGAATGTCCCCAGGTTTGTGTGTCTCCTTTCGTATTTCACCTTTTCAATGATGATCTCTAGGGGCTTTGAAATATAAAATGATGATCTCCTGGATATGGAATAGCCAGAACATGGCTTATTATGACATGGTTTCATATTTGTTAGTGTTTCTTGATGATATCAATACTTATGTGACAGATGGTTAACCCTGCCTATTATGGGATAGAGGATCCAGAACCCCACACTGTCAGTTCATATTTGTCAAGGTAATAAGACAGCTATCCTGCTCTGGTAGAATAAAGTTGGTTAGGAGTCACCTTTTGAATCACTGATAGTGCCATGTTTTCTTTGGCAGCTTAGTGCAAGACACATTTGAAGATTTGGAAGATAGTGGATGCATCAAGATCGATGGAGACAGTGTAGAGCCTTTGATGTTGGGTTCAATTGCATCTCAGTATTACCTTAAATACTTGACTGTGTCAATGTTTGGTTCAAACATAGGTCCATATACGTCACTTGAAGTAAGTAAAAAATATCTTGACATCAATCATCAATCATCATTAGTATTGCTTCCTACAGCTCAACACAACTCATCAAAGCCTTGTCCCAATAATCAAAATGCTTGGACAAGGCTTTGATAAGTTGAGTTGTAGTATGTTTTAACAAACTATTCTTGATATCATATATTTTTTGTCACAGGTTTTCCTTCACATACTATCTGGTGCTTCTGAGTACGATGAGTTGCCTGTGCGACATAATGAGGTAATTTCCATATTATGATAGTCTCAGATTTTCTTTCATAATTTTTGGATGATCATAAAAGCATAAGAATTGTTTTTTTTTTTTTGCGGTGTTGTTTGCTTTCGTTTTGCACCAGGGGGAGGGAATAAAGATATGTACGGTTATGTTGTATGGTATCATCCGAGTTTTATTCCATGAATTTGGGTGACACATCAACATCTTTATTTCCAGTGACACAGGATTTAGTGGGTGGCTTGTGATTGTGAATTTTATGGGGAGTACAGTAAAAGACAAAAAAAGAAGGCCCTTTTGTTGTCCCTGCTTTGTTAAGCATGATTTTGATGATAACAAACATCCTAATATGGACTAATGTGGGCATTAGTGTGCGGATGAAGTGTAGGTGTTCATGCCAATGAAGAAAAAGGACGAATAGAGAAAAAGAATGAAAATTCGGAGAGGTTATCTGGTATACCGGACAATGCATCCGGAAGGCATATCCAGTATGCTGGATACAGAAGGAATCAAGAAAGGGAAAAGGCATCCGAAAGGTTATACCGGTATGCCCATTGAGGCATCCGAAAGGCTATATCGGTATGCCGAAAGGACTAACCAGTATGCCGGAATCCAAGGGAAGCAAGGTCAAAAGGTTAGGCACACCGGTAGACCGCTTGAAAGGATCCGGTCTATCGGACACCGTGAATCTGCCTACCGGACACTGTGAACCTGCCTACCAAATGAGCAACCGGTAGACTTCGAAAACTCTCTAGAATTTGATGAAGTATGATGGGAGGAAGGCTAAGCAGAAGTGTGAAGTTATCCGGTCTACTGGATGTGACTGTTGGGGCTGCAACGGCTACATCCGGTAGCCTACCCAGTATTCCGGATTGACTTCCGGAAGCTACTTCATAAGCTGTTTCTTTTTGACAAGTCATCCATTCTCATCATCTAAGACACCTAATGTATAAATAGTGTCTTGTGAGCTTTCAAAGACAACTTTTGGGGCATTTTGACTTGAGCAAAAGCAAAAAGAAAGAGAATCCATCTTTGTCTTTATCTTGAGAAGAATTTTGTAAAAAGCCTTCTTTGTCTTCATTCTCTCTTGTGTGTTTGAGCTTTGATTGGGTAGAGTGAGATATCTATCTAACTAGAGAGAGAGAGAGAGAGAGAGAGAGAGAGAGAGAGAGAGAGAGAATCTATTGTACTTCTTGAAGTGAGTTAAGAAAGAGTGTTGTCTTTGTGTCAAGAAGATTGTAAAGGGTTGATTCTCACCATGTGAAGCGATTCAAGAAAGTGAAAGGAAACTCTAAGGGGACGAAGAAGAGAGGACGTAGGCCAAGTGTGTTGGGGGCCTAACTTCTATAAATCGTGTGTTTGCTCCTCTTCTCTCAATCTTATATTTATATTGATTGTTCACATTCACACACATTGCTTATATATTGTTCATATACATCTAGTGAAAACAATAATTGATTTTTATTGTAGTCATATTAGAAGAAAACCTAGTTCACCCCCTTTCTCTTAGGTTGCTTTTGGGCCAACAATCTCTCACTGGATTTTTCTGTTGTTATTTTCCACTTACTAACTCATGCCTGAATCATAAGGCCATATTGCTTTGGTGTTCAATCTACTCAATCAGTTCTTTTTTAATGGCCATTGTATAAACTATCTTACATGATTTAGTTGGTCATAACACTGCATCATTTATTTGAGATACTGCACCCCACCAATGAGGATACTCCAAGAACAAAGCACCACAGAGTATATCTGATCATTTATACTAATACACTTTCCCAGAAGTCTTATATAACTTCTGTCGCATCATTTATACTGCACCCCACCAATGAGGATACTCCAAGAACTAAATACAACCACAACTCGAGTATATCTGATTAGATTACTGTTAGATTAATCTATTTCCCCCGTAGTCTTATATATCTTCTTGGGTCATGATAGAGTACATTATTCCCTTTATCTAGGTTACAATTTGAGATTATTTGAACTTCAATGGATTGTTTCCCCATCCCCAGTTTCATGCAACAATGTCTCATGATTTCTTTGAGAAATTAAAATCCCCTTTCAAGACCGATTGCTTTTGTGCTCATAGAATACGTGAAGTTATCAGACCTACTAATGTAGAAGTTCCTGCTGAAAGAGTTGTAAATCAATAATGCCTTAGGATAGTCGCTTGTAACAAGCATGTCATCAACTGGTATGCTACAACAATAGTGTCTCTTGTCAACACCTATGAAGCACTGACACTCTTAGGAAGGTGACGTATCGGTGTCGGAGACCAACACTCTTCAGACACGTGCCTGATACTCTTTTATCTATGTCCATAATTAAATAATAAAATTTTAATTTTAGATATGTGTCCGACACTTCTTTGGTAAGGTGTTCGACACTTGTTTGGACCTTATTTGCTACTAAACAATAAACATGTGTTGATATGTTATTAACAAAGTTTAAAAAAATTGACTAATAAATATCTTATAGTGTTAAGAGAATATAAAATTACCAAGATTAGACATGTTAAAGTTGTACTTAAAATATAATAACAAAAACAAAAGATTTAGAAAAGGGGAATTGAACAAATGAGAAAAATCATTTAAATTATATATGTTAGTCTCAAATTTCGCACTAGATGACTAAATATAACATTTACTTATCATAAATTACTGAAGTTTTTATGAATAATATATCATTATCATTATATTTATGATAAATTATATAATTCTATACATAAAATATAATTATTTGTAGCGTGTCTCCAACTTGTCCTTGTCCTTTTTTTTGAGAAATGCCATGTCTGTGTGTCCGTGTCGTGTCGTGTCGTATCTATATCCTATGTCCATGCTTCTTAGGTCAACATGAATCCAAAATGATCGGTACGCTTATCCTTGCCCACCCACTATATTTTACGAGTTATTATAAAAAAAAAATCCTTCATTGGCTTTTAGTTCAGTTAAAATGTAAAATAATAGTTTTGTGGTAAGAGAAAGAGGGAAGAGGAGAGATGGAAAGAGAATGAGAATAATCAATTATGTAGGTAATGTTGCCCTACATTCTCTTATTTAATAATAAACTAATGTTATGAACAATTACATTATTATCGTACACTACTAGTATTTTAACATAAGAACTCTAAAACTCTCCCTCAAGTTGGAGCATATAGATCAAAGATGCCCAGTACTAAAGACATATCAATCCAATGGTTTGATAAGGATGTCATCCCGCTGATCACTAGATTTGATATATGGTGTGATAATCTCCATACGCATCAAGAGATCTCGAATAAAATGACAATCCACTTCAATATGTTTAGTCTTCTTATGAAATACGGATTATTGGCAATGAAAATAGTTGTTTGGTTGTCACAATGCATCTCCATAGGAGAGGACACACTAATACCCATATCGCGAAGTAGTGAACGAACCCACAACATCTCACACGCAGTATGAGTTATGGCCCGATATTCAGCCTTTGGACTCAAACAAGCAATCACATTCTGTTTCTTGCTGCGTCAAATAACAAAATTACTACCAATAAATGTACAATAACCCGAAGTAGATAATCTATCAGTATGACTACTGGCTTGGTCAGCATCAGAAAAATCAGTAACAATTATGGATGATGAAGAACGATATAATAATCTTTTACTCAGTGCTCCTTTCAGATACCGAAGAATGACAAATAGCCTCCCAATGAGGTTTGTGGGGAGCATACATGAACTAACTAACCACACCAATAATATAGATAATATCAGGGTGTGTAAGTACAATGTAAATCAACTTGCCAACCAACCTTCGATAACGTCCTACATCATTAAACACTTCACCACTGTCAGCATCCAACTTAACCGTGGAGCCCTTGGGAGTATCAGTCGAACGTGCACCAAGAGTACCAGTTTCAGACAATAAATCTAATACATACTTTTGTTGGCACAAATTGATACCTTTATTTGACCGAGCAAATCAATCCCAATAAAATACCGAAGAAGTCCTAGGTCTTTGGTATGAAACTGTTTCCCCAAATAAATCTTAAAATGCGAAATAGCATCTGAGTCATCACTGCCAATGATAATGTCATCAACATATACAATACGAATAATAACACGTGGAAGAACGACGAATAAAAACTGAATGAGCCACAATAGATCGTTGGAAACCATACTGAATAATACCAGTATTGAACTTATCAAATCAAGCACGTGGTGATTGTAGACTAAGGGTAGTTGTGTACTTTGTGATTATATATAAAACTGAGTGTAGTTGTGTAACCTAATAGGCTTCTCTCTATTTTTTTTCCTTCAAACCCTAATTTTTTCATAATCTAACTTGGTATTAGAGCCAACGATCATGGTTGAAGGTCGCGGTATCGGTTATCAACTTGGAGGGCACTGATACACATCGGTCGCGGCGTCGCGGTACGGTATCGGCCGATACGCTCAAAATGCTAGATAGAAGGCCCAATTTTTTTTGAAAAAATCATGAAAAATTCTCAAAAAAATATAGAAAACATAATTCATGCATCATATGTTACAATATATCTACAAATAAATTAAATATAATTCAAAAAAAGATATAAGGGCACTATCGGAATATTTATTTATTCTTATAAATATTCATTTTAATCATTTAAGAATTTTCTGAACCATAATCATTGCCCATAAATTAGTAATTTGAATATAAATCTATTCTAATTTTATTATTTAATTTTAAATGTCCTAAAATAAAAAAATGCTAATATATCCCATTATATATCAAAGAATAAATTTATCAAAAGTAGGCTTAGGCAAAAGTGTACCTAAAGGCCAATTACCCAAAAAAAATATAATTAGAACTTAAAAATAGTAATGGAGAGGTTAAAAAAAAGTCAGCCACCACAGTCAGAGACTTATAGTCTCAAGACTCTGTTTGCATATGTGAGACGCTTCGTCCATATGAGAGAGAGAGAGAGAGAGAGAATCTGTGAGTGGGTTCATAGAAGCCATGCGATTTCTGGAAAAGGAGGATGGGGTTTGGGCATCTTGATGTGTGTTCGCCATGGGTTCGCGCTTCGCAGCGAAGAAGAACAAAGAAGAAGATGGAGCCCTCTATATTGATTCACTGGAATGTTAGCCGTCTAGGGTTGGAAAATTGCAGATCTGCAATTCTGCATATTTGGGTCTTTAAAATTTTCCTTTCTTTCCATCATTCCTTCTTTGTTTGGCTTCTCTACACCACCTTTGAATTTTTGCAACTAGTTGGGGCTTTTATGGAGATGGGTATTGGCATTCTTCACTTTTCCCTCTTTTCATTGGATTTTTGTTGGTTGTCTAAGATTTTGGAAAGATTTCACTGTATCGGACCGATTTCGATGTGAATCACCCGAGTCACACCGAGTTGAGCCGATATGTCCAAGTCGTGACCGAGTTATCACCGATACAGGTGTGACTCGCGAGTTTGATGTATCGTATATCGTTATCGTATTGGGTGTGGCCGAGTCGGATACGAATCGGTCGAGTCATATCGGATTCGGCCGATACCTTGAACCAAGCCAACTATCAAATCTACAGTCTCAAAGTTGTCAAAACTCATTGGAAATCCTTCGCATAACACAAAATCAGTCTGACGCATTGACGTTAGCACCTGACATGATAGCGTTAGCGACAAACATGTTAGAAAATTTCGGGACAACCATGAATCGACTTGATTTTTTGTTCCAAGTATAATGGTAAATTTTCTGGAATTTGTTGAAGCCATCTAATAGGTTTTTAAATTTTTTTAATATTTTTTTGGTTTTTCGTGTTCATAATCGCGATCCGCTATTTTGGACCAATGTTTGAGTTGTTTTCTAATAAATCCTTCTCGACTAGGCTTGACTATTGTGGATCTGAGATATTCATAGTGTTTTGGTGCATTTGGATCGAGTTTGTGGGGTTTTTAGTTCAGATTTGGGTGCAAACTGGCTGTTTTTTTACCTCTTTAGTCTCTGATTTTGCCTCTGTTACACTGATTTAGCTTCTCCTTTGCTACCTTGTATTTTTTTTGGGGGGGCTTTGAAGCTTTTTGGGTGAAATTAGATGATTTGGGTGATTGCACAGAACCTGGTTTCTCTACTGGCTCTACTGACAATTATTTTAGGTTTTCTTGCATACTTGGGTTGAATTTCCTGAATTTTTTGGTTTCTCTACTCTCCCACAAACTTGTGTTTTGGCCCCTCTTTTTTTTTTGGCTCTCTGATGTTGCTTTAGCCAATGTATTGCTACTGGGTTGCTGTGTTATGGCCCCTAATGTTGTTTTAGTGACTATTTGGCTATTGGGTTGCTGAATTTTGGCCTCTGGTGTTGTTTTGCCACTATTTGGCTATTTGGTTGTTGAGTTTTGGCCTCTGGTGTTGTTTTGCCACTATTTGGCTATTTGGTTGTCTTCTAGCAGTTGCTTGGATTGCTACCCAATGGCCTTTTTTGCTTCAGATTACCTAACAGAGGCTATTTTGCTTTGTGTCTTTGGGCATTTCTCTAGTGATATACTGCCACTGTAGGAGTATTTTTCAAGTTGAGGCATATTACTTGGACTATTGGAAGTGTCAGTTATTTTGCTGGTTTTGTGACTTGTCTGTAATTGTTTGACCCTATTGTGCGGACATGTCGGAAATGAGTGTAACCTCTAGTAATTTCACTCAAGATGAGATGCAGACTCTTATGCATTTGACAACTTGACTTGATGTTTCCTCGACTGCAACTTCTAATCCTATCTCTTCTTCTAACTTTGCTCATATAGGTATATTTGTTAGTGTGTTTACTGTGCCATCCTCAAATTTTCTTGGATAATAGATTCTGGAGCCATGGGTCACATGACAGGTTCCTCTAATATTTTCTCTTCATATTTTACTTGTTCTGGTAGAAATAAAGTTAGGATGGCAGATTGATCTTTATCCTCTATTTCTGTGTAAGGTTTAATTAATCGTTTACCCTCTATCTTTCTCCTCTATCTTTATGTTTCCAATTTTTCCACGAATTTATTTTCTGTTAGTAGTATTACCAAATCCTTAAAATTGTTCAATTACTTTTTTCCCTACTCGTATCTTTTAAGAACTGGAATTAGGAAAAACGATTGACAGTGGTAGAACAGATGGTGGTCTGTACCTCTTGAATTCTGAAGCTTCCTCTCAGTTTATCTGTCAAGCTCTCTGGGTAGATGGTGTTTTAACCCTTTAGCTCTTACATCAATGACATAGACGTTTGGAACATCGTCATTTGGTGTTTTAGAGCATCTTTTTCCTAATTTAGTGAAACAATGTAGTAGACAATCTTTTGTTTGTGATTATTGTTAATTTGTCAAGCACAAACGTTTATCTTTTTCTAGTACTAATTATAGAAGCACTGCACCTTTTGTCATTATTCATTTCGATTTGTGGGGCCCTTCTCCTGTTATGTCTACTTTTAGTTATCATTGGTTTATTACCTTTATTTATTATTATTCTTGCCTTACGTGGGTTTACCTACTACGCAATAAACGTGAGAACCCATGTTTTAGATCTTTCCATAAAATGGTGAGTACTCAGTTTGATGTCAAAGTCAAAATTCTTCGAAGTGATAATGGAACTAAGTATATTGATGGGGAATTTTATTCTTATCTGAATGAAAATGACATCTTGTATCAAACTACTTGTGTGCATACCCCTAAACAAAATGGTGTCGCTGAGCTGAAAAATTGTCATCCATTGATGTTTACCATGAATGTTCCTCAATCTTTTTGGTGGGATGCAGGTCTTACTGTTACTTATCTTATTAATCGTCTACCCTTGAGTGTCCTTCCGTTTAAGTCTCCTATCGAACATCTTTCAGTGTCTTTTTCCATTCCATCTATTTCTTTCCTTACCCTTAAAGATTTTGGGTGTGTTTGTTTTGTACACAATCATAGACCCTCTACAGGAAAACTTGACCCTAGGGCTCTACGATATGTTTTTGTTGGTTACTCTCCCATCTAAAAGGAATATAAATGTTATGATCCACAATCACAGAAAATGTATGTTAGCATGAATGTTGCCTTTTGTGAATTTGAGTCTTCTTTCTCTACTACCGAGATATCTCTTTTGGGGAGAATTCCATTATAGGGGAAGAGATGTGTTGTCAGGAGCCTCTTCTTTAATTGTTTGTTCAGTGGAATGTTTGTCTGGGGGAACGGGGGAACAACTTATGGAGGAAAAAAGGTGATGGTGTTAATCCACATGGTGTTTACGTTCACAAGGATAATCTGAAGGCTTATTCTCGGCATCAAAAAATACAGATTACCCATGTGTCGCTACATCAGTCAAATTCCTCAACACCAGTTCCATCCTTGACTAATTTATCAGATAATGAACCTCCAGATGTTACTCCTGTTATTGATAATCACCAATTGTTGATGACTTTGATCTTCATATTGTAGTAAAAAAGGGTGTTCGAGCTTGTACTCAACATTCTCTCTAACTTTCTCTCTCCTAAAGTATATGGCTATGTTTCCTATGTCTACAATCTCGGTATTGAGTTTGATAAACTTGATCCCCGTGCCACTAAGTGAATTTTTCTTAGTTACTCCCGTATTCAGAAAGTGTTACCGTTGTTATAGTCCTACACTTCGCAAGTATTTCATTAGTGCAGATGTTACCTTGTAGGAATCTACACCCTCTTTTTCTTGGCCATCCGTTCCTTTTGAGTGTACTACTGAGTTGTCCCCTTGTCCGACCCACTTCCACTTCTGGCTCCAGTTCTTTTATCCTCTATTCCCCTTTCTCCCTCGATCCTCCGTTCACCTCCTCATAATCCTTGACCCCAACAGTCTATCACGCCTTTACGTGTTTACCGTCAGATGAGGCCACTTGCCACAGCTCTACCACCAGTTTCCTCATCGTCTTTGGATCCAACGTCCTCCACTGTGTCAGATTCTCTACGAATTGCGGCCTCGCTCATGTATTACTAAACATCCCATATCTAATTTTGTTTCTTCTCATTTGTTGTCTCCTTCATTTTCTTACTTTACCTCTCAGTTATCCACTGTTTGTTCCTAAAACAATAGCCAATGCATTATCTGATCCAGGTTGGTGGAAAGCCATGGGGGATGAGATGGAAGCCCTCCATCATAATCAAGCTTGGGATCTTGTCTCATTACCTCCTTGTAAGTAGACTGTTGGGTGTCGTTGAATATACACCATTAAATTTCATTTTGATGGTTATCTCGATCATCTTAAAGCTCGTCTAGTTGCTAAGGGATATACTTATAGATGTATGGTGTTGATTTTAAGGAGACCTTCTCCCTAGTTGCTAAGATCTCTTATGTCCGGGTTTTGATTTCTCTTATTGCTACTCGTTACTGGCCCTTGTTTCAGCTAGATGTTAAGAATGCTTTCTTACATGGTGATTTGGTCGAAAATGTCTACATGGAGCAACTACTTGGGTTTGGCTCGGGGAGAGTATCTGGGCAGTGTATGCAAATTGAGGAAAGCCTTGAATGGGCTAAAACAGTCTCCAAGAGCATGGTTTGGAAAGTTTCTAGAGGTAGTGTTAGATTTTGGTCTCCATAGATGTCAAACAGATCATTCAATATTTTCATTTACGAATTAGTGCTGGTAATATCCTTCTTGTTGTTTATGTTGACGATACCATGGATCTAGGCAAACTTAGATATTTTATTGGTATTGAAGTTGTTAGATCTAAATAGAAAGTATGTACTTGATCTCTTAAATGAAACATAACTTTTAGGTGGTCGACCAGTTGATATCCCAATGGATCCCAATCATAAACTCACAGTGACTGAAGGTGAGTGCTTCTCAGATTCGGGATGGTATCGTCGTTTGGTTGGGAAATTGAATTACCTCACTATTACCTGACTTTTATATCGCATATGTCAGGAGTGTAGTAAGTCCATTTATGGAAGCTCCCCGAGTACCACAATAGGATGTTATTTGCATTATTTGGTATCTCAAACGAGCTCCTAGACTTGGATTGTTATATCAATCACATGGGCATTTTCGGGTGGAAGGGTTCACAGATGTAGATTGGACAGGTTTTCCCTCAGATTGACAATCTACTGCAGGCTATTGTATCTTTTTGGGAGGTAATTTGATCACATGGAAGAGTAAAAAGGAGATGGTGGTTATGCGGTCTAGTGTAGAAGTTGAGTACTGGGCAATGGTTTACACGTGCAGTGAATTAACTTGCCTACAACACTTACCTCAAGAAGTTAGTTTTTCAGCTCAAACTCCATTTCAGTTGTTTTGTGATAATCAAGCTACTATTTATATAGACTCTAATATGATGTTTCATGAACGAACGAAACATGTTGAGGTTGATTGTCACTTTATTGGAAAGAGGCTATTGAGTGGAGATATTGTAACACCATTTGTTAGATCAGAAGATCAACTTGCAAATATGTTTACAAAATCCTTGAATAGTACTCGACTGAGAGATATTTGTTCCAAGATGGGAATATATTTGTGGGGGAGTGTTAGAATATATAGGAGAGTGGTAGACTAGTAATAAATATACACCTTAAGGGGTATATTAATCCTTTATTTTTTACATACATATGTATACATGGATGAGTTAGTAGGTTCTGTGCCTTCACTGTTCTCCTCTCTCCAAACCCTAATTCTATAACATGATATCAAAGTAGTGAATGCTATATTCAAATCTCGCTGCCATCCTAATTATTAAAAGATTTTCATGTGCTAGGCCAAAAAATTAGCCGGCACGTGAGTAGGTGTGTTAAAGTATAAATACTTAAGTTACACCTTCTCTAACAATTTAAATTTTTGGAGTAGATGGTGGTTTAACAATTCCCAATGCACAGGTTTCTTTTTGTGATATAATATTCTCAATACTTGGCATGCCCATTTCCAATTGACTTTGACGAGAAGAAGCCCGTGTTAGACCATTTCCATTTGATTTATGAGAAGTGGAAGAAATTGACAAATGCTCATCGTAGAATTATTGAAGTCGTTTTGAATTTTCCAACACCAATCAAAATAAAGATCTTCTATCAAGGATTGTAAAAGCTGACATTCACATAAATAAGTTACTATACATATATATGCTATGTGACTTATTAGCTGTACTCTTTGTATCGTAGTAAATGTGATTGAAATACTCATGGGATGTGTCCCTGTCACTGAATATTGTTTGTTTGTAGGAAAATTACAATGAAGCATTGTCTGGGCAAGTCCCATATGTGGTGGATAAGAATCGCCTAGATGATCCACATGTTAAAGCAAATCTTCTTTTTCAGGTTACCAAAATCTTAAACTACGTTTAAACATGATGAGTAGGGATTTTTTTTGTTTAATTGTGTCTCCTTTTGCTCCTTTTTTTATTCCTCTTACAATGTATGATATTTGTGATACAGGCACACTTTTCTCAGTTAGAGTTGCCAATCAGTGACTATGTTACAGACCTCAAGTCGGTGTTGGATCAAAGTATACGTATAATCCAGGCCATGATAGATATATGTGGTAACAGTGGATGGCTTTCAAGTACCATCACTTCCATACATCTTTTGCAAATGGTTATGCAGGTATTGCTCCTTATTACTGCATTTGTCTAAAGTTCAAAACAGTGAAAAATATGGTCACATGAAGAGAAGTTACTTCTGCTTGCCACTACCATGTATTATGGTTAACTTTTCAGCACTCATATGCTATGGTTGCAATTGCTGAAAGCATATTATTGAACTCACCATGATTTTTCTGGTAAAAAAAAAAAAAAAAAAAGAGTTGGGGTATGCTAGTCCTTAGTTAATATGATTTTTCTGGATTATATGATATATATAGTTCAGCTTGAGGGGGAGTGTTGAGAATATTACCATTAGTTAATATGATTGTAATAAATATATTACTATGAGTCTATGATAACTATAAATACAAGTTGATAGTAAGAGTTAGGGTATGTTAATACCTCTCTTTGTCTCCCTCATATTGTGTTAAGTCTTTCGCTTTCACTATTCTACACTTAACAATTGTAAAATCAAAGTCTGCCTTAACATTTTGTTCTTGCTATCATTGCTTTCACAAAGGTAGTTGCAAGAAATATCATGTTTTTGGACAAAACTATCAATTTTTTATTTTGACCTTTTTGGTCTGTTAGTATAGACGCTTCATCCATCAAGTTAAACTTTTGGCATTGCGTTGAGTTTTCTAATTATTACTTTTCCCAACATACAAACGCATACATGGACACAGCCTATAACTGAAGCCTGTTCTTGATACCTTTATGTATCAATGTTTCATCTTTAACTTTAATTCTTTCCTTACTTGAACCATAAGTTTTCTTCAGATTGAGTTTTAGTCAATATTCATTTCCCTCTTGTAAGTTTGATTCTTTTTTAAGGGTTCTATTTATTTAGTGGCCTTTTTCTTCTGCATCCATGCAGTTCAAAGTCGAGTGAATCTAATTGATGAACTTTAATACTATTTGACCTTGTTAGTTATGATTTCTAATAAAATTCTTTAGCACTTATACAAAAAATAAGTAATTTTTGCTTTCAAGAAAGTATTGATTGTCTTATTATGGTATATCCATAAAAAGAATGTGACTAGTTAAGAAATCAAAACCAAAATTTTACATGTTGGTTTGCTTAGAAATCCTTGTTGCTGAGAGATATGGTCTAATTAACATTTAACACATTATATGTTCTTTTGACATGTGATAATTAACATTTAACACGCTGTATGCTCTTTTGACTGTAGATAATACTTAAGAAACACATTTGTGCCTTCAAAGTTGTATGGGATTTGTGTTGCATTATACTTGAATTCTTGAAGAAAAAGTAAAGATTAAAATTAAAAATTATACATATTGATCAGTGTATACACTTTCATATCCAAAACATATGCATTGTGGATACGTATTAGCAAAATATCCAAAATTTTATTATTATTGAATACGTATGGTGTGTATTCGATGCGTATATGACCAGTATAGTAGCTAATGTGTTAACTTTGATCAAACACCGAAGAGAAAAGAAGAAAATAAAAAACAACAGTCTGTGTTTCAATAATTTAACCTAAGATACATAATATAGGCCTGTCAAAGTCTGGCATGACACGATTAACCGACACGAATTAAGCGGGTTTGGGTGAGACCTTAATGAGTTTGGGTGGTTAACGGGTTAACCCACTAGACACGTTTAAATAAACGGGTCGTGTTCGGGTGAGACCTGTCAACTCGTTTATCACCCGTTTAAATAAAATTCATATAATAATAAATTAATAATTATTTTAAAATATTAGTCAAAAATTTTTTTTTTTGGTGACATCCACAAAAAATATATAAACCATCTAAAATTGTTAGATTGTTAGTTTTATAAAGTTATATATCTTTTTTAAACAAACAGGTAAATGGGTCTAACGGGTGGTTTATCGTGTTAATCCGACCCTACCCAATACAACTCGTTTAAAACTAAACGGGTTAAACGAGTCGTGTCGTGTTACCCGTTTATTAAACGGTTCGTGTTGAGATTTTTCACCCGTTTATTAAACGTGTTGTGTATGAGTTTACATGTTTTTCACCCGTCACCCGTTTAATCCAACACGTAACCATTTAATCCGACACGATTGATACCCCTACTTATATATTAGGGCAACACAAGATAAAGTAAATGACTAAACTATCCCTAATACTAATATGTTAAACTACTTTTAACACCCTTTCTCAAACTCATGATATGGTAGTAGAGAATATCAAGAGTTTGCCAAAAAGAAAACGAAAGCGCACTATGGTGTGAGATTTCGTAAAGAAATCGGCCAACTGCATTGTAGAAGGGAGAAAGGGGAGTGAGATGGTGGCTAGATGAAGATGATGGCGTACAAAGTGGCAGTCAATCTCAATATGTTTTATACGCTAGAGGAAGATAGAATTGTGTCTGAATAGCACTAGTGTTGTCACAATACATAGGGGTAGGTGTAGACAAAGAGATTCGAAGATCAGCTAGCAGTCATCGTAACTAGACTATCTCAGCTGTGGTAGATGTCATAGCACGGTACTCAGCTTTAGCCGACGAACGAGCAACAACAGTTTGCTTCTTACTTTTCCAAGAAATGAGAGAATCACCATGAAAAAGACAGAAACCAGTAGTAGACTTTCAATCCATAGAGTCACTAGCCCAGGCAGCATCTGAATAAGCTCTGAGTGCCATAGATGAAGAGGAAGAGAATAGAATACTCTGATGCAGAATACATGGAAGATATCGAAGATTACATAGTATATCAGCCCAGTGAATAGTGGTAGAAGAGGCAACAAACTAATTAACATAAACAATATAAGAGATATCTAGTCGAATAACTGTAACATATACCAAACTCCCAACAATAGTACGGTAGAGGGTAGGATCAGGCAAGAGAGTACCATCAGAGGAAGAATATTGAACATTGAGCTCTAAGGGTGTGTCAACTGTCTGATTATCTGATAAACGAGCTCGCTGAATAACATCCGATGCATATTTGGATTGAGAGAGAAGATAACCTTTGGGAGAAGAAGCAACCTCAATCCCTAAGAAATATCGGAGCTGACCCAAATTTTTTATCTCAAAAGTGATCTTGCAGCTGATTTTTCAATAGTTGTATGCCAGCAGTGTCGTCACCTATAATAATCATATCATCGACATAAAGTAATAGAACAATGGAACCTGAGGAGTTGGATCGTAAAAAAAGAGCAAAATTATGATTACTAGCACGAAAATCCAAGTCACAAATGACCGAAGAAAACTTAGCAAACCATTCCCTCAAAGTCTATTTAAGACCATATAATGCCTTTTGGAGTTTGCACCACTTGACCAGGGCTATGAGGTAATCCAGGAGGAGGAGCTATAAAGACTTATTCAATTAAATCTCCACTAATAAAGACATTTTTCACATCCATCTGAGAGAGACTCCATCGATGAATAATAGCTACTACAATCACAGTGCGAACAGTGGTCATCTTAACAATAGGAGCAAATGTCTCCTCAAAGTCAATGTCATACTCTTGAGCAAATCCATTTGCTATTATTGCTATTAGTCGTGCTTTGTATCGTTCCATAGAATTATCAGATTTGGTCTTAATTTTATAGACCCATTTACAACCAACAGCGTGCTTCCTAGAGAGTAATGACACCAACTCACAATTGCCAGTTTTATGTAAAATATTAGGCTCTTCATCTATAGCCTGTTTCCAAAGAGGATCATGAACAACCTCCTTAAAGGAGTTAGGTTCAAAAAAAGTGTATAGAAGCTAAGAAAGAACAAAGAACAGTAGAATAACAAAAGTTAGAGAAACTAAACCGATCTGGACATTTACGAGGTCGCTGAGGATAGCGAGTAATATGATCCACGTTCTCAGAACCTGATTGAGCGGTAGTAAAGGAGGGAGGCACCGCATCTGTATAGGAGACAACTGGAGTCGTGCGAGCGTAAGTATGTACAACAGGGGATAAGTGACTGGTAAATTAGAAAAGCAAGGCACATCAGAAATAATCATATCCCCAATATAAGTGTCAAAGGGAACATCAACCGGAAATGAATCACTGTAAATGAGATCAGACTAATGCAAATGTGAAAAACTAGGTGGAATAAAAAAGAAGAGAATATGCTCTATGAAAACATGACGAGAGACATATAGTTTGTGTGTGACAAGATCATAACAACGATATTCTTTTTGATCTTCACCATAACTAAGAAAAACACAAAGATCTGAATGAGCAGAAAGTTTAGTACGAAGCACACTAGGAAGACAAAATAAGTTCATCCAAATACACGTAAAGAGAAATAATTAGGTGGCTTACCAAATATTTTTTCAAATGGAGAGATTCCAGAGGTGATGAAAGTGGGAATGCAATTAATTAGATGAACTGCAGTAAGAACTGCTTCCCCCCAAAAAGAACTTGAGACATTTGCGGACAATAAGAGAGAGCGCGTTGTCTCCATAATATGTCGGTGTTTGCGCTCAGGTGTGTCGGTACAGGAAGATTGACAAAGAGTGTCATCCAATTTCAATAGGTCACGAACGAAATTGAAAGAACATTCTCTTCCTTGGTCACATCGAAAATATTTAATAATGGAGGAATATTGAGTACATATCATAGCACGAAAGAAATTGAAAGAATACCTTGTATATTCATCAATGAAAGAGACATAATATTTGGACCCTCCTTTTGTGGGAATAAGAGTAGGTTCTCATACATCAGAATGAATTAAATCAAAAGGAGCAAGAGAGTTAGTAGAACTTTTATTAAAAGGTAATGCGGTAAATTTAGCTAACTTGCATCGACTACAACTGGAAATGTCATGACATTCTAAGTTGCCCAATCTACCAGTAGAGACTAAAATTTTTAAATGAGAATAAGAAACATAATCAAGACGAGAATGCCACAAATAAAAATTAGAAGACTGTGGACTCAAATGAAAAGAGGACAAATCAATAGTAGAATCAGCAAAGTCTGGAATATGCAACTCGTCCAACACATATAATCCTCCCTTTCTATTGTCTATCCCACTCAGTTTCTTAGAACGTGGATCCTGCACAACACAACTAGACAAAAAAAATTGGACTGAAAATTTAGAATCAAATAGCTGACTAACTGAAATCAAATTCAAGGTAAGTTGTGGAATATAATAAACATCAAGAAGTGTTAGTTGCGGAGAAATAATAGATCCAACACCAGTCAAGGACATTTGAGTACCATTGGTTGCAAGCAGAGATACAGATGGAGGGAGAAGGTAGATGCAAATAAGGAAGAATCACTAGTCATGTGATGTGTAGCACCTGAGTCAAAGACGCTGGCATTTCGAGATATACTTGAAGGATTCGAAGTGAACGAACCTATTGAAAGAGAAACTGAGAGAGTATTAGGCTGCTAAAGAAGTTTTTTGCAACTGAACAACAATCATAGTCAATTTTGAATTAAATGACGGGTGAGAGTTGGAGTTTTCACTTGCCATACTTCTCAACTTTACTATGCAAATTGAAGCAGCCCAATAACACAGGATGCGTAGCCCACAATAGACAATCCACAACTTAGCCAATTAACAGCCTGAACCGGCAAACCAGAGTCAAAGACTGAACAACTAGGCAGCAACGAGAAAACCTGAGGCAAGAGCAAAAATCCAGCAAACCAGCAGTAAAAGTCGAGTCCAACAGCAACAAAACGAAGCAACTGAATAATAGCCGAAGCCAAAATCCTGCACAAGCCCACAACCAGCGAGACCACTAATCAAACACAGAGAAGAGAAAAGAAGAAAAGAAAACACACCAGTCTGTTTCAATAATTTAACCTAAGATACATAATAGAGCCCTTATATAGTAGGGCAACACAAGATAAAGTAAATGACTAAACTATCCCTAATACTAATATGCTAAACTACTCTTAAAAATACGGTATATGATACTATATCAAATACGAATAAGTCGGCCTTAACGAAGTCAACAAACCAAATTTGTTTCATTTAAACCTCGATTTTGCATGATCACAGTCATTGCCCTTAACTGACCTGAGGAGGGTTCCTAGAGTTCCTTTCTGGCTTTTGCATGAATAATCAAATTCCTGGCTTCTTTGATTTTATGAGGAGGAAATTATGCTCTTCACTGCAAGCCCTCCTTATTTGTAGCTTTTTCCCCACGTTGTTTTCAGGGTCTATGGTTCAACAGGGATTCTCCCATGTGGATGTTGCCATGCATGACTGGTGATCTTATGAGTTCACTACAAAAAAGAGGAATCTCAGCCGTTCAGCAATTATTGGATCTTCCCGAGGTGAATTTACAGTCCGTTGTTGGAAGTTCAACTGCTTCTAAACTATATCAGGTGCGGATGGCTATCCTGAGATAGTAATTTGTTTGATTTCATGCATGTATTGAGATTGCCATGATCTGCATTTTTAGTGTGTGTGAAAAAAGGAAAACATTTCCCATGTTGAAAAATGTGTCAACTCCCACCAAAAAACATTTTAACACAATGCTTTAAAAGATGAAGTTCTAGATACTATCTTGGAAACATGTATGTGGATGGTTGCACAATCCTGGTTTTGAAGGTCACTCACTGACACTTCATAAGTTTTTATAATGACTTTGAGCTTGATAACGGAATTGGAGACAACATTTTCAAAAATATTTCCTCAGTTTTCCATCCTTGGAGGATAGACGTATGTTCCTCCAGTAGAGGGTACAAACCATAAAAAATTATTGTAGTTGCCTTTATATTAGTCCGTTGAATTCAAAATCTTAGTTCAGCACCTGTTGGCAACATGAATTGTTGCCCATGCTTGCTTATTGTATTATGAGTGTGGATAACTCGAGTTGGTGGGAGTTTTAATGATCATGCCAAGACAAAACCCTTGGAAATCTAAACAGGTCATGATGATGAAGTGGAGCAGCCAACATCATCATATGGCCTCGAACACATAATCATGGAGCAGTAATCTGCATGACAGAGGCGCAACATGTACCTTGTGTTAATGGGGCGGACTGGATTTGATCCCATGAACACAATATGACAAGTTTGTGGGCTGCATGCATGTGAGGCAGCATCCTATCGACTGGCTGTGCAAATAATGCAATTATCTCCGCAGTTCGTCCCTGTGTTATGCACATCGAAATATGCCTGGTCATCAAGAACCTGTGGCCTAAGAGCAAAATTGAAGATTGCGTAATGAGGACGGAGTCTCATCTATTGCTGGCATAAGTGAGATGGCCTGTAGTTTAGCATTCAATGATACAACTCAACTGAGCTTTGCTCCGACTATATTTGGTTGACTACATGAATCTTGTTTTGCTATTGTACACTATCAAGAGTCATAGTTTCTTTTAAACTGTAAGCTATCATATTCTTTTATTCAAAATTAATTTAAGTCTATCTCTGTCCCTCACATTACCATTAATATGTATCATATCACAGTATTTTTCCTCACTGGTGTAGTACTATTAACACGTCCAAATCACTTAAAGTCGTTTTCCTCTTAATTTATCTTCTACTGGTGCTATTTCTTCTGCTTCGTGATGACACATACATTCAATATGAAATCTCATAATTGAAATTGAGCAGGTGTACTTTGGTAATCTGAGAAATTAGCCTGCGTGCACGGGTGAGGTGAATTTTGCTCCCATAGCCTCCCAAGTTGTTAGGTTCTTGGTCAGGCTTCCATGTTGGTTGTGTTTGGCTTGTAGTTTAGTTTGGAGCCAACTAAATTACAGCCAATTGGAAGCACGGTTATCTGGATTGCGGGTCGGTTGGGTACGTGGTACGAGTACGGATGCGGGGTACGTGGTACGAGTACGGATGCGGGGTACGTTACTTTCCCCGGTGCGCTGGGGGTAGACTTAGTTGGTACGTTATTTTGGGTCGCGGTTTGCTTTGGATTCTTATTCGGATCGTTTTCATTATTACAAAGAATTATATATAGTTGTGCAGTATACACACATAGTTGTTAGTATCGTACGATACGCGATACGTATCGTACGATACGTTACGATACAGGCCTAAACCGATACGAATCGTAGTTATGTATCATTTTTGCATTGTATCGTCCGATACACGATACGTTTTTACGATACGATACGTATCGGTACGATACGCACGATACGCGAAATCGCTGTTTAATTTTTTTTTTTGACAGTCTGATTCGCACAGAGACGAAGCCACCGACGCAAAAGCAACGGAGATGAAGACACCGAAGCCAACATAGGTGATGACACCAAAGCCCACAAATCAGAAAATAGAGAAAAATACCAAAAAAAAAGGCAACAGAGATGAAGAAACAAGAATTACCAGCCACCAAATCAGCAAAAACACCCAAGTAAAAGCAAAAGCAAATCAACCATTTTTGAAATTAAAAAAAATAGTAATACTAACCTGTAAATTTTCGGATGAAACCCTAGGTTTCTTCTTCTTCTTCTTCTTCTCTCTCTCCGGCACCGACATCGACTTCGAGATCGCGATCGCGATCGCCTCTTCTCTTTGGCTCTCTGTGTTCGGTCTCGGTCTGTGTCTGTGTTCGGTCGTGAGTCGTGCGTAGACTCACGACTGTGGGTTTTTTGTTATAACTTATAAGAATAAAGAATTACATTTAATACCCCCTATATTATAACTTTGTATTTTTAAGTATACATAAGTATCATTAATTTAATTTGATACCCTTTATTTTTTTTTTTAATATTAGTAAATTATATTGGTGACTTGAATAATAAGTGGAATATTAATTAAATGTTATATTTTTATGAGTCTATGATTTTTTTTCAAAAGCATATATATTTTATAATTAATTATTTAAAATTACGCCGTATCTTACGATATACGATACGATACACGATACGATACACTATTTTTAAAAAACGATACGCCTTCCGATACACGATTTGATAACTATGTATACACATAATCAATTGCTAGTTGTTTTAAACCTATAATAGTTTGCACTCTTATTTTATTTATATATGTATAAGCTATCATTTAATTAACATTTATTTTGTATTTTGTTGTACGAGTTTAAAGAAAAATGGGGACCCACAACAACACATTAATTAATAATCGTGAATAAAAAAGTGATGGTTGCATATTTTATTACCAAAAAATAAAATCACAAAAAGACAATATAAATTTAAAGGCTTAAAATTTTAAAAATACCATACTAGAGAGCGATAAAATAGCTTCCTACTTGAAGCACAAATCAAAATAAAAGTCTTAAATGCCTAACATATCTCAAATAAAAATTACTCAATAATAAAAAAATTATGGAGCACAAGAGTTAATTGTCCACTCTTTTCCCTTTATCTTTTGTATTGTTCTCTCCTCTTGCAAAATTGAAAATTTGAGTTTGATGTAGTCCAGAATGACGGAGTGGTGGCCAGCTAGAACTAGTAGGTGGCCTGTCAATAGAAACGGGCATAGAAGCATGTAAGGATGATGCTTCTTGATCTTCCTCTCTAGCAATTCTAGAACTATATGTGTTGTCATCCTCCGAAGATTTTCACCGCAAATCCTCCAATCTCACGATAGAATCATCTATATCTGTGTGTTTTGGATTTATATCCCATTTCTTAAAAGGCCCGTCTTTGTAGCTTTGAGTGAAACGTGATTGGAGACGAATATTTGAATGGATGAAAACCAATTTGTCAAATCTAGTAGAATTCAATCTATTTCTCTTGACATTGTGAATAAATGAATACGTGTTCCAATTTCTTTCAGCTGAAGAACTTGTAATTGGATGGGATAACACCTTTTATGAACAAATAATAAAACACATTAATAATGATAATTAACAATAGAAATAAATAATAATAAACTTAAATTAATACCTTTTTCGCAACATTTGCTAATTCTAGAGTTCCTGAACCATATGTTGACCACCAATCAATAGGATACATGGTCATAGCATTTGTTTGAGCAGCCGCCGTAGCATAAAGACCCTTTCGTGAGTGAAAATGTGCATACTGTTCAATATTGATTTGGAGCCTTCCTAACTGTACCTCTTGGTGCTAGCTTAGTAAGATATTAGGTATCATAAAACCATGGTGTTAGTGCAAACCCAAGACAATGCAAAGGAATATTCATCTTCTCCCATCTGTCAAGCACAATTTTTTCAATCTGGAAAAATTTATCAATGTGTTTTTCACCCCTCATAATATCTTTTATTTCACCAAGTATAGTGTCCATCTTTACATAAATTTCACTCATTTTTCGACCATCCCCATCACAAAATTTAATAAGAAAAAATATTGCTTTGTGATACTTATAATATTCTCCACATCCTCCCAAAATTCTTCACTGATAATGGTTTCTGTAACCAAAACACCTAACTTCCTTGTGTGTTCATCCCAAGATTTCAATAATTTTTTTCATGACTTGAGAACAATGGTAGTTGTAAGGGACTCTCTACAATCAACAAGTCGTTTCTATTAATATTCATCAATGAAATAGAAAAGATTGTTCATTCAGAATAACCAGAGTATTACAGACTAATTAATTAAGATAGACTACACAATAATAGTCTTATATACTAGGGCAAAACGTAATAACATAAATAACTAATCTACCCCTAAAGCTAATATACTGGATTACTCTAACATCCCCCCTCAAACTCATGATGTGATAGCATCCAACATCAAGAGTTTGCTAAGGAGAAAATGAAAGCGCGCGATAGTGTGAGATTTGGTGAAGAAATCTGCTAACTGCATAGTTGAAGGAAGATATGGGAGAGAGATCGTGCCCAGCTGAAGATGATAATGCACAAAGTGACAATCGATCTCTATATGTTTGGTGCGCTCATGAAACACCGAGTTGTGAGCAATCTGGATAGCACTGGTGTTATCACAATACATAGGAGTAGGAGTAGGCAAGGAAATGCCAAGATCAGCAAGCAACCAACGCAACCAAACTATCTTTGCTGTGGTAGATGCCATAGCACGATACTCAGCTTCAGTAGAAGATCGAGCTACAACAGTTTGTTTCTTATTTTTCCAAGAAATAAGAGAATCACCAAGAAAGAGACAAAGACCAGTGGTGGATTTACGATTCCTAGAGTCACCAGCCTAGTCCGCATCAGAGTAAGCACAGAGCTCCAGAGACGAGAAGGAAAAAAATAATAAACTCTGATGTAATGTACCCCGGAGATATCAAAGAATCCGAAGAACAGTAGACCAGTGAATTGTGGTAGGAGCAGCAACAAACTGACTAAGCACATGGACTGCATAAGAAATATCTGGACGAGTAACAGTAAGATACACCAAACTCCCAACAATAATACGATATAAGGTAGGATCAGGCAGGAGAGAACCATCAGAGGAAGTATACCGAACATTGAGCTCCAATGGTGTGTCAACTGTTCGAGTATCCGATAAGCAAGCTCGCTGAATAACATCTGAGGCATATTTTGACTGAGAAAGAAGTATCGAAGTGGACCCAAGTCCTTCATCTCAAAATAATCCTGTAACTGAGTTTTCAATAGCTGAATTCCCGCATTGTCCTGTAATAATCATGTCATCCACATAAAGTAATAGAAGAATGAAACCAGAAGAAGTGGATCGAAGGAAGAGGGCAGAATCATGATCACTAGCACAGAAACCTAAATCACATATGACGGAAGAAAATTTTGCAAACCATGCCCTCGGGGCTTGTTTAAGACCATATAAAGCCTTGTAAAGTTTGCACACATGACCAGGACTACAAGACAACCCAGGAGGAGGAGTCATATAGACCTCTTCAGATAAATCACCATGAAGAAAAACATTTTTCACATCCATCTGAGATAGGCTCCACTGACGAACAGCTGCCACAGCAATTACTGTGCGAATCGTGGTCATCTTAGCCACTGGAGCAAAAGTCTCATCATAGTCAAGCCCATACTCTTGAGCAAATCCCTTGGCCACTAATCTAGCCTTGTACCTTTCCATAGAACCATCAGATTGAGTTTTGATTTTATAAACCCACTTACAACCAATAGGGCGTTTACCCGGAGGTAAAGGTACCAATTCCCATGCTCGAGTCTTATGTAACGCAGAAAACTCTTCATCCATAGCCTGTTGCCAAAGAGGATCAAGTATAGCCTCCTTATAGGAAGTTGATTCAGACAGAGAATGTTTAGAAGTCAAGAAAAGAACAAAAATCAGAAGAGTAACAAGAGTTGGACTAACCAAACTTGTCAGGACACTTCCGAGTGCGCTGAGGGTAACGGGGAGTGTGATCCACGGCGTCAAAATTTGATTGGGAGCCAAGTGGTGCAGATGAAGGCACAACATCTGTGGAGGAGACAGTGGGAGTCCAGCGAACATAAGTGCACAATTGGGGGATAGGTAACAGACAAATCAGGCAAAGAAGAAGAAGAAGAGGGAAGATCAGCCACAGTCATATCACCAACATAGGAATCAGGAGAAACATTAGAGGGAAAGGGATCAAGATAGATAAGATCAGATTTATGCAGAGATGAAAAACTAGATGGAATAGAGAAAAAAGGAATATGCTCCATAAAAACCACATGGCGAGAGACATAGAGTTTATGTGTACTAGGATCATAACACCGAAATTCCTTTTGTCCCTCACCGTAGCCAAGAAACACACATAAGGCTGAACGAGCCGAGAGTTTGGTGCGATTAACACTAGGTAGCAGCAGTGTTATTAAAAGCTCGCCTAGGCGCTCGCCTAGGCGAGAAGCGAGGCGAAGCGAGGTGTTGTCGCCTTGAACACCCCAGGCGAAGCGAATGTGCCTAAAGCGAGGAAAAAGCGAGAAAAGCGAGCGCCTTGAAATTAAGCGAAAGGCGAAAAAGCGAGCGCCTTAGTTAAGCAAAGCGAGCTTGTGTTTTATTTTTATTATGGATTGTTGGATTATTTTATTTTTATTGTGAACCGTTGGATTGGGGCAATTGAAAAAAAAATTATAAGATGCACATACACCCAATTACTCCCTTATCCCATAAATATAAAACCCAGCCCTAATTTTGCTCAGATCAGACTGCCTTCCTCGTGATCGACTGGTACTCCTTCCTCACGATCACGATCACGATCGACTGCTCGTCTGTTGCTGCTCCTCCTCTCCTGCTGCTGCTGCTCCTTCCTCGTTGGTGACAGGTTTGTCTCCTGACTCTCCTCTTTTTCTTTTCTCTTCTCTTCTTCTTCTCTGCTGGTCCTCTTTTTCTTTTTCTTCTCTGGTTCTTTTTTTTTTTTCCCTGATTCTGCTCTTCTTCTTCTTCTCTGCTGCTCCTCTGTTGCTGCTATTTTTTTTTCCTGATTCTGCTGTTCTGGTTCTCTGTAATGGTGCTTCCGATTTTTTTTTTTTTTCTGCTGTTCTGGTTCTCTGTAATGGTGCTGCTGTTCTAGTTCCCTTTTTTTTTTTTTCCCTGATTTTGCTGATGGTCTACTGCTTCTGTAATTTTTTTTTCCTGTTTCTGTTTTTTTTTTTCTTCTTCTCTCTTTTGTTTTCTGTTTCTGCTGCTTCTGTTTTTTTTTTTTTTCCTGATTCTGCTTTTCTGTTTTCTGTTTCTGCTGCTTCTGTTTTTTTTTTTTTCCTGTTTCTGCTGATGTCTGATATCTGATAGTGCTGTAAAATTTTTTTTTCTGCTTCTGTAAATGCTGATGATTCTGATGATTTAATGTTTCTGCTTCTTTAATGCTGATTTTGCTGATAATGATAGTGCTGATAATGCTGATAATACTGCTTCTGTAAATTTTTTTAATGCTGCTGCTTCTAAATGCTGATTTTGCTGAATGCTAAATGCTGTTGTGCTGATTTTTTGCTGATAGTGCTGATTTTGGGATATTATTAGTGTTTGTTTGAATTTAAATGTTTAAGTTATGAATGTTATTAAGATTTGAGATATTATTAGTGTTTGTTTTAATTTAATTGTTTATGGTTTTACTTGCATTTAAATATTTAGTATATATAAAATTATAACTTAGATGTTTAGAATTAATTAAACTAAAATATATATTTTTTTTTTAACTGTTCGCTTCGCTTCGGTAAAGCGTGTCGCTTCGCTTCTCGCTTCTCGCCTAGGCGTTAGGAGCCTTGGTCGCTTCGGCTCGCTTTACGCCTTAAATAACACTGGATAGCACAACGAAACATGTACATCCAAACACACGTAATGAGAAATAATCAGGTGTCTTACCAGATAATTTTTCAAAAGGTGAGGCACTAGAATTAAGGATTGTAGGTATGCAATTAATCAGATGAACTGCTGTAAGAACAGCTTCTCCCCAAAAAGAGCTAGGGACACTGGAGGACAATAACAAAGAACGAGTTGTCTCAATAATGTGACGATGTTTTCGTTCAGCCACTCCATTCTGAGCAGGGGTGTCAGTACAAGAAGACTGGAAAATGGTACCATCAGATTTCAACAAATCACGAAAAGCACTAAAAGAATATTCTCCACCTTGATCACAGCGGAAGCATTTGATGATAGAAGAATATTGAGTATGCACCATAGCACGAAATGTAGTGAAAATAGAAAAGAACTCAGATCCACGTGTCATTAGATACACCAAACAATATCTAGTATGATCATCAATAAAAGAAACATAATATCTAGACCCCCTTTAGTTGCAATGGGAGCTGGTCCCCAAATATCAGAATGTACTAGATCAAAAGGTGCAAGAGAACGAGAATTACTTTTATTGAAAGGTAATGCAGTAAATTTAGCTAACTTGCAGCCACTATAATCTGAAATATCATGACACTCTAAACTACCCAAACTACCAGTCGAAGCTAAAAATTTTAAACGAGAATGAGAAACATGACCTAAACGAGAATGCCATAAATAAAAACTAGATGATTTGGGACTCAATTGAAAAGAAGATAAATTCACAGTGGATGCAACAACTTCAGGAACATGAAGTTCGTCCAACACATATAGCCCTCTATGTCTATGACCTGTCCCAATCAGCTTCTTGGACCGTAGATCCTGCACACAACACAACCAGTAGAAGAAAAGTGAACTAAGAATCCCGAATCAAATAACTGACTAACGGATATTAAATTTAAGGTAAGCTAAGGAATATAATAGACATCAGGAAGTGTAAGCTGGGAAGACACAATAGTTTCAACACCAGCCAAAGACATTTGGGTGCCATTGGCTGCAAGGACAGATATAGAGGGTGGGGAAATAATAGAAACAAATAAGGAAGAATTACTAGTCATATGATGGGTGGCTCCTGAGTCAAAGACCCAGGCAGTTCGAGATAACCAGTGGAAGGAGAAACTGATAGGGCACCTGGCTGATGAAGGGAAAGAAGCTTCTGCAACTGATTAGCTATCATAGTCATGTTGGGAGCTGATGAGAGTGTCTCATCCATTGGTGAAACAACTGCGGCTGTATGACGATCTTTGGACTGAAATGACTGACGTAAGGCCCCTTTGGCATTCTTGTTCACCAATTTAGGACATTGAGCCTTCCAGTGACTCTTCTCACGACAAAAACTACACTCATCTGAAGCAGCTCGACCCCGATATTTAGTCTGAGTGAAAAGTCCCTTTGGGTGGTACAGCCAGTACAGTCTGAGTAGGCAATGGAAGAAGACCCTTTCCAGAAAGAGTCTTAAGTCGAACTTCTTCTGCCAGAAGCTCATTCACTACTGCATCAACTGTGGGAAGTGGGAGACGATGGAGAATAGAACTACGAAGGCCCTCAAAATCATCTCTAAGGGCATCAAAAACTGTACCAACCGTTGCTCCTCCCTAAAAGTACGATACACCATATGGGTACTCAATTCAGCGGGCTCAGCAAGTGCTAACTGATCCCAAAATTCAGTCATAAGCGAGTAGAACTCCTGTATGGTTTTATCACCCTGACGTGCAACTCGAATTTCATGCTCAAGTTGATATCTCTTTGCAAAATTAGACTGAACAAACAATATAACTAAATAATCCCAAATCTGTTTGGCTGTGTTAAACTTAGCCAAATGCACACTAATGGTCTGATCAACTGAGTTGTTAATCTAAGTGATAATTTTAGTATTGTTGACTTCCCAGGTATTCTTTAATTCAACATATTTCTCTCCCTTCGAATCTGTTGGAGCTTGCAAAGCACCACTAACATAACTCCACATCTCTTTTCCCAATAGAAAATTCTTCATAACATAAGACCAATATACATAATTTTCATCATTTAATCTGACACTAATAGCTTGAAGAGAATCGGAGTGTCCACTTGCCATAATGTTAACAAGAAATTTCAGCAAAAGACTACCCAAAATAAATCCAGTAAGACAGAGCAACAGAAATCAAGAAACCAAAATGGGCCTGTTCTTATGATGAACAGTAGTCCAAAACAGCCAAACTCCAACCAAACCAGTCTAAAAACCAAGAAGAGAAAACACAAAAGCTCACAGTAATTACCAGCTCTGGACGAACAGAACACAAAGAGCTAAAGACCCGAAAGAGCTAAAGACGACCCAACCGAAATTCAGACCCGTAGTCTTCTGTTTCATGAGAGCACCCTACCAGACGAAACCCAAAGCCAGACGAACACCCTTCGTCTTCAACCTCTGTACGAACCCCTGACCAGCAACACCGAATAACCACACCAGTCGATCACAAGAAACCAAAGGGCAGTCGGTGCACTGTGAAGAGGCAGTTAGTGTAGAAGGGAGCAGTCGATGCATAAGGAAGCAGGAGAACAGCCACCGAAACTCACAAAATACACCCAAGGAGGCAGTTGGTGCACAGTCAGCCACCGAAACTCACAAAATACACCAAAGGGGCAATCGGTGCACAGTCGCTCTCTCTCTCCCTCTCTCAATGGCGTCTGCAGATGTTTGGTGGGTGGGTTGGCCTGGGCCACCACCGATCAATCCCTCGAACAAGCCTTTGCCCAGTACGTTGACATCATCGATTCGAAGATCATCAATGATCGTGAGACTGGCTAGGATCTTGACGGCCGTAACATCGGCTCTGATACCATGTTAATATTCATCAATGAAATAGAAAAGATTGTTCATTTAGAATAACCAGAGTATTACAGACTAATTAATTAAGATAGACTACACAATAATAGTCTTATATACTAGGGCAAAACATAATAACATAAATGACTAATCTACCCCTAAAGCTAATATACTGGATTACTCTAACAGTTTCAACAAAATATAATGCAATGCAAACTTAGTGTTTGCCATTTTTAATAGCTCCAATTTAGACTGAGCCCTAAACATAGCCAAAACATGTGTATGGTTCAAGAAATACTTAACAATGGACTTTTCCCTTCTATAAGTATTTTTAAACCACTCAAATTCCTTTGCAAAGTCTTTAAAAATGAGATTCAAAGTATCAAGAACACAAGAAGACCAAAATATGTATTTGTGTACATTTTCCACCTTTTTCCCCGCAAGTTTACAATTTGCTGCGTTATCAGTCACTACTTGAATGACATTCAGTGAACCTACTTCTTCAATGGCTTCCAACAAAAAATCAGCAATTGATTTACCTGTTTTCTCAATCCCCGAGAAATACTCAGCATATAAAAACGTATCTCTACGACTATTTGCAGCAATCAAGGATCAAAATATCATTTCGAAATAGTCGAAACATCCGAAACGTTTCCGTTTTCAAGGAGACCGAAACGAATTAGTGATGAAATCGAAATTCTAATAATTCGAGGTGTTCCATAATATTTCGAAATGTTTTGTTATATTTCAATACATTGACACAATTATTTTGGAATGTTTCATGGTATTTCAAGATATTTTGGTATATTTCGACCAATGTTTTGAAAAATAATTCTTAAATTTTTTATTTTTTTTCATTCTGTTTTCAAAACGAGTTGAATCGTTTCCGAAACACGTCGAAACGTTTCCTAGGTGACCGAAACAATGCGCCGAAATATACCAAATTTTGATCCTTGGCAGCAATGATATTAATAAGTTGTTGATGCTTCACATTAGTCCATCCATCTGATACAATGGATACCCCATTAGAATACCATGTATCTTTAACCAGAATCACATCTTTTTCGACACTACTTTTGTACTCATCCAATAATTTATAGCTGAAATCATCTCATTAAATTGAGAATTTCTCAACACATTGAATGAGATTTCATTAGCAGATAATCCCCCCATTACCTTCAAGTTAACCATGTCTCGATCCATTATTTTGAATGCATCTTCAATTGATCTTGTCGTTGACGAAGGTTGTCACTTCATCAATGTAGAATTTTTCAAGGATGAAGAAACCCCTATTTTTTTAGCATTTTGTATTCTTTCTCGCAATTTTGCATATTCAGCTAAATTATTCATCAACGCTTGACACCGCTTGATTTCTTCTTTTTTCCCAGGTGGGGCACCAAAAAGGTGAAAATGCATTCAAGTGTACGAACTTATAAATTTACCACCACAATGTTTACATAACCAACTCTTTGATCGCCCTGGATTTTTTCCTTGAGTTGCACCAATAAGATTGACTTCATTGAGTAGTGGTTTCAATTTTGCATCCACTTGCAATTGATTTGCATGTGTATTACTCTTTTTCAGGTTGGCTAGCATTATTTTGCTCCATTATTTCAACTTCCTATTCATCATTGGAATCATCTAAACTCTCCACATTGACTTCAAGTTGTTCTTCCAAGGATGATGAATTTTGTTCTTCTCTTCTTCTTTTACCAAACACCATCCTCGCAAAGTTATAATAATTTTGTGAACTGAAAATAATGAATGAAACATTGTTGGAGGCTATGAGAGGTGAGAAGAATAGGGTTTAAAAGAATATATTCAAAATTTATATGTTGCTTTCGTGCTAGTCTAATTAGGAATTGGTTACATTCAAGACTTCTACTCCAATTGGAATTATATAGACTTGTACGTAACTTTCAGCCGAAGAATTACCTATATGCAAGACTTGTACTTTAATTTGGAATTATCTATAGCCATATAATATTTTATATTACATATTGGTACTCTAATTTGGAATTATCAGCAGAATAATATTTTATATTAGGTACATATATTGCAATGTATAGGAAAGGGTAAAAAGTTAGACTTAATTACGAGATTGGTACACTGGTTATCACCCTTATAATAAGGCTATGATAGTAATTTTAAAAAATTATTCTAGGTCCCACCATTGTATCGGTTGCCAAAACAAAAATTTGTGTTGCCTTTTTATATTTTCCCTTCCATTCAACGCCACTTTATCAAAATCCAAATTCCAAAACCCTCTTTTCTTCGTCTTTCGTTGGCGGAGAACAAACCAAAGAACCACTTTACCAAAATCCAAATTCCAAAACCCTCTCTTCTTCGTCTTTTGTTTGTGGATAATGAACCAGAGAACCCACTTTACCAAAATCCAAAACCCTCTATTCTTTCGTCTTCCGTCTGTGGAGAACGAACTAGAGAACCAGAGATTATTGATCAAGGGGGGAGAGAGAGGAGGAGGAGGAGAGCACTCCATCCGAAGCTTACTGTTCGATAGATTCGGGTATGCAACAACTTCATTTGATTTGGCCAGCAATGAAATATAATTGTTTAATTGTTAGTTTTTTCTCTTCACCCTCGTTCAATCAATTTTCTAAAAATATCTATGTTTTTTGGAACGAAATGGGGTCATGAGGTCAGGTTTGATTGGGGTAAGGGTTTGGAAATTGGGGTTGTTACTCTTCACATTTTGGGTCGCAAATGCACCATGTTTGGGGTTGTGCGACCCAGATCGTGGTTCGTATGCTCTTGGACGAATTCTGGTAACCCTGATTGGAAGCCCATTTAGGATAATCATTTTCATTATTTAATTTTTCGTGGATGATTTTGTGGACTTCTTGTGTGCTCGGTTTCTAGCTGACAAGAGTATGGATATACTAAAGGGTAGTTAAATCAAAGCTGTTGAGAAGAACAGAAATTTCAAAAGATATTGGGGAAGCATGCTGACGTCTGAAATTATTTTTTTGCATTAAAACCTTGAGGAATATTGAAATATACATTTGTGAACAATCTAAGACTCGTTTATGGGCACTCTTCAATCATATAGGCTACATATGCGTTTTCTAAGAAGTACAAAAGATGCATGGGTTTCCTCCTTTCTAGATGGGCATCATACTGATTCGTTAATTTTGAGTATCTGCTTTTTTCATTTTCTCAGGATCTGCGGCATTTTCCTAAGGTTCAAGTGAGACTGAAGATTCAGAGGAGGGATCCTGACAGTGGCAAGGTTTCCAGTTTAAATATTAGATTGGAGAAAATCAAAACAAACTCCCAGAAAAAAACATCGAGAGCCTTTGCCCCTCGATTCCCAAAGGTTAAAAAAATTCTCCTTTCGCTAGTTTCTGGCCTATACCTCAAGTAACTAAGATATTTTTTCTCTTTTACAGGTAAAAGACGAAGCATGGTGGTTGGTTCTTGGTAACACCTCCACGTCTGAACTATTTGCCCTGAAGAGAGTTTCTTTTGCAGACCGTTTGATCACCCATATGGACTTACCATCAACTCCAGTTACTGTCCAGGTCAGTACGGATGTGTTTTTTTCCAAATAATATATTTTTTGTTCCAGCCATCAGCTAGCATTACAATACACCTTTGTTATGGTGGAATTTCACATTGGTCTGTTCATGATAAGGGTAATGGAGAGGGCAATATAAATTATTGGAAACCGGTCGTGAATCGAACTTTTATCTGTTACCAGTTTTCAATTGGTCAGACCATGTAAATGCTTCAGCACTTAAACTTAATAACATTGCACTTGTCTTTCATATGACACTTAAATGTCGTTTTGCTTTTTTAACTGGAGACTATTCTTTGACCAGGGAATGAAGCTGATTCTAATTTCAGATTGCTATCTTGGGTTTGAACAAGAATACTCCCTTGAAGAACTACCTGAACCTCAGCAAATGGAAGCAGGAACCAGGTAATAGTTGTAGACGCCCAATGATCCATGAAGCCAAGAAATTGGAGCCAAAGTACATCAATCACGAGTTCTCGGAGTGTAAAAAGCTTCTGCCCGCATTACCACCAGACTGCTAAAAGTACTGCTTGAATGTTCTAATATACCGAGTGTTTCAGTCTCTCTTTTTCTTTTCCCCTAACAACTCTTTCTCCTTTGACCACAGTTTACCCTCAAGTGGACATGCTTCTCAATTTTTTGCCATCAATTCATAAATATATAGGTTAATGGCATAAATGTATCTGTTTATTACAATGGATGCTAAATGATCGCTCTGCTCCGACTGTTAACAATCTGCATTAATCAATGTCATGTCTTTGGATTGAACCGTGTGTGCGCACACAAGCTTCCATGAATTTATTAGAATACCACTGAACGGGATTTCATAGGAGTATCCCTTGAGGGGGTGTTTGTTTTGCTGGATTAGTGGTGATTGGGTGGGGGGATTGGATTAAAAATGTCTTAGTGCCCACATATCCTTCATTTGGATATGTATAGTGAGGTGGGATATTCGTTGGGCTTCAAAATACAGGCCCTATGAAATGGTAGGAAATATCCCTTATGAACCAGATATTTATAAGGGAAATTTGGAGGCCGGTCCCCCTATATGGACTTGTTTGGACTTAAGTCCGTCAAGGAAACTTATTTGTTATGAAGTCCGTTTTTTGTCAATTTTACCATATTATCCCTTCCCTTTAGAAGTGAAATAAAACTAAAAATTAAAAACTCCTAAATCTTAGGAGTTTGACTAACATTAAAATCTTTTCTCTCTCATATCTATCTATATCCATATATAGGTTAAGAGTTTGACTAACATTAAAATTTTGCCTCTCTCTTATCTATCTATATCCATATATAGGTTAGGTATATATATATATAGTAACATTAAAAATAAAAAATAGTAACATTCAAATACAAAAAAAGTTATGATTTGGATACAAAAAATAATACGTTTAAATACAAAAAAATAGTAACATTTAAACATAAAAAAAAAAATTGAAACATTCAATATTAATATTTTTTAAAAATAACAACAGTAACATGTTCAACAAAAATTGTAACATACTTAACAATAATTATTTCTCTCAAATTCAAACGCAAAAAATAGTACCATTCAAATACAAAAAATAGTAATATTCAAAAACAAAACAAATAGTAACATTAAATATTAATATTTAGTAAAATAATAGTAGTAACATGCTCAACAAAAACAGTAACATGCTCAAAATAATAGGAACATGAACAGTAACATACTCAACAAAAGTAGTAACATGAACAGTAACATAATAAAAAAAATAGTAACATGAATTTTATATATATATATATATAGAGAGGGAGAGAGAGAGAGAGTTTTGAATTTGATATATATATATAAAGAGAGAGAGAGAGAAAGAGAGAGAGCTTTGAATTTGAATTTTAAATTTATGATGGAGATTTTATATATATATATATATATATATATATAGAGAGAGAGAGAGAGAGAGAGAGTTTTGAATTTGATATATATATATATATATATATATATATATATATATATATATATAGAGAGAGAGAGAGAGAGAGATCTTTGAATATGAATTTTAAATTTATGATGGAGATTTTATTGGTATATTTTAATTGACCTTGAATTAAGGGATAACAATTTTCAAAATAGGAAATTAATTTAACTTCCTTTCAAGGAAGGGTATTTTTGAGATAACAAATAAAAGTGGACTTAAGTCATTACATATAATTTTAAACATGGACTTAGCCCCTTATAAGTTTCCTTGCCGGACTCATCTCCAAACAAGTACATCTAGGGGGACTCACTTCCAATTTTCACTATTTATAACCCACGGGACGAGTGAGATTAAAATTCACCGAGTTTACCAAAATACCTTGCTTTTTAAAACATATATATTAAAATACTATATTTTTGAATTTATTTATCAAACTACGATATTTTTTGAAAATGGAATCAATAACCTTGCTTTTGTTAAAAAATGGAATCAACAATCCCGCTTTTGAACTAAAAGAAAATTAGGGAACAGATAAAAAGCGTGTTTACTAAACACGCTTTTGAAGATTTTTATGGAAAGTGTGTTTATTTTCAGACAAAAATGCCAACAGACAGCACAGCAGAAGAGGTCTTCTTCTACAACAACCATCTGACTACTTTTGAAAACCCATGATTTCTCTCTCCTCTCTTTTTCCCTCTCTCTCTCTCTCTCTCTCTCTCACTAAACATGCTTTTTCCAGACCATTTTTTGTGTACGAAGTGATGATGCCCATGATTCTCTCTCTCAAGAGCGTGGCTGCTCTCTCACAACTGTAACAGCGGGAAGTGCTGCAACCCGTGAAAAGCGTGGTTAATAACCACGTCTTTTAAAAGGTGTGGTTAGTAATCACGCTTAAGCTGCTGTAATGCTGACCATCTTTCTATGTAAAAGCGGGGATGTTGATCCCATTTTTTAATAAAAGCGGGATTGTTGACTCCGTTTTTTAACAAAAGCGAGATTCTTGATTCTGTTTTTAAAAAATGTAATAATTTGATAAATAAGTTTAAAAGTATCGTATTTTGATAAATTTGTTTAAAAAATGCCTTAAATTGGTAGTAACTTCCCTTTTCACTCCCATTTCATGTCCCATCTCCCATCCGGCGCTGCAAGGTATGCCTCCCTTCTCTCTCTGGCTCTCGCTTTCTCTCCCGGTGGCTCTCTCGCTCTCTTTGAATGGCAGTTGAACCACTTGTCTTCCCTTAAGCATCATCTGATACGGAGAACGGCGCTTGAAGAAGAGGTACCATGTTTGAAATGAATTTTTTGTTTTATTTTACTGCGCGTTTCAACCAAATCTGATGGCAGATGTCATGATTTATATTTACTAACGAAGTATGGTTGGTCGGTGTAAAATTTTGAGAATAATGTAGTATTTGGTTGTTTGTTAATCTCCACTACCGGGAGAGTTGAGCATTTGGACTCAAATGTAGTCGGCTTTGAGCTTTTTCGAGTGAAATGTATTTTGTGTGTTTTTGTATAAGGCAACGATGTATTAAAATTATAAATATATAGTCTCGAGTATTGTATTTTTGAATTTGTTTTAGAGTGGAACGCAAAAAACTTAATTTTTTACAATAACTAACTAGTTATAATTTTTTAATTCAATATTAAAGTGGTAACCAAGTATTCTTAAGCCAAATATGAGATAGGTTTGGACAAGATTCAAGAGGGTAAGATGGTAAATTTATGCCAAAATTATGAGATTTGACCAAAAAAGAGTTGGTTGGTATATGGGGCTCACAATATCAAAAATTAGTATCCAAATAAAAGAATAGATAAAATTAATTATGCTAATTCAACATTGTAGCCGGCTTACAAGGAATTTCATTGGATAGATTTAGATATCAAATCCAAACCAGTCCAATCTTGTGGGTGATTGTCAAATACGCCTTCAATGGATTGTCATCATTCTTTAGAGTAATAGCCATGGAGCCCTAATGACTTAGAAAAAACAACTCAATTCAACAAAATTTTAATCTCAAATATTTGGAGTCGGTTACATAAATCTTATTTTTTCAGTGCAAACTATCAATAGTCATGTGCTCAGTTAAACCATAAGTTATCATATTATTTTTACTATTTTGTCGGTTACATAAATCATGTTCTTTCCATTGTGAACTATCAACGGTCATATGATCGGTTAGACCATAAGCTATCATATTATTTTTTTACTATCTTGTTTCCAGTTATTTGAGGCATACCTCTACGTCTCACATTATCATTGATATGTATTATGTCTTCTATAAATATTTTTAAACCACCTAAGATTATTTTGTCTTAATTTATTTCCTATTGGTATTACTTCTACGGTTTTACGAATATATTCATTTCGAATTCTATCTTTCTCATTTTATCATATTCATTTTAATACTCATTTTTACAACACTTAGTTTTTTAGCGTGTTTTTTCTTAATTGCCCAACATTCTATCTCATAAAGCATTACTGGTCTAATTGTTGTCTGATAAAGTTTACCTTTCAACTTGAGGGGTTTACGTCAATCACATAATAAACGTCTTCATTAAATTCATCCTTGCTTTAATTCTATGATTAACAACGTCTACAATCTCTCCATCCTTATGGATAATTGACCTCCAAATACCTAAAGTATCTCTTGAATTTTGATTTTTACTACCTCTCTATTTGGGTTTCTACTATTACTAAAACTACATTTCATATATTCAATTTTATTTTTGCTTATCCTAACTTCTTTTGATTTTAAAGTTTCTCTCAAAACTTCTAGGTTGGTGTTAATTCCTACTTTAGTTTCATCAATTAATACTACATAATCGACAAATAATATATACCATGGGACCTCATCCTGAATATGTCTAATTAATTCATCCATAATTAAGACAAAGAGATAAGAATTTAAAGTGGAACTTTGATGTAGGGCTCCTGTGATTGGGAATTCACTACTTTCTCTTACAATTGTTCTAACTAAGGTTATTGCATCATCATAATCTTATTAATATATCTATTTGTAGCTCTCTTCTTCTCTATAACTCGCTATATTATGTCCCTATACTCTCTATCATATAACTTCTCTAAGTCTATAAGTACAATATTAATATCTTTCTCTTTTTCTCTATACTTTTCCATTAGTAGTTTGACCATTTTGGATTAATCCCAAATTGATTATTAGATATAGTTGTTTCAAATGTTAGTCATTGTTCAATGATTCTCTCCCAAAGTTTTATTGTATGACTCATTAATGTTATACATCGATAGCTTGTGCAACTCTGAATATCCCCTTTGTTTTTATATATGAGTACTAAAAAACTCTTCCTATGCTAATCTGACATCTCTTAGTTGTTATAATCTTGTTAAATAATTTAGTTAGCCGAGATACCCAGACATCTTCTTGGCACTTTCAAACCTCAATTGGTGTACCATCTGGTCCTAAAGTTTTTTCAATTTTGATTTTATTTAATGCATTTTGTACTTTAGACACCCTAGTTATACAAAAACAAAAAACCTATTTTCATTCGTCTTCCTTTGGTTATTATTTTGCTCAACCCTTAAATTTTCTATATGATTTTCATTGAATAACTCCAAATAATTATTCACATTTCTTTAATTTCCTCGTTTTTCTTTCCCTTATTTTGGCAAGTCTATATATTTTTCTTTCCATCTTTTGTATCTAGTTTAGAATAAATCATCATATGCTTTATACTTAAATTCTCTTAGCGTTTTTTTTAACTTCTTTATTTTGTAACCTTATATTTTTAAAAATCTTCTTCGTTTTTATATTTTTATTACATTTTATAACATGTTATTCCCCCACAAAATTTCATTAGTTAATGATCCATTACCTTTTAATTCTTCAAGAACTCTATTGATATTCTTTTGATACTTTCTATCATCTTATTCCATATTATATTAGTTTCATTTTCTAAATTACATGTTTTTTTTTTAACATTTTGTCCCTAAATAAAACTAGTTCTCTCCTTTTATATTTTACCACCTAGTTCTTGGGTTCTTAACATCTTTTTATATTCTTGAACGAGTTTTGAGACATATATCTAGTACCATTATTCTATGTTATGTAGTCAAACTCTCTCCTGAAATGACCTTACAGTCCTTACATGATAAACTATTTACTTTTCTACCCTAAGAAAAAATATATTTGACTCCTATTTAACTCAAACTTGAATGTTATTATATGTTCATCTCACTTTCTAAAATAAGTGTTAACTATCATAAGATCATATGCCACTACAAAATCTAAAATATATTCTCCAACATCATTCCTATCTCCAAACCCATGTCCACCATGACCCATCGCGTAGCCTCTTTAATTTTGTCCTATATGACCATTAAAGCCTCTTCTATTGTATACTCTCTCCTCTACATGTATTTTTCGCATTAATTCATCCATTTGTTCTAAAAACTGAATTTTAATATGTTCATCCAATCCTACTTAAAGTGCATAAACACTAATAATATTTATAATATTTTTCCCTACTACAAGCTAAATTACTATTATTCTATCTGTTGTCCTAAGAACAATTACTTCTTGTTTAAAATTTTGATCTACTATTATTTTAACTCTATTTCTTTCGGTGTAATAAAGTTTATAAGATGTGTTTTCTATTTCTCTTGATTTCTCTTCTACCCACTTAGTTTCTTTTAAGCATGTTATATTAACTTTTCTCCTAATCATAGTTTTAATTAACTCAATTCTTTTACCTGTAAGCATTCCTATATTTCAAGTTGGTAACTTAAGCTTTAGCATCTTGGACTACCTTCTTTACCTGCATTCGTCCAAAGTAAAGCGGGAACCCTTGCACATTTTTCACCGAATTCGAGCGAATATAATGTGGCGCTTCTCATCCATTTTTTTGAAAAATTGGTGTGCGGGTGCAACACATCTCTTAAGGAGAATGCTTTAGTATTTATGTGTATATTCTTTGAATTCATGTTCATATTAAATTTGACAAAATTTTACGCTGACTGTCAACTACTTAACGCAAATCCTCTTCGTTTATCAGGACTAGAGACTGATTGTGTGGAGATAGACACTAAAATTCCACACAGATGGAGTTATCCAAAAATATATTATTGAAGCAGCCATCTTTTCCGTTTCGAGCACATCCATTCAAGTGTTTAGTTTTCTAGTGCCCAACTCATTGCTAGTAGAGTATAAAATAAAGGGAAAATGGACCATGTCTACGGCTGGCAACTTATGGGTAAATAGGTCAAAGCTAAGAATTTTTGGGTCAAAAAGGACAAATTTAGATAGAAAGATAAATTTTCCCTTGGTGTTATACAAACACGTGGATGGAAGAAATCGTTAGCAATTTCGAAATTCTCTACCAATTCAGCACATTTCCAAATAAATTCACAAGAAATTAGGTAGTGATACACTCCCATCAATCTGCAATCGAAAATCTCTACGAGTTTTTCAGAGATTTTGATTACTATTTGAAAGGTATCACATCACATCTATCCTTAAAATTGTCCATCGAAATACTGTTAAAAACTAAGGATATTTGTCGAATTTGGAAGGTTTTCAGGTTTAATAGTACTAAATCTTTTAGAAAATTGGATTTAGGAACAATTAGTTGTCCTTTTTTTTTAGGGATTTTGATTTTCAAGTTTCATTGTCATGAAATTTTCAAATTTAATTGTCTCTCTTTTAGCAAGACATAATTAACTTAGTAGGATTAATAACATCTGGTCTTAATTTGAAAATAAAATTAATTTAATCAACAGATTTAATTGGAATTGAAAATAAATTGTGCTTGATTAATGGAGTTAATTAGACTTAGTAATTTAATTCAGGCATTTAATTTGAATTAAGAATATATTATGCTTATTTAGGGGAGTTGATTAGACTGTAGAGAGACACATAGAAATTAAGCAGAAAGAATGTGGTTTTGGACAGTGACATTGGCCTATCACAATGAAAATTCATTATAGTGAAAAATTGTGCAAAGAGTAGAAAAAAGGGGTTGGTTTTAGACAGATAAATTGAAATTTGACTATCATTGAAAAATTTGTAGAGAGAGGTAACAAAATAGGTGGTTTTGGGCAGATATATAGGAATTTGACTGTCTTTTTTTTTTTTTTATTATTATTATTAGAAAAATTTGACTGTCTAGTTCACTGAAATTTGATAGTGAAATAAGAATTTCGTAATTATTGGATAGAAAAATTGAAATACGACATTAAATATTTACTATAAAAAATAATAGAAAGAGATAGAAAGTGGAAAGAAGGGTGCTTTTGGATAGTGAAATAGGAATTTCAATGACCAATTTCACTTGCAGGTTCATTGAGATTAATTTTCACCCCAAACTTTTATGGAAAATTTATAAATAGCTTCCTTTGATGGCAAATGAATTTTTATTAATGATACAAGTCTAGAAGAAGTATTAGTAATTTGTCAGAATAAAAGTAAAAATAAACTATAAGTGACTCTTCGATAAGTTTACATTAAATAAATTTGTAAGAATCATGACCACATTGATAATACTAAAGGAAAAAAAAAATTACTACATAGAGAATAAGAATACAAAAAAAGATAATAAACAGGAGTTTGAGAAAAATTTATTTCAAAAGCCATAGAAAATAAAAAATTTACTTTCTATAGCCTGTATCCTATAACATATATATACACATGATAAAAAAAGACAAATATCTTTATGTGATCTTAAAATTTACATGCAAAATTGAATAAAGATATTAAATATTTGGTGTACGGGTGATCAGCCGCTACTGATGACGGCGATTTTCCAGAGCGTATTATATTTTTATCTAACTCAATTATTTTGTTTTATATAACTTTGCGAAAATATCCAAAAGAAAACTCCAGATAAGGAAGAAATACTCTAAGAAAGTACAATAAATATCTCTCTCTCTCTTTCTCTTTCTCTCTCACACACAGTATTCTCTCTATCTCTATTTACTTTCTGAATTAGTTGTTTGACCTGCATTAATTTGTTAGTTTTATAACACGTCTCAAACTTTTTTATAGAATGAATCTATTATACATATATTATGTCTATAAATCTGATTTTCCTAAAACCTCGCAAAGGTGGGAGGCTTATGCACGGGAATGTCTCTTTTGCATATATTGTATTCATTCACTTGATGCTCCATATGTGCAAAGCTCAAACCATAACAACAACTAGTAGAACAGAATCTGTCTAGTGAACTGTGAAAGCACAAAATTAGGGAAAATAGCTCATTAGCTTAAAATTCATCATATTATATTCTAGATAAAATGTCATTAAGGGCCACAACAACGCTATCATACCACTCGCGAACACGTGTTGCATCCCTATCCCTTGCCGCGTAATCTAGTCTTGTGACATTGTTGAAGAGAGTGGAATACAGCTTCCTCAGCTTAGGCCTGTCACTTCCGGGTTTTGCCTGAATTATGGTATATACATCCTGCTTAAGATATGAAGAGCTCTTTCGCAATTCTTTTTGTGCTTCATTCCATAACTCTGCCTCCAACAAGTCCTTCACTTGTAACAAACTTTGTGCATGACCTCTAATCCCACTCTCTGCCTCCTCTAGTGTCTGGTCAGGAACTGTCATTCTAAAATCAAATGCATTTGCAGTTTGTGAACTAATTATTGCTTCGCTTGCAAGTTGTATCAAAGTTGTTGCTACAATTGATGTTGTTCTTCTGCTGATGTTGTACTGGAGGATCATCTGGGTTGTTTTTCTGTGATGAATGGAAGGTTTTCGATGGCACGTGGGTGATCGAAAATGTTTCGGCAGGTTGGTTTTTTGGACCGGTGGTATTAATACCATAACTGGTGTGGACTGCCCTGAGGTGGATGGTCTATAAATTTGTAGTATTATCATTAGTGACCAGAAGTTGAAACAAGCTAGGAGTTCTTGAGTATGATTCAAAAACCGCAGCAGGGGCCTAAAAAAGGATAAACAGTAAGATATATTTGCTAATTAGCACAAATAGGTCCTCAATCAAACAGATGCAAATGAAAAGCAAGAAATTGAGATCAAGGTAACCAAACTATGACACTAAGATATTCAATCAAACATACTCTATTGAAAATGGTTAATTCTATAAGTTATCTAATTACGCACAAAAATCACATGGATGGTTATTACATTATGTCAAAGATTGAAATTAAAGTCGGGCTATATAAATCATCCTTTTTTGAGCTCTGCTCCACAGAAACCAGAGGAAGGAAATTTCAACACATTTTAGGCTCTAGAAACTAAACAGATACACAAAAGATACAGTGAAATCAAATTCGCATGCATACGTGTCTGTATATAGACACACCAACATGAATGATTAGTCTCCGACTCACTCTATATGGGATTCAGATTCCCTCCAATATGCTTTCCGTCACTATCCCTCAATAGAGATCACTCACCGTGATGGGTTTCACTTGTAAATAGGGGGTTGCAATTAAATTCATAATGGGTAATTAACTATTGAAGCAAATTGATGAAAAACATAATGGAGGGATGCAAGTTACTTTGTGTGTCAGAAGAATGTACATAGATATGTATACAATAGAGAGTAGAGTAATCATCAGACTCTACTTGTAGGTGTGGGTGTGGGTGTAAATCAGAGATAACTAAGGATCCAGAACCATAAGATTTCAAAAACAGCGTTCATATGATTCCAAAAGGAAATCAAAAAAGAAAACTAAAATATGTCAAAACAACAACCCGCACTTACTCGCATTTGCAATTTCCTAGTTTACACGTCAATTTTCTAGGCAACCAAACACTATGACGGACATCATCTCCAGTTATAGAGGACGAATTCAGCAGCAAAATAAACATGGATATGGTTACTATGCAGAAGCCGAAATCATATTACGCCTAAGAAAGCAGACAAGCGAATATCAGAATCCAAAAAGACTATTATCCTTATATATAGAGGTCCAGAGACAGAACCAACCTTTTAGATGAACATTTATCTTACTTGAAGATCCGGTTAAATTAAACGGTGAAGATCCGGCAGAGGGGAGGAAGGGAGGGAAGACAGGTGATACTGAGGGAGTGAGAGCTGCGGCTGAGAGAGAGAGAGAGAGAGAGAGAGGCAGATGAGTGACTAATGAAAGGCAGATGGTTTGGGGTCTCTTAATGGTGAAGCAGTAATTTGACACCGTTATCCGTATTTGTGGAGAAAATACTGATACTCACGGTTATAACATGTTACTATACTGACTGTAACTGTTTAATAATAAAATAATAAATAAACGAGTGAATTTTACATAATTAAATAATTATTTATTTATATAATTTATATTAATGCTATTAAGATATAATTTAGGGACTTAATGCATTGTAACTATTAAATTCAATGTTGGGACCCACTAACAATCTAATGACCACAATAATTAAGTCACAAAAGTATGTCCTTAAATTACATCTCAATAGCATTGCTCTATAATTTAATAATGACCATCTGTAAAGAAGTGAGACACACTTTGTCCATTTGATTTTTTTTATTAGATAGTGAAACTATATGGCGGTGGTAATGTGATTTTATTGTCACATTTAATATTTATTCGACTTTGTGGAAGTAAAATCTCGTCCGTTATGTTTTCTCCTCAATTCATTTCTTGGCGGATCAACTTTCCTGCATTCAAGTAAGACTGATTATATACAAATATCCTTACTCATTAATAGTGAATGATGTGCCAATAAAGGAATTTGAGATGACATATATTGGAAGGGACCTTGATTCGACTTTGTGATTAGGGTTCTTAATTGGTAGAATTTCAATCTGAATTCGATATGAATCTAAATCTGAATCTATTTATGTTAATGTAAATTAAGATGTTAGGAAATTCATTGTAATTGGCGAATTCTCTGAGGTCACAATGTATTTTGATATCTCAACTAAATTGATGGGTCAAGTGCTTATGAAGATTGAAGACCAAAACAAGATATTTGTTAGGATTATGTTTGTAATTGACTAATTATGTGAAGTCGCTTTTGTAAATCTTAACCAATTTCACGGTCATTATGCTACATAGAAAGAGATTCTCTGTATGCATCTTCTTACTTAGGAAAAAGGTAAATGACCTAGAGACTTTAGCACCATTTGTTTAATTTATTAGACTTAGGTTGACTAGGTAAAATGGAATCAGAGATTATTCCGTTAATGACTCATAGGTGTTTTTCAAGCAAAGTTTTTCTAAACCTTAAATATATTTTGAAAACATAGTCTTGAGTCATTAATCACATCCCAATTAAGAAATACCCTTTAATGCTCACAGGGACAAGATTTTCCTTGGTTTATAGCTTAAAAAATCATTTGGGATTGTCCTATGCTTGCTAGCTTTTGCTAGAGCGGTCTTTGAACACTTGGGAAAAAAAGTAGGAAAAACTGAACAAGTGAGCAGTGGAGACCGCCCTTTAGGTTGCTCTAAGGCCGCTTGAGTGGTCTTGAGGCGGCTCGAGCAGTTATGAAGTCGCTCGAGCGGTCCCTATTCTCCTACCTTGGCTTGATTTTTTTTTTCAATCAAGTAGCCACCGCCTTCCCACTGCCCTCTCACTGCTCAAGCGGGTTATTTGCGATTATGTGTTTTCTTGATCCCCAAGACAAACCCTATTCTGAGCCTATGAAATAGAGGGAGTTATTCCAATGCTAGGGTAAGTCTCTTGAGAGTATTTTCTGCATATCAAAACCCCTTAAAAGGTTGTAAGCAACCTTAGATCCTTAGATCCTTAAATCCAAAAAGCCAAAACCCAACTTGTGATTTCTATCCAACATCACACATTGGAGAAGAAAAATTTGCTTGGTTCTACCAAACTCACTTGAAGAGTGTGTATACCGAGATTTTTGGGTGCGTCCTATGAGTGCTCGAGGCCTAGACGATTCATACAACGGGGAGTCCAAGTGAAGCTATCCACTACATCAATGGGTGTATCCGGCGGAGAAATGTATTGAAGGAAATGAGTGTATAACCATGGTATTGGTTGAGGTATAAGACTCGAATACTTGTAGATTAATTGTGGGATAAATGGATTAGGCTTTAAAGAACCCTAAGTGGTTCCCCATGGTTTTTCCCCCGGAGGGTTTCTGCATCAACCAATATCTTGTGTTATGTATTGTTTATCGTATACACTTGTGATTTGTAACATACATGGGCACTATGCATTTGATGTTATGATTGTTTGAATATTCACATCATCCATAGTTGTTTGGTAGTAGGTGGATTGGCTTGGTTGGGATCTCCATGAGTGATTGAGTGTAAATCGTAAAATTGACAAGTTAATTACACCAATCATCATGGGTTTAATGGGTTGTTCGTGGTAAAGGGGTTCTCATATTGCTAATTGATAAATCATTTTGATAAACAGGTAATTGTGGTAGTATAGGTTAAAGTTTGATAGTTGTTTAAGTATAATTTTAATTAACCCATTCTTCCCCCCCCTCCCCCCCCCTCTTAAGTAGTGCTTAATCCCACCTGAGTAATCGTGAGGGATGATCAAATCTGCACAAGGATATTGAATTTATCCTCACAATATTGAAAATAAGGTCAAGCTATGAAGTAATTTGAAGAAGACTTCTTTGATCCTATCAAACATAGGTAAGGTAAGATGATCTACATAGCTAGGTGCCCTAGTTTCATTTAACTTTGGTTGATTTGGATTTAGAGTGTGTTGATTAATCCATAAATGGCTTGTAAGATTTTTGTGTTAAATTCCGCATTCAAGTGCTTAGACCTATTCACCCCCAGGTGAAGTAATGTTTGTTTCAACATTTCGATTCAAGTGTTAAGACCTATTCACCACCCCCCCCCCCCCCCCCGCCCCCGCCCCAAGTGAAGTAATGTTTGTTTCAACGTTTCGATGTCAGTTCTTATTTTGCACTCCCAAAAGTTTTTAATCCATTAATTCGAATTTAATTGGAATCCATTGAGGTCACTCTAATTAGATTTTGATATGGAAATGCAATGATCTAATCTGATATTAATACTAAACTTAACAAAGTCTTGTCCCAACATTTTTGAGGTCTGCTATATGAATCATCTCTCACTATTGCGCTCTATCAAGGGCTATGCTTTTTGTTAAACCATTTACCATATCTTTTTTTACTATTTCATTTTAAATTAACCTTCCTCTCCTCTTATGTTTATCGTAAATAACTACCATATCACTCTTATTCACTTTTGTCATAGTAGGCAGTCTATAATATGCCTAAACCACCTATATCTTCTAGTTTTACCAGATATCTATCTTAACATTTTCATTTTCGTTACACTTAATTTTTGAATGTACTGTTTCTCAAATTAATTGAATATGAAATTAATAAAAAAATATTCCATATATATATATATATATATATATATATATTATGTTTAAGAGATGTTAGGTCTAAAAACTATAGCACAAGTATCTTAGGTATAATGGAATCAAACCTCCACAATGGGCTAGTACATTTTAATTGTTTACCATATTTTAAGTCTTAGTGACATTAATTTGTTAAAAGCTTTAACCTAAATTGTTTGGTATGACTAGGAAGATCTCAAAGAATAGAAGGGTAAGATCTCCATTCTTTTACTGAGATGAACTTGAGAATGTAAAGAGAATGATAAACTGTTTTAACTTGGAGAATGATGTGCTGGTTCTTGCGGCACTAGAAATTAGACTTTAAGGGATACAAAAGTGTATTTATTTTGTGAATCGACCTCTAATTAAGCCAAAATTGCTATGGCCGTTTAGACAAAAAGTGGAACCCGTTTGAACACAAATGGATCCATTAGAACTGCCTATCTGATGAATTTTTCAGCAGAAAACATGAGAAACTAGGAGCAAAGCCCATTCAAACACCAAAGACTCCATTCAAATGCCAAGCTTTCCATTCGAACACGCATGCGCAATTCTATACGTTCAGGCCACGCCTCTTGAACTATTTTCACCCTATATAAACCCGACGTGTTTTAGGTCAGTTTAAACAATTTTTTAATCATAGGAAGCTAATGAGAGTAGGGAGAACAAAAAAAGAGTGAGATCTTGATGGATAAACTAGTAGGAATCGCATCAAAAGGTGTTATGATCATCTATTCATAAATCAAGGTAGGGATTCTTTCCTCAATTCACTCATAGAGGGTTAGGGTTACCTATATCTATATTTTGATCCCTATTCAATTAAATATAATAGATCTACAATATTTGAACACTCTTTTTAATAATATGATTCCTTTCTCGAAAGAATTGCATGTTTTACAATAAAAAATGCATGTTCTTGATAAAAACCCTAGATTTTGATTATTGGCAATTTGAATGCTTTCTTTTATGATCTCTTGCATGTTTTGATTAAAGTACTCTTGTGCTTCAAGAATCATAGAATTGTGAATTGTGGAACCGATGGATTTTGTGAAGGTATGAAATTATCTTTTGTATTGGAGTGTGCGATGAACGTGAATTTCACTTGAATCTATATCGCAATGTGTTTAGTTTTTGTTTCCTTACCTTGAAAGGTTTGAAGGTTTCCTATCACTCGTAGTGAAATTGCTTGATTCCTTGCTAGGTTTAAGGATTCACACTATTTATTCACCGTGATCGAGGTTGGGGGTTAGTATACTAATCTTGTAAGTTTTCGTCAATGCTAATGTGTCGGTATATGCAATTCCTAAAGTATTGTGGCCCTGTGGGGATTGATTGGATGGTTTGTGATTCTAGTGTGGTGTGGACCATATATGTTCGATGTATAAATTCATGCTAGTCAACCAGCATACATTAGATATTATGTTATGAGTTTTGATTTGTGAATGATTCTATTTTGTTTCGAATTTTACTATTCTATACCATAAACTTGAGTTCGAATTAAATATCACTATTTTACTTCAAATCTATATATGCTATTTTACAACTGAGACTTACCTATTTTCATGATTTCTAAACCTTGTTTGTGTTTGAGAAGGTTTTCCTACTAGACTTGTTCACTCACCCTACGATATATATATTAGATTTTGGCTTCGAATAAGATATTTTCTTAGGTGAGCAGGTTGACTTTGAGATATACCATCATAAGCCAACATGCCAACATTCATATTTCAATAGTAGATAACATTCACAAGTCATTTCCAAATATGTGAAATAGTACACTCACCTTAGTTTGGATTTTACCTCAAATGCGATCTCTTGTAGAAGCTTTAGGTGGAATGGTCAATGATGTCGACGGCTCTAAGTGTTCATATGTGAATACCCTCTCATGCTTGAGTTAATGCATTCTTACTCCCTTCACATAACATTGTCTCTTAGCATTTTAAACCATTCCTTGCTAACATCCTATTTCCCCTTGCTAAATTCGGATCTGACACATTAATCATGTAGTTGTACACAAACTAGTCCATTTAGGATTGTTTTTAACCCAATAGGATGTTTTGGAAAGTTCAAGGAATGGACAGATAAAGAATTAGAGGATTTTAAGCCCAATTTCAACGGCCACTAGTTTTTACACAAATAGAATTATGTGTTATACTCTATATGGTTAGAAATATCTACGAGTCTAGGTTCCAACAGAAAAATAGTGCATCAATTGGAATTTCCCAAAGAAAGTTATCGCAATTCTCCCACGGACACTCAAGTAAAAAATATTGTTTGTATTGGTACAACTTGTACCGGTTCTTCCCTAGGTAGAATGTCTTTGTACCGGTACAACACTATGTTGTACCAGTTCTTCCCTGAACTGACACCGTGAAACCCATTTATAACACTTCCTTCCACCATTTCTTCCACTCCTAATCCCTTCTAAACACCTAATGTGACGCCCCAAAATCCGGGGGTCTTTTCTCAATCCGTTGATCACCCATCAACCCACGAAAATACCTGTGAATACCATATAACCCAAAATCACGTCACTACACCCCATTTACTGGAATCATAACCAAACAAAATTTGGACAAAGTCTTCTTTGTACGAGAGCTCTACCCAATACCGAACTTGTGCATATATTATTCATATGACCATTCCAAGGTCCATATCTCAAGTCTAGGACTCAAAATTTAACCATTTATATCATCCAAAGAAAAGAGCTCAAAATATAATGGCTCAAAAGTTAAAGTTAAAAAATTAATTTTCGGGAAGAGGTACCAGTACATCTAATAAGAAGTACCGGTACCTGGGCTTTCTAAAAGCTAGGTACCAGTACCTGAGCCCGTTGTCAGCGGGGTACCGGTACCTGTGAGCATAGGTACCGGTACTTGAGTCCACTGGAAGCTAGGTACCTGTGAGGTACCGTTACCTGGAGCTCAGATTTTTCCAAATTTCACTTTTAACCTTACAACTCATACAACATCCACTCATATTGAGATTACAAGTCAAAATACAAAATACCCTTACAAGTTTTTATCAAAATACAAGTTTTGTATTACAAAATGCACAAGGCCAAAAAGGTCAAATTCATACAAGGGTCTTCAATTTTAAATCAAGAGCCACAGCCTGGCTCTATCTTCAAAGTGGGCCCGTAGGAGGGCCTTCAGCGCAAGCTCGTCCAATACCTAAAAAATATTCCCACACGGGGTGATTCAAAGCCCATCAGGGCATCTCCTATGGAGAATACCTCCCAATCCCAATATATATATATATATATATATATATATATATATATATATATATGTTCAAACTCTGAACCCCCCTCTGGGAATCCCAGAACCCTTCCCGGGTTCCCATACACGACACATGATACGATGTCATGACATGAACTGGGCATTCCAAGCCCTTGTCATTGATTCTACGCATCCAATAACTGTTCATAAACTCCTGTGTATTTGTTGGGCAATAATTTTTGGACATCACTCCAACGGTCTACCAAACTGGCTCGGCATTTGTGGGCATCACACATCTGACTCCGAGTACACCGACACAGTTTTTTGGAATTACACCGTCGGTCAAGTGAGTGAACCAAGTAACCGGGCCTTGCACCCAAGGGAGAATCTATCATTTCTTGCTAAACGCAATACAAGTTTTCGATGCAATATTCCGTGCGACTCAATTGGACCTTGATCCAAACTTTCTAAATCCATCTACCAACTCACCATGTGGTGATTGACCAACCCATGCACCCACACGCTCACACTCATGTCAATGCCCACGAATGTAGTGCAACATGTCCATATGTAATGTAATGTACATTTGCTGTTTTCAATTCATCATAAGCTAACTATGACATGTGAGCATATGACAATATTCCATAAACATCAAAATGCCTATTATATCATGAAGCATATAATAACATTTTGTAACATCACTAAGCATGTTATGATATTTTCCATTCAACTAACACACTTGAACATCCATAGGCATTTTATCAAACACTTTTAAGGTACAAATGTAAACACATAGCATGCCAATACATATTACACATAATTCAAATATTCAAGCCCAAATCAAGTAGATATAGGGATAACATGTTCATCAAATTACCCAAATATCTAACTAGTTATAATAGTTACATAATAGCTATGTTAATATTCTACATAGTCATAAAATTAAAATTAAAAATAATCCTAAATAGGAGGAAACCCTCACCTCTTGAACTTAATCAAGGAAGCAAATAACCAAGAATACCCAAGAAAACTTTCTCCAAGCTCTAGCTCCCAACACCCTTGATTTCCGAAAATGGTAGAAAATTGGTTTTATTGGCGTTGATGCGTAGGCTTCGTCGAGTAGAACAACTTTTTGTTTTTGGTTGATGAAGATCCAATTGCCGGATCTTCGTAGATCAGAGAAAATAAATGAAGAGGCTTGAAGAACTCCTTTATTCTCTCTCTCTCTCTCTCTATTGGAATGTAGGCCAAAGAATGGGGGAAAATTTTGATTTTTCCCTTTAAATACCCCTCAATTGCTTGGCCCTCGTTGCACCACACGTCCTTATTTAATTGATCCAATTTTATTCCGAGGCGCAATAATGTTTTTCGAAACTTTAGGGTTTTAGTTTTTGAAAATAAGTTTTGAAATGAGTCTTTGGATGGAGGCTTTTTAGGTACCATCCTTTGGTACTTATGAAAACTAGTGTATAGAGCTCTCTTGCACTCTCCAAGCACTCTCAGGAAATTCGATTGGGCTACAAATAAGTATTCCAGAGACTAGCGTTGTCCATCACTTGAGTGGGGTCCATGTTCAATGGCTACAAAATTGAATTCTGGTATGTAGCGCTCTCCACAACACTTGAGCGGTCATTCGAGGACAAGTTTTCTTTCATGTCCAAAAAAACTAGAGACGTGAATGGATTTTATGCTCACACCAATCCAGATTTGCAACCTAACTTAGACCAAACTAAGGCAACTAGGTACATAGGTCATCTTACCTCACCAAAGATTGATAGTGTGAAACACAAAAAAAATTAAATTTTAATAAAGGGGTAAAACGATAATTAACCGTTAAACCACTGGTCGAAAACCCAAGTTTTTATAGAAGTTGGATGATGAAACAGATCTCACCATCAGATTTGTCTCGTGAAATTGGACTAACCAGTCAATTTTTATCAAATTCTGAGATAGTCGAATTTGAACATGTTACGATGCAATCGGGAATCGTGCGATTAAAATTCTGCGATTATATTTTAATTGCAGAACCCATAATATAATTTAAAGTAAATCTTATAAAATTATATTAAACATGACAAGTGGTGAAATATAATTGGTTGGGATAAAAATTCGACCAATAAAAAAGTGACACGTGGCTCAATATGAGCCTAGTGTAAATATAAATTTAAAGTGGAAGACTTTAGTCTTCCAAGTCTTCATCTCCACACAATTGAGAGAGAGAGAGAGACTTCTCCATCTTCTTCTTCCGTTTTCTTCCTTCGATCAAGTTAGGGCAAGAATTGAAGTTTCTTACCACAACAAGGGCTACGCGCTAGTGCCAACCAAGTTCGTTTTTGACACATTGCAGAGGTTGAAGTTTTGGCTAGAGGTTGAATGAAGCATCGTGTAGCATCGTGAAGAGTTGATATACCTAGTGCGTACGCTATAAGAGGTAGGGTTCCCTCCTATCTAAGTTTATTTCTAACATAGGGTTGCTATATAAAATGGGTAGAGAGCTATAGAGATGTAATCTCACATGTTAGCTCACACCTAGTGTATCTAGGGGTGTTGATAATGAGGGTATGAGTATATTAAAACCCAGTTCTAGCTTGATTTGGGTTTGGTTATGAAATTGTGAACCTACCGGTAGGAGAGGCACGACCTACTAGTAGTAAGATGTTGGGTTTGATGAAATGACTTATTTGGGTATACTATGTGTTTACATTTTATGCCCACTAAGTGTTTTGATAAATGTTTAAGCAAATGCAAGTATGTTATTTGAATAATGACTATATATTGCATGCATGGTGATGTTTATAAAATGTTATTATATGCTTTCATGATATAATTAACATTACGATGAAATGGACTTGCAGTTGTACATTACATTGCATATGCACGGGTTGCACTACATTTGTGGGCATTGAAATAAGTGTGAGTGTGTGTGCATGGGTTTGAGTCAATCACCACCTAGGTGAGTTGATGGGTGGGCTCGGGAATGTTGGACTTAGGCCTGGCTGAATCACACTAGAATTGCATAAATAAAAGTGTCAAGGTGTAGCAAGAAGGGCTAGATTCTCCATCGGGTGGAAGACCCAGCAATGTCGGTTATGCGCTTTTTCGTTGGTATAATAAGCCCATAAAAACATGACGGCAAAAATGGAGCCGTAGGTGGGATATCCTAAAAATCCGTTGACAGTGTGGTGTCACGTTGGTGAAAGACCATAAATCGCCGAACCAAAAAGATACGGAATTAATTAAATGGTCATTAGATGTTTAACATCAATGACGGGAGCTTGGAATACCCAAATTCATACACATGACATTGCATGTGTTGTAGGAGCCCAAGATGGGGCTCGATGTTGGCATTGCATGCAGGAGTTTACACTTCATGACATGGATTGGATTAGTAGCATTGTTCATGTTTATATATGTGAATTGAATGCTTAGAAAGGTTGATGTTTGCATGTGACATTTCATTTGCACGTGACATTTCATTTGTATGTAGGTTGAGAGGTAATCTTCATAGGAGATACTCTATTGAGTGTGTCTCACTCTTTGTGTGGATATATTTCAGGTGTTAGATAGACGTCCACTAATGGCCCTCACTTGGGTCCGCTTTGAGGACAGAGTTGGGTTGTAGCTCTTAATATGGATTTTTGTAGTCCCTTTTATATAATTATATTTTGACCTAGTATATTTTTAAGTACAAAACTTGTATTTTATTAAAGGCATGTAATGGAATTTTTATGGACATTATTCTTTTGTGAATAAATGTATGTCGTGGATGTTTGTATTCATTACTATATTGACTGGATATCGATGCTGGACCCGGTGTGGTCATATGGTTATATAATGCATAGGTGTGTGTAGGGGTGTCCATGGGCTGGCCCCGTGAAATTTTTTTCGGGTCGGGCCTGGGTAGTGTAGGTCCAAGCCCTTACCCAAGTGAGTTATCGGGCGGGCCGGGCCGGGCTTCAGGTAGTGGTAAACAACCAGCGTCCCAACTCGCGAGCCTAATGAGCAGGCTTGTTGGGCGGGCCTGCTCGCGGGCTTTTTTATATACAACTTCATTTAAAAATAATGAATATTTTTGTAACTTAATATTTGTGTAAATTATATTTTTGAATCAAAAGTAGAGTCAAAATGAATAAAAATAAAATAATGAATAATTTTATTTTGGGAAAAACACCGAAAAGTCCTACTTTTTGTCCCAAAAAATAATTCAGTCCTATCAAATTTATACTTGAACAATCAAGCTCTACTTTTCCTAATTAGTTCCAAAGAATTCCTAATTTTCACTATATCCCATTTTTATCCTTTTAATCTTAATTACAAAATTGCCATTGTTCTCTTTTAATTGAAAACCCACAAAATAAGGCAATTAGTGGTTTTGTTCCAACCCCACTGATATGCTTTTGCGGCTTTCCAATTGCTGAATTGTAGAATTGCCATTAATTTCGTTTTATTAATTACAGAATTACAGAATTTAGTTATTTTGTGGGTTGCTTTAGTATTAATTACAGACTTGCCATTAATCCTTCTAGTATTAATTTTATTTTTGTGATGTCCAAATAATTAAATCTGTGAATTGAAATAAAGATAATCAAGAAGTGAGATTTTTTCCGTGAGTCACCAAGAGCCTGAAAAATGCAAGTATTTTATCATGACATCAGAGACAATACAAGTTCTTCTCACGCTAGTTATTTGCTCATGACCAATTAACATAATACTTAAACACTTAAATTAGAATAATGTTTGATCACCTAAATGGATACATTAGTTATGCAATTAACTTAACTATATCAAACCCACATACCACCTTTCATACTTGACATATTTATCATCATAAACTCTAATCTTACCATCAATATGACAATAGCAAAATAAACTTTTCTCAGAATAAGACTCAATTTATAAATTCTAACCTAGTAATAAACAAAACAAGAAAAATATTAGTAATTAAAAACAACACCAGAACCTCAGTGAATGGAAGCCCACATGTTTCAATAAGTGGTGACCTACAAGAGTGATCTTTTATCTTCCTGTTTTTTTTAAGCAAAGATAACTACCACACACAGGAACAAAACATTCAAATGAATGTACACACACATGGACGAAACAAAAGTAGAATTTTAATAGAAAATCATGACTCTTTGGTCAAGAATAGATAGATATTCAGAGTTTTCATAATCTCATGGGGGCCATGCTCATAAGGTAGTACTGTCATTGCGCACACACACACACACATGCACATATATATGAAAGTAATAGATTTGATTCACAAATTTAGTTATTTTGACATCACGAAAACAATAGTTATCCCTCAACTACAAAGACTAGATTAACTTACTTGAAAAAATCAAGAATTGGAGAGCTGCAAGAGTCTTCTTGATGTTCTTCCCAACCGTCGGTGGGGTTGAAACAAAACCATTGATTGTCTTATTTTATGGGTTTTCAATTAAAAGAGAACAATGGCAATTCTGTAATTAATATTAAAAGGATAAAAATGGAATATAGTTAAAATTATGACTTCTTTGGAACTAATTAGAAAAAAATAGGACTTGATTGTTCAAGTACAAATTTGATAAGACTGACTTGTTTTTTGGGACAAAAAGTAGGACTTACTAGTGTTTTTCCCTTTTATTTTTGATTAGGGAATGAATTACATCTAATAGAATGAATACATCCCAACTAGATTGACGTCTACTCACTTATCTATCATTGACATTACTTTACCCTTTAAAACTTGTATACTTAATACATGGAAAAGAAAATAATACATTATTTATAGTATTTAAAATTTTAAAACTTCAAATTCTGACATTGTAAGACTTATTTCAAAGTTTCAAATTTAATGGTCTAAAAATATAACGTTTTTTCAAAGAAAGGGTGGGCGGGCTTGTCGGACAGGCTCTTGGGCCGGATAATGGATTTGGGGGCAAACCCAAACCCCATTTTTAACAATATTGGGCTCGGGCGGGCCAACTATCGGATTTTGGGCCTATTTTTTCGGGCCAAGTAACGGGACCCATGAGTAACCTGGCCCATGGACACCCCTAAGGTGTGTATGTGCTGGATAGAGCTCCCCGTATAAGGGAGAATCTGCCTGGATTTATGTTAAGTTAAGGACCCTAGTGAATGGGACATCTCAACATGTTATTGGGTTATATGGCATTCACGGGTACTTCCGTAGATTGATGAGTAATCAACGGGTTGAGAAATGATCCCCAGATTTTGGGGCGTCATAGATAGGATCCAAGAAATCTTCAATGTATTGCTATGTAGCTTGAGTTTCGTCACCATATCTTGCTGTTGTCTTCAATCTTCAATAGACTCTTGTCTCGTACTCCTCCCAATGAACTATTTCTTGATGTTGATCACACTCCCCTCCTACTTGTTGACTGGTCCTCCTTTGATCCTCGAAACTTCAAGGTAATCTCTAGATTAATGGTGAGTTTAGTAAACTTATTCTCCTGAATCTATGAGGTGACTAAGGTGTTCACACAACACTCCCAAGATTTAAAACATAAATCTGTAGTTAAAAAAAAAAAAAAACTCTAGAACACTTTTTGATTTGAAAGTTGAAGAACAAAAAGTGTTTTCTAGGCAAGGGCCGAGGCAGCCCTGTTCCAGCCCACCCCTCAATTTTTTTTTATGTTTATTACTTAGGTATGTATATTATATATTTGTATAATATATTATTTGTGCCCACCCAAAATCAAAGACAAAAATATTAATGTACACTTATATCAAATGAATAATTTTAATTATATTCTCCCTATTTTTTTTTTGGCACATCAATTAGTGTATATTTATATCAAATGAATATGAATTTTTTGACACTTTTTGGGCTGGTTATGTACCTATCTAAATAAATTTTGAATATACTAGAATTATTTTATATTTTCTAAGACTAAAAAAGACATGATATACATATTCGATAGTTTACTTGTGATTTTGACATTTATTTTTTGCTAATTATGATAAAAATTATAGAGTGCACATTAAACTGTATAATCGATCAAATGATTTATAAATATCAAAGTGATAACATGATTATGTATCCAAAGAATAATAAAGTTGTTATGCAACATTTTAAAAGTACAAAAATTCACCGAAGTCAATTCTAAATGATTTTAATTAGTTAATATTTTGTAAAAAGAAAAATGTTATCGTTTGTATATACTAGGCTTACCAAATTTCGGTATGGTGGGTTTAATGAACTTTTAAGTATTAAATATGATGTAATTAAATAAATTATTGTCTTATTTCTATCAATTGTAAGAAAAAAAATAATAATTTGTTGAAATATTCGTGTCAATCCTGACAATTTTCTTGCCTCCCCCTGATTTCTAGGTTTAAATCACTCTTAGTTCTACTCCTTAATCTCTCTCGAGTCTTCTAGGTCTCCTACATATGTCTAGGATCTGATTTATACAGTGGGAATCCCTAAGGCCAGGTTTGAAAGGTTTCGTAGCGTGATTAGGATTTTGATGTGAACGCTGCCTCACTCAAGCACGGCTGAGGCACCTCTAGGACCATGAGACCGAGAAGCGAGCGCGAGTCCCAATAGTTTATTGGAACCTGTTACTGAAAGCCTTGCTCGAGCGAATAACCTACGCCAACCGAGCACTAGCTATTGGAAACTACCGGAACTTGGTCCAAATGACCTTAGTCAAGCTCCCTAGGGGTTGTTTGGTACGGGGGTTTGGAAACGTGGGTTGGGGTATAAATCTCCTTGAACCCATGTTTGACAACTATGAAGTATGGACAGGATTTAAAACCCGACCCGGTCATGAAACTCACATACTTGGGTTTCATGAAACCCAAGGGGGGGGGGGGGGGGTGGGTTTCATATGTGGTTTAATGGGTTTAAGGTGCAAATGACATTTATATCCGTATATATCCTATATACCCCATATTTATAAATTGGTTAAGGGACACAATAGTCATTTATATACAAATATATTATCATAATAGTCATACATCTCTCCGCATACCAAACATGGGTATAGACAACATTGAGTGTTGAATCCCATCTTTGGGTCAAACCCAGGTTTGGACAATCCAATCCAATCCAAACCCTCCCAAAAAACATACCAAACAAGCCCCTAAGGTATTGTTTAATTCTGGTCTATACTAAATCCTCAATTTGCATTCAAACATTTTTCATACTAAAAACATAAAGCTAAAGTATACATAACAAGGATCAAGTCTCAGAATCATTTTGTCAATCAAGATCATGGTCAACTAGGGTACTTAGGTCAACTTACCAAACCTAATCGGTCAGTGACTGTCACGAGTTTAGCTTGAACTTCTTTATAGATCTTCAATCCAATCTTCAAGTAGACTTAATGTCAACTGGCTTGATCCTCTTCAATCTGCAACACATTAGACCTCAAACTCAACCAACTTAATTCATGTGACTTACGGAATTATGTCCATTACAAAAATACACTTTCATTCACCACTGACGAAGAATACTTCGTACAAATCAAAACGTGTCAATTTCAACTACGTGACACAATGACAAGTTAATTCAATCACTTTTGTCAACAACTATGCTACAAAAAGCCCTGTGGTCACACAACTATAAAGCATAGCCCCTCAACCATCTTTGTAAATTACCTACTAATACAACCATATTTATTAACTAAAAATGCTATATTTTGTGCTATTAAGTTTTTGGAATGTGTTTATTATTCGCTTGATGTAAATATATCTGCAGTCCACTTTGTACGTTTGTTGAGCAGACCAATCACGCATTTTTACTTCGTAGTTCATTCAAATAATTCTCCAACTGCTATTCATCTGCACTCACTTCATTTAAAAAAAGTTTACTATCTCAAAAAAGAACACTAACTAGCATACGTTGCATGTGAACTGCTAACTATAAGATTTGAAAAGTTCAAGTATCGAATAGCTCACAGCCTCGCACCAGAAATTGGACACACAGCATGCTGGAAGTAGTACAAGATGTAGGGCCCAATGTTCTGGGGCTATCAGGGTCTCTGAGAAGCTGGCCATGCCTGGGTAATCAAGGTCCCGATGGGAGGGAAAAAAAGATAGTGTTCAAGGTTGCTGGAAGTGAGCAGAAAGGTAAATTATGTAATTAAAGAACAAAGATTCTAAGCATCTAAGGGGAGAATAGAGTGTGTGTGTGTGTGTGTGTGTATGAGAGAGAGAGAGAGAGAGAGAGAGAGAGAGAGAGGTGGTGAAAATGGAAGAAATGCTCATACGGCATGAATCGAACCGGAATGACTAGTGCCTGGTTTGCATTCTAACCAAGATTGTGCGACTCTGAAAGGCTTCTATCTAGCTGTGTATGGCTGCCTTACTGGTGTTTGCATGTTCCAAAATTTGGAAATTTGCAATTGCCACATCTTACACTTGGCACATCTCGTGGATGTACCATGCAAGAATTGTTTCACACTAAATGAAAATTATTCAATCAACAACACCTTTAAAATTAAGTTGCATGCTTTATAATGTGGACTGAAAGAAACAGAAAACCTCATGGTTTGCCGGAGAGAATAGGATTTGTACCAAATCCAACCCAGAAGACTAAAAATAATATATTTTACACCAATCGTGTGCTTGGTTAGCATAAATAAAATGTCGCGGGTATTTACATGTCCGTGCTATCGTTTTCATAAACTAGAATGTAAACTTTGACTATTGGACTTTTCACCACTTCAAGAGGTATCCATAACTATAATTTTTTTGACCCATCATTCCAGACATCCAATCATGCCAACATGTGAAAAAAAAAAAAAAAAAATTCATCCCATACTTGATGCTGTTCTCAATCCATCCAATGTATAGATCACATAATTACCATTTAATGACTCATAGGTTCATATAAAGGCTTATAAAGAACTTGAAAAGAAAAATTACATTCTAAACTTGCATAATTTCTTCAACTGACTCCACAGTTCCATAAGCATGCTACTCAAGAAAGCCTTCATCAGTGCTGCTCAGCTCGAGTGCAGAGATCAAATCACAAGAGGGAGGCCAACCAAGCCTTAAGCTATTTCATTTCTTTCTTTTAGCACCCTTCCGCTAAAAATAGGGAAAAAGGAGGGAAATTTTTTTTTTGAAATGATAGAACTTAAACACCTACAAACTATCATAAGTGAATGAACTAATTTTCTTTCAGCACCTCCCACTCAGAAAAAGGAAATGGGAGCAAAAAGCAAAAGTGAAATAGCACTCAACTCGGATGAAGAAATCACATCTTTAGGATCCAATTCACCAGCACCCTACAAACTGAGCACATTGATATTGCATTGTTAAACAATCCATGCTGGATCAGTTTCTGAAATCAATTATGGATTCAAAAACGTCCCCTTCTAATTCGTGCCCATGCTATAGCAGCAATTGCAGCGCCACCCAAGTGAGCAGCTCCAGAAATTTGACTATCTCCCTAAAACAACAAAAGTTAACAACGCTTAGGACCATCAAACACATAGCTGTCACATTTGATACCCCTCCTATCCAATTGAATAAAATATAAGCCAAACCATTATGTATTCCAGACACCAAAAAGAAGTAGAAGCAGAAGAAAAAGTTAACCACAGTCCGTATTAGAAGTGTGACACCAGGTGAAAGCCATCTCAGTGCTTGAGAATAAAAAGAGTCTGATGTCATTATTGATTATCCCAGTAAGGTACACACAATGGTCTCTACCCATGTAAGTTCCCAAGTGGCATCACAGGACAATATTTTAGAACACCCTCTTCAAGTATTAATAATAGAAATCAAGTCATCTCTCTCTCTCTCTCTCTCTGTTTCTGTTAGGTACAAAGTAATGACCAATAGATTGGATGAAATGATTAATAGATCAAGTTGTTCCCTAGAAATTATAGGGAAAAAACAAGATAAAAGTCATGAGAAGATCATACCTCCAAAATTCTCAACATATCTTTTCCAATAAGAAAGATTCCCTGGAATGACATTAAACCAAAACAGTTTTGTAATAAAGTGCAAAATTAGCTTTATCTTCCAAGATTTAATAACCAAGGACGCACTTATCAAAACAGACAACATACCAGTAATATAGCTGGAACTGGTATAATAAAGTCCAAATAGAGGGTTTTTCTGGGGAAAAGGAATATATCAAGCAGCATGACAGCATTCACTGCTCCACTTGCTCCCTACATGGCAGAAGCAGAATCACACATCGGATGAAGTAGCAATACCCACAACTCCAAAAATATATACCATAGTATCCAATTTGCTTATGCAATTCAAGAACATAATGGAGATAACAAGTGGAGTAAGCTCGTCTGGAAGTATCCATAATCTCCAACAATTTACAGGCTGAAAATACAATGGAAAACATAACAATCTGAGAGAGAGAACTTTCTACAAAGCTGCTGACTTTGTTTAGCACTGAATAGTTCATATTTCATGACCTAACCCATTATTTTATGTATTAACTTATGTTCATTTCTCCTGAAAGTGGGCTAGAAATTGATTAAAGGTGTATTTGTGGTTGTAGGGGTATGAGAGGTGATGAGGATCAATGAAAAGACTGTTAAAAGGCTTAATGAAGAAGAGGAGATGCATCATAAAGGTCTGAGAAGACAATTGAGGAAAAACAGGACCAACCAGTTGGACTTCAATCGGTTCGTCAAGCTGCAAAAGAGACTTCAACCGGTTGAACATCACTTTCAACTGGTTGATCAGAGATTTCTTGAAGATATTGGAACCATTTAAGATACTGTGAGCATTCCAACCGGTTGAAGATCATTTTCAAACAGTTGATCAGAGGAACTGCAGGAAAGCAAAAGTACTGGGAGCAATCCAACCGGTTGAACATTACTTTCAACCGATTGATAAGACATTTGCCAAACAAGAACAAGATACTGAGAGTACTTCAACCGATTGAAATTGTCGGCTACAACAAAACTTTTGCCGAATTGTGATTGGTCCATGAGGGTCGGCCGCATTTATTCCTAAACTCATGGGGTGGCTACGAATCCCCATGAGCTTGATTTCTATTTGTTGATTGGCACCTCCAAGGCTTCACAGAGTGTTCAATTGGATGAAATGGGCGGAGGAAGCTTCTTTGGCATTTCACTTACCATCCGTGCCACTTGTTTTGACCAATGGGAAGAGGAAGATGCTACTATATATATATATATATATATATATACACATACATACATACATACATACTTGTACACATTGAGGAGATTAGTCTTTGTTTTGTTTTAGAACTTTAGGAGCTCTAGTTGAGAGTTTTGTTTAAGCTTTATATTGTAAGAGGAGATTACGGAGAAGACAACCGGAGAAGTTTTCTCATTCATTTTCAAAGCTTTATTTGTATGGTTTGTTCTTGCATTTGAACTTAGTGTTTTGAAGTTAATCTAGTTGAAGTTAATTCTTGCAATCTTCTTGTTTCATTCGCTATGGTTTAAATGTTGTTTTTTGCCGATTTTGATTTGATGAGTTTTATTTCTGGCTAAGGTTCGGCGTGATCCAAAGGATGATTCTTATCCATAATCAAGCATAGTGATTCTTTAATGATTTATAATTGATCGAATGTTTTGAAAGAGGGAGAAACAATTTTTGGAAAATTAGTTGTTAAATGATTACTTTGATTTCTCATCGAAGGTTCATCCGGCACAAGTAATGCTTGGAAATTATTTACACAACATACATGTTTTTCACTCTAGTTTTCATACTCTATCTTCAAAACTACATTATTGTATAGCCTTGGTTTTTATTAAATAATTTATGTTTGGGCGAGTTTAAATACAACATCGGATGAGTTAAAATCAAGAATCAAAATGTTTGGTTATGATGAGTTGATTCCTGAGGATTAGTTGACTGTTTTCTTATTGATCTTGTGAGATCTGGATATGTTTTGCATGACATTTTATTAAATAATATGGTCTAAAGCGTAATTTGTGATAGTTGCTATGGGGGTTAAATTATAGTTATTGAAATGATGGGGGTTAGATTGATATATTAAATAGGTTGAATTTTGTGATAAAGTTGTGTTTGGATGTAAAATCATAAAAAGGGAAAAAATGTTTTGGGTGTGAATTTATGAGTAATAGAAATTAAGAGGTGTGTATGTGACGAAGGAAAATGAGGGGACCAAAGCATAATAATGTCAAAAATATTCGTGAGTCATTAGAGACACTTGTGTCTCCCTCGTTCACTCTAGCCATATATATATATGTGTGTGTGTGTGTGCGCGCGCGCGCATTAAAAAAATAACGACAAAGAGAGAGATCAGGAAGCAAACGAAAGAAAAAGAAGAAAGAGAATATGGGTTGTGGATGGTGTGGAACAAGCGGCGGAGGAAAAAAAAACCAAAGTTTGACATAGAGTTCAAACAAAGATATCGAGTTCAATCAATTCGGAATATACTATTCGTTTAGAAAGATAAATTTCTTATTTTCAATTCGCTCATGCACAAGAATTTAAATAACTTAGCGTGAAATACATACATGTTGAATATAATTTTTTATAACTTCATATATCTATATAATTTAGAATTTTTATGGCTCCCTGTGAGGATGGTTTTATTTTGGATGATTAAAAGTTTATATGAGATTCTAAGAGGGTTTTGATTGATTTTGGAGTAGATTGAAGTGAATTTTAGTTCATGGGTAGAAGAATAGAGATGGTTGTAAAAATCCCGTTTTGTTGGACAGACTGTGCACCTGGTAGAAAAAAGGCGATAACTTCCTCTAGGAAACTCGGATTCGCGCACCGTTTGAAGCGTATGAAACTAGATTCAAAGCCCATTCTAACGGTATAGGATAGACCACCAAATTATGCTTGAGGAAATACAGTTTTTAATCTAAACAAGACTGAAAATTTTGGACTGATAAACATTTTTTTCGAGATTTGACATTATAGATAAAATTAATCGAAAAATAGTCAATCGAATGACGATTTTTCGATCACAATCTAAAGTTAGAAAATATAGAAAGTCTACTTTAGAATCAATTTAGGTTCCTGTTGATTTAGTAAGGATAGAAATTGATTTTTAATAAAGTCGCACGAAGAATTCAAATATTACTTTAACGCTTCTCAAGTGTTCAAGGAAATTTTCAAAAGAGGAAAATTAGAAGAAATTGACTCGAGTTAAATTGAGTTGAGTGTGATATAAAATAAAAAGTTAACAGGTTGAAGAATAACGACAAACCGGTTCATCAGAGTCAATTTTGGCAAATTTTTTGTGATGTTCTAGGCTCTTATGCAATTGACCAAAAACCTTATCAAGGTATTTAAAGAATCTTAAATAAGTTCTTTATGAGTTTATTGACTTACAAATACATGGAATTAGGATTTAAACTAAAATTGAGGTGAGTAAAATGGGTAAAATATGAGTAAAGTTTAGGGTGGTTAAGGGTACACCATTTGGAAGAGAATTTAGAAATATGCAAACATCGGCATGAATACATAGTTACATATGCATAATTAAGAGTAACTGCATATATAAAGGGTATTTATATGTGGTAATTATGATGTGTGGTAGGCAAGTATGCTTAAGATCTCATCTGAGGATGGGATTTATGCAACATCTGGACTTGAGGTGGGTATATCTTTTGTGTATGCTTGAAATTAACATGTACATGCTATAAATGCTATAGAATGTGCATTGATAAAAATTGTTGTTTATGGTTAGTACTGTGGATGAGGTATATCACATTAATAGAAATAACAAGAGAGCGATCGAGCTTATTGGTTTATAAGAGTGTGAGTAAAAGTGTTGTGAATGCTATCCGATTATATTATATAATCGCTATTAATAGAGATAGCCTTAAAGGCTAATGTTACTTGTTGTTAAAGGTGATTGTATGAATTATTATTTAATGTTGGCAACATTCAATTATGTTTGGTGTTGTGGTTATGATAAATGGTCTTAGGCAAATATAGCCTTAGAGGCAATTGTATAGCCTTAGAGGCAAATGTATGGTCTGTGTGACAGATATTGATTAATTGATTATCAGATAACCTGTGTGGCAAATGTTAGATACTATCTGTGTGATAAGTACAGCTTATGTGGCGGCTTGAGCCTGAGCCTATGTGGCAACTTTAGCCTGAGCCTATTGCTATAGCCTAAGTGGCGGCAATGGTATACTCCTATCGGAGGCTATGGTGTTTGGTGTATTATGTGATGATTGCTAAACAATTATGAGAGCTTAAATGTATTGGCTTATAAAATTAGTCAATTGTACTTATGAGATGATTGTAGAAGTATGTGTTACTTGCTTTTGTCGTTAATTGTATATTGTTTATATACACTCGCTGAGCGTGTGTGCTCACCCCTTTTAGTTTGTATTTACTGGTAGACAAGGAGAAATAAATGTCCACTGCTAAGTCTAGATGGTATAAGAGGGAATTGAATTCTCGTGTCTTACTGTGACATTTCGTATAATTAATTGAGTCTTGCAATTGGGGAAATAAACATTGTATTATTTTACGGTTGTAAAAAATATTACTTTATGTAGAATATATATTAGAATATAAAATAAGCATAAAAGTTATTTTGTCATATCTGACCAATATGAGTTATTGTTTTAAAGTAAATATTTAAACAGGGTACAAGTGTGAATCAGGGAGTAGGGTCCACTCTACCAATTTTGGACATATTGTTCTAACTTCGGGTTGGGGTGTGATAGATTTCCAAACACTAGAATTCATCTCTCCAATCTTCCACAAGTCAAAGGATTTTTACATTTTGCTGCATACACATCACCTTTCAAATTCCATTGGTTCTCTGAGGAGACGACCTTAGAATTGTCCAAGTTACTATATTGCATATCCTTCCTACGCTTGGGAAATACATTGTAACATTTTAAGCAAATCAAGAAGACTGAAAAAAGTAAGACAAGCATTTTTTACATTGCTGCTGGGGAATCACAACGGTTTATTTGAAAGGTGATTTGGACAGACGTCAAGTAAGTCTTGTGATTATCATCACAAACTCAGGTATATTTTTCCGCTGTAAAAATATTTATACTTGTTAAAGTAGTTGTAGATTTGCATTTTTAGGTTTAGTTGTTATATGTGGGGTCGTGATAATACAAATAAATTTGTTAGACGAGACCAAGGACCATATATAGACATGGATGATATAAATCTAAATGAGGGACAAAACCTGAGAGAGGGGCAAAATCCTAGAAATCATGCAAATATTCTTCTCATTAGTTCACCCCGCAAGAACAATAAGGGAACTTGAATCTATATACCTGTGTGAGCCAAGTTGAAAGCAATAGAAATGGAAGCAGGTGAAACATCAAATCGGGCCATTAGACATCTGAGAACTTGAACCTCATTTGCAATGAAACTTGCACTATCAGAACCAGTAAATGAAGGTGGGCCATTGGTGGAGGATATAGAATCAACACTCTCAGTCAAATGAGCATGTGAGCGCACAAGACCAACCCTATTACCATGACGCACGCCCCTTGATGGACGACCGTGTAACTTCCAACAATGCTCATTGGTGTGCCTCGTCTTCCCACAATAGTCACATTTTAACAAATTATTTTCTATGCCTCCATTCTTACTGGACTGATCTGGAGAGAAGGATTGTATCCAAGAGTGCCCACACGACTCACTACACCGTTCTCACTGTTGGTTGTTTCTCCACTACCTTCAGACATGGCTTCTTAGCAATTTAAGACTAACTCAACACAAAAAACAACCACTTGCACTTCAAAAGAATCTTCACATAGGTCAAAAGTAAGCAAATAAATAGGAGAACAAACCTGAGGGACAAACTAGCTACTGCCCAACACCAAAGAGGATCCCCCAATGAATATCAAACACACAGGAAACCATTGGGGGACTGCCTAGCACAAAGAAAGCCACAGGTGGGTCACCGGAATCCACAACCCAACAAACAGTGCTGAACGGACCTACCCGAATCCCAAACTGCCATCGGAATCCTCTCTGGCCAAGAGAGTTCACAAGTAGGTACTAAACAAGAAGAACCTCAGCCACAGTCTCGAAACATAGTGGGAAGAAAGTCTACCGCTGCTTTTAGACACAACCGGTGACTGCCAAAGCCAAGAAACCACCGAAAAATGACTAAAACCAATTAAGCTTTTTGCACAAAACTCTCCCTGAGTTCCTAGGAGTCCAAATCGGCAGAGTAGATATTGTAGTCCTATACTCATCCAAATCGCATATCACAAAATTTAACCCCAAAAAATCCAAAAATCATTCAATAATAAGAAATATACCTCAGATGGCTTTAAAAAAATCCAGAAAAATCACAATTGTACTAAAGAGGAAAAACTAAGCTATACCATGTCAGTTTCAATCCACTCCAACAATGATGTCATCATCGGTGATGACATCACCAATCCAACAAATCCTCTGAGTCTTCCTGAGTGTTCTACTGGCTTCAAAAGTTTAGATAAATTGCTCTGATACCAATTTGAAATTAAGATTTAGGGTTTAGAGTGGGGAGGAGGCAAGAGAAAAAAGAAGAGAAAGAGAAAACTCGGAAATAGGGTTTAGAAGAATGAGAGTAATCAGTCTCTCCTCTCATTACCCCTACTTATATTAACTCATAATAAAGGAACGATTACAATAATGCCCATAACTGAAATAACATAATATCCTATAGAGTCTAAACGGTCTAGTGCGATGGATGCTTACAAGTGAAGCTACTCATAACTTCAGGAGGTGATACCTGAAGGATAAATTTATAACGGAAAAAAGTCTAACCATGGTATTGGTTGAAGTATAAGATTTGAGTATTTGTAAATCGATTTTGAGTTAGTGAATTAGGCTAGGTAAATCAAAAACGGTTTCGCGGCTTTTCCCAAGTAGGATTTCCGGGTCAACAAATAATTTGTTTTGTGAATGTCTTTTTATTGTTTTATTTTGCATACACACTTGCAATAGCACACACGTGCACTATGTGTTCTAGGGAATGATGGTTTAATTTTTTATTTAACAAATTCATCGATTAGGGTTTTGTGAATTGTTGGCTTGTTGATGGGATCTAAGAATTGGGTGATTGGATTGCTAAATTAATTGATTTCATATATTAATCATTCATTCATTCACAAGGGTTGTTCTTAAGGAAAAAGGGGTTCACGCATTTAATTGACTAATTAACTTGTTAATTGATAATGTGGTCGTTTAGGTTTAAAATTGGTAGTTGTCCAAGCGATAATTTTAATAAATCTATTCACCTCCCCCCTCTAGCTTGTGTTTAACAATTTCATGTGTATAATCGAGTGAGATGATCCCCTTGAATCTCTCCCCGAGTTTCAGCATAGACGATAATACAACTACTAAAACAAGTCCCATTTCAACTACTCTGAAAACACATCATCCAACAATTTGCAATCAGGGATCATGATATATGTTTTCTTATTATCTTTTAGTACTTGATATTCAGTACCACTCTTAACTCACTGTTTTCCAAAAATCCAAGAGATATCATGACATGTGATATGCATGTGTGTGTGTGTGTGAGAGAGAGAGAGAGAGGGGGGGGGGGGGGAATGGGAACATGAAGATACCAATCCTGGAGCTCTTGATGGGGCTATAAAGGTATGATGCGCCAAGTAGAAAACTGAGCCAACAACTGCCCCAGAAAGATACAGTTTGAGTAATAATTCAGGTCCGAAAACACTCCCAATCTGGAAAATGAAGTGAAATTAACAACAAATAGTAAATAAAAAATGGAAATGTCTGACTAGGAAAAAGAAATAAGGAAATGCGGTAAATATTCGTGATTTACATGGCCTTGAATGTTTCCTGTAAGTTTAGAACGGATCGTTCACGTATTATGGCTGATGAATATTTAGGAATGTTTCCCTAAGTTTAGACAGGATCTTTTTGCAGATTGCAACAGATGAATGTGTATACAGGCTTAGCCACCATTACTGATGATAGGAAAGCCTATTTCTACAGCCTTTAAGCAGTATTCTCAGCCATCGTAACTTTTTTTCTCATTTTGCGATGCTGCGGATGCGGCAAAAAAGATATCAATAGCATCTCACACAGATTATCAAAGCAAAGGTTATTTTATCAATCTACTATATATTTTCTCACAGATAAGGCCCAATGATTAATGGTTTCCTCTCCTCAAATCTTCTAAATAGTCAACTTTGGTAACCACTAATCAGGTTGCGGTGATGATCCAATTTTGTTTTTCTTTCTCTTAATATGTGCTTGGAAGTCCATACACATTGAACTAGTCTATTGAGTAGTTCATGGTATTTTGACAAGGAGGCTATTATGAAAACATCAACATAAACATAAAAATCAAGGTAAGGTCTTTTGTTAAAATCTTAAGATAATATTATTTTTAATTAATCCCTTTTTGATAACCACATAAATGAGTTAAAAATGTTGAAATCACATTAATTCACAGTGTAATGACTAAAATCCTATGGGACAACCAAACGCCAATGTCTCTTTAGTCTGATAGAAGAATATAGCTATCTCCACAAGAGGAATAAGAAATTATAAAATCCACTGAAATCAAATCAAAAGAAAAAACGATTTTAGATTCTGAGGTCTTCTTCCAAAGTAAATAAATTCTTAGCAAGCTCATTACATTTTGGCACATGGTTACAAAATAATCTTTGTTTGCATAATAGGCATTAATGTTGTTTCCAAATGTACTTAATTACACTTTAACCTAATCATCGAATAAAATGAATCCAGTTAATACTTGTATATGGGCATAAATGGAACTTGGATTATAACAAAAGCTATAAAAGATGGTGCAATAATTTAGTTCAATGTCAATTCAAGCATATCAATACCAAACATATAACCAAAAGCCATAGAGGAAAACAAAATGGACTGTCAACTTCCCTCCTAATGCAAACTCCACCTCGGAAGATAATAACTAATAAGTGAACAAATTTCTTCATAAACACAGCCCGCATGAATAAAACAAGAAGTCAAAACCAAAAGAAAGTCCCAAGGCAAGTGACCATACACTCATCCCAAAGAAATAAAGTCCAATCATGTTATAGATCAGATGCCCAACTTCGATATGACTGAATGCAGAAGTTATCAACGTGTGCACCCTTCCACTTTTAAAATTGTCGACTGAAATCTGAAACATAAATAATTTCAGGTAAAAAACATGGAACACTAAAACAAGTGTTAAAAAATTTTGGTCAAATTGCATCGCCTAGAAAAACCAACGATATTTATTAACAACTCACCGTGAAGTTCTTCATCATAAATGTACGATCCCCAATGCGCCATAACAAAAGAACAGCAACATTAGTTAAAATTAACCCCCAAACCACGCCATCAGTTGTAAGTCTTCGGCGCCATAATTGCCTATGAACGAGAGAAGTGGCATAGGTTCATATATGAACATGTTTAAATGCTCTCGCACTCAAAAGCTCTTAAGTATGAAAGCAGGCAAGTGAATATAGAGTTTAGATGATAAAACTCATTTGTGACATGCATTTGGTGTATGCTGCAAATTCAAATCAAGAAATCTAGATAATATATCTGACATAAACAAGCACATGCAGATAACAAACCCTTTCTACCATAGAAGGACAAAAAAAGCATTTCCTGGGAATTGTGATTCAGATTCCAATTCTTTGGTGGGGTGTTTAGTCTTTGGAAAAACCAAAAAAAATTGACGAATAGTAATTGTTTTCTAATACTGTTAAGCGATCAAACAACAAAAGAAGTGGTATTAAATTACATAAAACTTTTAAATCCTATTTTCTACCTTTTCTATTTTTGGATAATTGATAAAATTTCAGGTTCTCAGCAGTGTGGGCCAAAGTAGGACTTCTCAGAGTCTTTGGAAGCAAATAACATGCCAGGAAGATTGGGAAATTACTGCAAGAAGAAGACAAGACCAAATTCAAGGGTAAGCATAGTCATATGGCAAGATTCTACTTTAAAAGATGCCCAGAATTTTAGTTGTCCTAATGCTATTTTTTTAATGTTCTTTTCGAATCTTTTTATGCCAGTTATATATTGGCAATTTGATGTAACCAGTACACAGGCCATGGTGGTTTTTGATTGTGAGCTCACTTTCGCACTTGGCCACACACAACAGGTCATTTCTAGATCCACCTGAACAGTTTTAAAACTGCTGCAGTTTCTTAAATCTTATGTGCTCTCCAGAATTACCAGACAACCATGTCACTATACAAAGATGCAGTGATTCCCTTTAGAGCATGGAATGAAGAATTCTTTTAAACTCATCCTGGTGATGTCTGGTGTAACCGAAAGGTTGCCTAGACTTCCCCCTTTACTCTACTATTCATTTCTCCTCCTTTAACCTTCAAGCTATCCCACTTTACTCTACCCTACATCAAATTCCTACACTTTGTCTCTGATTAAGCATGTATGCTCAGTTTTCCTCTACCAACCACATCAAAAAGAATATGAGCATAACCACTAAGCTTTCATCTTGTTAAGGAAATGAAAAGAATATTTTGGAGCATTTACATACTGTAGGTTTCCCATTTTAACAAATTTAAAAACAGTGTCCAGTACTTGGCTATCCTTATCTACCAGACTGGCAACATGACAAATTTTTGTGACTTAATGTTCCTGCCCTAAGAGGGCATATTGAATAATGTCAAGTGTAGAGGATTAACATGATATTAGATAGAAGCAGAGAGAGGTTAAAACTTAACCTAGTTCTCATACATCACTTGTATTTATAGTTACCTCACAATAACAAGAATTACACATACACCCTCTTACTATTAACAATTTACACAGACTACCCTAATATTCTTAACACTCTCCCTCAAGCTGGACTATATATATCATATAATCCAAGCTTGGAACAAATCGCTGTAAGACGTGTACGACTCAATGCTTTGGTAAACATATCTGCAAGCTGATCTTCAGATTTCACAAATGGAGTTGTAATCTCCCCAGCTACAATCTTGTCCCGAATAAAGTGACAATCAACCTCGATATGTTTGGTTCTCTCGTGAAACACCGGATTGGCAGCGATATGGATAGCTGCCTGGTTGTCACAGAACAACTGTAAAAGAAGTTGAACTGAAAACCCAATTTCCTGGAGGAAGTGTAGTAGCCAAGTCAACTCACTCGTCGTATGCGCCATTGCCCTATACTCAGCCTCAGCACTGGATCTTGCTACCACGGATTGTTTCTTACTTTTCCATGAGACAACATTACCTCCTAAGAAAGTACAATAACCAGTGGTTGATCTCTGATCCGAAGGAGAGCCAGCCCAATCAGCATCTGAGAAACCTTCCACTCTAAAATGTCCATTAGCTCGATATAATAGTCCAAGTCCAGGAGCACGTTTGAGATATCGCAGAATACGAGTAACTGCCTCCCAATGTGGTACTCTAGGACACCCCATGAATTGACTTACTATACTAACTGCATAGGAAATATCTGGTCGAGTAATAGTGAGATAATTGAGTTTCCCAACCAATCTGCGATACCGACCCAGATTTTCAAACAGTGCACCATCATCCATCAAAAGTTTCTGATTCGGATCCATAAGAACATCAATAGGTCTGCCACCCAGCAAACCTGCTTCCTCCAGCATGTCAAGTACATATTTTCTCTGGGATAAACAAATACCTTGTTTAGATCGAGTCACCTCAATACCCAAGAAATACCTGAGTTTTCCCAAATCCTTAGTATGAAATCGATCCTGCAAGAATATTTTTAACTTGACAATCCCCTCAGAATCATTTCCAGTAATTACAATATCATCTACATAGACCACCAATAGAACATATCCAGCATTTGTCTGTCTATGAAACACAGAATGATCTGTCTAACATCGAAGAAGACCAAACTCTAAAACTACATCTGAAAACTTACCAAACCATGCCCTCAGTGACTGCTTCAAACCATATAAAGATTTCTTTAACCGACATACACTCTTACCATACTCCCCCTGAGCAGTAAACCCAGGTGGCTGCTCCATGTATACCTCTTCAACCAAGTCACCATGTATGAAGACATTCTTGACGTCTAACTGAAACAAGGGCCAATCAAGATTAGCAGCCAAAGAAATCAAGATACGAACAGAGAAAATTTTGGCAACAGGAGAGAAAGTCTCCTCATAATCAACACCATAAGTCTGAGTAAAGCCCTTTGCAACAAGCCGGGCTTTGAGACGCTCCACAGAACCATCCGGATGAAATTTAACAGTATACACCCAACGATAACCGACAGTTCGTTTACCAGGAGGTAAAGGAACGAGATCCCAAGTCCCATTATGATGTAAGGCATCCATCTCCTCCTCCATAGCTTTCCTCCAACCCGGATCAGATAATGCATCCTGTAAATGCTTAGGAATAGATATAGTAGATAATTGGGAAGTAAAACAAGAGAAGACAGGAGACAAGACATCATATGAAACAAAATGAGCAATGGGGTGATTAGTAACACACAAACGAGTACCTTTTCGAAGAGCAATAGGTAAAGAGTCTAAATTATCTGATGTACCAAGATCCGAAGGCGGCAAGGAAGACGGTACGGGCACCTCAGTCGATGGGCGAGAACGGCGAGAGTAGACACGGAGAGGTAAAGTAGATGGTAACACAGTGGGCAGCGGAATATCTGAAGATGAGGAAAGAGATGGTGGTACAGGAGATGACCCAAAGTCCGGATCCAAAGGCTGAGAAGGTGCTGGAAAATATGGAACAGATTCCTCAAACGTGACATCGGCACTAGTAAAGTATCGGCGCAGAGAAGGACTGTAGCAATGATACCCCTTCTGCGTGCGAGAGTAACCAAGAAATACACATTTGGTAGCTCGAGGGTCAAGTTTGTCAAACCCAGGACCCAAATTGTGAACATAACAGACACATTAAAAAACCTTAGGAATCAGGAAAAATAAGGGCTTACCAGGAAAAAGAACAGAATATGGACTTTGCCCATTTAACATAGAGGATGGCATACGATTAATAAGGTGACAAGCAGTAAAAACAGCATCACTCCAAAAATATCGGGGAATATTCATCTGGAATAACAGGGCACGGGTGACTTCCAACAAATGACGGTTCTTACGTTCAGCAACACCATTCTGTGGAGAGATGTAAGCACAAGAAGTCTGATGAATAATGTCAGTTTTACTAAAATAAGCTGAAAAGGGATCAGATTCATATTCCCGAGCATTATCGGAACGTAAAGTACGTATACGACAACCATACTGAGTTTTTATTTCCTTACGAAAGGTCTCAAATATAGAGAATAATTCAAACCGAGCTTTCATCAAAAACAACCAAGTCACACGAGAATAGTCATCCACAAATGTCACAAAATAAGGATATTTATTAGATGAAATATTCTTTATTGAACCCTAGACATCAGAATGTACTAACTCAAATGGACTAGACACACGATTATTGACTCTAGACTGAAATGACACACGGTGATGCTTACTAAGTTGACAAGCTTCACAAGGCAAAGACGACACAGAACTAAGACTGGGAACTTGGCGTTTCAGATTCTGGAGAGAGGGATGTCCAAGACGACAATGCCATTGAAAAGGAGACAACGAGGTCTGTAGAGCCCGGGTAGGTGAATCAAAGTCAAGGTAATATAAACCACCAGTTTCATGCCCCGTACCAATCTTCCTCTTCGTCTTGAGATCCTGAAAGACACAATAAGAGGGATAAAAGGTTACAGAACAATTGAGAGAACGGGTAATCTTGCTAATAGAAAGTAAACTAAAAGAAAACTTAGGAACAAATAACACAGAAGATAGGGACATATCAGGACTCAAGTGAGTAGTACCCAGACCTGAAACTTTAGAACAAGTACCATTAGCAAGAGTAACACTACGTGTGGAAGTAGTAGACTGATAAGTAGAAAAAACATCAGACGCACCAGTCATGTGGTCAGAAGCACCAGAGTCTATGATCCAAGGACTGCGAGTGGAGGACAATAAACAAGTGGAAGCAGTACCTGACTGGGCAAAAGTAGCAGTGGAGGGAGATGGAACAGCCTGCTGCTGGGACAGAAACTGAGCATACTCCTCTCGTGTAATAGTAACCGACCCAGTGTCTGGTGGAGCTGACCGAGGTACGGAAGCAACAACAGAGATGTCATCCTGATAGGAAGCATGATTCGCAGCACCCGAAGATTTTTCATGTAAATCCCAACAGAAATCAACAGTGTGCCGTCCACGGCCATAGTGAGTACAGGAATGAGGTCCACTACGGCCCAAACGACCACCTGTACGACCTCCTCGACCACCACGACCACCTCGATGACCATCATTATGACTGGTATCTTGCTTGGGTTCCATAATAGTGCAACAAATAGCAAATAAGAAGTGTTACAATGCTGACCCAGAGGAAAAGAGACTGCTAGAAGGCTGAACCGGGCTGGAAAACCAAGCTAGACTGCTGAACCGGACAGCCTGAGGTCGCTGGACTGATGAACCGGAGTAGAAACTAACTGAACCGGGATGAACCGGTGTAGAAACTAGGTGAACCGGGTTGAACCGGTGTAAAAACAAGGTGAACCGGACTGCAGAAGCTTACTGAACCGCTGAACCGGACTGCAGAAGCTTACTGAACCGCTGAACCGGACTGCAGAAGCTTACTGGACTGCTGAACCGGACTGTAGAAACTCACTAGACCAATGAATCGGAGCAACAACTGAACTGGACCACTGAACCGGAGCAAAAGACTGAAGGAACTGGTCTGAACCGGTGAGGAACTACCTGAACCGGCTTAGTCTGGATCAAACCAGGGTTGAATCGGGTCTGGTCTGAAGGCGACTTGGTCCGGACTAAGTCTCTTGGGTCTTGGATCCGGGTCTAATCTGGATCTGGATTCGGGTCTGGATCTGGATCCTGGTCTGGATCTGGATCTGGGCTTAAGAATAGTTATGCCCGTGGACTTGGATCTGTTACCCGAAAACCGACCCACTTGAATCTTCATCTTCTTTGCTGAGTAAGGTATCAACCAAACCCTAATTTCTGCAACACAGTCGATTACACCAGCGCCGACTGCACAACCACGAAGCAAACAACCAGGCGCAGCCACAGTCGACTACACCAACGTCGACTACACCACCACGAAGTAAGGCACCACCAAGTCGACTGCACCAACGTCGACTGCCACCACCACAACAGCAACGCCTCCACAACACAGTGCCACCAAGTCGACGGTCACCACCACGACAGCAACCCCCACAACACAGAGACAACCACGACAGCAGTACCACCACCACGAACAGGGCTAATTTATTCAAAATATATTTATGATCGAAATTACTCTAATACCATGTCAAGTGTAGAGGATTAACATGATATTAGATAGAAGCAGAGAGAGGTTAAAACTTAACCTAGCTCTCATACATCACTTGTATTTATAGTTACCTCACAATAACAAGAATTACACATACACTCTCTTACTATTAACAATTTACACATACTACCCTAATATTCTTAACAAATAACATCCGTTGATCAAGCATCACAATAAGAATTGTCCACAGACAGTAAAAGCTACATCCACTAACATTTTGAATGTATGTATATGGGTGTGTCAGTGTGTATATTGTTATGTTATGTTATATTAGGATGTAACCATTAATGGTATTTTTGGTACTTCTGTGATTATATATATATATTTGGAGGTAGCTAATCTCTTCATAATCTTGTGTCTCTTTCTCTTACTCTTCTTTTCTCTATCCCATAACCCTAATTCTCCATAACCTAATTTGGTATTCGAGCAGCAATCAAGATTTAAAGTTGTCGGAATACATTGGAAAAAAATTTCGTGTTCAACAGCGCTGATTGTCAGAGTCTAACATGCTGACGTCAATGTCTAACATGCTAACGTCAGCGTCTGACGTGTTGAAATCAGCACCCGACCAGTCAGAAAAATTCCAAAAAATTCAGGTTTTATTTGACTTGGCCTCATAAAATTTATGGTCATGTTTGCAAATTTTTTTGAAGTTGTCTGATAAGTTGTTCAATTTTTCGAGATTCAAGTTCGATCTGCGATTTCTGGGCATCTCAAGAGCTGGATCTGGTTCGAAAAGGTTCCTTAAGGTGTGATTAGGGATTTTCTTTGTTGCCAGGCTGTTTGGTTGTGTTTGGAGTGGATTGGAGATGTTTTTTTGCTATTCTTCACTACTGGCACTCAGTTTGGGCTACTGTTTCGACTTCGAGAGGTCTCCTGGACAATTGTTGTGTGCTTATGTCCTCTGGTTTTCACCATTGAGTGTTGTTTGAAGGTTTTTTGGTTGTATTCTTCTAGTTTTTCTGCTTGGTTTTTCTAGAGTGGATTTCATGTGATTTGCTACTATTATGTGTTCTATTATGTGGACATGTCAGAAAGGAGTGTGACTGCTACTAGTACTATAGGTAACACTAGGGGAGTGGGTTGAGCCGTTTAGGTGCTCTTGCAAACAACCCATCTCTTCGAATTAGTTCAGAAAAGTTGAATGAACACAATTATTTGGCATTGTCACGAGCTTGTTTGTTATCGATCCAAGCTATTTCTTTGGATGGGGTATTTATCTGGAGAGACTAAGAAGCCTAGAATTCTGGTGAGTCTGGTTCCCCACTGAAGCGGTGGACATCTGAGAATGTCTTGATTATGTTCTGGTTGCTAAATTCAATGCAACCCTTAATCAGTCGTGGTTTTTTGTTGCTTGATATAACACATAAGATATGGATTGCTGTGAGTCATACATATTCTCAGAGGGGTAATGATGCTAAGGCTTATGATTTTCGCAAGAAAGTGCGAGAGACTAATCAGAAAGATAAGACCCTTGCAGTTTATTATGTAGAGTTGACTACCTTATGACAGGAGCTAGACTATTACCAAAGTTTCACAGCAGATTGCGTTACTAATGCTGTTAAATTTCAGCAAATGGCAAAAAAGGAACGAGTATATGACTTCCTTACTGGTCTGAATATTGAATATGATCAAATTCAGATTTAGATTTTGGGTTGTAGTCCATTTCCTACTTTACAAGAAGCCTATGCCCATGTGCAACTACACAGGAACAGTCTGCAATTACGGCTATCCCTCAGGGTGACATGAGTTCAGCCTTGCCCAAGCCTAACTACCCCAAAAAAATGCAGTTATGTTAATGATTTGAAGGATTAATTACATTAGATTAATAACTAAAAGGTTGATATTAAATGATATTTTTACTAATGGGAGGAATTGTAATATTTTGAAATACAGGGACTAAAGTGCAATTTTGGACAGTTAAAGGACTGAAATGCAGTTTTGGAAAGTCAAAGGCCCAAAGTGGAAAAGAAAAAAGTTTGAAAGATACTAGCATCTAGATGTTAAAGACCATTCGGAGGATGAAGCAAGTGAATGCCACGAGTTACGAGGACCACCTGCCTGGAATTCCAGAGGAACAGTACCGTCCAGACGGTGGCTAAACTAACTTAATCAGCCTTCTCCTCCATTGGCCAGCTTGTGCAACACCTTGGCTCTAATTGGCCAGCCCTGCCTCCAGTTCTTCATCAACAACCTATAAATACCCCCTCCTAGTTTTAGGTATTATTTCTTCTTGTTTTATTAGTTTAAACTCTAACTATTTTAGGTTAGAAAAAAGACTCTCCAAGTTGGACTCTTGCATCTACATTTCTTCAAGACCTTTTCCTACTTGAAGGGTTGAACTGCTTTCACTTTTCCTAACCTTACTTTAGTAAAAGAAGGGTGGCGGTGTTTCAATCTTACCTTGGGGGAGGGTTACAGTTTATTTTCTTTTTTTTTTTGAATTGTAATTCCAATCTTGCTTGGAGAAATGGAGTACTCCCACTTTTCTCGGTTGTCTATGACTACGAAGAGTGGGTATTTTTTTCATTAGCTATTTAGTGAGGGGGGAAGGACATGTGTAACCATTGCTTGGATTTTTATTCTATGGTTTAATGTTTAGTACCTCCCTTAATTGTTGGATGGTACTTATTTTACACCTCCCTTAATTGTTGAATGGTTATTTATATTATATTATGTACTTCATGCATGCTTTAATGTACATTAAGCTGGATTTTATATAATAGTTGAGAGATTGATTATTGACGGGTTAAGTCTCGGCATATCTAATACTTTTGATTCAATGTATAATCTGGAGCTTAATTTCATTAATGCATACACCTTCCGATCATCTTATCAAAGTAAACTTTTGAATTGTACCTTCGGGTTTACTAGGGTAGGCTGGTTATGGTACGGTCTTTATACCTTCCGGTTAATTTTTCGTTGACACGGGAGTTAATTGTGGTGCGGTTGCACTATCATAAATACAAACGATGGCAAGCACGTCTAGATTCCTGAACTAACGAGTCTCTTTTTCATTTGTATTGCAAAATTGTTTTTTGCGTACTTTGTTTTCAAAGCTCACAGCACACACTCCAATTTCCATAATCATTTCTCTAGGTTCATTATACCCTTTCGTTGTTTAAAGTTTCTATAAATGACTCCATGTGGATTCGACCTCGGACTTCACCAAAAATATTACAACTTGATCACTTATACTTGAGTGTATCATTAAGATCAAGTCAAAGCCCACGGTGATGAGTAGCACTGTGTTTAAAGATACCTTAAAGTGTGATTATTGTGGAAAGACAAGACATATACGGGAGTTTTGTTAGAAGTTAACCGGATGTCTTACATGTGAAAGAGGTGGTGGCCGAGGTGGAGGTCGAGGTGGTAATGTGCGATCTCATGCACATATGACTGAGTCCCTAGAGATTCCATCTCAGACTGGTGGAACCATCCTTTCTACTTTTTCTCAAGATGAGATGCATACTCTTATGCGTCTATGGCTCGACTTGATGCTTCCTTTACCACAGCTCCTAATTATGTCTCTTCCTCCAATTTTGTTAATACAGGTATATTTAGTGTGTTTCTTGTATCATCCTCATATGCTCTTTGGATAATAGATTTTGGAGCCACGGACTACATGACATGTTCTTCTAATCTGTTCTCCTCATACTCTACATGTTCAGGTAGAGGTAAAGTCAAAGTGGCAGATGGATCCTTATTCTCAATTTATGGGAAAGGTTTAATTAATTGTTCACCCACTCTCTCTCTTTCCTCAGTTCTCCATGTTCCTAATTTTTCCACTAACTTATTGTCTGTTAGTAGTATTACTAAATCATTGAATTGTTCAGTAACTTTTTTTTACTACTCATTGTACCTTTCACGAACTGGAATGGGGGAAAACAATTGACAATGGTAGAGCCCATGGTGGTTTGTATCTCCTATTTGATGAAACTTCCCTTCATTCCAATTGTCAAGCTCTCTAGGCAGATAGTGTTTCAGCCCTTAAGATCTTATATTAGTGGCATAGGCATTTGGGACGGACATCCCTCATGTGGGACAGCTGCCAACTCTTGTTGGATTTGCTGGGTGTGCTAACGCTAAACATTACTCAAAATTTGTTCAAGTGAATCTGCTGGCCTATTGCATAGCAATACCTATTGAGTATCTCTGTTAGAGTTTGACACTTATCCCTGAAAGCTGTTGCAAACAAAATAGAATAATCAGAAAAAAGCAGATGTGAAATCCTTCGGACATTCCTGTTTAAACTTATTCCCCTCAAAAGTTGGTTGTCCAGAGCTCTCCTGATCATGCATGTGAGGTATTCAATTACCAACATAAAGAGGTAAGGGGATAAAGGGACCCCTAGCCTGAATCCCCTTGAAGGTCTGATTTTTGTAGCTCTTTCTCCATGTATCATCACATTAAACCTTACCGCAATCGCATATTGCATAACTCAATTAACCCACCTTAAGTGAAACCCCATTCTGCTCATAAGGTCACTTAGGAAGTCCCACTCCACTCTATAATGGGCCTTTATCATAGACCTTAGCCATATCTGTCTTAATTGCCATTTGATATTTCTTGTTCTGCTTCCTCTGCCTCATAGAGTGCATTACTTCCTGTGCCACAACAATATTGTCCTGGATTTGCCTTCCCCCACCAAGGCACTTTGGTTTTGTAATACCAACTGTGGCACGTAGGGTTTTAGTCTTGAGGCTAGTAGCTTGGAGATGATCTTGTACACGAAGTTGCAGCAACTGATTGATCTGTATTCTCCTATCTCCTCAGGGTAAGGAACCTTAGAAATTAAGGTTATGTTTTTCTCATTTAATTCTTGCAGTTTAGGTCCTGTGTTAAAAAAGGACTGAACAGCAGCTAGCACATCCTCATGCATAATGTCCCACTACTTCTGATAAAACAATCCTGGTACCCCATCTGGCCCTGAAGCCTTTAGGACTCCAAGATTAAAGACTTCAGATTTAACTTATTCCACAGCAGGGAATATCAACAGCCTGTTATTCATCTCTTCTATAACCATTTGGGGGATGTCTTGCAAAATGGGCTCATAATTCCTTTCCCCACCTGCGGAGAAGATGTTCTGGAAATGATAATGTATAATTTGATCTTTCAGTCACCCACTCATCCTATGAAATTCTGAGCTTGATCATTTTGTTTCTCTGTTTTCACTAGATTGTAGATGCATGAAAGAATTTTGTATTTTTTGTCCCCCGACTTTAGCCATTTTAATCTAGAACTAAATCTCTGCACCCCAAAAATTTCCTCCCTTTGACACAATTTTTCAATTTCCTCCTTGATTCCCCCTATTTCTTAGTGTGGATAATTAGGTAGTGGGTTGTTCTGCAGCTCAGTAAGTTGCGCCTTAAAAGTCCTCAACTTGTTTTCTGTTGTTCCTAAAATAAGTTGAACTCCATCTTGTCAGATTCTGGCCACAGCTCTTCAATTTTTGTTTTAACGTGTACTCTTGAACCATTTACCTCCATTTGCCAGCTTTGTTTGACCACCTTAGTACAAGGTTCCTCTTCTTCCCAGAAAGCTTCAAACTTCTATTAGGCCTTCCATTGAGTGGCTTAATGTCCAGTACAAATAGGAAATGGTCCAATCCCACTGCTGGGGAATATAGACAACAACATGGGGGGGGGGGGGTTGTTATCCTGCTGCTTGGGCTGCCAGGTGCTCTATCCAACTCTCTCTACCATTAGTTGTTCTGTCTTTTTGGTTATCCCAGGTAAATCTGCATCGTTTGCTCTCAAATTGGTATCACCAATGAAGGTGCTGAAGCTGTGCATTTTCCTTTTCTTTTCTTTTTTTTCTATCTTGTAATCCAACCTTTTTTGCTATTGATAGTACATCCATGAAATCTTCCAGGGATAGCCATTGGAGGTCTAGACTTCGCTCATAAGCACTCAGTTTCTCCTATTTCAAGCACCTTTCGTCCATAAACAGAAGTCAGGTGCCATGGTCCATCCACACCTTGACCCTCAAAAGTTAAATCAATCAGGTTCTTTCAATTCTAATTTGGTTTCTCGTTTCCACATTATGCAAAAATCTCCAAACAAAGCTTGAGATTTAGCTAGTATTTTTCAATCAAAATTCAAGCTCCTCTGCAAGTGTTCAACTTTGAAATGCCTCATTTGTTTCACTAAGGCATAGTATTTGGGGTTTATGTAGGATGCATAGGTCCTTCAGAGCTAGAACTATCAAGGAGGAACCCAATTCCTGACAGTTCCTGGCTATGATTGTCATGGTGAAGATGGGAGCATGGTAAGGGCAGCCTCCTCCGTTGTTCTTGGAACCCATGGAGAAAAATGAGCTCCCTAATGCCATAATAAGGGAAGTGTTGAGTACCTCCGAGGGTGTTGTACTTGTATCCTTATATTCGTTCACATTAAAGGCCTCTATTTTGAGCTCAGTTATAGTGTTATATGCTCCAATTGTTGATCGACCAATTGACAAAAGGGTTATCTTTCCGACCTTTGTTCTATGGATACTGGTGTCTCTTGAGAGTCTTGGAAAACCTCCGCCATACATGTATCTAAGATATCACAGATTTGGGACTCTTGTAGTAGTATGATCTATATAGTCCAGGATTTTGGGAGAGGGTGTGATCAAGGGCATCAATTTCAAAATTAGTTGATGGTTTTTCAAGGAACTCTTGGCCATGGTTCATAGTGTTAACGTTTGTCGCGTATGGGGTGACTGATCTGATTTTTTATTGTTAAGTCAGTTTCCATTGGCATGATTGGCTGGAACACCAAATGGGCTTTGCTTTGGGTTCAAAATGTTTGTAGCAGAGGGAATTTCATTGGGGGTTAGGTTTGTTGTATGGTACAAGTTGGTCTCCAGGGTGTTGTCTGCGACCGGGAAGGGAATTTTCCAAAGGTTGTGGTCAATGGAGAGAGGGGAGGGAGGAATTACTATCTGTTTGTCCTGCAATTCCATTAGTGTTAGATACAACCCATATTGCCACGTGTACTGTGAGTAGGACGGTTGTGACCTGTTTGTGTGCATTACTCACTCACCGTTGGATTGCACCCAGTATTTGTCGGAGAAATATTGTATGGACGTGTGATCTATTGTCGAGTGGCTGCATGTACCCCCCGTGAATTCCATTCCAGCATTTTTTGCTCCACCTCTTGGGTATTTATTCATTTCCACACCAAGGCTCTCACAGTCACTCAAAACACTATCCAAATACATTGAAAAGTGAAAGAGGCACCCATATGCCCACAATGCGTAATCTCCTAGTAGTCCACATTTCAGGCCAATTTTCTTCACTGGTTGTATGCTCTTGTGACAAAAAATATGTTCATAGGGCTTCGTCAGGTCGAGAATTAGCCTAGTTCGCATGTAATTCCTCCACACAGTTTTCTGTGAGCTTTTCATGCTTAGGGTTTCTGGGCAGCACAACGTTTGTACAATCCTTACGGCATTTTCCTCTATTATCATATCCAGTGGGAGACCATGTGCTTGAACCCAGAATAGGATGTATTAAAATCAATTTCTGAGATTGTTGTGGTTGGAACCCAAGGCTTGAGAACAAGAAGTTGTCTTACCTGCCACCATTGGCTTCTTCACCAGTAAAAATAAAGATATAGGTCTCATGTTCTCCATCTTCGACTCTACCTTGTCATCCGCCTTCATGCCCTGGTTAAAATTCCCTTGACTACATTGCGATTAATCTGCTTGTTTGTGTGGTTTTGCTACTAGACAGGACAGGGCAACAGATTCTGCTATGTGGTCATCACATTGAAGGTGGATGGTAAGGGCTTGGTCTTGGTTTGGTGGTTGTGTTGTGGTTGCATTTCGGACCAAAGTTCATGTCTTGCTGGTTTACTTCTCGGTTTTGTATCGTATATTGGTTCAAGTGATTGATTGGGTTTGTGGGGAGAGGTAATGAAATATTGTGGTTCTAAAGAATATGTCTCCATCATGGTTCTCGCCGTTGTGCAAGGAATGACAGTTTACTGTTTGGTGCAGATTCTGGGTCAAAATGGAGGAAACTTTCTGAGAAATGTATACTAGGTTGTCCGTGTGTGACACTCTAGGAAGGATGATAAAATTGGGGTAATGGTTTGAAGAGGTTTTAGGGAAATATTTGCATTATACAGTTGGTGACTATGGAGATTGGGAATAGACAGAATCACGGAAGAGATAATTACAGTGGGGTGTTGGTGCAGTGGTGGTGTCCTCAATGTTGGATGAATCTGTAGGGCAGTGGAGGTGAGCAGAGCAAAACCAACATGGAAGATGAGGCCAGAAGAGTATGATACTCAGAGGGGAAATCACCACAAGGTGAAGGAGTAGAGCTCTACAGGTTGAGAGCAGACATCGTTTTACCATTCACTTCGTTGGATCTAATTAAAGGTGCACTTCCTATGACCTCCAATTTTCCACCAGCCCACCCACACCCATAGTATCATTTGTCACCACATGCGCAATCTTAACGAGAATTCATTTAACATAGACATAGTAACACGTATCTATTTACATAAACTTTCAAAGGTTTTATACTGCACGTCCAACATACCATCCTAAATGCGTTCAACATACATTTGAAAACAACCATTCGATAACTACCTTATCTGTCGCACCACAATCTGAAACCCAATATGGCATTACTCAAAAATTCCAAATTAGATTGTTTACCAATCATTGAGCATTCAAGAGATATGTGATAGAGCGATTTCAAACACACACACAGCTAATTAAAAGCATATTTAGCTTAATTCCTGTAACCATAACTTTAAAAATTCCATACAAGCGTAGATATATGCACATAATCCCTGGATGTGAAATGGTGATCTATACCTTACCACCAGCATGAGAGTCAAGATTAGGGTGAGACTTTTTTAGATTTGTTATAGAATGGGAAAAGTGTATTTAACATCTTAATGGTGTAGGTGTAAAAAGGGGTGAGCTTAATCACTAATAGGATGGGTATAGACTAGGGCTGGTAATTCTTAACACAACCCGCCAACAATCGACAATGAGATTAGAGGGCAAGTGTTTCACTTTAACAAGTTTAGGCCTTTAACGGGTTGACACACTATATAAATATGTTGACACACTACTAAATGGGCCGACTTGAACCCAGTTAAACGCAAATTAACTACAACATGAACATGACTATACAAATATATAAATATGTTGGTGAGGATTGGATTAGTTTTAGCATGGCACATCCTACAGGATTTTGAATTTTGTCACTAATAAGTGTAGACTTGGGGCAGATTTAGGGCGTAGTATGTTGGGCATAAAAAGAAGTGGAAATACAATTTCTAATATTAGAGAGTTGAATGAGGATATTTTGGGGTTGGAATAGCCCCTTAATTTTTATTTTTTTTTAGGATTTACAACCTTTTTCATCTATCAACAATAAAGGTCAGATAATTGTCAGGCTTAAAGCTAGTAACTGCACAGTTTGTAGCCAGTGTGTGTATAAGTGTAGGGGTGTATGCATGTGTTTGTGTATGTCAACCAAAACACCATTTGACATAAATCATCTCTCCCTTCCCAAACCCCTTCATTGTAATCGATCAAATCAACCCACATAAAATTCCAGATAAAAAAACCCATATAAAAACCAAACACGCAACATTAATTACAGCCACACAAATTCTCCATATTCTTTAGCAAGTAAAAAATTTAAACAAATGAAAATAAGAAAATAATCCTTTTCCATATCCACGGATGTCCTGAGGATCCTTTACTATAATTATTGGTTTTAACATTTTGTTTCGTTGCCGAAAATCATAGAAAAAGAAGTGGTAAAAGAAATGTAAGGTATGTTACACCTATGATCTACCACTCTCAAAAGTCAAAACTCATACCCGTCATAAGAGTAAAAATGAAATTGCCCTAAATGTTTTTGGTGGGGCTATTCCCACCCCATAAATATCCGTTCCCACACCCATTAAATTCTCTAACACATAACTACCAAGCCTACTTCATTAGTGGACTAAACATACTCCATTAATAGCTAAACCTACCAAATCTACATCCATCTCTTTAACTTGTTACAAAAATTATTGGCATTCTCTTATAGACACCAGATTTTCTTTTTTTCTCTTCTTTTCAATAAGATTGAATTTCATCCTACGTACGCAGGCATTATGGTCTCCCAAGGACCTCCATAACAAGATTCAAATCAAAGGATAAGCATATAACGTGTTAGAGTTCTTATTCTATATTATTGATATTGTAATATTGTAATTACCCATAATATCAAGTTATTATAAATAACAGGGTGTAGGGCAACATACCTCACACATTATTTTCTCAATTTCTTTCTCTCTCTTCTCTTTCTTTTTCTTTTTCCTAAACTTAAAACCTTAATACTTGATTATTTGAGTTTCAACTTGATATTAGAGCATCTGTTATAGTCTGTCCTCCTCTTTTCTTCCTTTTTTTTTTTTCCTCTTCTCTACATTGTTCATCGCTAGCATTGTTCACCGAGGTTCCTGTTCACTGAGGTTACTGTTCACCGTAATACTATTCATTGATGGTTACTGTGCAGTGCTGGTTATTGTTAATTGTGAAACTTTGACAAATTGTGTGAGGTTTTTTGAACCCTAAATCAGGTCTTGAGGAGTTATTATGATTGTGGTTGAATTCCTTTCATTATGATTATTGTTCTTTGCCAATGAGATTATGATTATCTCATGGTTATAGTCCTTGTCTTTGCCTTGTACTTGATGATTGGGTTGCAGTTTTGCAGAAAATAAGGGTTCGACCAAGACCATAGAATGTTGCTACTGTGTATTTTTCATTTTTGGCCGACTCTTGTGGTGTATAGACTACCCGGGTGTATTTGCGCAAGTTGCGGTTGGACTGATAGCTTTAGGTCCGATTTTGTGATCTGTTCATTCCAATTTTTCCAGTTGTTTTGATGCTTCAAAGCCTGAGGGGTGCGACTAGGAGTACCAACAAGCTTTTAGTCCAATGGTGCTCCTTACCTTGTGAAAATTTTACCTTCTTGATATCAAAGGTTCAAGTCCCCCTCCTCTCTCAAAAAAAAAAAAATGAGGGGTGTGACTAGAAGATTAGTGGTGGTGTGTGGTCAACATTGACTTTTTTTATCTTTGGGTCTCTGGTCACTATTCCGACTTCGACTTTTGCTCCTTCTAGCTACTAAATATGTTTTGGGCAGATTTGGGTTCTTCTTCGAGTTTCTACAAAATAATGTTGTTTTCTCCTATTTCAGCTTCAAGATTGTGGGTTCTTGATTGTGGTTAAGGATTTGTTGTGGATTGAATTTCTGAAGCCTCTGATTCAAATTTGAGTATTTTCTTGGTACTTTCTACGTTAGTTTGGGTAATTGTTGACACATAGTGGATTAATGAGTTGTTTGTTGTTTATTTTTTGGTTCAACACTGCATAATTAATTGTGGGTTTCTCAATGGCAACTTTGAATGGTGGTGTTCATGGTGACAATCATGATCCACCCCATAATGTCAGTTGTGTTGATCTATACACATGATGCAGGGGAAGTGGTGGTCGTTCTGGTTGTGGTCATTGCTCTAAGTGGAAGTATACTTATTGTGGTCGCACAAAACATAATGAGAATTATTGTTGAGATAAGTATGGAAAACTAGCATATTTTAATCTGGCATCTAATGACACTTCGAATTCTCTAGTACATCAAACTTCTACCAATGATCCAGTTGCATCTACAACTGATTCTTATGATGATCTTTCTTCTCAGCTTCTTCAACTTATCCAACGGTTATCTTCACTTTTTGCACATTTATTTGTTCGTACAACATGTATTGCTAATAGACCTAACTCTGCATGTGTGGTGACTCAACCTTTTTCGTCATCTTAGATCATTGATTCAGAAGCTAGTGGTTATATGTCTGGAATTACTTCTATTAATTGACCCAGAAGCTAGTGGTCATCTTAGATCTTAGATCATTGACTCACGTATTATGTTAGATGATGGTTCCTTCGACAAGTATATGAGACTAATGATCTCTGTCCTACTTAGTCTATGACATTAACTTTTGGTTTATTTATGCCTAATTTTTCATTTGACTTATTATCTATGAGCCAGTTTGTTAAGTCCTTACAATGTTCAGTCCATCTCTTTGTATTTTTCAAGACCACAAGACGAAGGTGATTGGTTTAGGCACGAGAGCAATGGTCTTTATTACTTAGATTCTGGTTATTCTATTTCTGTCTTGAGTGCTAATGTGTCTTCTCTTCATCATCATTTGGTGGATGTTACCCATGCCTTAATGTTTTAACATGTATGTGCCAAAACCATATTGGACTGATACTGTTGTTACTTCATTTTATCTTATTAATCGCACGTCTTCCCCCATTTTGGACAACAAGTCTCCTTTCTTGTTGTTCTATCCTAATAGACCATTATTTGGTTGTACTCTTGTGTCTTTGATTGTGTTGCATTTGTTGGTCCGGGTTGGGATAAACTTTCGCCTCACTTTGTCAAGTGTATTTTTTTGATATATTCTCATATTTAGAAAGACTATCATTGTTATGATCCTATTTCTCATTGGTATCATGTCAATGTTGATATTATCTTTTTTGAATCATTTTCCTTCTTTTTGACGTGAGGTCATATTCTTTCCCCATATTTAGTCTTTTCTAATCAATGGGAGCTTTTGTTGCCTATTGTACCAAACTGTGTATCTTCTTCCTCCCAACTTACTACTCCTCCCTTGTAGATTTATCACCGTTCCAAGGACAAACTGGTTGTTTCATATGCTCTAGTTCCACAAACAACGTTTGATTCTAGTAAGGCTCTGCCCTCCAGGCAGTTAGCTAGTTCATCCTCTTCTGATTTGCCTATTGCACTGAAGAAAGGTACCCGTAACTATATTAAGCATCACATTTCTAATTCTGTTTCTTTGCATCGACTTTCTTAATCTCTAATACATTTCCTAACATTTTGAAATAGGAATTGACATCCCCTGATTGAAAAATGGCTATGGATGAGGAAATGAAAGCCCTTCATGAGAATTGGATATGAGGCCATACTATTCTTCCTTCTGGTTGGTAACTTGTTAGTTGGTGTTGGTCTCTGCAGCGAAGTATCATCTCGATGGTTCAGTTGAGCGTTTAAAGCCACGCTTGATTGCCAAATGCTACACCAAGACATATAGTGTAGATTACTTTGAGACTTTTTCCTTTGTTGCATGTCTAAACTCTGTTATAGTTCTTATTTCTGTTGCAGTTAGTTTTGATTGGCTTTTGCATCAGCTGGACATAAAAAATGTCTATTTACATGGATACCTACATGAGAACGTATATATGGTAAAAACTCCTGATTATGTTACATTTGGTAAGGAACAATTAGTGTGTCATTTGAACAAAGCACTATATGGTACTTTAGTGTGGGTTGCAGCGCTCTACTTTACATCATTCAATTTTTATTCGTCATTCTTCCACAACTATTATTATTCTTATTATGTATGTTGATGACATTATCATTACTGGTAATGACTCAGATGTTATCTCCCACTTCAAGATCCATTTGAGGAAGTAGTTTCATACCAAAAATTTAAGTCTTCTTTGGTACTTTCTTGAGATAAAGGTTGTTCAATCAAAGAAATGTATCAATTTGTGCCAACGGAAGTATGTTTTGAATTTATCGTCTGAAATTAGTATTCTTGGTGCACATCCGATTGATACTCCCATGGATTCTATAGTTAAGTTAGATGCTAAGAGAGGTAAAGTTTTTGATGATATATGACGCTATCATAGATTGGTTGAAAGGCTGATTTATCTCATATTTACACATCCTGATATTACAAATGTTGTAGGTATGGTCAATCGGTTCATGTATGCTCCTCATAAGCCTCACTACGAGGCTGTCTTTCGTATTTTTCAGTATTTGAAAGAATCACCGGATAAAGGATTATTATATCGTCTCATGACTATTATTTTTTTTTTTAATGCTCACTAAGCAGATAATCATGTTCATAGACGGTCTATTTCAGGTTGTTGTACATTTATTGGTGATAATTTTGTTACTTGATGAGACAAAAAATAGAATATTGTTGCACTTTTGAGTCCAAAGGCTAAATATCAGGTTGTGGTTCATACTGCGTGTGAGATGTTGTGAGTTTGTCCTCTACCTCATGATATGATTATTAGTGTGCCCCTCTTCTATGGAGATGCACTATGACAACCAAACAACAATTTCATCATCAGTAATTCTGCATTTCATGAGATAACTAACATATAGAAGTGCATTACCATTTTACTCGAGATCTCTTCATAGAAAAGGAGATTATCACACTATAAATCAAGTCTAGCCATAACTGACATCCTTACCAAATCATTGGCTTAATCTGTCTTCAATAATTTTTACTCCAAGCTAAGCATCTTTGGTCTTTATGCTCCAGCTTGAGAGAGCATGTTTATTGTTTTTATTTTATGTTATTAGTTATGTGCACGGAGAATTTCGCACTATAAATCACCACCTCGTACAGACGGAGATGACGGTGAGAAAACCTTGAATAACTTACAAGACAAGAGAACACCTAGGTAAACTAATGGCCGAAGGCGGCCAAAGAGACTCTGATGCTTAAGTCAGATCGCAAGTCGAAAAAGAGTATGGAGTGAATAGGCTAGGACTGAATGTCTTACCCGGTACCCAGAGGCTTTTATTTATAGTGGTAGGAAGCTATGTTCCAAAGGGACTCAAACTCTACGTTGTAATAGGATGGACCTCATCTCCAGCTTCTAGATAATCGGAATAGAGTTAGACTAGGATACTTGCTCTTAGGCCCTTATCATTATCTTCTAGTTGTTCGTAGTAGTATTGTACCAGAACTCTTGCTCTTAGGTTGATCCTTAGCCGAGCAGGACTCGTCTAGCAGAGGTGGGCAAGCAAAGGATGATAGCGAAGTAACCCAAGGGCCGTGGTTAGGTGCCTGTCGATTGGCACTTGGGTGCCTTGGAGTCTGTCGGTCGGCACTTGGGTGCCTTGGAGGTTATCGGTCGACACTTGGGTGGATTATGGTGTGCCAATCAGCACTTTCGTAGATTGTGATGTGCCAGTCAGCACTTGAGTGCATTGTGGTGTTCTAGTCGACACTTGAGTTCATTGTTGTGTGCTGGTTGGCACTTGCCATAATGGAAGACTCCACAATTGCCCCACATACTTCATTTAATAAATGGAATTAATTGAGGTATGTTTCGGAGGACTTAGGTTTTTTGGGCCTTCCTTGCCTAGGAAACTAGCCCTGTTTGTTTAGCATCTCAAAAACTGTTTTTCATTTTCGAAAACTGTTTTTGTGAGAAAAGTTATTTGGCCAGTTGTTTTTTTGTTTTTGTTTTTAAAAACTGAGAAAAAAAAAAGGTCTTATTTGGTTTGCGTCTCAAAAAACAGTATCCAAAAATTGTAACAGTATCCGAAAATAATTTTTGAAAAGAATTTGAAAGTGTTTTTGAAAAGAATTTTAAGAAAGTGTTTTTGAAAATTTTAGATTGCAAAACCTGTTTGGTTATATATTTTTGAAAATAGTTTTAAACAATAAAAAATTGTAAAATCTGTTTGGACAATAATTCACAACACCCACAATTTCCACCTCTATCTTTCTTTCTTTCTCCTCTCTCTGTCTACACAAAACACACGCACACGCATACACACACACAGACACATACACACACAGATCTGTGTAGATCCGAAGCTTCAATTGTTAGGAGAGAGATATATCAGATCTAAAGCTTCTAGTTGCGATGGAGAAGAAGTTGAAGTGAGAGAGAACTTCAGCAATTGCGGTGGAGAAAAAGACGCTGGCTCTATGTGTGTGTGTCTTGAATCCAGATGTAGAAAAGGAAAAAAAAAACGCTGGAGAGGGATGCCGAAGATCGTCGGAGTTCTTGAACCCAGATCGTGTGTGTGTTTCGCCTGGATTTGCCGAAGTGGAGTGAGAAATTTCAGCGACAGTGTAGCGATCTTCGTTGCTCCAGTCTTCATTGCACAACAAACACAGACAAAGAGAGAGAGAGAGGAGATGGAGAAAACATAAGTGGAGGGCTTTTATACTTCAACGAACATAAATGTGTTTTGCTGCTAAGGAAGTTTAATGGGTGGACCTCATTAAAGAGGAGGGGTTGTTTCCCTTATTTTCTATTTTGGCTTGAAAACTCAGAAAACATCATTTATATGTTCTCTATGTTTTGTTCTCATTTCCCACTTTTTTTGAAAATTTATTTTTAGAAAATGCTAACCAAACAACATCTCACAAGATTTTTGTGTTTTGAGAACAAAAAACTAATTTTGAGACACAACTCAAACACCACCCCAGCTTGAAGTTTCTTCTCCTCTTTACTCACTTCCCTTTATGTTTCTTCACTTGGTTTAGAGGCTAGAGCTTGGTCGATAGAAGGAAAGGAAAAGCATTCATTGTTGCGAGTACAGGGGACTGACTTACTTTGTTAGTCGAGCGATAAGAATTGTTCAAGATTCAAGCCGAATCTGATAGGGTCAGGCAGACATGCTTGAGAAACAATTTAAGGATTCCAGAGTGGAGAATGTCTTCTTAAAGAATAAGGTTACTAAGATAGAGACTCGATTTGACGAGCTTCAAGAGGAACTTGTTAGGCTAAGAGGGAAAATGCCGAGATAGAGGAGCAAGTGAAGAATGTTGTCTACGATCATTATTGCGATCATCACTTGGGAGCTCGACTTCTTGTATGGACCAAACAAAAGGAGTAATAGTAATTTTTACAAGGGTCTACCTTGCCTTTTCTTTTGTAGAATATATGAGGTCATCTTGAGCGAAGTTATGTTGCTGTGAGGTGGCCACTTCACTGGCTGGTTCAGAGCGCCTCTACTTTGTTCTTCCATAATTGTCATACCAATCATCTCGTGTAGAGTGACGAGTTGAACTCCCGTGCTTTTCTCTCTGCTCCCTAGGGTAGTGCTCCCTATGAGATTCGCCTACCCTCTCCATATGACGAGGAGGATGTCATCTGGGTGAAAGGTCACTAAGAAAGTGTTGAGAAGTAATGCATCTCGGCAAATATCTGTCTTGACGTCGATCATGCTCCTTGCAAGCGACCGGCTCCTATGATGGGTGGATTGAGCCTCATATGAGTGATCGTTGTGGTAGTCACTTTCACGAGGCGGACGTATGACCTGACTAGCAAGTTTATTGCCCATTTGGTGAAAGAGCCCTTGCTTGAGGGCTTCCAACTCCTCCGTCTTCTTTGTTATTGCTTTCTGGTAGGCCACCTAAATGACTAATTCGCATTCTGCGTGAAGGGTTGATAGATTGTGGCAGAGAGGGTGTTTCTCTTTTGGGCGCTTCTGCCCATCTAGAAGCAAAGTTTGATCGGGTACTTGGAGGTCGTATTTGATGGGTTTTCAAGAATTGGAGATAGCATAAGAGCCATACGGCTAATCGCTAGGTCATTGGTTCTTTCGCCAGACATAGTTCAAGGCTTCTAGGTTGTCAAAAAATTTAGTCATTTCCTACAGACGACGCAAATTGTGCAGGGAGAAGTTCACACTATGAGTCATCACATCGAATGGATGGAGATGACAGTGAGGAAACCTTGAATAACCTACATGATTTGAGAACACTTAGGTGAACCAATGACCAAAGGCGGCCAAAAGGATTCTGATGCTTAAGTCAGATCGCAAATCGAAGAAGAATATAGAGTAAGTAGGCTAGCTATGTTCCAACGGGACTCGAACTCTAGGTTGTGATAGGATGGACCTCATCACCACCTCCTAGATATTCGGGGTAGAGTTTGACTAAGACACTTGTTCCTAGATCCTTATCATTATCTCATGGTTGTTCGTAGTAGTATTGTACTAGGACTCTAGCTCCTAGGTTGATCCTTAGCCCCTACGGCTATGGTTAGGTGCTGCCGATTGGCAATTGGGTGCCTTAAAGGCTGCCGGTCAGCACTTGGGTGCATTGTGGTGTGCCAGTTGGCACTTGAGTTCATTGTGGTGTGCCGGTCGGCACTTGCCACAGTGGTTGACTCCACAGGTAATATTGTAATTTTTATTATGAATAAATAAGAGTATAGGACAACATAGCTCATGCATTATTTTCTATATCTTTCTCTCTTTCTACTTCTTTCTCCTAAACTTAAAAATTTCGTACAAGGTTTTTTCCACGTTTTCTCAGCAACCAAACAGACCCATAATCTGAAAAAACATATAGAAATACCTTACCAGCCACGGTGATAAGACCCATATGACGGATTGTAGTGAAAACTTCGTCTCCGAAATTGAGCTTTCAGAAATCTAACACGGCTATCAATGAGGCCTTTGTTTGAACCCTTAGAAAGGATGTTGGGTAACAATTGCTTTACAAGAATTGGGTTTGAGAGAAATCCGTGAATTTTCTTTGAAACGGCATTCAGTGACCGCCATGAATGTGAACAATCAGTGTAGTGATTGAAGAAATTACGGGGTTGGTGAATATGAGAGCTGTGGAGGAAATTTGGGTTTGTTTTAGAGGGAGATATTGAGGTTTCTACGGAAATTGAATGGCTATTAGATACATTTCTAGGTATTTTTGAGAGTAGCTTGAGGGAAAGTAGTCTCTGCATTGTGATGGTTTTAGAACTTTTCAACCTTGAAGTTCGTTAGTACGTGTCGGGGGTGAACAGTCCATGCTGGGAGGGTTATAGCCCTCTATACCTAACACAGGGCGGGCAGGCCAAAGGCGCAAAAAATAAAAAAAAATTTAGGGTCGAAAGATTGTTTGAATCTTAATTTATACCCTTAAAGATAGAGATTTATATCAATGCACTAATAGCCGTCAATTTGCCATTTAAAACTGAATAAATAAATTATATTTAGACCCCCTCATACTTATCACTTAATCACCTAGACTCTCTACATTTAAAATATTACACCTACGTCCCTTTAAAATCCAAATATGACTAAAAAATTTCTTCTAAGTGGGCATCTAAATAATTCTGTTTAAGTGATGTATTACATTAGATATAAAGAATATTATATAAATACCTACATTATATTAGACATTCAAATGGTAAGCTTGATTTTGAATTTTAGAGTATAATGGGCCCATAAAATAAAAAGTAGTATCAAAATTATAATTTTTTATTATGATGAAATCATACTTTTTAACGGCTATATTAACAGATATCAATGACAAGGAATTATGTGTTATGCGTACACAAACGTCAAAAAAGTGTAAGAGTAATATTCTAAATGTAAGGAGGTTCAAATGATTAAGTGACAAATATGAAAGAATGAAGGGATGTAAGTGTAATTTATTCATTTAATTTTAGATGACAAATTGACGGCTGTTAGTTTTAGTTGTGTATTGATACAAATTCCTATATTTAAGGGTGTAAATTGATATTTTGAATCTTTGAGGGTACAATTTGAGATTCGAACAATCTTTTAGGATATAATTTGTGAGTAACCCAAAAATTTAAGATAGACTGATCAAATTTTATCTGATATGAATTGAAAATTTTGATTGAATTCAAACTGAATATTTAATATTTTTAATCTTTAAAAAAATTGACCAAAAACAACTTCGCACCTGATAATTCATATCTAAAATAGATGATAATAAAAATTTGATCTAAATATCCATTTCAAATGTAATATTTGACCTAGTTATAAAAAGAATTACTTCTGAATTTTGAAGCTTTATCAAATAATCTCTTATTTTTTCATTATACACTTACATATTTAAATACACCAAAGTCGGATTGATCATAATAGAATCAAATAATGGTACATGTGAAACCTAAATCTGTGAACTATGACAATGATTATGTGTTCGAATTCAAATAATTGGTTAAAAACACATATTTCAAGTGATATTTGTCGTAGTCCCTTTCAAAAGTGTGTTTTAGCGAAAGAAACTTGAGAAAGAAAATGAGGGAGTGAGAGAGAGAGATGATGGGAGGGAAAGACATAGAGTGAGAGATGGAATCTATCAAATGGTGAGAGGAAAGGAGATGGTCATATTTCTAAGGCCTCTAAAAAGATTGAGATTGGTTAAATTCAAGTCTAAAATTTTTAGTCGGGAAACTAAGAAAACAGGGCCCCATTGAACCTCAGCTTAATTGAGAGAGGGTTAGTAGTATGATGAGAGTAGGTTCAAAAATTTTTCTTTGAACTTTAGAGAATTAGATTTCATTAAACCTAAGTCTAAAAATTTAAGTAGAACCCTAAAAAAGAATTGAGCTTAATTAAACTTGGACTTAATAGTTTAAGACCCTAAAAATTTAGAAGCCCTAGGCACACATTTAAATGGCCTAGTCTAACGTCTAGCCTTGATTGAAGAAATTATACGAGGTCGAAAGAAATTTGGAGGGTAAATGTTAAACCCAAATTCGATCGCATAATCAAACCACCCTTACACAAATTGCAGATCATGCTATTAAGATTCAACTACATCATCCCATCACTCTTGCACAAAATGATGTCTTGAAATTTGTATGGGTGATACATACATTGGGGAAATTTCACCCTAGATAAGTGTAACAAAATATGATACTATCTTGCATGATATGATTTGGATTCTCTCAAATTGATGGTTCTCTAAAATTTTCAAATTCATTCATGACGTTAGGAATTTAATTGGTTGGCAAAATTCAGTGAGTCACCCAAGTCGAGTCTTGAATATATTGAGTCAAATGTCTTTAAGATTAAAGATCACAATTGAGCTATAGAAGATGTTGATCTATATTCTAATCAGTATTAGGGTCCACCTCAAAGTTAACATATAACCATGTCTCATTCTCCAAACCCAAATTTGAAAATTGTTAAATTTAGGGGTGGGCACAACTACCTACTAGAGAAAAATCTCCTAAGCCTAAACAAGGTTTGCCAAATTGTATAAAAAAATAGATAGATTACAATTTCAAAAATAAAATATATAACTTTTGAATCAAAACTTGTAAGTAATGACAATCTTAAGAATTTTATGCATAATCTTGGAAAATAAATCAAATAATACAATTCAAGATAGTGAACAGTTTGATTAGCAAGAATATCTTAAATACATCTGGTCCACAACATCACAATCACAAATCCTATTAATCCCCAGAGTGTTTTAGGAAGAATCGATGTTAACGCATCAATATCTAACCTGTAACGCCCCAAAATCCCCCTTGGACGACATTACTATTTAAAACCATTCACATCATGAGAGCAACTAATAAGATCCATAAGTAAAGAAAATTTCATTTATCATCCATAATATCTACAACATCATCCAAAAGAATATGCCAAATTATTATCTCGCAGCGGAATAAGGAAAATATTAACATGAACATTATCTCAAAATGAATCTCCTAGTCTAGAAAATAGAGAGATCAACTCTAGACATCCCCCTCGGGATCCACGCTTCCATCCAATTGAGCTTCCCAAGCTACCTGCTCATCAACTCCGAGTTAATCCTCTAAATCGAAATCTGAAAATTAAATATTGTTTTTAGGGGGTGAGCACTAAGCTCTGTAGGAAAATCCTCCCAAATTCGAACAAGGTTTAGAAAACATATAAAACAAGTCGGTCTCATTTTACAAATATCATATATAACTTTTGAAAGAAAACAGTGACAATTCATCCGATCTCAAGTGTAAACAATAACAATAATTTAAATGAAGAAATAAAACCAATTCCCAACAATAAACCAATTCCAATTATAAACCATTTGCAACAATTGTATCTTTCCAACAATAAACAATAACCCACCATTTGTACCATTTCCCACAATGTATCTCAAACCACACTTGTATCTCAGGAATGATGTATGACATCGCATGAATAAACACATCGAGAATATCCTGGCCCACACACACACACCCAATTCTCGCAAGAATATACAACTTTAGGAAGGGCATATACCGACGTATCGACAGGGACGATCCAACCCAGGAATAGTATACTAACCCTCAGCCTCGATACCACGTGAGCGAATAGTAGTTTGGTCCTCGCAAGGCACCAACCCCACTACAAGTGATAGGGAACCTTCAAACCCACACGGAGTAAGAAACGTATCTAACCCACTCTACGATACTCGGTCAACGGCTACCCATGGTCATCCAAACATCCACAAGAGATACAATACAAACCCATTTCCTCAAATCACAAGTAAATAAAAAATCCCCAAATTTCACATGTATTATTTCAATATAACAATTTAAGATAATATGCAAGAGATCATAAAAAATAACATTTTATTGTTCAATACAAAACACTAGAGTTTTGAAATCAAGAACAAATGAATATTAAGAGAAAACCCCATTTTTCTTGAAAACTACGGTTTTCAAGACAAGATAAAGAGATTTCATGGCTATTCCACCATAACTTCTTACAAAACATGATAATATTTGCAAGAGCATCAAGAAATAATGATTTCATATCATATATATAGGATTGAGAGTCAAAACATACATATATAAAAATCCTAGCCTCAATGAACAAGAGTGAGAAGAAACTCCTACCTTCTTCCTTAGTTTTGTGTGAAGAACTTGAGATTTTGATCCACCTCAATGTGAAAATCCTCCTTGATCTTGTGTTTTTCTCTTTCTTTCTTCCTCTCTAAGACTTTCTAGGGTTAGAAATGTTGAAATGAGGCTAATGGAGGTGTCCTTAAGTATTTAGAGGGGATGAAATGGTCCCCTGTGCGCGAATCTAAAAGTCAGAATTCGTAACTCACGTTTGAACGTCATTTGGCATTCGAACGTCAATAGTGCAAATTATTGATTCACATTCGAACGTCCTTTTAGCGTTCGAATGTTAGTTGCTCCCAGTACTTTTAATTTTCATCAGAGCTCTATTAGACACAAAAGTACTGCGACAAACCGTCGTTTGAACGTCCATTCACGTTCGAACGGACTCCCAGTTTTTTCTGAAACTTCCAGTAAAGTTTTGACCTATTTAGAGGTCGATTTGAAAAATATTCGTGAAATACTATTTTGTAGCCCTGGAAGTCTAGCATCTTCTGTCAAAATTTCAGTTTAAATTGACATCAAGGTAAAAAGTTATGGTCCAAATACTAGGCAGTGTCCAAAATCCTTTTTACCTAAATTTTCTCTAAAGTGTGCTTTCACTCCGGAATACTTCCTAGCTTCCAATAAATACCCTATTACTCGCCTAACATTTTTTATTTCTACTCTTATAATCTACATAGTTCATTCATACATCATCACATATATTAGCATTCCAAAAATAATTACGTTGCTAAATAAAGATAAGAATGTGGGGGTTTACAATCCACCCCCCTTAAAGAAAGTTTCATCCTCAAAACTTATCTTAAGTAGAGAACAAATGAGGGTACTTCTCTCGCATCTCTAGCTCTGGTTCCCAGGTAGCTTCCTCCACCCCATGATGTTGCCACAAGACTTTCACTAGTTGGATGACTTTATTGCGAAGCACCTTCTCCTTGGTATCGAGAATCTTCACCGGTTGTTCTTCATATGTTGCTCCATCTTGAACTTCAATATCCTCCAAATTCACGACATGCGTTGTATCCGATTGACACTTTCTTAACACTGACACATGGAATACGTTATGTATCCCTGACAACTAGGCTGGTAATCGAAGTTGATACGCCACTTTGCCCACAATTTTGATCACTTCAAATAGTCCGATGTACCTAGGGGCTAATTTCCCCTTCTTGCCAAATCTAAACACTCACTTTTTGGGTGACACCTTGAGGAACACATAGTCTCCCTCTTGGAATTCCAAGGGTCTACTTCTTCTATCCGCATAGCTTTTCTGTCTATTTTGTGCCGTACGTAGTCTTTCCCTATTTAGTTGAATTTTCTCCATAGTTTCCCGAACAATTTCTGGCCCAACCAAGCTACTCTCTCCAGCTTCTAACCAACAAGTCGGGGACCTACATGGTCTTCCATACAATGCCTCATAAGGTGTCATGCCAATGCTAGATTGAAAACTATTATTATATGCAAATTCCACCAGTGGCAAATGATCACTCCAACTTCCCTTGAAGTCCAACACACAAGCTCGTAACATGTCCTCCAAAATTTGTATCACCTTCTCGGATTGGCCATCCGTTTGAGGATGAAAGACGGTGCTAAAGTGCAACTCTGTCCCCATAGCTCGTTGTAGACTTTGCCAAAATTGCGCCACAAAACGAGAATCACGATCTGACACAATAGAGAGTGGAACTCCATGCAATCTAACAATCTTGCGAATATAAAGCTTGCCCAAGGTCTCTAAAGTGTCAGTGGTCTTCATATTCAAGAAATTAGCACACTTGGTGAGTCTATCTACAATGACCCATACGACATTATGCCCTCGTGAAGTCCGTGGAAAGCCAGACAAGAAATCCATGGTGATGTGATCCCAGTTCCACTCTGGAATAGGTAAGGACTGTAGTAATCCTCCAGATTTTTGATGCTCAATCTTCACCTGCTGACACACCACGCACTTTGCAACTTACTTAGCCACGTCTTGTTTCATCCCTTTCCACCAATATTGACGCTTCATGTCCCTATACATCTTAGTACTACCTAGATGTATGGAGAATTTTGAATGATGGCACTCACCCAACACTTCTTCCCTTACTTGGTCATTCTTTGGTACATATAGTCTTCTACGAAACTGTAACTCATCATTATGTATCGACCACTTCTCAACAATTTCATTTCTCTCCAATCTACCCCGGATAGCACCCAACTCGGTATCTAATCGTTGCAACTCCACAATCCTTTGTCGGAGAATTGGTTGAGCCACAAGATTAAATAAGCATGGTCGATCCCCCTGTCTATTCACCAATAGATCAAATTCCTCCAAAGCATCAATCATCTTCCACCTATTAACAGCAAAAACATTGATTTCACCCCGAGACTTTCTGCTCAGTGCATCTACTACTACATTCGCCTTCCCCGGATGGTAGTTGAGTGTGAAATCGTAGTCTTCTAGATATTCAATCAATCTTATTTGCCGAAGATTCAAGTCTTTATGTGTGAATATATACTTGAGACTCTTATGATCAGAAAACACTTGAAACTTTTCTCCATTTAGGTAACACCTCCACAATTTAAGAGCAAAAACCACAACGGCAAGCTCCAAGTCGTGAGTGGGATAGTTCCGCTAATGAATCTTTAGTTGTCTCGAGTCATAAGCAACTACCTTACCTCCCTGCATTAGCACACATCCTAAGCCTCGTAACGAAGCATAGGTGTAAACATCGTATCCTTCCCTACTGCTCGGAATAATGAGGACATGAGTTATTGTCAACCTCTCATTCAAGGTGCAAAATGCTAGTTCACACTCTTGAGTCCACAAGAACTTTCTCCCTTCTTCGTAAGGCGAGTCACTGACATCGCTAGTTTTGAGAACCCTTCCACAAACCTCCGGTAGTAGCCTGCTAATCCCAGGAAACTACGTACTTCGGTCACATTCCTCGGTGGTTCCCATTTCATCACGGCTTCAATCTTTGCGGGATCAACAGCGACACCCTGTTCTGACACAACATGGCCAAGGAATTTCACTTCCTTCATCCAGAACTCACATTTACTCATCTTAGCATATAACTTATGCTCTCTCAAGGTCTGAAGCACTACCGAAAGATGGTGCTCATGTTCCCCTTGTGTCTGTGAATATATCAATATGTCATCAATAAACACAATAACAAACTGATCTATACATGGCCGGAATACTCGGTGCATCAAATCTATAAAGGCTGCAAGAGCATTAGTCAGTCCGAACGGTATTATAGTATATTCAAAATGACCATACCGGGTATGAAAAGCTGTCTTAGGAATATCCTCCTTCTTGATCCGCAGTTGATGGTACCCTGTGCGAAGATCAATCTTGGAGTAATACTTAGAACCCCTCAGCTAATCAAATAAATCATCAATTCGTGGCAACGAATATTTATTCTTCACTGTCACCCGATTCAACCTTCGGTAATCTGTGCATAACCGAAGTGTTTCGTCATGCTTCTTCACAAAGAGGACTGGGGCTCCCCAAGGTGAAGTGCTTAAGTGGATAAACCCAATAGCCAATAGTTGGTCCAACTGCTTCCTTAGCTCCTTCAACACCAAAGGTGCCATCCGATAGGGAACAATGGATATGGGTTCGGTTCCCGGATAGAGATCAATGGTAAACTCAATCTCTCTCTGTGGGGGTAACCCGGGTAGTTTATCTTGGAAGACATCTGAAAAATCCGACACTAGCAATACCACGTCCGGTTGGGATCTATCCCGATCATCTCCCATCAAGATAGCTAAGAAACTCAAATGGCTTCCCACCTTAGCTTTCAAGAATCTACTACCCGTAGTAGGAAATGGATGGTAAGAATTTTTGATCATTCATGAAACTGAAAACTACCCCTCCCGATAATTGAAATGAAATCCGTTTACGAAAATAATCCATTACCGCACGGAAAGTGGACAACAAGTTCATCCCAAAAATTATGTCATACCCCTTCATGTCTAATGCAACCAAATCTACAATTAATTTTTCCTCCCCAATTCGAAGCACACAACCTCTATACACTCTTCTAGTATCCAACCGTTCTCTCGTAGGCATGTCAATACTCAAGGCATGTTCTAGCTTCTCAAATTCCAATCCCAAATTAAGAGCATATGTAGTGCGTATGAATGAATAAGTAGCACCGGGGTCAAATAAAATTCGGGCCCAAGAATTATAGAGAAGAACAATACCTTCTACAACGGCATTGGAAACATCTTCCTCCGGTTGGGTCAAAGCAAAAACTCTTCCTTGATTAGTACCGCCAGGGGCTATAGCTCCTAACGGTCTCTGATGTAGTGGCTTCGGTAGTGGTGGCTTATGTGCATTAACCTGTCCGGCCGTCAGGGTATTCTTTTGGGGTGGGAAGATCGGACAATGGTTCCGAATATGAACCAAACCTCCACATGCAAAGCAGGCTCGTGGGTCTACTCCTACCCTCTCTGGTACTCCTCCAACTTCTCGAGCTGTCTGAAGTCTCTGTCCAACCGCTTGGTCTGGGCGACGGTATGGTGCCGCTCTCTGCACTCCACTGCTGCTAGCACCGGTCCTGATTGGACCTCCCCTCATGAAGTTCTGTCGCCTCTGGTTGTCCTCTGTGTCTCTCTCCACCAGTGCAGCTCTATCAACTAGATCCCCATAGTCTCGGATCTTGTGAGCCACAAGCTTCTCCCGAATGACAGGTCTCAAGCCCTGCTCAAAGCGTTTGGCCCTCCTGGCCTCAATAGATATGAACTCCATGGCATAGCGGGATAACTCGTCAAACTTCCTCTCATACTCGGCTACCGTCATGCTACCCTATCGTAAAGCGAGGAAATCTGCACTCATCTTATCCCTGACAGATTCAAAAATCTCCAAATTTCACATGTATTATTTCAATAGAACAATTTAAGAAAATATGCAAGAGATCATCAAAAATAACATTTTATTGTTCAATGCAAAGCACTAGAGTTTTGAAATCAAGAACAAATGAATATTAAGAGAAAAAACTCATTTTTCTTGAAAACTAGGGTTTTCAAGACAAGAGAAAAAGATTTCATGGATATTCCACCATAACTTTCTTCAAAACATGGTAATATTTGCAAGAGCATCAAGAAATAATGATTTCATATCATATATATAGGATTGAGAGTTAAAACATACATATATATAAATCCTAGCCTCAATGGACAAGAGTGAGAAGAAACCCCTACCTTCTTCCTTAGTTTTGTGTGAAGAACTTAAGATTTTGATCCACCTCAATGTGAAAATTCTCCTTGATCTTGTGTCTTTCTCTTTCTTTCTTCCTCTCTAAGACTTTCTAGGGTTAGAAATGTTGAAATGAGGCTAATGGAGGTGTCCTTAAGTATTTATAGGAGATGAAATAGTCCCCTATGCGCGAATCTAAAAGTCAGAATTCGTAACTCATGTTCGAACGTCATTTGGCATTCGAACGTAAATAATGCAAATTATTGATTCACATTCGAACGTCCTTTTGACGTTCGAACGTTAGTTGCTCCCAGTACTTTTAATTTTCATCAGAGCTCTATCAGACACAAAAGTACTGCGACAAACCGTCGTTCGAACGTCCATTCACGTTCGAAAGGACTCCCAGTTTTTTCTGAAATTTTCAGTAAAGTTTTGACCTATTTAGATGTTGATTTGAAAATTTTTCGTAAAATACTATTTTGTAGCCCTGGAAATCTAGTATCTACTGTCAAAATTTCAGATTAAATGGACATCAGGGTAAAAAGTTATGGTCCAAATACTAGGCAGTGTCCAAAATTCTTTCTACCCAAAATTTCTCTAAAGTGTGCTTTCACTCCAGAATACTTCCTAGCTTCCAATACATACCCTATTACCTCGCCTAACATTTTTTTTCTACTCTTACAATCTACATAGTTCATGCATACATCATCACATATATTAGCATTCCAAAAATAATTACGTTGCTATATAAAGATAAGAATGTAGGGGTTTACAATCCACCCCCCTTAAAGAAAGTTTCGTCCTCGAAACTTATCTTAAGTAGAGAACAAATGAGGGTACTTCTCTTGCATCTCCAGCACTGGTTCCCAGGTAGCTTCTTCCACCCCATGATGTTGCCACAAGACTTTCACTAGTTGGATGACTTTATTGCGAAACACCTTCTCCTTGGTATCGAGAATCTTCACCGGTTGTTCTTCATATGTTGCTCCATCTTGAACTTCAATATCCTCCAAATCCACGACATACGTTGTATCCGATTGACACTTTCTTAACACTGACACATGGAATACGTTATGTATCCCTGACAACTGGGCTGGTAATCGAAGTTGATACGCCACTTTGCCCATAAATTTGATCACTTCAAATGGTCCAATGCACCTTGGGGCTAATTTCCCCTTCTTGCCAAATCTAAACACTCCCTTTTTGGGTGACACCTTGAGGAACACATAGTCTCCCTCTTGGAATTCCAAGGGTCTTCTTCTTCTATCCGCATAGCTTTTCTGTCTATTTTGTGCTTTACGTAGTCTTTCCCTATTTAGTTGAATTTTCTCCGTAGTTTCCCGAACAATTTCTGGCCCAACCAAGCTACTCTCTCCAGCTTCTAACCAACAAGTCGGGGACCTACATGGTCTTCCATACAATGCCTCATAAGGTGCCATGCCAATGCTAGATTGAAAACTATTATTATATGCAAATTCCACCAGCGGCAAATGATCACTCCAACTTCCCTTGAAGTCCAACACACAAGCTCGTAACATGTCCTCTAAAATTTGTATCACCCTCTCGGATTGGCCATCCGTTTGAGGATGAAAGGCGGTGCTAAAGTGCAACTTTGTTCCCATAGCTCATTGTAGACTTTGCCAAAATTGCGCCACAAAACGAGAATCACGATCTGACACAATAGAGAGTGGAACTCCATGCAATCTAACAATCTCGCGAATATAAAGCTTGCCCAAGGTCTCTAAAGTGTTAGTGGTCTTCATATTCAAGAAATGAGCAGACTTGGTGAGTCTATCTACAATGACCCATACGACATTATGCCCTCGTGAAGTCCGTGGAAAGCCAGACAAGAAATCCATGGTGATGTGATCCCAGTTCCACTCTAGAATAGGCAAGAACTGTAGTAATCCTCCGGGTTTTTGATGCTCAATCTTCACCTGCTGACACACTGCACACTTTGTAATGTACTTAACCACGTCTTGTTTCATCCCTTTCCACCAATATTGACGCTTCATGTCCCTATACATCTTAGTACTACTCAGATGTATGGAGAATTTTGAACGATGACGCTCACCCAACACTTTTTCCCTTACTTGGTCATTCTTTGGTACATATAGTCTTCCACGAAACTGTAACTCATCATTATGTATCGACCAATTCTTAACAATTTCATTTCTCTCCAATCTACCCCGGATAGCTCCCAACTCGGTATCTAATCGTTGCAACTCCACAATCCTTTGTCGGAGAATTGGTTGAGCTACAAGATTAAATAAGCATGGTCGATCCCCCTGTCTATCCACCAATAGATCAAATTCTTCCAAAACATCAATCATCTTCCACCTATTAACAACAAGAACATTGATTTCACCCCGAGACTTTCTGCTCAGTGCATCTGCTACTACATTCGCCTTCCTCGAATGGTAGTTGAGTGTAAAATCGTAGCCTTCTAGATATTCAATCCACCTTCTTTGCCGAAGATTCAAGTCTTTCTGTGTGAATATATACTTGAGACTCTTATGATCAGAAAACACATGAAACTTTTCTCCATACAGGTAACACCTCCACAGCTTAAGAGCAAAAACCACAGCGGCAAGCTCTTAGTCATGAGTGGGATAGTTTCGCTCATGAATATTTAGTTGTCTCGAGCCATAAACAACTACATTACCTCCCTGCATTAGCACACATCCCAAGCCTCGTAACGAAGCATAGGTGTAAACATCGTATCCTTCCCTACTGCTCGGAATAATGAGGACAGGAGCTGTTGTCAACCTCCCATTCAAGGTGCAAAAGGCTAGTTCACACTCTTGAGTCCACAAGAACTTTTCTCCCTTCTTCGTAAGGCGAGTCACTGGCATCGCTAGTTTTGAGAACCCTTCCACAAACCTCCGGTGGTAGCCTGCTAATCCCAGGAAACTACGTACTTCGATCACATTCCTCGGTGGTTCCCATTTCATCACGGCTTTAATCTTTGCGGGATCAACAGCGACACCCTGTTCTGACACAACATGGCCAAGGAATTTCACTTCCTTCATCCAGAACTCGCATTTACTCATCTTAGCATATAACTTATGCTCTCTCAAGGTCTGAAGCACTACCGAAAGATGGTGCTCATGTTCCCTTTGTGTCCGTGAATAGACCAATATGTCATCAATAAACACAATAACAAACTGATCTATACATGGCCGGAATACTCAGTGCATCAAATCTATAAAGGCTGCAAGAGCATTAGTCAGTCCGAACGGTATTATAGTATATTCAAAATGACCATATCGGGTACGAAAAGCTATCTTAGGAATATCCTCCTCCTTAATCCGCAGTTGATGGTACCTTGTGCGAAGATCAATCTTGGAGTAATACTTAGAACCTCTCAGCTGATCGAATAAATCATCAATTCGTGGCAACGGATATTTATTCTTCACTGTCACCCGATTCAACCTTCGATAATCTGTGCATAACCGAAGTATTTTGTCATGCTTTTTCACAAATAGGACCGGGACTCCCCAAAGTGAAGTGCTTAAGCGGATAAACACAATTGTCAATAGTTGGTCTAACTGCTTCCTTAGCTTCTTCAACTCCAACGGTGCCATCCGATAGGGAACAATGGATATGGGTTCGGTTCCTGGATAGAGATCAATCGTAAACTCAATCTCTCTCTGTGGGGGTAACCCGGGTAGTTTATCTGGGAAGACATTTGGAAAATCCGACACTATCAATACCACGTCCGGTTGGGATCTATCCCGATCATCTCCCATTAAGCTAGCTAAGAAACTCAAATGGCTTCCCACCTTAGCTTTCAAGAATCTACTACCCGTAGTAGGAAATGGATGGTAAGAATTTCGATCATTCATGAAACTGAAAACTACCCTTCCCGGTAATTGAAATGAAATCCGTTTACAAAAACAATCCATTATCGCACGGAAAGTGGACAACAAGTTCATCCAAAATATGATGTCATACCCCTTCATGTCTAATGCAACCAAATCTACAATTAATTTTTGCCCCCCAATTCGAAGCACACAACCTCTACACACCCTTCTTGTATCCAACCATTCTCCCGTAGGCATGTCAATACTCAAGGCATGTTCTAGCTTCTCAAAGTCCAATCCCAAATTAAGAGCATATGCAGTGCGTATGAATGAATGAGTAGCACCAGGGTCAAATAAAATTCGGGCCCAAGAATTATAGAGAAGAACAATACCTTCTACAACGACATTGGAAATATCTTCCTCCGGTTGGGTCAAAGCAAAAACTCTTCCTTGATTAGTACCGCCGGGGGCTATAGCTCCTAATGGTCTCTGATGTAGTGGCTTCAGTAGTGATGGTTTATGTGCATTAACTTGTCTGGCCGTCGGGGTATTCTTTTGGGGTAGGAAGATCGGACAATGGTTCCAAATATGACCCAAACCTCCACATGCAAAGCAGGCTCGTGGGTCTACTCTTACCTTATCTGGTACTCCTCCAACTCCTCGAGCTGTCTGAAGTCTCTGTCCAACCGCCTGGTCTGGGCGACGATATGGTGTCGCTCTCTGCACTCTACTCCTGCTAGCATCGGTCCTGATCGGACCTCCCCTCGTGAAGTTCTGTCGCCTCTGGTTGTCCTTTGTGTCTCTCTCCACCAGTGCAACTCTATCAACTAGATCCCCATAGTCTCGGATCTTATGAACCACAAGCTTCTCCCGGATGGCAGGTCTCAAGCCCTGCTCAAAGCGTTTGGCCTTCCTGGCCTCAGTAGATATGAACTCCGTGGCATAGCGGGATAACTCATCAAACATCCTCTCATGCTCAGCTACTTTCATACTACCTTGTCGTAGAGCGAGGAAATCTGCACTCATCTTGTCCCTGACTGATTCAAAAATCCTCAAATTTCACATGTATTATTTCAATAGAACAATTTAAGAAAATATCCAAGAGATCATCAAAAATAACATTTTATTGTTCAATACAAAGCAATAGAGTTTTAAAATCAAGAACAAATGAATATTAAGAGAAAAACCCATTTTTCTTGAAAATTAGGATTTTCAAGACAAGAGAAAGAGATTTCATGGTTATTCCACCATAGCTTCCTTCAAAACATGGTAATATTTGCAAGAGCATCAAGAAATAATGATTTCATATCATATATATAGGATTGAGAGTCAAAACATACATATATATAAATCCTAGCCTCGATGGACAAGAGTGAGAAGAAACCCCTACCTTCTTCCTTAGTTTTGTGTGAAGAACTTAAGATTTTGATCCACCTCAATGTGAAAATCCTCCTTGATCTTGTGTCTTTCTCTTTCTTTCTTCCTCTCTAAGACTTTCTAGGGTTAGAAATGTTGAAATGAGGCTAATAGAGGTGTCCTAAGTATTTATAGGGGATGAAATGGTCCCCTGTGTGCGAATCTCAATGTCAGAATTCGTAACTCACGTTCGAATGTCATTTGGCATTCGAACGTCAATAGTGCAAATTATTGATTCACGTTCGAACGTCCTTTTGGCGTTCGAAAGTTAGTTGCTCTCAGTACTTTTAATTTTCATCAGAGCTCTATTAGACACAAAAGTACTGCGACGAACCGTCGTTCGAACGTCCATTCACGTTCGAACGGACTCCCAATTTTTTCTGAAACTTCCAGTGAAGTTTTGACCTATTTAGAGGTCGATTTGGAAAATTTTCGACTAATACTATTTTGTAGCCCTGGAAGTCTAGTATATACTGTAAAAATTTCAGATTAAACGGACATCAAGGTAAAAAGTTATGGTCCAAATACTAGGAAGTGTCCAAAATCCTTTCCACCCAAATTTTCTCTAAAGTGTGCTTTCACTCTGTAATACTTCCTAGCTTCCAATACATACCCTATTACCTTGCCTAAAATTTTTTATTTCTACTCTTACAATCTACATAATCCATGCATACATTATCACATATATTAGCATTCCAAAAATAATTACGTTGCTATATAAAGATAAGAATGTGGGGGTTTACATAACCAATTCTCCCAAGGAGTAGTAGGAACCATAGGAACCTGGGAAGGAACCAATCACATCTACTAACCCTATGGCTTGATCAACATGAATAAATAGTGGGAACACTTAGAACCCCGCAAGGAACCTAGGACATTTACTATGAGTGGTAGAAAACCTTGAAACCCCTTTGAAAAAATGAGATGTGCAGTGAATCGTCCCTCACGATTATACAAGTGAGATACTAGACACAACTTAGAGAGGGATAAATAGGTTAATTCAAAATAAGGCTGAACAATAATCAATATTCACCTAACACACCACAATGACCAATGCTTATCAATGGATTTCTCAATTTTGTGTTTGAATCCCCTTTAACAACCTAAAAAACCCACCATGTGAATTGGTGTAAGAAATTGTCAATTGATTAATTAACACTCAATCTCACCACGACAACGATCACAATTAAGCTAATCAATAACAAAATCATTATCAATGAATTGAAAGATGAACAATCAAACCATCAAATATATAGTGCGCGTGTGTGCAAAATTATAAGTGTATATGTAAAATTAAAGCAATAAGGGGCAAAAACAATTTGTTGACACGAAAACCTACCGAAAAAAACCACGGGGAATCACTCAGGGTTCACCAAACCTAATCCACTGACTCAAAGTCGATTTACAAGTACTCAAGACTTATATTTCAACTAATACCATGGATAGATGCACATTTCCCTAAGTAAATCTCTCATTTGGATTCCCCCACCAGAGTTATGGGAAGTTTCACTTGAACACCTCCACCGTAATGGATTGTTTAGGTTCTTTGAGCAACCTTTTCTGCCAAGATCCTCAGGATACACACTCCTTCAATGGGTTTTATAACTCGAAGCAAGAACCTCTTCTTCAATGTGTGAAGTTAAATGAAGATTCAAGATGGATGGCTTTTGGTCTCTTAGGGATCTAGGGTTTCTAGATGATCTATTAAGGTTCAAAAGGAGGAAATAAGTTTACCAAGGAGATATCCTAGCTCTAAAAAGTTTCCTCTATTTATAGACTCAACATTTGGTTAATCTTGGAGACCAACTAAACCAAAATTCGTGAATGACCGTTCAAATAGTGGGAGAAAGGTGAGATGACAGTTTTCACTGAAATGAAACAAGATCCAAATCAGGTCATATAGACAGAGATTGCTCGACTAGTTAGAGAGCGACCAAAGGGCTTAGAAATTTTAGAATTTTAGAATCTCATTTAGGGTTAAGAAAACTAACTAAAAAAATAAGAATGTTTAAGGACCAATTGGAGTAAAACACTTGCATGACATAGTGTAAGTTCAAATTGTTGACACATGGTTAATTCATGCAAAGGATTGATGGCCAAGTCTTCTAAGCCTGTAAAAAGGGATCTCGGACATATGAATTGGATGCCAAAAAGCATCAAAGAAGAAAAGAAGAAATCCAAGGTTGACCCATGAGGTTTGCAGAAAGATTCAAATGGTGATTTTTGGTTCCGATTATTATTGAAATTGAATATAGTGTTCGTGATGGTTTGAATTTCCTATTTATGCATTTCGACCGACAATGTAAGGTACGGGGTGGTATATGGTATGCTCTATTATTAATCTCTTTGCAAAGAGTAATTCCACTATTGTGAGTATGTTGATAGTGTTTTGTGCTAGATTGGATTGGATCGTGGTAATCAATAATTCAATGCATCGCTAGTCCAAGAGACCAGTGAAATTGGATTGAGGTGGGGTGGTTGGTGAGGTGTCAGGTCTATGTCCACGTCTTGCATGACATGTGATTTGATTCGGTTATTATTGATGAGCACATAATATTGCATATTTAACGGCCTCATTACATGCATTCTAACTTAACTTTGCATTTAATTACTTAGACTTACTCGAATTTATGAACAATGTGGAAATTTTGATGTTACAGGTAATCATAGGGTAAATGATGGCTTTCGGAACCCTACAACTAAGTGTGGATGAGCGGTGAAGAGATGGACACATTACATGAGAATTAGGAGGCTTACACCATTATTCATATTTTACATGCTTTTAGAGAGAGAAGCTCTAAGATTGAAGATGAAGTTTTAGAGAGAGAAAGTTGGGTTTTTACATTTCCTTCACCATTTTCATTGTAGTAAGCTTTATTCTACTTGTAATCTTTCCCTCTTTCACTTTAAACTCTTTTATTCAAGTTGTAATTAAGCTTAGCTAAGTGTTCTAGCATTTCCATTTCGAAATTTGGGTATTTTGTTTTCAATCTTTGTATTTTGAGTATGAATGAATTTTCTCTTGTAGTCTAAACCCTTTCTTGCATTAATACAAGTTTTATGCTTCATTCACTACCATGTCTCTTTACCTTATGTGGGTTCTTGCCTTTACTATGAGTAGCTAGACTTTTAGTTGGCTAATCCATGGGAAATTTCCTCTTGGGTATGTGAAATCGACTCTCTTTCATTTTTTCCAGTAGTGTAAAGTGTTTGGTTTGACTAGGTTGAGTGCGGATGTGGTTGTGGGATCTTGATACACTGTAGACTTGTCACGGGGTATGCTTTTGTCCAACACAATCACATTAGTCCCTCACTTCCTACGAATCAATCAAACACTGAGACACCATTGGTTGACTGAATTGAGTCGATTTGGCTTTCCCATTGGAATGACCCCTATGGATTAGCCAACCTTGCTTTCTTGCATTTTTACCAAAACACAACTCACCAAAACACAATTCGCAAGACTTTCCAATTTTCATTTCTTTACAAATCACCCTTCAAAGCAATTTGACATTTCCTTCCCTGAGGAGACGACCTTGGAATACCCATTCTAAGTAAAACACGACAATACAAGTCTCTCTACGCTTGGGGAGCACTTTTGCACACACACACACACACACACACACACACACACGTTTTTGTTCACACACATGATTTTCTCCATTTCTTGCATTTGAACCCGAGGGAGAATGACACTCACCAACTCGTACAAGCCATATACACACGATCCGGGCTCATGTTTAGAGATTAGGGAAAACCAATCAAGTAATTATTTCGATTGATGTGCTATTTGATTTGTGTTGAGCTATACATTAAATTTTTGATTGATTTGGTCATTCGATTATTTCGAGCATATTATATACTTTCTCTTTTAATTTATTTTTTAGATTGATTCCGGAGAACAAATAAAATAATCTTTTTTCCTCAAAACTCTAACTTGGCTTTAGTCTTGCATGATCAGTAGCCTAGCTTTAGTAGGGAGCAAATTCAGAGAAGAAGCTTCGAATGAAACTTTATCCCTTGTCCCTTTCTTAGCCAAAAAATCAGCAACCGCATTTTTCTCTCTATAGATATGCACAATATCAAAATCTAGTCTACTCAATAGAGCTATTATCTTATCTCCAAGTTGCCAATATTTCCAAGATGATTTAATTTTACCCTTGATCATGTCCACTAGAACTTTTGAATCTGATTCACTAATCGCATGATAAACTAATAAGCCATATCTATCAAACAAGATTAAACCATCTAACAGGGCCCTTCATTCAGCTTCCATGTTTGTACAAACACTATAAAAATAGGAAGCTGCTAAGACAAACTGTCCCCATTGATTTTGTAAGATAACCCCTCCCCCAACCTTGCCTAGATTCCCTAATCCACATTCAGTTTCAATAGACCTTCTGGAGGAAAGCTCCAACTCACCTAAATTATTATTATTTTTCCTTTTCTATTGTAAACATCTTATAAGGATGTATGTTCTAAAATGTTGTATTTAGCTTGGCTTATGGGGTAAGGTATAAAAGCCCCCCAATTTATGTGTAATTCATTATTGAAATTATTAAAATCTGCCCTCACATCGTCGGGGTTGTATTAAAAAAATGGTTTATTATGGAGAAAAGATCGATATTGGAATATTCGTGGAATTTTGGGTGGATAATTTTTTTATTTAAAGTTTTTATTATATACATTTGGAGAATTTATTTGTATTTGGTGGAATAGGAATCGACAAATATTAATATCAATGTTGTAGTTGTAAAATTGGGAGAGTTGTTTGTATTTGGCAACGAAAATATTGATTATAATTTTATCGTGATAAATAAAGCTTTGAAATGTTTATTCGGAGATGTAAATTTTCGGTATTTGAGCAAATAAAATTTTCGAAAAATTGGGTCATGAAAATCTGGTATCAGATCATAGGTTTGAGATTCTGTTTGTTGTCCTAGGTTTAATTACTGTTGTTTTGGGAGGGGAGGAACTATGTAGATCTTCCCTCACGATTATACACATAGAGTGCACGACACTACCTAGAGGAAGAGTGAATATGTTTTTCAATTTTAGCTCAATTGATTACCGATTAAAATCTAGTTCGACCTCAATTACCTCTTCTCAATCAAATATATTAATTAATGATGAGAACCCCTTTAGTTACCATAACCCAACTTACCCATGACGATTGATGTTAATTAATTTTCAATTTATTCACATAAACACTCAATCTCACTGGGATTCCAATAACCCAAACCCAAACCCAAACACAACTATGATTGATTTATATGTCAAGGATTCAACTCATGAAACACATAGCGTGCATGTGTGCAAACAATCACAAATGTATATGTAGATTAACAATATGAACACAAACGATTTGTTGACGCAGAAAACCCTTATCGGGAAAATCATGGAGAACCACTCGGGGTTCACCAAAACCTAATCTACTAACAAAGTTGACATACCAATACTTGAGTCTTACACCTCAACCAATACCATGACTAGATGCTCATTTCCTTTCTATGTCTCTCCATTGAAACTCTCTCTCTGATGTCTTGCATAGCTTCACTTGGACTCCCCGCCGCGTAGTTCGTTTAGGCCTCGAGCAGTAATGAGCATGCCAACGATACCCGATATGCACACAAACTAATGGGTTTTTCAAACCATCAAAATCTTCGACTCCAATTTGTGAGGTTGGGTAGAATCTCTAGTGGTAACCTTGGATTTTAAGGATCTAGGTTTGTGATAAAAACTCTCAAGATGGAAATCTTACATGAGGCTGAATCTAGCTGTGGGAAAAGGTTGTCCCTATTTATAAATCCGGAATAAGGGTAGTCTGGGTCAACAAGAAAACTCATATTCACAAACGACCACTCAATCGGTGTGAGGGTGGTCATAGGGCGGTTGGCACTAAAATGAAAACAAGGTTCTAATCCTGACTAGGAGAGCAAACCACTCGAGTGAACATGAGACCACTCAATGGTTGAGGTTTCTTGACTCTTTGATAAAAAGGTAAAGGAACAGGATTTGATTTTTCTTTTTCATTAGACAACTTTGTTTCCTTTTCAATCATTAGTTCAGATTCAATTGGTTCATTCAAAAGGATTGACTCAGCTATTGGATCGAGAGTTTTGGCTTTGAGAGTATTGTCAATCACCTTACCACTTCTCAATGTGGTGATTGCTAGAAGTTAACTCGGAGAAGGTTCAGAAGACATGACATTAGCTTGGTTTTTACCCTGCGGAGGTTTAGGTTGAGATGATAATTTTTCCTTCTCCATTGTGCTCAAAGACTGGGTCAATTTATCTAGATGACTCTTGATATCCTCAATTGTTTGTGAAGTTTGAGCTTTGAAATCATTGAGTGCATGGGTAGACTGAGTATTAAAACTCATTTGATTTTGAATGAACTGATTCATAGCGTCTTTTAAACTTTTTTTATGCAGGGGTTGATAAAACTGATATGGCTACTGAGTTTGGGGTTGTGGTGGAGGTGGACCATGTTGTTGACTCATAGGCTGTGTGCTTTTTCAACTGAAATTCTGGTGATTCCGCCACCCTAGATTGTAGGTTTCAGAGTATGGGTTTGAATAAGGCTTGTTAAAGTTTGAAATGACATTTGTTTATTCCCTCATAACCTCATTAAAGGCTGGAATGGTGGGACACTCCCTCGTAGGATGTCCTACTAAAGCACAGATTCCACACAACTGATTAGTGGGTGACACTACATAAACTTCTTTTACTTTTTTCATCTCTAGAGCATCCATCTTTTGAGATAAAGTAGCTATTCTGGTCCTTAGATCATCATATTCCCCATTTGTAGTGAAGATGACTTGTTTTTAGCAATATTTGGTGAGGTCGAGTCCCACATTTGGAAACTCTCCGAAATGGTATCAAAATACTCAAATGCCTCATCGGGATTCTGGTCCATGAATTCTCAGTGGACCATCATTTCAACAAACTGACGCATTGTGGAAGGAAGGACATCATAAAAAAAATCAATTAAGGTCTAACTCTCAAATGCATGATGTGGTCAAGCTTGGAGACGATCCTCAAATCTCTCTCAACATTGATAAATAATTTCTCTTTCTTTCACACAAAAATTCATAATTTGATGTCTCAATGCATTAGTGTGATGCACAGGAATTTTTTTTTTTGAAAAATTCGGTTTGCAAAACTTGCCAACTTGGAATGAATTGAGCTTTCAAAGAATTTAGTCACTGTTTAACTTTATCCTTTAAAGAAAAACAAAAAAGTTTCAACCGGACCATTTTAGAATTATCTTGTAATGCACCACATACTTCCTCAAATTCTTTCATATGCAAATAAGGGATTTTCAGACTCTAAACCATGAAATTAAGGTAAAAGCTGTATTGTTCCTGCTTTAATATTAAAATTTGGAGTATTTGTGGGGAAAACAAAACATGAGGGGACACTAGTGTGTGTAGGATGCAAATATTCTCTCAAATGTCTTACATTCTGAACCACCTCTTGTTCTCTTTGATTATTATTAGCCATATTTAACTCAAAAGAGTCTGAAGATGCCTGTGATGATGAAGATGATGAAGATGACAAAGGACTAGACTGATTTACAAACCCTACTGATGACTTAACAGACATAAACAATAAAAGTAAAACAAACAATATATACACATATAATACAAACTAGATAACTTCCCTGTTCGTTTTCAAATCACCATAACTCCCCGACAACGACGCCAAAAAGCTTGATCTAATTTAAATACTACACCCAAGTATAAGAGGTTAAATTGTAGTATTATTTGGTTAATTCCTAGGTTGAACCCACATGGAGCTATCTGTTGTAATTCAAAATAGAAAAGGTAAGATTGTTGTGCAGGTAGTGTGCCTTACAAAAGCTTGTGGTGTAAACTTAGAATTATCAAATAAATATTTAAATTAAACTTTTGATAACAATAACTAAAAATCTACTCTTTAGTTCGGGGATCCAGCATGCATTTTATTGCTTGACTATGAAAATGCCACCTAACAACAATTAACTTCCATTTTACTGAAAAGTCAACCGGTAGGTTTGATGTACAAACGAACCATATCACAGTAATTGATTACATTAGCTGGAAGGTCTATGTACCATACAATAACCAAATAGCCTTAGTAAACCCGAAGGTGAACCATTCAAAAGGTTTACTTTCGCTATTTGATCGGCAGGTCGATGATTCAATGAAGATGGAGTTTCGATTTATGCATTGAATCAAAAGCATTAGCTATGGCGAGATTTTAACCCGTTTATAACCAATCTCCCGATTATTACACAAAGCCCAAATTTGTGCATCATTGTCTCATGCATGAAGTACGTAATAATATAAAGATGAACTGGTATATAATAATAAGTTTAGCTCGATACCTATGACCATGAGCATATAGTAATACGCCATCGATCAAGAATAATAATAACCATCCATCAATTAAGGGAGGTATAAACATTAATATATAGATAAAACATCGGCATTTTCATTACACAAGCAATATTATATATGTCTTTACCCTTCACCAAAGAGTATAAATAGACTGCTCACACCTCATTGCTAGAGACGAGCAAGAAGGTGAGATAATCCCATTACAACAGAAAACAAAATACAATAAGTTCTTCCCTTAGGAATAGTTAAAACACCACCACTATTATTACCAGTTGGGGCACAAAAGTGAGAGAGGCTCAACCCTCTAAGTAGAAATGATGAAACAAAAATGTAGAAAGAGAGAGTTTCTGGCTTGAAAAGTGTTTAGGGCAGAGTTTCCTTCTCTCTGACTGTAGAGTTCTCTCTTTTTCTCTCGTCCTCGAAAACTGACTGAATGGGGCTATTTATAGGCATCGGTGAAGGATTTAAAGGCAGCAGTCACCCAGGGCAGCCAATCTCACTCCTCCGTTGCATCACTAGACCAATGAAAAGAAAGACAGTTTAAGGCAGTTTAGGGTACCGTTCGAACACCACCACCATTGTCCGGATGGTAGTGATCTTCTGATTTTTTGGTTGCTTAGCCCACCATTGTTGACTTTGGATTTTACACTTTCCTCCCTTTGTTGTTTAGCCTCTGCACTTTCATCCATCCAAATTTCCTTGATTTCATTTGAAACTGTAAACCCCCACAGTCTTATCGTGATATAGTAACATAAATATGTTTTAAAATGCTAATATATGTAATGATGTATGCATAAACTATGTAGATTGTAAGATTAGAAATGAAAATGTTAGTTGAGGTAATAGGGTATATTGTAGAAGTTTGGAAGCATTCCGGAGTGAAAGCACACTTTAGAGAGAATTTGGGTAAAAGGATTGTGGATACTGCCTTAGTAATTTGACCATAAATTTTTATCCTGATGTCCATTTGATCTGAAATTTGGACAGTACATAGTAGACATATAAGGCTACAAAATAGTATTTCACGAAAATTTTCCAAATCAATCTCTAAATAGGCCAAAACTTCACTGGAAGTTGCAGCAGAAACAGGAATTCCGTTCGAACGTGAATCGACGTTCGAACGTGAATCGACGTTCGAACGTGAATAAACGTTCGAACGAAAGTTCGTTCCAGTACTCTTGTCTGATGGAAAAACAAAAGTACTGGGAGCACTTGACGTTCGAACGCCAATGACGTTCGAACGTCGGCAACGAATCAGAACATCAGATTTACGTCGGTTGAGATATTTTCTTCCCCTATAAATACATAAGGGCGCCTCCTTTAGCCTCCATACACCATTTACAACCCTAGAAAGCCTTGAGAAATAAGAAAGAAAGGGAGAAACACAAGATCAAAGAGGATTTGCACCTTGAAGTGGATCAAAATCTAAAGTTCTTCAAGAACTTTAAGGAAGAAGAAGGTAGGGGTTTTCTTCCATTCTTGCTCATTGATGCTAGGCTTATATATATACATGTTTTGACTCTTAATCATATATATTTGTTATGAAATCCTTGTTTCTTGATTGTTCTTGTAAATCTTACCATGTTTGATGGAAGTTGTAGCTTGATAATCATAAAACCTTTGTTCTTGACATCCAAACTCTAGTTTTTCTAGTAGTATGGATTTCTCTTCTTAATATCCATTTGTTCTTGATTTCAAAACCTTATATTCATTTGTTCTTTATTTCAAGACTTAATATTCATTGGTCCTTGATATTCAAACTTGATATTCAATTGTTCTTGATATCAAAACTCTATATTCATTTGTTCTTGATTCAAAAAGATCTAGTGTTTTGGTCGGAACAATAAAATTATATTTTTTGATGATCTCTTGGTCATTTTTTCTTGAGATGCTATATTGAGAAATACCCATGAAATTTGGGGGGTTTTTGAATCACTTGTGATATGAGTATATTTTGGTTTCCTCATTGGTATGGTTGTTGTGATGGACTTGGATTGCCATCGAGAGATGCCGTAGAGTGTTAGAGGTTAGCTTATCCCAGTGGAGGTAAGATGGTTTCCTAACACTTGTAGTGGGTTGTCATTTGGTAATGCTACCACTATCGTTCACTGGAGTTCGAACAAGGGATGGTATACTTTTCCTGGGAAGGGACTCGTTACTGCCATTGGGATGGTAGACGCCTTTTCTAAAGTGTTTGTGATTGTGATGGTAATTGGTGGACTAGGTATAATCGTTGGGTAGATTCATGAGAAGCAATCAACATACATGGTACGGGGATGAACCAATATACATGGGATGATGGGTTGGATCGTCTTGGCCGGTGCATTGGTATGGGACAATGCATCGGAAGGCGCCCTTCCTAAATGGCTTAAAGTTGGAAATGGTATATTGGTTATTGTTCATTCTACCATAGACGGTTTCTACAAGAGTCTTGGGAAGTATGGGATTCCACGAGAACTTGTGGAAACAGTGTATGGTGGATTGAATTATAATTGGATATGGTTTGTTAACTATATAGTGGTTCCACTTATTCATTCAATTACTGTTGTTCCTTAAACTTGAGATCTATTTAAATGTCCTGGTTTTACTTCAAAAGTTATGTATGCTATTTGTGAAATGAGACCGACTTGTTTTACATGTTTTCCACACCTTGTTTGAGTTTGGGAGGATTTTCCTACAGAGCTTAGTGCTCACCCCCTACAAACCAACATATTTTTCAGGTTATGCTATAAAAGAGGATCGGTTAGAAGACGAGTAGGGGGATCCGGAGGGGGATATTTCGACGGTCCTTCTTTGTATTAGATTGAAGGGTTATTTTGGGATCATGTAAAATATAATCTTTTGTTATTCCGCTGCTAAGTTATGTTTAATTCTTTTGGGATGTAATTGCCATGATTTGGCTTATTCTTTTGGGATAATGCTATGGACATGATATATGATGAATGAAATTTCTTTATTGATGGAATTTATTTAGTCGCTCTCATGTTGTGAATGGTCTTAGATAGTAATGCCGTCCAGGGTGGATTTTGGGGCGTTACAAAGTTGGTATCAGAGCATAGGCTTTAGGTCTTACATGGGAGTTGTAGGTTAGGAATTACCACTAGAGATGTAGGACTAGGTCGAATGAATTGTCGATCTAAATCTTATACAAGTCTTATGCTTTAAGTTAAGGTGATAGTTAGGGTGTCTTGTACATTAAGAAAACTAAATTGTGAATTGATGTACAGGATGGACGGAGGACGTGGACGTGGACGTGGGTGTGGTCGTGGAGGTCAAGCAAACCCGCCACCACCACCACCTCCAGATCCCATGAATGGCATTTATCAATGCCTAAGGGAGCTAACCACTCTGGTACAACACCAGAATGGAAACAACCACCACAACGGGGGGTTTCAACCCTTAGCTCCTGTACCGGGCAACGGGGACGACAATAGGAGGATGATAGTTCTTAGAGAATTCTTGAGGCAACGCCCACCTACTTTCCAAGGAAGTTCTCACCCTTTGGAGGCGGATAAGTGGATTCGCCGAGTGAAGAAAATGTTTGATAGCATGGGAGTTGCCGAGGAGCTACGGGTCGGCCTCGCTACATATTTACTGGAAGGAGAGGCAGATCATTGGTGGGACTCGGTGAAAAGAAGGAGGAACACCGATGCTTTTTCTTGGGAGGATTTTGATTGTATCTTCCAAGATAAGTATTTTCCTGAATCTGTCAGGGATAAAATGAGTGCAGATTTCCTGGCTCTACGACAGGGTAGCATGACGGTGGTGGAGTATGAGAGAAGGTTTGACGAGCTATCTCGCTACGCCACAGAGTTCATTTCTACTGAGGCCAGGAGAGCGAAACGATTTGAACAGGGCTTGAGGCCTGCCATCAGAGAGAAGCTTGTGGCTCACAAGATCCGGGACTATGGGGATCTTGTCGACAGAGCTACACTGGTGGAGAGAGACACCGAGGACAACCAGAGACGACAGAACTTCGCGAAGGGAGGTCCGATTAGGACTGGTGCTAGCGGCAGTGGATTCACACAAAGGGCAGCTCCATACCGTCGACCGGATCAAGTTGCGGGACAAAGGGATCAAGCCGTTCGAGGAGCTGGGGTTACTCAGAATAGAGCAAGCACTGACACTCGTCAATGCTTCTCATGTGGAGGGTCTGGGCACTTAAGAAATAATTGTCCATCATTTCCACCAAAGACCAATCAAGCGGCAGGACAAGTGAATGCAAATAGGCCACCACTACAGAAGCCATTACAGCAGAGACCGTTAGCAGCTGTAGCCCCAGGCGGTACCAATCAAGGAAGAGTTTTCGCTTTGACCCAACCGGAGGAGGACGTTTCCAACGCAGTTGTGGAAGGTATTGTTCTTCTCTATAATTCTTGGGCACGTATTTTATTTGATCCCGATGCTACTCATTCCTTCTTACGCACTACATATGCCATTGAATTGGGATTAGAACTTGAGAAGCTAGAACATACTTTGCGTATTGATATGCCTACGGGAGAACGGTTGGATACTAGAAGGGTGTGTAGAGGTTGTGTGCTTCGCATTGGGGAGCAAGAATTGATTGTAGACTTGGTTGCATTAGACATGAAGGGGTATGACGTAATATTTGGGATGAATTTGTTGTCCACTTTCCGTGCAGTAATGGACTGTTTTCGAAAGCGGATTTCATTTCAATTATCGGGAGGGGTAGTTTTCAGCTTTATTAATGATCGAAATTATTCCCATCCATTTCCTACTACAGGTAGTAGATTCTTGAAAGCTAAGGCGGGGAGCCATTTGAGTTTCTTAGCTAGCTTGATGGGAGATGATCGGGATAGATCCCAATCGGGTGTGGTATTAATTGTGTCGGACTTTTCGGATGTTTTCCCAGATGAACTACCCGGATTACCTCCAAAGAGAGAGATTGAGTTTAGGATTGATCTCTATTCGGGTACCGAACCCATATCCATTGCTCCTTATCGAATAGCACCTTTGGAGTTGAAGGAGCTAAGGAAGCAGTTGGACCATCTCTTGACTATTGGGTTTATCCGTTTAAGCACTTCACCTTGGGGAGCCCCGGTCCTCTTTGTGAAGAAGCATGACGAAACACTTCGGTTATGCACGGATTACCGAAGGTTGAATCGGGTGATAGTGAAGAATAAATATCCTTTGCCACGAATTGATGATTTATTCGATCAGCTGAGGGGTTCTAAGTATTACTCCAAGATTGATCTTCGCACGGGGTACCATCAACTGCGGATCAAGGAGGAAGATATTCCTAAGACAGCTTTTCGTACCCGGTATGGTCATTTCGAATATACGGTAATGCCATTCGGACTGACTAATGCTCCTGCTGCCTTCATGGATTTGATGCACAGAGTATTCCGGCCGTATCTAGATCAGTTTGTCATTGTGTTTATTGATGACATCTTGATTTATTCACGGACACAAGGGGAACATAAACACCATCTCTCGATTGTGCTACAGACATTGAGAGAGCATAAGTTGTATGCTAAGATGAGTAAATGCGAGTTCTGGATGAAGGAAGTGAAATTCATTGGCCATGTTGTGTCCGAACAGGGTGTAGCTGTTGACCCTACAAAGATTGAAGCCGTGATGAAATGGGAACCACCGAGGAATGTTACCGAAATACGTAGTTTCCTGGGATTAACAGGCTACTACCGGAGGTTTGTGGAAGGATTCTCAAAGCTCGCAATGCCGATGACTCGCCTTACGAAGAAGGGGGAAAGGTTCTTATGGACTCAAGATTGCGAACTAGCCTTTCGCACATTGAAGGAGAAGTTGACAACAGCTCCTGTCCTCATTATTCCTAACAGTGGGGAAGGATACGATGTTTACACAGATGCTTCGTTACGAGGCTTGGGATGTGTGTTAATGCAGGAAGGTAAGGTAGTTGCTTATGGTTCGAGGGAACTAAAGATTCACGAGCAAAACTATCCCACTCATGACTTGGAGCTTGCCGCAGTGGTTTTCGCTCTTAAGTTGTGGAGGTGTTACCTGTATGGAGAAAAGTTTCAAGTGTTTTCTGATCACAAGAGCCTCAAGTATATATTCACACAGAAAGACTTGAATCTTCGGCAAAGAAGGTGGATTGAGTATTTAGAAGATTACGATTTCACACTCAACTACCATCCGGGGAAGGCTAATGTAGTAGCAGATGCACTTAGTAGAAAGTCGCGGGGTGAACTCAATGTTCTTGTTATTAATAGGTGGAAGATGATTGATGCTTTGGAGGAATTTGATCTATTGGTGGATAGACAGGGGGATCGACCATGCTTATTTAATCTTGTAGCTCAACCAATTCTCCGACAAAGGATTGTGGAGTTACAACGATTAGACACAGAGTTGGAAGCTATCCGGGGTAGATTGGAGAGGAATGAGATTGTTGAGAACTGGTCCATACATGATGATTGGTTACAGTTTCGTGGACGACTATGTGTACCAAACAATGACCAAGTAAGGGAAGAAGTGTTGGGTGAATGCCATCGTTCAAAATTCTCCATACATCCGGGTAGTACTAAGATGTATAGAGATATGAAGCGTCAATACTGGTGGAAAGGAATGAAACAAGATGTGGCCAAGTACGTTGCAAGGTGCGCAGTGTGTCAGCAAGTAAAGGTGGAGCATCAAAAACCCGGAGGATTGCTACAGTCCTTGCCTATTCCAGAGTGGAAATGGGAGCACATCACCATGGATTTCGTGTCTGGTTTTCCATGGACTTCACGAGGGCATAATGCCGTATGGGTCATTGTAGATAGACTCACCAAGTCCGCCCATTTCTTGAGTATGAAGACCACTGACACTCTAGAGACTTTGAGCAAGCTTTATATCCGGGAGATTGTTAGATTGCATGGAGTTCCACTCTCAATTGTGTCGGATCGTGATTCTCGTTTTGTGGCGCAATTTTGGCAAAGTCTACAACGAGCTATGGGGACAGAGTTGCACCTTAGCACTGCCTTTCATCCTCAAACGGATGGCCAATCCGAGAGGGTGATACAAATTTTGGAAGACATGCTACGAGCTTGTGTGTTGGACTTCAAGGGAAGTTGGAGTGACCATTTGCCGTTGGTGGAATTTGCGTATAATAACAGCTATCAAGCAAGTATTGGAATGGCTCCTTATGAGGCACTGTATGGGAAACCATGTAGATCCCCGACTTGTTGGTTAGAAGCTGGAGAGAGTGGTTTGTTTGGGCCAGAAATTGTTCGGGAGACTGCGGAGAAAATTCAACTCATCCGGGAGAGACTACGCACGACTCAAAGTAGACAGAAAAGCTATGCGGATAGAAGAAGAAGACCATTGGAATTCCAAGAGGGTGACTACGTGTTCCTCATGGTGTCACCCAAGAAGGGAGTGTTTAGATTTGGCAAGAAAGGAAAATTAGCTCCAAGGTACATCGGACCATTTGAGATGATCAAAGTTGTGGGCAAAGTGGCGTATCGACTTCGGTTACCAGCTCAGTTGTCAGGGGTACACGACGTGTTCCATGTGTCAATGTTAAGAAAGTGTCAATCGGATACAACGCATGTTGTGGATTTGGAGGACATTGAAGTTCAAGATGGAGCAACATATGAAGAACAACCGGTGGAGATTCTCGATACCAAGAAGAAGGTGCTTCGCAATAAAGTCATCCAACTGGTGAAAGTCTTGTGGTAACATCACGGGGTGGAGGAAGCTACTTGGGAACCAGAGCTAGAGATGCGAGAGAAGTACCCTCATTTGTTCTCTACTTAAGGTAAGTTTCGAGGACGAAACTTTCTTTAAAGGAGGTGGATTGTAAACCCCCACAGTCTTATCGTGATATAGTAACATAAATATGTTTTAAAATGCTAATATATGTAATGATGTATGCATAAACTATGTAGATTGTAAGATTAGAAATGAAAATGTTAGTTGAGGTAATAGGGTATATTGTAGAAGTTTGGAAGCATTCCGGAGTGAAAGCACACTTTAGAGAGAATTTGGGTAAAAGGATTGTGGATACTGCCTTAGTAATTTGACCATAACTTTTTATCCTGATGTCCATTTGATCTGAAATTTGGACAGTAAATAGTAGACATATAAGGCTACAAAATAGTATTTCATGAAAATTTTCCAAATCAATATCTAAATAGGCCAAAACTTCACTGGAAGTTGCAGCAGAAACAGGAATTCCGTTCGAACGTGAATCGACGTTCGAACGTGAATCGACGTTCGAACGAAAGTTCGTTCTAGTACTCTTGTCTGATGGAAAAACAAAAGTACTGGGAGCACTTGACGTTCGAACGCCAATGACGTTCGAACGTCGGCAACGAATCAGAACATCAGATTTACGTCGGTTGAGATATTTTCTTCCCCTATAAATACATAAGGGCGCCTCCTTTAGCCTCCATACACCATTTACAACCCTAGAAAGCCTTGAGAAACAAGAAAGAAAGGGAGAAACACAAGATCAAAAAGGATTTGCACCTTGAAGTGGATCAAAATCTAAAGTTCTTCAAGAACTTTAAGGAAGAAGAAGGTAGGGGTTTTCTTCCATTCTTGCTCATTGATGCTAGGCTTATATATATACATGTTTTGACTCTTAATCATATATATTTGTTATGGAATCCTTGTTTCTTGATTGTTCTTGTAAATCTTACCATGTTTGATGGAAGTTATAGCTTGATAATCATAAAACCTTTGTTCTTGACATCCAAACTCTAGTTTTTCTAGTAGTATGGATTTCTCTTCTTAATATCCATTTGTTCTTGATTTCAAAACCTTATATTCATTTGTTCTTTATTTCAAGACTTAATATTCATTGGTCCTTGATATTCAAACTTGATATTCAATTGTTCTTGATATCAAAACTCTATATTCATTTGTTCTTGATTCAAAAAGATCTAGTGTTTTGGTCGGAACAATAAAATTATATCTTTTGATGATCTCTTGGTCATTTTTTCTTGAGATGCTATATTGAGAAATACCCATGAAATTTGGGGGGTTTTTGAATCACTTGTGATATGAGTATATTTTGGTTTCCTCATTGGTATGGTTGTTGTGATGGACTTGGATTGCCATCGAGAGATGCCGTAGAGTGTTAGAGGTTAGCTTATCCCAGTGGAGGTAAGATGGTTTCCTAACACTTGTAGTGGGTTGTCATTTGGTAATGCTACCACTATCGTTCACTGGAGTTCGAACAAGGGATGGTATACTTTTCCTGGGAAGGGACTCGTTACTGCCATTGGGATGGTAGACGCCTTTTCTAAAGTGTTTGTGATTGTGATGGTAATTGGTGGACTAGGTATAATCGTTGGGTAGATTCATGAGAAGCAATCAACATACATGGTACGGGGATGAACCAATATACATGGGATGATGGGTTGGATCGTCTTGGCCGGTGCATTGGTATGGGACAATGCATCGGAAGGCGCCCTTCCTAAATGGCTTAAAGTTGGAAATGGTATATTGGTTATTGTTCATTCTACCATAGACGGTTTCTACAAGAGTCTTGGGAAGTATGGGATTCCACGAGAACTTGTGGAAACAGTGTATGGTGGATTGGATTATAATTGGATATAGTTTGTTAACTGTATAGTGGTTCCACTTATTCATTCAATTACTGTTGTTCCTTAAACTTGAGATCTATTTAAATGTCCTGGTTTTACTTCAAAAGTTATGTATGCTATTTGTGAAATGAGACCGACTTGTTTTACATGTTTTCCACACCTTGTTTGAGTTTGGGAGGATTTTCCTACAGAGCTTAGTGCTCACCCCCTACAAACCAACATATTTTTCAGGTTATGCTGTAAAAGATGATCGGTTAGAAGACGAGTAGGGGGATCCGGAGGGGGATATTTCGACGGTCCTTCTTTGTATTAGATTGAAGGGTTATTTTGGGATCATGTAAAATATAATCTTTTGTTATTCCGCTGCTAAGTTATGTTTAATTCTTTTGGGATGTAATTGCCATGATTTGGCTTATTCTTTTGGGATAATGCTATGGACATGATATATGATGAATGAAATTTCTTTATTGATGGAATTTATTTAGTCGCTCTCATGTTGTGAATGGTCTTAGATAGTAATGCCGTCCAGGGTGGATTTTGGGGCGTTACAAAAACCCTACAAGATTGACAATTTAAACATTAATTATAATACTATTTAAATTAATCATTTTAATTCAATTTATGCACATGATTAACCCTAAACCCTAATTCAATTTATGCACTCTCTAGGGTTAATCAACCTACTAAGATTGCTACTTATTTTGGCATTCTTGAGATGTTTAAGCAGGTGAAGATCAATATTCCATTCCTCGATGCCATCAAGAAAATCCTCTCTTGTTCAAAGATATTGAAGGACTTATGCACCGTCAAGAGGAAGTTGAATGTGCACAAGAAAACATTCCTCACCGTGCAAGTGAGCTACATCTTTAGGACAAACACTCAACCGAAGTTCAAGGATCCCGACTACCCTACCATTTCCATCACAATTGGGAATTTTTGTGTGGAACAAGCATTGCTAGACTTGGAGCAAGTGTCAATCTCCTACCATTCTCAATGTACCAATAACTATAGCTAGAGGAGTTGAAACCAATCTCTATCATTATTCAGCTAGAGGATCGTAGCGTAAGAGCACCGAGGGGAGAGTAGGGGATGTGTTGGTCTAAGTGGATAAATTTTACTTTCTTTTTTATTGTGCTTGACATTCACCTTGTTGCTAACCTCATTACATAGATTCTTGTCATTCTAGGTAGACATTTTCTTGCAAAATCTGATGATGTGATTAATTTTAGGAATGGTCTAATGAAGCTAGCATTTGGAAATATGACAATGGATCTCAATGTGTTCAATTTGTGCAAGCAATCGGGGAATGATGAGGAATTTCATGAAGTCAACAAATTGACACACTAGTGGAGCATCACTTGGACCTATTATGCAACACAAGTTTGGGGGAGGATGAATTTGATGAGGAGTTGGAACCAAAAATTATTCAAGGGGTGGGAAGTTGGACACCGACATTCGAGAAGTTGCATACACAAGAGAAGAAGATCTTGTCATCCACTGTACAACCACCAAATTTGGAGTTAAAGCCATTACCATCTACAATCTAATATGCATTCTTGGGGGAGAACAAGACATTTTCAGTGGTGATAAGCTCTTCATTAGATTCGAAGCAAGAAGAAGAACTATTGAGTGTTTTGAGGAAGCACAAAAGAGCTATTGGTTGGACTATTGCCTACATAATAGGAATTAGCTCTCTCATTTGCACTCACAGAATATACCTTGAAGATGACGCCAAGCCATCCCGACAACCACAAAGGAGACTCAATCCAATCACAAAGGATGTGGTTAGAGATGAAATGCTCAAGCTAGTTGATGTGGGAATCATCTTTGCGATTGCTGACAATAAGTGGGTTAGCCCCACACAAGTAGTACCCAAAATGTCGGGAGTAACGGTGGCAGCCAATGAGGAGAATGAATTGATCCCAACTTGGGTGATCATTAGTTAGAGAGTTTGTATAGTGATTAACCCTAAAAAGTGCAGAATTGAATTAGGGTTTAGGGTTACTTATGTGTGTAAATTGAATTAAAGTGATTAGTTTATAAAATATTAGGGTTACTGATTAATTTATCTATTCTGTAGGGTTTCGAAGATAATTAAGGAAATTTGGATAGATGAAAGTGCAGAGGCTAAACAACAAAAGGGGAGGCAAATGTAAATCAAGAGTTAACAAGTCAATAAAGGTTGGATGTGGAAACCAAAAACTAGAGGATCACTATCGTCCGGACGGTGGTGGTGGCGTCTGGACAGTGCCCTAAACTGCTTTCCTCCTCTTCCTTCTCCTATTGCTCCATTTAAGCAACAAAAAGCCCTGATTGGCCAGTTTGGGTGTCTGCCACCCTTGGAGCTCACTCCCAGTGCCTATAAATAGCCTGGCTCAATTAGTTTTCAGAAAAGTTTGCCAGAGAGAAGAAATCTAGAGCCAGAAAGAGGAAACCTTGCCCTAAACACTTTCAAAGCCAAAAAATCTCTTCTTCTACATTTCTTTTTCAGCCTTTCTACTTGGAGGGTTGAACCTCTCTCATTTTTGTGCCCTAGCTGGTAATAAGAGTGGGGTGTTTCAACTATTCCTCGAGAAAGGACTTGCTGTATTTTGTTTGTTGTTGTAATGAGATTATCTCATCCTTCTTGCTTGTCTGTAGTAATGAAGTGTGAGTAGTCTGTTTATACTCTTTAACGAAGAGTGAAAACATGTGTAATGTTGTTTGTGTTAATGCCGATATTTTATTTATACATTAATGTTTATACCTCCCTTGATTGATGGATGGTTATTACTATTATATGCTCATGGTTATGAACACCGAGCAAAGCTTACTGCCTTATACCATTCTATCTATAAGTATTGCGTATTTCATGCATGATTCAATGATGCATGTAGTTTAGTTTTATGTAATAGTTAGGAGATTGGTTATAGACGGGTCAAATCTCGCCATAGCTAATTCTTTTGATTCAATGCATAAACTAGAACTCCATCTTCATTAAATCATTGACCTGCCGATCGAATAGCTAAAGTAAACATTTTGAATGGTTCACCTTCGGGTTTACTAGGGTTATTTGGTTGTTGTATGGTACATAGACCTTCCGGCTAACCTAATCAGTTGTTTTGATATGGTTCAGTTACACATCAAACCTACCAGTTAATTTTCTAGTAAAGCAAGGTTTAATTGTTGTAAGGTGGCATTTTCATAAACAAGCAATATAATGCATGTTGGATCCCCAAACTAAAGGGTAGCTTTTCAATTATTGTTGTCAAGAGTTTAATCTAAGTATTTATTTGATAATTTTGAGTTTACACCACAAGTTATTGTAAAACACACTACACACAAGACAATCTTACTTTTTCTATTTTTGAATTCCAACAGAGAGCTCCCTATGGGTTTGACCTCGAACTTAACCAAGTAATACTACAATTTGACCACTTATACTTGGGTGTATGATTTAAATTAGATCAAGTTTTTTGGTGCTATTTTCAAGGAGTTATGGTGATTTGAAAATGAATAGGGAAGTTGTCTAGTTTGTATTATATGTATATATACAGTTTATTTTTTTTTTTTTTATGTCTGTTAAGTCATCATTAGGGTCTGTAAATCAGTCTAGTCTTTTGTCTTCATCATCTTCATTATCACAATCATCATTGAACTCTTTTGAGTTAAGTATGACTAATAATAATCAAAGAGAACAAGAGGTGGTTCAGAAAGCCAGACCTTTGAGAGAATATTTGCATCCTACACGCACGAGTGTCCCTTTATGTTTTGCTTTTCCTACAAATGTTCCAAATTTTAACATTAAAGTAGGGAGAATACAGCTTTTACCGCAATTTTATGGTCTTGAGTCTGAAATCCCTTATTTGCATATGAAAGAATTTGAGAAAGTGTGTGGTGCATTGCAAGATATTTCTGAAAATGGTCCAGTTGAAAATTTTTCCTTTTTCTTTAAAGGATAAAGCTAAACATTGACTAAATTCTTTAAAAGCTCAATCCATTCCAAGTTGGCAAGTTTTGCAAACTGAAGTTTTTAAGAAATTTTTTGCTGTGCATCGTACTAATGCATTGAGACGTCAAATCATGAATTTTAGTGTAAAAGAGGGATAAACTTTTTATTAATGTTGGAAGAGATTTAAGGATTTTCTCCAAACTTGCCCACATTATGCATTTGAGAGTTGGACCCTAGTTGGTTTCTTTTATGATGTCCTTCCTTCTACAATGTGTCAGTTTATTGAAATGATGGCTCAGAGAGAATTCATGGGCAAAAATCCTGATGAGGCATTTGAGTTTTTTGATACCATTTTGGAGAGTTCCCAAATGTGAAATTCGGCCTCATCAAATATTGTCGAAACCAAGTCATCTTCATCCCAAGGAGGAAAATATATGTTAAAAGAGGATGATGACATAAGGGCTAGAATGCTACATTGTCTTGAAAGCTTGATGCTCTAGAGATGAAAAAAAATCAAGAACGTTGTTGTTGTGTCACCCACTGATTAGTTATGCAGAATCTGTGCTCTGGCGGGACATCCCATGGGGGAGTGTCAGTTCTAATGGAACAAACCAATGCCATTTCAAATTTTAACAAGCCTTATTCAAACTTAAACTTTGAAACCTATAATCTAGAGTAGTGGAATTACCCGAATTTCAATTGGAATAACACACAGCCTGTGAGTCAGAAATCAGGTCCACCTTCACCACAGTCTTAGACACAACAGTCATATCAGCCTTTTCAACCCCCACATAAGAGAAGTTTGGAAGACACCATGAATCAGTTCATTCAAAGTCAAATGAGTTTTAATACTCAGTCTACCCATACATTTAATGATTTTAAGGCTCAAATTTCACAAAATATTGAGGATATAAAGAGTCATCTAGCCAAGTTGACCCAGTCTTTGAGCACAACGGAGAAGGGAAAATTTCCGTCTCAACCTAAACCTTCGCAGGGTCAAATTTAGGGTAATGTTGTGTCTTCTGAACCTTCTCCAAGTCAAAATCAAGTAATTACCACACTGAAAAATGGTAAGGTGATTGACAAGACCATTAAAGCCAAAACTCTTGAGCCAATAGCTGAGTGAATCCCTGTAAATGAATCAATTGAGCATGAATTTTTAATTGAAAAGGAAACAAAGTTGCCTAATGAAAAAGAAAAATCAAATCTTGTTCCTTTGCCTTTTCCCCAAAGAGTCAAGAGACCTCAACCATTCAACAATCATGCTGAAATCTTTGAGTTATTTCAGCAAGTGAAGATTAACATCCCCCTGTTGGATGTAATCAAACAAGTCCCATCTTATGCCAAGTTTTTGAAAGACCTTTGCACACTAAAGAAAATGATCAATGTACAGAAAAGAACATTCTTGACTGAACAAGCTAGTGATATCATTCAGCATAAGGCCCCTCTAAAGTACAAAAATCTTGGGAGTCCTACAGTTTCATGCATAATTGGGAACTTCAGGATTGAGCAAATTTTGCTTGATCTTGGAGCCAATGTCAATTTGCTGCCATATTCAGTTTATGAGCAGTTAGGATTGGGTGAGTTAAAAGCCACAAATGTCACATTACAATTGGCTGACCGTTCTGTGAAAATTCTACGTGGAATCGTTGAAGACGTACTTGTTCAAGTTGATAAGTTTTATTTTTCAGTGGATTTCATTGTTTTAGATACACAACCAGTCTTGCATGTCTCTACCCAAATTTCTGTCATTCTAGGGTGACCATTCCTAGCTACATCAAATGCATTGATCAATTATAGGAATGAAACCATGAAACTTTCATTTGGAAATATGATTTTGGAATTGAATGCGTTTAATATTGCTAAGCAACCTAGAGAGGAAAAAAAATTGAATGAAGTAAACTGCATTAAGTCATTAACTCAAATCTGTTTGAAAATGCTTATACAAAGAAAGAGTCACATGCATTGTCAGAATCTGTAAATAATGTTGAGCTATTGTAGATAGGTCCACTATTGGAACATGAGTTCTAAAATTTGAAGAGTTATTACCTGCTGGAACAAAGTCTGTAGAGTCTAGTGTTGTTGCTCCTAAACCCGAATTAAAACCTCTTCTAGCCGACTTGAAATATGTCTTCTTGGGAGAGGATAAATCTTATCCAGTGATAATATCTTCAAAATTGTCAGAAGTCCAAGAAAAACAATTGATAAGAGTCATTAAAAATCATCGAAGTGTAATCGGTTGGATAGTAACTGATATTAAGAGAATAAGTCATATTCTCTGTACTCATTGTACATACTTGGAAGAAGACTCTAAACTATCCCAACAGTTGCAAAGAAGATTAAATTCACATTTAAAAGAAATTGTCCAGGTTGAAGTGCTTAAACTATTAGGCACTAGTATTATATATCCTATATTTGATAGTAAATGGGTCAACCCTACACAAGTAGTTCCCAAAAATTCTGATGTCATGGTAGTGAGAAATCAAAAAAATGAATTAGTCTCTATGCATACAATCATTGGTTGGCGTATGTGTATTGACTATCGAAAATTAAACTCTCTTACCTGAAAAGATCATTTTCCCTTACCTTTCTTGGACTAAGTTTTGGAAAGAATAGCCAGACATGCATATTATTATTTTTTGGATGGGTATTCCGGCTATAACTAGATTGAAATAACAATGGATGACCAAGAGAAAATCACTTTTACATGTCCCTTTGACACTTTTGCTATTAAAAAAATGCCATTTGGATTATGTAATTCTCAAGCCACTTTTTAGCGTTGCATGTTGAGTATTTTTAGTGATATGGTGGAGCGATTTTTGGAAAATTTTATGGATGATTTTTCTGTATATGGTGATTCTTTTGAATTTTGTTTAGAAAATCTTGAAAAAGTCCTTACTTGATGTGAGGAAACAAATATTATTTTGAATTGGGAAAAACGTCATTTCATGGTCACACAAGACATTATTCTAGGACATGTTGTTTCTGCAAAGGGAGTTGAAGTTGATAAGTCAAAGATTGATTTAATAGTCAATCTCCCTCCACCTAAGACTATAAAAGATGTTCGATCCTTTCTAGGTCATGTAGGATTCTATAGAAGATTTATTAAAGATTTTAGTTTGATATCCAGACTAATGTGTAATCTTCTATGTCAGGATGTACCATTTGATTGCAATGATGCATGTCAATTAGTATTTGATAAACTTAAAAGAATGCTTATTTCTGTACCAATTATGCAACCTCCTGATTAGTCTTTACCTTTTGAATTGATGTGTGATGCTAGTGATTATGCACTAGGAGTTGTCCTAGGTTAAAGAAAAGATAAACGACCCTATATAATTTACTACGCAAGCAAAACTCTGAATGATGCACAAATGAATTAATCCACCACAGAAAAAGAATTGATTGATGTAGTATTTGCTTTAGATAAATTTCAATCATATTTGGTTGGATCCTCAATTATTGTGTTTACTGATCATGTAGTCTTGAAATATCTGCTTACAAAAAAGGATGCTAAGTCACGTCTCCTACGATGGATACTATTACTTTAAGAATTTAATCTTATTATCAAAGACAAGAAAAGGAGTTAAAAATGTGGTAGCTGATAATTTATCGAGGCTGAATTATGATACAAAAGAAGAGTCAATACCAATCAAAGAAATATTTCCTAATGAGTAATTATTTGCAGTAACTAAGGTACCATGGTATGCAGATATAGACAATTATTTAGTCACAAGTATCATTCCTTTTCATTATACTTGGACTGATAAGAGGAAATTTTTAAGAGAGGTACGCAATTTCTTTTGGGAAGATTCTTATATGTTTAAGTACTGCAAAGATCAGATAATAAGGCGTTGTGTACGCAATCATGAAATAGGTCAGGTCATTTCATTTTGCCATTCTGAAGCCTGTGGTGGACATTTTTCTTCAAAGCAAATTGTTGCTAAAATTTTACAGTGTGGATTTTACTAGCCCACCCTTTTCAAAGATGTACATGTTTTTTTTGTCTAAATTGTGATCGATGTCAAAGGATGAGAAATATTTCAAAAAGAAACATAATACCTTTAAATCCTATTTTGATTATTGAAATTTTTTATTGTTGGGACATCGATTTTATGAGACCATTTCCCCCTTCCTTTTGACATCTGTACATTTTGGTTGCTGTTGATTATATTTCCAAATGGGTTGAGGCAATTCCTTGTCGAAACAATTATCATCGCACTATGATTAGATTTTTAAAGGAAAATATTTTTTCTAGATTCGAAATTCCTCGAACCATCATAAGTGATGGTGTAAGCATTTTTGTAATAAATCTTTTGAAAATTTAATGAAAAAATATTTGATTTCCCATAAAATATCTGCCCCTTATCATCCCCAGACAAGTGGACAAGCTGAATTAGCCAGTAGAGAGATAAAATATATTTTAGAAAAAGTAGTTAACCTAGATCGTAAGAATTGACCCTTAAGATTGATTGATACGCTTTGGGCTTACTGAACTAAATACAAAACTATTTTGAGAATGTCTCCTTATCGGCTAGTTTATGGTAAACCATGTCACTTGACTGTAGAATTGGAACATTGAGCGTACTGGGCAATTAAAATGATGAATTTTGATATTGACAAAGCAAGTGCATCCCGCAAACTTCAGATTAATGAATTTGAGGAACTGAGAAATAAAGCATCTGAAAATACAAAGATTGCCAAGTCCAGAATGAAAATTTTTCATGATAAAAATATTATGCGGAAGTCCTTTGTACCTTCTCCAAAAGTTATGTTATATAATTCAAGGCTCCGCCTATTTCCTAGAAAGTTAAGATCAAGATGGATAGGCCCATACATTGTTAACAAGTTTTTGAACATGGGGTAGTTGAAATTGAAAATTCATTAACTGTGTTGAGAGTATTAGGGTATTATGTGTAAACTATTAAGAGTAATAGGGTATTATGTGTAAATATAAGAGGGTGTATTCGTCTTTCTTATTATTGTAAGTTAACTATAAATACAAGTGATGTATGAGAGGTAGGTTAAGTTTGACCACTCTCCGTTCCAATCTACTATTGTGTTAATTCTCTCAACTTAATATGGTATCAGAGCAAAACAATTCTAAATCCAAATATTAACTCAAGTTCGTCGCCGTTGTGCCTACTGTCGAAATCCATCGTCTGGTGGTGGTGGTAGTCGGTGGTTAGGTGTGACAGCGCTGTCTACATTGGTGGTTTCTTGTTCAATCGCAGTTGTGTGGTGATTCCTCGTCTGGTGGTGGTGGTAGTCGCTGGTTGGGTGTGAGGCACTGTCGACTGGTGTGGTCAAGGTCGGTGGCTTTTGGTTTTGCTGCGTGGTGGTGTGGCTGACATTTGTGGCTGCTGGTCATCAACGAAGGTTGTGGTGGTAGTTGTTGGACATTGGCACCATCGACTGGTGTGGTCGACGTTGGTGGCTTCCCTTGGCGCCGTTGTGGTTTGAAATTTGGTGGTTTGTGAATTGTGAAATATGCAAGAAAACGGGGTTGATTAATCCATAGAGTTCATTCCAATGGAAATGCCAAATCGACTCTTTTCATTCAACCAATGGTGCCTAGGTGTTTGATTGATTCATAGGAAATGAGAGACTAATGTAGTTGCATTGGACAAGAGCATACCCCGTGACAAGTCTACGATGTATCAAAATCCCACAACCACATTCATCTGCACTCAACCTAGTCAAACTAAAAACTTTACACTACGAGGAGGAATGAAAGAGATTCGATTTCACATACCCAAGAGGAAATTCCTGTTGGATTAGCCAACTAAAGGTTTAGCTATCCATGGTAAAAGCAAGACAAAATATTAAAGGGAAAGACATGGTGATGAAATCAAGCATAGACTTGTATTAAGGTAAGAAGAAGGTTAAACTACAAAAGAAAGGGCATTCATGTCCAAAATGTAAAGCTTGAAGGGAACAAAGCCCAAATGTAGAAATGAACCAAAAGAAACCTAGCCAAACTTAATTACAACTTTAATTAAAAAAGATTAAAGTGCAATAGGGAAGGATTACATGTAAAATGGAGCTTACTACAATGTAAATGGTGAAGAAAACTATAAAACCCAACTTTCTCTCTCTAAAATTTCATCTTCTTCCTTGGACCTTCTCTCTCTAAAAGCTTGAGAATCTAAAAAATGTGTGTAAGAAGTGAAGTCCTTTCGTCCATCCCCCTCACTCTAGTCTTGAGTAGCTGACTTGGATTGCTTGGAGAGATTTTATCCAAAAAAGCTTCCAAATTCAGTCAAGGTATGGTCCTCCTTCCTTTTCCTAACCACTCCCTTTTCTCGTCATTGACCCACCCACTCCCTCATTCTTATTATCTAAGTGTAGAGGTTAGGAGTTCATAATGGAGTATTCAAAAAGGTCAAAACATGGATAGATATCAAAATGTGGGCCCTCGTAGTTGGTGGAGTCATTTGAAAGAGGATTTGAATTTCTAGGTTCTTGGTACCGGTACCAGGTTATGAGGTACTGGTACCTCAATAGGCAGAGGGCTCAGGTACCGGTACCTAGTGAAGAGGTACCTAGTGAAGAGGTACCGATACCTGCTGCATTTCTTCTATGTTGGATCATCAAGGGCACAAGTGGGAGGTACCGGTAGCCAAGGCAAGGAGGCACCGGTACCTAAAGTCTAGAAGGTTCTGGAACCGGTACCTAGTGAAGAGGTATCGATACCTTCTTCATTTCATCCATTTCAGCAGGCTGAGGTCCAAGTTCCAGGTACCGATATCTAGTGATGAGGTACTGATACCTTCTTTCCAGAGAGCTCAGGTACCGGTACTTGGTAACGTGGTACCGGTGCCTACTCTGCCTATTTTGAGATTTTTAGTTCTTTAAGCTCCCGAGCCATCTATCTTGAATCCCTTTCTTGCCCATTGTCCATAATCACTTTATGAGGTTCTTTATGCCTGCCCTTTCTATTCTATCACCTGCAATCAAGCCATTCTCCATTAATCATTGATTTGAATCCAATTTTCCAAATTTCACTACAAAAATAAGTTAAAATGGATGCAATGAAGTTGTTAAATGTGCAATTTTCCACAGTCATCATGTATTGGTGTTGAATTGATTCATAGGAAGATTGATTTGTATAAATTTGAATGGATGATAAGTATGCCCTGTGACAAGTCTACGGTGCATCAAATGTGTACAAATCTATACATTACAATCTACCTAGTCAAATTCAACACACTAAACTATAAGGCAATGTGTGTGAGGATTGATTTTTCCATACCCGAATGGAAATTCTTCCTTGGATTTCATCAACCAGTATCCTAGCCGGCCATAGATAGAATAAGAATGCTAAAGAACATGGAAAACATTACTAATGAAGTATTACTAACTTAAACTAATCAAAGAAAGAGATGATCAAACTTAAAGCTTTTATCAAATATTAGGAACATAAAACTCAAAGGAGTGGACCCTTGTAGCTCATGAAGTCAGTCAAAAAGCATGGCTCCCTTCCTTTTCCAACCACTCTCTCTCCTCTTCTCTCATCATTACCCCCTCCCACTCTTTCATTCAAATAGGTTGAATGTAGATGTTAGGAGGCTATGGTGGAGTGTTGAAATGGTCAAAACATTGATTTGGTAAAAATGAGTGGGCCCTTGTGATGAGCACAAAATATTGTATATTTGACGGCCTCATTTCATGCATTTTAACTTAACTTTGCATTTAATTACTTAGAGTTAGCCAAAGTTATGAATAATGTTGAATTTTTGATGTTGCAGGTAATTATAGCTTAAATGATGGATTTTAGAACCTTGCAACTAAATGAGTGGTGAAGAGATGGACACATTCAATGAGGATTTGGAGGCTTAAAGTTGAAGAAACCAAGAAAAATGAAATTTGGAAGGTTTAGTCCACTGGTTTCCCGAAGTTTTGACACAGTACCGCTGTTTTTCTAATATTTGACCATGATCCACTTCGAATCTGAAAAAGTGCAAAACATGAAAGTTGTAGATCTGGATGTTTTATGTATTGTGTCAAAATTTCAGCTCAATAGGACAGTTGTATCAAAAGTTATAATAATTCTACGAAAACTGGTCCAGAGCAGGCAAACCGTACCGGTACGCGTACCGGTACGCCGAACTCCAGTAGCCAAACCGTACCGGTACGCGTACTGGTACGCTCTTCTGAAACAGCCCAGAATGCCTGCAAATCATCTCCACTTGCTTGGGGGTCCCACCTACACTTCTCCCACTTGTCCCCTGACATTCCTTACATATTTACATGTCTCCCACGCCCTAGTTGAAGACTTTGGAGGCCATTGCATTAATGAGGATGGGAGAGAAGGGGGCTGCCAGGGGAGTTGCAGGCTAACCTTCTCCTAGCCTGTCCAAGCTTCAACTTAGCCTCCTATTGATGGGAGGCCTGCACACAGGCTAGGGGGAGCCTCATGGACGAAATTGGAAGGCTCTTTCACCATATATTCATTATTATTCAAGTTCTTCAAGGTGGCTACCTAAGCTTAGAATAGTTAGGAAGAAGATGAATAGTAGAAATGTTTATATTTTTGCATTTTCTTCATTGCATTGTCTTATAATCTGCTGTAAGAACATTTCAAGCTTCATTTTAATACCATTAATGTGGTTTTTCTTCAAGTTCATTGTTAGTTTAATGCTCTCTTAACTTCTCACCATTAATACAACAAGGTTCATCATTTTCTTACCGGTAAATGGGTCTTAAATGCATCCTTCTCTGATTTCTGTCTACTTGCATTTTAGCTATTCAAGAACTTCCTCTCTGGCAATGCATTTTTCTTACATAGTCAATTTCATTACAAGTATGAGTAGCTAAATCTTTTAGTTGGTAAAACCAAGGGGAACCTCCTCTTGGGTATGCCATGTCAACTTATTCTCCTCCCTTTCCGGAGATCAATGGTTCGGTTTGACTGGTTTATGGGTGGATAAATTGGTGAGTCTTTGATATTCCGTAGGCCTTGTCACGGTTTATGCTTAGATACTCACCCTTAGTATCTTCAACTTCCCATGAATCAATCGTTCATTCATGCTCTATCGTAGGAGGGATTCGAGTTGAGATGACATTCCTATTGGAGTGACCTCTTGGGTTTACCAACATTTATTTTTCGTTTGATTTTCATCAACATACACCACCAAACAACTTTCAACAACCAAAAGATTTTACATTTTCTCTTACCCGAAACCACTTTCCCCTTGGTTTACTTCATTCCCCGTGAAAACGACCTTGGAATACCACCAAGTAAAACACGACCCGCAAAAGTCTCCTTGCGCTTGCGGAGCACTTTTGTACACACACATAGTTTTGTGCATCCACATTTCATATTTCCACCATCCCATTTTCTTTTCCTCTTGCCCTTTCTTTTCACACTATTCCAAGGGAGATTGACACTCCCCTTATCCATACATTACACATTTTGAGGGATAGATTTTAGAGGTTAGGAAATAACAAGGTTTTTGACCAAACATTTTTGGCGCCGTTGCCGGGGAAGGTAAAGCGTCGAGTTCAAGGGTGATTTTGGGCGGCATAGGTAAGTCTCGTGATTTTCATCACGGGCCAAGGTATGTCGTCTTACTTGTAAATAGTTTGTTTTAGTTTGTGTTTTTTGTTATGTTTTCTAATTTTAATGAAAATGTGTATAATGCCCTTTATTTTGAAAATGTGTGTGAGATTTGTGATGAATATGGACACATTACTAGTGAGTGCCCAATAAATTATCCGGTTCAAGACTTTGCATGCGAAGGTTCAAATTCAATTTTGGCCTCCGAAAATTTTTACCCCGACCATTATGTTACACTGAGTTATCCGAGTTATGGTTGGGAGAATGAACCTTATGATTTTTCATCCAATTTCACGCCACCAAATGAATTTTGCCACTATCCAACATATGGGGACTCAACTGAAGAAGAACTGGAAAATATTTTGTGCGATTTTATGCAATACCAAATGGAATTCAATGCCCAAATAACCCAACAACTTAATACATTGACTAATGCTATAATTGCTATGCATGAAGAACAACATCTTGAGCATAGTTAATGTATTGAGGATGGTGATTGATGAAAACCGTTGTTGTTTCCAACCCCTAAACATCACCATTTGACATGTGTATATGGCTTATGCGCGAACGGGAGTGTCACTCTCCCTCGTGGTGATGCAAGAGATTAGGCAACAACGGATTGATGGATGGAATGAATGAAAATGTAAATGAAATGCAGGTGTGTGAACAAAAGTGCTCCCCAATCGCAAAGAGTCTTTTGTGTGTCGGTGTTTTACTTGGAAAAGTATTCCAATGTCGTCTCCTCAGGGAAGGAAAGTTCAAGTTGTGTGAAGGTGATTTTGCAAAAGGAAAAGAAAATGTAAAATCTTTTGTTTGTGTTTTGGTGTTTGTGTTTGTGAATGAAAATGCAATAAAACAAGTGTTGGCTAATCCAAAGTGGTCATTCCAATGGGAATCCCATCTCAACTCCAAACCTTCCTCCAATGGTGCTTAAATGAACGATTGATTCGTGGGAAGCTAGGGACGAAATGGAGGTGAGGATTCAAGCATACACCGTGACAATGCCTACGGTGTATCAAGAACTCACAACCAAATGGAGGTGAGGATCCAAGCATAACCCGTGACCAGGCCTACGGGATATCAAAGACTCACAACCACGTCCACTTTCAAGCCAGTCAAACCGAACCATCGTACACCGAGTGGAGGAAAAAAGAAGAGTTGAAATGGAACACCCAAGAGGAAATCTCCCTTGGATTAACCAACTTAAAATCTAGCTACTCATGCATAAAGGAAAGACATACAATATGTAAAGAGACATGGTATTGAAATGGAGATTAAAACTTAACTCAATGCCAGAAATCGTAAACTATGAAGAAAAATATTTAATACCCATTTCAAAGCATGAAAATGAAGAAAACTTAAACAACAATGGTGAAATGTAGAACATGTAACTAAACTTGAAATATACTTGACATAGATGAGATTAAAGTGTAAGAGTTAAGGATTACAAGAAATTAAAGCTTACAACAATTGAAATGGAGAAGACAATGGAAAAATCTAAGCTTTTCTATCTACTATTCATCATCTTCTTCCTTGGATTTTCTAAGCTTAGGTAGCCACCCCCTTTGCAATGCTGAATAATCCTGAGTATATGGAGTGTGAGCCTTCAAATTTCGTGCATGGTGGTCCCCCCTAGCTGTGTGAAAGGCCTCCATCAATAGAGGGCTGAATGGATGGGTGTTGCAGGCTAGGACAAGCCTCCCCCAGGCTATCCCTTCTCTCCCATCCTCATTAATGCAATGGCCTCCAAAGTCTTTTAATTGTGTAAGGGAGACATGGAAATGTGTAAGGAAATGTTGGGGGGCAAGTGGGAGAAGTGTAGGTGGGACCCCAAGCAAGTGGAGATGAGTTGCAGGCGTTTTTGGGCTGTTCGTACACCAGTAGCTTCGGCGTACCGGTACTGAGTACCGGTACGGTACAGTACCGGTACGGCATACCGGTATGGTTTTTCTGCTCCGGACCAGTCTTCGTAGAATTGTCATAACTTTTGATCCAACCGTCCAATTGAGCTGAAAATTTGACAAAATACAGAAGACATCCAGATCTACAACTTTCATGTTTTGAAATTTTTCATATTCGAAGTGGATCATGGTCAAAATGGAGGAAAACCGAGGCTCTTCAACCCAGTGGTGTGGCTGCTGGCGCTTTTGTTCCCAAACACCAATACCTCCTTGATTTCTTCACTTTTAAGCCTCCAAATCTTCATGTAATGTGTCCATGCCCTCACCACACATCCATCATAGTTGCAAGGTCCTAAAATCAATCATTTAAGTTATAAAAACATGCAACATTCAACATTATTCATAAAATCGGCTAACTGTAAGTACTTAGATGCAAAAGTTGAGTTAAAATGCATGTAATGAGGCCTTCAAATATACAATATTTTGTGCTCATCAGATGGTCATCTCAATGGAATGCATATTGATGTTGAATCTCCCACCACTCTAGATTGTGAAACATTTAATGAGGATATCATCTCACATGAGGCTAGTGAGCCCAAGGTCATTTTTCCATCCATGAGTGGTGTTGAGATTCACATTTCTCAACTTAGAGAGGGCATTGAAATGGAGTTAAGTGTAGAAATTTATAAAGAAAAATTGTATACTCCATTGTTGGTATTGCATAAACTTGCCTACAACTTTGTTTGGTTGAGATTTTTGAATCATGATCCTTTGCATTGTTGGATAGATTGGATAGAAAGGGCATTTATACAACCAAAAAATTTTAAAATCAAAAAAATCAATGGGCGCAAGCTCATATCAGAATTGAAGCCGGATTGACATGAACTCTTTTTGTTTTGTTTTCATGCACATAGTAGTTAGATCTCTTTTATTGTTATATCTTTATTTTTATTTTAATTTTTTTGTAGTGTAGAAGTTGTTTACATCTCCCTAATTTGGATTCATTTCATTTTGAGCATCATCGTAGAAAATCTCATTCAATATCATGTGCGAGTTTAAGTTGGGGGGTGTAAACAAACTTTTTTGTTTTCCCTTTAATGTATATACTAAGAAAAAAAAAAAAAAGGGGTATCTCATTCCCCATTTTTACTTTCATTTTTCTCATTGCATGATTTCTTGTGCATTGAGGACAATGCATGGTTCAAGTTGGGGGGTGAGGTGCACCATTTACATTTTCCACCACTTTTTGTATAGAATAATGGAAAATGTGAAAATTTTGAAAAATTTTGGATCTAATATTGAACTATATTCCCCTATCCTAATGGTTATGAGATTTGTGATTGCTTGATCTTCATTTTGAACTTTGAATACATGAGCATACTATAGAAATTTATCCTATTGCTAAGAGTATCACATACTTGTTTACTTTTGAACTCAACCATAAGTGCACCATGAACTTGTAATTTTGGCAATTTACGGATTGAGTTCACATTTAGTGCTTGACATGAATAGTGGAGATGAGTAAGAACCCATGTGAGCTTTAGTGTCAATCCTTGTTGGAGGGAACTTACATTTACTCAAGGAACAATTTTTCAAATTTCAAATTTGTTCGATAATCTCATTATGCTTGTTTTGGTTAGGTGCATTTGGGTAGTTAATTGACTTTGTCTGGATATGTACAATGCTCTCCCATGCCTATCTAGAAATGATCTTAGGCCATCTTTGAAATGCTTTGAGCCTTTGCCTTTTTCTTGTGAAAAATTTATCCCTAGTGCCGTGATTGAGCCTTAATTGTAAATCCATTTCCATGCCACACATTTGACCAAGCCAATGAAAATGATAAATATCTACCTTACCTTGGTTGTTCCTAGTGCTGAGTATGAGTGATCATAAAAGAGAAGGAAGTAAGGTGTGGAAACTCAATCAAAAGGGATGAATGAAGTTGAAACTCAAAGAGTTGAATGAAAAAGAATGAAAATCCAAGAAAAGGAGAAAAAGGGGTGGAAGAAGAAAAAGAAAGAGAAAAAGAAAAGAAAAATGTTAAGGAAAAGAAGCAAGAAAAGAAATAAAGAGTGAAGTGATGGTGTTAGCCTAGAAATCCCATAAAAGGGAGATCTTTTTGAAATAAAGGTCATTCACTCGGAACAACCCTATTTGTTATCCTATATCCTTCATTTCACTTGCTTAGATATCACCCCAAGGCCTCATTACAACCCATGAAAGTCCTAAATGATCAAGAGAAGCGTGGAAGATGCATACTTTTAAAAGAAAAAGAGAAGTTAGTTTTGCTATCTAAATGCCCTAGCATTCCTTTCATGAGATTATGCCAAGGTTGTTTCATTTTTATGCATGAACTTCATTTTTGGATTATATGTGAGCATACTTTGTTTTGTGCACAAGATTCTACCTCATATATACACATGGAGAGCATGCTAGGATAACCATAGTGTGATTTATTGTGAGAGACACCCTTGGTGAGTTTTGCATCGAAGCTTAATTTGGATAGCCAAAGTGAATGTGAACTCCGTTATGTAAATGTTTAAATTACATCTCCATCTCACACACACACGAGTTCTAAAAGGAAATGTGTAGGTGTATACTTTAGAATAGCATTTAAGGCTATGATATGATTCATGTGTGATTAGTTCGGATGCATTGGACAAAGCTATTTTGACATCCCAGTTGCCAGTTAGGATAAATGAATATGCTTTAAATATTGGATACGAGGAAAAGAAGTTTGTAGGTACCTTTACTAGAAACCTTCACGAGACAAAACTCGTCCACTAGGGATCACCTAGGGGTTTAAAGGCTTGTTGCATGTGCTAAATGCAATAGCGGAATTAGTATATGTTTATTTTGTTTTCTTGCTTTTTACATTTTGTTTGCTAGGGACTAGCAAAGCTTAAGTTGGGGGGTATGATGAGCACAAAATATTGTATATTTGACGGCCTCATTTCATGCATTTTAACTTAACTTTGCATTTAATTACTTAGAGTTAGCCAAAGTTATGAATAATGTTGAATTTTTGATGTTGCAGGTAATTATAACTTAAATGATGGATTTTAGAACCTTGCAACTAAATGATGAATGAGTGGTGAAGAGATGGACACATTCAATGAGGATTTGGAGGCTTAAAGGTGAAGAAACCAAGAAAAATGAAATTTGGAAGGTTTAGCCCACTGGTTTCCCGAAGTTTTGACACAATACATCTGTTTTTCTAATATTTGACCATGATCCACTTCGAATCTGAAAAAGTGTAAAACATAAAAGTTGTAGATCTGGATGTCTTTTGTATTGTGTCAAAATTTCAGCTCAATCGGACATTTGGATCAAAAGTCATGATAATTCTACAAAAACTAGTCAAAAGCAGGCAAACCGTACCGGTACGTGTACCGGTATGCCGAACTCCAGTATCCAAACCATACCGGTACGCTCTTCTGAAACAGCCCAGAACGCCTGCAAATCATCTCCACTTGCTTGGGGGTCCCACCTACACTTCTCCCACTTGTCCCCTGACATTCTTTACATATTTACATGTCTCCCACACCCTAGTGGAAGACTTTGGAGGCCATTGCATTAATGAGAATGGGAGAGAAGGGGGCTGCCAGGGGAGTTGCAGGCTAACCTCTCCTAGCCTGTCCAAGCTTCAACTTAGCCTCCTATTGATGGGAGGCCTGCACACAGGCTAGGGGGAGCCTCATGGACGAAATTGGAAGGCTCTTTCACCATATATTCAGCATTACACAAGTTTTTCAAGGTGGCTACCTAAGCTTAGAATAGTTAGGAAGAAGATGAATAGTAGAAATGTTTATGTTTTTGCATTTTCTTCCATCTTTTCACTTGTAGTTTAATGTAAGGATCTTGTAATCTTCATTTAATGTCTTTAATGTCATTTATTTCAAGTACATTTCAAGTTTAATCACATGTTCTAGATTCCACCATTGTTGCTTCCAAGTTTTCTTCATTTCTTACTTTAAAATGGGTATTGTATATTTTTCTTCATAGCTTAAGTTTTCTTGCTTTAAATTAAGTTCCATGTTTTATTTCTTCATTATGTCTCTTTACATTATGCATTCCTTTCTTGCTTTCATGAGTAGCTAGATTTTTAGTTGGCTAATTCAAGGGAGACCTCCTCTTGGGTTTTCCAATTCAACTCATTTTCTTTCCTCTCTCGGTGTACGATGGTTCGATTTGACTGGGTTGAGGGTGGAGAAGTTGGTGAGTCTTTGATATTTCGTAGGCCTAGTCACGATTTATGCTTAGATAGTGACCCATCTTATCCCTAGCTTCCCACGAATCAATCGTTCATCTATAAACCCTCGGAGGAAGGTTTCGAGTTGATTGGGCATTCCCATTGGAGTGAATCTTTTGGATTAGCCAACCCTTGTTTTTATTGTATTTTCATTCACAAACTTCAAACACCAAAACTCAAACAAAAGATTTTACACTTTTCCTTTTTGACAAAATCACCTTCACCACACTTGAACTTTCATTCCCTGAGGAGGCGACCTTGGAATACTTTTCCAAGTAAAACACGACAAGCAAAAGACTCCTTGCGCTTGTGGAGCACTTTTGTTCATTTTGCACATTCCATTTCATACATTTCATTTCATTCCATCAACCATTTCGTTGCCCTTTCTTTTGACATCATCCCAAGGGAGAGAGACACTCCCTTAGCACCTAAATGATATACACATTAAGGGATGGTTTTTAGAGGTTAGGAAACAACAACGGTTTTCACCAAGCACCTTGTAGCTCGTGAAGTCATGGAGAAGGTAATCTGGGAATTTTGGGCTTTGGGTACCGGTACCTCCTTAATTTCTTCTATTTCAAAAAGCTAAGATATAGTGCTAGGTACCGGTACCTAAATTCCAGTAAGCTCAGGTACCGGTACCTCTCTACTGTCTTTGACGTTTCTGCGTTCCGTATTCCCGAGTCCTTCTTTCTTGAGTTCCTTCTTTGCTCATTGTTCCCAACGCATTGACAAGTGATAAAAATCATGTATTTATCGTTTGATCACCTGCAATCGTACAATTCTCCATTAATCTCCAATTTAAATTAATTTCCAATAACACAAAAAACAAGTTAAGATGGATGTAATAAGATCGTTAAATGTGCAAAATTCCGCACACATCACCATGTACATCGAATGTTTGAGATTCTCTACGAGTCAAATAACTGGTTAATCCATTCTAGAATTATTTAAGTAGATTTTTTCATAAAAATAGTTAATTTCTTATTTGTTATAAAATTAGGGTTTATCTATTGGAAAACTTGATTTATTGTAAACTCTGGACACAGTAAATGCTTGTAATCTACAAGTAAATTCTTATATTTAGTCAAATAATCGAAATACATAGTGGTGATAATATTGAAAACATCAAAAGTATGATCACTTCTTAGCTAATTCTCAATTGAGTTATAAAACTGGGTCATTAATAATTATTATGTAGAATTGAAAGGGTATCCCCTATGCTTTAGTATTTTAAATTCCTATTTTTAATCAAACAACTTTTGCTCTTTTGAACAAACAAATCTCTACATCAATTTTCAAAGCAATTTTATTTTATTTTTCTTTTCGTTCCAAGTTTATACAATTCCCTATAGAGGAGGTAGAGTTACCTTTCCCCTTCACCAAGAAACTAGTCTTGAGGAGGCAGATTTCTTCGAAGAAACCCCTTCAGGGGAAGCCTCTGTTACTCTTGAATCTATGCCACAGGAGTGCGTAGTAGTATTACCGAGAGGGATCTTGGGCTTATTCGTGCCCAATTTTGCATTCCTAACTCTATTCATTTGAGGGTTTTTTTGGATGAAGAATGAGCCTATGACTTTCAGGAGGGTGAGGTTTGTCTTCATGAAATTGAATTGACCGGGGGACTTAGGTTTCCCATTCATCTTTACATCCATAATTTATTGCCTTTTCTGAACATTGCCTGCCCAGCTTACTCTCAATAGCTTGAGAATCTTAATTTGGCTTGGAGTTATTTGGAACTCTACCCATGGTGTGGGTGTGTTCCCATCGGTGGGGGAGATCCTCCATTCTTTTTAGATAAAGGTTGGCATTAAGCCAAGTTATAGTTGGTATTACTTGACCAAGAGGCCTAGTAGTACCGACCTATAAATCAAAATCCCTACTTCCCCCAAGGAATGGAAAGACAAGTTTTTCTTCATTTTTGGTATAGGATGGAAATTCAGTTCCTTCGAACCTCTGGTGGCAGTCTGTTGCTGGGGTGTAGTGCCTCCTTCTTCTTGTAATTTAAATTGCATTCCTTTGAATACCATCTTTCATTTAATTTGAAAAACAAGAAACCAATAATTCATTTGTGTTGCAGCTGATAGTGTTATCTTGCTGGAAGAGTTTCAGGACAGGGTGAAGGCGGTTCAAAACCACGAAGTTAAAGAATTTGATCATCTAGTGACTATCACAAATTTTTTCAAATTCATGCTGGGCCTAAACCCCAATCTACTGTAATTGTTGTTATTCCTCTCAAGAGTAAGTTGTCCACCTCTTTCTTTGGAGTAGGGAGCTTTTTTTTTTTAATCTTTGATAATGGTTTAACCCTTTTGTGTCTTAAGTTTTACTTCCAAGACTTGAGCCAAAACTTGATATAAAGGCCCTCCGAGAGATTAGGGCTAAGCAATTTGCTAAAGGTTTTGCTTGTCCCATTTTTCCAATTGCGAAGAGGTTGAGGTTAGGAGGCTTTCCTGTATCAAGAACTTCCCTTATTGTTTCTAGATCTATAGATGTGATTCTACTTGATGTGGAATCTTCTCCTGAGGTCCCTTTGATCAAGAAAAGATAGAAGATAGTAGAGGGAAAGCTCCTTACTCAATCGTCTTTAGAAGGTGTCCCTGTTTCGAGCTCTGATCCCCTTGTCTCTATGACCAGTGCGCCCTTAAAGAGCATATGGAATGATCTAGAGATTGCTATGAAGAAGTTCCAAAATTTTGTCTCTAGTCCTAAGGTCGAGGAGGTAATGAAATTGGGATCTCTGAAGGCTTCTAACATGCTGGCTCATAACTTCTACAAGGTAAGTTTTGAAGCTTATCTTCTCGCCTTATTTCCTTTCCTATTAACTCTAATGCTCCGATTCTTTTGTTCATTTTTCCATATGGCTATATTGGCAATAGGGATAATTTTTTTGGCTTTTATAGAGGATTACCATGTGAAGGAGAAGCTGGAGGCTGCCCTTGAAGAAGCCTTAGCTGCTAAAAAGGAGATTGTCTCTCGTGATGAGGAATTAGTGTCTGTTCGCACTGATTTAGATAATATTAAGAATTCCTTAGCGATCGATAAAGCTTCTAAGAGTGGCCTAGAGGAAGCTTTGAGGCGAGCCCAGGAGACGGCTAAGAAAAACAAAGAGACAGAGAAGAGCTTGTCTGACCAGCTTTCCACCCTTTTAGAGAGCTCTCAGGAGCTCATTAAGGTTGCAGAGACTCTTCCATGGCTTATTTCAAGAAATCGCCAAAGTTCCTTCAAATAGGGATGAGCTATTGGGATGGTTTTGAGGACTTTCGACGCTAGGCTCTGGAACTATTCCCTGATCTGGACTTCTCCTCTATTAATTTGGACGATGTTCAAACTACTCTTGAGCAGGTTGTAGGCGAGGAAGAGAGCTCTATTGGAGGCCAAGATCCTCCAGCCAACGACAGTGAGGCTTGATGTATTTTGACATGAGATCTTATATCCCTTATCCTTTGTTGTTTTTATAATCCTTGTAAATATAACTCCTTTCGACAAGAATGCAATTAATATTTTGTTTATTGGAGTTTTCTTGCTATCAGTCTTAGCTGCGTGTTTTTTGCTAGCCTTGTTCTTGTTTTCAAGGGGTTTATAGCCTTTGTTTGGAGGTTCGATTTGCAAGGGTTCCAACCTCTGCAATGTTCCTCTCCACTCTTTCAAGAGTGTTTCACTAAGTTTTTTGTAAAGTCAATGTGTTTTTTTTATCAATAATGGGAAAGTCTCAAGCTTTCCCTATTCTTTTGATAAGCTGGGTGCCTTTTATTTGGGATATCTTTCAATTTTTTAACCTAATGATAATAATGTTTGGTTTCGTCAGGCTGAGCCTGTCCAAGGTTAGGAATAATTGCACATTGTAAAACTCTATAAAAGAAATGAGATTTTATCGAACTTCTTTCCGTATAAGAAAGATTACATTAATTCTCTAGCTAAGAAAACAGAGAAAATGGGGAACCTTCAAAGAGGTGATGGATAGTTTTCCTATTGAGCTATTCGTAGGTTGGTACTTACTGTAAATACTTTTTCAGGTGGTCTACATCCCAGGCATGTGCTAGCTACCTTCCATCTGAGGTTCGGAGCTCATACGTGTCAGGCCTCACCATCCGGCTAACCTGGTAGGGACCTTCTCAATTGGGACCCAGTTTTCCCTACTTGGGATCTCTTGACACTAGGGTCACTTTCTTTAGTACTAATTCTCCTGGGGAGAATTCTTGAATCTTTACTCTTTTGTTGTAGTACTTAGCAGTTTGGTTTTGATAGTATGCAACCCTGATATGGGATTGCTCCCTTATTCTTCTAATAGTTTGAAATTGATTATGAGCTATCCCTCATTATTCTCTTCAACAAAATGTTGGATCCTGTGGGTTTCTAGTTCTATCTCGACTAGAAGTACTGATTCAGTCCCAAAGGTCAAGGAGAATGGAGTTTCACTAGTTAGAGACCTTGTTATTGTTTGGTAGCTCCATAGGATACTGAGAAGCTCTACTATCCATAATCCATTTGAGGCTTCTAATTTTTTTTTAAATCCGTTCAGTAGAGTTTTGATGGTGACTTCAGCCTGACCATTAGCTTGAGGTTGGATTGGGGAGGAATAATGATTTCGAATCCCCAACTTAAAGTAGAATTATTTGAGGGCATCATTATCAAATTGCTTCCCATTGTTAGGTATGAGAATTCTGGGTATTCCAAAGCAACATATTATGGATTTCTAGATGAAACCTCTAAGCTTGTGTTCGGTGATTGTGGCTAATGGTTCTGCCTCTGACCGTTTGGTAAAAGAATCCCTCTATTGGCTAGAAGAGGACCTATATCAATGCCCCGTTGTGCAAAAGGCCATGGACTAGACATTGGGGTGAGCCCATGTGGAGGGTTCTTAAGGATGTTAGCGAGCCTTTGGTATTTGTGGCAGCAATGCAATAACTCAATAACATCCTTTTGTATAGTGGGACAGTAGTATCCTAGATGAAGATCCTTATAAGCCAAAGCTCTTCCTCCAAAATGGTTGTCACAAGCTCCTTCATGGATCTCACTTAGCACATATTGTGCCTCCTCTTGCTCTAGGCAGCGTAGGTATGGCATAGAAATACCTCTTTTATAAAGAATTTCTTTTATCATTGCATACTTACTAGCATTTTGATGAATTTTTTGTGCTTCCACTTTGTCAGATGGCATGACTCCGTGTGCCAAATATTGAATAAGAGGATGGATCCACCCGTGCTCATGTTGGATTGCCTTTACTTCTCCATTACCTTCCTCTATGCTAGTTCTTGGGAGGATTCCCACTGGGATCAAACACAAGAGCTTGTTATTAAAAGATGAGGCCAGCCATGCCAAGGAATCAGCATGAGAATTTTCTGCTCATGGAATTTGCTCTATATTGAAGCTTTCAAACTAGGCAACATATTCCTTGACCTTGGTCACGTAATCAATCATTTTTTCATCATTTGCCTCATACATCCCTTGACCTATTTGGCAACTAGCTGAGAATCCATCTTGGCTTGAATGTACCTTGGTCTATGAGAGATTGCTAACCTTAACCTGGCTAGCAAGGCTTCATACTTAGCCTCATTCTTCGAGACCTTTTTAATCCGAATCTGAAGATATATTATGTCTTCAGCTAATCTATAGGATAAGGATTAATCCTACTTCTCCCCCTCGATATTTGAGGAGCCATCAGTGTAAATGACTCAATTCTTTTGCCCCAAAGGGGCTGAGGTGGCTCCTTCTAATTCTTCGATCGTGCTCTCCACTATGAAGTCCACCAGTGCTTATTCCTTGATGGATCTCCTGGGCTGATAGTTTATATCAAATTCCCCTAACTCAATAGCTCACTTAGCTAACCTTCCTGATACCTCAGGTCTTTGCAAAATCTGTGATGCCCCAAAATTCGGGGGTCCTTTCTCAACCTGTTGATCACCCATCAACTCGCAAAAATACCCGTGAGTACCGTATAACCCGATACCACATTGTTACAGCCTATTCACCGGGATCATAACCAAAACAGAATTTAGGTAGAGTGTCCTTTGTATGGGAGCTCTACGCAATGCGTAACCTGTGCATACAATAATCATAGGACCATAGATTAAATATAAATCCAATAATTACCGACTAATATCATTGGTTTATACTCTCCCCCTCAACCAAAATCGTCTGCTTAAATTAAATCATTCGATTCAACCAACTCTGTCCATTTTTCTCAATTCACTCCACCTATACACCATCGCATTTGAACTACCCAACTCTTTCGTTTAATTTTAATACATCCAAAGCCTTGCACAATTAACACGAACCTCGAAATCACGGTTGTCACACTGGGGAGAGTCTATTGAACCAAAGGCGAGTTGTTCTCCTAAGGGTGGTAAGGAATTCTCTACACATGACTTGGTCTGGGACATTGTGGAGTAGCATCAAAGATTTATAGGTTTCTAAGTTATCCAAGCGATCCTTCTTTACATTAAAGCTATCTATTGAAGGTAACTTAAATTTGGATGGTAGTGGATAGTGTGTAACATCATGTGTGAATGGGGATTCTAAACATTAGACCAAAGTTTCCACCATTTCTGGAGCTCTGGCGTTGACAGTGTTAAGAACATCACCAATTCGGTCATTGACTTCCTTGAATTTTTGTTTGAGAGATGCATTCTCTTCTGGCTGATGAAGAATATAATTCTGATTTCGTTCATCTTCTATATCCCTTTTTGGGTTGCATGGAGTATCTTCTGAATGAGAGACTTGTTGTGGTTGCTGATGTTGGTTAGCAAGGGCTTGAAGGATTTGCTAATTTTGTTGAACCAAACCTTCAATGGTTTGGTTCAATCTATCATAGTTTCTCTTCGAATTGAGTACTATTTGGGCCTCTTGTCATTTATTGGCCCGTGGAGGTTCTCTATCACGGTTGTCTCCTTCATTCATTCCTTGCAAATTATACTCTCTTAGGGGATCATCCCCAGTGACATCCATTGATCTGGTGATCACCATCCACCAACTTCTTTTAATGAATCATAGAAAATGCCAAAAAATCCAGTCATTCTCCACAGACAGAACCAATGTGTTGGTGTAGAAATCTACCTCAACCACTGTGTAAGCTAACGAGTTGGTCTTCTTGATCTTTGTCACCTTTCCAAATAATTTGAGTAGGTTAGCAGATTGTAGATTTAGTTCTCTTGGAATTCAAAAGACGATTCGGCAAATTGGAACACCTAAAAAGGAAGTCAATGACCGAAGGGGATGCTCCAGGGGTTGACCCACCAATGCTTAAATTAGTGTTTGTTGAAAGGGATCTCAAGGTATTAGCTAGGAAAGTTCTTGCGTACCTTTGGTTTTCCTCTATACTCCCTTTATAATGTTTTTGATGAATAATGGGTAACGAGTGGACTCTATGCTCCTCCATTTGTTATGGGAGGTTAACTGTCCTTTCTTTTGAGGAGTTTTTCCTCCCTTATCTTTGGAGGGCTCTCATTTTGGTTGGGGTTTGTCTCTTCAAGTGACAAGAAGGACTCCTCCCCATGGGGAAGTCTTTTGAATCCCAAATAGGTTTGATAAAAAGGTAGGGACTCCTTTGTATTGAAGAATGTCTAACTTTTAACATTATGTGTGGTTTACCTTATCTTGGAGGCCATTTGATTTTTGAATTGCAGATAATGTGATCCTTAGAATTCCCTTTACATGCTTGCTTGGGAGGAAAAACCTAATTATTAGGATCAGGCTTTGCTTAAAGCTTTCCCAGTATTGTTAGAGCTTTGCTATCTTGCTAATGGTAATATTTTAATAGGAAAGATCCATTAAGGAATTCCATTATCCGGAATGGGTTGCAAAAGCGGTCTTAGTCAAAAAAACACAATAGGAAATGGAGGCTGTGTATAAATTTCACAGACCTCAACAAGGCCTATCGGAAGGATTGTTTCCCTTTGCCAAGGATTGCCCTCTTGGTAGATGCAACAACAATTTTTCAACTCTTGAGCTTCATGGATGCCTTTTCAGGGCACAATCAAATCCATATGCATCTAGAAGACCAAGATAAATTGTCCTTCGTCAAAGAGTAAGGCTTGTAATGCTACCAGGTAATGTCGTTCGGTGTAAAGAATGTTGGAGCAACGTACCAATATCTAGTTAACCACATCTTCAAGGATCTAATTGGGAAAAGAATGGAGGTTTACGTTGATGACATGCTAGTAAAGATCCAGGTAGCAGATGACCTCATTGCTCTCCTAGATGAAGCTTTGCAAGTCCTAAGAAAATACCAAATGTAGTTAAATCCAGTTAAGTGTGCCTTTGGAGTATCCTTTGAAAAATTCCTTGGCTTCATGGTTTGCCAAAGAGGGATAGAGGTGAATCCAAATAAAATCAAAGGTCTCTTGGATATGCATCTACCTTTCAATATCAAGGGGGAACATTGCCTAATAGGGAAAGTTGCAATACTCAACAGGTTTGTCTTAAGAGCTAGCAATAAATGCGTCCCTTTCTTCAAAACATTGAGAAAAGCTTTTAAGTGGACACTAGAATGCGTATTAGCATTTGAAAACCAAAAAAAATACTTGGGGTCCTAACCACTCATGTTTGGAGCAGTATTTGGAGAAAAGCTATTTCTCTATATTGTTGTTTCTAAAGAGACTTCTAGCTCCGCCTTAGTAAGGGAGGAGCAAGGAGTCCAAAAACCAATATATTATACTAGTTAAGTTCTAAAAGAAGTTGAGACCAGATACTCTACGCCCATATTTCAAAGCTCACACGATTGTAGTCATAATAGATTCCCCCATCAGACAGTCTTACAAAGGCCCGAGGTATCGGGAAGGTTAGCCAAGTGGGCCATTGAGTTAGGGGAATTCTATATAACCGATCATCCCAAAACATCCATCCAGGGACAAGTATTGGCAGACTTTATAGTGGAGAGCACGACTGAAGAACTAGAATAAGCCACCTCAACCCCTATAGGGCAAAAGTACTGGGTCCTTTACTCTGATTGCTCCTCAAACATCAAAGGGGGAGGAGCAAAATTATTCCTGATCTTCCCAAACTAGTTGGAGATGGAGTATACCTTGAGATTTTGGATTCAAGGTCTCCAACAATGAGGTTTAGTATAAAGCCTTGCTAGCGATTGTGGTTGGCAATTTTTCATGGAGCTAGGAACATTTAAGCCAAGATGGATTCTCAACTAGTTGTTAAACACGTCAGGGGGAGTATGGGGAAAAAGAAGAAAAGAATGATTGCTTACGTCACTGAGGTCAAGGAATGTGTTGCCTAGTTTGAAAGCTTCGATATAGAGCAAATTCCATGAGCAAAAAATTCACATGCTTATTCCTTGGTACGACTCCTCATCTTTTCATAATGAGCTCCCGTGTTTAATACCAGTGGAGCTCCTCCCAAGGCCTAGCATAGATGATGGGAATGATGAAATAAAAATAATCCAATACAAGCAATGGTGGACCTATCCTCTTATTCAATATTTGGCACATGGAATTCTTCCATAAAACAAGGAGGAAGCACATAAAATTCTTCAAAAGGCTAGTAGATATGTAATGGTAAGTTAAATTCTGTATAAAAGAGGTTTCTCTATGCCATACCTACGTTGCCTAGAGCAAGAAGAGGCGAAATACATTCTACATGAGATCCACGAAGGAGCTTGTGGCAGCCATTCTGGAGGGAGAGCTCTGGCTTATAAAGCTCATTATTGAGGATACTACTAGCTCACTATATAAAAGGATGTTATTAAGTTTTCGCGTAGTTGTGCCAAATGCTAGAGGTTTTCCAACATCCTTAAGAACCCTTCCCTGGAGCTCACCCTAATGACTAGTCTATGACCTTTTACACAATGGGACATTGATATAGTAGGTCATCTGCCAATCGGCAAAGGGTAGAACAGGTTTGCAAAAATTGCCATTGATTATTTTACCAAATGGTCAGAGATAGAACCATTAGCCACAATCACTGAACACAAGCTCAAATGTTTCATATGAAAATCTATAATCTATCACTTTGGAATACCCAAATTTCTCATAACTGACAATGGGAATCAATTTGATAATGATGCCCTCAGAGAATCCTGCTCTGGCTTAGGGATTCAAAATCATTATTCTTCCCCCATCCACCCTTAAGCTAATGGTCGGGCTAAAATCACCATCAGAACTCTACTGAAGGGATTGAAAACAAGACTGGAAGCCTCAAATGGACTATGGTTAGAAGATTTTCCCAGCATTTTATGGGCCTAAAGAACAACGGTAAGGTTTCCAATCTGGGAAACTCCATCCTGTGAGACTTAAGAGTTCAATTGATGGAAGTGGAGGTTGATTTAAAAAAAAATAAAGGGAGTTGAAAGGAAGAAAGCAAGGAATGAAATTATTTATGTTCTTTCAGCTTGATATTAAAAAAAAGTGAAAAAAAGATAAACTTATTGTTTTATGCTTGAATGTTAATAACAAATGAGCAAAGTTGAAGAATATTTTTTTGAAAAAAGAGGAAAAGAAAGGAAGCCAAGTAAAGTGTCTCAAGATACCTCTTTTGAGTTCTCTAATTCCCTTACAACCATAATCAAGTCTTATTTGATCTCAAGAAAAGGATGGTATGTGTTTGAAGAATGAAGCTTGGACAGAGAATTAGAGGCATCTCGAGGCATTTTTGACCATCCAGACAGAGAACAGCTTCTTGTTGATGAAGAAAAAGAGAAGAAAAGAAGAATATCCAGAGAGATTGGTGCATTTGGATGAAAGAAACACACATCCGGACAAGACTAGCAATGAATTGAAGACTTGAGGCTTGCATCCAGACACGCATTTCATGAGTCTAGAGGGTATACCCTTTTTGCAGTCATCTTTGACTTTGATTAGGTTACACTTCCTAATTCCCATATAAATACTTGTATTAATCCTTATAGGGGGTGGTCTTCAATCTCCCAACCTTTTTCCCTTGTCTCTTTCATTTTTGTCTATGGATTTCTAAATCCCCTACTAAAGCTAGGAGTGATTCTTTCAATAAAGAATAGTTTGTATTTTTTATCTGTTGTTCTTTTAATGTATGATTTTTCTTATTAATTGATTATAATATTTTAGTAAAGTTTTTGCTTTGTAAAATCTATTGATTTGTTGTGCCACTTACATTGAATGCTTTAGATTCACTACAAATCAAATAACTAATTTTGTCTATTAAATTAGTTAATTAGGATTTTCATAAATATAATTGATTTCTTATTTTTCTTAAAAAAGGTTTTAATTGTTGGAAAGCTTGATTCATCGTTGACTTTGAGCACGGTGAGTTCTTGTGATCTAAGATTGAATACTTATTTTTGTTCAGTCAATTTATTAATTATACTTTTGGATTTTTTTTAATACTACCCTCCTAAATCTTTCGATTAAGGTCACTCTTTAGCTAATCCTTAATTGAGTTTGACACCTGGATCAGAAGTAGTACTGTGTGGAGTTGAAAGAGGATCTCTGATGCTTTAGTATTTCTCAACTATTTTGTCCAATCAAAATTTACTGTTTTCTTAAACAACCAATTTTTCAAAATAATTCTTAAAGAAAATTTTCTTCAATTTTCTTTGTGTTCTGATTCTTAATCAATACCCTATGGTATGACTTCGGACTCTCGAGTAGATATTGCTTCTCGACAACCTACGCTTGGGTATTGCATTATTAAAGTTGTGTCATCTACACTAGCCTAAACATTACCCAAGCTAGTCTGAACATTACGTAATGCATCCATAATAGCATTCCATTGTGCATGAGAAGGAGTGGGTGCTGCCCTGTTGCTTGATCGCGTTCACTCTAATCTCCAAACACGAACCCTTAATATGTGTATATTCCTTATATGAGTAGGTGAGTGTCACTCTCCCTTGAGTATCATGCAAGAAATGGAGAAAATCGAGTGTGTGACAAAATATGCGTGTGTGTGTGTGTGCAAAAGTGCTCCCCAAGCAAAGAGAGACTTGCAAATGTCGGGTTTTACTTGGAATGGGTATTCTAAGGTATTCTCCTCAGGGAAGGTAGGTCAAATTGCTTTGAAAGATGATTGGTGATCAAATGAAAATTGGAAAATTGTGAGATTTTTGTTTTGAAAAGTTGTGTTTTGATGAAAAAATGCAAGGAAAATAGGGTTAGCTAATCCATAGAGGTGATTCCAATGGGAATGCCAAATCGACTCAATTCATTCCACCAATGGTGTATAGGTGTTTGATTAATTCGTAGAAAGTAAGGGACTAATGTGGATATGTTAGGCCCAAGCATACCCCGTGACAAGTCTACGGTGTATCAAGAGCCCACAACCACGTCCGCACTCAACCTAGTCAAACCAAACACTTTACACTACGAGGAAGAACGAAAGAGAGTCGATTTCACATACCCAAGAGGAAAGTCCCCTTAGATTAGCCAAATAAATGCTTAGCTACCCATAATGAAAACAAAACCCAACACAAAGTGAAGAGACATGGTATAGAAATAGAGCATGGACTTGTATTAATGCAAGAAAAGAGTTAAACTACAAGAGAAATGGCATTCATAGTCAAAATACAAAGATTGGAAACAAATACCCAAATGTAGAACTTGAAATGCTAGAAAACCCTAGCTAAGCTTGCATATAACTTGAATAAAGGAGTTTTAAGAGAAAAGGGGAAAGATTACAAGTACTTTAAAGCTTACAATACTAAAAATGGTGAAGAAATATGAAAAACCCAGCTTTCTCTCTCTAACTTCATCTTCTTCCTTGAGCTTCTCTCTCTAAAACTATGTGTGTAGCTGAATAAAATGTGTAGTGGTGCTTCCAATTTCGTCCATAACCCCCCTATGGTTTGTGAGAACTGAAGTGCAATGAGTGGAGGGAGTATGGACACTGCCACAAGCAACCACAGGCCAACATGGCTCTTCCATGCTTTCCCCCAACCATTCCTCTTCTCTCTCTTCCCTTTCCTTCCTTTCTCCTCTTCAACATAATATTTTTGGTCAAAGAGATCATCTTGGGTTGTAAAATGTGTCAGGGTGTGGTCTGGATGAGCAGAGGTGGGCCCACAGAAAAGGTGGAGAAGTATAGCAGGCAGCTGGCAAGTTTGTGTAAAACCTACCAGTAGAACGATCATGAAACCTACCGGTAGGTTTTAGAAGAGGCTGCGGTAGAAGAAATCCAGTGCACTAAACCTACTGGTAGGTTTTGCTGAACTTCTACTGGTAGGTTTTGCTATGTCTTGGAATTTTCTTGCTTCCTTTGTGCTCTGGGTCATCCGTTAAGCCATCCCTTCTTCCCCATTGCCTTCAAGCACTTGATGGGAGGTTAAATGCATGCCCTTACCTACTCTTTACCTACAAACACACAAAACTCCATTAAATATGAGATTAAACATATTTCCCCCAATTTTCACCACAAAACAAGCCATGAAGATGCAAAAGAGATATAAGATATGCAATATTCTATACTCATCACCTGTGTGATGAGGCACATGAAGTACTAGCATGTGTGTGCCGCGATGGTGGTGCACTAGTCGATGGTCCTGGTTCAGATGTACGAATAGGTGTCTCAGGCTCTGTCTCTTCTTCCTTTACCTCTACTTCCATTAGGCCAAATATGTAACTCATGTGAGTTTCACTTTGTCTCAATGACTCCTTCCCAAGAGGTTTCTTTGGTCTTTTCTTCTGATCAATCTCTAATGCAAGTGCGCCCTTAATTAAAGAAATCTAAGTGATCAAAGAACCAAACGACAAACCATCACTAACCCTAACCTCATCATAGGCTTTCCAAATTACCCAAATATATATCGTGGTAAGTCTATATCCAAACCAATCTCAATAGCATGCAGAAGATAAGCTTATGGGGTAGGAAAAGTGAATACATGTGTTTTCAGGTCGATGTTGTAATTGATAATCAAATTTATCACCCAGTACTCATTATCTAAGTCCTTTAAAAACCACTTCTGTCAGTTCCAACCATCAGGATATGGAGCTCCATATAGTTCAAATGCAACATCACTAAGCTTGGGTATAACACTCTCTGGTCTATGATGATTGGCATCATTAACTACTCGGGGTAGGTGTAGGGTGGTGGCAATTAGGTCAGTAGAGAACTCAACACACCTCGGAAATATGTCATGAAATGGTCACTATTAGCTACAGTGTTCCTAATGTGTGCAGGGAATGCTCTAACCATAGTTTCATTTGCCAGTTCAGGGGCCATGAATATCCTAATCCATCATCTCAATTCAATATTCTCAGAGATAAAGGTATTATTTTCCCCATCAAAATTCACGATGCGCTCCACCATTGCAGGTTGTGAAGCAAACCGTCCCCTATGAAGATCACGGTAATTCGGACTTTAAAAATGGCTCCTCTCATCAAATCCTCGGACTCGAGCTCGTTTCTTAGCTCTTGGAGGCATTTTCCCAAAAAAAATCGGTTATAAAGTGAAAAAACAAGTGGAGAACACAGATCCAGAGTTGAAATGCACTTAGAATTAGTCTAGAATGAGTTCTAGATCATGGGTATGCCTTGGGTATGCAAGAAGAGGAATGGGCTCGAGTGTGGAGTGAGGGAAGTGTGTTAAAATGAGCAAAAATTGCGTCTTTAAGCTAGTTGAATCAAGACCTATTATGTTTCTAGATCTCATTTATCCAGTCCACTAATTCTCCTCTTATCACTCACTTGAGCCTCCAATGTCATGAATGGATGTATCTACAACCTAAATGCAATTTGATGCACATGCGTGGATGAAATAAGGATAAAAAATATAATGTCATTTTCAATTTGTACAATCAAAATGCACAATGTCATAAAGCATGAAAATCACATATATTCTCAATATAGTATATCCATACCTATTTTATCACAAAGCACATTACTCTAAGGCATATTAATGAATGTAGAACTTAATCTGTAGAGCAATTTCCTCTCACTTTGTTCAATTTCACTCACACGTGTTCCAATTTTGCATATTTCAATGACACTATTAGTAATTTGTCTAGATTAATGGATTAATAAAGCTCAACATAAATTCCTAATCCATCGTCTAAGTTAAAACATAACCGGTTAGTGAGTCTTCTAATTGCATCTTTTCTATATATATTTTTTATAAACACACCCACTTATTTTTACATTCTTTATGCTCATATGGCTTCAATTAGCACGATTGTGAACTCTATAATTTAAATGTTATGCTTCTAAGCATGTGTAATGTCGCTCTTTGAGCTTTATAAGTGAGCAATGATATTAAGTATATAATACTCCCAACAATTCAAGTGTAATTGATACTTAAATCATTTATGTTATGCCTCACCTTTTTAAATTTGGTCACATTGGGTTCTTTTCTCAGAATTGACTCTTTAGCATCTTTTAAGGGATTTGGGGCTTTAATAACCTTTAGTCAAGTGTTCACCTATCATTTACACTCAAGAGTCATGTAAGGTCATTAATTTCTTAAGCTAGATATAGTCCTAAGTATGAAGGTGAATGGTTGGCTTGTATGTGGTTTTTGAATTTTCACAAATGACACATAATCCAAGCACGCTAGGAAAAAAGAGAATTAGTTCAAGGATAAAGCAGTAATGATGGATACACTATAAATCCAATTCTCTATTCCCTAATATTTCTCTTAATAATACACTTAACTTTGAATTAATGATGGATACATTATAAATCAAATCAAAGTGTGATTACCCTGATGAAGAACGAAAAAAAAAATTTTGCCTTTTCTTTTCTGGTTTTTTGCATTTTTTTAATAACATAAAAACAGAAAAATATGTATAAACATTTACTTAACAAGGAAAACCAAAGCAATCACCATAAATCCTAAAATTAATGTCTAACTAGTTTAAGACCCTGTACAATAATGAAATAAGGATAACATTATCTTAAGAGTTCTCCGAAGATAAATAAATTTATGGTAGAAACTTCAAAGTATTATTGAAAGGTTGATCATTAAGTTTGAGTTTTGTGTGTATTGACTTTCGTGTCAAATTTAGTTTCAGAGGTATTTTAAGCTTGATAGATAAGTTTCTAAATGTTTTTAGGTCAAAATAAGGCTACCATTAAATCCGGAAGGTCGAGAAACCTTAGGAGAGGTGATGGGGTATATTAGAAGTTTGGAAGTATTTCAGAGTTAAAACACATTTTGTGAAGAATTCGAGTAGGAAGGAATTTGACATTACCTTATTATTTTGGTCATAACTTTTTACCCCTATGTATGATTAGGTTGATTCTTGTAGAATTGGATAGTAGACTTTAAAGGCTACAAAAGTGTATTTCATGAAAATGTCCTGAATCAAATTCTAACTAGGTCAAAATTGGCTTAAAAAATTAGGATAGGTTGCAAAATTTTAGAGCCCGTTCGAACGACAAAGGCTCCATTTAAACGCCCATTTGACCTGGAAAACCATAATAGAAAAATAGGAGATACTGCAAGTAAGCTCTGTTTGAACGAAGACGTGCATTTTCTAGTGATCAGCTTCTAAGGTTTTCTCCATTTTTGAATTTATAAATACTCTAGGGACGCATTTTCAAAGTTCTTTACCTAATTTTCAATACTAGAAAGCCAAGAGAAGTAAGGAGAGAAGAAAAAGGGCGCGATCTTGAAAAATTATCATATTGGAATCGCATCCAAATGCATTAAGATCAAATAACGGTGGATTCATGTAAGGTTTCTTTCAGAAATCTATTCATTGAGGATTAGAGTTATTTTTTTTTTTTTTTTGTTAAACACCAAACAACTACACAACTCCTTAAAAAGGAGAAGGTAGCTGAAGGCTTATAAAGACACACGCACACACACCAGAGTCCCGATGTGGGACAAGTCCCGGAGGACAAGAGAGGATTAGAGTTATTATATGTAACGTTTTGACTCCTATATCAATATGTATGAAAGATCTACCATGTTTTCACACTCTTTTGATTATATAATTCATTTTTTTAATAAATATAGGATTTACATCCAAAATGACATATTATTGATGAAAAACCCAAGATTTTGATTATGGTCAAATTAGATATGTCTTTTTACGATCTCTTGCATGTTTTAATAGGATTTGTAAAACCCAAGAAAATTTAAAATTTTACTAAAAAGGATAAAACGATAGTTAGCCATTACGGTGTGGGTTAAAAACTCAAATTTTTCTAGAACTTGAATGACAGAAAAGACCACAACGTTGGATTCGTCTCGCGAAATTTAGCTACCCAGTCAATTTTCGTCGAATTCTAAGATAGTTAGATTTTTTACGTTTTACGATGTGATCGGGAGCTGAGCGACTAAAATAAACGCGATTAGATTTTATTCATGAAACGCGAGAAATAATTTAAAATTAGTTCAATAAAAATGTATTAAACATGAACAATGACGATATTTAATTGATTTGGGATAGAATTGGATCAGATAAGACGGGATGTGTGGCTCAATGAGAATCAAGTTATTGGGGAGTATAAATAGGGGATAAAAATCAGATTTTTCTCCCCATGTCTTCAGCATTTCCGGAAAGAGAGAAGAGAGAGAGAAAAGAGAAAAACTCTCCCCCCTAATTCACTTTCTTCTCCGATCTATGGCAATCCGACCGTCGGATCTCTTCGGGCCAAGAACAAAGGTTGTTCTATGCAACGAGAACTACGCATACGTACCAAAACATCGTGGATTTCCCCACAATCTCAAAGACGAGATTTTTGGGATCAAAGCTTGGAAGTTTGATTTGGGTCTTTTGGAGCTTCTTCTACTCGGAAATACACTTCAAGAGGTAGGGTTCCTTTCCTAACTAGGTTTATTTTCAACCTAAGGTTGAAATATGAAATGGGCAGGATGTTAGAGATAAAATCTCATGTATAACACATGCCTAGGGTGTGAAAAATGGAAATGGGTATAAGAATATGTTTAAACCAAGTCTTGCATGTTTGGGTATTAATGAAATTGCTTGCTAGGAAATTTCATGTGGAATTGTGTTGATTTGGACATGCTATGTGTCTATATAATCTATGTACCTTGTAGGTGTTTGATAAAATGCCTATGGTTGATTAAGTGTGTTATGTGTATAGAATATGCTTGGTGGCATTGTGGATTGTGATTATATGCTTTATGATATGATTGACAATTGGAGAATTGGGGAATGTTGGTAGACTAATATGCTCATGATATGGTAATTGCAATTGTACATTACTTTTACATATGCATGGGTAGCATTGCATTCGTGGGCATTTGACATGAGTGTGGGTATGTGTGCATGTTTTTTATCAAACATCATCCTTGGTGGGTTGATACGTGGGGTCGGGAAATTTGGACCTAGGTTCAACTGAGTCGCATAGGTTGCATTGAAAACAAGGGTTAGGGTTAGCAAGAAAGATTATATTCTCCATCGGGTGCAAGACCTGGTAACAAGGGTTGGCGTACATGGAGTCATTGGTGGAAGTCCATAGATGCCATGTCGGTTGGGTACCCGCTGGTGGAAGTTCATAAATACCCACCCCAAGAAAGACCCGAGATTTGATAAAATGGTCATTGGATGAGTAACATCAATGGCGGGGGCTTGAAATATCTAGATGCATATGCATGAAATGACATGTGTTATGGGAGCCGATAGAGGGCTCGAGTTGCATTGTATATGTGAGTTTCATCTTATGACATGGCATGGTATTGTGGTATGCATTTATGAATTGTATATTCTTGAATGGATGATTGATTGATGAATTACGTGTGAACATTTCATATGCATCTGGGTTCAGGAGTAGCCTCTTTAGGAGATACCCTATTGAGTGTGGCTCACCCTTTGTGGGAACATATTTCAGGTGTTGGATAAGCACCGATGGACGGCCCTCACATGGGCTCGTGTTGATGGCGGAGCCGGATTGTGGCTCTTTAATTGCATTTTTGTAATAGATTATGTAAATTGGTTTTGAACTTGTAAATTGCCAAAAGGGATATGTAATGGACTCTTTTGGACAATGATTTTGATGTAAATGATGGTGTATAAGTTTGGATGAACATGAAATGAGATTAGATGGTTAAAAGTTGAGAATTGGAAAGATTTGGAGAAAATATGGGCTCAGGTATCGGTACCTAAGTGATTAAGTACCGGTACCACGTTGTCGGATGACCCAGGTACCAATACCTAAACTTATAGTCACTAGAACCTGAATTCTAATGTGCTCAAACACTGGTACCCCGATGGACAGTGGACTCAGGTACTAGTACTAGGACACATAGGTACCGGTACCTGGCAAACAGTGGGCTTAGGTACAGGTACCAGTGTACATAGGTACCAGTACCTGGTAAGCAGAAGGCCTAGGTACTGGTACCACATATCAGAGGTACTAGTACCTTTTTCCAGAATTTGAAATTTTGAAATAAAACACTGAGGGGCCTTCACTTCTTGAGCATTCCTCTTCGGATGATGTAAATGGAGAATGAGAAGACCCAATTATTGGGGTTTGGACCATGGGATGGTCATGTGGTAAGTATATGTACAGGTTATGTGTTGGATAGTGCTCCAGTAAAAATGAGACTCTTCCCAAACTCCATTTTAGTTATGATCCCGTTGAATGGGGTATATTGAATTGGTATTAGATTATACGGTACTCATGGGTACTTTTGTGGGTTGATGGTTAATCAACGGGTTGAGAAATGACCCTCGGATTTTGGGCCGTCACAGCTTGGTATTAGAGCTTAGGTTCCCGATTACCTCGGACTTGAGGGTAGATTGGGTTAAGCCATTGCATTCACTTTACATTACATGTTATATACATTAAATGCTACATGTTGTTTGAGTTGAAATCATATGCATGATTCTATGTGTATAGAAATGAAATACTAGGGTTAGAAAACATAACCTTGGGGGTCGGAAAAGAAAAAGTGGGAAAATTTATAGTTTGGGTGTCTACTAGTGGGTGGCACACCTCCTACTAGTGAGACAAGAGGAGAATTTTCAATATTTTGACTTTGATCCTTACCTTGAGATACTAAGTTAGTGCTCTATTGCTATCTTACGTTTGTGCAGATGGCAAATAGATGAAGAGAACACCGGAACGGCCGAGGGGGTGGCCGGAATAACGACCAACCACCACCAACCTTTGATCAACAAGCCTTCACGGAGGCTATGGGCACGATGGTTGTTACCTTTATGCAAGCCATTGCCAACATGGGCCAAGGAGGCTCGAACAATCTCTAGAGGTTCAAGGCACATAGACCGCCAACCTTTATGGGAGGGGCGGATCCGATGGTAACCTTCAATTGGTTCCAACAAGTAGACAAGATCTTAGAGGCTATGGCGGTGACATCCGACGCCACTAAGATAAGGCTAGCTGCATTCCAGCTTGAGGGAGAAGCCATCTATGGTGGAATTGGGAAAAGGCCTCAAAGAACTTAGAGGCAATGACTTGGAGAGAGTTCTGTGAGCTCTTCATGGGTAAGTACTTCCCGTCGGCTGTTCGGAAAACGAAAGCCTGAGAATTCTTGGATTTGAAGCAAGGGGCTATGACGGTGATGGAATACGTGGCTAAGTTCACTGAGCTAGCCCGTTTTGCCGATGATTACATGGCTACAGACTTGGCCAAAGTGAGAAGATTTGAGGATGGCTTGAAGTTGTCCATCCGGTGAAAGATTGTGGGCCACCGCCTACAAGACCTAGACTTAATAGTCGAGACGGCTATAGCTATCAAGAGGGAGGTAGACGACACTAAGAGCATCCGAGAGGCAAGTGTTAAGGACAAGAAGAAATAGGGTCAATCTTCTTATACTAGTTCGGCAAAGAAGCAACGTACGTCTACCCCATAGGGATCTTAGGGGCAAGAGCGAGGCTATCAAGGCCAAGGTCAATCCTCCTAAGGTGGGAGAAACTTCAGGGCTTCTTATCAGGCTGGCCAGAGGACTTGCTACATATGCCATTAGTCGGGTCATCTGAAATGGGATTGTCCTCTGAAGTAAGGATCCCAGAGCTGCAGGACGTCCCAGTCCCAGTTATCGGTGGGGCATCCATAGACATTTTTCACTCCTCCCTATCACACCATGGGCCAAGGAAGTCAATTTCAGTTCCAGGGTGCTACACAAGCCCCTACTACTTCATGAGCGGGGACTCCGCAATCAGGCCAAATGGGCCAGGGTTTGGGCCGAGGTCGAGGACAGGGCTTGTAGGTAGGGACTTCAAGGACCCAAGGGTGACTCTACGCCATCATACCATAGACTGAGATGACAGATCATTCAGTGATCCAGGGTATATTTCTACTCTCTCGCTTATGGGTAAGGGTATTGATTTGATTCGGGTGCATCTCACTCATTCATTTCTACATCATCTGTGAGAGATTTTGGCTTAGAGGTTGAGACCTTAGAGGAGCCATTGCATGTGAGTTCCCCCCTAGGAGCTAGGGTTCGTATTTATCAGATATGTCAAGGATGTGACTTAGAGATCTCGGGAATTCTACTCGCTATGGACCTTAGGGTTATAGACATATCAGAGTTTGCCGTCATCCTTGGGATGAATTGGTTAGAGGCACACCAAGTCGTCATCGACTATAATTGGAAGAGGGTCACTACTTATACACCAGAGGGTGTTTGTTTTAAGTTTTAGGGAGAAAAGCACGATGCTTTACCCCAAGCCGTATATGATTCCCGTTGGTAAGGACAATTGATAGGATGGCTTGCGAGTCTTACACTTGAGGACGACGCGAGATAGAAGTTAGGTCTACCTCGTGTAGTTTGTGAATATGTAGATGTTTTCCTAGACAAGTTATCAGAATTACCTCCACATCGAGATATAGACTTCGCCATTGAGTTATAACCCGGTGCATCCCTCATTTCTATGACGCTGCATAGGATAGCACCTGCAAAGTTGTAAGAACTCAAGGTTCAGTTGCAAGATTTGTTAGATAAGGGTTTTATTAGACCGAGTACCTCACCTTAAGGCACTTTAGTATGATTTTCAAAAAAGAAGGATAAGACCCTTAGGCTATGTATTGACTACCGGTAATTAAATCGGGTTATTATCAAGAATAAGTACCCACTGCTGAGGATTGATGACCTTTTTGGTCAATTGAAAGGGACACAGGTCTATGCTAAGATAGATCTGCGTATGAGATACCATCAGTTGAGGATTAGAGAGGCCGATATTCCTAAGACGACGTTTAGGACGTGATATAGGCACTTCGAGTTTACGGTTATGCCCTTCGGTTTGATGAATGCTCCAGCGGCATTCATGGATCTCATGCACAGGGTGTTTCAACCCTATCTTGATCAGTTTGTAGTGGTCTTTGTTGATGATATCCCGATCTACTCCAAGTCTGAGGAGGAGCATGAGGGTCACTTAATGATTGTTCTCCAGATCTTGAGAAACCACCAGTTGTACGCCAAGTTTGGCAAGTGCGAATTTTGGCTGACGAAGGTAAAATTTCTGGGACACGTGGTGTCAGCTTCAAGTGTGTCAGTGGACTCGGAGAAGTGTGAGGTAGTTATGAGTTGGGAGAGGCCTAAGTCAGTCTTCTAGATACGTAGTTTCTTAGGATTGACAGGATATTACTGGAGGTTCATTGAAGACTTCTCATGACTAGTCGCACCTATTACTAGGCTGACTAGGAAAGAGGTCAAGTTCTAGTGGGATGACTCATGCGAGAGGGCATTCCAAGAGTTAAAAAGGAGGCTGACTTTAGCTCCTATTTTTATAGTTTCAGAGAGAGGGCAGAGGTACACAGTCTATTGTGATACCTCTAAGGACGGACTCAGATGTATTTTGATGCAATTCGGGAGGGTGATAACTTATGTTTCATGACAGTTGAAGAGTTATGAGTAGAACTACCCCACACATGATATAGAGTTGACAACTGTTGTTTTTGCCTTGAAGGCATGGCGCCACTATCTGCATGGAGAGTAGTTCGAGGTGTTTTCAGACCACAAGAGTCTGAAGTACAATTTCACATAGTGGGATCTCAATATGAGGCAGCGTAGGTGGATGGAGTACTTGGAGGACTATGACTTCACTTTGCATTACCATCCTAGTAAGGAAAATGTAGTGACTGATGCACTCAGTCGTAAGTCACAGGGAGTCTTGGCTAGTATAGCATCCTAGGAGTGGTAGATGCTCGAGACTGTGGGACAGTTCGGGCTATACTACAAGGATTAGGCTCAGGGCACTTTGAGAAGTTTAGTGGCTACACTTTCCCTATTGAGTAGAGTGATCGAGTCCTAGGGGGAGGACACGAAGATATTGTCCATTAGGGACCGGGTAATAGGGTATAGGTGACGAGGGTTGGGCCATTCACGCTAATAGTAGTCTTCGATTCAGGGGAAGGGTTGTGGTTCCCCAGTCTATGGATCTGAGAGATGAGATCTTTAGGGAGTTTCATTGCTCCCAATTTTTTATACATCTAGGTGGCACGAAGATGTACCATGATCTTCGCCACCAGTATTACTATAGTGGAATGAAGAGACACATTAGAGACTTTGTTAGTAGTTGTCTCACGTGTCAGCAAGTCAAGGCAGAGCACCAGAGACCAGCAGGGTTGCTCCAGCCTTTGGAAGTGGCTGAGTGGAAGTGGGAGCATGTCACTATGGACTTTGTGACCCACTTACCACAAACTTCACATGGGCACAATGCGGTATGGGTGATAATGGACCGATTTTTGGTTGTGTAAATGACCTTCACACTAGAGAAATTATGTAGGTTGTACATACGGGAGATAGTCTGGTTACACGGGGTACCCGTATCTATAGTATCATATCGGGATCCTAAGTTTACGACCCATTTTTGGGAGAACTTCCAATGGGCTATGGGGACACAGTTAATGATAAATACAACTTTTTATGCCCAGACAGACAGTCAGTCAAAGAGGACCATCCAGACTCTAGAGGACATGCTTCGGGCATGCGTCCTTGATCTCAAGAGTAGTTGGGATGAATACTTACCCTTAGTGGAGTTCACCTACAATAATAGTTACCAGACGAGCATACAGATGACACCCTATGAGACACTTTATGGGAGGCCATGTCATTCTCTAGTTTGTTGGATGAAGGTTGGAGAGGGACCCTCCATGGGTCCATACTTGATCAGGGACACCTCCGAGAAGGTGGACTTGATACAGATGCATCTTTTCACAGCTCAGAGCCGGTAGAAGAGCTATGCTGATAGGCGGCGGCGACCTCTGGAGTTCGAGGTTGGAGATCCTGTCTTCTTGAAGGTGATGCCTAAGAGGGGACTGGTCAGGTTCGAGAAGCAAGGGAAGCTGTCGCCGAGGTATATCGGGCCTTTCGATGTACCAGAGACCAGTAGGGTTGCTCTAGCCTTTGGAGGTGGCTAAGTGGAATTGGGAGCATGTCACTATGGGCTTTGTGACCCACTAACCACAGACTTCACATGGGCACGACGAGGTATGGGTGATAATGGACCGATTTTTGGTTGTGCAAATGACCTTCACACTGGAGAAATTTTGTAGGTTGTACATAAGGGAGATAGTCCGGTTACACGGGGTACCCATATCTATAGTATCATATCGGGATCCTAAGTTTACGACCCATTTTTGGGAGAACTTCCAATGGGCTATGGGGACACAGTTAATGATGAGTACAACTTTTTAAGCCCAGACGGACAGTCAGTCAAAGAGGACCATCCAAACTCTAGAGGACATGCTTCGGGCATGCGTCCTTGATCTCAAGAGTAGTTGGGATGAATACTTACCCTTAGTGGAGTTCACCTACAATAACAGTTATCAGACAAGTATACAAATGACACCCTATGAGACACTTTATGGGAGGCCGTGTCATTCTCTAGTTTGTTGGATGAAGGTTGGAGAGGGACCCTCTATGGGTCCATACTTGATCAGGGACACCTCCAAGAAGGTGGACTTGATACAGATGCATCTTCTTACAGCTCAGAGCCGGTAGAAGAGCTATGTTGATAGGCGGCGGCGACCTCTGGAGTTCGAGGTTGGAGATCATGTCTTCTTGAAGGTGATGCCTAAGAGGGGACTAGTCAGGTTCGAGAAGCAAGGGAAGCTGTCGCCGAGGTATATCGGGCCTTTCGATGTACCAGAGACCAGCAGGGTTGCTTCAGCCTTTGGAGGTGGCTGAGTGGAAGTGGGAGCATGTCACTATGGGCTTTGTGACCCACTTACCACAAACTTCGCATGGGCATGACGCGGTATGAGTGATAATGAACCGACTTATGAAGTCGACACACTTTTTGGTTGTGCAAATAACCTTCACACTGGAGGAATTCTATAGGTTGTACATACGGGAGATAGTTCGGTTACACGGGGTACCCGTATCTATAGTATCATATCGGGATCCTAGGTTTACGACCCATTTTTGGGAGAACTTTCAATGGGCTATGGGGACACAGTTAATTATGAGTATAACTTTTCATACCCAGACGGACGGTCAGTCAAAGAGGACCATCCAAACTCTAGAGGACATGCTTTGGGCATGCGTCCTTGATCTCAAGAGTAGTTGGGATGAATACTTACCCTTAGTGGAGTTCACCTACAATAACAGTTACCATACGAGCATACAGATGACACCTTATGAGACATTTTATGGGAGGTCGTGTCGTTCTCTAGTTTGTTGGACGAAGGTTGGAGAGGGACCCTCCATGGGTCCATACTTGATTAGGGACACCTCCGAGAAGGTGGACTTGATATGGAAGCGTCTTCTTACAGCTCAGAGCCGGTAGAAGTGCTATGCTGATAGGCGGCGGCGACCTCTGGAGTTCGAGGTTGGAGATCCCATCTTCTTGAAGGTGATGCCTAAGAGGGGAGTGGTCAAGTTCGAGAAGCTGTCGCCGAGGTATATCGGGCCCTTTGAGGGCCGCTTACCGGTTGGCGTTACCGCCAAATCTATTTGGTGTTCACGTAGTGTTCCATGTCTCCATGCTCCGGAAGTACACTCCAAATTCTATACATGTGGTGGATTGGGGTGAGCTGGTTGTTGATGTGGATGAGACCTTTGAGGAAGAACCGGTGCGTATCATGGATAGCCGAGAGCAGGTTTTGGGAGGTAAGACTGTGAGGTTGGTGAATGTTTTGTGGTAGCATCGTAGTATGGAGGAGGTGACATGCGAGTGTGAGGACACTATCCGTGCCACCGTTCTTGTTCGATGATGGATGTACATTTCTTGTAGTCATAAAGTGGTATATAGCTTGTTGCATATGCATGTTGTTGTAGCATGTGTATGTAATTTTAGGGACGAATTTTTTTTTAAGGCGGGAAGAATGTAAAACCCTAGAAAATTTATAGTTTTATTAAAAATGATAAAATGATAATTAGCCATTACGGTGCAGGTTAAGACCTAATTTTTTCTAGAACTCAGATGATGAAATGGACCTCACCGTTGGATTCGTCTCGCGAAATCTAGCTACCCAATCAATTTTCGTCAAATTTTGAGATAGTCAAATTTTTTGTGTTTTACGATGCGATTAGGAGTCGTATGACTAAACGCAACGCGATTAGATTTGATTCAAGAAACCCGGGACATAATTTAAAGTTAGTTCAATAAAAATGTATTAAACTTGAACTAGGACGAGATTTAATTGATTCAGGATAAAATCATATCAGAAAAGACGAGACGTGTGGCTCAATGAGAGCCAAGCAATTGGGGAGTATAAATAGGGGAGAAAAATCATATTTTTCTCCCCATTTCTTCAGCATTTTCGGAAAAGAGAAAAGAGAAAAACTCGGCCCCCTCCTTCACTTTCTTCTCCAATCTACTGCAATCCGACCGTCGGATCTCTTCGGACCAAGAACAAAGGTTATTCTACGCGACGAGAGCTACGCGTACATACCAAAGATCGCGGGTTTCACCACATTCTTGAAGACGGGATTTTTGGGATTAGAGTTTTGAAATTTGAGTTGGGTATTTTGGAGCTTCTTCTACGTAGAAATATGCTTCAGGAGATAGGGTTCTTTTCCTAATTAGGTTTATTTCTAACCTAGAGTTGAAATATGAAATGGGTAGGGTGTTAGAGATGAAATCTCATGTATAACACATGCCTAGGGAGTAAACAATGGAAATGGGTATAAGAATATGTTTAATCCAAGTCTTGCATGATTGAGTGTTAATGAAATTGCTTGCCTTGAAATTTCATGAGGAATTGTGTTGATTTGGGCGTGCTATGTGTTTACATAATCTATGTGCCTTGTGGGTGTTTGATAAAATGCCTATGGTTGATTAAGTGTGTTATGTGTATAGAATATGCTATAACATTCTTGGTGGCGTTGTGGATTGTGATTATATGTTTTATGATATAATTGACAATTGGAGAATTGGGGAATGTTGGTAGACTAATATGCTCATGATATGATGAATATGAAATGGTAATTGCAATTGTACATTACTTTTGCATATGCATGGGTAACATCGCATTCTTGGGCATTTGACATGAGTGTGGGTATGTGTGCATGTTTTTTATCAAACACCATCCTTGGTGGGTTGATACGTGGGCTCGGGAAACCTATATGTACGCAACATGAGTGTGGGTACATCTATATGTACACAGAGCCATTGATGGAAGTCCATAGATGTAGTATCGATTGGGTACCCGTTGGTGAAAGTCCATAAATACCCACCCCAAGAAAGGCCCAAGATTTTATAAAATGGTCATTGGATGAGTAACATCAATGGCAGGGGCTTGGAATGTCCAGATGCATACGCATGATATGACACGTGTTATGGAAGCTAGTTGAGGGATTAGGATGCATTGCATGTGTGAGTTTCATCTCATGACATGTCATGGTATTGTGATATTCATTTATGAATTATATATTCTTGGATGGATGATTGATTGATGAATTGCATATAAACATTTCATATGCATATGGGTTGGAGAGTAGCCTCTTTAGGACACACCCTATTGAGTGTGACTCACCCTTTATGGGAACATATTTCAGGTGTTGGACAAGAGCCAGTGGACGGCCCTCACTTGGGCTCGTGTTGATGGCAGAGCCGGATTGTGGCTCTTCAATTGCATTTTTGTAATAGATTATGTAAATTGGTTATGAACTTGTAAATTACTAAAAGGGGTATTTAATGGACTCTTTTGGACAATGATTTTGATGTAAATGAATGTTGTATGAGTTTGGATGAACATGGAATCAGATTAGATGGTTAAAGGTTGAGAATTGGAAGGATTTGGGGTAAATCTGGGCTCAGATACCGATACCTAAGTGATTAAGTACCGGTAATGCACTATCGGATGACCCAAGTACTGGTACCTAAACCGATAGGCATCAATACTTGGATTCTAGTGGGTTTAGATACCAGTACCTAGGTATTAGGTACCAGTACCCCGATGGACAGTTGGCTCAGGTACTGGTGCCAAGACACATACGTACTGGTACCTAGAAAATAGTGGGCTCAGGTACCGGTACCAGTGTACATAGGTACTAGTACCTCGCAAACAGAAGGCCCAGGTACCGGTACGACGTATCAGAGGTACCGATACCTCTACCCAGAATTTGAAATTTTAAAATAAAATACTGAGTGGCCTTCACTTCTTGAGCGTTCCTCTTCGGATGATGTAAATGGAGAATAATAAGACCCAATTTTTGGGGTTTGGACCTTGATATGGTCATATGGTAAGTATATGTATAGGTTATGTGTTAGGCAGTGCTCCGGTACAAATGAGACTTTGCCAAACCTTGTTTTGTTTAAGATCCCGGTGAATGGTGTGTAACGACGTGGTATCTAGTTATACGATACTCACGGATACTTCCGTGATTGTTGATCAACGGGTTAAAAAAAGATTCCCGGATTTTGGGGTGTCATAGGATTACTCTTCTATTTTAAAAATTGTGAAACTATGAATTGTGAAGTATGTGAATTTTATGAAAATATGGAATTATCTCTTTGTATGGATTGGTTTGATTAACAATCACACTAAAATTTATATTATAGAATGTTTAGATGTGTTTCTTACCTTAAGGGGTTCGAAGATTTCATATCACTCGTAGTGCAGTTGGTTTCTTGCGGGGTTCCAAACCACTATTGGATCACATTGATCGAGGCTAGGGGATAGTATACTATTTCTAAGAAGGCTTCGTTAATGTTGATGCGTCAGTATATGCATTTTCGACAATGTGGTGGCCCTGCAGGGATTGATTGGATAGTTTGTGTTTGTGGGTGGGGTGGACCTAATATATTTGGTTTGTAGATTCATGCTCATCAATCTACGTACTTGAGATACTATTGTGTTATGAATTATGGTTTTTCAAATGATTCTATCCTGTTATGAATTTTACTATTTAAGAAACTGAAATTTGGGATCGCAACAATGTCACCTTTTTTTTCAAAGGGACATATTTTTATGTTGAAAATATGAGACCTACCTGTTTTTATACAAATTTTGTAAACCTTGTTTCAGTTTGGAAAAATTTTCCTACAGAACTTGTTTGCTCACCCCTTCATTAATATTTTTTAGATTTTGGTATAGAGGAAAATACCACTTTAGGTGAGTATGTGGAATTGGAGTTTGAGGTGGATCAAGATGTAGATCCAATTTTCGAGGCTTATAATTTTGTTTATCTCCTATTAGTTTCATTGATTTACAGTGGATGAATGTTATTAATATTATTTCATTGGATGAGATATTTGGTTTATTAAAGGTTTTGGATGTAACCTTGATGATTGAGTTTGGTCCCATAAAGCATATTGATAAGTTTTGCAAGCACATGGACATTGATCACAATTTCGTTTATGACATCTGACTGCAAGCTTTCCATGTGAATTATATATATTGAGAAGTAATATAAAAGTTTCTTCCTCCTTGCGTAATACATTTGTTTGTAAGAGGATGCTCATAGATCACATTAAAGAATCGTTATCTTTTGTCAAGAATAGATGTCTAATTCCCATTTGACTAGTTGAGGGAGCCCGTTACTTCACCAAGATAGACTTAAAGTTTGGATACGATTTACCAAGTTCACTTACCACTCATGTGAATTGATATTCCCTTCATGTGAGAATACAACAACAATACAAATCACTATATGAGAAGATATTGCCAATAATTTTTGAAAGGTAATCATAAATCTTAATTAAACTTCTTGCAAAATTCATAAATTACATGTGGAACAATTTTCAAGGCTTAAAGTCATTTAAGATAGTGTATAAAGATATGTGTGAGCAAAATTGAGTAATTTTTCCTTCACAATATTGAATGTAAAATGATTGTTTACAAGAAGGTGCTGTATGTAGTAAATTTATGTGCATACCTAAACTATGTTGAATAGATAAATATGGATACTTGATAATTTTTTATTTTAGACCCCAACTCCATCACAAGGAGTAGGGAAAAGAAGAGCTGATGTAACTAAAATCCCTTTGACTGCAAAGAAATCCTAATCAACATAGCTAGCACCTCCTTCATGTTTGGCCTCCATTGGGGTGCCTCTGTTGTGCACCTTATGCCAATCCCAAGCAACTCGCACATCTCCTCTGCCCCCTCTGCAAGCCCATAAACCAAAAGTGACATATGTAAAGTCGTGGCTCCACTAAATCCCTGTCGTCCATCTCTTATGATCCGTCTGGTCCATTCGACTAGACACTCCTCTTCTCCATCCACAGCTCGCCTCCCAGTTGCTAGCTCCATGACTAGCACCCCGTAGCTGTACACATCTCCTTTTGTAGTCGCTTGCCATGTCTGCCCATACTCTGGTGCAACATAACCAACAGTTCCGGCCACCATTGTGCTAACATGACTATCTCCAGCAATAACTACTCTAGCAAGACCAAAATCCGTAACATGCGCCTTTCCATTCTTATCAAGTAGGACATTGCTAGCTTTGATATCTCTATGCACAATGGCAGGAGAGCACTCGTGGTGTAAAAAGACCAAGGCACGGGCTATGTCAATTGCTACATCAATGCGCTGCTTCCATGTGAGTCTTGTTCGATCTGAAACGAGCTCCTCCAAGCTCCCTCCTTCCATGTATTCATAAACCAACAATTTCTCCCTCCCTTCAAGGCACCATCCATAGAGTGTCACAAGGTTTGGATGTGGCCAACCAAAGCCATTTCCACTTAGAACTTCCATTTCAGCTTGAAACTCTTTTTCTCCCTCTACACCCTCTCTTTGTATCTTCTTCACTGCTATTTGTCTCCCATTAGGCAATAATCCTCGATATACTGTTCCAGACCCTCCCCTCCCTATAATTCTATCTTCTGAAAAGTTCCCTGAAGCCTTCAAGATGTCATCATGCGTGAAAATTGTTTTCTCCAAACAGATGACCTTAATGGTGTCTGAAGAAAATGCACTTGAACTTGACACTAAGTCATCTTGGCCTTTTGTTTCCTCGAAGAAATACCCTGGTATGTCTACTGGGCTTTTTACCACAAGGCAGACTATAAGTGTCATGACTCCACACACCAAGAAAGCCAGTAGTAAAGCAATGAACACCAAACTTGCACCAACGTTTGCAGGCCTTTTTGTCCTTCCTCTATTGTTTGTGGTTGAATTACTTGCAGTGTTGTCTATAAAAGCTGGTAGGTGTAATAGTGGATCACCAAGGAATGACCATTTCTCAAATGTGGCAAATTGCCCTGTCGTTGGTACTGTGCCGGAGATGTATGGATTGTAAGAAATGTTGAACTTGGTCAGATCAGTTAAGTTGCTCAGGCTAGTCGGAAATGCATAAGAAAAATTGTTATATGACAAATCGAGGTTTTGCAAGCACTTGATGTTCCCAATTTCCATTGGAATGGCACCTGAAAACTTGTTTTGCGAAATGTTTAGGACTGCAAGTGACATTAGTTGAATCTCTGGGGGTAGTGTACCATAAAATTCATTGAGACCCAAATGCAGCATGCTGACGTTTTGCATCTTACCAATTTCATGAGGGAGCTCACCAGACAATTGATTACCACTAAGTTGAACATAACCGGACACCTGAAATGTTCGAATATTTGTACCTGGAAGACAAACAGGGAATAGGCCATAGCCCTTGAGCAACCTATCCCAAAGGCTTCTACAACTCTTTCTTGTAAGGAGTGTGTACACGAAACTGAAAGGAGGGTAGTCGGCTGGTATCCACCTCTTCATCAACAAGCACTCCCCTGAACCAACCGAAATTTGACCATTCCTATTGGATAGGAACGTTGGTGTTGCATTCATACCAATGTTTGTCAACTTTGGTGGAATTGTCCCGGAAAGTCGATTGTTTGCAAGGTTTAACCATAACAAGCTACTACAGTTCCCGAGCTCTGGCGGGATTTCACCGGTCAAGCTATTGTTTGCAAGCATCAACCATAGAAGGGATTTTAAATTCCCAAAACTAGATGGTATCGACCCGTTTAGCCCGTTGAAGGAAAGATCAAGGGCCTGGAGTCCTAAAACATTTCCATACTCTGGAGGTATAGTTCCTGTAAATTGATTATAGGCAAGAATCAAGAACTTCAAGCTCAACATGAGGGAAATATCAATCGGTAGTGGACCAGAGAATTGGTTGTAACTCAAGTCCAGCCGAGAAATGTTTTGTAACTTGAGAATTCCTGACGAATGTAATCCCCCGGTATATGCATTTGAATGCAATACAAGAAATTTTAACTGTGCAAAACGCCCAAAGATTTCTTGTATTTCTCCTCCAAAATTGTTCCTACTTAGATCCAAAAAGGTCAACTTGCTCAAGCCCAGTAGGGACTCGGGAATATCCCTGGAAAAACTGTTGTTGCCCAGGTAAAGTGCTTGAAGACTGGAAATAGATCCTATTTCTTGTGGAATTGGCCCACTAAAATTGTTTCCCCACAAATTCAGCATTGCCAAATTTTTACAATTCGAAATTTCCTTTGGAAATTCTCCAGAAAGAAAATTCTCTGACAGGTCCAAAGCTTGCAAACTGCAATTTTCTGTGAAAGTCCATGCGGGGACAATGCCATATAAGAAGTTCTCTGACACAGAAAACTCTTTTAGCCTTTCAAACCCAAAACGTATATTTCCAGTCAAATTGTTTGTGCTGAGATCGAGATGCTTCAAATTCTGGCAATGATCAAAAGAACTCCCAAGCTCACCAGTAAAATTATTAGCTGAAATATTCACAACCACCAAACTGTTGCAAATTCCCGGAAAAATCAACTGAATATCACCGCGAAGCCTATTGAGGGACAGGTCAAGAATTTCCAAGCTGTTGAGTCCAGTCAAGTTGAGCTCACCACCAACGATGTTGTGTGACAAATTCAAGGCCTTAAGGTTTTGGCACCGGCCTAAGTCAGCAGGAATAACTCCTTCAAGCGTGTTTTTGGAGAGATCAAGATGGGTGAGCGAGGTCAAGTCCGAGAAGTTTGGGAATATGAGGCCTGCTATGTTGTTGTTCGAAAGGTCTACTCCGGTGACACGGGTGCGGTTCACATCGCATGAAATTCCGGACCAGTTGCATGGGGATGACTCCTGCGGGTTCCATTCTGTGTATATCCCTCTATTTATGCGGTTTTGTTCTTCAAGAAATGACCTCAGTTTTAGCAGTACTTCTTTATCAGTCTCCAATGAATTTCCAGCTACCACCCTACCTATTGACAGAATAAGAAACATTAGGAAGTACTGCAGATGGAGGTTAACATGGACAATCACCCTCGGACAACTCAAATATAGGTACAAAACATCAACTAGCATGATGAAAATTCTTTTTAGTGGATACAAGAAAGATTTTGATAAGGATCCAAAAAGAATCAGATTTGAGAAGAAAGACTAATACCTGTAACCAAGATTAAGAAAATGAGTAATGCGACTTGATGAATATGATTAGTTTCCTCTCCCGACATCATTGATATCTTCTTATTTTCGGCTAATCCAGGGAATCAGATGAGGTTTTGTAATTTCATGATTGAGGTGAATGAGACGAATTAGAAAAATGTGAATATTGAATGCATGAGAATGTGGTCTAAGTTAGGACGCCTGCAGATGTACCAACACAAACTTTAGAACAAATGCACGTCGGACAAATTTTTCAACACGGATATTGAACATGTTGATTATTATGATTTTATGGGTGTTATTTAGTGTTGAGGACTTGTTGTAATAGTATGTTAATGTTGGCGTGGAAGGCGGCTGACCAATTACTCTTCTTGGTTGAATACCCACATTGTACAAATCAAGGAAAGAAGTGAATTTATATTGCAAAGTAATATCACTGTTGTAGTTGAATATTAGAGGAGGTTGAGAACTTGGAAATGGGAAGCTAAGGCAGCAAAGAACGCCGCCCAAGTTGACCAGCTTGCTTATGCTTGAAGGATGGGATTTGAATCACCAAGTCATAGGTTATTTAGGCTTTTATGTCTGCTACCTGTTCGACTTCTAGACACCCACGACTAGCATTCATTTGTTACTTTTGATTTTAATTTATTTTATTGCTGGGTTGTTTGATATTCGTCAATACCCATGCCCAGTTTGTACATTGTGGTCGACTGTGACATGCAGAAGAGAATCCGTTCTTTCCTTGCGTTTTCTTACGCTTCGTTCGGTAGAAATGATGAAAAGTAAAAGGGATAAAAATTAGAATAGACATATTTTCTATATTTCAAGAAAGAAAAGTATGAATGATACATTTTTTTTCATTTGTGTTTGGTAAGATGGATGAAAAATAAAAATAAAATTTTTTTTTTGTGCTGATTAAGATTAGGGGTGACAATCAAGTCGTGTCGTGTCGTGTCAAGTTCGTGTCAAATTATTGCGGGTCTGTATCAAACATTAGTCAATTCTAACTCAACTTATTTAATTAATTGTGTCATGTCGAGTTGATCTGTTTATTTTCGTGTCATGTCGTGTTCGTGTTCGTATCTGTGTTGACTCACATAAATTTTGAATAAAAAATTTAACGCTAATATTCTATTTTCACTTAATTGAATCCATATTAAACATGTTAGTTTCGTGTTACCATACAAACGAGAAAATATAGAAAGTGTTTATTTTTAAATAAACGGGTTGATAGTGTCAATTTTGAGTTTGACGGATTGAACTGGATATGAGCCGTTTATATTTTTTGTTTGAGTGTCAAGTCATTTTCAAGTTCGCGTCGAGTTATAATTAAGTTCGTGTTATAAAATTCGTGTTCGAGTCGAGTTATCGTGTTGAGTCGAAAATTTTCACTCCTGACTAAGACGGAAAAAATTATTTTTAATTTTTTAATAATATATGTATACTAGTTATTGTTTGTGTCTGAAGGTACAAAGTAATAAAAAATGGTAAATAATAAACATATTTATATTCATATCTAAAATCAAATCACAAATATAGAGGAGAGATAAATGAATTTAAGCATCGGTTGTAATGGGAGTGAGAGGAGTTGGCGGTAGGAGACGGTGATAGTTGTGGTGGGTGACAATGACCGTGGTGGAGGTGGTGGTGGCGGCGGTGATGGCATCGGTGGCGGCAACGACGGTGGGTGCGACGACGGCGATGGTGGTGGCGACGGCGACGGCGACGGCGACGATGGTGGTGGCTGCGGTAGCGACGATGGTGGTGGCGGTGGTGGTGGCGATGGTGGTGGTGGTGGCGGCGGCGACGGCGACAGTGGTGGAGGTGGTGGCGATTATGGCTATGGTGGTGGTGGTGGTGGTGGTGGTGGTGGTGGTGGTGGTGGTGGCTATGACGACGACGACGGCAGTGGTGGCGGTAGCGGAGGTAATGGTGGCGACGACGGCGGTGGTGGTGGTGGTGGCGGTGGCGGCGACGGCTGTGGCGACAATGGTGGCAGTGGTGGTGGTGGCTATGACGACGACGACGGCGGTGGTGGTGGCGGTAGCGGAGGTAGTGGTGGCGACGACGACGATGATGGTGGCGCGGGGGTGGTGATGGTGGTGGTGGCGGTGGTGGTGGCGACGGTGGTGGCAGTGGTGGTGGTGGCGGCGACGGCTGCGTTGGTGGTGGCGGTGGTAGAGGTAGTGGTGGGGCGGTTTCAAGCACTATTTTTTTTTTTTAAAGTACTTATGAGAAATAATTTCTATAAGTACTTTTAAAAAGTCACTCCAAACACACCCTTAGGGGCCTATTTTTGCTATTAAATTTAGAGTGTTAATATTAATCGTTAGATTAACTTTAAAGTAAAATTTAAAGCGATCTGAACCGCGAAAAGCAAAAGTCATTTTGTTTATCTTTTGAAATTTGAATTGTAAGCTACTTTATTATATAGATATAAAAAGATATATAGACAAATAAGATATATATCTCAACACAAATAATTAACTTTCCATCCACTTTCCTTCCGATTTTGGAGGAATTGATTTTGGTGAGTTGTAATGAAAGTTAATTCATCCATTTTTTTTTCCTTCCTATATTCCTTCCTTACAAAACATGATATTTTATTTATCCCTCCAATTTTTCATCCTTCCATTTTTTCATTATACCAAACGAAGCATTAGTGATGGGGTAAAATAATAGGTTTAAATGTGATGTTAGATCATCATTATTATGTGATGTTGCTAGTCAATAATAAATTTTTTAGAAAATTTTAGTTACACCCTTTTAATTTATCATATTTTTAAGAACACCCCTTCTATTATCAAAAATATTACTGACACCCATTTTAGTTTATATTTAAATATCACTGACACTCCCCTGCAATTAAACTATTATTTATAACAAAAATAAATTATTTCAAATACCCAAATTACCCTTACATAGACCCAAACAATTTTTTTATATAAAATTTGATTAAAATTCGAGCTGATTAAAATTTATTTTTTACGTATTAAAATTTGAGTCTATTAAAAGTCTTTTTTTTTTTATGTATTAAAATTCGAACTAGTTTGAGCTCTACTTGAGTTATTAGCCTCGATTAAAATTTGTTTGGAATTGATTAAAATTTATATTTTTTTATTTATTAAAATTTTATTTAAGTTGATTAAAATTTACTTTTTACGTATTAAAATTTATATTTTTTATTTATAAAAAATCGGGCCGATTAAAATTTAATGCGAGTTGATTAAAATTTAGTTTGAGCCTAGAATAGAATTTTAATAGACTCAAATTTTAATACATAAAAAAAAAAATTAATTAGCTCGAATCGAATTTTAATCGGTCCGAATTTTAATACGTAAAAAAATTTAGAAAATATAGGGAGTCTTATTGAAGATATATCTATCTAGATGAGGTGTGAATGAAATTTTTTCTAAAATATATTATGGATAATTTAGTAAAACTGCATTCTAATTAACACTTTTAATTTGACAGAAGGTGTCAGTAAAGATTCAGAAAATAGAAGGGGTGTCCTTAAATATATGTTAAACTAGAAAAGGTGTGGCTAAAATTTTTCCTAAATTTTTAAAGTGGGCAAGATGAACCCATTTTTTCACAAGAGTAGACATTATTTCACATGGGTATGATAAGTTATTAAATTATGTGGGATTCATTTTGTCGATAAATTTATTATTAAATGATGAAACCATAACAATAATGACTTAAAATCACCTTTACATTGTAAAATTTGTTGTGAAAGTAGATAAGTTTGCTATGGCTCTGTTGGATAAAGAAGGTGAAATCTATTCTTCGGAGTACAGCACAAACGCCTGACCTCTTTCAATCTCTCCACACACACAAACTCATGTGTGTAATATACTTGGCAAAAACATGAAGCCAAGGGATAAGCATTCCAAATGAGTATTGACCCTTAAATTAGTGGATCTTGTTAAACTTTTTTAATGGGATCTATTGATCCAAGGATCCACGGTCATTTGAGATGCAATCTGGGATTTCTAGCATTACTCAAGATTTAAGTATCTTTTTTGGCCATTCAACTTTTTTGAGATGTTTTGGTAAAAAAAAGAAAAGAATTGTTCCGAAGTACTATTTTATAACACGGTTGATAGAACATGAAGTCCATTAAAAACACACTTTTTTTTCGTTTGATGACTATTGGATTATATAATTCATAAATCATAATTAACATTTTTTAATCTATTATTTTTTGTGTAGTAATAATATTTTGAAAAAAAGAGTGGGGAAAAAATATATGGTAGGTGGGTGGGGGGGAACAAATTGGGTACACATCTGCAATTAGAATTCATCAGAAAATCATACAATAAAGAAAAAAGGAGGAGAAGACGCATATAAGAAGAATTTGAAAAACAGAAAAGGGCCTGGTGGTTGATTTAGTCCAACGAAAAATAAAAAAATAATTCTTATTTGACGATTCAGATATTGGTTGAAATTCAAAAATGGCTGTAGGCTTCAGGATTCAAAGCCCGACCACCGATCCTATGGCCAAACAGGTCAAGGCAATATTATTCGTATAGATACTCCGATTCGTTGTCTAGTTCTTAGCACTTTGGTTTTCTTTCACGCCTCCCATTGTTTTTGTTCTTTGTTTGACCATCACCTAACAGTATATACATTTTATTCTTCAAAGCTGACTATGCTCAACAAGAGAATAAGACAAGTTAGCTTACCTCAACTCAGACATAAGTTGAGATCAAGTCAACAGTCTCATTGTTAAATAACCATCTATTCCAAAAGTTTAATCTGTTAGAGAATGGTGCAACATAAGTATTTACCTAATATTTCCCTTCACGTGTGACCCCTCTTTGAATGGTTCATCCACGTGATTATTTTTATTTATTTATTTATTTTTTGTAGGGAGAAGGTCGGCTGAGATTTGAACTCAAGATCTCTAGGCTCTGATATCATGTTGAACAACCATCTATTCCAAAAACTTAAGTTGTTAGAGAATGGCACAACATAAGTATTTATCTAAAATATTTAAATTAAAATAACTTAGGTCACAAGAGGAAGAGAGACAAAGAGTACTGCCCATTTCCAGATCTCATCTAAGAATAAAATTACTAGTGCGACATCACCTGTTTCTAGAAAGGCCACGTCATGCATAGAGGAATGTGAACTCTAACGGCCCAATATTCCCTCCAATATGCTAATAGATTGAGGGACCACTCTACTAAGACAATATAAATAGAAAAACCCTAGCCTAAAAAAGTAATATGATTGTGACCGTCTTCTTACTCAAAGCAATAGAAATCCCCGTAGCAAAAGACTCCATTAGAATAGATTAGTCAATCTTTTCAACTGGCGAATCACAATATTTCTTGCGATATTTAATTTTTGCTATCAATCCATTTAACTCACACTACACACCCAAACAACATACACATTTATCCCATCATCACCATAAATCTCTCTCTCTCTTTCTCTCTAACATATTCTAGTATCTTGAGAATCATCAGTTTAACGATGTTTGTAGGAAAGACTACCATCGTCTTGCTCGAAGAATCCTTTTCTGAGTATAATTGATTGATGGTTACTACTAGAAATATGAGTCAGAACATGCATAATCAACAACAGTCAATTCCACAAATAACTCAGATTGCTAATTACACCAAAAGTGAATAATTAAATCACCCAATATGTAATTTAATGACAATCATTCAAGTCTTCCAAAAAGCACATAAATAATTCGTCTTAAAAAAATTTATATTTTCCTTGACGAAGTCGATTTACCATCAATTTTTACTCCAAGTTTAATCTGCACCTAAGAGGATAAATAGAGAGTGATCTTGGAAGGTCCAATAAGTAATTTAAAACACAATGTACGAAATCAAAGAGCGAAACAATAATTTATCAACTTACCAATAATCAATCGATGACACATGAATTGACATGAATTAATACCCCTAAGGGCCATGAACATGTATCACAATTAAAACACGGCATCGAGTGTACCTCACACACAAGTTAAAAAGTCTCAAGTATTTCACCAAAATGAATTATATTAAAAATTAACGATTAGTCAAATGAAAATTATGACTAAATAACGAAATATCAACAATTGATCGGAATATCATATCAAAATTCAAAACCAGTCGATACCACAATTAGAATACGATAAGGACAATATCAATAATATACTATTTGCGAAGAGATTAAAAGAATGTATATTATGTATAAAACATTACCTAATTCTATGTATAAAACATTACCTAATTCCTTAATCATCCAAAATAACACAAAGAGATTTTACCTCGTCCAAAACTCCTCAACTTTTAGCCCCTCTCTCTCTCGGTTTCCTTCTTCTTTGTTTCGGCTAGACAGCTACCTTGATAACATATATAACTATAAAGAGAATCAAACAACTCTCATTTAGTGCTAACTCAGAAGTGTGACAAGTGGCCCCTAAATATGACTCAGCCACATAGTTGGTGGATTAGTGTTCAACATGCTTTATTATTATTTTTAAGTAACTTTTCAATATTTTGTTCTCAGGTGGGTACCCACATTGGCCTAACAACACACGCACGTCTTGAAACAATTTACAACCAATGCATTTACAAAGGGTACTATATATCTTATTATTTTATTCATTAGTACTACATTTTTGTTTCTTTCTAGCTTTCATAGCCGCCATATATACATCGTGCTTTGTGGCTCTTGGTTTTTCTTTCAATAACTTTAATTAGTTTTTTTTTACTCGATCAATTTCGATCATCATAGAATTTATAATAATCAAATATTTTACAATTAAATCATAACTTATAACTTGACCCCAAATAAAATTTGTATAATTTCTAACAATATCATGTGATCCATAAAATTTTAATTATTTAATCTATTTCAAATAGAGACTCGGTCGTCACATGATCCATTCTCCACCTCTTCCTGTAACGACGAACCTCCCTCAAACAAAGGGTCCTAAAACTTATCAGAAAACCATGATGCGCCGCCTTAGGGAAAACCAACGACTCGTGGCGATTCTCATTGCTTAGCAATCTGAAGTTAGACAAGATCCACGGCCTCCTTCTCCAAAACATCTCAACGAAGATACGAAAGAAGACCAACAGAGCGAGTCCGGCAAAAATGTCAACCGTCACCAAGGCCAGTAGAATCTAAAAGAAGAAGCCCATAGTAGGGTCGGGGAGGAGAGAAGGCATAATCCTCAACTCCTTTTCCCTTAGAATCCCATGAATTGCTACTTGGAGGAGAAAATCAAGGAGGTTTATAATGAGTTGGGGAACATCAGGGACTTCATAAAAAAATAGGCCCCGGTATCTATGGAAGCCTTGGTACAGTAAACCAAATCCTTGCTAGCACCAGAGATCCTATATTTCCCTCTCCCCATGAAGTTTCGGATGTCACAGATTGAAACCTTTGATGAAATGCGATATCCATTCGACTACCTCAACTCCTATAAAAACCAAGTGGATTTAAATGGTTATCAAGATCTAATTTAGTGCAGATCCTTCTTTTTTACTCTCAAGGATTCAGCTCTGGCCTAGTACAATCGACTATCCCTGTCTTCGATTTTGTTGTTGACAGAATTCTACCTTCAGTTCCTCTCTCACTTTATCGGCGCAAGGACTCATCTAAAGCCAGCCTCGTACCTCCTCAAAATCAAATAGTGGTCGGATGAATATCTCAGGAGCAACGTACAATGATTCAATCAGGAATCCCTTCAGGTAGATGGTTTGGACGGTAAGGTGGCTCTGGCCACCTTTATCACAGGACTTGGGCTCTAGTCAGAAGACTTCCTCTTATCTGTTTCTAAAAACCCTCATGCCAATGTGGCCAAGGTGCTAGCGAAGGTAGAGAAATATATTAACGGAGAAGAAGTCCTTCAAGCGAGGCGGGACTCTTTAGTTGTGTCGAATGACCAAAAAGATAGAAAGATGAAGGATTCCCATCCCAAGAAAGACCAAGATCGACCACCCAAAAGGAAAGGAGATGTCCAAGATTGTTTGGGTCCCCCAAAGCTGTAGTTTCAACTATAGTTAGCTCCACTTTGTTCAAAAAAAAAAAAAACTATAGTTAGCTTCACGATAGTTCACTCCTTTGAATGCCCCTGTAGCTTAGATCTTACATTAGATTCAGAACAAGAAGTACGTAAAATAGCCATCGAAGATGAGTTCTGACCCTCGCAAGAGGGACATGAACAAGTTTTGTTGTTTCCACAAGGACAACGATCATGACACAGACGAGTGCTTTCAGCTAAAAAAGGAAATAGAGTACCTCATCAAGAAGGGTTATCTTGAAAGATTTGTAGTGCGAGATGGTGACCACTAACTAGTGAACCCCCAAGAACAACCCCAAGCTGCACCGCAACAACTGCAACATCAGCAACCTCTGGGAGAGAGACACGTTAACTCAGGCGATTTTGCTGGGGGAGGTGAATCCAGCTCGACTTGAAAGGCCTATGTGTGCAAAGCTCAATCTAAAGATTTTTTACAGGTCCAATCCATACAGAAGGCCCCACGCCACGACCAAGAAATAACCTTATCTGATTCTGACCTTGAAATATGTTAACTTCCTCATGAAGACCCTCTAGCTATCAAAGTCGGCATCGCCGATAAGGCTGTTCATCGGGTTCTAGTAGACAACGACAACTCTACTGACATAATCTTCTCAGGTGCATTTGATCAACTAAGAAATGGTAGGGAGAACCTTCTACCAGTCAAAACCCATTTGGTCAGATTCTTGGGAGAAAAGGTATTCCCTTTAGGTTCCATTTAGCTCAGTTTAACACTAGGACAAACACCTTGTCAGAATACCATCTTTGTTAAGTTTTTTATTGTCGACACCCTTCTACCTATAATGTCATCTTGGGGATACCATCCCTGAACACTATCAATGCAATCCTATTTGCATACCATTTGGTAATGAAGTTTCCTACAAAAAAGGGGTCGGAGTGGTCAAGGGAGAACAGAAAATAGCTAGGTCACGTTATATGACTTCAATGAAGTAGAACAAAGTGGAGGATGTGTAGATGGATGACCTCGATATAAGGGATAAAGTGGACACTAGGCCTACACCATTAGAAGAGCTAGAGTCTATACAAGCAGACGAAGACCCAAAGCACGTGGTCTTTTTAGGTTCCAAGTTAGGGATGAGATCAAGCCCAAGCTGATCGTCTTCATAAAAAGAAATACATAAGTTTTTGCCTAGAAACAAGAAGACATGGAAGAAATAGATCTGAAGGTAATATTCCACAGGCTAAGCATAGACTCCAGTTATAGACCAGCCAAGCAGAAAAGACCGAGTTTCGCCCCAAAATGCCAACGAGCGATCAACAAGGAACTATCCAAACTTCTCATCCCTAAAGTTGTTAGGGGAATGGATTATCCGATCTGGTTGGAAAATGTGGTCTTGGTCAAAAATGAAAATGGGAAATGACGTCTATGCATAGATTTCAGTGACCTTAATAGATCTTTCCCAAATGATAGTTTTTCTCTACCCTGAATCAACCTCATTGTTAACGCCACTTCTGGTCATGAGCTCCTCAGCTTCATCGATGCCTTCTCAGACTACAACCAGATTAGAATGAACATGGGTGCAAGAGAAGACATCCTTTATTACCGAGCAAGGAACATTCTACTGTCAGGTTATGCCCTTCGGTCTGAAAAATTCTGGAGCCACTTACCAAAGACTAATTAACAGAATGTTCGCCAACTAGCTTAGTTCGACGATGGAAGTATATATAGATAATATGTTGGTCAAGTCTATTAAAGCATTGCTCCACATTTGTCATCTCAAGGAATCTTTTCAGATCCTGAGGCAATACATAATGAAATTGAATCCCTCCAAATGCATATTTGGAGTACCAGCTGACAAGATATTAGGTATTATCATCAACCAAAGGGGGATCGAAGCAAATCCTAAAAAGGTCAAAGCCTTCCTCGATATGAGATCCCCATTAAACACAAAAGAGGTCTAGCGGCTAATAAGGAGGATAGTTGCCCTCAACAGATTTGTTTCTTGATCAAGCGAGAAATGTTAGCCTTTCTTTAAGATACTGAAATCAACCTTACAATGGAATGATCAGTGTGATGAGGCTTTTCCGAAATGGAAGGCTTACCTAAGCTTTCTGGCAATCCTGGTCAGCCTAAAGGAGGGAGAAGTGCTAACCTTGTACTTGGCTATGTCATACTTCTTAGTCAGCATAGCGCTGGTATGGGAAGAAGAGAAAATTCAAAAGCCAATATACATTTTGGAGTAAAGCCTTGAGGGGAGGAGAAGAGAGATACCAAAATATAAAGAAGTTAGTCTTGGCCCCCATAACAGCAGCAAGAAGGCTATGGCCGTACTTCAAAGCTTATACCATCAAAATGCCTACTGACCATCCAATGAAATAGGTCCTCCATAAGCCATAGTCTTCAGGTTAGCTGGTTAAGTGGGCAGTTGAATTAGATGAGTTCGATATCAAATTCAAGCTAGGAGTTTCCATTAAGGCGGCAAGCCTTAGTCGATTTCATAGCCGAATTCACCTCGCTTCCCGAGCCAATCATGTCTCAGAATATCCAAGGTTTTTGTCAGATCACATTTTGTAATTGGCTAATTTTGTGAAGTTCATTATAAATCTCAACCTTTTCCATGGTCCTGATACTATCAAGTTGAAGATCTAAAAGTATCATTGAAGGGAGGAGACTAAGCATTAATGCAACATCATTCAATCTCCAAATACACCTTCATGCTTAGGATAAAAGTAAAGACCTAGACAACTAAGATGAACCCTTAGTTATTTTTAACGTAGGATGATTCAGATAAAAATAGAATTGTAAACAATCCGTGTATGGCTCCTAGGTGATTCCAAAAGAAAAGATTTTCTAAATAATTTTGTGTTTTGAAAACATATATTGAGACATTATCGGACCTCTCTTGTGTAACACCCGTTAGTGCTTAAGAGGACTAGTTTTTGCTTGGTTTTGTACTTCAAAAACTAGTAGAGACCGATCTATGCTCTCTAGCCTTGACTAGAATGGTCTCTTTATGACTTAGAGAATTAGACGAGAAAATTTCATAGGAAAATAGCACAGACCTGGCATGAGCGATCTTTCATGGTCGCTCGAGCAGTACTCATGGTCGCTCGAGCAATGTTGCTCCTGGATAGGATGAAAACGTGATTTTCATTCTAGAACCAACTGCCCTATGACCTTATTCCTACCGGTCAATTAGTCATTCGCGAATTTGAGTTTTCTTATTTACTAAGATTGCCTTTATTCCGGACCAATAAATAGGAAGAGTCTTTCTCATAGCTAGGTTTAGCCTATTGTGAGATTTCTAAGAGAGGAAACACTCTTTTTACATTGAGATCTTCCACCACGAACCTAGATCTCTAAATTCAAAGGCTACTACTAGAGATTCTACCCAAGCTCACAACTTGGTGTTGAAGATCTTGATGGTGTAAACCAAATCAAATGGTGTGCATACCGAGGATCGTTGGTCTGTCCATGATGGCTCGAGGCCTAGACGAACCGTGTGGTATGGGAGGTCCAAGTGAAACTCCACTAGACATTGAAGGAGGGCCTTTGATGGAGAGATAACAATAAAAGGAGCATCTAGCCATCTGAATTGGTTGAGGTATAAGACTTGAGTAATTGTATGTTGACTTAGCGAGTAGTAGATTAGGTTTTGGTTAAATAAGAAGGTTCCCTGTGATTCCTGAGGAGGGTAATTGTATGGTGCTTAGCGAGTAGTAGATTAGGTTTTGGCTAACTAAGAAGGTTCCTTGTGATTTTTCTTGAGGAGGGTTATCCGCGTCAACAAATCACTTGTATTCTTTATTATTTATTGTACACACTTGTGATTGTGAGCACACACGCGCTCTATGTGTTTGTTGGAATGATTATTTGAATATCTATTATTATATAGTGTGCATTAGGTTTGAGATTTGGGATCGACGTGAGATTGATTATGATTGAATTAATTGAAGACTAATTAAAATCAATCGTTATGTTTGAAATGGGTTGTTGTGACTAAAGGGGTTCTCATATTATTTGATATATCTTTATGGGAAGAAGTAATTCTAGTGGTTCAGATTTTTATTAGTAATTAATTGAGTGTTAAATTAAAAAATCTATTCACCCCCGCTAAGTAAAGTGTCTATAGATCCACCTGTATAATCATAAGAGAATATCCACATCAGGTTCCCCATCCCAGAACAACAATTGGTATATTTGAGATCTATCATTATTGCTAGTTAAGGCCTTGCACACAAGTGGCTGTTTGGCCACAATTTCTGCCATGTTAACCTTTAACACCTAGTCTAGATCGACAGTGAATATCTCTGTGTTAGGATCCCTGTAGTACGTACCTTTGGATACATTCCTTCGGTCCATCTCCTCTCATAGGATTTGTTCGTATCGCGTAGCCCGCGTTGCCAACTTGAACAGGTCGTTGAACTCCATCCCCTCAAACTTCTTATGAAGTTCGAAACCCAGACCGTTCTGCACAATGCGCACATACTCCATATCGGGCAATGCCAACCTATATCAGTTCCTGGCCTTGGTGCGATTTATTTTTCTGCCATCTTCCTAGTCATCTCGTACAACCTGGGCAAGTCGGCCATGGCTACCTCTGGCTCAGTACAATAGAACTGAGCTTGGAACTTATCCTCAAGTTGGTGCCAACCTAGCATAGAATTGGGCGGCAGATCTATGTACCATCTAAAGCTGTTCCTGTAAGGGAATTGGCGAATAGCCGTAACCTCAGAAATTCGTTAGCCCCTGCTTCACCGCATTGCACAATGAAACGATCATGGATCATTTTCTCCTTAAAAAGTAGCAAACACTGGGACCTTGTATCCCCGAGCATACTCGTATTCCCTATCCACCCAATCAAAATATTATTTTCAATATGTTGGCCTAGTCACTCGCCTCATCATGGGGCCGATGTACTCCTAGATTATTTCGTCTAGTTGGTCTCTATTCATGATCACCTGGGGTGCCGTCAGAAGGATGATTGGCGGCTGCCTCTTTAGCCCCTGAACTTGGGATTGGGGGCGACTTCCTCTTAAAAAAGAGGATTGTTATTTCTCTGATGGCCATTTCTGGCCTACTGCGCTTTTTGTGGCGACACATATGGGGAAACACTAGCTATGGTGCTTCTACAGGCACTGCCTATGCAAGGGGAAACAACAATTGTCTTGCGCCCCTTGGAGGGTTCAAACTATCATTAGCCACTCCAATGCTTGCCTGATGCGGCTAGATTCTCCCCTAATCAAATCCTCTAAACCATTGATAAATCTGGAGACTTATTAAGAGACTTCATGTAACAAAGCCTTAATTGAAGCCTCCGGCTATGAGTTAGACTCTTGATTCTCTGGACCCCCGAGTGGAGGCAACTCTTCTTGCAGGATGGGGATGTCAGACCTGCTTTCTTCAACAACCTCATACACTAGAGACACTTTTGATGAATCAATTTTGGCCTTCCCAAGGGTGCTCTCCATATGACTGCTTAATGTTCCACCGAGCATGCCAAAAATATATATTTGACATATTTTTGGATTTGATGCGTGCCAAAATTCGATTGGACTTAAGATTCAAACATGTATGACCTTACCTACTCGAACCGGTTTGATCTTCTTAAAATCATGACTGTTCAGGCGATTGTAGCGAAATGTAAGGTTACATCTGAGTTCATTTTTATGACTTAGGGTTCAAAGACTTAAAATAATTTCTCAATTAACTGCATAATGAACTGAAACGTAAAAAATGCCACTGGAATACAAAACAAGTACACTAAATTTAGAAGATGGAACAAGTAATGTACTAAGTATTAAATGAAAGCAGTAAAAGATAAGTAGAGTGGTGGATTATAAGAAAAATAAAGTTGCTTGGAAGCAAGAATAAGTGAGTATAAGGTAGGCTCTGTGTAGAGTTTGTTAGATTTGATCGGTGATCCCTTCTCTGTGTTATGACCTCTATTATTTATAGGGATGACCTCCAATTGTCGAAGCCATATTTTTTCGGTTATTACTGTGATCAAGACCTTTTCCCTCGAGATGCATGAACATGTACTAAACTGTCTCCGACTAGCGGCTCATGGTCACGTCTCCCCGCTTCCCGGAATTCTTAGAGTTCTACTCCCTTAACTGTTCTGTCAATCGTGGACTCTCACAGACTTTTTCATGACCGTTAGATCCCTTTCACGTGTCACTCTCTGATTTTTGCAATTTTTGAGTATAAACAATTATGTACTTAATGTTTTGCTATTTAAAGAATCAAAAAGAAAAAGTGCATTTTGATATTCTTAATGGCAATGCAGGGAGCTGGATATAACATCCTAGAGTACAAATCACGTGAGGTATTGGTGTTTTATACCCGCTGGTTCGTCAGCAATCGAATATGAAAGATGTTTAGTGGGATTCCTTGGAAAGAAAAACAAGCGAAAAATTCATTAGTAAACTTATGTTTTCGTATTTACTTTGTGTTGGTTGATGATTGATGAGCATAGAAGAAATCATAGCATTTTTAAAGAATAAGCAAATGAATGAAAAGTATGCCCTTGATATTGCACGTACTAACAGATCTGAACTGAGCCATTTAAAGTTAATAATTGGGACACAACTTCAAGTGGTTATTAAACATATTTGTTACTTTTTTTTTTATAATTTTTTAATCATTGATGACTACCAAACACAAAAATTCTTTGGAAAAATTTCATCCACTTCCCCTCTAATTAGGTCTAAATTCAATGACACCCCCTCCCGATTTTGAAATTTCACTGCATCCCATTCTAATTTATACTTTCAAATCAAAGACACCCTCTTAACGGTAATTTTAACTCTGCTAGTACAAAAAGTAACAGTTTGACTATGAATTTTTTGAAAATGTCAAAACTACCATTTCTTATGTAAATATACTAAAATGTCTTCAACCCTTTTCCCATTATATATAACATACCCTTTATTGTTGTTGAAGGTCAAAAATGATCTGGTGTTGCCGAAAGACATAGGGGACTGAAGCCAGTAATTCTTCTTCAACACTGAAGCCAGTCATTCTTCTTCAACTCGTTTTCACAGTGATTGATCACTACCTAAGTTGGTAAAAAAAAAAAATTTTATTTTTTCTTACAAATTTGTAAATGTTTTTGTTGCAGATTTTTTAAAATTTTTTCATGCAGTTTTTTTTTAAAATTTTTTTCATACAGATATTTTTATGATGGAATTTTTTTTTTGAATTTTTTCACGTAGTTTTTTTTAATTTTTTTCATGCGGATATTTTTAATTTTTTTCATGTAGATTTTTAAAATTTTTTAATGCAATTTTTTAAAAATTTTGTGCATGCACATTTTTTTATTCTATTTTATTAGGTCAATATGTTGTGATGTATTATAGTATGATTGATATCTTCTTCAACTGTTAGTGGAAGCAGAGACATAGGAGAGGACGAGTTTTGATATAAACGTGATTTCTATCATTATATTATCTCAATGAATTTTTATCAATTTAAAGCATTGCACGATAATTTTGTTATAATATTAGTAATCATAATATCACTCATTTGGTTACATAATCGAGTTTTTATAATTTTTATTTATTTTTCTATAATAAAAAATTACAATCGATAAAATCTATGTCAAAATCTCATCAATTTCTAATTCTTTTGTTATCGTCTGTCCTCCACAACGTCACATGACCACTCTTCATACATCACTCGTTATATATAAAATTTAAATATTATTTGATAAAATTTAATATTAATTGAATAATTTTTTTCTTAATTTGATAAATTTAAATATTAATTTGGTTTTAATTCAATATTTATATCCAGTGTTGATTTGATATAATTTAAATATTGTTTTAATGAAATTGAATGTTCATTTGGTATTAAATTAAATGACTGACATTAATTTGATAAGGTTAAATGTCAAATTAATAGAATTTAATATTCTATTTAATATATTAAATTTTAATTTAATAAAAATTAAATGTCAATTTAGTGTTGATTTGATGAAATTAAATAATAATTTAATTTTAACTGAAATAAATAATATTAATTTAATGAAATAAAATATTAAATTAATATAACTAAATGCTAATTTGATAAAATTAAATATCAATTTATGTTAATTTGATGAGATGAAATCTTAATTTAGTTTAAATTAAATAAATGATATTAATTTAATAAAATTAAATATTAAATTGATGAAACTAAAGGTTAATATAATATAACTAAAATGGAGTGTATTGGAATTTCAGAATTGAGAGGGAGTGTTGTTAAATATAAGTCTATTTATAAGGGGTGTCGTTGAAGTTATGTCTATATATAAGGGTTGTGAATAAAATTTACCCTATAAAATATTTAGGGGTATTTCTGTAAATTAACAATTACCGTTAACGCTGTAAGTCGACAAACACTGACAGGAGGTGACAGTGAAGTTTCAGAATCGGGAGGGGGTGTCATTGAATTTAGACATAATTACGGGGAGTGTGCATAAAATTTTTCCAAATTATTTCTATTTTTTTATTTAAAAAAAAAAAAAGGTTATTAAACGAGTTACCAAACCACCCCATGTTACTCACTCTCAGTCGCTCTTACCTAAAACCCTAGTAAGCGACCCCATCAGTAAAACACTAGTCTGCGCCATCGCATAAACCACTCTCTGCTTTTGCTTCCTGGGAAAAGAGATGGTAAGCGATAGCGAAGCGGAGAAGACGGCCCAGAAGGAGAAAGAGAAGAAGAAGTTATTAGCTTTAGCCCCAATCGCCAAACCCCTTGCTGGCAAGAAGCTCTGCAAGCGTACCCTCAAACTCGTCCGCCGAGGTATTCATTCTTCTGTCTTCGTGGATGGATCTTTGTGTTTTTTTTTTTTTTTTGATTTTCTGTGATTATTTTGACTTGCTGTTCTTGTTTTAGCTGCGGAGCACAAATGCCTGAAGAGAGGAGTTAAGGAGGTGGTTAAAAGTATCCGGCGCGGTAGCAAAGGGTCAGTAGATTTTTTCCCAATGATATTTTCCGGTCCAATTTGTAAATGTTATGCTTTGCTATGTAGATTTTAATTTCTTATAAACCCACTTGTTGATTTGTTTAATTACTGGGCAAACTGTATTGATTCCGGCAATGTTTGGTTTGTTATTGATTCTTACAGTATCTTCTCGGTTTTACTGGCTGTTAATGTTGGTTTGAAGATATATGAATTAATATTTTTTCTCAGTTTTCCCTTTTTTAATGATTTGTTGATGTTGAATCGTTTAGTGTATTGACTTCGAGCAATGCTGTAACACCTAATTTGAGGACCTAATCAGGGACTCAATCCACTATAATTATTAAATTTGTTGTGATATCCAATGTTAGATAGAATACACTTCTAACTCAATGGTTGCATTTAATTAGATCCCCTAATTAAGTCCCCAAATTAGGTTCAAATAGCATTTTCCATTGACTTCATTTCTGGATATTTCCATCCATCTTTTCTATGCTTGTGCTTTAGTAATTGATTTTTGGCATCAATTTATTTGTCTGATTTCGATTCAGTTATCTGTTCATAGTGGAGATGTTGCCATCAAATTTCTCTTGGTTATGTAGAGGTTTAATATGAATTCTCTAAGGATTGACATTCTTTTTATTGAAATGCAGATTATGTGTAATAGCGGGGAATATATCTCCTATTGATGTCATAACTCATGTTCCCATCTTGTGCGAAGAGTCTGACATACCCTACATATATGTTCCCTCAAAAGAAGTAAGTTGGTTTCCTTTTCCTATTCTTTTGATATTTTGCATTTGTTTGTTTCTCTAATATTTGCATATAAGAATTTCTAATTGTTTTAATTTTCCTGGACTTCTCCTAATTGTCTTATTTCTTGTTTATATTTATTGAAAATTGAGGGCTTGGTTGGGTAAGGGCTGGGACTATCCCACATTGGATAGCCTTAGGGTGTGTGTGTGTGTTTAAATGGATGCTATGACCCTCACACTTTTAAGTGTGAGTGGTTGTAGTTATCCTATGTCCAAAAAAAAAAAAAAAAGGTTAAGGGCGGACATCCACAGGAAGAAAGTTGTTTTGCCTTTTATTTTTCACCTTATTTGCAAGTGGTATGTTGACCTGCTGCATGTTTGCAATAATCTTAAGGTGTTTTTTGGTGTATCAGGTCAATTGATGTTCATTTCCTCTCTATGATATTGTATCTAGTGATGATTGTTTTCTCTGTCCTTTCAGTTTTGTCATCTTAAAGTGCTATTATTCCTTAAGATTTTGTGACTTAATACAGGTATATGCAGAAAGCTGTGTGCTTGTAGTAAAACTAATTTCTTTTCTTCCCATCAAAGCCAAGCTGTATCTATCTCTGAGGGCTAGGTTTTGGAATTTTACATAAGGTTCAATTGCTCATGTTCTACGTCTATCAGGATTTGAAGATTCATAATTCAGAACTTGTTTCAAACTTGTCCAGGATCTGAAAAAGGCTTTTACTAAAGCTTAGTCTTATTTTGTAATGACATACTGCTTATGTTTTGACCAAGTTCGTCCATTTTTTATTACTAATTTGTGTTTTCCCTTCGTTAAGTTTTTGGTTCAAATAGTTAATTTTTTTTTCCTTATTGGCCCCATAGATGAGTTGTAGCTTACATATTATTCGTCCAGATCCTCATATTTATTTTTTCCCAATTTTCATATGGTAAAGTTATCACTTAAATTCAAACTCCCTGGGCGGTTTATTCAATTTTTTTTTTCTCCCAATGAAACCCTGTTCTGATTTCCCTCTCTTGGCACTTTTATCTATTTCGCCCTCTTGCAATGTGGATAGTTGCGCTAGTGTGTGAGTTTAAGTAGCTGATAAGAAGAAAATATGTGCACTTATATAATAAAAGTAAACAGTTGGGATATTGGTGCAACACTTGTAAATGCTGGTGTTGAAAACATGATAAACTGCTTGTTTCAGGATCTTGCAAATGCTGGAGCCACCAAGAGGCCAACGTGCTGTGTTCTGGTGCTAACCAAGCCTACCAAGGGGGAACTTGGCCAGGAGGAACACGAAAAATTGAAGACAGATTATGATCAGGTTGTAACTGAGGTGTCTGAACTTACTGCCTCTATGTTTTGAAGGACAAAACATAACAATCTAGTTTGTAATCTCTTACTGATGCTGCTTGTTTGGCTATTATAGCATGTGGTTATTAGTCAGTCTTTTGAAACAGAGCAACAGCAGGGCAATTGCTTTATTTATGTTGTGTGCAGAAAATGGATAGAGTAACTCAGGTCAAGTTTCTGTTTTCTCACGAATTGTTCTTAAATGTGGGTAGAGTTTATGGGAAGTGAACTAGCAATCAGGATATATATATATATATATATATATATATATATATATATATATATATATATATATATATATATATATATTCTAGCAAATACCTTTTAATTGGTGAGGGAGGGTACATAAGGATCAGACGATATATTCCCCCTTAAGCTGATCTTATCTAGGTGATAGAGATCAAAAAGGGATTAGATGGGCTTAAATTGAAGAATTGGATTTTATTATTTATTTTAGTATTATTATGTTAGGGAATATTTGTTTGATTAGAATTGTTTTAGTAATTTAAGTGTTAGAGTTTGATTAGGAAACTATTTTAGAATTTGATTATTTGTTACAGAATTTTAGTAGGAGAATAATTTGAAAATTTGGTTATGAAACTATTTTAGAATTTTATCAAGATAGTTGTTTTTATTTTAATAGGAGATTTCGTCTATAAATATTAATTTAATTCCTTCTATTTTCACTACATAGAGATTGTTGCTACAACTTTAGTAATGTAATACCCAAGCGTAGGTTCTTGCAAAACAATACACTCGGGAGTTCGAGGTTCTACCACAAGGAATTGGTAAAAACTTGACACACAATAGAATTAAAAAAGAAAAGAAAAAGAATTGCTTTGAAAATATTTGAGAGAATTGGTTATTTGAGAAAATAGTAACCTTTGGTTTAAAACAGTAGTTGAGACATACTAAAGCATTAGGAATCCTCTTTAAAATTCACAAAGTATTTATTTTGATCCAGTTTTTGAACTCAATTAAGAATTAGTTGAGCAGTGATCTTAATCGAAAAATTTATCGGTTATTATAATATAAATAAATTCTCAAGTATAATCCATAAATTATCTAAATAAAAATAAGTATTTAATTGTAGATCACAAACATTCATTATATGTAGAGTCAACGATGAATCAAGTTTTTGAACAATTAAAACTTTTTTTTTTCCAGAAAAACAAGAAACTAATTATTTTATGAAAATCTTAATTGATTTATTCAGACATACAAAACTAGTTACTTGACTTGTATGAAATTTAAAAATATTCGATGTATGTGGTACAACAAATTAATTAATTTTACAAAGTAAAATTTTATTAAAATATTAGAATCAATTAATAAGAAAAATTATACATTAAAGAACAACGGATGAAAAATACATACTTTGTTTTATTTAAAGAATCACCTATAGCTTTATTGGGGGATTTAGTAGGGGTGCAACTTGGGTTGGGCAACCTGATTTCAACCCGAGCTCAACCCAAAAAAATTAGGGCTTGGGCTAGGATTTTTAATACTTGGGTTGGGCTTGGGTCAAAACACCTCAACCCGAATTCAATTTGGACCGGGCTCGGGTTGAGGCATCGACAACCCGATTTCAACCCGAACCCGACAAATTAAAAAATAATTATATATGTATAAAACATTAGCACTTTTTTTCATTTTTACTCCATCGTCCTCTGTTTCTTGTTGCTTGCTACTTTGTTATGCGTGATTAGTGGTGATAGTGTGATATTTTAAGTTTAATGTTTTTATGGATCTAATTTCTATGTTTTTTGGAATTGTGTTTTGAGATCACTAGTTTTTTGGTGTGAAAGCAGATGATCAATAATCGTGCACTGTTATGAATGAAATATATGAATTGTTTTATGAATTTGTAATTATTTCCCCCCTTCTGTCTCTCTTGCAGTGAACTCGAATTCAACCCGAGCCCGCCCGAATTAAACTCGGGCAGTGCTTGGGTTGAGTTCCTCAACCCGAGGTAGGGTTAGAGTTAGAGTTAGGGTTGAAGATTATATACCTAGGGTTGGGTTATGGTTGACTGTCTAACCCGTCCAACCCGCCCGAATTGAACCCCTAGGATTTAGTAATCCCTAAACAAAAAACACAAGGAATCTAGAAGAAGAGGTTGGGAATTCGAAGACCACCCCAAATTAGGGTTAATACTAGTATTATATGAAATTAGGAAGTCTAAACCTAATCAAAGTCAAAGGCTAGACGACTACCAAAAAGAGTCTCTCTTCCAGACACACAAAATGCGTTTTTGGACGCAAGCATCAAATTTGCACTTCTACACCAGTCGTGTCCAGATACTTGTTTCATTCGTCTGGGCGCACCAATCTCTTTGAATTTTCTTATTTTCTTCAGTTTTTTTTCATCAACTAGAAGTTTCTCTCCGTTCGGACAAATATAATCACGTTCACACGCTTCTAACTTTATGTTCAAGCTTCATTCTTCACTCTAAGGCCTCAAGTTTCGTCCCCTCCGCATATATGCATCCAAACTTCATCATTTAGGTTAATTTACTTGTAAAACACACAAACACTAGAAAAATAGACATAAAACCCTAAACTCATCATTCAAGCATTTTTTTTTGGGTCAGATCATTCAAGCATATTTAATCCCCATCTAATGTAATTAACTAATCATTAATGATAATAATTAGGCATATTTCAAGGCTAATCACACCCCTCAACCACACTCTTGCTAGTCCCTAGTAAGACTGACATACAAAATACAAATCCACTTTTGTAGGTAATACGATTGCATTTAACATTTGCAACAAGACTTTAAACACCTAGGTTATACCTAGTGGGTGAATTATAGTCTCGTGAGAGTTTTTAGAGATGATGCCCATAACCATCTACCTGTTATCAAATATTCGAATCATTTAATTATATCATAAATCACCATCAAAACTTGAAAACTTTCACCTGCAAGCTTTTATAAGCACATGCAAAATAAAACATAGAAATAAATGCATTACCAAAGCATTCAAACATTATGCTCTCGCGAGAAACTCGTGTGTAGTGTGAGTCACCAATGCATAGACAGAAAAACACTTCGCAATTCCCCAGTCATACAACCATCAACTGCTAGCTTTGATGCAATCCTCCCCATATAGTTTTCTCATCAAGGGACTCACTCAGATTATGGTAACTATTCACAAAATTGAGCACATTTGAGGTGAGTTTATTAAATAAAAAATAATATATTACTCACATGCATCCCAAGTTACCACTATCCAAGGAAAGATAAGTTTGACACAGTCTCATGAAAGGAATGCCAATGTCTAAATAAAGTAGCATAATTGTCACATTTCATCTCTATTCATACATATCCATAAACATACATTCCTTTTCTTGAGATCAAATAGGATTTTATTATGGTTGTGATGTGGCTTGGGATAAGGGCTCAAGAAACGAAGGGATATAAAGAATTCAAAGATAATCTTGAGACTGCAGCCTTTATTAACAATAACTATGAGCAAGCCAACTTTGCCACGACCAAACTTAGGCCATGAATGACTCTTTATTTCAAATTGAGGCTAACTTTACTAATCTTGTATCTCTTGAAAAGTAATGAATAAAGTTGGCCCTTTTTTTGTCTTTTTTGCTTTGATTATCCTTTTATTTTATATTCTCTTTCATTCTACATGTGACTGTTGACTTGACTGCAATTTAAGTGGCAATTAATACTATCAAATCACGTGTCTGTTGTTTGAACTTCGTGCATGAATATAACCAGTTTTAATTCTTTGAATGATCATTTTTCACATTTCCCACCATCAATCACCATAAATGTTGTGGCAGTTTCCAATTTTGGGCCATTAATGTTTTCTAACATTACTTGGCCTATATAAACCCCCATGATTTAAATTTTTCTGAACAAACCAAGTCTTCCGGAAAAGGCTTCGGTACCGCATAGTCAAAATGCGGTACGGTACCGAAAGCCATTTGGGGGTTGTCAGAAGAAAAAAGCATTTGAAAAAGTAGAGAAGAACGAGGCAACCGGCTAAAAGGGTAACATGCAAGTTTCAAAGTGGTTTAAGATCGATCATGATAAGAAATGATCGATCGAAAGTTCATGAGTTACAAAAAAAATGGGTGAAGTTGGGTGGCCATCTGGGAAACCGTAGTTACGATAGATCGGTAGAATTAAGATGGATCACAGTTGTAAAAATGTTTTTTTTTTTTTTTAGGCATTTGTAAATATGTTCGATTTCAGTAGTTGCGTGGTCCAAATAGATTAACGATTGAGCATAGTACAACTTGATCGATCGATATGTTAAAAAGAGTTGCAACATGATGGATGAAGGTGGGGCTTCTTTGGGAACAGTAGGTATAATTGAGTGGAGCAGTGTAATTACGATCGATCAGAATAGATAAGTTCGATAAAATTTGTAAAAAGATTCGATTTAAGAAGGAGTAAATTTTTTGTGATCGAACAAGTAAATTGTGATGGATAAGAGACTGAATGTTGTTTGATCAATCTAATAATGGGAGATTGATCAGGAAAAAATATGAAAATTTACTTAAAAAAAAATTCGAAATATTAACTATTATTTTAAGGCTTGTGAGCGATCCAAAAAATTATTTTTGATCATCATAAAATGTTGAATAAAAAATATCTTAAATTTGATTTGAATGTTTTATGATGGAGCAAGTAAATTGCGATGAATAAGAGAGTAAAATGTGTTGTGATCGATCTAAGAATGGATGATCGATCAAAAAAATATGATAATTTACTTGCAAAAAAATTCGAAAATTTAAAACTGTACTATAATTTTAAGGATTGTAATGAATCCATAAAATTACTATTGATTAACATAAATTGTTCAATAAAAATATGCTAGATTCAATTGAATGTTTTGTGATTGAACAAGTAAATTGTGACGGATAAGAGACTGAATAATTTTTTATCGATGTAATAATGGGAGATCGATGAGAAAAAAAAAATGATAATTTACTTACAAAAGAAATCGAAATTTTAACCATTATTTTAAGGAGTGTGAGCGATACATAAAATTATGATTGATCAACAGAAATTGTTGAATAAAAAATACCTTAAATTCGATTTGAATGTTTTGTGATGGAGCAAGTAAATTGTGATGAATAAGAGACAAAATGTTTTGTGATTGATCTAATACTGGATGATCGATCAAAAAAAAAATGCTAAATTACTTGGAAAAAAAATCGAAATATTAACCCTTTATTTTAATTTTAAGGATTGTAATCAATCCATAAAAATTATAATTGATCAATAGAAATTGTTTAATTAAAAAATGCTAAATTTGATTGAAAGTTTTGTGATTGAACAAGTAAATTGTGATGGATAAGAGACTGAATGTATTGCGATCGATCAAATAATAGTAGATCGATCACAAAAAATATGATATGATAATTGACTTAAAAAAAATTACAAATATGAACCTTTATTTTTAAGAATGGAATCGATAAAAAAAATTAAGATTGATCAACCGAAATTGCCCAAAAAAAAAAACCTTAAATTTGATTCTAATAAAAAATATGAAATTACAAAAAACACCTCAAGTCTGGGAGGGGCATAGTAATTAGATGGTGGTTAGTGTTGTCATTTTGGACCGTAAGGGCTATCGGCAGCCATTGCAAGTGTATTTCCCCCCAAATTACTGAGTTCTCGCAAACCCTAACCCCCTTTGCTTGAACTAGTTAACGGCAGTACATTCCCCCATCCCCCAAATCGAATCGATTGTAAAATGGGTGCTGTGTACATTCCATCAAAGAAGATGTAGATCGGCATGGCCGGAGGAACAGCCGGAGCGACAAAGAAGAGGAAGGCAGTGAATGGCAAGAGTAAGGAAGTCGTTACTGGGCAGAAGAAGAATGCTGGTGAAACAGGTAAGATTTCGAAAGGTTTCTTGAATGAAGAAGCAAAAACATTGTTTGAAACCTGTTTTTGTCATCGGCCATTGTTAGTGGAACGAGGCGTTGCACTCGGTGAGTTAGTTAATACCGAGTGTCCAAAGTTTTTTGGAGGTCGTAATTGGGAGAATATCTTTGATGTGAAGAAGGATGATAAGGCATATAACAACGTAGTTAGATTGTTTTATGCAAATTTACATGACTTTGATAAGGTTGGGCAGACTTTGAAGTCTGTAGTTAGGGGTAAAGAAATAGATGTTTGCCCATATTTTATTTCAAAAATGTTGAAAGTTCCCAGGCCTGTTATCACAGAGAATACCATTGTATTTCCTTACAAAAGCAAAGAGGAAGTCCCTAGCATGGAAACGGTTATTGAGACAATTTGTGATGTTGCTATCGAATGGGTGGATGAGAACAGTAAAATATATCAGAAAGACATTCGTTTGCCTTATAGGATGTTAAACATAATAGTTGCTTGTAACATTGATCCCAAAGGACATACAGCTGAACTTGGATATGATAGAGCTCAACTTCTATATGCGATTGGTAAAGGGGCATGCATTGACCTTCCCCATTACATATTCCAGCTGATTGTGAATGCCTATGAGGTGCAGGATAGCAGGCGAAGTCTACCATTTCCTATTTTGATTACAAATATTGTGAAGTTTTATGGGGTTGTGATTGAAGCTGGCGAATCGTATACTGCTGCCATGGGTATGATAAATGAGGGTACTATGAAAAAAAGTGCCGGTCATGCTGGGCCTAGAAATTGTGCCAAGACTGTGTCACAGGTGTCTTACTCCCAAACTGAGGGCATTACTGTGACAGAGGGCGAGGGTTCAAGTGCTAGTCCATTCAACATGAATACTATTGGAGAAAAGCTGGAGCAAATAGTTAATGGGCAAAATTGTTTGGCCACACAGTTACATGCCGTTGAAGAACGCATGAAGGGATCTTTGGAAAAGCTGGAGAGTAAGATTGATGGACTTTACAAGGAATTGAAAGAGTATGGAAAGAAATGTTGATGGGTTATGTGTGGAAGAAATTCATATGAATGGAAATGTGTATATGCTTGTAAATCTTTTGGGCCATATTAGAAGTGGCTACCTTGTAACCTATAAAATGTAATCAATTCTGTTGAACAGAATCTTTTGGCAATGGTATGAAATATTTTGTTGTATGGTGACGTTAATATTAGTTTTTAAAAATTAATTATTTCCAGCAACATATTATGTTGTATCTTAACAGCAAAATGTAGTAACCTTACATCAACATGTAGTAACCTTACTACAAAATGTTGTAACCTGACATCAACATGTAGTAACCTTTCATCAAAATGTTATAACCGCAGCCCTAAAGATTATAACTGTAATAAGGTTACCTCATTCCACTGACAAGAGTAATACAACAAAGCAATGGCCCTTGTATAGAGCAGTAGTTCCTCCATCTCAGCCATCTTTGTTTAACCCCAAAAATTCCATATACTTCCCAAAACAAAACTAGCAACTGCACATAGTTCAACAACAAAGCAATATACAGTTTAAGAAGAAAGCAGCAATATACTGATAAGTTGGATAGGGATGCGTGCAGAGGACATACATGTAAATGAGATTAGTAATATAGATGTAGGTGAAGCCTAACTGGATCGTGTTTGGGATATAGCAATTAAAGAAGGTTGTAAAAAATGAGTTGCATATTTGAAACGTGTCACACCTGATATGTGTACATAAAAGTTGACAAAAAATGAGTTTTATAAAAAAAAAACTTTGTGCAAAAGTGGTGGTTATAAGTGATGGAAATTTTGTATCAAGTTTAGAGTTAATGTACATAACGTTTATATTGCAACTTTCGCAGCGATATGAAAATGCTCACCAGCACAACCCTTACAGTGGAGTGAAGAACTGTCCATTACCACTTGAGTGAAAGTCATTAAAGCCATCCTGAACATTGAATGTATCAAAAAAGAATGGTCAGTTAAAAGGTGCATTGCTTGGTAACTTATAAATCAGCAAATAGAAGGGGAACTTTGTGTCATAAAGGTGTTATTGAACTCCACCCATGTGTACGTACATGTGTTAAAGGGGCATAAGGTTCCTGAGTTGGCAATGGTTGCTGGGATCCACATGGTTGTGAAAAGGGCATGTCCTCATATGGATCAGTACGTTGGGTAGTCAACAAAGGACATTTACGAATATTATGCCCGGTTGCCCTGCACTTGCTACATCTTCGGGACGTAAATGGATTATTATTTCGTGTACGGCCTGGATGTCCCTTTGTTGTAACCATTTGTGGATCAGCTACCCCAAACTTATTTAACTCAGTAGTCCTAATGTTGTGTTGTGAAGAGGTCTCCTCTGCTCTACCAAGGGATTCATGATTGGTCTTCAGCTGAGAGGTTAATCCATGCAATTTACTTCTTAGGTCCTGAGTTGATTTGTAACCATGCGAAGCATAGTAACACATACGACTACACATGGCCATTAGTCCAGCATACCGCGTCGAAATGGTTAGAGTGTTACTTGTTGTCGGCACATCCTCATTTCCTAAATCTCCCTTTGCAGAAATAGTCCAGCGCTTCATAATGAGACATGGAGGGAACCGTTTAATGTGCTCATATTTTAGTACTGTTATGATGTGACAACATGGAATACCAACAGATTCCATTTTCAAGCAGTTGCACTTCATACTAAAAAAATCTGGAGAACAAATGACATTCCATGTTGATTCTGGTTGTGAGTACTGAGACAAGTAGTAACTCCAATGGATCCCGTTGTCAATTTTTTGGACGACAAAGAACATGGATTCGGACTTCAACTTATTGCGCACTTTGAAGAACAATTTCCTTGTATATATGGATGATGCATGCTCTTCAAGACAACGCAATTGTGTGGTTGTCACCGGGGATGTGTGTTGGGTATCATGGTCATCATTTGCTTCATTCTCCCTGATTCTTCCCAAAGCACGGTCGTATTGCCGCACAAACTCAAAGAGTCGGAGACGGGTCTTCAAAAAACGATTGAAATATGAGTTCATACCCTCACATCGCTGTGTACTTTTTATGCCGGCAAAGAATTTACCTCTTAAATATGCTTCAGCCCACTTTGACCGTTTGGAATAAACTTCTGAAATCCAGTTATTATTCTGCAATCCAAATGAATCCACCAGTGCTTTCCATCGATCCTCAAATTCTTCCGGACTACAGCGCCCACACATACAATGTTTAAAATGTTGAACAAAATTTTCAGCACTAATATTGGACAACGCATTTCTTGTCAAATGCCACCTGCATAATCTGTGTGTTGCATCGGGGAACACTTGCTCTATTGCTCCTGCCATGGCCTTATCACCATCGGTGACAACTGAAATAGGCAGCTTACCATCCATTGCATGAAGAAAAGTCTGCAATACCCACATGTATGTCGCAACAGTCTCATCTGAGAGCAAGGCGCACCCAAAAATTGATGTTGCGTTATGGTTGTTGACACCTGCAAGTATAACAAAAGGTTTCTTATAGACATTAGTTCGGTATGTTGTATCAAATACCAAGACATCGCCGAAGCATGCATAGTCAAGCCGGGAGGATGAGTCTGCCTAGAACAAACAATTAAGTGAATTATCTCCATGCACACTGTAGTTGAAATAGAACATAGGGTCTGATTCTATTTTTCCACTAAAGTAGTTTAACGCCCCCTCCGCGTCACCGTCTTGAAGTTGTGATCGACGTTCTGTCGCAACATCATTGTACAAATCTTTCATGGTAAATCCAACATTGTGATAACCTCCTGCTTGTTGCACAAAAAAATCTCTTACTTGACTTGTATGTATGCCAACATTCCGCAATGCATTTGTTTGTTCTCTGTCGGGACTCTTCACACGCTTATGTGATCGAAGGAATGGGACACCATGTGGTGTAACCAATTGGTGATTATGTTCCAACTCGAATTCCTTGACAACCCATTGTTCAGACCCATTGTCAAACTTGACACGAAAAGATGCGTTACATCCCACCCTTGTTAAGCCTCTCGGTTCCCGGATGCGGTCATTGCGGTCAAGGTGTTTGGCTGATCGATAACCTTCTCTTGAACAAACCCAACGTCTTGACACAGGAATTTTATTTTTGTTACACCTCAAGTCATCCTTCCGAACACTAAATCCCACAAATTTTGCATAATTGTTATAAAACTCTCCAGCCGCATCATATGTGGTGAACGTCATTTGCATTACCTCACCAACTGTCAACCCATCCAGATGAATTTCCTCGACACCATGATCAGAAATTGATTGATCATTTTCCATATGATTCTCATAATCATCATCTGTTACGGCAACATTAAGATCTACTAGTACACCTTTACCTTTGTCATTGATCCTACCCGCCATTATTCCAGCTATACAATTACAAAAATAGGTGGAGTTATAATATGTTTGCAAAATTTTGATATAATTTTTAGCCGATAATGTAGAATACCTGTTCATTGACTCAATAAAAAATTGCATATATTATAAGCAATATATTACTTCTATATTTTCGTAATACACTAACTATTGCATATATAAAAAACAAAATCATAGTACCCACATTACTGATGATGCTTTCATACCTGATTTAAACGTTGTATAGTTGTAGAGAGATCAATTTACTAAATGACGCATCTTTCCTGCACTTCTACTGTGTTGAAGAAATTGCCTGTGTTGAGTTATTTACGAAATTTGTGGATGGTCTTTACAGAAAATGCAAGTGATACAGTACTTGGTAGTTGGGAGATGTATTGGTTAATTGAATGAAGTAAGTTAATGACAATTAAGATGCTTCAGTTGGGTTGGGCGGGTCATAAGATTAGGATCCTCCATATGCGGGTTAACACATTCGGGTTAAAAATTAATCAATGTCACAATTACCTCTAAATCGACACCATTCCCGCTGGAAATTTTCCTTTTTCTCACTCCCCCTCCCCCCCCGCCTTTCTGTATTCTCTCTATCTATCTGGTAACCATTCTCTCTCTATACACCACCGGCTTGTTCAGGTCTCTCTCCCCCACCACCACGCAACCCACTCCGGCAAAGGTCATCTGCCATCACCACGGCCGCACAACACTATCTCAACCACCACCCCTTTATCCTCTCCCCCCACCACCACGCCAACCCACTTCGGAAACGCCAGGAGGCGTTCACAGGTATATCTCTGTCGATCTATTACTCTCCACAATCTGACATCACCATAGGCACACACCACTAACACAGGAATCACCCAGGCATCCTCTCCCCACACCACCACTCAAACATCGTCCAATTTAGTGTCTGGTCTAAGTTGGAACTACACCCAGATTTGGAAATTTAGATCTCGCCCAGGACTTCTCAGGTATTTTAGGTGTGTTACAACATACTTTACATAATTGCAACTGGGTTCTGAAATACGATTTTTGCAACTGGCTGTGTTAGGTTCGGTTTGTTTGAGGATAAAATATGATTTTTTATTAATTTTTTGTTGGTTTGTTTATACATTAATTTTTGGAAGGCAATTTCAATTCCCCCTGTTTAATTTATGCTGCTTTGTGGAATTTCGACATCTAAATTGTTTTTTTTATAATTGCAACCATGTGTATATGTGTCTTGGTTCAGTAATTTGTGTGATTTCCTTGCTGCAATAGTAGGGGGTCAATATGGTGAGGATTTATACTGTTTTTGGTTTGTATGGGGAATAATATAGGTTTGAATTTGTGTTTATGTGAAATAGGTATGCTTTATTTTTTGTTATCATTTGGTGTAACAATGTTATCTAACACACCTAATGGTTCCGTAAGTTGATGTATTTGTAATGGGTTTGTGTTCAAATCTAATTAACTACTGTATTAGGTGGAAGTTAATCCTTGAACATCACTTCTGCTTCCAATATAACTATAAATTTTGAGAATTTCACTCATAGTACCCACATTAGTAGTTTCATTGAATAAAGAATACAGTAAGTTGTAGCACTTGAATAAGAAGTCATTCAACAGTCAAATCCAAAACATCAAGGTAATTCATCTAAGACAAAGAAAATAGGAATCATAATTATATAAAATTCTAACAAATGCCCTACATCAAGTAGAAGTGCATTTTATTTTATTTGGAAGAGTGATTGGAACTTCTTGAACAAATACACGAAGAGAAAAGTTTGGGATGGATGTCGCCGTAGCAAAATTTTGATCTTGCGACAAAAACTTGTAAATAAAACAGTAAATTATATACTGACTACGGTTGAGCAGAACAAAACACCATGGAAGCCTAAATGGAAGTAAAATAAATTTGCATATCATTCTATTATAAGGTTTGTGAGTTTGTACATTTGTGATCGTGTTTTTCCTATTTTTATTGTTCGATTTTCTCTTTGTAGGATAGTCTGTATTAGCATGGCTGTTAAATTATTAATTTTCAATCTGTTGGAAAAACACGATAATATAAGTGTTTATGACATTTTTATTAATCCTATCTACACAGTTTTATATCACAATACCGTGATTTCTCTCAAATAAAGTTATCATTACCTCTTTTTTTATTCATGCATCTTTTTTCCTTTCAAAGTCTGCAACTTTATGTTATAGGCTATCATGTACAAACATAATAAGATGACTACTTTAATAAACAAGAATATAATACATCAACGACCTTCAAATGAAAAATTAACTACACATTTCTACATCATAAAAAACAAGAATAGAATAAATAACAAATGTCAATGAAAAATTAACTAAAAAATTAACTATCACACAAAATTATCATATGAGACTCTATTCACACATCTCTACTGATTAGTGTTCATAATTTGTGTACAACTACAATTGTATACAAAAGAAGAGTGGAGTAGTGGCACTATAATGGTAATTGAATAGAGAGAAATTTAAGAACCTTATGGTAATATTTTGTTTAACGGACTCCAAAAACGTAGAATGAATGTGACAAATCATATAATTGATCTTTACCAATCGTGTCAATAAATGTGAAGTAAATTAATTATTTCATTATCATTCGATGTTTAAAGGCAGAATTCATATAACCTCAAAGAGGTATACACTGTCGGACTCGTTAGGGTTCGAAAAAAGTACTGTTCACTGAGACGATCACCCAATTTTCATCGTTAGTAAATATCATAGTTGAATGGAAATTATTGTTCCTAATTCCCGATACATTGATATACCTCTTTTTTAAATATTAAGTAAGAGAGCCATGTTTTATTTCTGGATCACTCCTACAAAAGTTAAAAATGCAAACAATTTGTTTGGTTTTTTAAGAAAACGAGTGTCATTCCATATATAATATGGTAGTCCAATGAGTTTTTTGCGCAAGTTCCGATGGCATATATATTTCTATAGCCATGACACTTGTCATAAGATAAATAAACTTCATGTTTTTATGATCATATTTGTCTGAGTTTGTCATACACTATTTCTTTATATTATACGTCAATTCTATATAGATTTATTTCACCATATTGTGGGAAGGAAAATTTATACACATAACAAGTAAGCAATCATGAGTGAAATGTGGTAGTGAAATGTTGTTGAGGGTGGTGTGTGGTGCTGGGATACATTACGCAATGATCCATTTAGTACTGTTTGATTTTTTGTTAATGGATGGGATTTGCACATACATACACTAGCACATTTGATGACTACTTTATAATTAGATGCATTTGTTTATAACAATTTTGTCAATGTATTTTTAAGCATTGAATGATTGGTAGAATGTTTATGGAGTTATAGTTTTAAATGCTTGCTAACATTGCCTAGTGGTTGTGTTGGTATATTGATTTAGTAGCTTGCAACGCATGTCAACAACCTTATCATATTGGTACCAACATGTGTCTGCGCATTCTAGTTCTATGTATCTGAAGAATTTGACTAATATGTGGACTCTCATATTAGATGGAATTTATGAGTTATCTGTATCATTAGATTGATTTTACACATGAATCTCAGTTTGTTAAATAAAAAAAAACACAATTAATCGTAATGCATATCTGTTAATTGTTCTTAATGTTATAGTGTATCTTCGTCTTTCGGGTGCTCGATATGTTTTTTGTTTAATACACAATCATTCATTCACAAGTTAATACCAGTTTTCTTAAATGCGTAAAAAGTTTCAACAGTAACGTTACCAATCGTGTCTGTTTTATGTAGATAATATATATATATATTATATGCGCATTTGATTACGATGAAGAGGAAGGCTACTGTTGACGGTGGGAAAAGAATGACTGAGAAGATCACAGCCGCTGCAGCTGCACATGGTGCCAATTCTGCTGTGACTGCGAACAAGAAACGAAGGGTATGTATTATGAACATATAAATTTATTCAATTTTCAACACTGCAGTGTACCATAACTTATAAACTTGTTAATATTTGTTTGCTGCATTACATGTATATTCAGATATTAATGGGTACAAGGTGTTCGCCAGCAAGTGTCATACAAGTTGTAAATGGGTTGACTGATGCTCAGAAACGTGCAGTGAAGTCAATGGGTTTAGAAGGGTTGACGTGCATGAAATGCACTGTGGTTAGGAGGAGCTTATGCGAGTGGTTGGTGAAAAAATTTGATCCAACTACGTCTATGTTACATGTACATGGTAAATCAATTAAGTTCTCCTCGGAGGATGTGTATTACATACTGGGGTTGTCAAACACAGGCAATGAGTGTGATACTGCAGGTGGTATGGACCAATTGGAGGAAGTGCAAAATTCAATTTTTAATGGACAGAGGGAAATGTCATTGAATACTTTGGTTGGGAAACTAAAAGAATTGAAGGACGATTCTTTTACTTTTAGACGACTATTTGTTCTATTCATAATAGGCCGGTTTCTTTCCCCAACCATGAAAATGACCATTAATAGTTCGTACGCTAGACCCCTTGTGGATGTAACTGCTTTATCTTCTATAAACTGGAGCAAATTTGTGTATGATGGTATAATTGAAGGCATACAAAATTTCAAGGCAAAATCAAGGCGAAATATTTGTGGTTGTATCATTGTCCTACAGGTATTGCAGTCTCTGGTTATTTAATCATTACATAAACTGTTTCTTATTCATGGCAGTGCTATTCATTAACTGAACTCTATTCATTTTCAGATTTTTTATTTTGAGCGCGTCACACCAGTGGGAGCATCATACATTCCATTTCTGTCACAGCCATTCCCTCGTATGGCAGTTTGGGGGGACAAAGAAATAGGCCAGCGCATGACTGCATTGAAAAAATTGGGTGGATACAAAAAGAAAGGAGTAACTTTTGAAATATATTATACTATTTAATTTGTTTGGTTATTGTTAATTATTTCATTATGGAATATATTCTTTATAAATAGTATGGTATTAACTAATATTTGGATTATCATAGCTAATGGTTACAGTTGAAGATTCACTGATAGTTCCTGCCCAATATGCTGGCCCCAACGAGAGGATAACCTGTGATCATTCAGTAAGTGTTCTGGTCAGTATTTGCTGCATTACTGTGAGTACACAAGGCGTCTCGTACGCGCATCTCATGCATGTTACCTTTATGTAGGATATATACGGATGTATACAATTATACAAAATTTTTTTATTAATCTTGTCCATGACTAAACCTCACTGTGTTATGTAGGAAATGGAGAAAAGATTGTCTACGGTTGAAAAGTATTGGCTGAATTTCGTACAGACCATGAAACATTGTCTGCAAAGTTCACAGTTGAAGTAAATGCAATTAAACGGATGATGGAAATGCTTTCTCAAAAAGTCTATAATATTGGGAGAGAACCACCTGCAAACGAGTATGTCCAAGTGAGTACACTATATTAGTGTGTTATCCTTTTACCATAGTACTTGTGTGTCCTGTTTTGTATAATTTTGTTGGTTTAGAATGTGACACAGGACGTATTCGATGACAATGACACCCAGGTCGGGGATGACAGCGGCAATGAGGTTTTTTTACCCACAACTTTAAACCAATAAATTTTTTTAGTTCAAATGTACCTAAAATCGCAGACACCCAAATTGCAGGATGTTGATGGGTTGGTTCCCGATATTACTGATTTTAGTGATGACGTACGCAATGCAATATTGAACTACATTTTTCATGAGGGACTTGATGCTGAGTATGTGACAATTACTACCACGTGTGCATTTGTTATTAATTTCCATTTCTTATGCAAACCATACCTTACATGTTGTAATCCCACAGTGAGACGCTTGTTGAGTTTGAAAAATTTCATGCGACCAGAATGACAATGAATTCATTGGCAGCTACCCAATGGTTGCCGAGCGAGGTGAGTTATATAAATATATTCTTAATTAATTTCACCAACTTTTGACTTAATTGGCGATTAATTAAATGTATGCCATTATAAATATTTATATTTCTGTACACAGTTAATCAATGTCGCTGCATGCATTATGCCATCAACAGATATGGGGAAGAACGACACACCGAAGGCCAGGTGGTATATTCCGACTTGGTTTGCGGTAATACTCGACAATACCATTTTTTGTTTTATGTGCTTTTCTTCAATCAATATGGTCATATTTTGTTTTAATATTCAATATGAACTTACGTATTTATAATTTCACGTGCCTCAAATGTAGCAAACAGTCATTCAGTATACATCTGAGGGGAGAACTAGTGAGCAACTGCAAAAAAAAGTCATTAGATTGTGTGGACGATACATCGACGACATCACCATGTGTGACAAGGTATCACTGCATAAAAAATGACAACAGATTATGCATTCCAAAATCTTAATCTATGAAACTATGTACGTCATATTTTGTGTACTGACTCCAATTGCTAAATGTAGATATATGTCCCCATAAACGACGGCAACAAACATTGGTTCTTATGCGTTGTGGACATACAACAGCAAGAAGTCCTGCTACTGGATACTCTTCGAAGTCCAAGAATGAAGCATGCACGACGTAAGCAAGTGGATGATGTGGTATGTGTGATCTACATATAAATGCAAAATATGATCCATCATGACTAATTTCGGGGTTGGATATTGCAATTGTACCTAATTGCATTGTATGACTTATTAGGTTGCAGCCTTGGGTGAACTTATTTGCCACTTTAACAAACATTTTGAAAGAGTAATCAGTACATGGCCCGTGATTGAACCAACTTGGACACCCAAACAGGTGAATGGATATGATTGTGGAGTTGAAGTTGTCAATATGCTCCATCAACCTTGTCTGGGGCAAGCTATAATGAAGGTGAATGGAAAAATAATGTTAATTGTTCTTGCTTGATTGTTCAGTTTTGCACATGTTATAACACTTCAAATTTGATGCAGGCATCGTCGTCAAATGTTAGAAAGGAGCTGGCAGTAAAGCTGGTTACCCATCCACAAAATAGAAAGCGAGATGAAATAATTGGAAACTTATTGAAGCTCAGGGACATAAGCTGCCAGTAAAGCTGCATGAATCTTTAGAGTTTGCATACAGTGTGTAAATATACGGCAAGATGGAATGAACACCTGGTACTAAACACCAATTAGGATAAACAAACTCAGCCAAATGCAAGAAAAATGATCTAATGGTATGTTCTGAACAAAATATATGTACATTGTATTAACTTTTTTTTTTTTTTTTTGGGATACAAGTGGATGATCAATTTGGTTATTGGATAATGAAGATTGAACATATAAATTTTATTGAGTGATCAGTTGGCTTTACTGGATGGACTAACAACTATATTGTTATGGGTTGGTTGATGTCCTACTTAGCTGTTAGTTTTTATATCTGATATGCCAGACTGATTAGGAAATGGTATGTTTATGTATGCTGTGATTTGGAGGGTGGAGGGTGGTGACAGACAAGTGAAGGGGTTATTTTTTTTATTGAGTCTGGCCATGCTGTCTTCGATCATTCTTCGCTGCAATGGAATGCTTTGGGCTTGTTTTTTATGGAGGGTCTGTCTGCACTGATATGGGGGGCTGTTTGATCACCTTCTGCTTTGGAAGGATTGTTTGCGGGTCTGATTACTGGCCTGCTGATTGAATGAAAACATTGTTGTCCCTAACCCCTTAACATGACCCCTCAATGTGTATATGGCTTATGTGTGTGGGTGAGTGTCACTCTCACTCGGATTCATGCAAGAGATAGGGGAAACCGAATGGTGGGAATGTGGAATGAACAAAATGTATGAAATAAAATGTGTGTGAACAAAAGTGCTCCCCAATCGCAAGGAGTCTTTCGTTAGTCGGTATTTTACTTGGAAAAGTATTCCAAGGTCGTCTCCTCAGGGAAGGAAGGTTCGAGTGTGTGAAGGTGATTTTGCAAAAGGTAAAGAAAGTGTAAAATCTTTTGTTTGAGTTTTGTGGTTGTGTTTGTGAATGAAATGAGAAACAAATGTTGGCAATTCCAAGAGGTCACTCCAATAAGCATACCATCTCAACTCGAATCCCTCCCTCAATATAGTATGAATGAACGATTGATTCGTGAGAAGCCGGGGACGAGACAAATGAGGATCTAAGCATAAACCATGGCTAGGCCTATGGAATATCAAAGACTCATCAGCTTATCCTCCTTCAACTCAGTCAAACCGAACCATTGAGCTATGAGAGAAAGGAGGGGAGTGGGTTGAAATGGTATACCCGAAAAGAGGTTCCCCTTGGCTTTCCCAACTTGGGATTTAGCTACTCATAATGAAAGACAAGGTATACATAAAGTAAAGATTAAGCATGAAACTTAGATTAATGCAAGAAAAGTTAAACTATGAAAATAAACATTCAATACCCATTTAAGAACTTGAAATGCAAAACTCAAAAACAACAATGGTAGAATCAAGAAAGCATAACTAAACTTGCAATGCACTTGAAGTAAATGACATTCAAAGTAAATAAAGGAAGCTTACAAAAGTATTACTGAAGATTACAAGAAAGATGGGTGAAGAAAATGCAAAAATCTAAACTTGTACACTATTCATCATCTTCCTCACTAAAACTACTCCTAGCTTAGGTAGCCAACCCCACTACATTGTGTATTGAATGTTGAATATATTCAGTGTGGAGACTTGCCAAAACGTCCAAGAGGCTCCCCCCTAGCTGTGTGAACGAGCTCCCCTCAAGAGAGGGCTGAATGGATGGCTTTGACAGGCTAGGAGATCATAGCCTGGGCAGCCCACTTCCCCCCATTCCTCCTTTAATGCATTGGCCTTTAAAGTCTTCCACTTGAGTGTAGGAGACCTGTAAATGTGTAAGGAAATGTTGGGATAGGCGTGGGAGAAGTGTAGGTGGGACCCCCAAGCCTCAAAGTTGAGTTACAGGCTGTTTTTCGCATTCTGGGCAAGACCTTCCGGAAGAACGATGACAACCTTCCGGAAGGTTTAACCTACTGGAATCTGGTGACAGCTCTGGACCAGTTTTGGTAGAAAAATAATAAATTTTGATCCAACCGTTGGATTGAGCTGAAATTTTGACACAATAAAAAGGACATCCATATCTACAACTTTCATGTTTTGCACTTTTTCAAATTCGAAGTAGATCATGGTCAAAATTTAGAAAAACAGTGGTACAGTGTCAAAATTACGAAATTCCAGTGGGCTAAACCTTCCGGAAGGTCTTCATAAACCTTCCGGAAGGTCTTCATCCAAAATGCATTTTTCTTGATTTCTTTACCTTCCAAGCCTCTCAATCCTCATTTCATGAGTCCACCACTTCACCTCACATCCAACATAGTTGCAAAGTCCTAAAATCCATCATTTAAGCTATCAAAACATGCAACATCAAAATATCAACATTATTCACAACTTTGGCTAACACTAAGTACTTAAATGCAAAAGTTGAGTTAAAATGCATATAATGAGGCCATCAAATATGCAATATTTTGCTCTCATCACCTGCTCTGCAATGTTGCTCTGCTTTGCTATGATACTGAATTGAGCATGGAGTGCACTATGCAGGCAGTAGTTATAAGTGTTACATATTTGTTGATTGTAAGTAGACTTGGTTTAATTTGTGTTGAATGATTAAAGCCATTTGTCATATTTTTTAAGAGATTATGTACCTTCCTACTTTAAATTTATTCTTTTTGGAAATTTAAGTTTGCTTTCTTTAAAAAAAAATAAATATTATAAAAATAGTGGTATGGGTTGGAGGTATATTAAATATTGAAAATGAGTGAGGGTCTCATGTTTTGGTAAATATGGTGTTGTGTACAGTGATATGCACTTGCACATTTTGGAATGATCTAAAATATATACAAAGGATTTTTAGCAGACTTGACTTCTACATTGATCGTGCTAGTTATACAAACGTTCTGCTGAGGAAAAATCAGCAAGGTCTTCCACATTTGACCAATACGTCACTTAATAAATTAAATGAAGTTAGGGTCTAACTCTCTCAGCCAATTAAATGAAGTTGGAAAGGGCCAATGCGTCACTTAATAAATTAGTACATATTTAAGATCATTACAATACACTATTTAATGTAATAAATTTTTAAATAGTACTGATTTTCCTTTAAAAATTTAATTTTACAACATACATGTTACCTTGCCAAATTATAAAAATTAAATGAGTAATACATAATGACTAAAAATAATAACAAAACAATCTGTAAGCTGTACATATGAAGTATACCATGTCCATGTTGATGGGTTGCTTGTCAAATCTCAAGGGAGATTTTTTTAGATTAACCAGCATAAAAAAAGGAGACAAGGTGAGTTTGGACATTTCACCAGCCTAGCAGTCCACAAAAGTGGAGGGAAATGTTCCCGCCAACAGGAAGATGCTTCTTATATATGTGACTACATAGGGAGAGACTACGCAGAGTGTAACACTCAAGTGAAAGGGTCAAATATTTCACTTTACACCCCTCTGGTATAAGCTTATAGCACTATGGACTTTCAACTTTGCAACTGTAGGAGAATGGGAATATTGAGGACATCATGGACAGATTCAAATCCAGGTAGGAGGTTTATTGGCTGTGAGAGATATGGGGTAAGATACTTATATTCTTAAAAAATAATTATTTGTAATGGGTTTTTTTAAATTTTAGCTTTTTTTGCAAATACATCATAATTTTAACCAAAATTATGTACATGCAGGAGGCAGGTGGGTGCAATTATTTCCAATGGTATGATCCTCCAATGTGCGACTGATCAAAAATTGTAATTCCAGGACTATTGCGATTACTGAAAAGGCATCAGACACAAGAAGAAAGAGCCACAAAGCTAGCCATAAAGTTAAAGATTGCACTTTTTTTATCATGGATAATTTTTTTTGCATACTGGCTTGGGAATGGGTCATAGCAGGGGTTCAAGATGGTGTAATAGATTTTGTGGGGGTGTTGTGAAAACCGAAAAGTAATGTTCATGTAGAAAGGAAAAAGTGTTGGGTTGAATAGATACTGTGTTGGGTTTTGCTGTGTGCTGGAAAAAGTGGAATGGAAATGCACTTTTTGATCATGTAGTTCATATGCCTAACGAGAAACGTTGAGTAAACATGGGAGTTTAATATAGCAAAATCCATATATTGCTGTATGTACATATATATCTACATACTGAAGGTGTTTATACTGGATATATATATATATCCAATATATCCAAAATAACAGATGATGCAATTAGAAAATCCACAAAACAGAATAACAGAGAAATGCTTGATCTAAATGCCTAAATCAAGCATATGAAAGCATTTTTCCACCATTAGCAAATCGCATACGTGCCTTGGAAACAACTTGGTTTCTCAATCTGTTTTCAATGTGGGTGACCAGTTGAACAGCTAGCTTCCGGCGCATATCATTCGAATCATCCTGACACCAAAAGATTGTTACTGTATGAAATACGAAAAGTGGGGAAAAAAGTTCAACGTAGGTGTCCAGTGGTTGTATTACCTTTAACATCCAGCCAGGACCTAACAAAGGTTCCTCCATGAATTTAATAACAAACATACCACAGTCGTGTCCATTATCTTGTCTTGGAGCCCATCCGGCTTCTATCAAAGGGAATGTGTGGAGAATTGGCTTGTACAAACAATCAATAGACTGAAGTAAAGAATCAAGATACACAACCACCTTCTTCACGTCGAGTAGTCGACGGTTGCTGTCCGTTAATGGCATAGAGTCAAGCAATACAACTTCACGCTCAACTACATCGATCATTCATAAGTACCAATGTAGATTGTTGTCGTTCATGGGAATAAAAATCTGCATTAAAAATTCAATGAACCAATGACAGTAAATGAAAAGTCCATGTTGATTAAAGCAAATGATATATATATATATATATATATGTATATGAAAGTAAGATATATATGAAGAACCTTGTCACAATCTTCAAATTTGTTTATGTAATCAAACAGGTTAAGAAATGAATCATTTGTGCATTGTACACCTTGATTGGACGATACTCTTCCAATTGCTTGTTGCTGAATATATTCACAAATATTAGTCCTAACAAAACTCAATTTATGGTTGATGCATTGAAAATCACGATAATGCCGTTCACAAGGGTTGGATGCATTACCGAAAAGTATGTGGGCAGAAAGCATCTACTCTTCATATTTAACGGATTCGTCTTCCTCCCTTGGATAGTAATGTATGCAGCAAGATTTATTATCTTTACAACCAATAGACGAGTACAGACATTTCAATTAAGAGTTATTTACCATATTTATTAATCTAAAAACATGAATATTCACTGTAACTCACCTCAGCACAAATCCATTGAAAAGGGCATAAACTCATCATTGACTTTCTGGTTGCGAACTCGTGACTGAATTTAACCAAGACCTCACTATCCGGCAACACAATTATATTATGGTATTATATATTACAAACAATTTCAAAAGTGTATATGTGTATGACAGTTGTATACCTCAAATCTAAAGAAGCATAAAAAATGTATGCCAGTATTGGTGCCGTATCTACGGTAGTAATTTCGTCAATATCTGGATTATCCACGAGTACTGGTGGTACACATCCACTCGAATCTGAAATCTGGTTAACGGAACAAACTTTTAATGTACAATAATAATCCATGGGTATCTCTAATAAAATACCACTACATACCAACCTTATGAATCTCTGCAACACTAGTGCTTTCCTTTTGGACAAACTTTAATCTTTTCTCAATTGCACTCTCTGTATGCAGTATAGGTTCAATGTCATTCGTCCTTCCATCAAGTAACTACAAAAACAATAATTATTTTACGTACATTTGAGTTATCTACTTTAATGGGTTTGTGTGACATGATATGTAATTAGAACATGACCAGTTACCTTAAAAAACGCGTCCGTTGAACTGCTATGATCCCTAACAATGCACTTTCTGCTTAAATCATTATTCACTTCATCATTCACATCTTTGTCCGCAACATTGATCTGCGATCGACTAGTCTATTAGAATAACTATGTCAATAATGTAAATGACATTTGATGGTGATTTGAATTAGCGTGAACAATTGACAACCTACCTCGGCTACTTCATATGGTGACTTCAACCAATTACTAATGCCATCAATGGACGCAGCCAACTGTCCTTCTTTCTTTACATTCTTATTCAACCGACGATGCTATACATGAAATAAGCACAAGGATAACAAAGTATACATGTTAAATTAAAAAATATACATATCATACCTTCGGGAGTACATAGGGTGACTTCAACCATTTACTTGGTTTTCTTTTAGAACCTCTACGAACAATCTTTGCCATTCCTGACTTCTGTGTACAGGAGTATGATGCCGATTGAGGATAATCAATATATGTGGGTTGAAATAATGCAAGTGCATTTGCATCAAGTTTGTTACAATCTGTCGCCTGTATACTTTCAACCAACTTCACAGCAGAAAACGGTGTTGCAATATGATTATGATTTTCAGATCCATGCATGGGCCACGCATTCAATCCATTACTCATGCCATTACCATCCTTCACATCGGTCTCATGAGTGTGACCTTCTTGTATGCCGTCAGAATTGGAACTATCTCCTCGCGTGGTTTCCATCATTTTTTTCAGAGTGGAAATCAATGAACTGAATTCTACAATCATTTCCGTTAAGTTTGACTGCATTTTCCCCACAACGGCGTCGACATTACAAAGTTTTTTTTCAATCGCCTGTGTCAATCATTTACATATCATTTCACACATAACAATTTAAATTTGTATTGTGGTAAAGTATCAACAACACTTACTGTAAATCTTTCATCGCTATTCATTTGAGAAGCCTGAATTGTCGATATTTCTTTCACATGTGTGTTTGATACACCATCATTGGTATCTGATAATGGAACCTATAATGAACATTTCATACAATTATTTATTATGTATTACAAGCTAATTGCATAAATGAAAAAAAAATGATACCCGCATATATTGTAGCCAGCCTGACTTCTTTAAAAGAATCATGCGGTCATTAATTTCTTTATCACCCCATGCAGCAATTCGGGGAAGGGTTCGACCCATGTATGGAACATCCACAACTCCATATGGTGTCACCCGCTCAAGGAAAAACAGCTTCACATAAAAAATGGTGAATGTGCCAAACTTTTTTTTTCATGACCATTTATGCTATTAATACTAGAATGCAAATGTGTAGTAAACAATTAATTACCATTAGGACAAGTATGCACCCACTGATATTGTGCTGATTATTCAGCTTGTACTTCTGCACTCCTGTAATAACGCCATCATACACAAGCTTCACCCAGTTCTTCTTGCCTAAACCTCCAACATCTATTATCGAGTGGATGGAAGATGTGCTAACCGTGGTCCTCATTGTGGGAAGCAATAAATAACCAAGTACAAATAAAACAAATATACGCTTGAACTCAACAGAATTATCCTTCATTTCAAATAATCTACCCTCTAGAACTTTCAAAGGAATAACCTTGAGTCCCTTGAACAACGATTCACATAACTCAATTATTCTATCAGGGGCCCCGCTCCTCTCCACATCTGCCCCTTCATTTCTCAATCCCATTATCAACTCAACATCTACAGGAGAGAACTTCAACGATTTTCCATACACATTGAGTGCACAGCCTTCCGGATCAAAGCACTCCACTAACCATGCACACAAATCTCTCTTTATTTGTTTACATTTAAGGTTTAACACGCCACCCAAACCAATTTCTACAACGCCACGTCGTTGTTCTTCACTTAACTTTTCTATTATCTTCATGACCATGCTTGGTGAACATCTTGTGCCCAGCTTGACCTTCAAAATATCAGAAAAATACATATACATATTATGTACTGTTTTCTATGTATAAGTGCACATATATATGCCTTTCCAAACAAAATTCAAATTACCCCATTGCAGTTCTTCATGTTTCCTTTCAAACGCTCGTATTCCAACTTTGATGAATTCGCCAACTCTATGTATTTTCCTTTGTCAACATCAGTCATCTTACGCCATTGCAGAGCACAAGCTTTCATTGCCTGAAATTACTTCCATTACACTTGATAAACATGACTTCGCCAAATTACAAAGTCTAACACGTTAAATATACATACCTGATTTTTTGTTTTCGCTTCTTCACAACCTTCTTTTCTCTTTAAATTCTCTTTGCTGCATATGGAAGCAAATGTTAAAGATTTAATCTACATCTTTAACCTACATCCACGTCGATCATTATGCCAAATACCAAGTGACTCACCAGTAATAAATCCAGGCGGTTGATGGCCGATGTAATTTATTTGCATCCCTTTTACATTCCATGTACATCTTCTTTACCCTGAGTATAATATGTCTTCTATTACAACTTGAATATGTCCCAATGTTACACAGCATAACAGAAAAAAAATATCGGTACTTACATGGATATTGCTTCAATCGAATGCACATACACGATTATAATGTATCAAACTACCGTCAAACGCGACTAACAAGAACAATGGACTGCTCCGGCATCGCTCACAGTCGTCGCCCTGCTTTTGGATGGATTTGGTGGGGGAGTATAGCGTACTGACGAAGGTAATCGTGCTGTTGGCGGGATCATCTGGGCGGGATACATTCAAAGTGGGAGGGAAAATAATTATTTAATAATTTTGTTGTCCATCATGCTGGGGTCCACATTTCCCTCTACAGGAGGAGTAGCAAATCATGTGGGTTAAATAAGATCGATCGTTATTAAATAAGATCAATCGTAAATAAATAAGATCAATCATACGCTTCCTTATTTGATATCACCAATGCAATGTATATCATGTTAGGATCCATCTTTATTATTATGATCGATCCCAATTTCCCCATTCCCCCCCTATGAAACACCCCCCCCCCCCCCCAGTAAGGTTGTAACACAAGTAGGGAAAAAAAAAACCCCTTATTAAATAAGATCGATCGTTATTAATAGGATCGATCCTTATTACATAAGATCGATTGTAAATAAATAAGATCAATCATTCGCTTCCTTATTTGATATCACCAATGCAATGTATATCATGTTAGGATCCATCTTTATTATTATGATCGATCCCAATTTCCCCATTCCCCCCTATGAAACACCCCCCCCCCCCCCCCAGTAAGGTTGTAACACAAGTAGGAAAAAAAAAAACCCCTTAGATCGATCATTTAAATTTATTATCGATCGTCTTTGCCCTTTCTTGTAATAACCTTGTCTTTATTTTAAAGGGTAACTTTACCACTATAGGTGTTAATCATATTCTTACGAGTGGTAATCCTACCTCAAACGGTACTAACCTTGCATCAACATGTAGTACCCTTACATCAACTTGTTGTAACCTTACTACAAAATGTTTTAACCTCACCCCTAAATATTACAACATTACCTCTCCATGTAGTAACCTGACAACAATTTGTTATAACCTCACCTATAACGATTACATTTTTCCCACCTACACGAGTAATTTTACCTTTATCCATTGTAAGTGTTCCTTTTTTTTCGATAAACTTGCTTTTCTTTCTATTGGTAACTTTACCTCAATAGGTGGTAATCTTATTATTAAAATTGTAATCCTACCTATAAACGTTGTAACCTTACCTCTCCATGTTATAACCTCACCCCTAAAGGTTATCTCTTTCCCACTGACAGCCATAATTTAACCCTTATGCATTGTAATTGTCCCTCAATAGTGGATACACTTACCTTTCAATGGGTAACTTAGCCTAAGTAGGTGATCACTTTATTTTTAATATTGTCATCTTCCCTGTAGCATTTGTAACCTTACATCAATGTGTAATAACCTTTCATCAAAATGTTATAACCTCACCCATAACAATTACCTCTTTCCCACTGATTGGAGTAATTTCACCATTATTTGTAATAACCTTCCCTCTATTATACATAACCTTGCCAATTAATGGATAACTTATTTCACATCACCTGTAAACCTACTAATCAAACTTGTAATCTTTCCTACAAATTTGTAACCTAACTTTTAATGTCCATAACATTCAATCATAAGATCGATCTTACATAATTTAAATAGAACACTGACCCAAGATCGATCGAACATATTTAAGATCGATCATAATATTTCCTATTTTGAACTCAGCATGCACTGTAAATCCTTTTAGGATCGATCTTTATTTTTCATGATCGATCCCAATTCTCCCATTCCCATTCCCTAAACTTACCTCTACCTGTATGATCGATCATGTTCATTTACGATCGATCTTATATACCCTTTCTTGTAACCTCACCACTAAATGTTACCTCTTTCCAACCGAGAGGAGTAACTTTACCTTTATCCATTGTAAGTGTTCCTTTTTAGTCTATAAACTTACCTTTATTTTAATGGGTAACTTTACCTCTATAGGTGTTAACCTTATTTTTACGAGTGGTAATCCTACCTCAAACGGTACTAACCTTACATCAACATGTAGTACACTTACATCAACTTGTTGTAACCTTACTACAAAATGTTTTAACCTCACCCCTAAATATTACAACATTACCTCTCCATGTAGTAACCTGACAACAATTTGTTATAACCTCACCTATAACGATTACATCTTTCCCACCTACACGAGTAATGTTACCTTTACCCATCGTAAGTGTTCCTTTTTTTTCGATAAACTTGCTTTTCTTTCTATTGGTAACTTTACCTCAATAGGTGGTAATCTTGTTATTAAAATTGTAATCCTACCTATAAACGTTGTAACCTTACCTCTCCATGTTATAACCTCACCCCTAAAGGTTATCTCTTTCCCACTGACAGCCATAATTTAACCCTTATGCATTGTAACTGTCCCTCAATAGTGGATACACTTACCTTTCAATGGGTAACTTAGCCTAAGTAGGTGATCACTTTATTTTTAATATTGTCATCTTCCCTGTAGCATTTGTAACCTTACATCAATGTGTAGTAACCTTTCATCAAAATGTTATAACCTCACCCATAACAATTACCTCTTTCCCACTGATTGGAGTAATTTCACCATTATTTGTAATAACCTTCCCTCTATTATACATAACCTTGCCAATTAATGGATAACTTATTTCACATCACCTGTAAACCTACTAATCAAACTTGTAATCTTTCCTACAAATTTGTAACCCAAATTTTAATGTCCATAACATTCAATCATAAGATCGATCTTACATAATTTAAATAGAACACGGACCCAAGATCGATCGTACATATTTAAGATCGATCATAATATTTCCTATTTTGAACTCAGCATGCACTGTAAATCCTTTTAGGATCGATCTTTATTTTTCATGATCGATCCCAATTCCCCATTCCCCCCCCCCCCCCTTAAGGCAAGACGCTCCCCCCAGTAAAGGTTGTAACATATGTACAGGAAAAAAATTTAATTAGATCGATCATGTTATTGTATGATCCATCTTAATTTCCTTTTTTAAGGATCGATCTTTATTGTCCCTAATGGATCCCAATTCCCCACCGTAGGCAAGATGCTCCCAGTAAGGTTATAACATAAGTACAAAAAAAAAAATATTATTTTGATCGATCATGTGTAATTAAGATCGATCTTAATTATCCTTTTACTCACCGGCTGAACAAGTTATAGGTTTCCAACACATGCTGACCAAAAAAAAAAATTAAATCATCAGATCAACGGTTCTGCACTCATGACCAGAACATCAACGGCTCCGAGTCAAAATTCGGTACCGTACCGCATTTTGACTTGGCGGTACCATAGCCTGCGCCAAGTCTTCCCAATGTTTAGCATACTTGGCAAGTCTTTTGAACCTCCCGACCCAAAAGAGGAGGAACATGGAGATAACCTTCATGATTATCAGACCCTTCTTGCTTTGGATTTACTTTCTTTCTTAACATTAACAGTTGGCTTTACCAACCTATCTCACGTCTTTATAACTGATGGGTACTGACGAGTCCGAAATTGACCGGGCTGAGCCCAACTTATACGGACCAAAAAAGCCCAAAGAAAAGCCCAAATTACGGCCCCAAATCGATACGGAGTACAAAATCCAAGCCCATGGACCAAGGGGACGCCGCCCATGGGAGGCACCTTGGCCACGCCCAAGGGGGCGCCGCCTATGGAGGTTGGCCACGCCCAAGGGGGCGCCTATGGAGGCTGGCCACGCCCAAGTGGGCGCCTGCCTAGCCCTGGTCTCCTCCTCCTCCTTTGTCTCCTGACTCCATGAATGCCTCCTCCGACTCAAGCCTAGCCCACTCCAAGCCTAGTCCAGCTCAGGACCTCCTCCGACGGAATAGGGACACGAGGGAGAAAATATCCGGATACACACCGGAGATCTAATCCTACCACAACTGTACCTACCAAAGTGGTAGAATCCTACCATAACTATACTTACCAAAACAATGGTGACTGCCTCAACTCACCGCCTTAGTAAACCTATATAATGTAAGCTCTCTCCACTTGGAGAGGCATCCGATAATCTACACATTGCTCTCTCTCTCTCTCTCTCAAAGCTCTGTAACACTCCGTTGACCCTCAGTCATCAATAAAGAACACCGGCCATCGTTGCCATTCCAGAGAATGGACGTAGGTCATTTGAGACCGAACCACTATAAATCCCTGTGTTGATTATCTGTTTATTACTTTAAGGTCCATTGATTGCCATTGATTGCTCATTAATTGCATCGTAACTCATACTTGACTGTTGATCTTGCACAAAGACAATTTTGTGCATCATCAGTTTGGCGCCGTCTGTGAGAACGACAAAGTTTCTATTGCTCTACTTTCTTTGCTCTTTGAATCCATGGCAATCACCACTAGATCAAAGTCTCAGCAACCCGGGGACAACAACCCGGCTCACTAGGAGGAGGTTCCGCCTCCCCCCGCACCTTCGAGACCTTCTGCCACGGCGACTCCCGTCGTTGGACAGCAACAACTCTTGCAGACCATGCAACTGCTGGTGGAACAGAACCAGCAGATCATCCAATTGATGCTCACTCAAGGGGGTGTCGCCCCTCACCCCGCAGGAGGAGCACCTCTCCCTCCAATAGCAGAGGGGCTGGCAGCCCCTCACCAGGGGGTCCTCCGCCAGAACGCCCCAAGGCCACAGGGCGCCCCTCGCCCAGCAGTCCCTCTACAACGCATAGGTAGCTCTCGTGTCCCCTCTCTCTCACACGTACCTGCGCAGGAGGATGAGGACGGTGAGAGTCAATACGGTGACCATCAAAGCCAGAACCATCATCCGATTGAAGATGTTCCCAACCAGTGGGACAAGAAGATTAGAGAGGTACAGAACCAGCTTGGTGATGCCCTCAACGCCATCAAGGTACAGGCGCCTGAAGCCATAGACTACCTGGTAAGACGCACTGATACTCCTTTTACTACTGATATAGTGAATTATCCTCTGCCTTCAAAATTCAAGATGCCCAACATCGAGATTTTTGATGGTACCAAAGACCCCCTTGACCATCTCGACACGTACAAGTCCCTCATGCAACTCCACAACGTGCCTGAGGAGATTATGTGCAGAGCCTTCCCGACCACCCTGAAGGGATCTGCTCGCTAGTGGTTCTCCAAACTCAGGCCCTCCTCTGTCCGCTCCTTCGCAGAGCTTAGCAGAGCCTTTGTCTCCCACTTCATTGGGGGACGACGGCATCAGAAACCAGTGACCCACCTGCTCACCATCAAGCAGGATAGGGATGAAAGCCTCAGAGACTACCTTGCCCGTTTCAATGAAGAGATTCTCCAGGTGGAAGAGCCAGATGACAAAGTAGCTCTAGCCGCCTTTATCGCCGGCCTCCGCACCTCCAGCTTCATGTTCTCAGTCCTCAAGAAACCACCCTCTAGCATGCCCGAGCTACTGTCCAGGGCACAAAAGTACATGAACGCGGAGGACGTCACCAAGGCCCGCCGAGGTGAGTCCTCCCGAGGAGGGAAGAAGAGGAAGGAAACTCGCGAAGACAGGAGGGAGACTGAAAACAAGAGGAAGAAATTCGACAGAGTGCCTGTGAAGGACGTCTTGGTCCACTGCCTCCGAGAGACCGACAGTCTTTCACCCCGCTCAATGCCTCAGTGGAGCACATATTGTTCCAGATACAGGATGACCCCGTCGTCCGTTGGCCCGGAAAAATGAAGTCCGACCCCAAGCGTCGAAATCCCAGCAAGTACTGTCGCTTCCACCGCGACCATGACCATGACACAGATGACTGTTTCCAGTTGAAGAAACAATTGAGGAACTTATTCAGCGAGGCCAGCTAAGGCAATATGTTGCTGGTCGAGGACCGGCTCCACCACACGAAGGACACGAGCGCCAGCAGCCCCTCGGTGAGATTCAGACCATCGCAGGGGGGTTAGGAGGAGGAGGTGACTCCAACTCCGCCAGGAAGGCGCACGCCAGGAAAGCCAGGCAGGCAGAGTCACATGACTCTCGTCCAATGAAGACACCCCGACATGGGGAAGAAGAGGTCATTACTTTCTCAGACAGAGACCTTGAGGGGGTCCAAGCTCCACATGATGACCCTCTAGTCCTAACCTTGATGGTGGCCAACTACCAGGTAAGGAGAGTCCTTGTTGATAGTGGCAGCTCCGCCGACATCCTGTTTGCCACAGCCTACGACAGCCTTCACCTTGGCAGATAAAGACTACAACCAGTCAGGACTCCATTGATTGGCTTCTCCGGGGAGAGAGTCCAACCCTTGGGGTCCATCACCCTGCCTGTCACAGCAGGGACTGCTCCAAGGAGTTCTACTATCATGGTAAATTTTCTTGTACTTGATTGCCTTTTTGCGTATAATATAATTCTTGGACGCCCAGCCCTCAATGCTCTAAGGGCAGTGCCATCTACCTACCACCTTCTCCTCCGTTTCCCAACCTCTAGTGGGATTGGGGAGATAAGAGGAGATCAGGTCTCAGCCAGAGAATGTTATGTGGCCTCTATGAGGGTTAAGAGACCGCACGAGACTCTCCAAGTTGAAGTGCTCGACCCTAGGGACGACAACACCTTGGAAATAGGTGAACCTGCAGAAGAACTCCAGCCAGTAGTACTCGACGACAGCCTTCCAGAGAGGAAGGTCTACATAGGCTCCTCACTCTCCCAGGAGCTGGCATCTACCTTAGTAGACTTCCTCAAACAGAACATAGACGTCTTCGCCTGGTCCCACGAAGACTTGGAGGGCATCGACCCCGAGGTGGCCTCCCACCGACTCAACGTCGACCCCAAATACAAGCCTATCTGCCAAAAAATGAGAACTATAAGCACTGAAAGGGGGCAAGCTATGGAGAAAGAAGTAGACAAGTTGCTAGTGAATGGATCAGTGAGGGAGGTAGCCTACCCAGACTGGCTGTCCAACGTGGTAATGGTAACCAAGACCAATGGGAAGTGGCGCCTCTGTGTGGACTTCACAGAGCTCAACAAAGCCTGTCCCAAAGACAGCTACCCTCTCCCCCGCATCGACCTCCTCATCGACTCCACTGCGGGGCACGAGCTACTAAGTTTTCTGGATGCCTACTCCGGGTACAACCAGATCAGCATGTTCCCCCCTGATCAGGAGAAGACCTCATTCATCACCCCGAGAGGCACTTACTGTTACAGGGTGATGCTTTTCGGACTCAAGAACGCCGGAGCCACATACCAGCGCCTCGTTAACAGGATGTTCGAAAGCCAGATTGGGAAGACCATGGAGGTTTATGTTGACGACATGCTAGTGAAGAGCATAGATGCAGTAGACCATGTAGCACATCTCTAGGAGACCTTCAAAGTGTTGAGAGCCTACAGAATGAAGCTGAACCCTGAAAAGTGTGCCTTCGGCGTCAGCTCAGGAAAGTTTTCGGGCTTCATGGTCCATAAGAGGGGAATAGAGGCAAAACCGAACAAAATCAGAGCTGTATTGGAGATGAAGTCCCCTGCATCCACCAAGGAGGTCCAACGCCTTAATGGGAGAATAGCAGCCCTTAACAGGTTCGTTTCTAAGTCCGCTGATAAATGTCTTCCCTTCTTTAAGATACTCCCCAGGTCCTTCCAGTGGGGCCCAAACGCTGAGGAAGCCTTCCAGAAGCTCAAAGCCTACCTGGCCACAGCGCCACTACTCTCCCATGCTGTTCCAAGGGAGGACCTCTACCTTTACCTCTCCTCCTCGCCCTCTACTGTCTGCTCTGTCCTTATCAGAGAGGACGGAGGCATCCAGAAGCCTATATACTATGTAAGTAGGGCGTATCGAGGGGCAGAGGTAAGGTACTCGGAATTGGAGAAGTTGGCTATTGCCCTTATCACTGCCGCAAGACGCCTGCGCCATTAATTTCATAGCCATACCATCAGGGTGGTCACGAACCAACCACTCAAAAGGATATTAGGGAAGCCTGATGTATCCGGTCGACTACTCAAGTGGGCCGTTGAGTTGAGCGAGTTCGATGTGCAGTACCAGCCGAGGGCTGCCATCAAAGCACAGGTACTTGCAGACTTTATTGCCAAGTCCACTCCAGCACATGAGCCTGAAGAGGGGGCATCGGACGCCTCAGCGCCCACCTGCATGGTGCACACTGACTCCATTATCTAGGAGACTAGTTTAAATGTATTTCACGAAGAAATCCATGCACCAGAGGCGAAGCTGGACGCGACCCCACAGCCTGAGCAGCCCGGGGCGCTGCCCACCTTGCCTCCCTCACCTTGGGCGTCGCCCACCTTGCCTAAGGCGCCGCCCAGCCTGCCTAAGACGTCGCCTTCATTGCCCACCACATGCTGGAAGCTCTATGTTGATGGGTCCTCCACCAACGAGGGTGGCGGAGCCGGGCTAGTGTTGATCAGTCCACAGGGCACTCCATTGAAGTATGCTGTCTCCCACCACTTTGCCACCTCAAATAATCAGGCTGAGTACGAGGCCCTCGTATCAGGCTTAAAGTTGGCGTTGGAGATGGAGGTCCTCTACTTGACAGCCTACAGTGACTCACAACTCGTAGTCAACCAGGTGAGGGGGCACTTTGAAGCAAAGCAGGAAAGAATGCAAGAGTACCTCTCAATGGTCCAAGCCCTTCTCACAAAGGTTGCTTACTTCGACATCCACCACCTGCCTCGAGAAGAGAACGCCATGGCAGACGCCCTCGCCAAGTTTGCCTCTGCTAATATTCTCATGGGCCCCGCACTAACAGGCCATCAGTTTGAGCCTAGTACCACCAAGATAGAAGGGAACCAGGTCCACTGCGTATCCTCGGAGCCCAATTGGATGACTCTTATCCGAGCTTACCTAGAGAAGGGTGCTCTCCCGGACAACCCGATGGAAGCCAGAAAGCTCAGGATGAGAGCATCCAGATATGTCATCCTACATGACACCCTCTACAAGAAAAGTCATTCTCTCCCACTGCTTCGATGTCTCACTCCCGAGGAGGCAGACTACGCTATGAGGGAGATACATGAGGGAATATGCGGGAATCATTCAGGAGGACGTGCCTTGGCTCAAAAAGCAGTTAGGCAGGGATACTATTGGCCTACCATGATCCGAGACACCCGAGATTTTGTCAGGAGATGCGACAAGTGCCAACGTTTTGCGACTGTGCCCAGACAGCCACCCGAAGAACTCACCACCATTCAGAGCCCATGGCCTTTCTCCATGTGGGGGATCAACATCCTAGGTCCCCTCCCTATGAGTAGAGGCTAGTGCAAGTTTATAGTCGTGGCCATCGACTACTTCACCAAGTGGGCAGAGGCTGAAGCCTTAGCCAGAATCATAGACCAAAAAATAAAGGACTTCATATGGAGGAATCTAGTCTGTCGCTTTGGAATACCACACGCCATCGTAAGTGACAACGCCAAGCAGTTTGATAACAAGCTCCTAAACAGTTTTTGTGCAGACCTGCAGATCAAACAACCCCACTCCAGCCCAGCCCATCCACAGGCAAATGGGCAAGCAGAGGTCACTGTTAGGACCATACTCCGCAACTTGAAAGCCAGACTGGAGACCGCAAAAGGGAAGTGGGTAGATGAACTCCCAGGAGTACTATGGGCATATCGGACCACACCACGAAGTCCTACGGGTGAGACCCCTTTCTCTCTAACCTATGGGACGGATGCAGTGATACCCGTTGAAATCGGGGTACACTCCCTTAGGATCCAGCATCATAACCCTACCAGTAATGAAGAGGACCTTCGCATCAACCTCGACTTGGTGGAGGAGGAAAGGGAAATAGCCATGCTCAGAAACGCAGTGTACAAGCGTCGCATGACCAAGTACTACAACTCGAGGGTGAAGCCTCGGTCCTTCTTACCCGGGGACCTTGTCCTAAAAAAGGTCATCCTATCTACCAAAGACTCCCAAGAAGGAAAGCTAGGACCCAACTGGGAAGGGCCCTACACGGTCACAGACGTAGTAAGGCCGGGTACCTATAGAATCCGGAATCTCGAAGGGAAGGTCCTGGCCCACCCATGGAATGCGAAGCACCTAAAGAAATACTATCAGTAGCTGGGGGCAGTGAGTCATGAGTCGGTGACCACCATCTAGGATATTTTACCTTGTTTGTTGATTTTTTATGATTAGTCGATTTCCCTCAAACATTTACTTTGAGCAATGAAATAAAATTTTCCATGTTTTCTCAAAAGGAGTTGTATTTCATTCAAATCCATGAACTTTTTACAAAAGGTGACACATATCCTGCCAACGGAACAAAAAAGCAAAGGCACCACACTCCTATCGGCTCTCACTGCCTTCACTCACATAATCTTCATCGTCACTATCGGGGGCCTCATGAGGTTGAAAGATAGTGAAGTCATTATAAGGATATGCTACTGTGACCTTCCTCCTGAGCTCCTCATAGCCGTTAATGAATGCACCAGCCCTGCCTCTCTCAGCGGCATCTCTCTGAGCCTCTGCCTGGGTAGCCCTCTCAAGTGCTACACGGAGGTCAGCCTCAAGTTGAGCAGTCCTTGCCTGGATAGCCCTCTCAAGTGCTACACGGAGGTCAGCCTCAAGTTGAGCAGTCCTCGCATGTGTCTGCCTCAACTCCTCAGCGGCATCCTCTCGTGCCTGCCGCTCGAGCCTCAGCTGCTTCATGGCATCCTCTCGTGCCTGCCGTGCTAGCTCCGCGGCATCCTCTCGTGCCTGCCGCTCAATCCCAAGCTGCACCTCAGCAGCCTCACGTGCCTGCCTCTCCTTTACTTGGCCACTGATAGCCTCCTCAATCTTCAGGGTGTTGTCAAATAAACAAGGCAAGGCAGCTGCCACCTGCAAACGTTCAAAGGAAGAGGTCAGAGACTAAGTCAAAAAATACGTAGAGAAGGTCAAGATACGAAGAAGGGGAATGGGACATACCAATGCAAAGCCCTCTACAGTAGTGTTGACTACACCAACTGGACCTCGAGAAGCGATCTCCTGAGCGTCCGAGTAACTCACAAAGTCACAAAACCACTCTCTGGCCAGAACTACGTCCCGCAGCATGGACACCGGGGCACCACTCGGAGCAGGGCGACTCGGCAAGCTCTCAGTCCTGGCTGAAGATGGCGCCGGAACCTCGGCCCCGGCACTGGAGCTACCCCTCGAGGGTGAAAAGCCATCAAGAGAAGAAGGATGAGCATCGTCAACCTCGGCCTCCAGGGGACCAACCTATCCAATGGGCCCCGGCTGAGGAGAGCAGGGGGCATTAGTCCTCGCTTTCTTGGAAGGAGGAGCAGGAGGAGGCGCCACCCTAGAAGAAGCGACTTCCACCACTAGGGACCTGTCAATGGATGAACCTGCGGACATAGTATAAGGTAAAAACCTATGACATCATGTTTTAACAAAAGAAGTCACGTACCTCTTTTCCCTAGCTTGGAAGGAGCTGTAGAAACACCAGCCGCCGACATGATCTCCGCAAAATCTGTCGTTGGTGCCACGAACCGTCTCGAGCAATCTCTCCTGTTCCATGGATAGAGTCGGCGAAGCTGTAAAAAGACAGTGTACCATATAAGAAGCATATGCATGGTGATCAAGACAAAAGCTAAAGGTAAGACTCTCACCTATCCTGGCCTTGGGGACTATATCCCATTAGGTGGGAACCTTGCCGCGATCGGACTCAAAGGCCCACTCGCCTCCAGTAAAGAAGAACCTCATCTTCCACTTGTGATGATTGGAGATAAGCCCGGTGATAAACTTCCCCGATCTTGGGGCAAAGCGATACCATCCCCGGTGGGGCGCAGGATTCTCGTGAAGGACATATACATATAAAACTCCTCAAACGGAGGGGGGACGGAGTCAGGATGCACCAACCGCCATAAGGCAAAGAATGTGCAAATCACCCTCCAACCGTTGGGAGCCAGTCTCCCCGGAACCAGCGACAAATGCTCAAGAACTCGACATATTGGCCCCGGGATAGGAAATCGTAAGCCCGCCTCCAGCATGCCCTCGTAAACAACTATCTCGCCCAGGGAGTCACAGCACGCAGACTCATCGGCCTCGGCACAACGACAAGTCACACAGGGCGGGATGCGATATGAAAACACTATAGCAGCTATATCGTCCCCACGATTATACAAGCTGAGTATAGAAGCTACCTTGGAAGCCTTGTCTGTCTCAGCGCCCGGACCTCTGTCTGAGTCCTCAGCGGCCTCCCTCTCGACTAAATAAACACCCGTGAAAGCAAGTTCAAGTCATTGCTAAAGAAATTAACTGTGTAAATAGGAGAGTGAAAAGAATGATAAAAAAGCATACCTGGAGAGCTCGTGTTGTCCAGATCACTGAGTGGCCGCTTCCCGGCTCCACGAAGAAGGGACTGAGCCCCGCCTGGGGCGCCGCCTATTGCAACGTGGGCGCCGCTTGAGGCGCCTGAGCCGCCCCCTAGCCTGTGATGAGCGCCTCTTGTATCCCCTGAGGATCCCCTTGGCTCTTTTGGAAGACCCCTTTGTTGTTCCCCGACACCTCGAGTCACTCCCGCTGCGCCGAAAGGATTGATCGAAGGCTTTTTACTTGTACCCAGCGGACCACTAGTAGTGCTGAATGGTTTCTCACTAGCTGCCAAGGCCACCCCAAAACCACCACGAGGAGATACACTCAGAAAACCGGAGCCCGAAGAGAAAGCACCCAAGGAGGCGCCGCCCAGGGGGGCGCCGCCTAGGGGGCGTCGGCCAGGGGGCACTGTCCAGGGGGGCGCCCACCTTGCCTCCTTCGCCATACACGCTGCCTGCCTCGCCTCCTTCGCCAAGGGTGCTGCCTGCCGCAACTCCCTCGCCATGGGCGCCACCCTCCTTGGAACCACCTTGGGCACCGCCCACCTTGGCACTCCCACCATGGGCGTCGCCCGTAGCACCAAGGCCACAAGTCCTCTTTTGCTTCACCCCCAATGCCTTGGAGCTCCTAGTTTCCATGAGGATTGAAGAGAAAGACTAAGGGAGAAATGGAGTAGAGTATGGGTGAACAGTAGCCTTAAAGGCCCTTTAAATAGAAGAAGCCTTGACAAAGCTTCTAAGGGAAGCTTGGTTGGCAAAGCTTCTTGAAGAAGCTTGGTGATTTAGCTTCTTGAGGAAGCTTGGAAGAACACCCTTGTGAAAGAAAGCCTCAAGAAATGAAGAAATGATGGTATGAACAGTGACCTCTATTTGTAAACGAAGAAGCAATATAAAAAAAAAAAATTTTCGACACCAGTAAATCCATCGGTTCCCGAAGACGAAGGAGTTACGTGGAAAGCAAGGAAAGGCCTACCCAAGCAAAGACAGAGTACATGCCCACAACCTCTTCCTCCTACAGAAGTCAAAAACTTGGGGCATGGGGGGCAAATGACGAGCCCGAAATTGACCGGGCTGAGCCCAACTTATACGGACCAAAAAAGCCCAAAGAAAAGCCCAAATTACGGCCCCAAATCGATACGGAGTACAAAATCCAAGCCCATGGACCAAGGGGACGCCGCCCATGGGAGGCACCTTGGCCACGCCCAAGGGGACGCCGCCTATGGAGGTTGGCCACGCCCAAGGGGGCGCCTATGGAGGCTGGCCACGCCCAAGTGGGCGCCGCCCATGGGGGCGCCTGCCTAGCCCTGGTCTCCTCCTCCTCCTTTGTCTCCTGACTCCATGAAGGCCTCCTCCGACTCAAGCCTAGCCCACTCCAAGCCTAGTCCAGCTCAGGACCTCCTCCGACGGAATAGGGACACGAGGGAGAAAATATCCGGATACACACCGGAGATCTAATCCTACCACAACTGTACCTACCAAAGTGGTAGAATCCTACCATAACTATACTTACCAAAACAATGGTGACCGCCTCAACTCACCGCCTTAGTAAACCTATATAATGTAAGCTCTCTCCACTTGGAGAGGCATCCGATAATCTACACATTGCTCTCTCTCTCTCTCTCTCTCTCTCAAAGTTCTGTAACACTCCGGTGACCCTCATTCATCAATAAAGAACACCGGCCATCGTTGCCACTCCAGAGAGTGGACGTAGGTCATCTGAGACCGAACCACTATAAATTCCTGTGTTGATTATCTGTTTATTGCTTTAAGGTCCATTGATTGCCATTGATTGCTCATTAATTGCATCGTAACTCATACTTGACTGTTGATCTTGCACAAAGACAATTTTGTGCATCATCAGGTACCTCACTACACAGCTTGCATTAGCTCCCTTTGATCATTTCGGGGGAACCATATTTATGCAGGTGGTACTATGGCTGAATGGGCTGCACTTGATCTGGAGGAGATTGAAATAGGCTCTTCACTTGGCTTCCGGTGCATCCGACGATCCTCCTACATGAGTTCCCTCTTTTGGCTTCCCATTATTATGATGAGAAAAGTGATAGCAGTGTACATCCCATCCGAAATGGAGATGAGAGATGGGGACACTTACCTTGCTAGAGGTGAACTCTTGAAGGATCATCATCAAACTCCTTTTTTAAGTTTTCCTCCTTGATCCAAAGCTTCTTCCTTCTCCTTTCTTAGTCTTCACAATTTCAAGTTGTTATCTTCAAACTGAGACATGCATCCTTCGGAACAGGCTACATCGACGTAGAGACGATACTTTACCTTTGTTCACAAATTGTACCCATTAAAATTGTACAAAGACTTGATGAATAAAACTTGCAACTTTTTTTTAATATTTTGTCCCTTTTTATTTTGCTTCATGTTTGTATAACTACTTATTGTTAGGATTCTTATTGTTATCACCGTCGGCCTGAGCTGGCCGCTGGTTACTAATTCGACCTGTTTCGTGACCTGCATTATATCATACACTCAAGTATAAGTGGTCGAATTGTAGTTTTCTCGATTTAAGTCCAAGATCAATCCCACGAAGAGTTTTAATAATTGAAATTTAAAATAAGAACAGTGAAGTTATTATAAAAACAGTGTAACATGAGATAACTTGTAGTGTGAGTGATAAACTGGTAAATAAAATGTGTATGTAAACTGGTAAAAGACAATAATATATAAGGTACCCTTCAGTTCAAAGATTTCATATGCCTTATATTGGTTAAGTACTAGAAATGCCACCTTACAACAATTAACTCTCAGGTCACTGGAAAGTCAATCAGTAGGTCTAATGTATATTAAACCATAACGTAGCAACTGTTTAAGTTAGCAGGTAGGTGTATGCGACAATCGACTAATCCAAGTAAACCAGAAGGTCAAGCCATTCAAGAGGAATACTTGAATTACTCAATTAGCAGGTTTGTACCATGTATCAGTTAAACATCTTTAATGAACCAGAAGGTCAAGCCATTCAGTTGAATCACTTTAGTTATTCAACCGACAGTTTTATACCATGCATTAGTTAAACATCCTTAGTGAACCAGATGGTCAAGTCATTCAGTTGGATCAATTTAGTTATTCAACCGGCAGGTTGATGATTCACTGATGACGCAATTCTGGGTTACGCATTGAATCAAAATCATTGGCTATGTCGAGACTTAACCCGTCTATAATCAATCAATCGAATTTTACTTAACAATCAATTATGTATATCATTGTATCATGCATGAAGTACATAATAGTAGATAGTATGGTATAGAATATTAAGTACCGCTCGGTGTTCATAACTGATGAGCGCATAATATTGCATATTTAACGGCCTCATTACATGTATTTTAACTTAAATTTGCATTTAATTACTTAGAGTTCGTCGCATTTGTGAATAATGTGGAATTTTTGATGTTGCAAGTAATCATAGAGTAATTGATGGCTTTCGGAACCTTGAAACTATGTGTGGATTAGTGGTGAAGATATGGACACATTACATGAGGATTTGGAGGCTTAAAAGTGAAAGAAATCAAAGAGGTATCGGTACTTGGTAACCTAGGTACCGGCTCCCACACCATTTGGTATCAATACCTATGTATTCCCCATTTTTGACCATGATCCATTTTGAATCTGAAAAAGTGAAAAACATGAAAGTTGTAGATCTGGATGTCCTATGTATTTTTTTCAAAATTTCAGCTCAATCGGACAATTGGATCGAAAGTTATGACAAATTTACGAAAACTGGTCTTGAGCTTGCATCCCCCTGCAGACCTTCCAGAAGGTTTTGCACACTGGAAAAAACCTTTCGGAAGGTTTGGCCCAGAAACGCCAGACACTTGTAACTTAAGCTCCACTTGTTTGGGGGTCCCACCTATGATTCTCCCACACATCCCCTGACATATTCTACATATATACATGCCTACCTACACCCTAAAGTCAGCTTTGGAAGATGAAGGATGGGAAATGAGGAGAGAGAAGGAAGGAGGCATGGTGGGTGCAAGCTATGCTTGTCCTGGCCTGTCCAATGCATCACCTCACCTCCCATTGATGGGAGGCCTGTACACACAGGCTGGACGAAAATGCAGAGGTCTCTACACCATTTATTCAGCTTCACACAAGCTTTTGAAAAGAAGAGGAGGCAATCTAAGCTTAGAAGCAGTTTTAGAGATAGAAAGCTCAAGGAAGAAGATGATGTTAGAGAGAGAAAATAGGGTTTTCATATTCCTTTACCATTTTCAGTGTTGTAAGCTGTAAACTACTTGTAATCTTTCCCCTTTTCACTTTCAACTCTTTCATTCAAGTTGTATGCAAGCTTAACTACATTTTGTAGCATTTCAAGTTTTATATTTGGGTATTTGCTTTCAATATTTGCATTTTGGTCATGAATGCTATTTCACTTGTAGTTTAACTCTTTTCTTTCATTAATATAAGTTTCATGCTTCATTTCTCTACCATGTCTCTTTACATTATGCATGTCTTTTCATCCATTATGAGTAGCTAAGTTTTTAGTTGGCTAATCCAAGGGGGATTTCCTCTTGGGTATGTTAAATCAAATCTCCACCATTCTTCCTCGTAGTGTAAGGTGTTTGGTTTGACTAGGTTGAGTGCGAACGTGGTTGTGAGCTCTTGATACACCGTAGACTTGTCATGGGATATGCTTGAGCCTACACCTCCACATTAGTCTATCACTTCCTACGAATCAATCAAGCACCGAGACACCATTGGAAAAATGTTTTGAGTTGATTTGACATTCCCATTGGAATGAACCTTTCGGATTAGCCAACCTTGTTTTCATTTCATTTCAATCAAAAACTCCACTCACCAAAACACAAAACTACAAGATTTTACACTTTTCATTTTTCACAAAATCACTTTCACCACAATTCGACCATCCTTCTCTGAGGAGATGACCTTGGAGTACTCAATTCCAAGTAAAACATGACACTCGAAAATCTCTCTTCGCTTGGAGAGCACTTTTGCACACACACACACACACTTTCATCCACACACATGTTTTTTCCCATTTCTAGCATCGAACCCGAGGGAGAGTAACACTCACCTACACATATACGCCATATACACATGACCGGGTGATGTTTGGAGATTAGGGTGAACGCGATCAAGCAATAACGATGAGCACATTATAAAGATAACCATCCATCAATTAAGGGAGGTGTATATAACAATAAAACATAATTAAACATCAACATTTCCATAACTTAACCAATAATATACATATGTTCACTCCTCACTGAAGGGTATAAGTAAACTACTCACACCCCATTGCTATAAACAAGCAAGAAGTGTGAGAAAGTTTCATTACAATACTAAATAAAATACAGACACTCTTTTCCCAATGAATAGTTGAAATACAACCACCCTTAATATCAATTAAGACACAAAGGTGGCGGAAGTTCAATCCTCCAAGTAGAAAGGTATAACAGAAATGTAGGAATAACAAATATTTTGGCTAGAGAGTAGGTTGGACAACATCTTTCTCTAGATTCTCTCTTATTCTTCTTGAATCTTTCTTGGAATTATGCCTTAGCTCCCCTCTCCAAAAGCTCTCTAAAAACTCCCGGTTATGAATGTTGGCCAGGCCTATTTATAGGCTAAGGGAACATGCTGGAATGAAGAAGAAAGAGTGAACCGCCTTTGACTACCATCTAGACGCCATCACCACCGTTCGGGCGGTGCTAGATCTCTGGATTTTGGTGGTGATCTTCCACACTGTTTTGATAGGTTATTTTTTGGAATTTACACTTGCATCCTTTGCTGGTTTAGGCTTTGACAGTTTGCTCCCCATAATTTCCGCACAATACCCTGAAATTAACAACATTCCACACATTAGCCCTAATTTACGCACTAACCCTATTTCACACAATTTGACTATTTTAACTTACAAAATTAACTTATTAATCTACTTTAATTTACACACTAATTAGGGTTAATCACACTCCCCAACCTAAGCTTTACTGGTCCCTAGTAAATAAAAACAATTAACAAAATAAAATCACTTTCGTAGATTTCATGATTGTATTTAGCATATGCAACAAACCGTTAAACCCCTAGGTGATCCCTAGTAGACGAGTTTTGTTTCATGAAGGTTTCCAGTGAAGATACCTACAAACTTTAATAGTTAGGAGTTTATAATTCATACTTTTCACAGATAAAATGAAATCAATATTCCTCTGCATTGCTAGAATACTTCATTTCTCTGATCACTATAAGAGTAACACACGTTAATTGTAATATTATTCATATATTTTTATAAAAACTTGTGTGTGTGCAATGATTTCTTTATCTCAAAAATCACTCAGGAAATATTACCATCTTTCATGTTAGTCTTGATGTCAATCCTCTCCTGGAATACTCTCAGCAAAGAATACACATACGTTATAATGACTATTCACTCAGTAATTACATGTGATTAGAATATTATTTTCAAAGCAAGATAATATCACATGTAATATATCAAAAGAATGGTTATCTGAATAGAACTGGAATTTGACATAATCTCATGAAAGGATATTAACACTGCATTAAATATATTATCAACACTTTCCTTTTATGCGTTGATAGAATTAATAAATATGCATGACTTCTGGAATCAAAAAGGACTTTTCTAAGGTTGTAATGTCGCCATTGGTTTAGGGTTAAAAAAAACGACGTCAATGGGATTCAAAAGCTATCCTTTTTTTAGTATTGTGGCACACCTCTTCCTAGTTTTCCAAGACTTGCACATTCTTTCATTAGCCTTCTCATTTTTTTCACTTTCTTGGCTCTTTTCTTTCTTTCTTTCCCCTTTTTAAGTTTCTTCCACAGATTTTTTTTTCCTGCTTTGAACAGTAATTTCCCTTTTCTTTTCTTTTCTCTTTTCTACATTTTCTTCATCTTGTGTTTTTCTGTATCATACTGATTTAAAAGAGGGTGCAAGAAAATTAGATAGCAAAGGTAGGTTTAATATATATTTTCATGTGGCACAGGTATTTCTCAGATTTCATGAAAAGAATTTATACTCTTATAGGCTCAATCACGGCTTACTAAGGATATAATTTTGTAAGATAAATGGTCAAGGCTCAAAATTAATCAAAAATGGCCTAAGATCATTTTCTAAAAATCATACACTTGCATAATTCCTAAGTAAAAATTTCAAGGAAAATGCTAACAATACAATTCAATGAGTACTAATCAAAAACAAAGCTAATGAGATTATTCAAAGAAAATTTACCGTTGAATCGAAGATTCTTATTTGAGTAAATGTAGAATATCTCCTCAAGAAAGATTAGCTCAAAATCTGCAATAGGTTTTACATCTCCACTATATATGCAAATATATGAAAATCCCGCGTGATTAGATTAAAACTATCCTTGCAAAACATGAAAATAATAACCTAATTTAACTGTGAATTATACGAAATAATCCTCCTAACTCAAAAACATAACTACATTAAATAACAAAAACAGGTTCAAAACCAACATTCAAAACATAAAGTAAGTTTAAGTGCATAAACAAAATATGAGTAAGAGATATCAAGATCTGTAGAATCTCCAGTGTCTCTGATCAAGAAGTAGATGGTCCTCCACCAAAATGTTCTCTGAGTAGCCTCAATATTTCAGCCTGATTTTGCTCATAATCATCCATACGTTGATCAAGCTGGGTGATATTGGTATCCAACCCTAGTAAAATTTGTCTGTCAGTCCTATCATCCACTGGTATATACGACTGATCCTCTTGTGGCTGAGGCTACTCTGGTGGGAAAAACTCTTCAGCTCCTTGGAATGGTTCCTCCTGCGGTGCTGGTGGTACTTCATGTTGCTCCTCGGGTTGGACTCTATGGCTTTTCTTCAGAGATGTCTTGTCTAATGCTCCAAAATGTTCCATTGTCGGCCACGAAGGATCTATGATCATTCCCTTGTCCCTGCATAACTGTGAAACTAACATAGCATATGGGAGTGAAGGTTTTTTTCCTTTCACGGTAACAAGCATATGATCCATAATAAGGTTTGGACGATCAATCGTGTGGCCCATCCCAAAAGCATATAGAAAATAAGCTTGCTCAGTATATATCTGATTTTTCTGGGCTCAGGGTAACAGACTATTCACTGTAATCAAATTTAAAATCCAGTATTTATCTGTTAAATCCCCTTACTTTATATATTTACGTGGCCTCCCCCATTCATAATTTGGATTGCCTGTCAATTCTATCCCTAAATTAGTCAAATCAGGCACTTGAGTGTAAGGGTATTACGGGTTGGGATGTCTTTGCAGAGGTTTAAAAATATCGGCTATAGTAGCCGGTGCAACTTGAAAAATTCTACTCCGAACAAACACACGAAGTTCTCTCTCCCCAGTTATTTGTGCATTTCTATAAAATTCACAGACCAAACAATCATAAGCAGGCATAAGAAATCTAACATAACCTAGCCATCCACATGCAGCAAGAATTTGTCTAACCCCTATATTCTCGAAATCTTCATAAATCACTAGTCTTTCAGGAATAACAGTTTTACAGAGGAAATAAGTATCGTACCAGACTTGTTGTTCAACATTCTCAAATACCTCAGCATTGTAGATATTTCCTGGATGGTGTTGCTGCGGAGGTGCTTCGGATTGCGAAGATTGACCTCTTTGTGCTTGACTCGAAGAACCTCTCGTTCTACGCACAAGGGTTATGGTTAACTTTCGACGATTTCTAACTTCCTCACAACTCTAGCTTTTTTCATGATTAAAGAATGTATATCTTTTGAAAAATGGCGCATTATAATTAAACATAATCAAAACAGTTTCTCATCCATTTACAATTTTTTTTCGGAAAAATTTTGAAAATTGACTCAAAAATTGACTCATTATCAGGTTCTTTAACGTTTGCCAGTCACAAAGACGAATCTAAATGACGAAGACGACGAATCACAAAGACGAAAATAAATAATATGAAAAATATAAATAATTCACTTCCCCCAACCTAAATTAAACATTGTCCTCAATGTATAGAACAATGAAAATAGAAAAATGCTAATCAGGTGTGGAAGGTAAAACAACTCAAAATATAAAACCTAATCTGTAAAACAAATAACAAACAATTAGTACTAATATGTATAATTAAACAGCAATACAAAATTTTCAAAACACATAAACTGGTTCCAAAAGCTGTATGGAAGTCACATCTTGACTGAATTCATCATAATAGGGTTTAAGTCTTTGATCATTTACTTTGAAAATAGTTCCAGTTAATGGATTCTCAATTTCAATTGCCCCATAATCAAAAATTTGCTTGACAATGTAAGGACCTGTCCATCTAGATCTTAACTTTCCAGGAAATAGACGAAGTTTTGAATTATATAACAAAACTTTCTGAGAAGGTTCAAAAGACTTCCGCATGATATTTTTATCATGAAAAATTTTCGTTCTAGACTTAGCAATCTTTGCATTTTCATATGCTTCATTTCTTAATTCTTCTAATTCATTAATTTGAATTTTGCGAGATACTCCAGCTTTATTCATATCAAAGTTCATTATTTTGATTGCCCAATATGCTTGATGTTCTAATTCCACAGGCAAGTGACATTGTGACACCCCAAAATCCGAGGGTCCGTTGATTACCCATCAACTCGCGGAATACCTGTAGATACCTAGTATCTCGATATCACACTGTTATGCCCCATTTACCGGGGTCCATAACTTAACGAAATTTGGGCAGAGTCTCCTTTGTATGGGGAGCTCTACCCAATACCTAACCTGTGCAATACACAATTACCAGACCCATCCGAGGTCAAATATAAAGCAATGGCCGCACCGGGTCCATGTATAAGTAAACATTGGCCACACTGGGTCCAATTAACCATACTTAAATCAAAATATGAAAGGCTAATCTAACAATAGTCTTTATAAGTTCTATTACAATTATTTTATGCATTACATGCCCCAAAATATAGTTTCTAACATGTAATTACACAAAACATTAAGTAAAGCCACATGCGGCTTTCTTCAAGCATGAGGGTCCAAAAATGGAGCCATCCGCCGGTGTATCTCTCCCACCTGAAATGTGTTCCCGTATAGGGTGAGCCAACGCCCAGTAGAGTATTTCCTACAGAGGCTACTCCTCAACCTATATGCATATGAAATGTTCACATGCAACATCCATAAATCCGTAACCATTCCATCAAATAATATACAATTAAATGATGTAATGCTATAATGTCATGCCATGAATGAGGTGAGACCCACCCATGTGCACTCAACCCGAGTCCACTCTGACTCCCTTTACATGTCAATGCCATGTATGTTAAACCGGGCTACCTAAGCCCCATGAATGAGATGAGACTCATGTACTCGACCCGAGCCCTTCCCGGCTCCCACACACACAATGCGAATGTCAATGTGTACCACATGCTATGAGTGAGATGAGACTCAATCATGTAACACAACCCGAGTCCTTCCCGACTCCCACAACACAATGCAATGTGTAATGAACCCGTCTTCGACGGAAAATATGATACTCATTGGATGAGTATATTTTATATCAAAATCTTGTGTCTTGTTGGGCAACGGATTTTGGAATTACACCGCCGGTTCCGTACACCATGTCACTTTTCCGGAATTTCACCTCAGGGGAGTGACTGAACCAAGTGATTCCGGGTCTTTCACCCGAGGAAGTCGCCATGCCCCTTCTTGCTATACCCAGACACAAGTTTTACTTATGCAATGCAACCATGCGACTCAAAAAGGATCGTCGATCCACTTTTCTCCCGAGTCCACATATCAAGCACCAAACAAGGTGTTGATTAACCATGCACCACCTACACATGCCTCCACTAATGACTAATGTCCATGAATGGAGTTACCAATGTCATGCTCTATATGCAATAATGCCAATGAGCAATTTCCATGACCATATGCATTTAATACCACATAGATTGTGGTACAACACCCATGCACAACATCCTTATGACACAATGTCCATGTATGTGATGTTCCCGTACATATGCAATGTAATGACCCATTGCTTCTCTCATGCAAGGTTCATATGTAATGAATGCCATATGAACTGTCTCTACCACATTCCAACATATGGTATTAACAACAACCATGCACACACACACACCACTCATGATGTGAATTCCCCGTGCATATGCAATGCGATGTATCATTGCAATAACATTATGTCACATATGTAATGCATGCCATATGGACTAAATTAACATAATCAATTCCATTCCATGGCAATTTACATTATAAACGTATAAATTCCATGCTTCATCACAACAATTGATATATCAAAATATATATCTGACATTCACAATTTCAACATAAATCATATCGTACACATATGATTTTCATTTACCACATAAGGCATAACATGTTATTTATCATATAACAATTTCAATCCATTTAGGTATTTTGTCAAACACCTTCAAGGCAAACAACATGGTAACACATATCATGCCCAATTTCCACATAATTCAAGAAATTCCAATAGGAAATTTCTACATACTAATTTAGGATAAAATTATTTTACCTAAATTCCACTAATAGGCAAGTGTAATTTTCTAACAACCTACCCACCATCTTCATTATTTCATAACCATATTGTAACACCTCGTATTAAAATTAAATAAGGACTAACACTATCTTAAGAGTTCTCCTAAGATAGATAAAGTGATCATAGAAACTTAGAATCATTGTTAGAATATTGATTTTTTGAAGTTGAGTTCCAAGCATATTGACTTTCAAGGTGAATTGAGATTTTGGAGATGTTAAAGTTTAAGAAGAGTGATTAGATAAGTTTCTAAATTTTTTTTAGGTCAAAATAAGGTTTCCATTGAGTCCGGAAGGTCGAAAAACCTTGGGAGATGTAATATGAGGTGTATTAGAAGTTAGGAAGTATTTTGGAGTTAAAACACATTTTTGAGAAAATTTGGGAATTTAGGATTTTGGACACTTCTTAGTACTTTGGCCATAACTTTTTATCCTTAAGTCCAATTGATCTGAAATTTTTACAGTAGATAGTAGACATCTAGGGCTACAAAAGTGTATCTCATGAAAATTCTCCAATTCGAGCTCTAAATAGGTGAAAAATGCTCTGAAAGTTGGGACAGAAAGCTGGGACCGAGAGTTGCCAGCGTCCGGACGCCCAAGGCACCGTCCGGACGGTACCATTTATATATACCCAGATCAGTTCGCGATTTTCCCCAATTCTTGCCTTCCAAATACACCAAACCGCCTCCTTCACCCATTTTCCCCATTTCTAACCCTAGAGAGCTTTGGGGGAGGAAGAAGGAAGGGGATTCTCACCTCAAAGTAGATCAAATCATCAAAGTCTTCACACCAAACTAAGGAAGAGGTAGGGGATTTCTTCCTAATCTCTTACATTGAGGTTAGGGTTTATGTATATATATATATTTTACACTCTCATCCGTATATACATGATAATAAATACATGATTCTTGTTCCTCTTGAAATAAATGCCATGTTTTGAACATTGGGATGGTTGGGTAACTATTAAATTCTCTTTTTCATCTTCAAACCTTGGTTTTAAAGAGAAATGGGCATTTCCCTCTATTTTTCCATGGTATTGCTTTCAAAATTTGAGTGTTTGATATTGTACACCAAAATGTTACTTATGATGATCTCTTGCTCATTTTCTTCCATATTATTATGAAACATGATATGAGAAATTGTGGAATTTGGTACTTCCTTGAAATGTTGATGAATTGAGAATTTGGGGATTTTCTTGGAAATTGCTTGTAAGTTGGGAAATTGTGTAATCGTTGGTAATGTGAGATGTTTGTTGGGATGTTATCTCTTGCGTAGTTGTACGATACTAACATGGTTTACTATTGACCGGGTGTCATGTAGTGGGTAGACGGCTTTGTATGCCACGCGGGTTTGAACTTTTCCTACCACATGGTGTGGGTAGACGTCTTCGTACGCCGTGTGGGTACGAACATTTCCTAGCACTAATGATAACGGATTAGTAACGTGGGTAGTGTCGGACATCTAGTATGGGTTATTGTTCATTCTACCAAATACGGTTTCTACAAGAATTTCGGGTAGTATGGGATGCCACGAGAACTTGTGGAAATGGTGTATGGTGGGATAGATTATGTTTTGGAAATTGAGTATAAATTGTATATTGGTTTCACTCACTCATGAATTATTCTTGATGCGTAAACTTGAGATCTGATAAATTGTCCCTGTTTTCCTTCAAAAGCTCTATATTATATTTGTGAAATGAGACCGACCTGTTTTATATGCTTTTCTAAACCTTGTTTGAGTTTGGGAAGATTTTGCTACAGAGCTTCGTGCTCATCCCCTACAATTAATATTTTTCAGATTATGCTATAGAGGAGGAGCTTGGCGCTAATGAGCCGGGCCTTGGGGAAGCCTCATTAGAGGGGTACCTGGATCCCGAGTAGGACAGTTAGAGATACCCTTTTATTTTTGTACTAGACTAGGAACCAATATGTACAAACATTGTAAGGTCTAGTTTCTTTTGAAATTCCGCTGCAATATATTCATGTAATTCTTTTGGGTTGTATTGACCTTAGTTTGGCTTATTCTTTTGGGATGATTGTTGTGGATAGTATATATGGAGAATGAAATATTTTGGATTTGATGGTTAGATAGACCCGGTGTGGTCAAAGTATTATAAATGTACAGGTTGTGATTTTTGGGTGGAGCTTCCTGTACAAAGGAGACTCTGCCCAAATTTTGTTAATATTAAGAATGTTTCTTATTTGATGGATATATATTTAGTTGCTCTCATGACATGAATGGTTTCATAGTGTAATGCCGTCCAGGGTGGTATTTGGGGCGTTACAAAGTTGGTATCAGAGCTTAGGAATTAGGTCTTACATGGGAGCTGTAGGTTGTGAACTATCACTGGAGTATTAGTTTAGGATGAAGAAATTTTAAGTTTTGATTGGATTGAAGTTAGATGTTTAGAAGATAAGTGTGAATTATTGTTTAGTTAGGTGAGGGATAAATTATTTGCTCGAATTCATGGATTATCCAGCTTTGAGGAGTTGACGAAAATTTTAGGATGGATATTTTAGTTTCATATCATGTCGTTTTGGACTATTCGAGGAGACAGATGGTAATTTGGCTTTTGGTTGTAAATCATGCTAGGCATGGATCTTTATGCAAGTCATATTATCTATATTGGAGATAGGTATGAGATAGGATTTGTGACAAAAGACACCCAAACTCGAGTTAGACAAGTATAGAAGAACCAAGCAGTCCGGCAGACTACCTTTCACTAATTCGATCATAACTCTTCATTGGAAAGTCCAAATGGTGCACCGTTATTTTTGTTAGAACCCTAACTCGTATGTCTTTCCAACCATGTAGGTCACGCATGCTCAAAATACTCGAGTCAAATCAATTTATTCTTCGAAGTTGGTCAAAAATCTGCACTGTGGTGTTCTTTGGACAGTAAAGTGTTGTACTTTCTTCTTAGATTATGAAGGACCTATCCTTAAGTGAATTTCCACATTATTTAGGCTTTGATTGAGAGACACCCCCATATTGATTGAAGTGCTTTTGATGGATAGCAATATAAAAGATGATTATGATTTGAGGCTAGTCAACTTTAAGTATTCTCTTCCACTAATAGTATTGCTCATATTTTAGAAGTCCAGGGATATGATAACCCAATTGGGATGTGTGGAGATAAGATTAACTTAGAGGTTCTCTAAGATGAATTAAGTTCCTAATGATAAGGGTATGGAAGGTTACGTGTGTTACTTAAAAGGCATAGAAATTAATGAATGAATGTAGTTTTGGTTCTATAATAGAAACCCTGGGAGGGTAATGGTGCGTGCGATGTATGAGGTTGAATAATTCTTAAAGATGACCAATTGATGGAATATGGAAAAGTTACCTCGAAGGAGAGCCTATTTTGGATTAACGATAGAAATGGTGATTATGGTTCTTAAATGGATCGGAGTGTGTTTTCATAACCGCAAACTTGAGATTACCCATGTTGTTTTGAAATATTATAGAGAGTTGATTAAATTTACTTGGAAGTATAAATGATTTAGAAGAGTCATACCTAAGATGCTTATGGAGGATGTTATACTTCGGTAATCTTAATTTGTTGTGGGCTCAGTTGACCACATTTAGAGTATCTAAGGCATTAACCATCAAGAACCTTTCAGTTAAGTGTGGAATCAATAGTTGACTTGTATTCACAAACTTGATTGGAAATCTATTAAGCTTGACAAAGTTGAAGTAGTTACTTTTGACCCTAGATATCTTAGGATTAAAGATAATAGAGGCTTAAAAGCTCGAGGTCAAATATAGAAAATAATTGTTGAAAAGAGAATGATACCCCAAATTTGAGGTGAACTTCTATTGTTCTAGGAAACCTTTTAATGTCATTGGATTTGTGTTGGGGGAATATGACGTTCTTCTTGTTGTCTCTTGTAGTACCTTGTTAAGATCGGAATGATTAGTTATATTTGAGGAATGTTAGTATGAGTATAGAAGATTCGAACTTATGGTTGATGGTGATAATGGTAAAGAAGTAAATTGAAGAATTAAGGATGATACCTATGAAGATTGCTTTGACATGGGATGAATCATCGAGAGTCTTATGTTATTTTAGACTATTTTAGTTTTGGGATCCTTGACAGTCTATCCTCACATTTTGATATGTTGTAAGAGGTATATTGTAATGAATAGTATCAAAAGGGTTAGAAGGTATAGATATCATTAAAAGAGTTGTGATATGAATGAAAGCCACTAAGAATTGATTAGATGGTTATTAGTTCTAGCTCAAGATTGTAGATCGAGAGCAAATATCTTGGAGATATACTTTGATCTTTAGCTTAAGTATTATAGCTAGTTAATTACCCAGAATTCCCTTTGAAGGGATTTGATGGATCGTTAGTGTACACATTTTGGAAGCTATAATGGGAAAACAAATGCGGTTAGGTTTTACTTATACACTTTGATAGAATCTAAGATTACTCTCTCAGAACTTTCAAATCTATACAAAGTTCTTATCTTGTAGCGTAGTTAAACTTGTGAATCGGTGGATTATAATTTCTATCAGAGTGCGCAGCGAACTATTTGAGTAATGACTACACTAGTGAAGATAAGGAGTTTCATGAAGAATTACAAATGGATGTGCAACCTAAGAGTGGATCCTAGAATATTGACTTGTGTGGGAGTGTGTAGTTGTGAATTGAAATTATTGGAGATTTCAAAGATTATGAATTCCATTGGCTAGTGAGAGACAAAGACCTTAAGAATGTTGTAACTATTTATAGGAAAGATGAATAACCCTATTTGCGGAATTACATTTGGGTGATTTTGGTATGCTTATGAACAAGCTACATGTAGGAAACAAATATGAAGTTTTATTGAAATGATTGGTGAAATCCAAAAGAGAAGTGATATTTGATGAGTAGACAATTAAGTACTATGATCTAGTAGTTATGCATGATAAGTAAGTAGTTGGAACAATCGTATACAATTATTGAGAATGGAGGTGATAAATGAATTCTAGTGAAGGAATGTAATCTTGAGGACTTTAAGTAACTTAAATGATGTTATAAGTAGAAAATATGGATTTAAAATTAGGATATGATGATGTTCTATTTTAATATTGGCTTTGATGTTTAAAGGATGGATAAAAGTGGAGATACCATGGCCCAATGAGAATTAGAGAGACTAACTCGACGATTAAGTTTCGAGGACGAAACTTTCTTTAAGGGGGGTGGATTGTAACACCTCGTATTAAAATTAAATAAGGACTAACACTATCTTAAGAGTTCTCCTAAGATAGATAAAGTGATCATAGAAACTTAGAATCATTGTTAGAATATTGATTTTTTGAAGTTGAGTTCCAAGCATATTGACTTTCGGGGTGAATTGAGATTTTGGAGATGTTAAAGTTTAAGAAGAGTGATTAGATAAGTTTCTAAATTTTTTTTAGGTCAAAATAAGGTTTCCATTGAGTCCGGAAGGTCGAAAAACCTTGGGAGATGTAATATGAGGTGTATTAGAAGTTAGGAAGTATTTTGGAGTTAAAACACATTTTTGAGAAAATTTGGGAATTTAGGATTTTGGACACTTCTTAGTACTTTGGCCATAACTTTTTATCCTTAAGTCCAATTGATCTGAAATTTTTACAGTAGATAGTAGACATCTAGGGCTACAAAAGTGTATCTCATGAAAATTCTCCAATTCGAGCTCTAAATAGGTGAAAAATGCTCTGAAAGTTGGGACAGAAAGCTGGGACCGAGAGTTGCCAGCGTCCGGACGCCCAAGGCACCGTCCGGACGGTACCATTTATATATACCCAGATCAGTTCGCGATTTTCCCCAATTCTTGCCTTCCAAATACACCAAACCGCCTCCTTCACCCATTTTCCCCATTTCTAACCCTAGAGAGCTTTGGGGGAGGAAGAAGGAAGGGGATTCTCACCTCAAAGTAGATCAAATCATCAAAGTCTTCACACCAAACTAAGGAAGAGGTAGGGGATTTCTTCCTAATCTCTTACATTGAGGTTAGGGTTTATGTATATATATATATTTTACACTCTCATCCGTATATACATGATAATAAATACATGATTCTTGTTCCTCTTGAAATAAATGCCATGTTTTGAACATTGGGATGGTTGGGTAACTATTAAATTCTCTTTTTCATCTTCAAACCTTGGTTTTAAAGAGAAATGGGCATTTCCCTCTATTTTTCCATGGTATTGCTTTCAAAATTTGAGTGTTTGATATTGTACACCAAAATGTTACTTATGATGATCTCTTGCTCATTTTCTTCCATATTATTATGAAACATGATATGAGAAATTGTGGAATTTGGTACTTCCTTGAAATGTTGATGAATTGAGAATTTGGGGATTTTCTTGGAAATTGCTTGTAAGTTGGGAAATTGTGTAATCGTTGGTAATGTGAGATGTTTGTTGGGATGTTATCTCTTGCGTAGTTGTACGATACTAACATGGTTTACTATTGACCGGGTGTCATGTAGTGGGTAGACGGCTTTGTATGCCACGCGGGTTTGAACTTTTCCTACCACATGGTGTGGGTAGACGTCTTCGTACGCCGTGTGGGTACGAACATTTCCTAGCACTAATGATAACGGATTAGTAACGTGGGTAGTGTCGGACATCTAGTATGGGTTATTGTTCATTCTACCAAATACGGTTTCTACAAGAATTTCGGGTAGTATGGGATGCCACGAGAACTTGTGGAAATGGTGTATGGTGGGATAGATTATGTTTTGGAAATTGAGTATAAATTGTATATTGGTTTCACTCACTCATGAATTATTCTTGATGCGTAAACTTGAGATCTGATAAATTGTCCCTGTTTTCCTTCAAAAGCTCTATATTATATTTGTGAAATGAGACCGACCTGTTTTATATGCTTTTCTAAACCTTGTTTGAGTTTGGGAAGATTTTGCTACAGAGCTTCGTGCTCATCCCCTACAATTAATATTTTTCAGATTATGCTATAGAGGAGGAGCTTGGCGCTAATGAGCCGGGCCTTGGGGAAGCCTCATTAGAGGGGTACCTGGATCCCGAGTAGGACAGTTAGAGATACCCTTTTATTTTTGTACTAGACTAGGAACCAATATGTACAAACATTGTAAGGTCTAGTTTCTTTTGAAATTCCGCTGCAATATATTCATGTAATTCTTTTGGGTTGTATTGACCTTAGTTTGGCTTATTCTTTTGGGATGATTGTTGTGGATAGTATATATGGAGAATGAAATATTTTGGATTTGATGGTTAGATAGACCCGGTGTGGTCAAAGTATTATAAATGTACAGGTTGTGATTTTTGGGTGGAGCTTCCTGTACAAAGGAGACTCTGCCCAAATTTTGTTAATATTAAGAATGTTTCTTATTTGATGGATATATATTTAGTTGCTCTCATGACATGAATGGTTTCATAGTGTAATGCCGTCCAGGGTGGTATTTGGGGCGTTACACATATACATATAAATATATGTATACATAGGTCAATATATATAGATATACATATATATATATATACATATATATATATATATCCAACCCATTTATCATAGGCATTTCTAGGTAAGAAATCAACCCAAGTAGGAGAACCCCTACCTCTTGTAGCGTGAGAATCCCGTAGGAAGCTCCCAAGACCCGAAAACCCAACTCGAAGCTTGATTTTCCCAACTCCCGAAATTTCACCTTCGGTGAAATTCGTTGTTTTTGGTACCCACGCATAGCCTTCGTCGACGTGATCACTTCTCCCTTCTAGCTCGACGGAATCCGAGCAAAGAAATACAACTCGAATCTTGATTTTCGTACACTTCCATCTTTTCACCTTCGGTGAAAACCATTGTTTTTGATACCCACGCGTAGCCCTCGTCGCGTAGATGAACTTTGCCTTTTGAATCGACGAATTCCGACGGACGGAACTCCCGGAATCGGAGCGGGAAGGCTAAAGAATTTTTCTTTTTTTTCTTTGGTCTTGGGCGGCTGAAAAGGCTGAAGTTTCAGCTGATATTTGTTTTAAAAAAACTGATTTTTTTAGGATATTTATAGGCAAAAATGTGCGGTCCACATTGCACCGCATATTTTCGACTTTTGGGTCCGTTTTTCGTCCCGAAACGATTCATTATACCTCGGATTAAGTTCAAATTAATTTTATTTGAACTTTAACTTAATTATAAGGAAATTTTATAAAATCCATTATTGGGGACCTTTAAAATGAAATTCGCCACGCAGTCGTCTCAAACGGCGTGCAAAAATCCGACTATCTCGGAATTCGACGAAATTTCTAGTGATTACTAGATTTCGCGTTGCGAATCCAATGGCACACTCCGTTTCCTCATCCGAGGTCTAGAACATGATTATTTCACATACGCATGAGGGTGAAGAATTACCATTTTGCCCTTTTTCAGAAAAAGTTCAATTTTTCCCGGGTTTTACAGACATGGTTTACCAAAAACTAATCGAGAAGGTGAAATTCCTAAAATAGTTTTATATGCAGTACAGTAAGCTCAAAGCGCATCAGTTAATCTCGAAGACCAATCCTTAAGATCTGGATTTACTATTTTTTCTAAAATGTATTTTATTTCCCTATTAGCCAATTCAGCTTGTCCACTTGTCTGTGGATGTTTTATGAGAAATCGCATATTTTTTCATAAGATTTTCAAAAACTTTATTGCAAAAATGAGATCCCCCATCACAAATAATGGTTCGAAGAATTCCAAATCTGGACAACATATTTTCTTTTAAAAACTTGACCACTATTCGGTGATCATTATTTCTACATGGAATTGCCTCTACCCATTTAGAAACATAATCAACTGCAACCAAAATGTACAGATATCCAAAGGATGGGGAAAATGGTCCCATGAAATCGATGCCCCAACAATAAAAAATTTTAATAATTAAAATATGGTTTAAATGTATCATATTTATTTTTGAAATATTTCCTATTCTTTGACATCTGTCACAATTTAAACAAAATATATGTACATCTTTAAAAAGAGTTGGCCAATAAAATCCACACTGCAGAATTTTAGCAGTGATTTTCTTTGAAGAAAAATGGTCTTCGCAAGCTTCAAAGTGACAAAATTCAATTACCTGATCAATTTCATGATTAGGTACACAACGCCTTATTATCTGATCTTTACAGTACTTAAACATATAAAGATCTTCCCAAAAAAAATTACGTACCTCACTTAGAAACTTGTTTCTATTAGTCCAAGTATAATGAGAATGAATAGTATCAGTGGCCAAATAATTGGCTATATCTGTATAACATGGTACTTCTGTTATTGCAAAAAGCTGTTCATCTGAAAAAATTTCTCTAATTGGAATTGATTATTCCTTTATATCATAATTTAGTCTTGACAAGTGATCTGCTACCACATTTTCAACTTCTTTCTTGTCCTTAATAATAAGATCAAATTCTTGAAGTAGTAGTATCCAATGTAAGAGACGTGGTTTAGCATCTTTCTTAGTAAGTAAGTATTTTAAAGCTGCATGATTAGTAAATACAACAATTGACGATCCAACCAGATATTAACAAAATTTATCTAATGCAAACATAACAACAAGCAATTCTTTTCTGTAGTAGAATAATTTATTTGTGCATCATTTAGAGTTTTGCTTGCATAGTAAATAACATAGAATTTTTTATCTTTTATTTGACCTATCATAGCTCCTACTGCATAATCACTAGCATCACACATTAGTTCAAAAGATAAAGGCCAGTCAGGAGGTTGCATAATAGGTGCAGAAGTAAGCATGTTTTTCAATTTATCAAATGCTAATTGACATGCATCATTCCATTCAAATAATACATCCTGACATAGAAGATTACATATAGGTCTAGATATTAAACTGAAATTTTTAATAAATCTTCTACAGAATCCTACATGACCTAGAAAAGATCGAACATCTTTTACAGTTTTAGGTGGAGGAAGATTGACTATCAAATCAATTTTAGACTTATCAACTTCAATTCCTTTTTCAGAAACTACATGACCTAAAACAATACCTTGTGTAACCATGAAATAACATTTTTCCCAATTCAAAAAAAGGTTTGTTTCTTCACATCAAATAAGAACTTTTTCAAGATTTTCTACACATAAGTCAAATGAATCACCATATATCGAGAAGTCATCCATAAAAATTTCTAAATTTCGTTCCACCATATCACTAAAAATACTTAACATGCAATGCTGAAAAGTGGCTGGAGCATTACATAATCTAAAAGACATCCTTTTATAAGCAAAAGTACCAAAAGGGCATGTAAATGTGATTTTTTCTTAATCATCTATTGCAATTTCAATCTGATTGTAACCAGAATATCTATCTAAAAAATAATAATATGCATGACCAGCTATTCTTTCCAAAACTTGATCTAGAAAAGACAATGAAAAATGATCTTTTCTGGTGAGAGAATTTAGCTTTCGATAATCAATACACATACGCCAACTAGTGACTGTACGCATAATGACTAATTTATTCTCTTGATTTTTTATTACAGTAACACTAGATTTTTTAGGAACTACCTGTGTAGGACTGACCCATTTATTATCAGATATAGGATAAATAATGTTAGTATCTAATAATTTAAGTACTTCAGCGCGGACTACCTCTTTTAAGTGTGGATTCAATCTTCTTTGCATTTGGTGAGATGGTTTAGAATCTTTTTCTAAATATATACAATGAATACATAAAAGTGGGCTTATACCTTTTATATCTGCTATTGTCCATCCAATAACACTTTGATGATTTTTTAGAACCTTTGTCAATTCTTTTTCTTGAATTCCAGATAATTTTGAGGATATTATCACTGGATAGATTTCATCTTCCCCCCAAAATACATATTTTAAATTAGTTGGAAGAGGTTTCAATTCTGGCTTAAAAACTTTGATGTTGGATTCTATAGACTTAGACAACAATTTTTCACATTTTGGATTCCATGTTGATATATCTTCAGACTCATCATTAGGTATAGACTCTAATGTATATGACTCTTTTTTCATACAAGCATTTTCAAATAAATTCAGAGTTAACTCAACACAATTTACTTCATGCAATTCTTCTTCTTCTCTGGGTTGTTTTGCAATGTTAAAAATATTTAATTCCAGGGTCATGTTTCCAAATGAAAGTGTCATGACTTCATTCTTGCAATTAATCAATGCATTTGATGTAGCTAGGAATGGTCGACCCAAAATAACAGGTATGTATGCAGATGCATGAAAAATTGATTGTGTATCTAAAATAATAAAATCTACTGAAAAATAGAATTGATCAACTTGGAGAAGAACATCTTCCACAATTACTCGTGGAGTTTTTATAGATCGGTCTGCTAATTGCAGTGTAACATTGGTAGGTTTCAACTCACCCAACCCTAATTGTTTATATACCGAATATGACATTAAATTAACACTAGCTCCAAGATCAAGCAGAGCTTGTTGAATCCAATGATACATGAAACTGTAGGACTTCCAGGATCTTTGTAATTAAGAAAAGTTTTATGCTGTATTATAGCACTAACTTGCTAAGTTAAAAATGCTTTCTTTTGTACATTGATTTTTCTTTTGACCGTGCAAAGATCTTTTAAAAACATGGCGTAAGCTGGAACTTCTTTAATTGCATCCAACAAAGGGATGTTAATCTTTACTTGTTTAAACAGCTCAAGAATTTCAGAATGATCTTTCAAAGATGAGGACTTCTTGAACCTTTGAGGAAAAGGCAATGGAATAAGACACGGATGATCTTTTTCATTTTGTGGTTCTGGTTGCTTTCTAGCTGAAGGTTCAGGTTCAAGTGGTTCATTTACAGGAATTGACTTACGTATCTTTTTAGAAATCTTGGGTTTAATGGTCTTGTCAATCATCTTACCACTTCTCAGTGTTGTGATTGCGACTTGGAGAAGGTTCATAGGACACAATATTGGCTTGATTTTGATTTTGTAGAGGTTTAGATTGAGATGAGAATTTTCCCTTCTTTGACGTGCTCAGGGACTGGGTCAACTTGGCTAGATGACTCTTAATGTCTTCAATATTCTGTGAAGTTTAAGTTTTAAAATCATTGAATGCTTGCGTTGTTTGAGTATTAAAACTTATTTTATGTGGAGGTTGATAAGGTTGATATTGTTGTTGAGTCTGTGGCTGTGGTGGACCTTGTGATTGATTCATAGGTTGTGTATTTTTTCAACTAAAATTTGGATGATTTCTCCATCCTGGGTTGTAGGTATTAGAATATGGGTTTGGATAAGAGTCATAAGACTTAGTATAATTTGGAATGACATTAGATTGTTCAATCAAGAATTCTTTAAATGCAGGTATAATTGGACATTCCCCTGCAAGATGTCCTGACACCGCACAAATTTTCACATATTTGGTCAGTGGAAGACACAACAGACACTTGTTTAATTTCTTTCATCTCTAAGGCTTCCATCTTTTGGGATAAAGTAGCCATTTTACCTGTTAAATCGTCATCTTCTTTTAACACATACTTTCCTTTTTCGGATGTAGATGGCTTAGGTTCCACGATATTTGAAGAAGTCGAGTCTCACATCTGGGAACTCTCAGAAATGGTATCAAAAAATTGGAATCCCTTCTCAGGGTTTTTACTCATAAATTCTCCCTGAGCCATCATTTCAACAAACTGTCGTAATGCAGATGGAAGGGCATCATAAAAGAAACCAACTAAAGTCCAATTTTCAAATGCATGATGTGGACAAGCTTGGATAAGATCTTTAAATCTCTCCCAACATTGATAAAAAGTATCCCCTTCTTTTACAGAAAAATTCATTATTTGACGTCTTAATGCATTAGTACAATGCACAGGAAAAAACTTTTTGAAAAACTCAGTTTGCAAAGCTTGCTAACTTGAGATAGAATTAGATTTTAAAGAATTAAGTCATTGTTTAGCTTTATCTTTCAGAGAAAAAGGAAAAAGTTTTAATCGGGCCATTTCAGAGTTATCCTGCGAAGTTCCACAGACTTCTTCAAATTCTTTCATATGCACATAAGGGTTTTCAGATTCCAAACCATGGAATTGTGGTAGTAACTATATTATCCCTGCCTTAATATTAAGATTTGGAGCGTCTATTGAAAAAGCAAAGCATGATGGGACATTAGTACATGTGTGATGCAAATATTCTCTTAAAGGTCGAACATTCTCAACTACTTTTTGTTCCCTATGAAGGTTTGGGTCATACTTAAATCAAATGATGCTTGTGAAGATCAAGAGGAAGAAGATGGAGGAGATGACTGATTTACAGAACCTACTGATGAATGAACATACATAAAATATTAAAAGAAAACAAAAAATATATAAACATATAATACAAGTAAATAACTTCCCTATTCGAATTAAAATTACTGTAACTCCCCGGCAATGGTGCCAAAAATTTGATTCGACCTGTTTCGTGACCTGCTTTATATCATACACCAAAGTATAAGTGGTCAAATTGTAGTTTTCTTGGTTTAAGTCCAAGATCGATCCCACGAAGAGTTTTAATAATTGGAATTTAAAATAAGAACAGTGAAGTTATTATAAAAGCAGTGTAACATAAGATAGCTTGTGGTGTGAGTGATAAACTGGTAAATAAATTACATAAATAAAATGTGCATGTAAACTAGTAAAAGACAATAATATGTAAGGTACCCTTCAGTTCAAAGACTCCATATGCCTTATATTGGTTAAGTACTGGAAATTCCACCTTATAACAATTAACTCCCAGGTCACTAGAAAGTCAACCGGTAGGTCTAATGTATATTAAACCATAACACAACAATTGTTTAAGTTAGCCGGTAGGTGTATACAATAATCGACTAATCCAAGTAAACTAGAAGGTCAGGCCATTCAGGAGGAATACTTGAATTACTCAATTAGCAGGTTTGTACCATGTATCAGTTAAACATCTTTAGTGAACCAGAAGGTCAAGCCATTCAGTTGAATCACTTTAGTTATTCAACCGACAGTTTTATACCATGCATCAATTAAACATCCTTAGTGAACCAGAAGATCAAGCCATTCAGTTGGATCACTTTAGTTATTCAACCGGCAGGTTGATGATTCACTGATGACGCAATTCCGGGTTACGCATTGAATCAAAAGCATTGGCTATGCCGAGACTTAACTCGTCTATAATCAATCAATCGACTTTTACGTAACACCCAATTATGTACATCACTGTATCATTCATGAAGTACATAATAGTAGATAGTATGGTATAGAATATTAAGTACCGCTCGGTGTTCATAACCATGAGCACATTATAAAGGTAATCATCCATCAATTAAGGGAGGTGTATATAACAATAAAGCATAATTAAATATCGGCATTTCCATAACATAACCAATAATATACATATGTTCATCCCTCACTGAAGGTTATAAGTAAACTACTCACACCCCATTGCTATAAACAAGCAAGAAGTGCAAGAAAGTTTCATTACAATACTAAATAAAATACAGACACTCATTTCCCAAGGAATAGTTGAAATACAACCACCCTTAATATCAATTAAGACACAAAGGTGGCGGAAGTTCAACCCTCTAAGTAGAAAGGTATAACAAAAATGTAGAAATAACAGATATGATGGTTGGAGAGTAGGTTGGACAACATCTTTCTCTGGATTCTCTCTTATTCTTCTTGAATCTTTCTTGGAATTATGCCTTAGCTCCCCTCTCCAAAAGCTCTCTAAAACCTTTCGGTTATGAATGCTCGCCAGGCCTATTTATAGGCCAAGGGAACATGCTGGAATGAAGAAGAAAGAGTGAAATGCCTTTGACTACCGTCCGGACGCCATCACCACCGTCTGGACGGTGCTAGATCTCTAGATTTTGGTGGTGATCTTCCACACTATTCTGGCAGGTTATTTCTTGGAATTTACACTTGCATCCTTTGCTGGTTTAGGCTTTGACAGTTTGCTCCCCATAATTTCTGCACAAAACCCTGAAATTAACAACATTCCACACATTAACCCTAATTTACGCACTAAACCTAATTTCACACAATTTAACTATTTTAACTTACAAAATTAACTTATTAATCTACTTTAATTTACACACTAATTAGGGTTGATCAGTTACACCATTTACGTTTAGTGGCCTTCTTAGTGCTCTGCGGCCTCCTAGACCATAGGTCAATAGGCCTTTAGGAACTGTCCATTAATGGACCGATTATGGAACTGTCAATTTTTTCAACTTCGAATGACCCTTCCTGATGGCTTGATCCAAATGTATACACCCAAGTGCAGGCGGTCAAGCTGTAGTAATAATCCGGTTTGAGTCTGGAGTCGAATCCACAGGGAACTTTTGTTGATATCTCTAAGGCAAGCAGTGGTAGAGACCTTTTGATTGTAACCTTTTTGATTTGCTGCGAGATATGGGTTTTGCTGGACAGAATATAAGATTCTTTCCAGAAAGATTTTCTTAACAAAATAGGAGATGAATGCTAATTAAAAAGAGTCACCCTTTAGTGCAAGGATCTGGACATGTAGTTAGTTATCCGGTTTGTCATAATTGTGCTTGATAACTCAATTAACTCCCGTGTCAACAGCAAGTTAATTGGAAGATAAAGATGGATTGTGAGAATTAAGAACATGATTCCGATGTCTTTCTAGAAGTTTACAAGAATTGCCTGTGCCGAGACTTAACCCGTCTACAAACAAGCAAGTGTTTCTACAAGACATCCAATCATGATATTAATAGTCCATTCTTTAAATGAAGTACATTAAGGGAGGAGATTGAAGGGTAGTCATGAGGATCTAGCCGGGGTACTTGCCTTGAACTGATGAGTCTTTCTATGCAGGAGTCATCCATGTCATAGAAAGAGCTCACAATTATACAAAGTACCTTAGCTTTGCTAGATGCAATCAATCATCCGATAACAAGAAGAAATAAACGTTAAGCATAAAAGAACATTGGACAAATATGATTCCCGGATAACTTGTACATGCCTGATTGGCACTTTTTAGTGTGTCAGAATTATATTATTATATTACACCCAAGTATAAGTGGTCGAATTGTAGTTTTCTTGGTTTTTGAGTCCAAGTATCGATCCCACAGAGAGTTTTAGTAATTAAAATAAAATAAAATAAATAAAATAAAAATAAAGCAATAAAAAGGTTGTTTGGAGTAGTTTGATGTTTGATTGCTTGTGGTGTGAGCTTAGTCTAATGACGGTGTTAAAAACTTGATTCTAAAACAACAGGTGGAATAAAGGTGCAGAAATAAAATGCGTAAGTAAAACAGATTAATGACAGAAATATAAAAGATATTCTTCAGTTCAAGGATCCCACATGCTTTACATCGGTCTTGTTACGGAATTGCTACCTCACATCAGTTAACTTCCATTTTACTGGCAAGCTAACCGGCAGGTCTGATGTATATATATATTATAACACAGCTGCTTCTTAGGCTACACTGGGTATATTTATGTCAAATGATTAACCCAAGCAAACCAGAAGGACAAGCCATTCATGAGGAATACTTGAGTTATTCACTTGATCTCATGATTGCAAATACGTATATATATATAATAAACCATAACACAGCTGCTTCTTAGGCTACACCGGTGGTAATATATAGCACAGTTGCTTCTTAGGCTACACTGGGCTTAGATGTTCCAATTGATTAATTCAAGTAAAATCCGCAGGTGGTACAGACTATCTTCCGGCGACTTGTCAGGTCAACCGGTGGTAGTTAATCATAATACAGCTGCTTCTTAGGCTACACTGTATTTAGATATATCACCCAGAAAGTGAAGTTACTTGAGCGGCATACTTGAATTATTCAATAGGTTATCTTGTAATATTTATATATATATATATATATATAGACAGTAGAACTTCCTCAGCGTTCCAGTGTAGGACTAGCCATACTGAGAGGATCACCGGGGTTATTCCAGCAGGCAATATTATTATATATATAGTAATACCAGGCGTCAGTGGAACTTCCTCAGCATTTCGGTGGAAACGCCGGGGTCATTCTAGCTGGCCCGTCTTGTATATACATAATACTACCAGGCGTCAGTGGAACTTCCTCAGCATTCCAGTGGAGGATTAACCATACCGGTAGGAACGCCGGGGTCATTCTAGCTGGCCCGTCTTGTATATATAATAAACGTATACATAAAACATCAGCAATTCCAAAAACATATCAATATTATACATGTGTTCCCCTCGAACCGGAGGATATACGGAACTACTCACGCTCCATTGCTATAGACAAGCAAGGAGAGCTAGCAGTTGTCATTACAGCAAAAAGGAAAGTGCGGAATTTAAATGTCTTTCGCAGGGAACGATTGAAACACAGCCACTCTTATAATCAGTTAAGATGAAAAAGTGGCGGCAGTTCAACTATTCGAATTGAAAGCTACACAAAAACTATAAAAGTACAGGACTTAGGACTGAAGTATAACACGGACCGGAGTGTATTTTCTCTTCTCTTTTCTTTCTCTCTTTTTCTCTCTTCAGAACTTCAGAACTTCAGAATCTCTCTCTGATCTCCCTGTTTATCTCTTCTTTTCTGCCTCAGTCCGGCCGTAGGAAATGCAGAAGAAGCTGCAGTATTTATAGGCAAATGAAGGCAAGTGGGGGAAGAGATGAGGCTGAGTCTGACAAGGGTGACCGTCCGGACGGCAGTCCCACCGTCCGGACGGTGGTGCTTTGCTGGAAACGGCCACTTGCATGCATGCTGAGTCTTCACGTTGGGTAATTACACTTTGGCCTTCATTCTTTACATTCCCTTGACATTGCTCCCTTGGTCTTGCGTTATTTCGGCATTTGTCCTGCAACTTTCAGATAAAATGTTATAACTAATATCATTCCCGCACAAACCCTAATTCACTCTAAGTACTAATTTTTAGTGCATTTATTATACTAATTTAAATTTTTTGATTTTTTAATTTACACACAATTTAGGGTTAATCACACCCCCTAACTTAAACTTTACTAGTCCCTAGTAAAATAAAAAGAAAATATAATACAAGTGGGGTAAAATCATTTTCGTAGATTTTTGTTCGATTGCATTTAGCATATGCAATAAGCCATTAAACCCCTAGGTGATCCCTAGTGGACGAGTTGTGTCTCGTGAAGGTTTCCAGTGAAGCTACCTACAAACTTCAGTAATTAGAAATGCATATTCCATATTTTTCACATGCATGCTTAAGATGATATTTCTTCTGTCTTGCTAGAATGCTTCCTTTTTCTGATCACCTTGAGAGAATCATATGTTGGGTGTAGTATTATCTATATATTTTTATGAAAACTTGTGTGTGTGTGTAGTGATGTTTTTATTTTCAGAAATCACTTGAAAAATATTACCCTCTTTCATGGTAGTCTTGATGTCAATCCTTCCCTGGAATACACTCAGTAAGAATAGCACACATGTTATAGTGACTGTTCTCATAATTTTACATGTGATTAGAATATTGATAACAAAAAAAATTATTGGACATGTAATAGAAAGGAGCGGTTATTTTAAATGGACTGGAAATTGACATAATCTCATGAAAGAATATTAACACTGTATTAAATATATTATTAACATTTTCCTTTTTAGATTGCTAGACTGAATGCAAATATATGATTTCTGGAATCAAAAAGGACTTTATTAAGGTTGTAACGTGGTCAGGGGTCGGGGTGTAAGAAACGACGTCTATGGGGTTCAAAAGCTACCTTTTGGCACACCTCATAAAACATTTTTCACTTTCTTGGCTCTCTCTTCTTTTTTTTTTTTTTTTTTTTTCATTTGGTGAGTGCATTTTATGCTCCATCTCACTTTTTCTTGAACAAGTGCGTTTTACGCTCCATCTTGCTCTTTCGTGAACGAGTGCGTTTTACGCTCCATTTCGCTCTTTCTTCACATGCCTTGTTTTTTTTTTTTTTTCTATATCCTATTGATTTAAAAGAGGGTGCAAGAAAATTATGTAGCTCAGGTAGGTTTAATATATTTTTATCTGGCTCGGGTTTTTTTCAAGTTTCATGAAAAGAATTTATACTATTTTAGGCTCAAACATGGTTGACTAATGATATAATTTTGTAAAAGAAATGGTTAAGGCTCAAAATTAATCAAACATGGCCTAAGATCATTTTCCAGAAATCCTATATTTATATTCTTTCTAGATAAATAGTTAAGGGCAATGTACATAATATATTTCAAGACGTGCTAATCAAAGCAAATATAATGAGATTATTCAAAGAAAAGTTACCGCTGAATCGAAGATTCGTAGTTGAGTAGATGTAGCATTTCTCTCCAAGAAAGAATGGCTCTAATTCTGCATTTGGTTTTTACATCTCCACTATATATAGAAAGAGTGTAGTATTTTGCATGGTTTTCAAAAATAAAGACATTTGTTTGTGCTTCTAAGGTTAAGTTCGAATAAAAATATTGAGATAACGTACAGCTAAAATATGACAGTCTCATGAGATCAGATTGAGAGTATTTTCGCAAGGCATTAGAATATAATCCTAATCTAACTGTGAATTATATGAAATATACTTCCTACTTTAGCAATGTATGCTCTCATTTTAACAAAGACAATTAAAACACACTGAAAATTAAAACATATTAGTTCAAACATATATAAACATATAAGCAAAATTTAACTAAGTTCAAATCACACAAACATAAAAAACATAAAACATAATTTTAAGTTTTAAGTGCAGAAATTGAAAGTGCATAAAATAAAACGGTGAGTGAAAGAAAGCAAAAGAAATTTTTTTTTTTTTTAAGCAGATCAGTCAGTTTAAGAGTTAGAAGATTCTCCTCTGGAATAGTTTTGAAATAACTGCAGCAGCTCATCTTTATATTCATTCATGCGTTGATTGATCTGAATAATGCTGGACTCGACTTCTAACAAGACCTGTCTATCAGTCCTATCATCCATGGGGATGTATGACTGATCTTCTTGTGGCTGCTGTTCTTGTGGTATGTACTCTTCAGATACCCAACCTGGTTCTTCAAATGGTTCCTCTTCATGTGATGAAGATATTTCTTGTTGGTTTCCTATTTTTCTTCCATGACTCTTCTTTAACGTAGTTTTATCCACTGGTCCAAGATGCTCCACTGTTTTCCATGTTGGATTAATGATCACGCCTGCATTCCTGCATATCTGTGAAACTATCATTGCATACGGGAGTGTGAGCTTCCTATTATCCACAGCAATTATCATTTGGTCTAAGATTAAATTTGGAAGGTCAATTGTGTGCCCCATTCCCAATGCATATAGGAAATAAGCATGGTCAATAAAAATTTGATACTTTAGGGCTCGTGGAAGCAAATTGTACACTGTTATCATATTTAGGATGCGATACTTGTTTGTCAGGCTTCCTTGTTTAATGTAACTATTTGGGCGTCCCCAAATGAATTCTGGATTTCCTGTCAATTCTTTTCCTACTTCAGTCAAACTAGGTAGTTCAGTGTAGGGATATTGTGGTTGGGGTTGTCTTCGCATGGGCCGAAAGAATTCTGCTATAGTGTCTGGTGTAACTTGAATAGTTATTCCCCGAACAAATATACGCAGTAGTCTTTTTCCTTTAATTTCAGCATTACTGTAGAATTCCCTAACTAAACAGTCATATGCAGGAACAGATAACCTAACATACTGTAGCCATCCTCTTTCATGGAGAATTTGTCTTATGTTTTCAAAATCTTCATATATTACTACCCTTTCAGAAATAATATTTTTAGTTCGGTAGTTTGTATCATACCAGATTCGTTGTTCCAAATTTTCAAATATCACCTCATCAAAGTTGTTTCCCGGTTGAGGTGGTTGTGGAGATGTCTCGGATTGCGAAGATTGAGTCTCTTGTGCATGTCTTGAAGATCTTCTTGTTTGTGGTTTTCGATCCGTCTTTTTGACTGCCATTTTTTTGATTGGTTCTTGGTTTGTAATTGCATATTGTTTCTTTGATGTTTGACACTGGTACTCTTTTTCCTGTCAATTCCTGCAATTTACAACATTAAATATAAGTTTATTTTTATTTCTTATTTACGGGTTTCCTATTTACTCTAATAGCTATTTATATTTATTTACAACTATACATATATTCCCAAAAAGTTATACATTTCATTGATCATATTTAGTCTGAATCAGAACTGTCTGGTTTAGTAACATTAGTGACACGGTTAATTTCAGATCTCACGTATCTGTTTAGTATCGGGCCGGAATAGGATGGCGTTTCAGGGTAATCCTTGCTCTGCCCATCCCTAATCCACCGTAAACGATCTAACGATCGATTTGAAATTGGTTCCGCATACTTATTATACTGTCTTAGATGTTCTGTACGACCAGATTTTACATTAGCATTTTTTTTTTTCCAAAAATAAAATATAAAAATGACTCAAAAATTTATTTAAAATTGACTCCCTATCTGGTTCTTTAATGTCTGCCAGTCACAAAGACGAACAAAATTTTTAACTTACTATTATTTTAAACTCATAAAGTAAACTCATATGTCTATCTCTCTAATTTAAATTAAACCTTAGTCTCATATTTATAATATAAAATTCTAATAATAAAAATAGACACAGAAACTGTACAAAAGACATAAAAACATAAAAGAAATAAAATTTTTGACTACTATATATAAGAAGTGCATAGAGGATAGGGGTTGAGCTGGCTGGTTTATTGAACCTACTGAAGACCGTACAGACATAAACAAATAAAAACAAATTATAAACAACTATTTTATTTTTTTATTTTTTTTTATTTTTTATTTTTTTATTTTCTATTTATATTACCGTAACTCCCCGGCAACGGCGCCAAAAACTTGATTCGCACTTTTTAGTGTGTCAGAATTATATTATTATATTACACCCAAGTATAAGTGGTCGAATTGTAGTTTTCTTGGTTTTTGAGTCCAAGTATCGATCCCACAGAGAGTTTTAGTAATTAAAATAAAATAAAATAAATAAAATAAAAATAAAGCAATAAAAAGGTTGTTTGGAGTAGTTTGATGTTTGATTGCTTGTGGTGTGAGCTTAGTCTAATGACGGTGTTAAAAACTTGATTCTAAAACAACAGGTGGAATAAAGGTGCAGAAATAAAATGCGTAAGTAAAACAGATTAATGACAGAAATATAAAAGATATCCTTCAGTTCAAGGATCCCACATGCTTTACATCGGTCTTGTTACGGAATTGCTACCTCACATCAGTTAACTTCCATTTTACTGGCAAGCTAACCGGCAGGTCTGATGTATATATATATTATAACACAGCTGCTTCTTAGGCTACACTGGGTATATTTATGTCAAATGATTAACCCAAGCAAACCAGAAGGACAAGCCATTCATGAGGAATACTTGAGTTATTCACTTGATCTCATGATTGCAAATACGTATATATATATAATAAACCATAACACAGCTGCTTCTTAGGCTACACTGGTGGTAATATATAGCACAATTGCTTCTTAGGCTACACTGGGCTTAGATGTTCCAATTGATTAATTCAAGTAAAATCCGCAGGTGGTACAGACTATCTTCCGGCGACTTGTCAGGTCAACCGGTGGTAGTTAATCATAATACAGCTGCTTCTTAGGCTACACTGTATTTAGATATATCACCCAGAAAGTGAAGTTACTTGAGCGGCATACTTGAATTATTCAATAGGTTATCTTGTAATATTTATATATATATATATATATATATATAGACAGTAGAACTTCCTCAGCGTTCCAGTGTAGGACTAGCCATACTGAGGATCACCGGGGTTATTCCAGCAGGCAATATTATTATATATATAGTAATACCAGGCGTCAGTGGAACTTCCTCAGCATTTCGGTGGAAACGCCGGGGTCATTCTAGCTGGCCCGTCTTGTATATACATAATACTACCAGGCGTCAGTGGAACTTCCTCAGCATTCCAGTGGAGGATTAACCATACCGGTAGGAACGCCGGGGTCATTCTAGCTGGCCCGTCTTGTATATATAATAAACGTATACATAAAACATCAGCAATTCCAAAAACAGATCAATATTATACATGTGTTCCCCTCGAACCGGAGGATATACGGAACTACTCACGCTCCATTGCTATAGACAAGCAAGGAGAGCTAGCAGTTGTCATTACAGCAAAAAGGAAAGTGCGGAATTTAAATGTCTTTCGCAGGGAACGATTGAAACACAGCCACTCTTATAATCAGTTAAGATGAAAAAGTGGCGGCAGTTCAACTATTCGAATTGAAAGCTACACAAAAACTATAAAAGTACAGGACTTAGGACTGAAGTATAACACGGACCGGAGTGTATTTTCTCTTCTCTTTTCTTTCTCTCTTTTTCTCTCTTCAGAACTTCAGAATCTCTCTCTGATCTCCCTGTTTATCTCTTCTTTTCTGCCTCAGTCCGGCCGTAGGAAATGCAGAAGAAGCTGCAGTATTTATAGGCAAATGAAGGCAAGTGGGGGAAGAGATGAGGCTGAGTCTGACAAGGGTGACCGTCCGGACGGCAGTCCCACCGTCCGGACGGTGGTGCTTTGCTGGAAACGGCCACTTGCATGCATGCTGAGTCTTCACGTTGGGTAATTACACTTTGGCCTTCATTCTTTACATTCCCTTGACATTGCTCCCTTGGTCTTGCGTTATTTCGGCATTTGTCCTGCAACTTTCAGATAAAATGTTATAACTAATATCATTCCCGCACAAACCCTAATTCACTCTAAGTACTAATTTTTAGTGCATTTATTATACTAATTTAAAATTTTTGATTTTTTAATTTACACACAATTTAGGGTTAATCACACCCCCTAACTTAAACTTTACTAGTCCCTAGTAAAATAAAAAGAAAATATAATACAAGTGGGGTAAAATCATTTTCGTAGATTTTTGTTCGATTGCATTTAGCATATGCAATAAGCCATTAAACCCCTAGGTGATCCCTAGTGGACGAGTTGTGTCTCGTGAAGGTTTCCAGTGAAGCTACCTACAAACTTCAGTAATTAGAAATGCATATTCCATATTTTTCACATGCATGCTTAAGATGATATTTCTTCTGTCTTGCTAGAATGCTTCCTTTTTCTGATCACCTTGAGAGAATCATATGTTGGGTGTAGTATTATCTATATATTTTTATGAAAACTTGTGTGTGTGTGTAGTGATGTTTTTATTTTCAGAAATCACTTGAAAAATATTACCCTCTTTCATGGTAGTCTTGATGTCAATCCTTCCCTGGAATACACTCAGTAAGAATAGCACACATGTTATAGTGACTGTTCTCATAATTTTACATGTGATTAGAATATTGATAACAAAAAAAATTATTGCACATGTAATAGAAAGGAGCGGTTATTTTAAATGGACTGGAAATTGACATAATCTCATGAAAGAATATTAACACTGTATTAAATATATTATTAACATTTTCCTTTTTAGATTGCTAGACTGAATGCAAATATATGATTTCTGGAATCAAAAAGGACTTTATTAAGGTTGTAACGTGGTCAGGGGTCGGGGTGTAAGAAACGACGTCTATGGGGTTCAAAAGCTACCTTTTGGCACACCTCATAAAACATTTTTCACTTTCTTGGCTCTCTCTTCTTTTTTTTTTTTTTTTTTTTCATTTGGTGAGTGCATTTTATGCTCCATCTCACTTTTTCTTGAACAAGTGCGTTTTACGCTCCATCTTGCTCTTTCGTGAACGAGTGCGTTTTACGCTCCATTTCGCTCTTTCTTCACATGCCTTGTTTTTTTTTTTTTTTCTATATCCTATTGATTTAAAAGAGGGTGCAAGAAAATTATGTAGCTCAGGTAGGTTTAATATATTTTTATCTGGCTCGGGTTTTTTTCAAGTTTCATGAAAAGAATTTATACTATTTTAGGCTCAAACATGGTTGACTAATGATATAATTTTGTAAAAGAAATGGTTAAGGCTCAAAATTAATCAAACATGGCCTAAGATCATTTTCCAGAAATCCTATATTTATATTCTTTCTAGATAAATAGTTAAGGGCAATGTACATAATATATTTCAAGACGTGCTAATCAAAGCAAATATAATGAGATTATTCAAAGAAAAGTTACCGCTGAATCGAAGATTCGTAGTTGAGTAGATGTAGCATTTCTCTCCAAGAAAGAATGGCTCTAATTCTGCATTTGGTTTTTACATCTCCACTATATATAGAAAGAGTGTAGTATTTTGCATGGTTTTCAAAAATAAAGACATCTGTTTGTGCTTCTAAGGTTAAGTTCGAATAAAAATATTGAGATAACGTACAGCTAAAATATGACAGTCTCATGAGATCAGATTGAGAGTATTTTCGCAAGGCATTAGAATATAATCCTAATCTAACTGTGAATTATATGAAATATACTTCCTACTTTAGCAATGTATGCTCTCATTTTAACAAAGACAATTAAAACACACTGAAAATTAAAACATATTAGTTCAAACATATATAAACATATAAGCAAAATTTAACTAAGTTCAAATCACACAAACATAAAAAACATAAAACATAATTTTAAGTTTTAAGTGCAGAAATTGAAAGTGCATAAAATAAAACGGTGAGTGAAAGAAAGCAAAAGAAATTTTTTTTTTTTTTAAGCAGATCAGTCAGTTTAAGAGTTAGAAGATTCTCCTCTGGAATAGTTTTGAAATAACTGCAGCAGCTCATCTTTATATTCATTCATGCGTTGATTGATCTGAATAATGCTGGACTCGACTTCTAACAAGACCTGTCTATCAGTCCTATCATCCATGGGGATGTATGACTGATCTTCTTGTGGCTGCTGTTCTTGTGGTATGTACTCTTCAGATACCCAACCTGGTTCTTCAAATGGTTCCTCTTCATGTGATGAAGATATTTCTTGTTGGTTTCCTATTTTTCTTCCATGACTCTTCTTTAACGTAGTTTTATCCACTGGTCCAAGATGCTCCACTGTTTTCCATGTTGGATTAATGATCACGCCTGCATTCCTGCATATCTGTGAAACTATCATTGCATACGGGAGTGTGAGCTTCCTATTATCCACAGCAATTATCATTTGGTCTAAGATTAAATTTGGAAGGTCAATTGTGTGCCCCATTCCCAATGCATATAGGAAATAAGCATGGTCAATAAAAATTTGATACTTTAGGGCTCGTGGAAGCAAATTGTACACTGTTATCATATTTAGGATGCGATACTTGTTTGTCAGGCTTCCTTGTTTAATGTAACTATTTGGGCGTCCCCAAATGAATTCTGGATTTCCTGTCAATTCTTTTCCTACTTCAGTCAAACTAGGTAGTTCAGTGTAGGGATATTGTGGTTGGGGTTGTCTTCGCATGGGCCGAAAGAATTCTGCTATAGTGTCTGGTGTAACTTGAATAGGTATTCCCCGAACAAATATACGCAGTAGTCTTTTTCCTTTAATTTCAGCATTACTGTAGAATTCCCTAACTAAACAGTCATATGCAGGAACAGATAACCTAACATACTGTAGCCATCCTCTTTCATGGAGAATTTGTCTTATGTTTTCAAAATCTTCATATATTACTACCCTTTCAGAAATAATATTTTTAGTTCGGTAGTTTGTATCATACCAGATTCGTTGTTCCAAATTTTCAAATATCACCTCATCAAAGTTGTTTCCCGGTTGAGGTGGTTGTGGAGATGTCTCGGATTGCGAAGATTGAGTCTCTTGTGCATGTCTTGAAGATCTTCTTGTTTGTGGTTTTCGATCCGTCTTTTTGACTGCCATTTTTTTGATTGGTTCTTGGTTTGTAATTGCATATTGTTTCTTTGATGTTTGACACTGGTACTCTTTTTCCTGTCAATTCCTGCAATTTACAACATTAAATATAAGTTTATTTTTATTTCTTATTTACGGGTTTCCTATTTACTCTAATAGCTATTTATATTTATTTACAACTATACATATATTCCCAAAAAGTTATACATTTCATTGATCATATTTAGTCTGAATCAGAACTGTCTGGTTTAGTAACATTAGTGACACGGTTAATTTCAGATCTCACGTATCTGTTTAGTATCGGGCCGGAATAGGATGGCGTTTCAGGGTAATCCTTGCTCTGCCCATCCCTAATCCACCGTAAACGATCTAACGATCGATTTGAAATTGGTTCCGCATACTTATTATACTGTCTTAGATGTTCTGTACGACCAGATTTTACATTAGCATTTTTTTTTTTTCCAAAAATAAAATATAAAAATGACTCAAAAATTTATTTAAAATTGACTCCCTATCTGGTTCTTTAATGTCTGCCAGTCACAAAGACGAACAAAATTTTTAACTTACTATTATTTTAAACTCATAAAGTAAACTCATATGTCTATCTCTCTAATTTAAATTAAACCTTAGTCTCATATTTATAATATAAAATTCTAATAATAAAAATAGACACAGAAACTGTACAAAAGACATAAAAACATAAAAGAAATAAAATTTTTGACTACTATATATAAGAAGTGCATAGAGGATAGGGGTTGAGCTGGCTGGTTTATTGAACCTACTGAAGACCGTACAGACATAAACAAATAAAAACAAATTATAAACAACTATTTTATTTTTTTATTTTTTTTTATTTTTTATTTTTTTATTTTCTATTTATATTACCGTAACTCCCCGGCAACGGCGCCAAAAACTTGATTCGCACTTTTTAGTGTGTCAGAATTATATTATTATATTACACCCAAGTATAAGTGGTCGAATTGTAGTTTTCTTGGTTTTTGAGTCCAAGTATCGATCCCACAGAGAGTTTTAGTAATTAAAATAAAATAAAATAAATAAAATAAAAATAAAGCAATAAAAAGGTTGTTTGGAGTAGTTTGATGTTTGATTGCTTGTGGTGTGAGCTTAGTCTAATGACGGTGTTAAAAACTTGATTCTAAAACAACAGGTGGAATAAAGGTGCAGAAATAAAATGCGTAAGTAAAACAGATTAATGACAGAAATATAAAAGATATCCTTCAGTTCAAGGATCCCACATGCTTTACATCGGTCTTGTTACGGAATTGCTACCTCACATCAGTTAACTTCCATTTTACTGGCAAGCTAACCGGCAGGTCTGATGTATATATATATTATAACACAGCTGCTTCTTAGGCTACACTGGGTATATTTATGTCAAATGATTAACCCAAGCAAACCAGAAGGACAAGCCATTCATGAGGAATACTTGAGTTATTCACTTGATCTCATGATTGCAAATACGTATATATATATAATAAACCATAACACAGCTGCTTCTTAGGCTACACCGGTGGTAATATATAGCACAGTTGCTTCTTAGGCTACACTGGGCTTAGATGTTCCAATTGATTAATTCAAGTAAAATCCGCAGGTGGTACAGACTATCTTCCGGCGACTTGTCAGGTCAACCGGTGGTAGTTAATCATAATACAGCTGCTTCTTAGGCTACACTGTATTTAGATATATCACCCAGAAAGTGAAGTTACTTGAGCGGCATACTTGAATTATTCAATAGGTTATCTTGTAATATTTATATATATATATATATATATATAGACAGTAGAACTTCCTCAGCGTTCCAGTGTAGGACTAGCCATACTGAGAGGATCACCGGGGTTATTCCAGCAGGCAATATTATTATATATATAGTAATACCAGGCGTCAGTGGAACTTCCTCAGCATTTCGGTGGAAACGCCGGGGTCATTCTAGCTGGCCCGTCTTGTATATACATAATACTACCAGGCGTCAGTGGAACTTCCTCAGCATTCCAGTGGAGGATTAACCATACCGGTAGGAACGCCGGGGTCATTCTAGCTGGCCCGTCTTGTATATATAATAAACGTATACATAAAACATCAGCAATTCCAAAAACAGATCAATATTATACATGTGTTCCCCTCGAACCGGAGGATATACGGAACTACTCACGCTCCATTGCTATAGACAAGCAAGGAGAGCTAGCAGTTGTCATTACAGCAAAAAGGAAAGTGCGGAATTTAAATGTCTTTCGCAGGGAACGATTGAAACACAGCCACTCTTATAATCAGTTAAGATGAAAAAGTGGCGGCAGTTCAACTATTCGAATTGAAAGCTACACAAAAACTATAAAAGTACAGGACTTAGGACTGAAGTATAACACGGACCGGAGTGTATTTTCTCTTCTCTTTTCTTTCTCTCTTTTTCTCTCTTCAGAACTTCAGAACTTCAGAATCTCTCTCTGATCTCCCTGTTTATCTCTTCTTTTCTGCCTCAGTCCGGCCGTAGGAAATGCAGAAGAAGCTGCAGTATTTATAGGCAAATGAAGGCAAGTGGGGGAAGAGATGAGGCTGAGTCTGACAAGGGTGACCGTCCGGACGGCAGTCCCACCGTCCGGACGGTGGTGCTTTGCTGGAAACGGCCACTTGCTGGCTTGATCCGAAATGTGTACACCCAAGTGCAGGCGGTCAAGTTGTAGTAATAATCTGGTTTGAGTCCAGAGTCGAATCCTCAGGGAACTATGGTTGGTGTTCTTTGAAGTAAATAGTGAGAAAGACTTGTAACTGGAAATATTATGATTTTGAAGTTGTGGGAAGTTTTGGATAGAATGTAAAATTCTTTCCAATGGGTATTTTTCTAGACAAAATATAAGATGATTAAATGTAACAAACACTCTTTGGTTCGGGAATCAGAATATGTAGTTGATTATCCGGTGCATTATGTTTATGCTTTATAACTCAATTAACTCCCGTGTCAACGGCAAATTAATCGGAAGATAGGAATGAAGTGCAATAATGGTGGACATTGAAATTTTATCATGAAGAGTTAGTTAGGGTACTTGCCTTGAATCAATGGATCTTTCCATGTAGGAGTCATCCATTTATCATAGAAAGATCCGTTGATTATACAAAGTACCTTTACTTTGCTAGGTGCATTCAATCACCCAAAAATCAAGTGGAGTATAGAACATTTAAGCATAAAGGTGATACACAAACATAATGTCCGGATTAATCTTTTACATATCTATCATCCCTTCCCAAAGAGTGAATGAGGACTACTCACCCTTCATAGCTATGGTAAAGCTAGAATGATGAATAGTACTCATCCCCAAAAGGTGTTACAAAGTAAAATACTCTAAAGTAAAATATCTAAACAAGGAGTCGTTCTTCGACAAAGAACAAGTGAATCACGTTCCACCCTTCACGGCTTTGGTAAAGCTCTAGAAAAGTGGAAGAGTTTCACTCCTCTAAGGGGAAGAAGGAAGCTCCAACAATGGAAGTAAAAGAAAACAATACTTAAATTAAAAGAAAGCAATAAATACTTGGTGTTTAATTCACAACCAAGAGATAAAAATACATAAAAGAAAACAATAACTACTTGGTGTTTAATTCACAACCAAGAAATAAAAATACATAAAAGAAAACAATAACTACTTGGTGTTTAATTCACAACCAAGATATAAAAATACATAAAAGAAAATAATAAAAGCTATAAAGAAATGACAATTAGAAGAGGAGGCTCAGCCTTCCATTATATTTATACAAGCAAGTAAATATAAAAGCTATAAAGAAATGACAATTAGAAGAAAGAACTCTTACCATAAGAACATAAGCATAAAATCTTCAATACATGAATTGAAATGGAAGCTACAAAAGATGAAAGAAAATTTGCTCTCTAAAAACTCTTCTAAAATCTCTCCTAACTCTTAGTTCCTCTCTTGGTTTTTCCACCAATTCCACCCTCAGGTCTCTCCTTGAAATGCAGAAGGAGCAGCCTATTTATAGGCGTAGGAAGGCTGGGCAAGTGGGCAAGTGGGCAAGTGGAGAATGAACGGTGGTGTTGCTGAATGCTGATTTTTCAAATGCTTTTATTACACTTTGTCCTGCTTTTATTACACTTTGTCCTTCATTCTTTGCATTCTCCTGACATTGCTCCCTTGGTCTTGCGTTAATTCGGCATTTGTCCCTCAGATGTACTTCTTTGATGCCTTTGGACTTTCCTTCACTTTAGAACCTAAAATATCATCATTTAAACTCCATCAAAGTATAATTAGTCCAAAAAGAGTGTAACAATATGCTACTTTTGAGTGCTAATCACACCCCCCAACCTAAACATTGCTGGTCTCTAGCAATAAATAACAGCATAACAAAATCACTTTCGTAGATAACACGATTGCATTTAGCATATGCAATAAGCCGTTAAACCCCTAGGTGATTCCTAGTGGACGAGTTTTGTCTCGTGAAGGTTTTCAGTGAAGCTACCTACAAACTCCATTGTGAAAAAAAATGTGTATATGCATTAGCACCATGATAGTTGAAACTTTTTTTTTTTTTTTTTTTTAGAACATAGAACACTTCTCTGTCATTGGTACGTAATATACGCAAAAATAAACACTTGTTATATTGGTATTTGAAATTCCCTATGTAGTAAGAATGATCATTCTAGCAACAAGAATTGTTATATAACAAACACTCCACTTTACTACCTTCCATGGATAGCTTCGATTTCACAAACCTCTCGTAGAATGCTCTCAGCAAAAATTCACTCCGATTATAGTGACTTGTCTCTCACGGGGCATGTGATCAGAAGGTGGCCAATCGAAAAATCACATGCACAATTAGGAAGGAAGTGAAGTTTACGGAAACAAACTAATCATGTTTGGCATAATCTCATGAAAGAATATTGATGCAATTTAAAGAAATACTATTTACCATACCCCAATTTTGATTAACAACACACACATGTAACAGACTTGAGATCAATTAGGGCTTTTCATAGGTTGTAGCGTGGCCAGAGGTCAGTGGCTAATGAAATGACGTCAGAGGTTTTCAAAAGCTATCTTTTCATTCTGTAATGTAGCACACTTCTTTCTAGCTTTTCGACATTTTGCCCAGAAATGATTTCTTTTTTTTTTTTTTTTCATTGATTCTCCTTATCATCGAAAAGTAATCTCCACAGTTTTCCCATTTCTTTGCATTTCTGTGTCATATTGATTAATAAGAGTGTGCAAGAAAATTTGATAGCAATGGTGTGTCCAGTATGTTTTCTTGTGGCTTGGTAAATATTTGGGTTTATCAAAGAAGAAATCATACATTGAGGGCTCAAACATGGCTGACTAGGGAAATAATTTTGCAGAAAAAATGGCTAAGACTCAATATCAAATCAAAGATGGCCTAAAATCCTTTCTCAAGTATGTGAACATGTATGTGTCGTATGAACAGATTTCTTGGGGATATGTCAACAGATTACCTTAGTTGCGTCAATCAAAGCAAATTTAATGAGATTATTCAAAAATAGAGAGTGAAAGACCTTACTTGAATAAATGTTAATTATCTCTCAAAAGTATGATAAGGCTCAAAACTTACCATGGTATTCTTTATCATCTCCACTGGTAATGTCAGGTTTTTCATGGAATGTCGGTTATATACCGATTCTATTTTTGAGTCTGGTCATTCTTTACCTTAAGAATAACAAATAGCAATATACATTTGACATTTAAGCATAGAGAAAATACCATTTTTCAAGGAAGTGGTTTTTTTTTTTTTTTTTTTTTTTTTTTTTTAGAAAACAAGAAAAATAAAATTCAAAATTATAAACATACTCATTTATCTATGAAAATTGAAAGAAGACTAGATGCACCAATTAAACTTGAAAAACTATGGCGTCTCAGGATAAGTCCCTACCCACACTACAGGTTGGCATTTTAGGACATTCCTTACTCCGCCCACATACTCATTTATCTATGAGAATTGAAAGAAGATAAAATGCACAAATTGAACTTGGAAATTTATGGCGTCTCAGGATTAAATCCCTACCTACACTGTTAGTTGGTAGTTCGGGACGTTCCTTACTCGGCCCATATTTTTATTTCAACAACCAGACTTTGTACAAAAATATTTTACAAAAGAGTTCAGACCCTTAACCTTCATTCCAAAACACATTTTTCCACAGCTTTGTTTTTATAGTCAAAATCTAATCCGAGTCATCGCTTGGATCTATGTCATTATCAGTGACCCTTCCAACTTCTTGTCGCACATAACTTGTAAGTCCTGGACTGGCATAAGATGGTGTGTCAGGATAATCCTTACTCAGCCCATACACTATCCAGTTTAATCGATCGGTTGCACGACCCGAAATTGGTTCAGAACACTGATTATGTTTTTTCATATGAAATATCCTGCCACAATAGTAACAAGCACCCAGTCGTTTGGAACGACGATGTTTAGCAAAATTGCTTCTGCCACACAATGGTTGTTGTTGTTTCTCTCGGATCTCAATTTTTCTCACATCCCTTGCTTTTCTCATTATCACAGCATGCACATCAGATGGGAAAATGCGTAGAACTCCTAGACTAAACCAAAAAAGTTTAGGATCCATGCTTGCTAAGACTAAAGACATTCTATCTGGTTCTTTAACGTCTGCCAGTCACAAAGACAGTTGAAGCTGCATCCGATGTGATCATGAAATACAGGTACAAATACTAAAAAAACGCGATCCAAAAAAAATAAATTTTTTTTTTTTTTTTTTTTTTTTTTTTTTTTTTTCAGATCTAAAACTAAAATTACAAATACGAAACTAGAGAAAGTATACCAAAATACAAGCGGAAGGAAGAAGATTTAGGATGAAACAAACAAATTAACGAAGAAGGAATAAACCCAGAATACATAGGATTGAGGAGGATTATTTGGCAAATTATCAGATCTTACTGTAACAGCAATTACAACATAGTCATTGGAGGGCATAGCAAATTCACAAGGAATCTTATAAAGACAAATAGCCATGAGAATCACAAGCTGTAGATATCAAATTTCAAATATATATATAAATGAAATTACAAACAAGCAATACTTACAACACTAGCACTAGTGGGCTAGTGGAGATAAGGTTGTAAGGTACAGATCTGTTCATCTGCCGAAACCTACAAACAAAATACAACAATTACTCAACTCAAGGAATATCTGGGTTTCTCTGGAAACTCCTCATCCTAAGTGTGAGAACACAAAGAGCACCCAGGTACACATACAAACATATAAGACAAATTATTAAACAAAAGACTGGATCGTCGGCGTATATGGTCATGGATTTACAGGGGGTGAGTTGTTTTTACAGAGAACAGAAAGAACGACGACGAAGAAGAAGAGAAGAAAAAGAAAGAGAAGAAGATAAGGGAAAGAGAAAAGGGGGGAACCAACACCGGTGATGGTGGAAGAAAAAGAAAAAGGTGGAAGGCCTAATAAAGGCATTCCTCAGATTTTTTTTTTTTTTTTTTTTAACTTTACTTTCGGCAGTGTCGGCAGGCGCAATAATGGCAGCAGGCGCAATAATGGTGCATAGTAATAAAAATGAGTAGGGTAAGAGAACACCTCGCACTTGAGCTTTGACCCATGCACCGATATCTGAAACTAGGAACAACAAAATTATACAACAAAATAAAGTGACATGCATTAAAAATAACATTTAATAAATAAAAGCAACTGTACTTCACTCACGGTTCCAACAAAGAACCAGACACACACTAAATTTTATACCATTAATTGCACACACCCACATTTTCTAAAATGTAATGAATGAACGGCTGCCTACTTTTGACTTTTTTTTTTTTTTTTTTTGCCAGTCTTCACGTGGCTGAAGACTCAATTATCATAAAAGTTAAAATAGTTATACTTTGCTCCCCTATATTTCACTTATTATATATATCAACCACAAAACTTAATTATTCCTTATACTTTCCCATCAAAACTCATAATATATATACTTAAACCATTTTCAAAAATTTCAAAAATTTGGGATCTCACAATCTACCCTCCTCAAAAGAATTTCGTCCCTGAAATTCCTTAATTCACCAAGAATCCCAAAATTTGTAGGGGTACAAAGTGTAACACAAGAAAGAAAAAAAATATAAAGTGTTTATTATTCAAAAGAAAGGGGTGTTATTAAATTTTTTTCAATAAAGTTGTAATTATTCTCAATTCACTAAACCGAATGAATATAAAATTTCAGATTTTACACTACTAACCCCTTTATTTTACTTATTATATATTTCAACCTCTCTATTTTACTTATTATATATTCCAACCCCTTTTTTTTTTTTTTTTTTTTTATGCATACTAAAAGGAATCAAAATAAACATTCTTAAGCCAAAAGAGTTTGTACAGAACATAAAAAAAAAATAAAATAAAATAAAATAAAATAAAATGTACAGACTCGGACCTTCAGCTTTCATTCCCAACCTCAGTACACTTTTCCACAGAGGTCAATCCGATTCCCCCTCCGTATCTGTGTAAAATGGACAACTAGTAACTCTCCCAACTTCCTCTCTCACAAATCGGTTAAGCACAGTACCGGAATAGCATGGCGTATCAGGGTAATCCTTACTCAGCCCATGTTTTATCCAGTTTAATCGATCGGTTGCGCGACCGGAAATTTGTTCAGAACATTTGTTGTATCTTTTCTCATGAAAGTATCTGCCACACTGTTTACAGGCACCAAGTCGTGTAGCACGACGACGTTTAGAATAACTGCTTCGGCCACAGAGGGGTTTCGCTTGTTTTTCTTTGATTTCAGCCTTCCTTACTAATCTTGCTTTTCTCATGATCATGGTATGTACATCAGATGGAAAAGTACGTAGGACTCCTAGACTAAACCAAAAAAGATTTACATCCATGATTGCTACTCTATGACCCATTATCTGGTTCTTTTACGTCTTCCAGTCACAAAGACGATCAAAACTGACCCACAGATATTATCATTAATACAAGGTACATAATCTGAACAGATACAACAATAAAAACAAAAGTAAAATTACAGAAACTTTTACGGGTTCAACCTGCGCAGATCAACTACTGTAAACTGTAGATCTCACCCCCCAACCTAGACTGAACATTGTCCCCAATGTTTCGAGTTTTTCGGTTTGTAGAGCTTGAATACGCAGTTAACCGTGGAGATCTGTTCAATCGCCGATGACCTATACCAAAAGAAAACAGAGATTAAGCATCTTTGGGGTGGTCTGGGTTTTCGTTGGGACAAAAACCCTTGATCATTAGTGCGGCCCGAAGAAGAACAGCCATAAGTAAATAATACAAACAAATGTAGATCATGAGAAGGAGAATAGGGTCGTCGAAAAATGCAGACATGGTACTGTTATGGGTTGGATCGTGGTACAGAAAACCAGATGCAGTGGAGAAGAAGAAGAAAAGAGAAGAAGCAGAAGAAGAAAAAGAAAAGAAAAGAGTAAAGGTGTGGTGAGGAAAAGAAAAAAAAGAAAAAAAAAAAAAAACGATGGGAGCCTTATAAAGGCAGTCCATCGTGTCGGGTGTCTGACTGACCCGACCCTTTTTTGTGTCGGCAAGCGTAATCTCCGGAGTGATATCCGGAGATACTTTCTGGATCCATTAAAAAAATGGTCTCCACATTTTGGACAAAATTCTCCACAAAGGGTTTTAATCTCTGACCATTGACGGTAAAAATGTTACCGTTTGATGGGTTCTCCACTTCCACTGCCCCATGTTCAAATACCTTTTTAACAATGTATGGTCCAGTCCATCTTGATTTCAACTTACCAGGAAATAGGCGAAGTCTCGAATTGAAAAGTAGAACCTTTTGATCAGGTTCAAAAGATTTTCGCACTATGTTCTTGTCATGAAAAATTTTCATCCTGGTTTTTGCAATCTTAGCATTTTCATATGCTTCATTTCTCAATTCCTCCAATTCATTAATCTGAAGCTTCCGTGACAGTCCAGCCTTGTCTAAGTCAAAATTCATTGCTTTAATAGCCCAGTATGCCCTATGTTCCAATTCCACAGGCAAGTGACATGGCTTTCCATAGACTAATCGATAGGGAGACATGCCCAAAATTGTTTTAAAAGCAGTTCGGTATGCCCAGAGCGCATCAGTTAGTCTTAATGACCAATCTTTGCGATCTGGATTCACCGTTTTTTCCAAAATTAATTTGATCTCCCGATTAGCTAACTCAGCTTGTCCACTGGTCTGTGGATGATAAGGGGTTGCAATTTTATGAAAAATCAAGTATTTTTTCATTAAATTCCAGAAGGGACGATTGCAAAAATGAGAACCCCCATCACTTATAATGGATTTTGGAATTCCAAACCGAGATAAAATATTTTCTTTTAAAAACTTGATCACTGTTTGATGATCATTATTTCGGCATGGAATTGCTTCAACCCATTTGGATACATAGTCTACGGCTACTAAAATGTATAGATAGCCAAAAGAGGGGGGAAATGGTCCCATAAAATCGATACCCCAACAGTCAAAAATTTCGATCACCAAAATTGGGTTTAAGGGCATCATGTTTCTTTTTGAAATGTTTCCCAACCTTTGACATCTATCGCAAGTTACGCAAAAAGCATGGACATCTTGGAAAAGTGTGGGCCAGTAAAATCCACACTGCAAGATTTTTGCAGCGGTTTTTCGAGATGAAAAATGACCACCGCATGCTTCTGAATGACAAAATGTAATTACCTGTCTACTTTCCTGAGCGGGGATGCAACGTCTTATGATCTGATCCTTACAGTACTTAAATACGTAGGGATCTTCCCAAAAGAAATTGCGGACCTCCCTCAGAAACTTCTTTTTGTCCATGGGAGTGAAAAATGGAGGAAGTGTTCCGGTAGCAAGGAAATTAGCAATATCAGCGTACCATGGGGTTTCATCAATCCTGAATAGTTGTTCATCGGGGAATTTTTCATTGATTGGCAGTCCATCCTCATGAAATTCATAAGTTAATCTTGACAGATGATCTGCCACCACATTTTCCACACCCTTTTTGTCCTTAATGACTAAATCAAATTCTTGGAGCAAAAGGATCCATCTCAAGAGCCTTGGTTTGGCATCTTTTTTTGTAAGCAAAAATTTCAGTGCTGCATGGTCAGTAAATACAGTAACAGAAGAACCAACAAGATAAGATCGAAATTTTTCCAATGCAAATACTACAGCAAGTAATTCCTTTTCAGTTGTTGAGTAATTCATTTGGGCATCATTTAAAGTTTTACTTGCATAGTAAATCACATGTGGCTTCTTATCTTTTCTTTGTCCCAAAACAGCACCTACAGCATAGTCACTAGCATCACACATCAATTCAAAGGGTAGAGTCCAGTCAGGAGGTTGCATTATTGGGGCAGAAATTAACATGCCTTTGAGTTTGTCAAAGGATTTTTGGCACGCTTCATTCCAGTCGAAAATGACATCCTGACACAAAAGATGACACATAGGTTTTGCTATGGTGCTGAAGTCTTTTATGAACCTTCTGTAGAATCCTGCATGACCTAAGAATGATCGAACATCCTTCACAACCCTAGGAGCAGGAAGATTCCTTATCAAATCAATTTTTGCTTTATCAACTTTCATGCCTTCAGACGACACAATGTGACCCAAGACAATGCCTTGATTCACCATGAAATGACATTTCTCCCAGTTAAGCACCAGATTTGCCTCTTTGCATCTCATCAAAACTTTTTCTAGGTTAGCTAGACACAAATCAAATGAGTCACCATATACCGAGAAATCATCCATGAAGATTTCCAAAAATTTTTCGACCATGTCACTGAACAAGCTTAGCATACATCTTTGAAATGTTGCAGGAGCGTTACAAAGTCCGAATGGCATCCTTTTGAATGCAAAGGTGCCAAATGGACATGTGAATGTGGTCTTTTCTTGGTCATTCAGAGCTATCTCAATTTGATTGTATCCGGAATACCCATCCAGGAAACAGTAAAATTCATGACCTGCTATTCTCTCGAGGACTTGGTCAAGGAAGGGAAGAGGAAAATGGTCTTTTCTAGTCACCAGATTGAGTTTTCGATAGTCAATGCACATTCGCCATCCTGTGACGACTCGTGTTGGCACAAGTTCATTTGCATCATTTTTGACTACTGTGACTCCAGATTTCTTTGGTACAACTTGGGTTGGACTAACCCATTTGCTATCGGAGATAGGAAAAATTATCCCTGCATCCAGGAGTTTGAGCACTTCCAGTCTCACAACCTCTTTCATGTGAGGATTCAATCGTCGCTGCATTTGACGAGAGGGTTTTGAGTCCTCTTCAAGGTATATGGCATGATTACAAATTAACGGGCTTATACCTTTCAAATCAGCGATGGTCCACCCAATGGTGCTTTTATGACTTTTAAGAACTTCAATTAATTGAGCTTCTTGCAAGTCTGTGATTTTTGAAGAAATTACCACTGGGTAAGATTTATCCTCACCTAAAAATGCATACTTGAGATCAGATGGGAGCGGTTTCAGTTCAGGCTTTGGTGGCCTGTCACTTGAAGAAAGTGGTTTTGTACCACTTGATGAAATTTCTTCAAATTTAGGAGCCCATGTCCCCACATTGAAGGTAGGACACTCAATGGAGTTTTGTTCCAGAGAGTCAGATGAGTCAGATTTTGACAAAGTTGATTCACTAAGATCCTCACAGAATGAGTCATTCAGATGTGCTTGTATTAATGACTCAATGAAATTTATTTCTCCTACCTCCTCGTACTCTCTTGGGTGTTTTGCAATGTCAAAGACGTTCATTTCGAGAGTCATATCCCCAAAAGTCAATTTCATAATACCATTCCTGCAATTGATTAGTGCATTGGAGGTTGCTAGAAAAGGTCGACCAAGAATGACAGGAATTGGAGTTTCTGAATGAACTTCTGGATGAGTATCTAGAACAATGAAGTCTACAGGGAAGACAAAATTATCCACTTGGACAAGTACATCTTCAACAATACCCCTAGGAATTTTTACAGATCTATCTGCCAATTGGAGTGTGGTGCAAGTGGGTTTCAGTTCACCTAAACCCAACTGCTGGTAGACAGAGAAAGGAAGCAAGTTGACACTAGCTCCAAGGTCTAACAATGCTTGCTCAATTTTGAAATTTCCAATGACACATGACACAGTGGGGCATCCTGGATCTTCGCACTTTGAAGGAATTTTTTGTTGAAGTAGGGCACTGGCTTGTTCTGTGAAGAAGGCTCTTTTTTGAACATTTTGGCTTCTTTTGACTGTGCACAAGTCTTTTAGAAACTTGGCATAAGCTGGAACCTGTTGGATTGCATCCAGAAGTGGGATGTTGATTTTTACTTGCTTGAAAAGCTCGTAAATTTCAGACTGATTGTTTGCTTTCTGTATGCTCTTGAGTCTATGAGGGAAAGGAGCAGGAATAGAACACGAGGGTTCTTCTTCCCTTGATGGCTCTGGTTCTTGTTCAATCATGGGATCACAGTCATTTTTTTTTTTTTCAAGTTCTGGCTCACTTAATGGGTTGGCTGGAATTGAGACTGGTTTTGGGTCTGGAATCAGCATGTTTCTGATGGACTTGTCAATCTTTTTGCCACTTCTCAATGTGGTGACAGTTTTGGCTTGGTCTTGTGGAGTTTCCATAGTTGATGGATTTCCCACCTGAAATTGGCCTTGTGGAGGCTTTGGTTGGGCAGGAAATTTTCCCTTCTCATGTGTGCTCATGGACTGGGTCAGCTTTTGAATGTGGCCTTTGAGATCCTCAAAAGATTGTGTGGTCTGGGCCTTGAAATCAATAAAAGCCTGAGTAGAACTATTGTTATAGCTCATTTGGGTTTGCATGAATTGATTCAATGTATCTTCAAGGTTCCTTTTGTGTGGTGGTTGATATGGAGGATATTGTGGAGGTCCTTGAGGTGGTTGTGGTGGCCCTTGTTGATGAGGATATTGTGGAGGTCCTTGAGGTGGTTGTTGTGGACTTTGTTGCTGATTCATGGGGGTTGGTTGTGTGTTTCTCCAACTGAAATTTGGGTGGTTCCGCCACCCTGGATTGTATGTTTCAGAATATGGGTTGGAGTAAGGCTTGTTGAAATTGGAAATGGCATTTGTTTGTTCCAACAAAACTTCTTTGAATGCCGGAATGGTCGGACATTCCCCAGTAGGATGCCCTGTTAGTGCACAAATCCCACACACTTGTTCTGTGGGAGGGACAACATCAACTTGATGGACCTTTTTCATCTCTAAAGCTTCAAGCTTTCGAGACAAAGTGGACATTTTTGCTCTAAGATCATCATCTTCTCTCAAGACATACTTACCCCCTTGGAAAGTAGGTGGTTTGGCTTCTACAGTGATAGGAGAGGCTGAGTCCCACATTTGAGAACTGTCAGATATGGTATCAAAAAAATTGAATGCCTCCTCCGGACTTTTTCCCATGAACTCTCCTTGAGCCATCATTTCGACAAACTGTCGTAACCTAGTGGGCAAGGAGTCATAGAAAAATCCTACCAAAGTCCAATCTTCAAAAGCATGGTGTGGACAAGATTGGAGAAGATCTTTGAATCTCTCCCAGCTTTGATAAAAAGTTTCCCCTTCTTTGATCGAAAAATTCATGATTTGTCTTTTGAGTGCATTAGTGCGGTGCAGAGGAAAGAATTTTCTGAAAAATTCATTCTGTAGAGCCTGCCAATTAGGGATTGAAAGAGATTTTAAAGAATGTAACCATTGTTTGGCTTTATCCCTCAAAGAGAAAGAAAACAATTTCATTTTTGTCAATTCAGAATTGTCTTGAAATGTTCCACACACTTCTTCGAAGTCTTTGATATGCAGATACGGATTTTCTGTATCCAATCCCTGAAACACGGGCAATAAATGCACTGTCCCCGGCTTCACAGTGAAGTGGGGTGCATTCTCCGGAAAAACAAAACAAGAGGGGACACTATTCCTTGTGGGATGTAAGTAATCCCGCAATGTTCGAATGTTGGGTACTTCCCCCTCTCTCACATGATCTTCACCCTGCCTATCAATATTTGCCATATTGAAGTTACAAGAATCGGCTTCTGATTTGGGTGAAGGTGGTTCAAGTTGATTTACAGACCCAGAAGATTCAGCAGGCAAATTTTGAAAGAGGCGATTGGTGTCAGTCATAAAACAAAATTATTCACAATAAGGCAAAAATATAAACAAAAAGAGAGGTTTTTTTTTTTTTTTTTTTTTTCACTTTTTTCTAAAAAAAAACACCTTTTATGATTCCCCGGCAACGGCGCCAAAAACTTGGCTTGATCCGAAATGTGTACACCCAAGTGCAGGCGGTCAAGTTGTAGTAATAATCTGGTTTGAGTCCAGAGTCGAATCCTCAGGGAACTATGGTTGGTGTTCTTTGAAGTAAATAGTGAGAAAGACTTGTAACTGGAAATATTATGATTTTGAAGTTGTGGGAAGTTTTGGATAGAATGTAAAATTCTTTCCAATGGGTATTTTTCTAGACAAAATATAAGATGATTAAATGTAACAAACACTCTTTGGTTCGGGAATCAGAATATGTAGTTGATTATCCGGTGCATTATGTTTATGCTTTATAACTCAATTAACTCCCGTGTCAACGGCAAATTAATCGGAAGATAGGAATGAAGTGCAATAATGGTGGATATTGAAATTTTATCATGAAGAGTTAGTTAGGGTACTTGCCTTGAATCAATGGATCTTTCCATGTAGGAGTCATCCATTTATCATAGAAAGATCCGTTGATTATACAAAGTACCTTTACTTTGCTAGGTGCATTCAATCACCCAAAAATCAAGTGGAGTATAGAACATTTAAGCATAAAGGTGATACACAAACATAATGTCCGGATTAATCTTTTACATATCTATCATCCCTTCCCAAAGAGTGAATGAGGACTACTCACCCTTCATAGCTATGGTAAAGCTAGAATGATGAATAGTACTCATCCCCAAAAGGTGTTACAAAGTAAAATACTCTAAAGTAAAATATCTAAACAAGGAGTCGTTCTTCGACAAAGAACAAGTGAATCACGTTCCACCCTTCACGGCTTTGGTAAAGCTCTAGAAAAGTGGAAGAGTTTCACTCCTCTAAGGGGAAGAAGGAAGCTCCAACAATGGAAGTAAAAGAAAACAATACTTAAATTAAAAGAAAGCAATAAATACTTGGTGTTTAATTCACAACCAAGAGATAAAAATACATAAAAGAAAACAATAACTACTTGGTGTTTAATTCACAACCAAGAAATAAAAATACATAAAAGAAAACAATAACTACTTGGTGTTTAATTCACAACCAAGATATAAAAATACATAAAAGAAAATAATAAAAGCTATAAAGAAATGACAATTAGAAGAGGAGGCTCAGCCTTCCATTATATTTATACAAGCAAGTAAATATAAAAGCTATAAAGAAATGACAATTAGAAGAAAGAACTCTTACCATAAGAACATAAGCATAAAATCTTCAATACATGAATTGAAATGGAAGCTACAAAAGATGAAAGAAAATTTGCTCTCTAAAAACTCTTCTAAAATCTCTCCTAACTCTTAGTTCCTCTCTTGGTTTTTCCACCAATTCCACCCTCAGGTCTCTCCTTGAAATGCAGAAGGAGCAGCCTATTTATAGGCGTAGGAAGGCTGGGCAAGTGGGCAAGTGGGCAAGTGGAGAATGAACGGTGGTGTTGCTGAATGCTGATTTTTCAAATGCTTTTATTACACTTTGTCCTGCTTTTATTACACTTTGTCCTTCATTCTTTGCATTCTCCTGACATTGCTCCCTTGGTCTTGCGTTAATTCGGCATTTGTCCCTCAGATGTACTTCTTTGATGCCTTTGGACTTTCCTTCACTTTAGAACCTAAAATATCATCATTTAAACTCCATCAAAGTATAATTAGTCCAAAAAGAGTGTAACAATATGCTACTTTTGAGTGCTAATCACTTGCATGCATGCTGAGTCTTCACGTTGGGTAATTACACTTTGGCCTTCATTCTTTACATTCCCTTGACATTGCTCCCTTGGTCTTGCGTTATTTCGGCATTTGTCCTGCAACTTTCAGATAAAATGTTATAACTAATATCATTCCCGCACAAACCCTAATTCACTCTAAGTACTAATTTTTAGTGCATTTATTATACTAATTTAAATTTTTTGATTTTTTAATTTACACACAATTTAGGGTTAATCAATGCCTTTCTCCTCTCACTAAAGAGTGAATGAGAAACTACTCACTCTTCATGGCTTGGGTAAAGCTAGAAAAGTGAGTGATGCTCATCCCTCCAAGTGGAGAACTTTAAAAGATAAAGTAACAACAACGCGGAGCAAATCTTCCACAAAGAATGAGTGAATCACGTTCCACCCTTCACGGCTTTAATCAAGCTCTAGAAAAGTGGAAGAGTTTCACTCTTCTAAGAAAGAAGGAAGCTCAAGCAATGGAAGTGAAATGCATGAACAATAAAAGTAGGAGAAAGCTAGTCACATTTGGAGGGTGGCTTCCTCAACCAAAGATTGGAGGGTTGCTTCCTCAACCAAGATGGGAGCTATTTCTCTTCTATGCATGAGAAATGAAAGCATAAACATAAACATAGGCATAAAACTACTGTTATAACAAGCAAGAGATGTTGGGCTAAAGCCAAACTAATCTCTAAAATAAAGACTTCATAAGGAAAATGAACTAACTACAATGAGAGTGGGAGTCTAAGCCTCCATCACTATCTACTTCCTACTATGCTCTCCTCTTTAGCTCTCCAACAAGGGGAGTATTTATAGGCAAGAGGAGGAGGCAAGGGGCGGGGGGGGGGGGGGGGGGTGAAAGAATAGTGTTTGCCGCCCAAGTCCAAGTGAACAGTCAACAACTCTGCTGCCAGTCTGTGGATAACGTTCGAACGTGAGTTGGCGTTCGAACGTTCTTTCTGTTTTTGCACTGAGGGCGTTCGAACGTTGACTGCCGTTCGAACGTTTCTTCTTGTTTTTGCACTCGAACGCCAGATTTGCTCTGACCCCTTTCACTGTGGTCTTCTGTGAAGTTCAGTTCCAACTCTCTGCAGTGGTCTGGTCTTCCATAAACTCAAGTGCACGTTCGAACGTGAGTTGGCGTTCGAACGTGCACTCAAGTACTTCAGAGCTCCAGTCTTCTTTCCTAACTGCAACACGCCTTCTCTTCAGCAGTTGAGTCTGCTACAGTGTATTGTGGACGTTCGAACGTGAGTTGGCGTTCGAACGTTCTGGCTGTGCTCCAAGCTTCTCCAATTTTTGAGCTCTAATGTACTGGTGCTGCATCCAAGTGTGGTACTTGTTGTTCTTAAGTCCTTGTTCAGTTTAGGGCCTGAAATGACATCACTTAAACTCCATTAAAGTACCATTAGTCTTAAAATGTCATAATAATATGTCAACTTTAAGTACTAATCACTTCCCATTTGGCATACCATTTCCAAACTTTTGGTCATTGTGTCCTAATGGCAATCTTGCCTTCCACACTAAGTCCCCAACTCTGAAAGTTTTGTCTTTGACCCTTGTATTGTATGTCTAAGCGACCCTTAGCTTTTGCAATTTTATGCAATCTAGCACACCTAGCCTAACTTCATCCAAATCTTTGAGCCATCACCTTGGATTGTCTTCCACCATCCATGCAATGATCCCCTTCATAGTTTTGTTGGTTGATTATGTCTGGTCGTTTCCTTGGGCATAGTATGGGGTTGAATGAACTATGTTAAAGTCGTACTCCTCTGCAAACCCTTTAACTTCGCTTTCTGCAAAGACCAAGCCTTGATCGGCCACTATATATTGGGGAAGTCCAAATCGATATATTATATTTTCCTTCATCATTCGAATAACGTCGACTTGATTAACCGTTTGCATTGGAATGGCCTCAATCTACTTAGTATAATAGTTTGTGTCCAGAATGATAAAAGAGTGTTGCCTTGTTGATGGAGGGAAAAATTTCCCAATTAAATCCACTGCCTATGCTCGAAAAGGCCATGGTTTCACTACTGGGTGCATCTGTACTGCGGTTACTTTTTGAATAAGACCATGGCGTTGACACGTCTAACACCCCGATGGTTTCACTACCTTTTATTACAAGGTAGTGGATTTTTTTTTATTGTTTTGGTTATTAATTAATGATATGTCAAGCATTCAATCCATCAAACACATAGTGTGCGTGTGTGCAAACAAATGCAAGTCTATATGTAAAAACCATAAAGAACACAAGCAATTTGTTGACATGAAAACCCTCCACAGAAAAAGTTGTGGCAAACCTCTACCGATTTACCAAAACTAATCCACTATCTTAAAGTCAATCTACAAGTAGTTGAGCTTTATACATTAACTAATACCATGGCTAGACACTCCTTCCTTCAATAGATCTATTTTCCAAATGGTCTCCTGCGACGTCTTGGATAGCTTCACTTGGATTCACCTCCACTAAGGATCTTCTAGGCCTCGAGCGATCTTGGGCGCACTACTATCCTTGGAATGCACACACTAATGGGTTTGATTCAAACTATTCAAGATCTTCAACACCAAGTTATGAAGTTGGATAGAATCTCTGGAAGCCTTGGGTCTTAGGGATCTAGGGTTGTGGTAGAAGACCTCTAGAGTATATGATAGATTTATTTCTCAAAAATCAATCTAAAGGCTTACCCTAGCAGTAGGAAAGACACTCCTTATTTATAGGCTTGAAATAGGGGCAAACTTGGTTAACAAAAAAACTCAAATTCGCGAACAACTGCTCAATGGACGGAAGGGCGGTCATAGGGTAGTGATCACTAAAATGAAAATTACGTTTCAAACTGACCTAGATGAGGAAATTGCTCGAGTGACCTCAGGGACCACCTGAGAGACCCTAGAGGGCTAACCCTGCTCTCCTCCATTTGGCTTTTTCCCTTATTCCCCACTAAATCATCAAGAGACCACTCGACAGAAGGCCAACGAGCATAGGGCGGTCCCTACTGGTTTTTAAGAATAAAACCAAGTAAATTTTTTTTTCTCTTGAGCACTAAAGGTTGTTGCTTAAGAGGGGTCCGATAATGACTCAAACTATATTTTCAAAAATACAAAATGGTTTTAGAAAATCTTTTTATTGAAAAACACACATAGGAGCCAGACACTGGTTGTTTTCAATTTCATTTGACCCTATTCCTCCAAAGTTAGCTTCAAGTGATTATCTTAGGTATCGAGGTCATTACCTTTGTCTTAAGCTTGAAGGTGCATTCGGAGTGTGAATGATGTAGTTTTTTCGCTTGATCTACTTCTCTTAATGACTCTTTCAGATCTTCAATCTTTATAGCATCATGACCATGGAATAGGTTGAGATTTACAATGGAATCCACGAAATTAGTCAATTACAAACATATATCTAACAATCTCCCCATTTGGTAATTTCGTGATAAAATATCCAAGTAAAAATTAGGATTACAACCCACAATCCATTGAACAAAATAAATTATAAATCTAATCTCAACACACATGTACACGTCCTAAATATCTATCTTAGTAAAATATCTACTTCATTAGATGTTGCTTGAAGATCATATTCATGCACATCACCAATTTGTGAAGAGCATCATATGTTAGAGAATTAAATAACACAATCACAGGTATGATAAGCACCAAGTTAAGCATATGACATATTTATGTATACATCATGCAAGTGAAAATATGTAACTTATTAACTAATTCGCACCATATGCTTGACAAACTATTGATATAGCAATGTCAAACATGTCAAGTTCTCTCCCTTAGTTGGTATTCACAAGTAAACTAACAAGTGTAAAATAGTGACTCCATGCCAAGTTTGTAAATGTACTCTTCTTGATAAGGTGTTTGAATAAATGCCACCTTCAATTAGGGTCTATTGCATATAACAGTAGAATTAGGATTAGTATGATAATTTCAGATATTGCATACGAGAGGCTTTGGGATTATTTGACTTATTTGGGATATTGCATACTAGACAGGAGACAAATTGATTTCTATTTATCTATTGGGTTGGAAGCTTTTCATTTGACATTGTATGCTTGTAGGCTTTTTATATGCGTTATTCTGGTGAACATGTAAAAGAATGCTCAATTTGAATGAATGCTCAAGTTGTTTATGTTAAATGGTTATATCATTCATTATTCTATGAACTTATTGATTGTATTTCATACATATGGTGTAGAGTAGCCATTTTGGTTGGTTTTATGCTTAATGTAACTAGTTGGGATTTGAGAGGGTGTTAGAAGTTTTTTTGTGTATTAGAGAATGCAGTGGAGGGACAATTACATTTTGAGATGGGAATGTCTCTAAGATTGTTGAAAAGGGTTCCATTCAACCATTGGATAAGCCAAAATTAGACATGTCTTGCATACGGAAGGAATAAAGGCTAACCTAATCAGCGTTAGTTAGTTATGTGATGATGGTTATGTTGTACACTTCACAAGAGAAAAATGCACAATATTTAATGATAGAAAGGAGTGTCTTTTGGAAGGGGATAGGTCTGATATTGCATATCTCCAAGTCCATCATTAGTGTGTCATAGGGATTACCTAAGTTAGGAAGGTCAAATGCCAAGGTTTATGGTCACTTAGGGACATTCAAGAGTTCCTCACAGATAATTGAAGACTATTACAACTAAGAGACCCCTAAAGCTCATTCACATGGATCTTATGGGTCCAACACAAATTGATAGCATAAAAGGAAGGAGGTATATCTTAGTAATGGTAGATGACTACTCTAGGTACATTTGGGTTGCATTTTTAAGAAAAAAAAAATGTGAGGCTTTTACTATATTTAGAATCATTTGCAAGAAAGTTCAAAATGAACAAGGTCTTGCCATAGGGAAACTTGCTAGAATTAGAAGTGATCATGGTGGAGAATTTGATAATTCTAAATTTTGTGTGTATTTTGATGAACAAGGCATTAAGCATGAATTTTCTGTACCCTAGACCCCATAATAAAATGACACGGTGGAAAGAAATAATAAATTCATACAGGAAATGACATGTATCATGATACATAGTAAGGGTTTTCCTGAGAGTTTTGGATTGAGATTGTAGACACTGAATGCTACATTGTCAATAGAGTCTATCTTAGGCCTAGGACATGTCCAAACCCCTACGACATTTGGAAAGGAAAAAAAAAACTTAATGTCAAGTATATTTTTGAGTTTTTGGAGTAAGTGTTACGACTTGAGAGATAAAGGGAATCTAGGCAAGTTTGACTCCCGAAGTGATGAGGGAATCTTCCTTGGATAATCAATAAAAGCAGGGCATACATAATATTTAATTTGAGAACATCTAACATTATGAAATCCATAAATGTAGTTATTGATTACTCAAGAGAAGACCTTGTGCATGAGAATGAAGAGGATGAGGGTGCTAGTGCTTCATTAGATGATAAGGTTAAACCGAAACCATCTTCGACCCCTCATAGGAATGATAACCTTCTCACCAAACCAAAACCTTCATGGGTTCGGGCTAGGGGCACACCTAGTGATATATTAGGAGAGTTGGACAAACGGGTGAGGACTAGAAGACAACTTGAGGATGAGTTAGGTCATAATTTTTATGTCTCTTCCTTTAAACCCAAGAATGCGAGTGAGACTCCTGAGGATGATAATTGGCTTATCGCGATGCAAGAAGAGATAAATCAATTCACATGAAGTGATGTTTGAAACTTGGTACCTAGGCCTAGAGACACCAATGTCATTGGGACGAAATAGATTTTCAAGAATAAATAGAATGAAAATGGTGTGGTTATGAGGAATAAGGCTAAGTTAGTTTCACAAGGATGCACCCAAATTGAAGGAATAGAATTTGATGACACTTTTGCATTGGTAACTAGGCTTGAATCTGTGAGATTACTCTTTACCATAGCTTGTGACATGAAATTGAAGTTATATCAAATGGGATGTGAAAAGTGCATTTTTAAATGAATTCCTTCAAGAAGAGGTTTAGGTTGAATAACCAAAAGGGTTGTAGATCCACATCATCCTAGGCATGTGTTGAAGCTTAATAAGACACTCTATGGGTTGAAACAGGCTCTAAGAGCTTGGAATAAAAGGTTGTCTACTTACCTTTTGCAATAAAGGTTCTTGAGAAGTAGTGTACATAAGACCCTCTATTTAAAGAGTGTTGAATGTGAACTTGTGATTGAACAGGTATATGCTGATGATATTGTATTTGGTTCCACGTCTGATTCTCTTGCTCATGATTTTAGTGAATGGATGAAATCTAAATTTGAAATTAGCATGATGGGTAAGTTGACATTTTTTCTAGACTTGCTAGTTAAAAATTTGAAAAATGATATTTTTATCTCACAATTTAAATATGCAAGAGACCTAGTTAAGAATTTTAGGTAAGAGTTAGGCAAGCACTTGTGTACTCTATGAGTACAAGCATCAAGTTGAATAAGGACATTATAGGCAAGGATGTTGATCACACACTATATCGTAGCATGATTGATAGTCTTTTTTATCTGACTATTAGTCGACCTGACATTGTCTTTAGTGTTGGTGTATGTGCACAGTAACAGTCTTGTCCCAAAGAGTGACACTTACTGTCAAAAGAATCATTAGATATGTGAGTGGCACTTTAGTGTAAAGTATTTGGTATACCTATGAAACTAATGTTGAGATTGTTGGCTATTTCGATCCTGATTGGGCAAAAAATGTGGATAACCGTTAAAGCACTATTGGTGGGTGTTTTAACATGGGTAACAAGTTAGTATCTTGGCAAACTAAGAAATAAAATTCCATTTTACTTTCCACTACCGAGGCTGAGTACATTGTAGTAGGGAGTTGTTGCACACAATTGCTTTGGTTAAAGCAAATGTTTTTTGATTACAGGATTTCTCGTGGCACCTTGACCATATATGGGGATAATTCCAGTGTTATAAATATTCCAAAGAATCTCGTTCAGTACTCTAGGACTAAGCATATTGATATATGTCACCTCTTCCTTCAAGAGCTTGCAGAGAACAAGGTCATATCATTAGAATATGTCCAAACTCAAGATGAATTGGTCGATCTTCTTATAAAACCCTTAGATGCACTTAAATTTGAGAGTTTTAGGAAGTCCATTGATATTTGTGCACTTGAGTGAATGTGTAAGGAACTTAGCCCAATGAAAATAGCATGGCATATCATGCAATGGGGACTAAGTCATTGGCAGCATATGATTTATCATTGTGGTGAAAGTACAACACTTCATGTGTAGGATCTTTCCACTTGATTATACACAAGGAATCGCAAGCTAGACCTAGAGGAGGGTGAATAGATTAATTTAAAATTAAGCTTGGATAACCTCTAATTTTAAATAAATCTACCATAATTACCTCTTCTCACAAAAATATGGAATTTAAGTGAGAACCCCTTTTAACATGAACAACCTACTAAAAGTGTAAATGACTTGCAAGATAAAAAATCTCTTTTTGATCCCAACCAAAGCCATAATCACCAAAACCACTATGAATGACTTGCAAGATAAACAATCAATTCATCAAGCACATAGTATGCATGTGTGCAACATTGCAAGTGTACAAGCAAATAAAATCAATAAAGAACAATTGCAATTTGTTGACGCGGAAACCCTTCACAGGAAAAACTACAGGGAACCTTCTCGGTTCACTAAGGCCTAATCCACTAAACCCAAAGTCAATCTACAAGTACTCGAGTCTTATACCTCAACCAATCCACATGGCTAGATGTTGTTTTCCTTCATATATATCTTCATCGAAACTCCATCTTCAACGTTATGGGTGACTTCACTTAGATTCTCCACCGTAATGGATCCTTTAAGCCTTGAGCAATCTTCAAGGCGTCACACCCAATAGTCTCGGAATGCACACTTCTCTAAGTGGGTTTTGGTAAGATCTTCTTCTTCAATGGGTGAGGTTGAATAGAAGAATTAAGATGGTTGGCCTTTAGTCTTACAGATCTAGGGTTGTTCTTGAAGCACTCTAGAAGGATTTTTGGTCTATTCTAGCTCATGGAAGCTTACCCTAATTTTAAGACATAGCCCAATATATATAGGACACATAATAAGGTTTGTCTTGGGGACCAAGAAAACACAGATTCGCGTCGAATGCTAGAATAGTGGGAGGGTGGTGGTTTCTAGAGTAAAAGATAAGTCATTCTACACCTCCAGGTGACAGGACGCTTGAGCGGTGGCTAGCGATCATCAATTGGTCTCCACCCGATTCTCTAGCTTTGTCTCCCAAAGTGTTTTAGAAACTGATCTAGCAAAGGTTAGTGAACATAGAGTGATTTCTAAGGGTTTTTAAGCTAAAAAATAAGCAAAAACTAGACCTATTAAGCCCTAAAGGGTTGTTGCTCAAATAGGGTCTGATAAATGAATCAAATTGTCTTTTCAAAATAAATTAAGGTTTAGAAAATATTTTCAATGAAAAACCCTAGGAGTCATTTTCATATATTCTAAATTTCATTTTGTTACATATATCTAAAAATCTTTGCTTGTTTCATATATGAAAAAATACAAAAAATAGAAATTGAAAATCTAAAAAGAGTTTTGATGTCTAGTTAGGCATCTTGTAGAATTTATTGGTAATTGCTTTACTTTTCCTTTATTATTGCGTGTTATGCATATATTTTATGTTTAGGGTATTTTGAAAAATACAAGAATATTAGAAAATAAAAAATAAAAAATATTTATTTATTTTTCCTATTGTTAATCATGGTAATCACACTTTGGTTTGAATTTTACTGCATCCATTTTTAAATCAAAGTTTAAGTGCATTGCTATGAGCCATATTGGGGGATAAAAATAAAACAAAAAATTACTTGAGAATAGCTAGAAAATTTAGCAAATAATTAGGGAATTCTTCTCAAACTTTGTAAAACTCGGGAAAAATTAAAATTTTCGTAAGAATGACAAAATGGGAATTAGCCACTACGGTACGAATTGAAAACCCAAAATTTTCTAGAACTCAGATGACGAAACGGACCTCACCATTGAATTTTTCTCACTAAATCTAGCCAACTAGTCAATTTTCGTCGAATTTCGAAACAACTGAATTTTTTGCGTTTTACCAGATGATCGGACGTCATACGACTAAAATAAACACGATCAGAATTTTTTCACGAAACCCGGGAAATAATTGAAATTTAGTTCAATAAAAATACACTATAATTAAAATGAGATGATATTTAATTGGTTCGGGATAAAATTTGATCAGAAAAAGACTATAGTGAGAGTGTTTTACGACATGATAAAAAAAAAAGTGTTTTACGAAAAGAAATCCACATGTTCAACGAAAAGAAATTAAGAACGAATAGTTATTTAATATATAGTAGTCAAGAAGATTCAAAATATACATAAATAATACCCTAAGTCTCAATGAAATAACTCAAGAAGAAGACCTTATCTTAATTTATTTAGACTTTGATCCTAACGCGTTTTGATGTGATTCTCCACATTAATCCGTCAAAAGATCTCCCCCTTTATTCTCCCCAACTCCCTTTGGCTTTCTAGGGTTGAAATAATGATTAAAATAGCCTAAAACTCGTCCATAGGGTATTTATAGGACCAAAATCAGAGAAAAACGCTAAAAATTGATTGGGCTAAACTCGAAGGCGCGTTCGAACGGCTGTCATGCGTTCGAACAGAAACAACAATATCAACACGTGTTTGAACGAAAATTATGCCTTCGAATGGATGCTCATATCATCAAAGGCACCGTTCGAATGGACCCCATGCATCCAAACAGTAGAAACCCTCTGGAATTCCCCAACCCCACATGTGCGTTCGAACAGCTGGCGTGCGTTCGAACGAAAGCTCATATTGAAGCACCGTTCGAATGACACTTCACCGTACGGACGAAGGTAACTTTCTGTCCCTTACTTCTTTCTCAATTTTTGACCTAGTTATTTCACTCCAAATTTATTTAAAACTTAACTAATTTCATTTCCCGAGCTTAGGTGACCATCCCAAACTTCAAGTTTCAACATACTTTATTTTTTCGATAATCACTACATGCATAGTTTATCCATCCTTAATTTATTCCTATTTCATCACATATATAAGCAATACAAAAATAATTGCATCACTATATCAAGATGAACATGTGGGGGTTTACAATAGGTTAGAGTATGCTCACTAGCCAATGATTGTTGAGCGATCAAGGGTAGACATGTTTGTTCAACGCCCTTGAACCTTTGAATAATAACATAATGAGAGTGTATTACACTCACATTCGTGAGCCAAAATCCCAAGATGACCACTTTGCCACCTATATCTATTGATTCGACTTCATGTTTTCTATAGATCTCATTGTTACCACACTTGGCCTACCTAGGGTAGATAATAGTGCCCTTAATGGAGTGCCAGTTGCCAGTTGCCTCATCTCCATATTATGGCTACTGAGTTGTATGGTATAGTTCATCCTGAACACTAGGTCACATTGAATTTCTTTCAAAAATATTTAACCCCAGACTATAGAATGTTGAACCTAATAGCCAACTAAAACATAGAATCAAAACTCCATATTCAGACTTCCCAGTTTAGAAAGCATAGATGTTATATGCTATAGGGACAAGGTTAGATTTTGATCTACCTATGATGATATTTAGGTTCATTAGTGAGCCTTATTAGAGGGGATATTGTTAGATGGTCTACCTGTTGTATCACTTATTACTTGGATCTACACGAACAAGGGAGCTATAGTTTTTCCTAGAAATCAAAAGCAAAACCCCAAGCAGCCTTTGAACAAGAGTTCAATGAAGCAGAGCAAGGCCCAAGCTGATTATGTTGTTATACTAAAGGACAAATGAGGAAATTTAGAGGATCCAAATGTTGAGACTAGACCTCGTGCACCACCAATACACCAGAGGCTAGTTCTTCTAGACCACCACCACCTGAGTTAGGTTTAGACATCCTTGCTGCCAAGTTAACGTCATTAGTTGATATGCATACGAGGGTTGAGCATACCATGATACACTTCACTTCACAGAGGCCATATGCATTGGATGGTAGGATCGTGAGCCCTGAGGAGTCCCAGAAGTCTACATCTGCATCAATTGCTTGCAAAGTAGGGAGACTTAGGTGGTTGATCAAGGGGAAGCAGATCGTGGGAGAGGACATGTCAGATGACATCGATGAGTCAAATGTGGAGGTGTCCTGATGTAATGGTGGATAGAGAGATGATGACCGAGATGGTGGAGATGATGCAGCCATAGGAGCTTCTTAAGAGACATTTTAGTATAGGACCATATGGGAGTATTTATGAGAGTTATTTATTCATGGTATAGACTTAAAGAACTCTATTTTTTTATTGTTGATTTTTCCTTTTTATTGAGTTTTTCCCTTGTTTTCTATTTTCGTTTGTTGTGACGTACTCTTAGTTATGTTCTATTCAATATTTTATCTATTGAAAATTTGAGCTAAGTGTCATGTTTGTCATTTGCTTGACTTACATGCCTATTCTTGGGATGACTTCGTTTTGTACTATGCTTGTTATGATATGTCATTGGTTTGGAACTTTGTGACAAAAGGGGGACAATATTCAAAGAGATTTTCTCTTGACTAGCTTGAGAAAGTTGTATGTGATTAGAGTAAAGGGATTTTTTTTCTTAGTACATACACAAACTTGACATGATGTCACATATTTTATACTTGTTTATTTTACACTTGTTATTTTACTTGTGAACACCAACTAAGGGGCAGAACTTGTTATGCATTGTCATTGCTATATTTATAGGTTCTCACGCATATTGCGGCAAATTCATTCTCATATATGTTACATATTTTACTTGCATGATGTTAATATGAATATGCCCAATGCTTCTCTTGGTGATTTTCATACCTGTGATTATGTTATGTCTTTTTTACATATTATGATTTTCACAAGGTATTGGTTCAATGGTGATGTGTAGAGCTTTGATCTTTGATCTTCAAAGCTACATCTAAAGATAGCTCTTGTACTTAGAGATTAGGGATGTATACACTAGTGTTGAGATTTATTTACAATTCGTTTTGTTCAATGGTTTGTGACTTGTAATTTTAATTTCTTACTTGTGTATTTTGTCATGAAATTGTCAAAGGATGAGATTAATAGACCATATTTGTAATTGACTAATTTTGTGAAGTCTTTGTAAATCTCAACCTATTTAATAGTCATGATGGTACAATGATGAAGATCTAAAAGAGTCAAATGGAAAGGAAAAGATTATACTTCAAGCTACATCAAATGAACTCTCCATATCTCCATGCTTAGACAAAGGTAATGACCTTAAAGTCCTAAGAACCCTTTATTTAATTTATTATACTTAAGATGATTAGTGTTAAATGGAATTGGTGATTGATCTGTGTGTGGCTCCTAGGTGTTCTTCAAATAAAAAATTTCCTAAACCATTTTTGTGTTCTAAAAACATAGATTGAGCCATTTTGTGGACCCCTCTTAAGCAACACCCTTTAGTGTTTAACAGGACAAGTTTTTTGCTTAGTTTTAGGCTTAAACAATCAGTAGAGACCACCCTATGTTCACTAGCCTTTACTAGAGCTGCCTTCAAAAGACGTAGGGATAGTTCGGGAAAAAGGCTATGCATATCGCATAGAGGATTCCCCTTTTGAGCACCCTCAGACTGCTTGAGCAGTCTTGAGATCGCTTGAGCGGTCCCTATTCTGAGCCTATAAATAGAGGGATGTCTCTTGAGAGTATTTTCAACCTATCTAATATCTTGAGAGCTTGAGCTACAACCCTAGATCCCTAAATCCAAAGGCTACCATCTTGTGATTCCAATCCAATCTCACACCTTGGAGATGAAGAACTTGGTTGGTTGAAACCAAACCCATTGAAAGTGTTCATACCAAGGATCTTGGTGGAGAAGATTGTTGGAGGCCTAAATGAACCATGTAGTAGGGAGTTCAAGTAAACCTATTCATAACATCGGTGGGTGTATCTGGTGGACAGGTTTATTGAAGGAAAAGAATGTTTAACCATAGTATTGGTTGAGGTATAAGTCTCTGATTAACCTAATTAGTATGTAAATTAAAAAAATCAAAAAACTCGAATTAATATAATAAACGTACTAAAAATTAGTACTTAGAGTGAATTAGGGTTTGTGCGGGAAAGATACTAGTTGTAACATTTTATCTAAAAGTTGCAGGACAAATGCCGAATTAACGCAAGACCAAGGGAGCAATGTCAGAAGAATGCAAAGAATGAAGGACAAAATGTAATTACCCAACGTGAAGAGTCAGCATGCATGCAAGTGGGATTCTCCAGCAAAGCACCACCGTCCAGACGGTGGGACTGCCGTCCGGACGGTCACCCTTGTCAGACTCAAGTTATCTCCTTGCCCACTTGCCTTCCCACGCCTATAAATAGGCTGCTCCTCTTCAGCTTTCAGAAGGCCGAAACTGAGAGAGGAACCAAGAGAGAAACTGAGAGAGGTACGAGAGGAATCTGAAGTTCTGAAGCAACTCCAAAGAGAGAAAAAATGAAAGAAAGAAAAGAGAGAAAAGAAAAGAGAAAGCACGCTCCGGTCCGTGTTATACTTCAGTCCTACGTCCTGTACTTTTATATTTTCGTTATATCTTTCCATTCGGATAGTTGAACTGCTGCCACTTTTTCATCTTAATCGATCATAAGAGTGGTTGTGCTTCAATCGTTCCCTGCGAAAGACATTTAAATTCCGCACTTTACTTTCTGTTGTAATGACAACTGCTAGCACTCCTTGCTTGTCTATAGCAATGGAGTGTGAGTAGTTCCGTATATCCTCCGGTTCGAGGGGAACACATGTATAATATTGATCTGTTTATGGAATTGCTGATGTTTTATTTATACGTTTATTATATATATGAGACGGGCCAGCTAGAATGACCCCGGCGTTCCTACCGGTATGGTTAACCCTCCACCGGAATGCTGAGGAAGTTCCACTGACGCCTGGTATTACTATATATAATAATATTGCCTGCTAGAATAACCCCGGTGATCCTATCGGTATGGCTAGTCCTCCACCGGAACGCTGAGGAAGTTCTACTGTCAATATATATATTACAAGATAACCTATTGAATAATTCAAGTATGCCGTTTGAGTGACTTCACTTTCTGGGTGACATATCTAAATACAGTTAGCCTAAGAGGCGGCTGTATTATGATTAACTACCACCGGTTGACCTGACAAGTCACCGGAAGATAGTCTATACCACCTGCGGATTCTGCTTGAATTAATCAATTGGACATCTATAACCAGTGTAGCCTAAGGAGCAGCTGAGTTATAATATATTACTACCACAATGAGCCTAAGAAGCTATTGTGTTCTTATTTGTATACATCAGACCTGCCGATTGACTTACCAGTAAAATGGAAGTTAATTGAGGTGAGGTAGCAATTCCATAATACGACCAATATAACGCATGTGGGATCCTTGAACTGAAGGATATCTTTTATATTTCTGTCATTAATCTACCTTACTTGCGCAGTTCATTATTGTTGCAATTTAATTCCGTCTTTTAATTAAGTTAAGTTATTCGAACAGACTAAGCTCACACCACAAGCTCTCAAACATCAAACTACTCCAAACAACCTCTTTATGGCTTTATTTTTATTTTATTGTTTTTATTTTATCTTTAACCTCTAATTACTAAAACTCTCTGTGGGATCGATACTTGGACTTAAAACCGAGAAAACTACAATTTGACCACTTATACTTGGGTGTAATATAATAATATAATTCAGACACACTAAAAAGTGCGAATCAAGTTTTTGGCGCCGTTGCCGGGGAGTTACGGTAATTAAAATAAAAAAAAATATATAAAAAAAATAAATGAAAGTAGTTGTTTGTTTATAATTTGTTTCTGTTTGTTTGCTTTTAAATAGTTTATGTCTGTACGGTCATCAGTAGGTTCAGTAAACCAGTCAGCTCAACCCTCATCTTCATCTTCTGCATCCACACAAGAATCATTTGAATTAAGTATGGCTCGAAACGTACCTAGGGAAGAACCTCCTAGAGAACAAGAAGTCATCCAAAACATCCGACCTTTAAGAGAATATCTACATCCTACGCGAACAAATATCCCATCCTGTTTCGCTTTTCCAGCAGACGCTCCAAACATTAATATTAAATCAGGAACTATCCAGTTACTACCCCAATTCCATGGTCTAGAAACTGAAAATCCCTACATTCATATGAAAGAATTTGAAGAAGTCTGTGGAACGTTGCAAGATAACTCTGAAATGGTCAAACTAAAATTATTCCCATTTTCTTTAAAAGATAAAGCAAAACAATGGCTTAACACCTTAAGAGCCAACTCCATCACAAATTGGCAAACTTTACAGACTGAGTTCTTTAAAAAATTCTTTCCTATACATCGTACTAACACGTTAAGACGTCAAATCATGAACTTTTCTGTAAAAGAAAATGAAACTTTTTATCAATGCTGGGAAAGATTTAAAGATCTTCTCCAAGCCTGTCCACATCATGCATTCGAAGATTGGACCTTAGTCGGATTTTTTTATGATGCACTCCCATCTGCAATGCGACAGTTTGTTGAAATGATGGCACAGGGGGAGTTCATGAATAAAAGACCCGAAGAAGCATTCCAATTCTTCGATACTATTTCGGAAAGTTCCCAAATGTGGGACTCGACTTCTTCGAATATTGTGGAAAATAAGCCATCTACATCCGAAAGAGGAAAATATGTATTAAAAGACGATGATGATCTAAGAGCTAAAATGGCTAGTTTATCTTGAAAACTAGAAGCCCTAGAAATGAAAAAACTAAAACAAGTGTCTGTTATAACAACTACTGAACAAATATGTGAAATTTGTGCGTTGTCAGGACATCCTGCAGCAGAATGTCCAACTATACCTGCATTCAAAGAAGTTCTGATAGAACAATCTAATGCAATTCCAACTTATAACAACAATAATAAGCCCTATATGAATCCCTATTCTGAAACTTACAATCCAGGATGGAGGAATCATCCAAATTTTAGTTGGAGAAACACGCAACCCACAAATCAAACACAAGGACCACCACAGGCACAAAATCAACAACAACAATCCCAACCAAAACCCCCACAAAAACAAAATCAAATTAATTTTGTGACTTCTGATCCTTCCCCAAGCCAAGTACAATCAATTACAACGCTGAGAAGTGGGAAAATCATAAATAAAACTAGAAAACCTAAAATTGCAAAGAACATACGTAAATCGATTCCGGTAAACGAACCACTTGAACCAGAACCTTCAAAACAATCAGAACCAGAAAAGGAAAAAGATCAACCATGTCCAATCCCTTTACCTTTCCCCCAAAGAATTCAGAAACTCACATCCGAAAAAGATCAAACTGAGATCTTGGAAATATTTAAACAAGTCAAACTTAACATTCCATTACTAGATGCAATTAAACGAGTTCCAGCATATGCTAAATTTCTAAAAGATCTTTTTACAAGAAAGAGAAGAACTAATGTACCAAAAAAGACATTTCTAACTGAACAAGTTAACACTATCGTACATCATGAAACTCTTCTTAAATACAAAGACCCTGGTAATCCAACAGTTTCATGTATCATTGAAAATTTTCAAATTGAACAAGCTCTGTTAGATCTTGGATCCAGTTGTAATTTAATGCCATATTCAGTCTATACACAACTAGGACTAAGTGAGTTAAAACCTTCCAATATTACACTACAACTAGCAGACCGATCAATAAAAATTCCAAGAGGAATTGTGGAAGATGTTATTGTCCAAGTGGATCAATTCTATTTTCCAGCAGATTTTATTGTTATAGACACGGAACCAAGTTGTCATATGTATGCATCTCAATACATACCTCTTATTTTAGGTCGACCATTCCTAGCTACATCAAATGCATTGATAAATTGTAGGAATGGAGTCATGAAGCTTTCATTTGGAAATATGACCAATGAATTGAACATCTTCAATGTGATAAAACACCCATGTGAAGAAGAAGAAATCGAAGAAGTAAATTGTGTGGAGACATTAACTCAAAGTTTTTTTGAAAATAACTTTCTAGAAAAAGAGTTATTTGCATTGGAATCAATACCTGATACTGAATCTGAAATTACATCTGTAAATGATATACAATGTGAAGAATTGTCCCCAACAATTGTGGAATCTAATGTCAAAATTTTTAAGCCAAAATTAAAACCTCTTCCAACCAATTTAAAATATGTTTTTTTTGGAGAAGATGAAATTGATAAGATTGTAGAGGAGAAAGTTAACACCTCTTCTTATTCTAACCCTCTACAAGTCTGTTTAATTAATTATATTGTTGATAATGGAAATCCTGAGATACAATTTTATGCTGATTTGTTAAATTTTTTGCCGAAAGTATCAGGGAATGTAAGAAACTCTACTTGGGAACTTAAGCCCGATTGATCTATCCTCTATGCACTTCTTGTATATAGTAGTTAGAATTTTCTTTGTTTTATGTTTTTATGTCTTTTGTATAGTTTCTTTATTTGTCTTTTATATTAGAATCTTATACTATAAATATCTCTCGCTGCAAGACCTAAGTAGCAATTTTCTATTTTCATCTTATATAGTGAGGATAATATTTAAATTAAGTTGGGGAGGTATGGGTGTGAAATTACTTTTTGTTTTTTTTTATTTAAAAATTATGTTCGTCTTTGTGACTGGCAGACGTTAAAGAACCAGATAGGGAGTCAATTTTAAATAATTTTTTAAGTCATTTTTATATTTTATTAAAAAAAAAATGTATGAAAAATTATTTTGGTTGAGTTTAATTTTATTACGTCACTTTCCAAAATATATACATACATTGATCATGCAAAAAGCTAAATCTGTTCGAAATTTAGAAATCTTTGAAAGCCAAGCACGACCCCTATGTGGAAAAAGCACATATGCTAAACATCGAAGAGCAAATCGTCTATGTGCTTGTGTAAAATGTGGTCGTACAGAACATCTGAGACGGTATAATAAGTGTGTGAAACCAATTTCAGGTCGATCGTTAGATCATTTACGGTGGATTAGGGATGGGCAGAGCAAGGATTACCCTGAGACGCCATCCTATTCCGGCCCGATGCTAAACAGATACGTGAGATCTGAAATTAACCGTGTCACTAATGTTACTGAACCAGATAGTTCTGATACAAACTAGATATGATCAATGAAATGTATAGCTTTTTGGGAATATATGTATAGCTATACATAAATGTAAATAACTATAATTTAAGTAGGCAATTCCGTAAATAAGCAATAACAAATAAAAAAATTAAAAACCTTTTTTTTGACAACAAAAAAAAGAGTGGTGAGCAAAAAAATTTTAGTAGAATGAATATATATGAAAAATTTTGTGTATTGCAGGAAATTGAAGAAAGAACATTGCAGAAGAAATACAAGCAAAACACAAAGGAAAAAAGACATCAAACCCGAGAGTTGGTACCGTCCGGACGGCAGTCCCACCGTCTGGACGGTGGCCCCTATTATATATACACTCCTCCATGCAGCCGATCAGTTCTCCATTTCTGCACCTCCAAAGCTTCGGCCAAACCAGAAATCCTGAAGAAAAGCCCACCAAATCCACTACATTTGCTCAAAATCTACCACATTTGCTCCGATTAATCTCCTACCCATAACATTTAGAAGCTATTTACTGATTTAAATCATTCAAAACCAAGAATCTACGGAGAAATCAAGAAATCATGGATTTGAGGCAAAGACCAAGGAGATCATCAAGAAGGGCTCAAGCAAATCAACCAGAGCAACAACAAGCACCTCCACCACCACCGGGACCGGACGAAGTTTTCAATGAGGTGATGTTCGAAAATTCCCAACAACAAGCCTGGTATGATCAACATTTTAGAACTAAAACAATAATTGTGGAGAGGCCTATTATATTTGAGGATTTTGAAGCTATATGCATTAGAGAAATCTTGCATGCTAGAGATTGGGTTGATTATGCTAGATTATCTGCACCTGTGTATGATTGTTTAGTTCGTGAGTTTTACAGTAATGCTATAATAGTGGAAAAAAGGCATTTACGTGTATTTGTGAGAGGTGCTATATTTCATGTTACACCTAACACCATAGCTGATTTCTTCCAATCCATGCGGAGAGAACCAGACCCACAATACCCATATGCTGAGAATGAATTACCTGATTTAAGTGCCATAGGAAGACAAGTCATGAATAATCCAGACTTTGGATGGGGTAGACCGAACAAATACATCAAGCAAGGAGATTTGACTGATACATATAGAATTCTGAATTTGTTCACAGTCAACAACTTACTACCCAGGGCACAGAAAAACCAATTCTACACCGAACAAGCTTACCTGCTATATGCACTCGGGATAGGACACAGTATCGAGACAAAACCTCATTGAAGAAAAGTCACGGAGGACAACCAGAAGATGTGCCTGAAATACAACCAGCAGAGCCACAACAGCAACAGCAAGAAGAGCCATTCCACCCACCTGAGGAGTTCAGTCCACAAGAGCAGCAACAACCACAAGAAGATCAACCCTACATCCCTGTAGACGACCGAACCGACAGACAGATTTTGCTGGGATTGGAAGCCACCCTCACTCAAATGGATGCCAACATCAATCAACTTGGCCAACGTATGACAGAATATGAACAGAGTCAGACAGAAATATTAAGGCTATTCAGACAACATTTTGGAGGAGGTCCTTCAACTTCTTGAAGACCAGGGGATTCTACTTAAAACATTGCTTTCTTTCACTCACCCTTTTATTTTATGCACTTTCAATTTCTGCACTTAAAACTTGAAGTTGTGTTTTATATTTTATGCTTGTGTGATTTGAACTTAGTTAAGTTTTGCTTATATATGTTTGAACTAGTATGTTTGAAATTTAAGTATGTTTAAATTGTCTTTGTCAAAATGAGAACATACATTGCTAAAGTAGGAAACATATTTCATACAATTCACAGTTAGATTAGGATTATATTCTAATGCCTTGCAAAAATACTCTCAATCTGATCTCATGAGACTTTCATATTTTAGCTGTACGTTATCTCAATATTTTTATTCGAACTTAACCTTAGAAGCACAAATAGATGTCTTTATTTTTGAAAACCATGCAAAATATTATACTCTTTCTATATATAGTGGAGATGTAAAAACCAAATGCAGAATTAGAGCCACTCTTTCTTGGAGAGAAATGCTACATCTAGTCAACTACGAATCTTCGATTCAGCGGTAACTTTTCTTTAAATAATCTCATTTATTTGCTTTGATTAGCACGTATTGAAATATATTATGTACATTGCCCTTAATTGTTTATCTAGAAAGAATACAAATATAGGATTTCTGGAAAATGATCTTAGGCCATGTTTCATTAATCTTGAGCCTAAACCATTTCTTTTACAAAATTATCCCTAGTTAGCCGTGATTGAGCCTGAAAGAAAATAAAGTCTTTTCTTAAACCCTAAGAAACACCCGAGCCACATAAAAATATAATACACCTACCCTTGCTATCTAATTTTCTTGCACCCTCGGTTTAAACAGTAGGATACAGAAAAGCAGAAAAAAGCAAAGAAAAGGGAGAAAAGAAAATCCCGGCTCGAAAGAAAAGTCTAGAAAAGAAAACAAAAGAAAGAAAATAGCCAAGAAAGTGAAAAATGGAAAAAAAATAAAAATAACCTGCAAAGTCATAAGAAAACTAAACTGAGGTGTGCCACAATGTTAAACGATAGCACTTGAATCCCACCGACGTCAGTTCTTACACCCCGACCCCTGACCACGATACAACCCTAATAAAGTCCTTTTTGATTCCAGAAATCATATATTTGCATCCATTCTAGCAATCTAAAAAGGAAAATGTTAATAATATATTTAATACAGTGTTAATATTCTTTCATGAGATTATGTCAATTTCCAGTCCATTTAAAATAACCGCTCATTTCTATTACATGTGAAATAATTTGTTTTGTTATCAATATTCTAATCACATGTAAAATTATGAGAACAGTCACTATAACATACGTGCTATTCTTACTGAGTGTATTCCAGGGAAGGATTGACATCAAGACTACCATGAAAGAGGGTAATATTTTTTAAGTGATTTTTGAAAATAAAAACATCACTACACACACACACAAGTTCTCATAAAAATATATAGATAATACTACACCCAACATATGAGACTCTCAAGGTGATCAGAAAAGGAAGCATTCCAGCAAGACAGAAGAAATATCATTCTAATCATGCATGTCAAAAATATGAAATATGCATTCCTAATTACTAAAGTTTGTAGGTAGCTTCACTGGAAACCTTCACGAGACACAACTCGTCCACTAGGGATCACCTAGGGGTTTAACGGCTTGTTGCATATGCTAAATGCAATCGTGAAAGAATCTACGAAAATGATTTTAACCCTATTTGTATTATATTTTCTTTTACTAGGGACTAGTAAAGTCTAAGTTAGGGGGTGTGATTAACCTAATTAGTATGTAAATTAAAAAAATCAAAAAACTCGAATTAATATAATAAACGCACTAAAAATTAGTACTTAGAGTGAATTAGGGTTTGTGCGGGAAAGATACTAGTTGTAACATTTTATCTAAAAGTTGCAGGACAAATGCCGAATTAACGCAAGACCAAGGGAGCAATGTCAGAAGAATGCAAAGAATGAAGGACAAAATGTAATTACCCAACGTGAAGAGTCAGCATGCATGCAAGTGGGATTCTCCAGCAAAGCACCACCGTCCAGACGGTGGGACTGCCGTCCGGACGGTCACCCTTGTCAGACTCAAGTTATCTCCTTGCCCACTTGCCTTCCCACGCCTATAAATATTCTGCTCCTCTTCAGCTTTCAGAAGGCCGGAACTGAGAGAGGAACCAAGAGAGAAACTGAGAGAGGTACGAGAGGAATCTGAAGTTCTGAAGCAACTCCAAAGAGAGAAAAAAAGAAAGAAAGAAAAGAGAGAAAAGAAAAGAGAAAGCACGCTCCGGTCCGTGTTATACTTCAGTCCTACGTCCTGTACTTTTATATTTTCGTTATATCTTTCCATTCGGATAGTTGAACTGCTGCCACTTTTTCATCTTAATCGATCATAAGAGTGGTTGTGCTTCAATCGTTCCCTGCGAAAGACATTTAAATTCCGCACTTTACTTTCTGTTGTAATGACAACTGCTAGCACTCCTTGCTTGTCTATAGCAATGGAGTGTGAGTAGTTCCGTATATCCTCCGGTTCGAGGGGAACACATGTATAATATTGATCTGTTTATGGAATTGCTGATGTTTTATTTATACGTTTATTATATATATGAGATAGGCCAGCTAGAATGACCCCGGCGTTCCTACCGGTATGGTTAACCCTCCACCGGAATGCTGAGGAAGTTCCACTGACGCCTGGTATTACTATATATAATAATATTGCCTGCTAGAATAACCCCGGTGATCCTATCGGTATGGCTAGTCCTCCACCGGAACGCTGAGGAAGTTCTACTGTCAATATATATATTACAAGATAACCTATTGAATAATTCAAGTATGACGTTTGAGTGACTTCACTTTCTGGGTGACATATCTAAATACAGTTAGCCTAAGAAGCGGCTGTATTATGATTAACTACCACCGGTTGACCTGACAAGTCACCGGAAGATAGTCTATACCACCTGCGGATTCTGCTTGAATTAATCAATTGGACATCTATAACCAGTGTAGCCTAAGGAGCAGCTGAGTTATAATATATTACTACCACAATGAGCCTAAGAAGCTATTGTGTTATTATTTGTATACATCAGACCTGCCGATTGACTTACCAGTAAAATGGAAGTTAATTGAGGTGAGGTAGCAATTCCATAATACGACCAATATAACGCATGTGGGATCCTTGAACTGAAGGATATCTTTTATATTTGTGTCATTAATCTACCTTACTTGCGCATTTCATTATTGTTGCAATTTAATTCCGTCTTTTAATTAAGTTAAGTTATTCGAACAGACTAAGCTCACACCACAAGCTCTCAAACATCAAACTACTCCAAACAACCTCTTTATGACTTTATTTTTATTTTATTGTTTTTATTTTATCTTTAACCTCTAATTACTAAAACTCTCTGTGGGATCGATACTTGGACTTAAAACCGAGAAAACTACAATTTGACCACTTATACTTGGGTGTAATATAATAATATAATTCAGACACACTAAAAAGTGCGAATCAGTCTCAAATACTTGTAAATTGACTTTGTGATAGTGGATTAGGCTTTGGTGAACCCTAAAGAGGTTCCCGACAGTTTTTTCCAATAAGAGTTTCCACATCAACACATTGCTTGTGTTCTTTATTGTTTTTACATATACACTTGCAATTTGATATACACACAAGCACTATGTGTTTAATAATATGATTGCTTGAATATCCATATCACTCATAGTTGCTTAGTAGGGTTGGTTGTCATTTGGTTGGGATCCCCCGTGAGAGATTGAATTGTCATATCATTGTGAGAAGAGGTAATTATGGTATAATTAGGTTAAAATTAATGTTTGTTTGAGCATAATTTTAATTAACCTATCCACCCCCTCTAAACAATGTCTTATAATCCACATGTATAATCGTGAGGAAAGATCCACTTAATCTCCCCTGCAATAGAAATAATATTATAATCGGCATTATTAACAAGGAATCAGTGTAAATCATCAAAAATGTAGAGTCTAGACGACCCTCCATCCTTGAAGATACCTTTAGTCCAGCATATAGTAGCTCAAAAAGATCAATTGAGGACTTATTGATGTATGTTTCTTATTAACATATCTAAATACCACACTTTCTATGACTAATCACTCATCCCCATACAAATTCAATTGCCTTAATGACCCTCATTGTCAATATTATGCTTTAGTATATTTTCTTCAATACTATGCAAGCACTCCAAATGACTTACAGAACGTCACTAAGTCTAATACATCTCTGTCCAAAATAATTTCTATTGAGCCATTGTCAAACTCAAGCCCAAGAAACTTGTAAAACATAGTACTGGAGGCCTTCTCTATAAACATGTCCCTACACTCAGAAAAAGAATTCTTTATCAACATCAAAATCTCTGATGATGCAATTTCTCTCTAAGATATATCCTATTTGGTGGGTTTGTAAAGTATCCACCATGATACATATGGATGCTAACACAATCAAATGTATTTGCATGCAAAAATATAAAATACAAAGACTAAAGGTAAAACAATTAATTCTTGCACACAAACTTATGGTTCCCTATGATGTGGGTTTGTTGGAAATTGAACAAACTACATAAAAAAATTACCCTACTAGTTTGGCTCCACCCATATTTTGTCAATAACGATATGAAATCATGCAAAAGAGACCAAAAAATAAGCTAAGAAGACATGCATGCATATAAATGATATTCTATTGAAAACCCCCAAATTTAGACTACATATAGGTTACAATGGTCCAAGTACAATCAATAGTTGCATACCTTTTGATGGGACATTTTTGAAGATTGATGGGGAGACGACACGTGTCCTCGGCATAGTGGCCTTGGAGCTTCCATGGAGTGACACGTGTCCTCGACATGAGTGCCCCATGACTGACACATGTCCTCGACGTGTATGTCCCCTAAAGTGTTCCCTACTCAGCACTTGTCCTTGGCATTTAGGTCCCCCGGAGCGCCAGTCACTTGACACGTGTCCTCGGTACTTAGGTCCCCGGAGCAGTCTCTTCTTGACACGTGTCCTCGGTGCAAAGCCTTCCACACCGGCAAAATATAAATAGTTATTTTGACGGTTATCATGACTTGGAAGCAGAGTTGGCTATTAATCATCGATCCCTCCTTTCCAAGGCAATCAGAATGGTAGAGAAGACAGTTCAGTAGCCAATGGTAAGGGTGTATGAAGTACAAAGAATTAAAATCCTGACTTCCTGGAGGGTAATTGACGAAGATGCCCCCGCGCATGCGCGGCCACAACTAGGACACATTAAATGACCCTACAGAATGATGGGACATATTTTATTGATCGGCAATGTCTAAAAAGAAAACATTAAATGCTCAGGGATCCGAGCATTAAATGTAGAAACCTCTGCCACGTGAAAAGGAAGACACTCTGCTCAAGGTTTGTGCACCACATGTTGCCCTCCAAATGACTCAATGAGGAGTCTTCCCTCCAAGGGACCCAGCTTTTTGCAATGATTAGCTCTTGAGAGGTATAAGTAACACTCTCAAACTCGAGTCTAAGGTATGCAATCCCTGACCCAAGCAATAGAATAGTGTTTTCAAACCCTCTCTCAAATACTGACTTGATTGTCGGAGAGGTCACGCTGGAATACACTCTGGCGCCCTTCTAACCCATCTTTTTGAGTGACAAGACTCTGTTCGAGGACTTACAAGTGAATAGATAGTTTGTAGAGAGCTTCATCACCATCCATTGCATTTTCTTAACATCCATTTGCTGTGAAACATTTAAATTTTCTGGGAAACTCGAGCTAACCATGGGAGAGATCTATCAATTTTGTTCATTGTGCTAGAATCATCATGCACAATTTGGCGCCGTCTGTGGGAAAACAACCAAGTTTTCTAGTGACAGTGACTATAGTGAACACGCATTTGAAAGGAAAGGGTCCTCAGCAAAGGAATACGGACATACTAGCTCCCTCTATATCAAGGATGGAGGATCACGTTGAAAGTGTCAACAAGGAACTTTCAATCCACTCTAGAGAAAGAACCCACCAAACTGAACTGAGCCTTGGGGGTGAAAGGGAAGGGTCTCTAGCCCTTCAACTCGTCAATCTCATCAAGGAACGACTGGTGAACCAGCTAAGGTAGATCGATGAGAACAATGTAAATGTTCTCAATAGACTCGATGGATTGCACCATCCGGTGGGGTTTCTCGAAGCGTACGATCATCCATGGAGCTCCCTGTCAAGGAGGTGGAGCCCAATGATTTTAGAAACCATCTTAGTGGCGAAGCGGGAGACTCCAAGGCTCTGAAATGCCCGAGGGTCAATGGATAAGACCCGGAGGTCCCAGCTAAAAAGACTAGGCCCTTGGCTTGGAACGACCTTCGTTGGAGACTATTCGGGTGAAGGGGCGGAGAGGAGTTTGATGAGGGGTCAACCCTTTGTGTGAAGGATGGAGGGGCCAGGTAACATGCATCACACCGTGACCTTGGTGAGGGGAGACACCATAAAGACGAGGAAGACTTAAGGTCTAAGTTAGACTCAATGAGAATGGATAGATCCGTTCCCAATTGTGACGTCTATACAGACGGTGATACCATTTAATCACCATTCACTGAACATCATGGAGTTGTGAAAGTACCAAAGAAGTAGTTGATGAGCATTCTGATCCGGAGGCTCACCTTCGATAGTATAAGCAGTTGATGTCCTTGTACCACTCAGGCTACAGGCTATTGTGTCGGGTATTCTCGATGAGCCTAGGAAATATGGCCATGAAGTGGTTGGAGACCCTTCCACCAAATAGCATAGGGTCCTAGAGAGAGCTAACCAGACAATTCTTTGCACGATTCATTACAGGGAGAAAATGCCCTAAGGATGTGGGATCCTTGTTGACTATCCACCGGAAAGAAGGTGAAACGCTCTCGCCAATATGCCACTCGTTATTGGGAGGAGATGAACAAGATGGACAGATGCTCCGAGGTCATGACGATGACCTCTTTCCGACTTGGCTTGTCCTAAGACACAGACCTTTACAGGTCCTTAACAAAGCGAACACCGGTGGACATGGGAAAGTTGATGGCCCGTATCAACAAGTACTCAAGGATAAAAGACGAGTTGACATGCAGTAAAGAAAAAAAATTTAGCTTCTAAGAAAAAGGATAAGGAGAAAGAGGGGGTCCCTGCTAAGGAAGGTTTGATTTCGGCATCGGGGAATTCCTTTAGGGGGATCCACACCGTGTTCAAGGAAAACGTTGTTGTATCCTAACCTCTAAACATCATCCCTAAATGTGTGTATGGCTTATAGGAATGGGTGAGTGTCACTCTCACTCGGAATGATGCAAAAGATTAGGCAACAATGGAATGGTGATGGAAATGAATGGAATGAACAAAATGTTATGAAATGAAATGCGTGTGTGGTGAACAAAAGTGCTCCCCAATCGCAAGGAGTCTTTCGTTGTCGGTGTTTTACTTGGAAGAGTAGTCCAAGGTCGTCTCCTCAGGGAAGGAAAGGGTGTTTTGTGAAAGTGATTTTGCAAAAGTGAAAAGAAAATGTAAAATCTTTTGTTTGAGTTTTGTGTTTGGTTTGTAAATGAAAATGAAAATAAAGCAAGTGTTGTCTAATCCAAATGGTTCATTCCAATGGGAATACCAAATCAACTCAAAGCCTTCCTCCGATTGAGCATGAATGAACAATTGATTCGGGGGAAGCTAGGGACGAGATTGGTGAGTATCTAAGCATAAACCGTGACTAGGCCTACGGAATATCAAAGGCTCACCAACTCATCCACTCTCAACCCCGTCAAACCGAACCATTTGACTCTAAAGGGAGGAATGAAGAAGAGTTGAAAATGGTATTCCCAAGAGGAATTTTCCCTTGGATTAACCAACTTAAATCCTAGCTACTCATATTAACAATGCAAGACAAGCATAAAGGAAATGGACATGGAAGGGAAATGGAGATTTAAAGCATGAAACTTAACTTGAAGCAAGAAATCTAAAGCTATGAAGGAAAATATGCAATACCCATTTTAAGCTAAGAAATGAAGAAAACATGGAAGCAACAATGGTGAAAGCTAAAATGAAAGATTAAACTTGAAATGAACTTGCAGTGAATATCATTAAATACATTAAATGAAGCTTACCAAGTTCTTACAAAGGATTACAAGTGAAATGGATGGAAGAAATGCAAAAACGAAATTACATTACACTATTCATCTTCTTCCTCAATGGAGCAAAAACTAAGCTTAGGTAGCCCCCTAACTAAAACAATGTGTGTGTAATGCTGAATATAATGGTGTGTGGGAGACCTCCAATTTCGTGCATGAGGCTCCCCCTTAGCTGTGTGCAGACCTCCCATCATAGGGGGCTGAGTTGAAAGCATTGGCAGGCTAGCCTGCAACTCCCCTGGCAGCCCACTTCCCTCTCTCTTTCATTCAATGCCAAGCCTCCAAAGTCTTCAAAATGTGTAAGAGATGCCTGTAAATGTGTAAGGAAATGTTGGGCTAGGCGTGGGAGAAGTGTAGGTGGGACCCCCAAGCAAGTGGAGCAAGAAAGAAGTCGTTCTGGGCACTTATGGACGACCTACCGGTAGTGACTACCGGTAGTTATTGGCTACTGGAGTGATAACTACCGGTAGTCATTTGCTACTGGAGTGCTAACTACCGGTAGGTCTTTCCGGTAGTTGTCTGCTCTGGACCAGTTGTCGTAGAATTGGCATAACTTTTGATCCAACCATCCGATTGAGCTGAAATTTGGACACAATATAGAAGACATCCAGATCTACAACTTTCATGTTTTGAAATTTTCATGATTCTGAGTAGATCATGGCCAAAATGGATGAAAAACCAAGGCAGTGCTTCCAAATGATGTGGCTGCTGATGCCCTTGTTCCCAAGCACCAATGCCTTATTGATTTCTTCACTTTTAAGCCTCCAATTCTTCATGTATTGTGTCTATGCCTTCACCACACATCCATCATAGTTGCAAGGTTATAAAATACATGATTTAAGGTATAAAAACATGCAACATCAAAATATCAACATTATTGACAATTTTGGCTAACACTAAGTATTTAAATGCAAAAGTTGAGTTATAATGCATGTAATGAGCCCTTCAAATATGCAATATTATGCGCTCATCACACCCCCCAACTTAAGCTTTGCTAGTCTCTAGCAAACAAAATGTAAAAGCAAGCAAACAAAAATAAACCTATACTAATTTCGCAATTGCATTTAGCACATGCAACAAGCCTTTAAACCCCTAGGTGATCCCTAGTGGACGAGTTTTGTCTCGTGAAGGTTTCCAGTGAAGGTACCTACAAACTTCTTGCTAATATCCAATATTTAAAGTATATTCCCTTATCTTAACTAGCGATGGGATTTCAATAAAAAAAACTATGTTCAAAACATCCTAACTAAAAACACATGCAACACATTATAGCTTTAAATGCTATTCTAGAGTATTCACCTATACATTTCCTTTCAAAACTCGTGTGTGTGTGAACTGAACATGTAATTTAAGCATTTACACAACGGAATTCACATTCACGTGGCTATCCAAATTAAGCTTTGATGCAAAAACTCACCAAGGGTTTCTCTCAAAAATGAATAACTCAATGATTATCCTAGCATGCACTCCATGTGTATATGTGAGATAGAATCTTATTCACAAACCAAAATGCTCACATATAATCCAAAAATGAAGCACATGTATACAAATGAAACAACCTTGGCATAATCTCATGAAAGGAATGCTAGGGCATTAGATAGTAAAATTAACTTCTCTTTTTCTTTAAAAGTATGCATCCCCCATGCTTCTCTAGATCTTTTAGGACTTTCATGGGTTATAATGGGGCCTTGGGGTGATGTTGTGGTAAGGGAAATGAAGGATATAGGATAACAAAGAGGGTTGTTCCGAGTGAGAGACATTAATCTTAGAAAAACACTTCCCTTTTATGGGATTTTGATTTTCACACAATCACCACATCCTTTGTTTCTTTTCTTTCTTTTCCTTTACATTTTTCCCTTTTCTTTTTCTCTTTCTTTTCTTCTTCTCACCCCTTTTCTTCCTTTTCTTGGATTATCATTTTTTTTTTCTTTCATTGAACTCTATGCGTTCCAACATCATTCACCCCTTTTTGCTTGAGTTTCCACACCATACTTCCTTCTTTTGCAATCACTCATTTTTGTTTTAGGAACAACCAAGGTAAGGTAGGTATTTCTTATTTTCTTTGGCTTGGTTCAATGTGTGGCATAGAAATGAATTCAATTAAGGCTCAATCATGGCACTAGGGATAAATTTCACAAGAAAAAGGCTTAGGCTCAAAGCATTCAAAAATGGCCTAAGATCATCTCTAGATAAGCATATGGGAGCATTGTACAATCAAGACAAAGTCAATCAACTACCCAAATACACCTAACCAAAACAAGCATAATGAGATTATTGAACAAATGTGGAATTTGAAAAATTGTTCCTTGAGTAAATGTAAGTTCCCTCCAAACAAGAATTGGCACTAAAGCTCACACGGGTACTTACTCATCTCCACTATTCATGTCAAGCACTCAAATGTGAACTCAATCCGTAAATTGTCCAAATTACACATTCAAGGTGCACAATGGTTGAGTTTGAAAGAAAACACATATGTGATACTCAAACATAGGATAAACTTCTATAATGTGCTCATGTATTCAAAGTTAAAAATGAAGATCAAGCAATTCACAAATCCCATAACAATTAGGATAGAGGAATATAGTTCAATATTGAATACTTTTCACAAAAATGGTCAAAAAATTTTAAAATTTTCACATTTCCAACTTATTCTATACAAAAAGTGGTGGAACATGTAAATGGTGCACCTCACCCCCCAACTTGAACTATGCATTGTCCTCAATGCACAAGGAATCATGCAATGAAAACAATGAAGGTAAAATGGGAAATGAGATACCCCTTTTTTTTTTTTTATATATATAAACATAAAAGAGAAAATGAAACACACAAAGCTCATTTACACCCCCCAACTTAGACTAGAACATGGGGGAGAAATGCTGGTGATGCCCTCAAAGCAGGTGGAGCAGCATTGCAGAGATTGGGTCTGTCAGGCAAACAGTACCGGTACTGGGTACCGGTACTGCGATTCCAGTAGACTTTTAGTACCGGTACTGGGTACCGGTACCATTTGGTACCGGTACCGAGTACCGGTACTGTTCTGCTTTGTCTGCTTCCTGATTCTTAAACAAGTTTTATGTTAAAAACTTTACTACAATGATACTCACCATTATACTACAACGACATGAAAAATAAAAATATGACAATAAAAGAGATCTAACTACTATGTACATGGAAACAAAACAACAAGGGCTCATGTCAATCCGGCTTCAATTCGGATATGACCTTACGCCCATGGATTTTTTTGATTTTAAAATTTTTTTGTTGTATAAATGCCCTTGCTAACCAATCTATCCAACAATACAAAGGAAAAGAAGTCAAAAATCTCAACCAAACCAAGATATAGGCAAGTTTATGCAATACAAAAGGTGGAGTATTCAATTTTTCTTTAAGAGTCTCAAAACTTAACTCCATTGCAATGCCCTCCCCAAGTTGAGAAATGTGAATCTCAACACCACTCATAGATGGCAAAATGTCCTTGGGCTCATTAGCCTCATGCAAGATAATAACTTCATCAAATGTTTCACAATCTATAGTGGTGGGAGATTCAACATCCATATGCATTTCATTGGGGGGGTCATCCTCAATACATTGACTATGCTCAAGGTGTTGTTCTTCATGCATAACAATTGTAGCATTAGTCAATGCATTAAGTTGTTGGGCAATGCATTCCATTTGGGCATTGCATTCCATTTGGGATTGCATAAAATCACACCAAACATTTTCCAATTCTACTTCGGTTGAGTTCCCATATGTTGGATAGTGGGAGAATTCATTTGGTGGTGTGAGATTGGATGAAAAATTATACGGTTCATTCTCCCAACCATAACTCGAATAACTCGGTGAATCATAATGGTTGCGGTAAAAATTTAGGTAGTCCAACTCTGAATTTGAACTTTCGCATTCAAGGTCTTGAACCGGATAATTTATTTGACACATACAAGAGATGAGTCCATAGTCATCACAAATCTCACACACATTTTCATAATAAGGGGCATTTGATACATTTTCATAATAATTATAAGACATTACATAAAACACAAATTAAAACAAAATATTTACAAATGAGACGACATACCTTGGCCCGTAATGAAAATCACAAGACTTACCTTATGCCGTCCCAAAATCACCTCTTGAACTCGACGCTTAACCTTCCCCGGCAACGGCGCCAAAATGATTGTCACAAAAACTATGTCTTTCCTAACCCCTAATTACTATCCCTCAATTGATGCAATGTATGGATGGGGGAGAAGGATTTCTTCCCCTAGGGATAGTGTCAAAAGAAAGGGCAATGAGGAAAGGGAAATGGGAAGATGTAAATATGGGATATGTATGCACAAAAATGCTCCCCAATCGCAAGGAGACTTTCGTGTGTTGTGAGTTACTTGGAAGAGTATTCCAAGGTCGTATCCACAGGGAAGGAAGTGAATCAAGATTGAAGTGATTTGGTGAAAAACGGAAATGTAAAATCTTTTGTCTTGAGAGTTGGTTTGTGAAGTGTATGCTAATGAAGATGTAATGATAAAACAAGTGTTGGCAATTCCAAGAGATCACTCCAATGGGTATACCACCTCAACTCAAATCACTCCTCCGATTGAGCATGAATGAACGCTTGAATCACGGAAAGCCGAGGATGACATCGGTGAGTATCTAAGCATAAACCGTGACTAGGCCTACGGTTTATCAAAGACTCATCGACTCATCCATCTTCCATCCGGTCAAAACGAACCATTTGACTCTAAAGGGAAAGAGGAGAAAGAGTTGAAATGGTATCCCCAAAGGAGATCCCTCTTGGTCTTGCCAACTAAAGGATTTAGCTACTCATACTTGGAGTGGAAATGACTATGTAATGAAAGTGCATTGCAAATTTATGAACTTCTAAAGCTACTAAGTACAAGAATTCATGAACTAAAAGAAAATGCATTTAAACCCATTACATAGCTATGAACATGAAGAACTTTAATTCATTAATGGTAGAAAGTGGAAGAGAACATTAAACTAGTGAAAAGCATGGAAGAGCTAACATTAATGGCATTGAAGAAAGTTCTAAAGAGTCTTACAGAAGATTGCAACACAATGTAATGAAAAACAAGTGAAAATTACAGCTTTCTCTCTCTAAAAACCACTATTCATCTTCTTCTACCTTGGGAGCCTCTCTCTCTAAAACTATCTCCTCTAATGCATAATAATTTTCCCTTGCAGGAGACTCTTGCTTTGCCAAAAAACGTGCTTGGAGAGAGTGGTGGATCTACAGATGTGATTTACATCCATAGGGATGCAGCAGCCAGGGAAAGACAGGGGGTGGCAGAGCATGTCTGCACACCCAGCACATCCCATCCTCTCTCACTTCATTTAATGCCTTAACTCCACAAGTCTAGAAGGAAGTGTGAATCATGATGAACAGTAAGGTGGGCGTGTCAGAGAAGTGGGGGAGACTTGATGGTGGGACCCTTGAAGCGGCAGAGAAAGGCCTGCAGAAACTGGGCTGAATCAAGATTGACTACCGGTAGATCGAAAACAGATACCGGTAGTCATGACTCCAGTGGCTATTGACTTCCGGTAGTGGGGACTCCAGTGGCTATTGACTTCCGGTAGTGGGGACTCCAGTGGCTATTGACTACCGGTAGATAATTCCTTGTACTGCAACATTCCTGTTTCCTCCACCCTTTAGTTACGGATACCGGTAGTGACTACCGGTAGTTGTCAGCTGGATATGCCCAATTCATCCTTCCTTCTTCATTCACTCCATCATCAAAGCTCATTCTCATCTCCATTCATCCAAGATCAGTTTGGAGACTCTTTAGAAAGCCTCTTTTGCATTGTTTGACTGCATTCATCAAATATCTTTGTTAGGTACTTAATCAAAACAATTTCCATTATTTAAATTCCAAAATCAATTAAAACAATATGATTAGCACATTGAAATGTACAAAATTATGTGCGAATCAACTATCCACCGGAAAGAAGGTGAAACGCTCCCGCCAATATGCTACTCGTTATTGGGAGGAGATGAACAAGATGGACGGATGCTCCGAGGTCATGACGATGACCTCTTTCCGACTTGGCTTGTCCTAAGACACAGACCTTTACAGGTCCTTAACAAAGCGAACACCGGTGGACATGGGTAAGTTGATGGCCCGTATCAACAAGTACTCAAGGATAAAAGACGAGTTGACATGGAGTAAAGAAAAAAAAATTAGCTTCTAAGAAAAAGGATAAGGAGAAAGAGGGGGTCCCTGCTAAGGAAGGTTTGATTTCGGCATCGGGGAATTCCTTTAGGGGGATCCACACCGTGTTCAAGGAACCTATCTACAAGATGTTACACAAGATTAAGAAGGAGCCGTTCTTTAAGCGGCCGCCCAAGATGCAGGGCAATCCTTCAACCAGGAATCAGAACGCCAGATGTTCATACCACAAAGATGTGGGGCATCTCACCGAGGATTGCCGAGTGTATAAGTCCTTCCTCGAGATGTTGGTCTATGAGGGACACCTCTAGGAGTATATTGAGAAGGAGACGTCGAGGAAGACAAATGTCGTTGTTGACCGTACCACTATCCATGATAATGTAATCGATATCATCCACATCTACCCTCTAAAATGACCGACAACCAACACTCTCAGGTCCGACCTAAAAAGAGTAGCCTTCGCTAGAAAGATGGAGGAGAAAGATGGAGGCCAAATAGGTAAGAAGCCGCAAACATATCAAAGTGGCATCACCTTCTCAAACCCTGACCAGGCAGGTGTGGCACTCTCCCATGAAGATGCCTTGATCATAACTTTGCGAATTTTAAACTTCGATGTTAAGAGGGTCCTAGTTGACTCAGGGAGCTCCTTGGAGGTAATGTTCCTTGATGTGCTCAAGCATATGGGCCTTGGGGCCAAAGATCTAACCACCATCAAGACACCCCTCGTCGAGTTCAATGGATCGTTCACCCTACCCTTAGGGAAGATCACTTTATTGATCACCACTGGGCCTATCACGATCGATACGGAGTTTGTAGTGATCAATTATAATTCACCGTAAAACATAATCATGAGATGGACTTGGTTGTATTCATTTGGAGCAATGCACTCCACCTACCATCAGAAATTGAAGTTCCCCATCTGTGGAGACCAAGCCTCATCAAAAAGTTATTTTTATGCCGTCGTGAAAGTCGGGGTCACGTCCAAGAAAAGGGAGCGTGCCCCGGAGGAAGTGTTGAACAAATAGCAACTATAGTCGAGGCAGTTGGGCATCAACGAGCCGTAGATTAACCCAGCCGACCACTCCGTTGAAGACCTCCAGAAGGTAATCCTACAAGAAGGGGACGAAAAGAGATACTTCCTAATCGGCTTGACTATGTCCACGGCCGAGCAAAAAGAGATGGCGAATTTCTTGAGGAAATACGTGGATGTGTTTGCAATGGGGTGCCATGGAGATGAAGGGTATAAGCCCTAATGTTATAACTCACAGGCTCCACATCGACCCCAATCACAAGCCTGTCAAACAGAAACCTCGGCGTATGGCACCGTACCATGCCCAAGCAATGAACGAAGAGGTAGAGCAGTTGCTAGAAGTCAACGCCATCCGGGAGGTGCAATTTTCTAAGTGGTTATCAACACCATATACGCAAAAAAGAAGAATGGGAAGTGATGTGTTTGCGTGGATTTCACAGATTTGAATAAGCTTGTCCAAAAAATGATTATCCCCTCCCTAAGGTCGATTAGTTAGTCGAAGTCACGACGGGACACGAGCGCATGACCTTCATGGATGCTCGAGAAGGTTACCACCAGATCTCCCTCCATCCGACTGATCAGGAGAAGACTGCCTTAATCACTCCAAGGGGGGTCTACTGTTACAAGGTCATGCCATTTAGACTAAAGAACATGGATGATACATACCAAAGGTTCGTGAATCGGATGTTCAAGCGAAAAATGGGGAATACCATAGAAATATATATCGGCGATATACTAGTTATGAGCAAGCATCGAAGTGACTATATCGTGGACTTGGAGGATGTCTTCAACAATCTCCATGAGTATGGGCTAAACTTGAACACGGCTAAGTGTTCTTTTGGGGTCGGCTCTGGAAAGTTCCTTGGGTACTTGGTGAGTCGGCGTGGCGTCGAGGCCAACCCAGAGATTATGGATATGCATAGCCCCTGGACTGTCCGGGATGTCCAAAAACTCACAGGGATATTGGCTGCCTTGAACTGTTTCATATCCCGATCGTCGGATAAGTGCAAGCCCTTCTTTGGTGCAATCAAGAGGTTTAGGAAAAACACTTGGAATGAAGAATGAGAAAGGGCACTCGAAAGGATCAAGGAGTATCTTAGGGTCTTCCCGAACTTATCAGTCCCAAAAAAAGGAGAGATGTTATTTCTCTACTTGGCTGTTTCTGAGTTCGTCGTCAGTGGCGTACTAGTCCACGAGCACAAGCATGAACAAAAGTTGGTGTACTACGTGAGCAAGGCCCTCTTGGACCTGGAGATGAGATTCTTGCCTTTAGAAAAATTACAATAGCACTAGTCACGGCTGCACAAAAATTAAGGCATTATTTTCAAGTACACCCCACAACTGTCCTGACGAATCAACCTCTAAGGGCCATCCTGAGAAAATTGGGCCTTTCCAGGAGGATAGAAAAATGGGCAGTGGATTTGGGGGAACACGACATCAATAATAGGGCCCGCATAGCAATAAAGGGTCAAGTACTGGCGGATTTCATTGCTGAGTTTATGCAAGGGGAGCCACTTCCTCCCAAGGAAAAACCCTCGGCGGATAGTCAAGTGGACTCCAGGAAGCAATGCATGGACGAATCCTCCAACAATAAGGGATCCAGAATTGGAGTATTATTGGTCTCCCCGAGCGGATTGGTCACGAAGCAGGCTGTGCAGTTGGGTTTCAAGGCATCCAAAAACAAGGCTAAGTACGAAGCCCTCATCTCGGGACTAAAACTTGCCGATACAGCCGGGGTCGCGGAGCTGTCAGTCCTTTGTGACTCCTTAATGATGGTCAACCATATTAATGGAGAGTTTGTAGCAAGGGATCCAAGGATAAAGGTCTATCATCACAGGGTAATGACTTTGCTCCAGAAGTTCAAGAAAGTGGAAGTTAAGCAGGTCCGATGAGATAGAAATTCTCACGCCAACACATTAGCATGCCAAGGCTCAGCATTGGACTCCTACATGAAATGAAGGATCACGGTGGAGTACTTCCCCAACTCCAGCATAGACAACGTTCCAAGAGTGATTGCGGTTCAGGAAGGGGGAGAACCCCCTAGTTGGATAGATCCTCTCCTTAGATTTCTTGTTACAAGTGAGCTCCCGAAATGCCCCAAGGAAGCTAGAAAGATAAGGCTGAGAGCCCCAAAGTTCTGGGCCTCTCTGGATCAAAATTTGTACCGAAAGTCATTTTTAGGGCCCTATTTGCTTTGTTCACGAAGATAAAGTTTAGCCCCTCCTGTATGAAGTGCATGAAGGCATATGTGGGGAGCACTCAGGCAAAAGATCCATGGCCCATCGGATCATGTCACAAGGGTATTGGTGGTCACGGATGAAGAGGGATGCACAAGCTTACGTCCAAAACTGCAACCAATGTCAAAGGTTCACCCCCGCCATCAAGCAACTGGCAGGAGATTTGCACCCAATGACTAGTCCCTGGCCGTTCGCCCAATGGGAACTCGACTTGGTTGGACCCCTCCCAAAGGCTCCCAGGAATAAGAGGTTCCTAATAGTCGAAACTTATTACTTTACAAAGTGGGTTGAAGTTGAGCCATTGACTCACATCAGGGACACGGATACCAAAAGGTTCGTATGGAGGAGTATAGTGACTAGATTTGGGATCCCCCATGTGCTTGTATCAGATAACGAGACTCAGTTTAACAGCGGGCCTTTCAAATCTTTTTGTGAGTATCTTGGAATCAGGAATTACTACTCTACGCCTTCGTACCCTCAAGCCAACGGACGGGCAGAGTCTTCAAACAAGACTATTGTCAACGGAATTAAGAAGAGATTGGAGAAAGCTAAGGAAAAATGTGTGGAAGAGCTCCTGAATGTCCTCTGGTCTTACAGGATGACTCTGTGGACCTCGACTTGTGAAACACCTTATGCCCTCGCCTATGGAGTAGAAAAAGTTATCTCGTTGGAAGTTGGTCCCCCCACTATAAGGACACAGGCTCTTGATATGGAAAAGAACGACCAACAACTCAGCTTGGCCTTGGATCCCGCAGAGGAAAGAAGAGAAATGGCCAACTTGCGATTAGCAAAGTATCAAGCCGGGTGTCTAAACTCTACAATAAGAGAGTTAACCCCTCAGAATTCCAAGTGGGCGACCTGGTACTCAAAAAGGTAGTCGGGAGCACTCGCGATCCAACCGATGGAAAGATGGGACCTAACTAGAAGGAACCATATAGAGTCATATCGGTAGGAGGTGTCAGATCATACAAACTGGAGGATAAGGAAGGAAATGTCGTACTTCAGCCCTGGAATGTAATGAATTTGAAAAAGTACTATTTTTGAATGGAAGAACCTATTTTTGCTAAGTATGTTGTCCAGGAAAGGGCATGGCCCCAAGGGCAAGGTCTCCAAGAAGACTCTTGCCCCCAAAGAAATGAAAGGAGCAAGGCCTCCTAGAGGGGCATGGACCCGGGGCATAGTCTTCGAAAAAGACTTGCCCCCAAAAAGACCCAAGGAGCAAAGCCTCCTAGAGGGGGCATGGCCCCGAGGGCAAAGCCTTCAAAAAAGACTATTGTCCCCAAAGAGACCCAAGGAGTAGAGCCTCCTGGAGGGGGCATGGTCCCCGGGACAAAGCCTTCAAAAAAGACTCTTGCCCCTAAGGAAACCAAAGGGTCAAGCCCCTTGGAGGGGGCATGGCCCCGGAGCAAGAACTTTTAAACGCTTGGAAAAGTACAAGTCTTGGGTCCAAGACCGTCAAGTGCACCAGCGCCCGACATAAGAAATGACACCTCGGATATAAGGCTATTGTAAAAAACTCCTCGATTCGAATAGAGAAAAAGGGAGGATCCCAGGCCTTTCTTGTGGTCAGGAGGGCTAGGATCTCGGCTCCTGAGGTAGACATAACCTTGAAGAGAAAGAAAAACCAAAGCAAACACTTAGTAAAGAAAAAGTGTTCTTATATTCAAAAGAAAGAAAGCTTTATGTCCCTCAAGCTACAAAAAACCTAAGAAAACCACAAAGAAGAAGAAACTGCCCTAAGGAGGACAGCTGACATCTCCCCCAATGCCACCCTCAATGTCGCCAAAAACGCTCGTCAATACTAGCAAAGTAGGAGTCGGTGCTTTGAGGAACAGGAACGGCATCGATGGAAGCAGATGAGGTATTGCTCTGAGGAGAAGGAACAACGTTAGCAAGAGCGGAGGAGGCATCAACCACTGTGATAGGAACAACATCGACAGGATCAGGGGTAGCTTTCGAGCTGAGGGACAAGATCAACCTAAGGGACAGGAATAGAGGCGGCATTCTCGGCCGGCATGTTTTGATCTGGGTTTAGAGTAACCCCCGCATCCTCGGCCCAAATCTTAGTCGTTGCTTGCTCGATCTCAACGAAATGAGTGTATTCATGTTCTTTGAAGAGTGGGAACTCGGCAAGGACCCCCGCTGCTCGAAGTGCCTCATCCAATCCATTTTTGAATAAATCCCTCTTCATCTCCTCAAATGCCACCACGATATTGTCGACACAACGGTTGACTATCTCCTGCTCCGACAGACTGTTGGCCTCTAGCTCAGACCTCAATTTGTCTAACTCCTGGTCCAAGGAGGCACAAGTTTGCTCTAACTTGGCAACCTTTGCCTCGGCCGCAGATGCCAGCATCGCAGCCTTGGTCATCCTCTTCTCGACACCGGCAAGTAAGGCCTTAATTTTGTCAGTTTCTGCCATAGCGCTCTGACCTTTTTGAAGAGCTCGACAATTTGAGTCCCATGGGTCGCCAAGGTCTTGTCCCGAGCCGCCACCTCCTCTTTGGCCACAACAAGCTCTCCTCGGGCTTTCTCAAGGTCGGCGCGAAATCTCTTGCATTCCGGACCTTAGCCCGATGAGCGTGAAAATGCTCCGCGATGATGGTAACCTGTTGTGTCACCTGGAAGATGAACGCAGGAAAGTTAAATGTAAGGGAATTCATTAAACGAAAATAAATTTGCATAAGTGTTGTAATATTACCACCAGAGAGTTCTGGATGAGGGAGTAGAACAACTGGTTACTGTCACACACCCGATAGACCTCCATGTCGACATCAAAATGGAGGGCTTCACTCATGGTATAGACAACATGAGAAGAGCCAACAATGGATTCAGACACCCAGATCTACTCATTATTGCGATCTCGAGCCCGACCACGCCATTCTGGGGTCGGAGAAGCGACTAGCCCAGTCTGGCCACCGGTAGGTGTCGACGTCGGCGTCAACATCGACGTGGGAAAAGGAGCACCCCTGCCGCGGTCAGCCCCATCATGCCTTTGTTTTATTCTTATCTCCTCAATATGAGGATCTCTGCTGTGGATACGGCCATGGCTGGGTGGTGTCAGCACCACTAGAGCATCGGCTGGAGGCGAACCTGGTGACCGTGTCACCCTCGGGAACACAACTCCAGAAGGACAAGTTTGTCCCTGGTTAGAGGAAATGTCCTCGAGCCCCGAATTGTGTCACCGACCGGCGGTGAGTGCAACTCTGGCTTTGATCATGTCTATGGTAAGTCGGGGTGGGTGAGACATGGCGAGCTCTAGGGCGTTTTCCTCGAAGTTTTAAAGAATTTTGAATTCAGACCAATTATCCCTACCCTGCCTGAAGTACTCTCCTTGGCACCGACGGTGGTGGATGGTTCTTTTTCTACCTCAACATCGGCAGTAGTGGTTTCTACTCTTTCTACCTCAATGTCGGCAGTAGTTTCTTGGGCTCTCTCTACCTTGGCTTCAGCGGCTCAGTTAGGGTCTTCTTCTAAATTCTCGCCAGTTAGCTCTCTCCACCTCGCTGGATCAAAATCTTGGGGTTGTGAGAAAATTTTCTATACCTCGGAGTGTAATCAAGCAACACGTGAGTAGCTCGGCCAAAATTGTTGCCCATGTATCCCCAGATGGTGAAGAGGTTGGCGAGGTTGACAAGATTCTGAGGAAGCGGGAAGACTCGACTTCAGTGACTCCTACAAAATAAAAAGTGAGAAAGATTAGAAACAAGTATAAAGGTGTCGAGATACTGTAAGCCAAAGAGAGAGAGAAAGAGAGAGAGTGACGTACTAGTAGTCCACCATTGCTTGGGGCACCACAAGTCAGCATACTCGGGGTCGACTTCTCTCTTCCATTTGGCCGTCGAAGATGAGCAAGTCATCCTTGTACCCCTTATTAGAATCTGGCAGGTGTATCACAAAGTACATGGTTGGGTCTCGGGCTTTGAGGTAGAACCTTTGTTGAGGCATCACCCTCACTAAAGTGTAGTAGAAGAGGATATCTTCCAAGCTGAGATAGACTTGAAGATGCTCGTTTAGGGCGACCACTCCCATGATGATCCTAAAAGTGTTTAAACAACACTACCTCGGGAAGATAAAGAATCGAGATAGGAAACGAAGAAGATGGGGTGGAGGGGAAATCTAATGCCACCCTCTATGATGGCCTTGGTAAAAAAGGTCATGCCTCGGTGCCGACATCGGCACGGTGGAGTCCAGATACGAACTCATTTACAGTCACCCCGATGGGAATCGAGTAGAGGGCTTTGAAGTTGGTGATTTTTTGGTGACCTTTGACCATGTATTTCCTCTGCCTAGAGGAACGAGTCTTGTCAGCGCTAGCACTAGTGTTCCTACGATGCCTCGTCATAGAAAGACAGGAAAGGACTTGGGGATGGGGTCCCAAGGGGGGATCAATTAAGGGAAGGAGGTAGAAAGGGGATGATCACCAGAAAAGGGGGAAATGAGGCAGTTACTCGCCGGTGGGTCTGACTAGAACCCAGGAATAGATGAAGAACAGGTCGCGCCACAAAAAGGACTTCGAAAGAGAGGGGGAGTGATGATTGATGTTCTTCTCCGGTGAGCTCAAAAAAGCTGGTGGCTTTCCGATGAACTATTGCCCTTTGTAGGAACTCCGACAAAAGGCTCTTGAACTCAGTAGGGTTTGCAAAAGTGGAAGAAGGAGAAGAAGGCTCTGTTTAAATAAGGCCAAGGGTCATCATTGCTTACAATGAACCAGGGGGGGCATTAAACGCGGCACAGACCCAAAAGGCGGGAAAATGGCTGCACGAAGAGAAAGGAGGATCAAGCCCTTTGATCTTCCTCTATCACGTCGTACAGTTCGTACGAAGATTAAGGGTTGGGGGCAGTTGATGAGACATTTTCAAATATTGATGGAGAAACGACACGTGTCCTCGACGGAGTGCCCCATGACTGACACGTGTCCTCGGTATGTATGTCCCTCAGAATGTTCCCTGTTCAACACTTGTCCTCGGCATTTAGGTCCCCCAGAGCGCCAGTCGCTTGACACGCGTCCTCGATACTTAGGTCCCCAGAGCATTCTCTGCTTGACACGTGTCCTTGGTGTAAAGCCTTCCACGCTGGCAAAATATGAATAGTTGTTTTGATAGTTATCATGACTTGGAAGCAGAGTTGGCTATCAATCATCGATCCCTCCTTTCCAAGGCAATCAGAATGGTAGAGAAGACAGTTCAGTAGCCAATGATAAGGGTGTACGAAATACAAAGCATTGAAATCCTGACCTCCTAGAGGATAATTGACGAAGATGCTCCTGCGCATGCGCAGCCACAACCAAGACACATTAAATGACCCTACAGAAGGACGGGACATATTTATTGATCGGCAATGTCTAAAAAACAAACATTAAATGCTTGGGAATCCGAGCATTAAATACAGAAACATCTGCCATGTGAAAAGGAAGATACTCTACTCAAGGTCTGTGCACCACATGTTGCCCTCCAAATGAGCCAATGAGGAGTCTTCCCTCCAAGGGACTCAGCTGTCCGCAATGATTAGCTCCAACACTCTCAAACTCGAGTCTAAGGTATGCAATCCCTGACCCAAACAATAGAATAATGTTTTGCAAGCCCTTTCTCAAATACTAACTTGATCGTCGGAGGGGTTACATCGAAAAACACTCCGGCGCTCTTCTAACATTTCTTTTTGAGTGACAGAACTCTGTTCAAAGACTTATGAGTAAGTAGATCATTTGTAGAGAGCTTCATCACCATTCATTGACATCCATTTGCTGTGAAACATTCGAATTTTCAGACAAATTCGAGCTCACTAAGGGAGAGATCTATTAATTTTGTTCATAATGCTAGAATCATCGCGGACACATTTACCAAATCAATTTCGAATACGGGTATGTTACAGAGAAATTTGGATGATCTAGGTGATCGATCTTGTATATCGATTTTGGTGATCTTCAGAAATATTTATGGTTTTTTTTTGGAGATTGGAAAGAATGTAGAGAGTGAGAGAGAGAAATTGAGTCGATGCGTGCTTGAAGTATGTTTATATTTATAGAATGGGTAATTTGGTAAATTTTTTTGTTACGGCGCCGCCTTTTTCACTTTGTTTGTCAGTTGATGGGGGTTTAATTTAAAAGTTTAAAGTAGAGAGGATATTTTGACAGTGCTTCAAAGTATAGGGGATAATTTGTAATTAATTCTAAAAAAAATAAGACAGCTCACGGTTTAAAGAAAAATATGGTCCTTGATAGAACACAATTAAAAAACGAAATTCATATAATCAACATCCAATAATTGAGTTTAACATTTTGTGGGATTGAGTTGAGTATATAACAGCGATTTAACAAAAATTTAAACAATCTAATCCTGTGTAGTATTTAAATTGGATAGTACCAATAGAAGATTAAACAATACTTGCAGAGAGAATTTTTGAATCTACAATGATCCAGGACCGACGCTCGACTTTGTGCACAATTTTACCCTCTATCCAATTCAATGACCACACGGAATATGAGACAAGGGGTTCGGTATACATTAATGGTATGCACGTCAGGAGATGTCTGTCTGTACAAGATTCCTTTGTCCGGCGTTGGTAGAATAAAATGTTGTTGTGGGTCCGTTTGGTGTCCTTTTCTTCGTCTCACGTGGGTTTTGAAGGGTCTTCGACGCTTCTGGTTCACAATATTTTTAAGTGAAAGTTACCACTTAAGTTTGTCACTTAATTAAATAGATCTCTTCAGATATACGAAATTACACACTCACCCCTTTTTAGTGACGTTTTGCTAACAGAGCTAACCTAAATGACGAAAAGATGAAATTGTCCAATGATATTTTCAGATTTATGTTCATTTACTAAAATGCCCCTTTAACTCTTGGAGCACTTCCCGCCTAGAGACCATCGATGTCCCGCCATTTGGTCTCCCTCTCTCATCTGTTGCTCATCCCAAGAAACGCTCATCTCCCTGTCATCCGACTTGCGTTTCCCGCCTTTGATCTAGTGCTTTTGATCTCCTCATCCAAGAAACACTCTCAGGGGACGATTGATCTTGAAACACTAAAGAACCAAATCTGCCAAAGATTTTTCAAGCATGGTGAAGTTGCGTATTTAGTTTTAGGGTTTTGGTTGAAGCTAGATTTGCATGTCATGATTAAGATCAGAATCATCTATTTGAGGATTTAAATGAGTGGATTGAATACCAGAATCAATTAGAATTTTTGTGGAAAAAAATCGGGCATTTTTGTTTTTGTTTGTTTTAGTCAAAACATACTTTCGAATGAGCTACATATGTTCGAATAAGGCTAGATGACTTGGATTAAAACCAACAACATCGAAAAAAAAATCCTGAATATTTTCTGATTTGGATCATTTTATACATTGTTTCAACAAAATTATCAAGATTCGAGTGAAAAGTAATACAACAGACATGATCACATTAGATACCATTAGCAACATCAGTAACTAGTCGTGGCCTTCAACTGTTTGAACCCTTCTATTGTAACCTTCATTTGGTTGAAGACTTTTGGTGGGATTGATACTTTCTTTTGCTTCGATTTTCATGTTATGTGGGTTCCACCACTCAAAAAAACTACACAAGACAACTAAACTATAGTCTTTCCGGATTTTGTGATGATTTAGATATCTTTCTAATGACTCATTTTTCACATCTATACCTTTTATTTTTGAAATACAATCATTGTCCATCGGAACCTCCATTTGATCCACTATTGCTTGAAGAATTTATTTTTTGAGCTTAGCAATTCACTAAAAATACCAAATAATAAGATATCAAACATTAATTTAAAAACTAAAAAGAGATCAGACAATACCTTAGGCCTTGAGAGAGCGTGAGAAAGAGAGAGCTTCAGTAGGATGTTTTTCTCAAAACTGGGTATGGAGAGAGTTGAGACATATGGGTGATATTCATACTGCTTGTTCCAACAGTCAAATTAGTTATCAACCGTCAGATCTACTGGTCCCAACAAAGGTAAGGACATTTCAGGAAATATAAATAGATAATATTCTATCATTATGCAATTTTGGCGGGTCGTTCACAGATGTTGGGTTGTTGAAGGGGTCCATGTGTAATTTCATATACTTAAGGGGGTCTGTCTGATTAAGTGATAAACTTCAAGGGTCTGAATGTAATTTTTCTTATTTTTAAAATCATTTTTGGGTCAGAAAGTGAGTTTCACACTTTAGATGCTGTGTCCATGCTATAGTCTGTGCACTTCAGAGAAAAAGAGAGAGAAGAAAGAAAGCAGATGGATTCAGAGGGGTCGCCGGCCCTCAATGGATTCCACATGCCTGCAGAGTGGGAACCCCACTCCCAATGTTGGATTGGTTGGCCTGTAAGACCACTCCCTCAATTGGATGATTTTTTTGAACTCAATTTGTAGTAAGAAATGCCTGGTTCTTTTACCTAATTGTGTTTGAAATGCTTTCTGATGGGCCAATGAATAATGGGTATTTAAGTAAATTCTTTTACATGGTAATAATTTTTCTGTGGTGGTTATTAGTATGATTCTTTGCCATTTTTATGTTTGATTAACTGAACTATATATGCGGTTTTTGATTATCCAATGTAAGGTAGTACCTTAGATTTTCATGTGCCGGGTAGTTTGTATAGGGTATTGCTCATGTAGTTTATGCTGTGTGTTTTAGGAATCCAAGTAACGTTTAGTTGCTGTTGTCAAATTTGACATTCTGTAAACAAAAAAGATTTTTACTTTGGTTTGTGGATGAATGATTCTGTCGCCTGTGCTTTGGCTTCGAAGGTATATCGATATTGGATAATTTTTCAATTAAACGTGCAGACTCAAAATCTAGTTTTATTTCATTTTATTGACGTCCTAAAAATTTGTTGCAACCATCGGCAAATACCATCTCTAATGGAGACCCAAACCCATCTAAATTCGAGGAAAAAAAAGGGTAAAAAGCTTGATTTAGTATATAACAAAGAAACCCAAATTTAAAAGAAAAGAAACCCAAATTTGAAGGAAGAGAAACCCTTTTTTAAATGAGGATATATCCAAATTTAAAAGAAAGTAAATATGACCATTGGATCTTTAAAGGAGGGAATAATCTCACCATTGGTGAAAAGGTAAGGATTTGAGTCTCGCTTAATTTGGATTTAAAAACGAGTTTCCCTTCATTTAGTATGGGTCTAGCATTGGAGGGATTTAAAAAAGGGTTTCCCTTCATTTAGTATGAGCCTAGCATTGGAGGGAAACTCAAATTCTTACCCTTTTCACCAATGGTGAGATTACTCCCTCGTTTAAAGATCCAATGATCATATTTACCCGCTTTTAAATTTGTATTGTCCTCATTTAAATTTGGGTTTCTCTTCCTTTAAATTTGAGTTTCTCTTTCTTTAAATATGGGTTTCTCCATTGGATATGTGTATACCAAATTAACATTTTTACCTTTTTTTTACTCAAATTTGGAGAGGTCTGTATGAAATCAAGTTTTTTACCTTTTTTTTTTACTCAAATTTGGGTAAGAGTTTGAGTTTCCATTGGAGATGGTCTAACTAAAAGTTCTTTTGAGAGCGTACCCTTACTCGCCTCTAGCATTCTCGATCCCTCCACTTTTTCCATCCAATCACTTTTCCATCATACCGAATGGAACCATTTGCTTCAGATTTCAAAAGTTTCTTTAGCAGTAGGATGTGGTAATTGAAATTTGCCTGTACTAGTTTCTGATAATGGTTATCATTTAGATCAAGCAAAACACTATGTGATAACCTTGCAGTTATCTTGAAAAGAGCTGATATACTTCTTCATTATGTATGGTTCATAAGTTTAATGTACACTGTGTAATGCATTTCTTAAACTTGTTTTTCCTTTCCCTTTTGTGAAGGGGTTTTCCTATTCTGGTTCATTCATCCTTTCCTTTAAAAAGAGTTCACCAATTTTTGTGCTTGCACTTGGTACTCCATTTTCCACTCACTTTTTAATATTTTATCAATTTTTAAAGTGTTTTACATTTTGCTTTAACAAGCAAGATTTTGATGGGCTTGAGGTTTAGGATACTGTTCAGATAATGTTTTGCTACTAATGTTTTACTTGAAACTGCAGGAGCGCCCGGATAACTGGCGAGACAATGCAGTGCATGCTCAACATGTATTTGCTAAGGTCGCAACTGCAATATCGAAGTTTGAGCCTGTCACTGTATGTGCTAGTGTTTCTCAGGTTGGTGATTGTTGTAAGGAGTGGAAATCTTTTGCTATACTACATGTGCAATGTTGTTCTTTATTGAATCTGACTATAAAGTGGTTGTCCGACAGTGGGCCAATGCGCGCAGTCAGTTACCACAGAGTATCAGGATTATTGAGATGAGTATGAATGATTCTTGGTTTCGTGATACTGGGCCAACTGTGAGCTTCTCTCCTTCTTACTTTGGAGCATACTTTCCTTGTTGATGTTTCCTCTAGGAGTATTGTATTTTCTTTTATGGAAAATTGTGTTTTAAGTTCTAAAGTGTTGACCTTTGTGTGGATAGTTTGTGGTGAAAAAGGATAAATCGAGTGCAGGAGATCTGGAGCAGAAGGTTGCAGGAATTGATTGGCGCTTCAATAGTTGGGGTGGTAATGCTGTATATACATTTCTGATCTCTATCATGAACTTGATAATGCAGAGTTGTGCCATTCTGTTGCATTTCTGATCATTTATAATGTCATTTCGTTTTTATAACGGTAGGACTGTATGCAACAATTCAGGCTAAAACTTGTAGAGTTTCACTTATTCTATTTTGCTCACTAGCCAATGCAAATGATGATCAAACTAAGATTTACTTATTGTTGGAAGCATTATAAAATTTGTGATACTGAAGCTTAAGCTTATACTTACGTGGTGGTTGGATTACCTTTAATACATTTTCTTTTGTTTAATACCCAGTGTTAATATAGTGGTCACTTTATCCGATGTTTGAATCAGTTGCTAATAAATGGTTGTGGATTTTATTTTATGATATTATAAGACTTTCAAGCCTGAGAAATGTATCTCTTTTGATTTGACTATTTGAGTGTCCTTATTAATGGAAATGATTTCGATTTTGTTACTTTTGGAATTCCTAGGTATTGATGATGGTTGTTACAAGGATTGGAGTCTTGACCTTCTCGTTGCGAAGAAGGTTAGTCAAGTTCTAAGATTTGAGTTTTGCAAGTTTAATGCTAATGCTTTGTCTGCACTTCTTTGTCATGTCTTACCACATTTTTTCCTTTTGTCAGATTCTTGGTATTGAAAGGCTTCCTAGATTTCCACAATCTATAGTTCTTGAAGGTGGAAGCATCCATGTAGATGGAGAAGGTAACAAATTCACAATATTGGAACTGATCTCTTTATATCTTAGGAAGAGAATTTCATCATCCAACCTTCGGCTATTATCTGTTTATTTTTAAATACATAAATACGTCAATATATCCACACTTATTGTTGGAATTTCAAAACTAAAATACCTGGTGGAGGCCACTAAAAAGCTGGAGGATCGTACTAGTAGAGGGCAACATGTTTATTGACTTTAATCAATTTACAGTTGTCCCGTATTGGTTAACTGAAGGTCAGTTATTTGTAGCATATTTAGTTATGCATCAGCCATATTTGTGCCTTCCTCTGTTCAGCATAAATTCAGAATTCAGTTTGAAGCTGTGAAGCTAAAATACCAAATATGACATCCTCCTGGCCAGTGTAATTGTCATGTTTCAATGTATTCATTTTTTTCTTTTCTCTTCAGGGACTTGCCTCACTACTGAAGAGTGCCTCTTGAATAAAAACAGGAACCCTCAATTGACTAAAGAACAAATTGAGGATGAGCTTAAAGCATATCTTGGAGTCAAGAAGATTATTTGGTTGCCTCGTGGATTGTTTGGTACATAACCTACTCCTCTTGAATACCATTCAGTATCATTTTGTTAGAACTGTTTTGTATAGAGAATATTAGAGATTGATACCAGTCTTGATACTTCATGTGTATAATTGGATTGACAAGTCTGCTCCTTTAATGTATTCATGTTGATTTATAATACTCTTCCATGTCTAATCCTAAGGCAAATGATCCATCAACTTAGATTAGAAATTTCTTTTTCTTTTTCTTTTTCTTTTTAGAATGAAATTATTGACTATTTGCTTCATCTTGTTTGGGAATAAATATTTATTCTATAGTTTATATTCATTTCTTACTGGTTTTTTTTGCTTATCTCTTCTTTAGCAGATGTAACATCTTTGCGGACATATATTAGTTTTATTCTGATCATATGTTGTAGATAACAGATTGCTAAGACAAACTATGGCTCGTTGAGTATTTCTTTCTGGTGAAATTGTATCCAATTGCAGTGCTTAGTCAAGTGTGGACCTGGTAAAGTTGAACAGTAAGGAGTGTGAGGCCATAGTGCTTGCAAGCCTACAAAGGCTTTTTTTCATCTGCCCATGGGCCTTTCTCATAATTGTGAAGATATGTCATGCCTCCCTCATGATGTATTCGTTTAGTCTCGTATGGATTTTATGTCTTCTAGAGAAGACACTAACAATATCATATTTGTTTATGCAAACACATACAAAGTCTTAATACTCTTATTGTGAAGTTTGTAGGTTCCAAATCTACGTCTCCCAGATCCCATTAATGGGGACTAAACTTAGGGTAATTTATTTAGTTGGTGTATTATTCTGAATGAGACCCTTATTTTTTGTGACCAAGATGTTGTGGTGATTCTGTCTTTTGGGGGTCATACTTGTTAATTTCATGAACTTTGTTCGGCAATGCTTTAAATCTTATTCTCAGATGCTTAAATAAATGCAATTGACTTTATCTCAAGTGTATATATTTAAGCCGGGTGTAAGTCTAGGCTCTATGAAAAGCCCAATCTCCAAGAAATTACATGAAATTCAGTTTTACCACCCGCCAAAAAGGTAAACACTGTATTTGTGTAGGTGTAGTGTCTTTCCCTTTTTCTTAAGTACCTGATGAAGAACTATTTTCTTGTCGCTATTATCACTTGTCTGCAATATTATTAGTTTCATTTATTTCGGATTTGTTTTAGTTGATGTTGGAAAATATTGAATTGGTAGAACTTTCTGTTCGGAATGGAAAAGATTCATCTCCATTTGCTTAGTTTATGTTTGGATTATTTTTGAACTTGTCCTACAGATTAGAATTAGAATTATGTTTCGGATGGAATGTTGTGTTTAAGAGTTCTCTAGGTCTTTCTAAATATCTGTATTGGATTTATGGTCACTTAGAATAAGCCAGTAAAATGTTTACACAATGGGAAGAGTGATTATTGAATTTTTTTACCTGCTTTCTTCTTTTCCTTGTTTGCTTCAAAACTTGGTAACTTTAGCAGGCAACTTGGTTGGTCCCCTTCCCCTCATTTCCTTTCTCGCTGTGTCATATTTTTTTCCGTTTTATTTTTCATAATGTCGAAATTGAAGTCGTCTACAGTTCATAGTTATCCTCAAGGGGCATTTTGCTTCAAATTTTCTTGTAATTTTGTTCTTCTCATTTCCCTATCTTGCTGCCAAAGTTTCTTTGCTTTTCCCTTTTATTTTCTCATCTTTTTGAGATTGAAAGTTGTCTACAGTCATGGTTATCCTTGAGAGACATTTTGTATCAATCTTCTTGTGGTAGGATGGGAAAGTAGTAATTTCTACAGCTGCTTTCACGGGTTTTTTGTCAAATATTATTGATTCCAATTCTTAAAAGGGTAAAAACAACCCTAGATTTGAATTTCCAATTTAGTGTTGAATATTTACATTGTTTCCTACAGGTGATGATGACACTAATGGTCATATTGACAACATGTGCTGTTTTGTGAAGCCTGGTGTGGTCTTGTTGTCCTGGACTGATGATGAATCAGACCCTCAGCAGTATGAGCGATCATCGGAAGCGTTTTCTGTTCTGTCCAATGCTACAGATGCTAGGAGTAGAAAATTACAAATAATTAAACTTCACGTACCTGGCCCACTTTATATGACAGATGAGGAGGCAGCTGGAGTAATTCAGGTAAGCAGGTGTTTGGGATTTTATTGCAATGCCCCTGCGGAAGTCTTCTTACCCGCTCCCTTAACATATTCCTGTAATCTTATAAATCTCCAGTCCTCCGGTGGAGCAAACTCATGAAGTAACTCCCTTGCACGAGAATGCATCTTGTTTGCTTTTGGATATTTCATTGTGTTACTTTGGGGAAGTTGTCTTACTGCCTTTCAGATTGCTAGTTCTTTTATTCTGTGCCTAAATATAACAAAGTAGGCTTTCAATTGTTGTTTTCTGATTATCATTTTGTTTGTTGCATTGGTAAATAGTTTCCAATTTACCCGTTATATATACAGTTTGCATGGCAAGTGGAAATAATAAAGGCATTATGCTGCATTGTTTATTGCTTTCTTTTCACTACTCTTTTTTTGGGTTTTGATATTGCGAGAGCAGGATGGTGAAGCTAAACCAAGACTTCCTGGTACAAGGCTTGCTGCCTCATATGTAAACTTCTATATTGCCAATGGAGCAATTATCGCACCACAATTTGGAGACCAAAAGTGGGATGATGAAGCCATTCGTGTCCTATCTCTGGCCTTTCCCCATTATGAAGTTAGTGTTCATTCTCATGGTTTCTGTTCATTGCTTTGTTTACTTCTGTACAATCCCTTGAGTCACGAGTGCTCATATTGCTGGCTGCACTCATAAATCACATCAAATGCTGCAGACATGCTATGAGCCCTTCTACATTCTTTTTGTTTGAAGTTCAACAGTTTGTTTTTCTTGGTTTATCCGACGTTATTGTATGTCGTAACCTTAGTTGAGTTCTTGAATGTTTGCTTCAGGTCGTAAGAATTGAAGGTGCAAGGGAGATTGTCTTGGGAGGTGGAAATATACATTGTATCACACAACAGCAGCCAGCCTGTCTATGAGTGCTGTGGAGCAAGACAGACTGGACAGTCGGTGGTGACGGTGTAAAATGCATAAACTCTGTGCTTTGTGAAATTTTTAGACAGCTTTGACTTGATGTGTATTGGGTTGTGAAAAACTCTCCAGGTTCATGATGGTTCTGTGACTCGTTTGACATCTACGTTCTTGTTGTTTCTTGAGCCATTTTAGGGCGGATGGGACTTGGCTTCTCTCTCAGTTTGGATTCTCTTGATTCATTTGGTTCTTGGCAAAATTAAGCATATAAGGATACAGGCATGGCCTGTTTTCTCAAAAGGTAGTTAAAAGCTGAAAACTTTCAGCTCGCTTGTATGCATATAAAAGCCACTCTTCAGGTTGAATGAAGTGTGCAGAACACTAAAAGAAAATAGAGTAATATCACTCTCCAAAATACTCTCTCATTTAGTTAGGGGCTTGCAGCCTGCAGTCCAATACCTTAGCCCAGCAACCTATTGGGTTATAGGCCGAATTGGTCTAATTTCCACGTAGGCTATTGGCCTTACTTTCAGTATGCCTTTGGTCGTCGGGTTGGCCCAATCCAATCCAGTGCACAGACCTATTGGGTGGATTTGAGCAAATGAATTCTAGAAGAAAAACTAGGGAAATTTGGGCGTGTTTGGTTTGTGTTTCGAAAACTGTTTTTTGTTCTCAAAATTTTAAAAACACCCAAAACCTGTTTGTTTAGCATTTTTGTTCTCCAAATTTTAGAAAATTTTGAGAATTGAGTCAAAGAAACAGAAAACAAGTCTAGCTTGTTTTCGGAGTTTTCTTTGAAAATTTTGAAAACAAGGAGAACAATTTTGGACTTTAATGAGGTCTGCCCTTCGAGTCTCCTTAGGAGCAAATTTCTTCATTCTTTTTTTTTTTGTACTTCTTCCTCTCTCTCATGATATATATATATATATATATATATATATATATATATTTATTTATAAATTCGTATATAAATATATATATGTATAAATATATATATAAATTGGTATATATATGTATATATATATCTACGAATTTATATATAAGAATTTATATATATATAAATTCGTAGATATATATATAGATATATTATACATACATATATATAATATTATATAATATATAACTATTATATAATATATATTATAATATAATAGAATATTATAATATATAAATATTATATTAATTTATATATTATAATATATATTATATTTTAAAGTTTGGTTTATTGAATTTTTTTTTATGAAATTATCAATTTAAAAATAACTTTCTTGTATTTTTTTATTAATGTTTGAATTACTGTTCAAACATATATTTAGGCTGTCCAAACAGGTTTTACTATTTTCTGTTCTGTAAAATTGTTTTTGAAATTATCTAACCAAACAAGTTTTTTATCTCAAAAAATATCAAAACCATTTTCTTAAAACTCTTCTCAAAAACTGTTTTCGGATACCTGTTTTTGAAACGCAAACCAAACAGGCCCTTAGAGTCTAAACTCTCTATATGGATTTATTTGGATTTAAATTCACCAAGGAAACTTATTTGTTATGAAGTCCGTTTTTTGTTAATTTTACCAGACTATCCCTTCCCTTTATAAGTGAAGTAAAACTAAAAATTAAAAATTCCTAAATTTTAGGAGTTTGATTAACATTAAAAAATTATCTTTCATATCTATCTATATCCATATATAGGTTAGTACTATATCTCTCTCATATATATATATAGTAACATTAAAAATAAAAAATAGTAACATTCAAATACAAAAAAAAAAGTATCATTTAAACACAAAAAATAATATCATTTAAACATAAAAAAAAATAGTAACATTTAAACATAAAAAAATAATAACATTCAATATTAATATTTTAAAAAAATAACAATAGTAACGTATTCAACAAAAATAGTAACATGTTCAACAAAAATGGTAACATGCTTAATAAAAAACAGTAACATGTTTAATAAAAACAGTAACATGCTCAAAAAAAAAAAAAAAATAGCAATATGGAACATTGAACAAAATTGAAAATAAAAATTGTAGCATTCAAACTCATAACTAGAGGAAGAAGCCTCCAATTCTTCAGCATCCAAAAAAGTAACACTGAAAAAGTAATAACATATTCAATAAAAAATAGTGACATGAAAAAAAAAATAGTGATATGTGTTAGTAAATTACGTTTTGAAATTGATGTTACTATGCTAACATCAAGTATTTGGCGTGCACTGGCCATGTTACTTTTTCAAAATCTCGAGCTCGTACTCCAGCTTCAACATTCATCCCTTTCAAATTAGCCTCAAATCTCAAAAGCTGATTATTTAAATGTATAACAGACAAAATAATTACTAAGAATTTGAATTTGAAGTATTATGAAAAGCTTGTAATCGACAATTACTATCGTAAATCAAGCATTCATATATTCAATTATTGGCTTCCATATATAGCTCTTTGTAGATAATATTTTCAACTTTCTATAACAGACCAAACTAACGTTGTCAATGATATTTTTGAGATTAAAAAAAAAAAAAGTGGACTTAACTCCTTACTAATAAGATTAAAAACGGATTTACCCCCAAATAAGTTTTCTTGACAGACTCAAGTCATTACAAATCTATCTAGAAGACTCAACCCCAATTTTTAGCAAAACTACCATTGGGTCCAATATTAAAAATCTCCCCAATTTCAATTACTTGACTAAATTTCTATTGAATAATCTACAAATAAGTTGTCAAGTTTTTAATTTTGCTTCAACAAAAACTTTTAAAAAAACTCACTTTTATTTCTACTTCTGCATATAAAATACTTTCTTAATTGGTTAAAGTTTGTTTACATTCGACTATTATATTTGTACAAGTTTAAGCTTGGAATTTGAAAAAGTTAAGCATTGGATAAGAATGTTGGACCAAAACATTTTTTTTGTTCCAAAAAAATATTTTTGATCAACTTTGAGCTTAAATTAAAGTGAGACTCACTTGTCATTTTGAGTAAACTTTCATGGGTTCGTATTTTACTCCACAATTAACGTAATATAATCTCTTACTCAAATCGAATAAAAGATGAGTGAAAAAATAGGCCCCAAAGTCACTTGGAATGTAGAAATAGAGGTTGGGACATGTAAGGTTTACCACCAAGTCCACATTGGTTGCCCGAAGGAACACCCCACTTTTGTGGACGGGAGAAGATCTAGATGAGTTTGTGTTCGACCACACACACACACGTCGCCGCCACTCTGACCAGGAAAATCTTATCTTTTTTGATAAAATTCATTTGCTAAATGGCTCCTTATTTTTTTTATCCGATTTTAATTTGCTGTCCATTGGGATTCAAATTTTCCACCAGTTCAGATTTAAATTTTTCAGTAGTCTAAAATTCAAATTTCCTAATTGTTGATGAATGGTCATCATCAGTGGTGTCTTTTTGGGTTGCATCTGATTAGTGGTGGTTGTTCTAAACAGTCACCTCTACATTTATAAATAACCTAGATTCATTATGTATTAAGTACTTAACAAAATTCATGATTAACAGAGTCATTAGATTCATTATTTTCATCGTTAAGAGTGTCCATTTCAGAGAGTACAAAACACATATTTTGGGTTTGCCTGATACACAGATTGCAGTGCTTTTCCTGTGTATGTTCGATCATTGTATTCTAGGAGGTGGGTGCTCTAGTATGGGAGCGAAATATGTATTAAGGACTTAGTGTCAAATACTAATCTTGATCAAATTCAATATTAATTATTCTTCTGCAATTGGGTCAGTTTATAGACTTGTTACTGTTTTGTAATTGCATGTTTATATCAAAATTTTTAATAAATATTCTGCATATATGATACATCCTCCCAACAATTTTAAGACATATTTTGTTTTGTATGATTGCTTATTGTATTTCTGATTAGTTTAATAATCTTCATATACTACAATTGTTAAAATTTTTTTTTTTTACAATATGTAGTATTTTTGCTATTGTCTATGTTTTGCAATATTATGTTTATGTGTGTTGTAAGAATCTATTATTGAAAATTTGAATATACTACTTGTAAGCCCCCATGTATTTATTTTAAATTGAATTAGATTATTATGTATTGTGGAGTTTTGATAAATAAGTGATTGTTAAATAGTTGTTGTAGGAGTTGTTGAGGTCATAAACGACTTAGGGTTCCGGAGTAATAATCTTTTTGAGGAATTGACTTAGTAAAATTCTAAACATAATTAGATGAAACTAACATAAAAAAATGGATTTGGAGCATTAAAAAACCTTAGGATATGTGATATTAGGTGCTTTAGAGTTGAAATGTATATTTGGAGAAAGTTTGGTTTGGAAGGAATTTGATACTATCTCAATATGTAGGTCATAGCTCTTTACCCCGATGTCTGATTGATCTAATTCTTGCAACATTAGAAAGTAGACTTCAAGATCTACAAAAGTGTATTCACAAAAATGTCATGATCAACTTCTAACTATGTCAAAAATGGGGTTGGAAGATTGAGTTAGGTTGCAGAATTTAGGAATCAGGGTAGAAAACCAAATTAGAAGCATGAGATACTAGGAGTAGAGTCCGTTCAAATGCAAAGCTTCTACATTTGAATGCAAGATACTGCGTTCGAACGCAAATCCCTCCATTTGAACGCAAATGCGCAATTTTGCCCGATCAGATCCTTGTCGCTTGAATAATTTTTGACCCTATAAATACCCTAGAGATGTATGTTAGGGCTATGTAAGCTATTTTTCAACCCTAGAAAGCCAATAGGAGTTGGGAGAGAATAAAAATGACAAGATCTTAAAGGAATGACATGTAAAAATCACATCAAAATGCATCATGATCTATATCTTTTTTATTCCTATTCCAATATATATGATAGATATACACTATTTTCATATTCTTTTTGATTACATGATTCGTTTCTTGGAAAAATTACATGATTTTCATCCAAAATTACATATTCTTGAAAAAAAAACCTAGATCTTCGTTAGATCATGTATTTGTAATTGGCTAATTTTGTGAAGTCTATGTAAATCTCAACCAAATTCTACAGTCATCAAGCTTTAAAGATCAGGATTCGTAAGTGACAAAGGAAGGGAAGGAGATCAAGGTACAATGCTACATCAAGACTACTCCGATTCACCTTCAAGCTTAGGATGATTAAGGTGAACAAAATGAAATTTGGAATATCCGAAAAACTACTCCTAGGGTTTTTCGTTGAAAATATTTTCTAAACCTTAAATTTGTTTTGAAAAATAGTTTGAGTCATTTATCAGACCCTATTTGAGCAACACGCTTTAGTGCTCAATCGGTCAAGTTTTTTGCTTGGTTTCTAGCTTAAAAACCAATAGGAATCGCTTTATGTTCGCAGTCTTCTCTAGAGTGGTTTCTGAGACACTTAGGGAGACAAAACAAGAGAAACTAGTGGAGGCCGATCTATGACTACCCTACCACCGGTCGACTAGTCTGGAGATTGGTCTACCACCGATCGAGCGGTCTGGAGATTGGTCTACCTTTCACTCCTGAAACCACCGCCCTTTGATCGTCCTCCCAACGATCGAGCGGTCGACGCGAATCTATGTTTTCTTGGTCCCCAAGACAAACCTTATTTTGTTTCCCATATATATAGGGCTATGTCTTAAACCTAGGATAAACCTATATGAGCTACAAAAGACCCAAACCCTTTTCAAAGTGCTTCAAGAACAATCCTAGATCCCTAAGACCAAAGGCCAACCATCTTTATCACACCTTGACTCGACCGGAGCATGCAACATATGTTACCTCAACCTATTGAAATATTTAATAACATTATAGTACTACAATGTAACATAGTGAACCAACCCACTTAAACAATCTAAAGCATTCATCACATGCACATATATGATACATATCTTGTAACAATCTTATTACATTCCTGAGACCCTAAGATACATAGTATCTAAATCAAAGTTGCTTTTATCGTATGTACATGCTTACAACTCATACAAAAAACTGTTCAAGAGTCCAAGCAGATTACAATTTACATACTCCTCCGCCTCCTGTTAATCTGAAAAGGGAAAATATTGTAGGGTGATCATCAATAACTTTGTAACGCCCCCAAAATCCACACTGGAAGGCATTACTATCTACAAATCATTCAACCATGAGAGCAACTAAATATAACCATTATAATAGTAAACCAATCATCCTTCATTGAACACTAAATACTAAGACAATAAAACATTGTAACTTCTCCAACTGACAATTCAAAACTAAATAGTATCCAGCAATGGAATAATTAAAACTAGCTAAAACATTGTTTCATAGAAGTCTATCAAACTCTAAACCAAAAAAATAAAACAACTCTATTCCTCAAAGACATGTTCCACATCTTGATTCTCCACCACCTCGTAGTCAACCTACTTATCAACATCGACATTCTCTTTTATGCCAAAATTTGTAAGGGTGTGGTTGTAGGGGGTGAACAAAAGCCTGTAGGAAATTCCTCTCAAATTCAAACAAGGTTTTAAAAACAGTAAAAAGAAGGCAAAATTCTTTTTGAAAATAGCATATATATCTTGCTTGAAAGTAAAACAATGACAATTATAATGATCTTAAGTGTACGGAATACAGTAAATCAATAACAGGAATAAACATGCCAGAATTAAAACAATCAAATAATAACTCAATAGCATCATCTAATATTCTCATGTACGTTGATTGCTTCTCAGAAATTTACAGAACGATTCTACCTCGTTCACACACCACAATCACACACTCTTAATCATTCCCCATAGGGCCAAATCATAAACCACTTTAGGAAGGAGGTATACCATCTCCCACGGCATTAACGAATCCTTTCCTGGGAAGGTATACCAGCCCTCAGCCTTGAACCTACGTGAACAAAAGTGGTTACTCTCACAAACAACAGCCTACTACAAGTGTTAAACAACCATCTCATCCCCACAGGAATAGACTAACCTCTAACACTCTACGGTAGCTCTCAAAGAATATTCAAGTCTGTTACACTCAAACCATACAGAGATGAGAAACCACAACTTTATCAAAACGAATATTCAACTAATCATGATTTCCATCAAAATCCAAGTTTCACAATTCTCAAGGTACAAGAATAAATGGAATTAAAATATGCAAGATATCATATTAAGAAAACCTTTACAATTTCGATATCCAAATTCTAGGGTTTTGCCAAAAGTCACTATTTCTTGGAACAAGAACAAGTAGTTGATTGAAACCCGTATTTAACCAATCATAGGAATTTAGAAATCAAGAATCAATAGGTCTTTCAAAATAAAACATGTGTTTTAGGAAAACTAGGATTTTGGAAATCCAATAACGATATTCCTCGAACATAAGATATGTATCTTGTTTAAAACCACATGTTAATTGAAAAGAAATCAAGAACGAACAATTATCTAACATATAATAATCAAGAAGATTCAAAACATACATATTTATACTCTAAGTCTCAATGAAAGAACTTGAGGAGAATCTCCTACCTTTAATCCGTTATTTGTATGTAGTTCTAACGTGTTTGATCCATTTCCGGCGTGAAAATCCTCCCCTTTCTTCCTCATCTCAACTATCTAGGGTTTACTATGATGGAAAATAGGTAAAATAGTCCCCAAAAGACGTCCCTAGGTATTTTTAGGACCCTAAAATCAAAGAAAACACGCTAAACTGATCGGAAAGGTGGGTTTGAACGGCTTTCTTGCATTCAAACAGAGGCAACGATACCCACACGTGTTCGAACAGATTCCTTGTGTTCGAACGGTCGCTCGTATTGTCAGAGGCACTGTTCGAACGGTCCCCATGAGTTCAAATGGTGAAAACTCTCTAGAATTCCCCAACCCCCGAATGTGCGTTTGAACAGGGAATGTGCGTTCAAACGATGTGCGTTCGTATCTTCAAAAGCACCGTTCAAACGGCACTGCACCGTTCGAACAATGGTAACTCTATGTCCCTGACTTACGGCTTGATTTTATCTCGTTAAAAGGCAATTCATGAAATTTTCGTGAAATACACTTTTGTAGTCCTGTAAGTCTAGTTTCTAATGTAAAAATTCAGGTCAATCGAACATCAGGATAAAAAAGTTATAGGCAAAATACTAAGGTATTGTCCAATCTCTTTCTATCCGAATTCTCTCCAAAAATGTGTTTTAATTCTAGAATACTTCCAAACTTTTAATACACCTCATATTACCTCTACCAAGGTTTCTCGAACTTCCGGATTCAATGAAAGTCTTATTTTGACCTAAAAAAATTAAAAATTGTCTAACTACCCTTCTCAAGTTTAAAGACCTCCGAAATTAAATTTGACCATAAAGTCAATTTGCGTGAAACTCAAACTTCATGATCAATCTTTGAACATTGATTCGGCGTTTCTATTATCATTTTATAAGTATTAGTAATTTCATGTTATCCATCTTTAAATTTTTATACGGGGTCCTACAATCCACTCCCCTTAAAGAAAGTTTCGTGCTCAAAACTTAGTCATCGACGTAGTCTCTTTAATCCAAATTGACCACAAGTCTCCACGCATATTAATCTTGTAAACCTGATATCCAAGATCATAATAGAGTTATCATATTCTAAGATTTAAATTCATCCCTTAAACGTGTACCATCATTTGTAGTTATTACAATTTCCTAAGATTATCTTATTCACTTGCATTCCCTTCACTTTCAACTTTCGAATATCCCTTATACTCAATTCTATACGATTGTATGAGTTAATTTCTTATCATGCATAACTACTAGATCATAAACTTAATCGTCTACTCATCAAATATCACTTCCCTTTTGAATTCACCAATCCTTTCAATAAACCCTATATTTGCTTCTTACATGTAGCTTATCCATAAGCATTTCAGAACAACTCAAATGCAATTCTACTAATAGGGTTACTCATATTTCCAATACTACAATCATGGTATAACACAAAACTTAGAAATGGACATTAAGATAAGATTTACCTCGATTTATAAAACATATACAACCTTCTTAATGTCTTTGTCTCTCATTAGCCAAAACGAATTCACAATCTTTGAAATCTTATTTTTAATAACTTTGATTCCCAACTATACACTCCCTTATAAATCAACATTTTAAGATCAACTCTTAAATTGTACACCCATATACAATTTCTCACTATACTCTGGTTTATCTTTTCTCACGTTGCATCTTGCCATTTTGTTTATTTAGGTTTCTATGATACTCTTGTACTACTCAATCCTATGAACGATCATAAGTATTGATGGTCCGGTGGACACCACGAGGTTCACAATAGTTACAATCGTCAAACTAGGCACCTATTTATCCAAGAGATTGGTTCTCACTTTTCTAGCTTATACTTTTTACATTCACTCATGTAACTATAACTAATGGTAAATCCTAATGGTATTAAATCTAATCATATGGCTTTCTGTGCACTCTGATATAATTATAATCCACAAATCAAAAAGTCAAAACTAGCCAAAAGACAAGAAATCCCAATAGGTTCAGTGGGTTTGGAATGATATGTCGGATTCCACCAAAATATACAATTGAAATCCAACCACAATTGTCCTACGATTAAGTCTTCCAAAATGTATACACTAACAATCTACCTTTGTCCTCCAAGGAAATCTTAGTAAATAACCTAATATACGACTTAGATTAAGGGTCAAGTTATATCTTCAAGATATGTGTTTTTCAGACCCCAAATCTTGAGCTCAAGTCAATAAGCCTTACAATCTCCTTCATAACTCTCACGCATTCGGATTCCTACTTTTAAAAAAATCTTAATACCTCCATATTATTCACCAACTCGATTGACACTAATTAATTTCTTCATTCTGATCCTGTTATCTATAATATTGAATCCCCAAGATGATAATAATTTGTTAGATAGTATAACCTTAGTCTTTTTATCCCTGAAATTGCTTAAATTTTTTCCATTCATTTCAAAGCCAATCTGCATAGGTATCATCATTGATTCGTCAAAACATCTTTCCAATTGTCATCACAACTAACCAGAAAGATTTCATTTTCAATGTTATAATGTTCATTACTAATAACAATGATCCTTCAATCCACCTATTCAAATATATCTTAGTTATGTATTAAGAGACACAATAAACTTTATACTATACAACACAACACCAATCATATTAATAGATCTCATACCCTGAAAAAGTTCACACCAAACATTAGGTATCATCCTTATCCCAATAATTGTCCCATATATTTGTCGTCGAGCTTATGATTCCAATAATATAGAGAGTCAAAGATGACTGCCAATAATTAATCAAGCCTCCTAGGTTTCCTTATCACATGTCTCTAAATTCATACATATCCCTTGACCTCACTTTTCAATTAAACTTTGTGTGTGCAAGTCAACTATAAACTCCATACTCAACCAAGTAATTCTTGATTGTTAATAACTTTAGAGAGTCTAAGCTTAGGGAACTAAGCTGTTGTCCAAATTTGATATTGACAATTTACATGCAAGTATACACGAACAACAAGTAATAAAGTGATGAATAGAATATCGTTCCCACAGAGAATTATTACTAATAATTTTCAAGTACTAACTTTATATCAATTCAATTTTATTTAAACAACTGAAATTAAACTATGAAATTACTAATTTAAAACTAAATTTAAAATTACTAAACAAGGACTGATTTCACCAGATAAAAGAATTTAAGATTACAACTTCCCCTAATGTTTTGTATAAATCTTTTCACCCTCTTCTCAGTTAATTAATCAAAACAAGTTGTTAACTGAGAATTCAAATTTTTTTATTAAACCTCTTCCAATGGTTAGATAAAAATATCTCTCACAATTAAATCGCTATATTCCTATGCAAAATAAATTGGAACAGATTCATTAAGCTCAAATTCTCATAAAAGTTATACTCGACATATATGTATATTTCTATCCTATACACAAACCCAGTTATTCAATCCTAAGAATCAATAACTAGACGCATGTTATCATATTCAGATCTAGGAAATCAAATTAATTGCTGGTCAAACAATCATATATTAAGCGCAAAATATGATAAACAACTTATGTATGACCAATAATAACTTAAAACAAGAGTAAATTAATTTAACTAAACATCATGTTCCATTGTAATCTTAATAAAAATTTAGTTCATAATGTAATTGAAAAAACACCATCCTCAAATTAATCAACATCTCAGAAAATCAAAAACTAAAAGTAAGAGAAAAGAATGAAAACTGTGTTGCAATCTTCTATCTTTCTATAGCCTCCAATTTCGATATTCTTCGCTTTGCTTACTTCGATCCTTGCCTTCAATTCACTATCAATCCTTGGTTCTCCCTCTGTTAGCAACTCTTCTTAACAGTATATATATATATATATCTTCTTAAACCCTATCATGTGTGTAGCATTAGAGTTCAATTTCTACTCAAAAACAAGTCAGAATCCGTGTCTCACATTGAAGCCCGCGTTGCTGCCCCGCAAAACAGCGCAGCAGCGCTGCCTTTCTACACCTATAGCGCCGCGGCTCCACAACTATCGTTGATCACCTTCCACGCGCACAACTGCCTTTGTTGCTCAGTTCACAATTAACCCGAAACTTAGGCTACCAAGTGATTTTTCTTTCCTTCCAAATCATGATCCCTACAAAATAAAATTAAAACACACAAAATGAATAAAAAAGAACATAAAATACTTGGAAACTCGCAATTTCATCAAGCCAATAATACTCAATTCGGAGGTATAAAACCCACTCATCATAAGCCCACCGTAGAATAAGGTTTCTTATTTACACCATCCTCAATAAATCTTCCACTTATGACTTTTTGAAACAATTAATACTTTTAAATAACCTTAGTCAACTCTCTATAATACTTCCAAACAGATATCGATACCATCAAGTACATGATTATAGAACAACCTCCAATCTTCTTAAAAAGTATTACTACAATTCCTAACCTTATTCTTAGAACTGAAACCAATTCGTGGCTATTTCCTCATATTACTTCTATCGATCGTATTTGAACATTGTACTCACATTAGGGGAAAATATATCACTTTCAAATTTTTTCCACCATAAGACAAAAATCCCCATCTTTCCTTAATTTCCTATTTGAGTCTTTCATATAACAATATAACCTTTCCTGTACTAAGCCTTGACTATCCTAAGGATGCCCTAGTTATCCTGTTTACATACAACAAAAGAACTTATCACTCTTTGTTGTTTTCCATAAGTTCATGCAATCCTAAAAATTCAGTAAACACAAAAGAATTGACCTAACATGAAGCAATAATCTCATCATACCCTTACATGTCCAATACTACCAAATCTACCCTCAACTCGTGTTCCCCTACATGAAATATGCAATTCCGACACACCTTAAGGGTTTCCAATCGTTCTCCTGTAGGTAGGCCAACATTCAATCCTTGATCTAAGTTTTCGCATTTCAATCCTAATGTTTTAGCATATGACATACTTACAAATGAGTGAGTTGCACCGGAATCAAATAATATGCGTGCCCAAGAATTATAAAGTAAATGATACATTCAACATACTTTAACCTTATACTCTTATATTATTATAGGGTTTTCAATACCATAAAGGGCTACCATCACCAATCATAGAGTAATCACCAACTAGCTTTCTTTCTCATGTTCCATCAAGGCACTTAAATAAAATCTCATTCCCTTTCATCATAAATACCAATAACTTCAAGGACAACCCAAACTTATGCCTCATAAAGAAAACTCAATGCCTTAAAGATTAATTCTTAGCATCCCTTACTACTAACCAAAATATATACCATCTGTTTCCTAAAATAGTCCTAACGACATGGTAGATAGCTAGCATGCCCATCCAAAAAAATACATCAATTCTTCTAAGCTAGCTAAAATTCATGAATTCACATAAATAAATAGTCCCAAACCTAATTAACAATGACCTCATACTTATCTTGTAGACATATAACTTCCAACAAATTCAAGCCTAAAGTTTCTTCAACCTATACCTAGTACTCCAGTGGGTAATCTAAAACCTACAGCTCCCATGTAAGACTTAATTCCTAAACTCTGATACCAAATTTGTAACGCCCAAAAATCCACCCTGGAATGCATTACTATCTACAAACAATTCAACCATGAGAGCAACTAAATATAACCATTAAAATAATAAACCAATCATCCATCCATTAAACACTAAATACAAAGACAATAAAACATTGTAACTTCTCTAACTTACAATTCAAAATCAAATAGTTTCTAGCAGCGGAATAATTAAAATTAGCTGAAGCATTGTTTCATAGAAATTTCTTAAACTCTAAGCCCAAAAATAAAACAACTCTATTCCTCTAAGATACGGTCCATATCTTGATTCTCCACTGCTTCGTATTCAACTTGCTCATCGACATCGACATTCTCTTCTATGTCAAAATTTGTAAGTGGTAGTTGTAAGGGGTGAGCAAAAGCTCGTAGGAAATCCCTCTCAAATCCAAATAAGGTTTTAAAAACAATAAAAAGAAGGCAAGTCTCTTTTCAAAAATAGCATATATATCTTGTTTGAAAGTAAAACAATGACAGCTATAATCATCTCAAGTGTACGAAATACAGTAAATCAATAACCGGAATAAACATGCCAGAATTAAAAAAATCAAATAATAACCCATAGCATCATCTCATAATCTCATGTATGTTGGTTGCTTCTCAAGAATCTACACAACAATTCTACCCCGTTCACACATCACAACCACACAATCTCAATCATTTTTCGCATGGTCAAATCACAAACCACTTTAGGAAAGGCGTATACCGTCTCCCACGGCATTGACGAATCCTTCCCAAGAAAGGTATACCATCTCTCAGCCTTGAGCGTATGTGAATAATAGTGGTTGCTCTCACAAACAGCAATCCACTACAAGTGTTAGACAACTATCTCACCCCATTAGGATAGACTAACCTCTAACACTCTATAGCAGCTCTTGAAGCCAATTTAAGTTCGTCACACCCAAACTATACATAGATGAAAAATCACAACTTTATCAAAACAAATATTCAACTAATCACAATTTTCATCAAAATTCATGCAACACAAGTTTCAAAATAAAACATATATTTTAGGAAAACTAGGGTTTTGAAAATCCAATAACGATATTCCTTGAACACAAGGCATGTATCTTGTTTAAAACCATATGTTAATTGAAAAGAAATCAAGAATGAACGATTATCTAACATATAATAATAAAAAATATTCAAAACATACATATTGATTTCATAATAAAAGAACTTAAGGAGAATCCCCTACCTTTAATTCACTGTTTGTGTTTAGTTCTGATGTGTTTGATTCGTTCCCGACTTGAAAATCTTCCCCTTTCTTCCTCTTTTACCTTCTCTTAACTATCTAGGTTTTACTAGGATGGAAAATAGGTAAAACAGTCCTCAAAAGACATCCCTAGGTATTTATAGGACCCTAAAATCAAAGAAAACACGCTAAACTAGTCGAGAAGGTGCGTTCGAACGGTTGTCTTGCGTTCGAACGGAGGCAGCAATACCCACACATGCGTTTGAATGGCTGACCAGGTGTTCGAATGGTTGCTCGTATCATCAAAGGCACTGTTCATACGGTCCCTATTCGTTCAAATGGTGGAAACTCTTTGGAATTCCCCAACCCCGCTTGTGCATTTAAATAGGGAATGTGCGTTCGAACGATGTGCGTTCATATCGTGAAAAGCCCCATTCAAACATCACTGCACTGTTAGAATGGTGGTAACTCTCTATTCCTGACTTGTGGCTCAATTTTGACCTAGTTAGAAGCTGATTCACGAAATTTTCGTGAAATATACTTTTGTAGCCCTTTAAAAATTTAATGTTAATCGGACATCGGAATAAAAAGTTATAGGCGAAATACTAAGGTAGTGTCCAATCTTTTCCTATTCGAATTCTCTCCAAAAATGTGTTTTAACTCCGGAATACTTCCAAACTTCTAATACACCACATATTACCTATCACAACGTTTCTTGACCTTCCGGGTTCAATAGAAATGTTATTTTGACCTAAAAACAATTAAGAACTTATCTAATCACCATTCTCAAGCTCAAATGCCTCTGAAACTAAATTGGGTGGGGCTATTCCCACCCCACAAATCTCCATTCCCACCCCGTTTGATAATGAGAAATTAAATGGGGGTGGGAATGGAGATTTGTGGGGTGAGAATAGCCCCACCCAACTAAATTTGACCCGCAAACTTCATGATCAATCTTTCAACATTGATTCGGGGTTTCTATTATTTTATAAGTATTATTAATTTCATGTTATCCATCTTTAAATTTTATACGGGGTCTTACAAGCTTAGTAAAGTAACTCAATGTCGGGAAAACAAGTTTGAATATACATAGCTTGATATGATTGGGCAAAAGCGAAACGAGCATTTGATGCATATATATAAGAACTTCGTCATTTCATGTATAACAGTAATAGTTAAGTAAAACTATAAAGGAGATTTCAGAACATTATGTACAGTGCCACACCAATGAGCAATCATCCTAACAGACCACTCAGGGTCAACATGATCCTCTAAATCAATCAACTAAACCTTTTAAGGGACTTCCACTCCAAGGAAGATACGCTCCCTAAAATCTATTCGGTACCTAAGTCTGAAGACTAACAGGGCCACCTAGGCATTTACGAACTCAATGAGAAACTCTTTATGGCCTCTGATTAGCACATAACAATGACATGTATGGTGTGCTAATGTGCTTTTGTTTCACCTTTTTTGTCAATAAATGGGAGTGTTTTGGTTTTGATTGTGGCTTGATGGAATTTTGGGTGAATGCATGTAAAATGATGTAAATGACATGATTTAAACCCCCATGGTGTTATATGAGGCTAATGGAGTGTATGGGGTAGCTTTAAGGATGGTTTGGAGGGGAAAGAAATCCAATTTTTGCTCACAGTCTGAAAACCTTCCGGAAGGTGTATGTCGGCCTTCCGGAAGGTTTTGCTAAAAACCCTGGATGCCTTGTTCACAGCTAATACCTTCCGGAAGGTTTTGTCCACTGGAATGAACCTTCCGGAAGATTTTAGCTACTGGAGTAAAACCTTCCGGAAGGACTTGTCTACTGGAATGGACCTTCCGGATGGTTTTGCCTTGGGTTTCTTTTTGACTGCCAAAATCTTCCGGAAGGTTTTGTTTTCTGGAATGAACCTTCCGGAAGGTTTTGGCTACTGGAATGAACCTTCCGGAAGATTTTTTTTGCTACTGATGTCGACCTTCCGGAAGTTCTTGCATTTGATTCTTTTCATTTAACTGTTCTTTCAGCGACCTTCCAGTAGGTGTATGTCGACCTTCCGGAAGGTTTTTGCACTTTTCTCCAGACAGCCTGTAACTCAACTTTGCGGCTTGGAGGGTCCCACATGCACTTCTCCTACATGCTTCCTGACATCCCTTACACATCCTGGAGCCTCCCTCACCCCTGCATTGATTTGGATGAGTCTTGATAATTAATGAAGAGAGAGAAGAAGAAGGAAGCTGGGTGGGCAGACAGCTCTGCCTCACCCCCTGTCCAGCCCATGTTGCTGCACCCCTAGTGATGGAGATCAACTCTGTAGACCTCCCTCTCTCTCCAGGCATGTTTTGGGGGGAAAGCAAGAGTCTCCTTGGGGGTGTATTGATTCATCATGTATAGGAGGATATAGAGGGGGAAGGGGAGAAGCTCTGGGCGAGGGAGATAATGAATAGTAGTTTTAGAGAGAGAAAGTTGTGATTTTTGCATTTCTTTTGCTGCATTGTCTTGTAATCAATGGTAGGAACCTTTATATCTTGAATGAATGCCATTAATGTCATTTTTCCCTTATGTCATTGCTAGTTTAATGCTCCCATTTAAGTTCTACCATTAATGCTTCAAAAGTTATTCATGTTCATAGCTATAAAACAGATTTCCATGCTCCATTTCCCTTCCATGTCCATTTCCTTTATGCTTGTCTTGCATTGTTAATATGAGTAGCTAGGATTTAAGTTGGTTAATCCAAGGAAAATTCCTCTTGGGAATACCATTTTCAACTCTTCTTCATTCCTCCCTTTAGAGTCAAATGGTTCGGTTTGACGGGGTTGAGAGTGGATGAGTTGGTGAGCCTTTGATATTCCGTAGGCCTAGTCACGGTTTATGCTTAGATACTCACCAATCTCGTCCCTAGCTTCCCCCGAATCAATCGTTCATTCATGCTCAATCGGAGGAAGGCTTTGAGTTGATTTGGTATTCCCATTGGAATGAACCCTTTGGATTAGCCAACACTTGATTTATTTGCATTTTCATTTACAAACCAAACACAAAACTCAAACAAAAGATTTTACATTTTCTTTTCACTTTTGCAAAATCACTTTCACAAAACTCCATTTCCTTCCCTGAGGAGACGACCTTGGAATACTCTTCCAAGTAAAACACCGACAACGAAAGACTCCTTGCGATTGGGGAGCGCTTTTGTTCACACCCGCATTTCATTCCACATATTTTGTTCATTCCATTCATTTCCATCACCATTCCATTGTTGCCTAATCTTTTGCATCATTCCGAGTGAGAGTGACACTCACTCATTCCTATAAGCCATACACACATTTAGGGATGATGTTTAGAGGTTAGGATACAACAACGCGTTTTTCATTCAATCAACCTCAACCCGGAACGTACACCTTCTGCCACTCAACTCTGTGTGCACTTATATTTCGTTTAAAAGGATTCTAACTTTTCATTCAATACGAACCATACAATCATTTCAAACTATTGTGCGTAACCGCACTCAAAACCCTAATCCGCGTCCGTATTCCAAGCCATTATCAAAACACCCAATCATATATTTCAAAACATGTTAAATGATCCTAAATAATGTATGGAATAATTTAAAAACAAGTTTAAAAAAATATCATCTGATCTAGAATTGAGAAACCCTACCTGACTCGGTATTTGGATCTGAAATGACCAAAAATGAAATGGTGTTACTTTTCAATGAAATTTCATACACGTACTCAATTTAATGAACTAAAAGTAAATATAAAATGGACCTCAAAGGGCACAATAGACTTTTTACGCCACATTTTGATCTGAACATCGAATCGACCTAATACTTTATGGGGACCTCTATAAGGGTCTTAGGGTCACAACCCCATAAACTAGGGGTCCATTGGACCCCCACAAGCATCCTCCCACACTGACGGGGTCCGCTGGACTCCCTTCCTCACCTCCTTCCACTTCATCTTCAACCTTAAGCCAAACCCTAGGTTCCTCACTTCTCTTCCAACCACCCCACTTCTATCATCCTTTTGTAACTACTCAGTACACCATTCCCCCTATTTTCAAAGACCATAAAATCATCTCACACCCCCCTGTCAACCCCATAGGTGAGACACTTCGAATCAAACCCAAACCTAGTTAAAATTTAAACCAAAGTTGATGAAAATTATGAATTTTCCACCATGGCCAGACCTGCAAGTGGTGTTTTAACCCCCTAAACAGCCTCTAAGTCCAATTTAAATGGCGAAAATGGATTCCTTACGTCCGTTTTAGGCTAGAACAATACCCCTTACATATCAAAACACAAGATTAACAAGTTTTAATTTTCAAAAACTCAAACCCTAGCTTTAAACTTCCTCTTCTTCAAACTACCACCACCAACCACGACAACCATCCAAACCACCACCAAAATTCATCCACAACCCCCATAAACCAATCCCAAACCCCAAATTAAGCTAAAACCGTTCCAAACATCAAACCTGTTTCAATACCCATGAAAACCCAAAAAACTTAAAAATAGAAACTCTTGCTTAAGCAGTAATCAAAATAGTTTTTAAGCATCATAAATGAAATCCTAGCACCCTAATTAGGCTAGATACATACCCCTTGTTGCTCGAATTCAAGCTTACAGAAATCGAATTCTTCAAGCTTGCACTTTCTCTTTCTAACTTCTCTCATCTCTCTCTCCTCTCTCTCTTTCTCTCTCGATTCTACTCTATCTATCCAGCTAGCAAAGGAGTTTGTCATCTCCCCAAGCAGTTGGGTGGATGGCATGCGGTTGAGGACCTCTAGACGCAATCATCAAACTCTTGGAAGTGGTGGCCATGCAGTGGCATTTTGGTAAATATCACCAAATTTGAAAAATTAAATTTTAATATATATATATATTACATACATATTAAAGCACACCCTAGAAAATTATTCATTTAATTTTTGGAGTTTAATTGAACATCTAATTTCATCCTCAAATCACATTTCCGCACCCCTAACTCTCCGTACACGCCAAACCTACCTCGTGCGAATATGCGTTTTGACTTTCTCTTTTTTCACCAAACACACTTCTAACCCAAATCCAACACTCCACACATCACCAGAACCCATTGCACACACTCCCGATTATCAATTCATAGTCCAGCCATTCGGTCCCCAAACCCCTAATTGAACACACACACACTCCTATTTTTGACCCAATTCTCAATCACCGAACACCGAATCATTACAATCTTGATTCTTCCATTCAAACTCACACATTGAAGAAGAAGAAGATCCTGCTTGGTGTCAACCAAAACCCACTTGGAGAAGTGCACATATCGAGGACTTGAAGATTGAAGCCTTAAAGATTGCTCAAGGCTTAAACAAACTTTGCGGCAGGCAGTTTTGTAAACCCACATGTATTTATAATAATGCATAGTAACTATCATGTGTAGCACATATAATTAATTATTTACAAATCAAATGTATAAGTTGTATTAGAAGATAGTAAATGCATCGGATCTTAAACTCATCTTTGGGAGGAATTAGGAAGAGAATAACTAGATCTGCCTTGGTATTTTATGTGACGCCCCAAAAATCGGGAGTCCTTTGTCAACCTGTTGATCACCCATCAACCCGTGAAAGTACCCATGAATGTCGCATAACCCGACACCATGGCATAACATCCCCTTCACCGGGATCATAAATAACACAGCGTTTGGACAGAGTCTCCCTTGTACCGGGCACTCCCAAACGCATAACATGTGCACATTTCAATCACTTGACCATTCTATGGACCAATATACATCAATTTGTCCTTAATATTAATCCATTTACATCCTTTGAACAAAAAGAATAAAAGGACTCAAGGCCCGAAGGCTTGACAAAATTTTTTAAAATTTCTGAAAATTTAAGAGGACCAATTGGTAGATAATCAACGTCCTACCGATAGAATAACTCTCTCGAATTTTTCTATCAATTGATAATCAATGTACTGTTGGTAGAAAAGCCCTCTAGAATTCTTCTATCGGTAGATAATCAACGTTCTACCTGTAGAAGAGCTCTCTGAAATTTTTCTACCGGTAGGTAATCAATGTTCTACCGGTAGAAGAGCTCAGTTTGCCCCCAATTCAATCCCTTTTTAATTCCAACTCATCAAATCTCATACAACATCCACCCAAACTCATATAACCTTAAATTTTACACAAAATACAGTTCATATAAGTTCGTTTTACAATCATTTATACAATATTACATGTTCAAAGACTAATTACACACTTGTTTTACAAAAATGTAATTTAAAGCCACAACTCGACTTTCTTCATCAATGAGGGCCCAAGTGAGAGCCATCCACCGGCGCTTGTCCCGCACCTGAAATGTTGTCCCCATAAAGGGTGAGCCACGCTCAATAGGGTATCTCCTAAAGAGGTTACTCCTCAACCTAGATGCATATGAAATGTTCACATGCAATTCAAGAACCAAACAAGCATTCATCCAAGAACATACAACTTCAAGAATGAATGTTATAATGTCATGCCATGTTATGAGGTGAGACTCACACATGCAACGCAACCTGAGCCTTCATCGGCTCCCATAACACATGCAATGTCATGCGTATGAATTCGGGCATTCCAATCCCCCGCCATTGATGTTACACATTCAATGACCATTATAAATCCCGGGTGTTTCTTGGGGTGGGTATTTATGTACTTCCACCAACGGGCACCCAATCAACATGGCATTTATGGACTTCCGCCAACGGTTCCGCATACGCCGACACACTTTATGGACTCAATACCAATGAAGTGTGTATCCAAATCACCAGGTCTTGCACTCGAGGGACAATCTAGCCCTTCTTACTAACCTCAATCCTATTTTCAATGCAACCCATACGAATTAGTTGAACCTTGGTCCCACTTTCCCGAGCCCACACATCATCCACCAAGATTGGTGTTTGATCAAAACCATGCACACACCTACACCCATGTCACATGCCCACGAATGTGATGCTTCCAGTACTTATGCAATGTGATGTACAATTGCAATTCCAATGTCATGTTCATCATATCATGAGAGTAGCATGATATACACCATTTTCACAATGTCAATTATATCATAAGCATATAATTACATTCCACAATTTTCACCAAGCATGTTATAACATTTTCAATGAAACCAACATGATAAATCAACATAGACATTTTATCAAACACCTTCAAGGCATAAATGTAAACACGTAGCATGCCCAATCAACACATTTCTCATGAAATTATCAAAACAAGCAATTTCACTCAAAACCCAATTCATGCAAAAATTGGTTTTATACATTCTTATACCACTTCTCATACTCTAGTTACACTAGAAATACATTTAGACAATAGATTTTATCTCAAGTCATGCTACCCATTTCATACGAAACCCTAAGTTGAAAATAAACCTAGCTAGGAGAAAAATCCGACCTCTTGAAGTGTGATACAAGTGATAGAAACTCCAAGAAAACCCAAATCAAGCTTCAAATGCTAGATCGCGTAGAACAATATTTGTTCTTGGCCCAAAGCAATTCGACGAACGGACAGCCGTAGATCTTAGAGAGACGGTTGAAGAACCCTTATTTTTCCCTTCCCTTCTCTTTTTCGGAAATGCAAGGCTGAGAAATGGGGGAAAATCTGATTTTCCCCCCTTGTTATACTCCCCATGTACTTGGCTCACAACGCGCCGCCCTAATCATGCAATTCCCTCCTCAAAACTCCTAAAAGAGAGATATATATAGATCTAGTGGAAAGTGTGGATTATTCTCGGTCAAATCCTGACTTTGACCCAATATTTTTTGATTTTTTTAACTATAGTACCAATATCTAGTGATGAGGTATCAGTACCTCGATGGCAGTAAGCTTTAATGATAGCTCAGACCAATTTTGGTATATTTCTCATAACTTTTGATCTCGTGGTTTGATTGAAATGAACTTTTGACATAAGATAGAGGACATCCAGATCTACAACTTTCATGTTTTTCACTTTTTCAAATTTGAAGTAGATCATGGTAAAAAATGAGAAATACCAGGGTACCGGTACCAAATGGTGTGGGTACTGGTACCAATAATCTAGTAGGCTCAGGTACCGGTACCTATGATACCAGGTACTGGTACCTCCTTGGTTTCTTTCACTTTTGAGGCCTTCAAATCCTCATAATGTGTCCATCTCTTCACAACTTATCCACACTTAGTTGCAGGGTTCCAAAAATCATCATTTACCCTATGATTACCTGTACATCAAAATTTTCACATTATTCACAAATTCGATTAACCTTAAGTAATTGAATGTAAAGTTGAGTCAAAATGCATGTAATGAGCCCGTTAAATATGCAATATTACGCGCTCATCAAGCTTGTCCAACACCTGAAATGTATTCGCGTAAAGAGTGAGCCACACTAAATAAAGTATCTCCTAAGGAGGCTACTCTCCAACCTAGATGCACATGAAATGTCACATGCAATTCATCCCATCAAGCATCCATTCAAGAACATACATTTCATAAATGAATGCTACACTTTTCATATCATGTCATGAGATGGAACTCACACATGCAATGCAAACCCGAGCCTTCCACCTGCTCCCATAACACATGTCATGTCATGCGTATGCATCCGAGTATTCCAATCCTCTGCCATTGATGTTAGACATCCAATGACCATTTTATAAAATCTTGTGTCTTTTTGGGTGGGTAATTTATGGACATCACACCAAGGGACTACCAAACCCACACGTCATTCGAGTGAACCAAGTAACCGAGCCTTGCACTCGAGAGAGAATATATCTCTTCTTCCTACACCCAACACGTGTTTTGAATACAACCCGTGTGACTCAGTCGAACCTAGGTCCAGCATTCCCAAGCCCATGTATCAATCCACCTGTGACGCCCCAAAATCCGGGGGTCCCGTTGATAACCCATCAACCCGCGGAAACATCCGTGGATATCGCTCAACCCGACACCACATCTAGAATATCATTAAGCCGGGATTATAACCCATAATGAAAATTCGGTTTAACATTCATTTGATTCAATTAAAGTCCCATACACCGTGGTTTGTACCCCATTAGGGTCCACTTTGATCATTTAAAGGAAGGAAATTCAAAGCCCAAAGATTTGGCAAAGCATTTAAAAATTTCAGATTTTTGGAATGACTACCGGTAGTTGTTTATCGGCTACCGGTAGCCGAAACATTCTGGAAATCAACTACCTGTTGTCTACCGGTAGCTGTTTCCTTCTGAAAAACAACTACTTGTTGGCTACCGGTAGCTGTTTCCTTCTGGAAAACAACTACCTGTTGGCTACCAGTAGCTGTTTCCTTCTCGAAAACAACTACCTGCTGTCTACCGGTAGCCGAAACATTCTGGAGCTACGACTACCTGTTGGCTACCGGTAGCTGTTTCCTTCTGGAAAACAACTACCTGTTAGCTACCGGTAGCTAAAGGCAGATTTTGCCCATTTCATTAGTTTTTCATTTCTAACTCATTTCAAACTCTTCCAAACTCATACCAAACATATATAATGAGAATTCCCACATTATACATAGTCCATCCAAGTCATATTACATACAACTTCATACATTCATAATTCAAAATATAATGTTTTACAACAATATTTCAAATCACTTAGAGACCACATGTTGGCCTCTCTTCAAACTTGGTGCTCGTCATGGAAACCATCCCTCGGCACACGACCCTCACCTGAAATGTTTCCCGTATAGGGTGGGCCAACGCCCAGTAGAGTAAATCCTACAAGGGCTACTCTCCCCCTAGATGCTCATGCTCATGCAACATTCATTGACAAACAATCATTTCTCATAAGGACATGCATTCTAAGTTGGAATGCAACACCACCATGCCATGAATTGAGATGACACTCACTCATGCAATTTAACCCGAGTCCTCTCCGACTCCTATAACACGATGCAATGCCAAAGTGTTTCATTTTATCATTATGTTTACATCAATGATATTTTCAAAACTAGGGTCTTGCTTGGGATTGGACATTTCATGGACTTACACCAAGGGTCTTCCATACCCGTACACTTTATGGACTCTTACACCAATGGAGTGCACTACCCAAATCACCGGGCCTTGCACCCGAGAGGTCGTCATGCCTCTTCTTGCTAACCCCAACCCAAATTATCATGCAATCAAGCGGCTTAGCTAGGTCTTCGACCCAACCATTCCCAAGCCATACCGTCAATCACCAAAGGTGGTGTTGACTTCAACCATGCACACACCCATGTAATGAGATGCTTCCGTGCATATGCGATGCTATGTCCCATTGCACCCAACATAATGCTCTTATGCCAAGAACAACACATGAACATTTCCAACACATCCATGGTAAATTTATATCCTAAGCATATAAAAACCATTTTCACCTCAATGTTAATATATCATCACATGCATATATCAACAAACACATTTAATCTCAAATCATATTATAAGCATATGATTCCACAAGTTAAACTTAAACATGTTATTTCAATTAAATCAAAACAACCATTCCATTCAAGCAAGGCATTTAATCAAACACCTTCTAGGCACAATTTATAAATCACAAATCATGCCTCAAATTTCTCCAAGTTACATAATAAATCACATGTAACTTCATATACCAAAGTCAAGCTAGAAAATTAGATTAACCCATTTCTATGCTCACTTTTCCATTTCTATAATCATAACATACATATAAAAATCTATCCATATGCCTCAACATATCAAACCCTTTAACTACTAACAACTAAGGAAAGATTACACCAAGGTAGGAAGAATCCTACCTCTTGAAGCGTAAATTCACCCGAATGAAGCTTCAAGAACACTTCTCGATCCTAAGACTTGATTTCCCCCAAATCTCCTCATTTGGATCTTCGGTGAAATCCCTTGTTCTTAGTGTGGTTGCGTAGCCCTCGTCGAGAGGGTCGACTTTAACTCTTGGCTCGACGGAATCCGAGCGACGGAAGTCCGGGAATCGCCGAAGGAAGCTTGAAGTTCTCTCTTTTCTCTCTCTCTCTTTCTCCCACACGTTGAACCCAGCCCAATGGCAGAAATTTTCTGCCTAAAATGCAGATATTTGTCCCTTTATATAGTTTTAAATACTTGGCCCACGTTGCGCCACGTGTTCCCCGCTTAATCGGGTCCGATTTCGTCCCGAAACGATTTATTTGATCCCGGTTTAAGTTCAAATTAATTTTATTTGAACTTTAACTTAATTTTTAGGAAATTTTATAAAATTTATTCATGGGGACGTTCGTGAGGTCATTCGCCACGCAGTCGCCTCGAACGACGTACAAAATCCGACTATCTTGGAATTCGACGAAATTTGACAAGGTGACTCGTTTCCGCGATACGAATCCAACAGCGAACTCCGTTTCCTCATCCGAGGTCTATAATATGAGTATTTTAAATACGCATTATAGTGGTAAATTACTATTTTGCCCTTTTTGGAAAAAGTTCAAATTTCCCGGGTTTTACATTCTTCCCCCCTTAAAAAGAATTTCGTCCCCGAAATTCACACACACATACATGCAGTCTCATGCACATGTTACCGTCATGTAATAGTAAATGACTATAAAAACGTACCTCTATCCTCAAACAGGAAAGGATAATTGGCACGTACGATGTCCTCGCGCTCCCATGTTGCCTCTTCCACTCCCCGGTACTGCCACAGCACCTTCACTAGCCTCACGGTCTTGCCTCGCAAAACCTGATCCCGGCTATCAATGATACGCACCGGTCCCTCCTCGAAGGTCCCATCCGCATCAATAACAAGCTCGCCCCAATCCACCACATGAGTCGGATCTAGGGTGTATTTCCGGAGCATAGAGACATGGAACACCGCGTGAACACTCGATAAATCTGGCGGTAACGCCAACTGGTAAGCAACTGTACCCACCCTCTCAAGTACCTCAAAGGGCCCAATGTATCTCGGCGACAGTTTTCCCTGCTTACCAAACCGGACCACTCCTCTTTTAGGCATAACCTTCAAGAAGACATGATCTCCCACCTCAAATTCTAGAGGTCGCCGCCGTCTATCGGCGTAGCTCTTCTGCCGGCTCTGAGCCGTGAGAAAACGCTTCCGTATCAAGCCCACATTCTCTGAGGTGTCTCTAACCAAATCCGGACCCGTAGCAGGTCTCTCCCCAACCTCTGTCCAACAAACTGGAGATCGACATGGCCTCCCATATAGTGCCTCATAGGGTGCCATCTGTATGCTCGCCTGATAACTATTGTTAGAGGCGAACTCCACCAAGGGTAAATGATCTTCCCAGCTACCCTTGAGATCTAGGACACATGCCCGCAGCATGTCCTCTAAGGTCTGGATGGTCCTCTCAGACTGACCATCCGTCTGGGGATGAAAAGCAGTGCTCATCATCAGCTGTGTCCCTATGGCGCGTTGGAAACTCTCCCAAAAATGAGCCATAAACCTGGGATCCCGATCCGATACGATAGATACGGGTAACCCATGCAACCGGACAATCTCCCGTATATATAACCTGCAGAATTCCTCCAGTGTGAAGGTCATCCGCACAACCAAAAAATGTGCCGACTTCGTAAGCCGGTCCACTATCACCCATACCGCGTCATGCCCCCGCGATGTCCGTGGCAAGTGAGTCACAAAATCCATCGTGATATGTTCCCACTTCCACTCAGCTACCTCCAATGGCTGGAGTAACCCTGCTGGTCTCTGGTGTTCAGCCTTCACTTGCTGACACGTGAGACATCTACTAACAAAATCACCAACCTGCCGCTTCATCCCATTCCAATAATACTGGCGATGAAGATCATGATACATCTTCGTGCTCCCTGGATGAACCGCAAAACGAGAGCAATGAAACTCTCTAAGGATCTCCTCTCTCAGATCCGCCAACTGAGGAACCACAACCCTTCCTCGATACCGAAGACTACCATCCGAGTGAATGGTCCAGCCTTCGTCACCTGTACCTGCCTGTACACGGTCCTGGATGGACAATAGCTCCGTGTCCTGACTCTGGGACTCAACAACCCTGCTCAGTAGGGAAGGCGTAGCCACCAAACTCCCCAAAGTACCCTGAGTCTGTCTCATATAATATAGCCCGAACTGTCCCACAGTCTCGAGTATCTGCCACTCTCGGGAAGCCACACTAGCCAAGACTCCCTGTGACTTCCGGCTGAGTGCGTCAGCTACCACATTTACCTTACCGGGATGGTAATGCAAAGTGAAGTCATAGTCCTCCAGAAACTCCATCCACCGGCGTTGCCTCATATTGAGGTCCCGCTGTGTAAAGATGTACTTCAGACTTTTATGGTCTGAAAACACCTCGAACTGCTCACCGTATAAGTAGTGGCGTCAAGCCTTCAAGGCAAAGACAATGGCTGCCAACTCCATATCATGCGTGGGGTAACTCTGCTCGTGGTTCTTTAACTGCCGAGAACCATAAGCTACCACTCTCCCGGACTGCATCAAGACGCATCCAAGTCCGTCCTTAGAGGCATCACAATACACTGTGTACCTCTGTCCCCTTTCTGGGACTATCAGAATAGGAGCGGAAGTAAGCCTCCTTTTCAACTCCTGGAATGCCTTCTCGCAAGAATCATTCGACTCAAACTTAACCTCTTTCCGGGTCAACCTCGTCATAGGAGCAGCTAGTCGGGAGAAGTCCTCAATGAACCTCCTGTAATACCCCGCCAATCCCAAGAAACTACGTATCTCGAAGACTGACTTCGGCCTCTCCCAATTCTTGACTGCCTCAACCTTCTCCGGGTCTACGGATACACCCGAAGCCGACACCACATGTCCCAAAAATTTCATCTCAGTAAGCCAAAATTCACACTTGCTGAACTTGGCATACAACTGATGGTCTCTCAAGATCTGAAGAACGATCCTCAAGTGACCCTCATGCTCCTCCTCAGACTTGGAGTAAATCAAGATGTCGTCAACAAAAACCACGATGAATTGATCAAGGTAGGGTTGGAACACCCTATGCATGAGATCCATGAATGCCGCTGGGGCATTCGTCAATCCGAAAGGCATGACAGTGAACTCGAAATGCCCATACCGCGTTCGAAACGCCGTCTTAGGGATATCTGCATCCCTAACTCTCAACTGATGGTAACCGGTGCGGAGATCTATCTTGGAGTAGACCCGCGCCCCTCTCAGCTGATCAAACAAGTCATCAATCCTCGGTAAAGGGTATCTATTCTTGATAGTAACCCTATTCAACTGTCGGTAGTCTATGCATAGTCGAAGGGTTTTGTCCTTCTTCTTTGCAAATAACACCGGAGCGCCCCAAGGTGAGGTACTCGGTCTAATGAAACCCTGGTCCAACAATTCCTGCAATTGGACCTTGAGTTCTTGCAACTCAGCAGGTGCCATCCTATGTGGAGTCATAGAAATGGGTGATGTACTAGGATGCAACTCTATAGTGAAGTCTACATCCCTATGTGGAGGTAATCTCGGTAGTTCATCCGGAAAAACATCCTCATAATCACTCACAACCCGAGGTAGACCCAACTCTTGCCTCACTTCGTCCTCCAGGGTAAGGCTTGCTAGCCAACCCATCAACTGTCCGTGCCATCTAGAATCGTACACGGCTTGAGGAAAAGCATCGTGTTTATCCCCCTGAAACATGAAACAAACCCCATCCGGCGTGTAAGCAGTGACGCGCTTCCGGTCACAATCAATGACGACTCGGTGTGCCGCCAACCAATCCATTCCCAGGATTACATCGAACTCCGACATGTCCATGACCCGAAGGTCCACGGTGAGTAGAATCCCTGAGATTTCCAGCTCACAACCCCGACATATCTGATCAACTCTCACCCTAGCTCCCAGGGGAGAACTCACATGCAATGGTTCTTCTAAGGTCTCAACCTCTAAACCCAAATCTTTCACACAAGATGCAGAAATAAAAGAATGAGATGCACCAGAATCAAACAGTACTCTTGCCCATAACCGAGAGAGTAGAAATGTACCCTGTATCACCGACTGATCTGCCGGCTCGGTCTGTGGCATAATGGCGTAGACACGCCCTTGGGTCCCTGAAGTCCCGGCCTGTGAGCCCTGGCCTCGCCCCCGACCCATGCCTTGGACCATCTGGCCTGCTTGCGGAGTTCCCGCTCGGAAAAGAGTAGGCGCTGGTGCAGCACCCTGTGACTGGTACTGGCTCCTTTGACCCATGGTGGGGTAAGGAGGAACAAACTGTGTCTGCGGCTGTCCCACAGAAGACTGGGATTGGGATGTCCCATAGCTCTGGGATCCCTGTCGTTGAGGACACTCCTTCCTCATGTGACCCGGTTGGTGACAAAAATAGCAAGTCTTCAAGCCCGGCTGAAAGGCGGTCCTGAAGTTTCCCCTGTCTTGGGAAAATCGACCCTGACCTTGGCCTTGATAGCCGCGGCTCTGCCCTTGAGATCCCTGCGGAACTGAAGTCCTTTGCTTCTTTCCCGCACCAGAAAAAGAGGATTGACCCTCCTTCTTTTTGTCCTTAACACCCGCTTCCCGGATGTTGCGCGCGTCCTCCACCTCTCTCTCGATAGCCATTGCAGTCTTGACCATCGAATCGAGGTCTTGTAGGAGAAGTCCCACAATCTTGCCTCGAATGGACAACTTCAGTCCATCCTCGAACTTACGTACTTTGGCCATGTCTGAGGCCACATAATCATCAGCAAAACGAGCCAACTCTGTGAATTTGGCCACATATTCTACCACACTCATAGTTCCCTGCTTCAATTCTAGGAACTCCTTGGCCTTAGCATGTCGAGCAGCTGCTGGGAAATACTTTCCCATATAGAGCTCTCGGAACTCTGCCCAAGTCATGGCCTCCAAATTTCTGGAGTCCTTCACCCAATCCCACCATAGCTGGGACTCTCCCTCCAGCTGAAAAGTTGCCAGAGTTATCTTGGTGGCATCGGAAGTGATCTCCATAGCCCTTAAGATCTTCTCCACTTGCCGAATCCAACGGTCGGCTACCATCGGATCCGCACCTCCCAGAAAAACCGGAGGATTGTGTGCCTTGAACCTCTGGAGGTTACTCGAGCCTCCGTGTCCCATATTTGCACCAGTCTGTGCAATGGTAGCGGCTGTAGCACTAGCCTGTGCAATAGTCGCCGCCGCCTCACCAATAGCCTCTGCAAAGGCTTGGTGATCAAAGGCCGGAGGTAGTTGGTTATTCCACCTACCGCCTCGGCGTCCACGCCCTCTATATGCCATCTACATAAGTCAAATAGCAATATAGTTTCACAAGGCATCCCAAAATAGGAATCAATATTCAAACATCAAGAGTTTTCTCATTGTCTCACTAGGGAGCATATGCCTCTCATTAGTAGACATTTATACCATGAACCCTCTCGTTCATCTATTTTCCCACTCCCAAGGTTATGTTTTCTAACCCAAGTGTGTTCATTTCCATATACATCCTACCATGTATAAAATCCACATAAAAGTAGCAAATAGCATGTAGCAAATTAAGCACATAACATGAAATGCATATGGAATGCAATGGTCTAGACCCAATGCCCATCAAGCCCTAGGTAATTCGTATACCTATGCTCTGATACCAAGCTGTGACGCCCCAAAATCTGGGGGTCCCGTTGATAACCCATCAACCCGCGGAAACATCCATGGATATCGCTCAACCCAACACCACATCTAGAATATCATTAAGCCGGGATTATAACCCATAATGAAAATTCGGTTTAACATTCATTTGATTCAATTAAAGTCCCATACACCGTGGTTTGTACCCCATTAGGGTCCACTTTGATCATTTAAAGGAAGGAAATTCAAAGCCCAAAGATTTGGCAAAGCATTTAAAAATTTCAGATTTTTGGAATGACTACCGGTAGTTGTTTATCGGCTACCGGTAGCCGAAACATTCTGGAAATCAACTACCTGTTGTCTACCGGTAGCTGTTTCCTTCTGGAAAACAACTACTTGTTGGCTACCAGTAGCTGTTTCCTTCTCGAAAACAACTACCTGCTGTCTACCGGTAGCCGAAACATTCTGGAGCTACGACTACTTGTTGGCTACCGGTAGCTGTTTCCTTCTGGAAAACAACTACCTGTTAGCTACCGGTAGCTAAAGGCAGATTTTGCCCATTTCATTAGTTTTTCATTTCTAACTCATTTCAAACTCTTCCAAACTCATACCAAACATATATAATGAGAATTCCCACATTATACATAGTCCATCCAAGTCATATTACATACAACTTCATACATTCATAATTCAAAATATAATGTTTTACAACAATATTTCAAATCACTTAGAGACCACATGTTGGCCTCTCTTCAAACTTGGTGCTCGTCATGGAAACCATCCCTCGGCACACGACCCTCACCTGAAATGTTTCCCGTATAGGGTGGGCCAACGCCCAGTAGAGTAAATCCTACAAGGGCTACTCTCCCCCTAGATGCTCATGCTCATGCAACATTCATTGACAAACAATCATTTCTCATAAGGACATGCATTCTAAGTTGGAATGCAACACCACCATGCCATGAATTGAGATGACACTCACTCATGCAATTTAACCCGAGTCCTCTCCGACTCCTATAACACGATGCAATGCCAAAGTGTTTCATTTTATCATTATGTTTACATCAATGATATTTTCAAAACTAGGGTCTTGCTTGGGATTGGACATTTCATGGACTTACACCAAGGGTCTTCCATACCCGTACACTTTATGGACTCTTACACCAATGGAGTGCACTACCCAAATCACCAGGCCTTGCACCCGAGAGGTCGTCATGCCTCTTCTTGCTAACCCCAACCCAAATTATCATGCAATCAAGCGGCTTAGCGAGGTCTTCGACCCAACCATTCCCAAGCCATACCGTCAATCACCAAAGGTGGTGTTGACTTCAACCATGCACACACACATGTAATGAGATGCTTCCGTGCATATGCGATGCTATGTCCCATTGCACCCAACATAATGCTCTTATGCCAAGAACAACACATGAACATTTCCAACACATCCATGGTAAATTTATATCCTAAGCATATAAAAACCATTTTCACCTCAATGTTAATATATCATCACATGCATATATCAACAAACACATTTAATCTCAAATCATATTATAAGCATATGATTCCACAAGTTAAACTTAAACATGTTATTTCAATTAAATCAAAACAACCATTCCATTCAAGCAAGGCATTTAATCAAACACCTTCTAGGCACAATTTATAAATCACAAATCATGCCTCAAATTTCTCCAAGTTACATAATAAATCACATGTAACTTCATATACCAAAGTCAAGCTAGAAAATTAGATTAACCCATTTCTATGCTCACTTTTCCATTTCTATAATCATAACATACATATAAAAATCTATCCATATGCCTCAACATATCAAACCCTTTAACTACTAACAACTAAGGAAAGATTACACCAAGGTAGGAAGAATCCTACATCTTGAAGCGTAAATTCACCCGAATGAAGCTTCAAGAACACTTCTCGATCCTAAGACTTGATTTCCCCCAAATCTCCTCCTTTGGATCTTCGGTGAAATCCCTTGTTCTTAGTGTGGTTGCGTAGCCCTCGTCGAGAGGGTCGACTTTAACTCTTGGCTCGACGGAATCCGAGCGACGGAAGTCCGGGAATCGCCGAAGGAAGCTTGAAGTTCTCTCTTTTCTCTCTCTCTCTTTCTCCCACACGTTGAACCCAGCACAATGGCAGAAATTTTCTGCCTAAAATGCAGATATTTGTCCCTTTATATAGTTTTAAATACTTGGCCCACGTTGTGCCACGTGTTCCCCGCTTAATCGGGTCCGATTTCGTCCCGAAACGATTTATTTGATCCCGGTTTAAGTTCAAATTAATTTTATTTGAACTTTAACTTAATTTTAAGGAAATTTTATAAAATTTATTCATGGGGACGTTCGTGAGGTCATTCGCCACGCAGTCGCCTCGAACGACGTGCAAAATCCGACTATCTCGGAATTCGACGAAATTTGACAAGGTGAGTCGTTTCCGCGATACGAATCCAACAGCGAACTCCGTTTCCTCATCCGAGGTCTAGACCATGAGTATTTTAAATACGCATTATAGTGGCAAATTACTATTTTGCCCTTTTGGAAAAAGTTCAAATTTCCCAGGTTTTACACCACCAAGAATGGTGTTCGATCAAAACATACACACACTCACACTCATGTCGAACGCCCACGAATGCGATGTTATCCATGCATATGCAAATGGAATGTACAATTGCAATTCAAAATATCATGTTCCTCATATCATGAGCATATAATGAACATATCCAATTTCCACAAACATTCGCAATTCCTAAAATATCAATTATATCATAAAGCATATATTAACATTTCATACATCACTAAACATGTTATAGCACTCTCAATTCAATTAACACACTTAATCATCCATAGATATTTTATCAAACACCTACAAGGCACAAATGTAAACACATAGCATGCCCAAACAACACATCCTTCATGAAATTTCAAACCAAGTAATTTCATCAAACCCATATCATACAAGAATTGGTTTAAACATACTCTCGTACCCATTTTTGCATCTTTCTAGCTACACTAGTTGTATGCTAAACAAGAGAATTCATCTCTAATCATCCTACCCATTTCATATACAACCCTATGTTGAAAATAAACCTAGTTAGGAAATGAACCCTACCTCTTATATCGTATATCTGCATAGGAGAATTCTCAAAGATCCCAAATCAAGCTTCCAAAACTTTATCCCAAATTTTTTGTCTTTGAGATTTTGGCGAAACTCATGATCTTTGGTATGGATGCGTAGCTCTCGTCGTGTAAAGCAACTTTAGTTCTTAGCCCGGAGCAATCTGATGGTTGGATCGTCATAGATCGGAGAAGGAAGCTTGGAAGAGTTTGAGATTTTCTCTTTTCTCTCCCTCTCTCTCTTTTCTGGAATGGCTAAAGACAAATGGGGAAGAAATCTGATTTTCTTCCCCTTTTTATACTCCCCAAATAACTAGCCTACAATGCGCCACACGTCCTTCTTTTGATTGATCCTCTTTTGATTGATCCAATTTGATCTCCAATCAATTAAATTTTGTCCCGTGTTAAGTGTAGTACATTTTTATTGAACTAACTTTAAATTATTTCTCAAGTTCTTTGAATAAAGTTTGATCGCTTTTGTTTTAGTCACTCGAAACTCGATCGCCTCGTAAAATGCAAAAAATCTGACTATCTCGGAATTCAATAAAAATTGACTGGGTAGCTAGATTTCGCGAGATGAATCCAATGGTGAGGTCCATTTTGTCATCCGATTTCCAGAAAAATATGAGTTTTTAACCCATACCGTAATGACTAATTACAATCTTGCCCTTTTTAATAAAATTTTTAATTTTTTCAGATTTTACATTCTCCCCCTTAAAGGAATTTCATCCCCGAAATTATACACACATACACATTTAACAAAATGAATTCAACAAGTCATGTAATACTCTATGACTACTAGAAATGTACTTTCATCCTAAAAAAAGAACAGGTAGTTAGCACAGATAGTGTCCTCATACTCCTATGTCGCCTCCTCTATACCACGGTGTTACCACAATACCTTCACCAACTTCATAGTTTTGCCACGTAAAATCTACTCTCGGTTATCCATAATACGCACCGGTCTCTCCTCGAAGGTCCCATCTGCATCAACAACTAGCTCTCCCCAATCCACCACATATGCAAGACTTGGAGTGTACATCTAGAGCATAGAGACATGGAACAACGCTTAAACATCTAATAGATTTGGCTGTAATGCCAACCAGTAAGCAACTGTACCAACCCTCTCAAGTACCTTGAAGGGCCCGATATACCTCAGCGACAGTTTTTCCCGCTTCTCGAACTTGACCATTCTCCTCTTAGGTATAACCTTCAAGAAGACGTGATCCCCAACCTCGAACTCCAGAGGTCTCTGCCACCTATCAACGTAGCTCTTCTGTCATCTCTAAGCTGTAAGAAGACGCTTTCGTATCAGGTTCACTTTCTCTAAGGTGTCTCTAATCAAGTTCGGACCCGTGAAAGGTCCCTCTCAAACCTCTGTCCAACAAACTGGAGAATGGCACGGTCTCTCATAAAGTGTCTCATAAGGTGTCATTGTATGCTCGCTTGGTAACTATTTTTGTAGGCAAACTCTACTAAGGGTAAGTGCTCCTTCCAGCTCCCCTTGAGGCCAAGGATGCATACCCAAAGCATGTCCTCTAAAGTATAGATGGTCCCTTCTGACTGATCGTTTATCTGGGGATGAAAAGTTGTGCTCATCATCAACTGTGTCCCCATGGCTCACTGAAAGCTCTCCCAAAAATGAGCCGTGAACCTAGGATCTTGATCCTATACTATAGATATGGGTATCCCATGTAACTGGATTATTTCTCATATATACAACTTGCAGAATTCCTCTAGTGTGAAGGTTATCCGCACAGCCAAAAAGTGTACCAACTTCGTAAGCCAGTCCACAATCACCCACACCGCGTCATGCCCACGCGAAGGCCATGATAAGTGGGTCACAAAATCTATAGTGACATGTTCCCACTTCCACTTAGCCACCTCCAAAGGCTGGAGCAACCCCGCTGGTCTCTAGTGCTTAACCTTGACCTACTGACACGTGAGACATCTATGAAAAAAGTCTCCAACTTGTCTCTTCATCCCGCTCCAATAATTCTGACGAAGAAGATCATGGTACATCTTCGTGCCACCAAGATGCACAGCAAAATAGGAGCAGTGAAACTCCTTAAGGATCTCCTCTCTCAAATCTGTAAACTGGGGAACCACAATCCTTCCCCTATATCAAAGACTACCATCAGTGTGAATGGCCCAACCCTCGTCACTTGTACCAAATTATACCCGATCCCTGATGGATAATATCTCCGTGTCCTGCCCTTAGGACTTGATCACCCTACTCAGTAAGAAAGGCATAGCCACTAAACTGCTAAAGTGTCTTAAGCCTGACCCTTGTAGTGTAGCCTGAACTATCCCACAGTCTTGAGCATCCGCCACTCCCGGGAAGCTACACCAGCCAAGACTCCCTATGACTTTCGGTTGAGTGCATCAACCACCATATTTGCCTTATCAGGATGGTAATACAAAGTGAAGTCATAGTTCTCCAGGTACTCCATCTACCTGCGCTACCTCATATTGAGGTCTCGCTACGTAAAGATATACTTCAGACTCTTGTGATCTGAAAACACCTCCAACTGCTCTCCGTACAAATAGTGGTGCTATGCCTTTTAGGTAAAGACAACGGCTGCCAACTCCATGTAGTGTATGGGGTAGTTCTGCTCGTAGCTCTTTAACTATCGTGAACTATAAGCTACCACCCTCCTGGATTGCATCAGAACACATCCAAGTCTGTCCTTCAAGGCATCACAATAAATTATGTACCTTTGCCCCCTCTCTAGAACTACAAGGATAGGAGCTGAAGTAAGCATCCTCTTCAACTCCTGGAATGCCCTCTCATATGAGTCATCCCACTAGAATTTGACCTCTTTCCTGTTAACCTAGTCATATGTGCAATTACATTCACATTTATTGTAGTGATTTCAAGAATTATTTGTGTCAAGTCTTAGTTGGCTATGGATAAGCAAGAAGATATACATATCACCCATGTTTTCAACTTTATTCATTTAATCAACAAAATAGCTTAATCTTTGAAAAAACCCTAGTTAGTTCACATCCCCATTCACGGATGAGACTCCCTCATCCGATCAAATCAGAATTAAACTACTCAAATATATTAAAAGAAAAATTAAAGCAATAAAAGAAGACATGATAATTAAAAGATGAATGAAAGATTGAAAATGAACTTTAATTATGAACTTAGTATTTAAAACAAGAAATTCAAAGCAATTACAATAAAAGAAATAAAGTACCATAAATTGTTCAACTGAATTTAAAATAAAGAAGACTTGTTCTTACAAACTAAATAAACAAATAAAAAAGGAGGAAGAGGGGCAGCCCACCTTGGAGAGCGTCCAAGGAGGAAACCGGTGTATCTCTCACGAGCTCCCATGAGTCGGTATTTATATGAAAAACATGGAGAGAGAGAGAGAGAGAGAGAGAGAGAGAGAGAGATACAACTAATTTTCTAGAGATCATCTTTCCTTCTACGTCTATCTATTATTCCTAGAAAATATCCTAAAGTATCTCTAAGATTTAGCTAGTTAAAATCCCTTCCTATTTTGTCTCTTTCTCCTCCAATAAAGTCTTGAAAAATATCTTTGAAGATTCAGTCAAGCAACGGGTGGGAGAAGGAGTCCTCGCAACAGAATTGCACTAATCTACTGGTAGGAAGCACAATTCGACCTATCGGTAGAATTGCTCTATGTCTCTAACGAACTTGTAGCTCTTCACAGCTCCAGGTAGAATAACATTTTGTTTTGGACCAACCGATAGAATAATATCTACCTACCAGTAGCAAAGGTCTCTGTTTCACTTCTACCGGTAGGAATGAACTTCTATTTGTAGAATGAACTTCTGCTTGATGTTGAACCAATAAAAGTGGCATTTTCCTCAATTTTGCTTGTAATGCTCTTGGCTAAACTCTTGGATCTCCTAATTCGTTCCCAAAGTCTTTCATAACATCAAAATGTATATAAAACATTGTATTTACATTAGTTTACCTGCAAACACAAATATTCTCTATAAAATACAAAACTAAACCCAAAATTAACACATAAATAAAAATTTTGTTACACACCTAAATTACGAATATCATATTATAGTTCACCATGAAATCCCATAACCCATGAACAGAAACTACGCAGTGGGCTCTTCAGGCTCTTCAGTTTGCTCGGCGCCAACTCCCTCTGCAAGCTCCTTAGGCTTTAACGCCTCAACCTCCAGCATAAAGGAGTTTAGGTCCAAGTTGGGGTATGACCTCTTGACCTGTTCTTGAAAGTTCATAAATCCTTACACGAAGGCAAAAACATTCACCTCAAGGAGCTCAATAATCCTCCCATCTCTGGCTTTCAGCTCCCTCGTTTTTGCCTTCAGCTCCTCCTCCTTTGCCTTTAGTTCAGCATCTTTCCCATTGATGGAGTCACCAGCCTCCTGAAGATGAACGTTTAGCGTGACATTTGCCCTCTTCATCTCCGCCAGCTCGGCGACTAGGACATCGTTCTTCTCCTCGGCCAGGCCTCTCCCCGTCTTAGCCGCATCCACATCATACAACATTCGTCCCAGCTTGTGTTCCTTTGCGGCTAGATCCTTCCTCAGCTGCTGCTTAGCAAGTTGGGCCCTCTCAAGTTCAAAGCGCAGGGGAACTTGCTCGGACGATTGACTTGCTAGCACACTCGATACGTGCTAGTGGTGGAACTCCATCAACTTGATGCAAACCAAGGCCTAGCAGTAGAGACACATACTATAAAAAAAATTAGAAAAAGGGTGGAAAGAATCCAAATTTCGTATTCTAGGGGGCAAGAAAAGGACATAATACCTCGACCAAGTTTGAATGGCATGCTTGGTCTTCCTTTCAAAGCTGATCTTCATAACTTCCTTAGGATCCATGGTAGGAACCAAGCTAGTTAACACGTCCACAGCTACGGCAGCATCACGGAGGAACCCATTACCCCTTATATCCACCCCAGAAGAATCATTTGTGGTCTCTACTCCTTAGGGGAGCGTCACTGGAGGAAGAACTGAAGTTGTCCTGGCGGGCTCAACTCTGGCAGTCTCGAGTCTGCCTTTGGGTGGTAGCTCAGGCGACAAGGAGGGGGAAAAATAGTCTCAGGGGAGATTAAATCTTCTTGTCCATGCCCCGAGGGGATACTTGCCGATTTTGACTTCTTTGGAGAAGGAAGCTCGAAAGTTTTCATCAACTTACTCTTTCTTCATATCAGCAAATCTCGCAATTATAAGTTCAGGATCCATTTGATCAGGGGAGTGTTCAGGCAATGTTTCAATAATGGTGGTCTGAGTAGGCAACGTCTCCACAGGGGGGCCTGAGCCCATACTCAGTAAGCTTCTCCTTGGTTACCAGAGTAGAAAAAAGGCTTAAGACTGTAGGCTTCAGCTAAAAGCACTCTCCCGGCCTCTGCAATATCCAAATAAGGGTGAAAACCTGCAAGTGAGACAAAAGACAGGTTAGAACCATGACAAGAACATATTTAATAGGCAAATCTTCAAATGACATTCTTACGTGTGTTTCTTGGAACCCCCAAAATCTGGGAACGCGGGGAATATCGCCAGATGTTCCAGAAAACTCCCAGAAATCTCCTCGGACAAAGAAGAGCTTTGGTTTCCATCCCTTGTTGGAAGAAGGAAGCCCAGAAATCAAACTCTTCACCTTAACCCACTTGGCAAAATAGAAAAGCCCAGAGCAGTAGAAAACTTAAGCTGGAAAAAGGTGGGCAAACACATGAATGGTGGGTGGAGAAGTATTCCCACTTTCACACCAAAAAACAAAAAGGCTGACCAGCAAGCCCCAACTGTTGGGGGAATCCCGAGCTGGACACACATTGTAGAAGGTGAGAACATCTCGAATGAAGGGATAGATAGGGAATCTAAGGCCAGCTCGGAACGCCGAGGTGAAGAAGAAGGTCACCCCAGGAATAGATGAGTTGCACCTCTCGTCCTTCTCGAGAGAATGAAGCAAGAAATGAGTATTCCTCCCTCAGGGCTTCCAAGTTATCCTTGTCGAAAAGACTCATAGTCAACTTAGCACATCAAGTGAGATCAGAAAGGTCTGGTCGGACCTTTTTCGTCTTCGGGCCAGTTTGGACCCCCCCCATCTTGGCACGACTCGAGACGTATGGGGGCAAAGCCAACAAAGGGTCACCGGAGTGACCTGAAGTCGAAGCTGTGGGAATCAATCCAAGATCTTTCGAGTTTGACACCCTAGGACGAAACTCAAACCTCTCTACTAAAACCAACAAAAATTGGTCGCCCTCAACAGGAAGAGTGTCGCGATAAAGGGCTCTTTACCACCAGGCGGTACGAGACCTTTTCAGCACAATCACTACTGTGGGAGGCCAAAACCTCCTCAACATTCTCACCACTTTCCTCTCCAGCCACAGGATCAAAAGAAGTATCGAATATTACTCTCCCTATTGGGGCTTCAAATCGTAACCCGAAATGCAAAGAAGGTAGATATAAAGCACAAATTCGTAAAAAATAGTGGAACTAAACACCAGGATTTGATCAAGGTCAGCCTTAACAAGAAAGGGTAGTCAACAAACCACAAAAGAAAAGCAAAACTGCCAAAATGACGCCGAAAATAACTAAACCTCCAAAATAACGAAACGGAACCCACGACCCCACCAACTGGGGTTAAAGGGATCCAAAGCGAAGGGAAGAGAATGGATACATACCTAATGAATGGCTAAGACCACTTCGTAGAAGAAAGAAAGCAAAAAATTCTCAGAATCACTAGAGGAACGAGGTAACCGCATTTGAATCTAGAAAGGGGGAAAGGAACACGAAAAGTCAAAAATTTGAAATAACAGTGGAAAGGTGAAGGGCATTCCCCCCTTTTTATAACATTTATTACCAAGATTAGACGTGGGAAAGAACTATACCAAGGAAGACATCTCCCCCGCGACGCATGTATGCCCCTGACACGTCTCTCAAATCGGAGCAAGAAGGTCATTCTCCTGACTTGGGGCTGGGAGGCAACTAATAATGATGAATTTAAGTATGGGCCCCTCCAAAGCCCAAAACCCTCTGGGCTCGCAGAAGATGGCCCAAGCAGCTCATCCAGACAGCATTCATTGGGCTCGAACTGGACAACAATCCCATTCTAGAGAGGCTCGATGATAACAAGCTCGGTATAGGTACCAACTTGATGCTAACGAGCTAGGTATAAGTACCAGCTCGGGATATAGAAGCACGACATTAGGCCAGTCTAGAAAGGCTGTGGTATGACACGTGGACAAGGGACAAGGGAACATTACTTGACGACTTTGATGAACAAAAACCCACAGGTAGTGGAGACGGATCACGTACTGCAGCTGGCAAGTGGTAGGTGCAGAAAGGCATCAGGGACCACAGCTCCAGGTACAAGACAAACACAGAGGGGACCACAGAATCAGCAAAAAGGGATCAACACGAAACCCTAACTGCCAAATGTTTAAATAGCCAACAATGCTACAACGTACAAAGAGACATTCAGAAATTTACCCAGCAGAAACCTAGGCAATATCTTGTAAAAGGCATCAAGCCAAATACCTTGTAACAACAATTTTCTTCCCCAAGTAATACAATTCCCAAGGAGCAAGAGCATCATTTACAGTGGACGAAACCTTATCTTTCGGCTAAGGTGAACCACTCACACCATTGTCTTCATCTTGCATCATACACATAGCATACACACCCACCTCGCATATACACATACTCGTTGGGCCGCATCCCAGGCTATTTTGTTGTCCGGTCCAGTCAATTTTGAGCACCATCACTTTTCTTCTACTTCATCCTTAATTTTCTCTGGTTCTTTCACTTCTCCTTTCTCTTCAACACTAGCAACTTCTTCTAGTTTCTTCCCCTCTATGGTTTCGTTTTTGATCGCACTTGATGTATTGGTGAGTAAAAAGGGATACAAACTAAATATAGAGCCCCCGTATATATAGTCAAACAATAAAGATACAATAAGGATAAAAAGGTAAAACGAAGGTAAAAAAAAAACCCTAATAAACTAGGTTATAACTCCAACACTCCCCCTTAAGCTAGGCGCAAAAATATCAACTAAGTCAAGCTTGACAACCGAGTCCTGAAAAATGGATAGAGTGACAGGTTTGGTGAAAATATCCGCAACCTGATCACTAGTCCCCATAAACAATGGAGTGATAATACCACAACTAACCTTTCTCTTGAAGAAAGTTAACATCGATCTCTATATGCTTCGTCCTCTCGTGTAATACAGAGTTAGAAATGAGCTGAATAGCAGATCGATTATCACAATATAATGTGGATGGAGAAGTCACTGGAAATCCCAACTCGCCAAGAATCAATCGTAGCCAGATAATCTCACACGTGCCAAGTGCCAATGCCCGATACTCTGCCTCTGCTGACGAGCGGGAGACAACTGCCTGCTTCTTGCTTTTCAAAGAGATAAGATGAGTCCCTCGAAAAGCACAAAAGCCCGTAGTAGATCGACCGTCACACGCTCCCCCATAATTTGAATCTGAATAACAGGCTAGAGAACTAGTCTGAGATCCTAATGCATAGAATAACCCAAGTCCAGGAAATGACTTGAGGTACCGAAGAATATGATAAACTGCATCAAGATGAGGCTGACACGGCCTGTGCATGAACTGACTAACTCGGCTGACAGCGAATGAAATGTCTGGCCTAGTGTTGGCTAGGTAGATAAGTCTACCTACCAACCTCTGATAAACATTCGGATCTCTCAACTCCTTACCTTTAGCAGTAAGCTTCAGGTTTGGAATCATGGGTGATGATGTCAGTTTGCACCCCAGGTTTGGAATCATGGGTGATGATGTCAGTTTGCACCCCATCATCCCAGTGTCTGAGAGAAGATCCAGAACATACTTTCTCTGAGAAAGAACAACACCCCTGCTGCTACGGGAAACCTCAATCCCAAGAAAGTATCGCAGAAATCCAAGGTCCTTCACATCGAAGGTCTTCCCAAGGTCTACCTTGACCTGCACAGTCCCAGAAATATCATCCCCAGTAATAATAATATCATCAACATATACCAAAAGGATGACACACTGTCCAGAAATATTTCGTCGAATAAAGCAGGTATGATCAGAATGACATCTGGTGAACCCCAAACGTACGACTACATCACTAAAGCGAGAGAACCAGGCTCGTGGTGATTGTTTCAGTCCATAAAGAGACTTACGTAGTCGACATACCTTTCCAGCATACTCCCCCTCACCACAAAAGCCCGGTGGTGCATCCATATAAATAATCTCGTCTAGATCACCGTGAAGAAACGCATTCTTCACATCTAACTGATGAAGAGACCAAGAGTACTCCGCAGCCAGAGAAATAATCAACCAAACAGTAGTTAATTTTGCCACGGGGGTAAATGTAGCACCAAAATCACGACCTGGTACCTGAGTAAAACCCTTCACCACAAGCCTAGCCTTGTGACGATCAATAGTACCATCCGCAAGAAACTTCAGGGTGTAAACCCATCGACAGCCAACAGGCTTCACCCCTGAAGGTAAGGAGACAAGATCCCATGTATGATTACGCTGAAGAGTGTCCATCTCTGTCTGCATGGCAAGAACCCACTGGGGCTCCCGCATAGCCTTTGAAATAGAGCGAGGAACCGGCGTATCTGATAAGGCCATGCTATAAGCTTGAAATGTAGGAGACAGATCACCATAAGAAACATAAGCAGAGATCGAATATAAAATCCTGGCGGTCCAACCATAACGAACAACTGGACGGCGATCACGCCGCGGATAACGACGCCCTAAATCATTATCCTCTACTGACAATGTCTCATCAGGTAAAGTAACTGGCTCAATACCTGCAATCTCATCAGTACTAACAAAAAGTGTATCAATATGCTCAACGAACTGAGAAGTATTACCTACATCGCCTGAGGTAGAAGGGACATCAACAGGGGGATGAGAGCGAGGGCGACGAACATAAACCTGCAAAGGAAGAGAGACTGGCGACTCTGTACTAACAGGGATGAGTGGCGCTGGAGGAAGAGAGACTGATGACTTTGTAGTGATAGTGACCAATGGCTTTGACTCCTGTGGTAATGAAAAATCAAAGGGAGTATCATCAACTGAAGGGGAAGACACAAGACTGGAAGAAAAATAAGGAATATACTCAAGAAATGTAGGATCTAGACTATGATACATACGGCGCCTGATAGGATCATAACACCGATACCCCTTAGATTGATGACAATAGCCCACAAAGATATAACGAATCGCTTTATCATCAAGCTTATGGCGAGTAGGAGACCGATCCTGAACAAAACATGTGCAGCCAAAAACACGAGGGGGGACCGAAAAAAGTGTCCGTTCAGGAAATAAGACCTGTAAGGGAGCGCTATGCTGAAGAACACGACTCGGTGTACGATTGCATAGAAAGGTAGAAGTCAAAACAGCAAAATGCTAATAAGATTTTGGTACCCCCATACCTCTAAGCATACAACGTACCATCCCTATCAGACTCATATTTTTCCTTTCAGCAACTCCATTTTGCTCAGGAGTATATGGACAAGTGAGCTGCTGAAGGATACCCTGGGAGGAAAGGTGAGACACTAAGGCATCAGACACATATTATTTGGCATTATCCGAACGAAGAACACAAACAATAACATCGAATTATGTCTTAATCATCTGTAGAAACTGAGTGATGACAGGGAGTACATCGGATTTCCTATGCAAAATGTAGACCCAAGTACAACGAGTGTGGTCATCTATAAATGTCACATAGTATCGAGCACCAGATAGAGCAGTAACAGGAGAGGGGCCCCCAAATATCAAAGTGTATTAGGTCAAATGGCCTGGGTGACTGGTGCATGCGAGAAATATAACTGGTCCTAACATGTTTCGATAGGGAACATATAACACAGTCAAGTTTACCACCAACACAAGCATTACTCAAAGTAGGAAACAACATATGTAAATATTTAAAATTTGTATGTCTAAAACGGTCATGCCACAACTGAACAGTTTGTGACGAAAAATCATAACGACAAGTACTAGGTAAAATACTAGCATGTAAGCTAGGAACAGATAAAGACAAAACAGGTGCAGGTAATGGAGGTGAAGGAACTGGTGAAACTGGAGGTGGATCGCCTAGATAATAAAGTCCATCTCTCTCATGTCCCCTGATAATAATCCTCCTGGTACTCAGGTCCTGCAAATAACACGAATCAGATAAGAACACAACTGCACAGTGAAAATATCTGGCTAACTGATGTACAAATAATAGATTCATGGCCAGCTTTGGCGCATGAAACACTGAACGTAATGTAAAGCCATCTGGGAGGCGGACTGTACCCCTACTAACAATAGGGACATGTGTCCCATCTGCTAGTTGAACCTGTGTATGTAACTACTCGTCAAAAGTGGTGAAGTGATGGGCCTCACCTGTCATGTGACCATTCGTACCCGAGTCCAGCATCCAAATGGGAGACGGACTGGCACAAACATGAAAGGCACGAGATATACCTGTAGTGGTGGCAGCAACAGTAGTCGGACTCTGAGAAGTCAGAGCGGACATAAGTATATCCAATCGGGAAGTGATAGCATCTATATCACTCTGCCAAGGAGGAGCAGTAGCAAGAGTAGGGGTAGTAGATGGTGGTATCTCAGCAATAGCAGCAATACGACCGCGAGGGGGGGCTTAAGCTCCGGATGGAGTTTCTAGCAAGCAGTCCTGAGATGTCCTGGTCAGCCACAATAATCACACTGACGAGAATCTCCCTGTCTGCGCTGATCTGGGGCACCTTAACGGCGCTGGTTCGAACGCTGTCCACCCCTGACTGAGGATCCTGAACGAGACCCTGCAGCAGCTGCAAGGGCCATCTGGTCAGCCTGAGGAGTCATGGCTGCAACTGGAAGTGATGCAATACGAACGCGGCGCTCATACTGCTCAATCATTGCATACACCTCAGAAAGAGACGGAAGCCTCAACATCGACAAGATCTGAGAACGAGATCCCTCAAACTCATTACGAAGCCCTAGAAGGAACTTGTGAATCCTATCCTCCTGCTCTCGAGTATGCAAGAATGCTGCTCCCTCGAGCCCTATATGCGGAATAGAAGCAAGAGGACGTAGAGTCTCATACTCAAGCAAGCGCTGGGTCAAATAGCCATAATAATCCTGGACGGTCATATCTCCTTGCCGAGCATAGGAGAGCTCCAGAGAAAGCTCATAAACACGAACTCCCCGTCCTGACTGGGAATACATCTCTGATAATGCGCTCCATAGCTTCGGAACAGAGCTATGAAACTGGTGAATCCTACAAACAGATGGCTCCATCGAGCCCAATAACCATCCAAGAATGGCGCAGTTCTCAGAGAACCACGTAGAATATCCAGAGTCGGCATCAGCTGGATTTGGATGAGATCCCGTCAGCCAATTAAGCTTCCCTACACGGCCTAAGAAAAGCTGGAATGAGCAAGACCACTCAGCAAAGTTACGGTCATTCAACAACTGTGCCGTAACTTTCTGAGAGATCATGCCCGACATTGCTGGTAATGCAACTGTGCCAGTAGGTACTGTATACTGGTCAAACATAAAAGTGGAAGTACTAATAGATATCTTAACGGTAAGGGTCTCAACGGTAGAGGTGTCAACAGTAGGGGTCTCAAATCCCTTAGTAGTAGCCATATCAACAACAATACTAGGGCACCCGTGACAGAAAAAAAACTCTAAGATAAATAGAGGGATAAAATAAGGGAGAATAATATACCTCCAGTCGAACAGTCGCGACAGATAAAGAAGGTTCAGAAAGCTCCCAAATAATCAAGTCACGATGCCCAGAAATCCAGTAAATATAAATAAATGATCTATTGCATCAAGAGCAGATCAATGGAGAAGAGGATTCAACCCCTCTTAAAAGATCATACGAGCCCAAATAATCAGGCGCACGAAGGCAAAACACGAAGCTGTGACGAAGAGCATGACCCAGCAGTGGACAGTGGGTAGCTAGGTTGGGCAGTGAGCAGTGAGTGGCTGATTTTGTCGCTGGATTGGGTCAGTCGGTGTGGGGTCAATGGGTTAAGATGCTGGTTTGTTGACTTGGGTTGAGGTGCTGGTTTGTTGTTGATCGTGGATTGAAGTTGATTTTGTCGGTGGGTTTTGTGGTTGTCGGTGCAGTCGGTGTGCAGTACTGGGGTGCAGTCGGTGGGTTTTTGTGGGGTGTTCTGGGTACGCTTGGTCGGTGTTTATGCAGTCGGTGGTCAAGGTAGATGGATTTGCTGGGTTAGGGCTTATATGGGTTTCGCTGGGGCAGTGGGCTTTGCTGGTGATTTGTGATGGTTTTGCTGGTGGGCAGTGGGTTTTTTTTTTGGTGGGCAGTGGGTGGTTTCTTGGTTTTGGTTGCTGATGATGTCGTTGGTGGTCTGCTGTCGATGAAGGTGGAGTTACAGGCTATGGGTCGCTTGTCGGTGGAGTGGGTTGCGACGTGGTGGAGGGGCAAGAGTTAGGGTTAGGGTTAGGGTTGGCTCTGATACCAACTTGATGTATTGGTGAGTAAAAAGGGATACAAACTAAGTGTAGAGCCCCCGTATATATAGTCAAACAATAAAGATACAATAAGGATAAAAAGGTAAAACGAAGGTAAAAAGAAAAACCCTAATAAACTAAGCTATAACTCCAACAATCGCCATGAAAACAAAGAATCAAGAATAAAGAGATGTATAAATACATGTTCTTGTGTGCTTGTGTGCTTGTGTGAGTACAAGTATGCAGAGATGGCGGAACCCTAGGTTATGGAACTGGAAACAAGTACAGAACGGAGGGACTGAATGGAAGGGAAGTGACTAATGAAATTTTGGGAGTGGGGAGTGAGAAATGGGAGGGACAGAGAGTTGTGGAGAGGATTTTTTTTTCTTGTTTTCTTAACGGCATGAAAAGGGGGTTGGGTGTGTAGGAGAGAGAGTGGGAAAATTGAGGAAAGGTGGGAGAAAATTTTCCAATAAAAGGGCTCACTGATTCGGTGGGGTATTCAAAATTTTGCGAAAAAAAAGTTGATAATGATATTATTTATAGCTAAACCTAATTCATTATAGTTATCAAATTGATGACGAGTTATAGTATCCCAAGGTCTAAATTTACTTACGTATTTTTAGCTTGTCACGACACTTGAGATTCAATGCTCGGTCTCAGCCTAACCCACTTAAGAAACCACAGTAAGCAGGCACAAGGTCCCAAAATTTTGTTTCTTCTTACAAGTACAAATGAGTCCGGCTAAAAGTCTTTACAAAATGCCTTTTTTTTTTTTTGGCGACTACATTAACATTTCCAACTGTTAGGATAGGTTGGCATTAATTAGATTCCCATTGAGGGTCTCTGGTGATTTTTCAACAAACAACTAGGCCTGTTTGAACCAATTAGAGATGCTCGTTCATTGTTGGAGTAGTTATGCCTTCATAACCACTGCTTAACTCAGTCACCAATTGCTCTAAATTGCGCACATAATCAGGAATTGCCATCTTTGTCACACCACAATACATGACCTTTTTTTTGCTAATATGTCAGTCCATACCCAATCCATGTCTTGGTCTTCTAAGCACCCAATGCACGTTAGTTAGCCTACACAACTAAGTCTTGTCTTGCTATGTTATACCCAACGCACCAATGATGTGTTGTCTCCCTTAGCCATGCATGGAGCTCCCCCACATCGATAGGTTTCATCGATGCTTTGGTCCCACATGTATCAGGGCATGGACTTTTGCATGTCATGTCTCACATGACAATTATTATTGAGGTCGTGTATTGCTTTGTCATGCCAACGTTAGGGGATATAAGGGTAACCAACGGTGCATCCCCCTCTGAGGAGCACCTTTCTTCCATTATAATAATATTTATGAAGGAAAACAAATTGATAATAGTAGACATTAGGGTGCTTGAGAAATCATAAAAACTTATATACGAAAATTGTTATTGTTACATACAACTATTAGCATTTTCCAACACTTGCTGCCAAATTTAGCAAGCAACCAAGTTATTTGGGGGTGCTCTTGCACATCGGGAGTGATTAGCCAAGTACACCCCAACTTGACTCTGACATGGGACACCATTGGATAGACCATCTGCATGCCTTAGCCATAACAACGAGTTAAGGGGCTAATAACACCTAGTCAATACTATGATTGATCTAATGACAATGATTAATTAAGTCAACTAATTAATGGTTATATCAAATAACTAGTAATTGCCCGTGTCTAAATGTACTACGTTACTCATAAAAATTTGTAAATATTTGTTCATAAATAAGGGTAATGTATAATACAATTTTAACAATACAACGATTAAATTAACATTGTTCAACCTATATGCAAAACATGTATAATCAAACTTTTATATAACAAAAGTCACGCTACAACTACTGCAACATATTAATTCAAATATATGAGAAAATATGATTATTATTGATCAAACATCCACAATTTCAACATTTTTAATAAACTTTATCTCAAATTTTTTTAAAAAATATAACTATTTTTTTTTCTACAGCATTTTTTCAACGTGAGTTTATGTAACTTTTGTGAGGAAATCATCCAAAAGTTTCACGCGAATTCTCATAAATGTAAAAAATTTTGTTGAGAAATTAAAATCAGCTTCCATTTGAGTTCAACTTAAATATTCGAAAAATTCAATCGAATTTAAGTTTAAGCAAAAATTTATACTTTATATTCGATAGTCAAATTCAGTTCAATTCAATTCTTAATCATAATCACGTCAAACAAAGATTTGAATTTAAGTTCGACTCAATTAATACTTATATTTTAAATTTATAAACTAATTATTATCTATTCTCGTTCACAGTAACACCATAATTTTTTTAAAATTTAATTATTTTTTATTATTTTTATGATCAATTTCAATTTAAATTCAACTTGAATACTCGTAAAATTCAAGCAATATTATGTTTAAGCAAGAATATATACTTATACTTGACAATTAAATTCAGCTAAATCAAATCATAATCATAATCACTTCAAACCGATAATCGAGTAAAATGAAAGGACTCTTGTAATTTTTGGGCGAATCTTTTTTTTTGGAAGAGGAGTTCAATTATTTGATCAATAATCTTAAAATAATCTGAGTCGCGAAAAGTTCAAGACAAACAACGTTAGCTCCCTTATTATATAGATATATCACAAATTACATGTATATTATTCGTCAATTATACCATTTAAATATTATAATATTTTTATTTCAATACGAAATATGACCTAATATTATTCGTCAATTATACCATTCAACTCGTTTTCACACAAAAAATCTGTATTTAAGGTTCATTTGTTTATTTGAAATTTTTAAAAATAATCTTTAATTATATAGAATTATACTTAACGACTTAATTAATGTATTAACAATTAATTTTTAAACTACTCGTCACAGTATGTGAAAGAGAGAGAAAGCTGACTAAAAGAGACGTTTATATAGATATATCACAAATTATATATATATATTATACTATTCGAATATTATAGTATTTTTATTTTAATATGAAATATAAACTACATTATAGTCATTCGACTCGTTTTCAAGCAAAGAATATGTATTTAAGGTTCATTTATTTATTTAAATTTTCTAAAAATAATCCTTAATTGTATATAATCATAATTAACTATCTAATTAATATGTTAGCGATTAATATTTATATTGGTCGTCTCAGTGTGTGAGAGAAGAGAGCTAACTGAGAGAGACGTGGTGAGCTGCATGAACATCAGATAGTATGAGATAGAAAAAGAGGAAGTTATAAGAGAGATAAGAGTTTTAGAATTTTGGAAGGAATGGAAGTCTTGTTCAAAAAATTGGGAGAAATTTTTTTGCATTAGAATCGTCGGATCAATAATCTCCTCAAACGATCTAAGATGTGAAAAGTTTAAGACAAATAATCTAGCTATTTTATTGTATAGATAATGTTGATGTAGTATAATTATTCCAATGAATATTTTCTCCACCCATAGACATCAATCTGAAAAACGAGCACAATCCGGATCCAAAGTGACCCGGGTTCTGCCTGGAAGACAACTAAAAAGTAAAATGACCAAATGGCACCTGATGTTTTATCTTATTATAGCTCCACCCCACCATTATATATATCCGTTTGTTGAACTTTTAGCCTTCGCGAGCATCATCGTTGTAGGGTTTCTTCTCTCGCCGTTTCCAGAAGAGCACTGCCGCGCAACAATGGTAACTCCCAAAGCCCTTACTCTCTCATACTTGTATGTGCATGACTCTATATCTCTCATGTATGACTTTGTCCTGATGTTTGTATACTGTAAATCGAAGCTAAGTAGTATTAGATCTTTATTTATCTCAGACCACCATAATCTTGATATCACCAGTAGATTAACGAGCTTATGTATTGGAATTATCGTTATATCTGTGTATTGCCGAGAATTGTTTGTTATATCGATTCCTGAAGTATAGATCTGTGGTTTAGCTGATTTGTTTCTGGCAATAGGATACTGGGTTTTGCACTTAATCATATAAGTGCGTCGAAAGCGGAGGAAAATAGGATGTATATGTGTATATAGGCAGAATATTTTTGTAGACTTCCTCTGCTTGCTTGAAGTTAGACCTTTTTTTACAGCTGATTTTGATAACGGAATTTTAATTTATGCATATGTGTTAACGCTGTTGTGATTGTTCCAAAACCCAGGGAATTGGGAGAAAGCATCATGAATTTCAATTGTGATAGCCTGTTTAATACTGCTGTAATGCTCAATTTTGTATCAATGTTGATTCACAAATGTGTACAAGCTTGGGTTCTTCTGCACTGGGTATTTGTGTATGTGCAACACAATATGACATAACATCATTATGCATTTTCAATTTGTGACCAGACCTCTCCTACACCTTTCCCTTCCCAGTTGAGTGATAATCTAACTAGATAAGACTAATAAATGAATATAGCATTTATTTACGAGAGCGAATATTCGACACTTACAGTATAGTGGTATTCTCTATTGGTATTGTTCGAGATGAAGATATATTTATGGTGTTGAACTATGCAGGCCCCAAAGAAAGGAGGAAAAGTGACTTCTGCACCAGTTAAGAAGAAGGTAGTTTCTCAACATTCCCCACCCCCCCCCCCCCCCCCCCCCCCAACAAATACCAAAACAATAGATGTTATGTACATAGCTCAGGCACACTCCAACCCCACATGCATTCCCGAGCTGAAAAGGCCCTCTCACTGGAATTTATTTTTTGGCGTACCTGTTTTTAGTGTTAACATAGTGTTTGGACTTTGTAATGCAGGAGAAGGTTGTGAACCCTCTTTTTGAGAAGCGTTCCAAGCAGTTTGGTATTGGAGGGGCTCTGCCTCCCAAGAAAGATTTGACCCGGTTTGTAAAGTGGCCGAAGGTTGTCCGCATTCAAAGGAAGAGGAGGATCCTCAAGCAGCGTTTGAAGGTCCCACCAACTTTGAACCAGTTCACAAAAACACTGGACAAGAACCTTGGTGAGAACTATCTCACTTAGGTATATTAATACTGTACAAAATGTTTCTGGTAAATTGGGCAAACTAAAGCTAGATATAATTATAACATACACACACATGTGAGTACATTTGTATGTGTTAAAAGGTACTAATTTTGTGCATTTTTATTCTCATGCACAAATTTTGTGCATGAGAATGTATGCTCTAAGAATTTTCCACCATTTATCTTATTTTCTATTACTTGAGTCATTTTAATTTCCCATATCAGCTGTATCCACAGCGCTGATGATTCTATAGCATCTTCTTCAAATAGCATATTTATGTCGTTGCAATGTTCTGGACATCCATGCATTAAATGAACTCATTCAGTTTGGCGGTTTTTCTTATTCCTAGCCACAAAATCAACAGCATCTGTGAGCTTTAGAAAACTAGAAAGATCTAAAAATAGGAATGTTCTTGGTGCTGGAGTTGGATTTGGTTGAAGTAGGAAAGGCTGAGGTGAATTGGAAGTTGGAGATGGAATTGTGTGGTAACTTTAGATTCGGGTTTCAATTTGAGAAAGGGTTCTTTGCCAGCTTTACCGTTGAGGGGTTTTATTTATATCATCTTGATTTTGTGTTCACCAGTATAATTGTGGAGCTATATATTATGATCTGTTGGAACATTTTTTTGGTCTTTGTGATGTACCGCCCAAGTTTTTGCTGAATCTCCAATGTTCTGCAGCAACAAGCCTTTTCAAGTTGCTTCTCAAGTATAGGCCTGAGGACAAGGCAGCAAAGAAGGAACGCCTCCTTAAAAGGGCCCAGGCTGAGGCTGAAGGAAAAAGCTCGGATTTGAAGAAGCCAATTGTTGTGAAATATGGGCTGAACCATGTCACCTACCTTATCGAGCAGGTTGTTCTATCTCTTGGTTGTGATACTTATTTTGAATGCATTTGTGTTTTAAACTAATAAAGTCTGCATGTGGAAAACTTGATGTCTTCATTTCAGAATAAGGCACAGTTGGTGGTAATTGCTCATGATGTGGATCCGATAGAGTTGGTTGTGTGGCTTCCTGCCTTGTGCAGGAAAATGGAGATCCCTTACTGCATCGTAAAGGGGAAATCACGACTGGGAACGGTATAATAATAGCTCATAAATGGATAAATCTCCTTATCAAAATGGTGTTCTTTGTTATTGATCTATTTGTCTTTGGCTTTCTAACAGATAGTCCACAAGAAAAATGCAGCTGTATTGTGTTTGACCACAGTTAAGAATGAGGATAAGTTAGAGTTCAGCAAAATCCTGGAGGCAATCAAGGTGATTTCATAATTGTATTTGCACTTATTTTTACATGTGATCATGGATTCTACTTTTCTTCCTGTTAGTTATCATTAGTTCTGAAATATTTAAGATTGCTGTTTCAGGCAAACTTCAATGACAAGTATGATGAGTACCGAAAGAAGTGGGGAGGTGGTATTATGGGCTCCAAATCACAGGCCAAAACCAAGGCCAAGGAGAGAGTTCTTGCAAAGGAAGCCGCACAGAGAATGACCTAGGAGTACTACCATATCCCGGACTTCTCTCTGGATTGTATGTTCTTTGAACTAATGAGGATGCCTTATGTTGTCGGCGGAATCCAACTAACTTGTTTCCCTCCTTGCCATGGGAGTAGGAAAATAGTTAAAATTTTGGTAGAACATATTGTAGAACTTTTTGGTTTATTCTTATTTTTATCATATGTATGGAAGAGCTTTGCATTATCATATGAATGATGCAGCTATCTGTTTTATTGGGACAAATGCCAAGGCAAGCATCAATGGCCCTGCTCTGCTTTCATAAACGTAGTTATGTTCTGCACTCTGGGAAGTACTGATGCCAGAACGTTTAGTGTTGCAACTGGATACGGCGATACGGATACGGCGATACGGCAAAACTTAAAAAAATAGGATACGGATACGGCCAAGATACGGCTATAATAAAATATTTTTATTATTTTCAACCAACTTAATACTTATATATTTTGGTAGTTCTTTAACATATAATAAGAAAAATTAGTAATTCTTTTTAGTTTCAAGAAAATATATATCGTATCGCTGTGGTATATTCACAAAGTGAAGTGACAAATTAAAGGAATCAAAACTAATATTTACCTAGTATTTAGAAGTAATTTTGCTAAAATTATAATGTAATAACTTTATTTTATACTCTTTTGACATGTAATTTTAGATAATACTTAAAAAACACTCATGTACCTTTGAAGTAATATGAATTTGTTGTTAATGTATTGTATGATATGTAAATTCGAAAAAAGATGTTAAAAGTTCAACTAAAAAATTATATATGTTGGTCGACTACAAAAGTATCCGTGAAGTATCCTAATATTTAATTATTATCGGATACGTAGAAGGTGTATCCGATACGTATCGGACGAGTATCCGACGAGTATCGTATCCGTAAAGTATCCGATACGGATACGTCAACCTCAACGAAGTATCCGTGCTTCATAGGGTGGAATCATTGGCTCATGTGGTTGAAGGGGAGAAATGGGTTCAGTGGTTCGGTTAATTGCAGGTCTATATTATGCTGACTGAAAAGAAAAGGAGAATATAACTTACCGATAAAAGTAAAGAAAAGGGAATTATACTGATGAAAGAAAAATGGAAGGGGAATATGATTGTGTGTGCTAGTATTGACCCAAAATATGAAATAGGACTCCTTTGTGTAGTGAAGCCAAGCTGGTCGGTCTTCTACTTACAGGGTGCGTGTTCTGTACAAAGGATAACCTGGTTGATGGGTTTTCGGATAATATTGAGTACAAATTTCATTCTGTTTTCGGATAATAGAAGTGAAGTTTGCTGACATTCCATTCATTACCAAGTTACTGAATGGGTTTTATTGATAATTAAAATTATTATCAATCGTCCAAATGCATTACATTTCTGCTAATTTTCTTTCTACTCCAATCTGAATTACTTAATGAATTTTTTTTTTTTGCAGGGACAGTAAGTTTACTAGTCGTTGTTATCATTGAAGTAAAGCAATGATTTTTGTATTTGTTATTTCCCGATCATTTGAAGCAATCTTCAGTGGCACAAGTTTCTCATCACAGCAACTTTCAGTACAATAGCTTCAACCATTTTCAATAGGTACTTAATGATCTTAGTCTGCCTTGAACTCGAGAGAGACAGCCGAAGTCCGGTTGACGTAGTTCCTTTCTGCACTTTGATCCTGGATCCTGTTGTTGTTTTGCATCATTCTTTCATGGCTTGGCCTATCGATCAAGAAGAAGTGGTTACACCCATCGAGTACCTCAGGACATAACAATCTCCATAAGATCATCACTCTGGTCCAAGCCGGCTCTGTCAAGTACCTCTCTCCGCGGCATGTGCTGTTCAAAATTGCCTCAGCACACCTTTCTGTCGACAACCTTGGGATGATTTTCAGTTTAGCCTAACCAGTAATCCACATTCAAGTAGACGATTAAAGTTAGTCATCGTTATTAGAAGAACTAGTTGCATACGGTTGCTAAAAGTCCTTACCTTTGTTAGAAACTCGTCTTGTGTAATTTCTGAGTCAATCAACCCAGGAGTCACAATTGTTATCCCAATATCTGAACCAACCTCAGTTCTGAGTGTCTCATAGAAGCTTATTAGAGCTCCCTTGCTTGCCTAGAACCGCCCGAAAAACAAACAGATTGATTGAGCAAAGAACAGAGGCAACAGGGGCAAAAGTACTCACCTGTGAAATTTCTTACACTGTATAAGCTTAGCCTTGGAGTGGGTAACCATCCAGCACATGAAGAAATCACAATGATCTTCCCTTTGCTCTTTCTTAGGTGTGGAATTGCAAAGTGGGTACTATAAACTGAACCCCAAAAGTTTATGTTCTGAAAAAAGTCAGCATCAACACTGTTAGTAACTTTTCTACCTAGCTACCCAAGTTCATTTTATGATAAATCATCCAGATATTGAATAGTTGTAAGGAAAATGCTGATTCTCTGAGCCGTAAAACAAGCTAGATTAACCCGCATAGGTTGGTTCAGTGGTTGAAGCAAATGTAAATTTCAGGTACGAAGTTAAAGTCTCATTGGTCGCATAAAATCCTAGTCTATCTAATGCTGAGTTAGAATTGATAGAGAAAGAGTAAAAGGGTAATTACCATAACTGAAGCATGATTAGTGACATCTGTGTAATCTTCAAACATACAGACTGGAGCTATCCCAGCATTGTTCACCAGATGATCCACTGTTGCATTGGAGTCATCAAGCATTATAATCGTATGGTTCAAATCATAGAAGAAACCCATTTTTTTTCTTAAAAACAACAAAGAGAATCAGAGATTTTCCATGAACAGATTTCTCCCTATGAACTAGATAGAAGCGTAGAGCATAAAAGTCTGTCATGAGTTCAATTCTCGTCGGTAACTTCTGAAATTACCCGATACCTGTGATTAATGCGTGATTGTATGTATTCGGTTTAATGGTGAGTCTAATGTGACCCTGTTTTAGAGAAGTTGGTCTCGTACAAAAAAAAAAAGTACAAGTGCCATAAAATTGAAAGGAATCTCATACACACATCTTCCAAAGTGGTTCATTGCTTCAGCCACAAATCTTCTACAATCATCAACCTCTGAAACATCTCCACGGATACTGATCACATCAGGAGAGCCAAGCTCCCGGGCCTTCCCGGCGACCACCTGGAGACGGTCCTCTCTTCTGGCGACCAAGGCTAAACAAGCTCCTTTTTTGGCATACTCATAAGCAAGATGCTTTAAAATCAGAGGAAGATATATTAAAATGAATGAATTCAGATGCCTTGTGAGACAGTTTAAGAGAAGCAATTGGTAATTGCACTAACCTCTCCAATGCCAGAAGATGCTCCGGTGATGAGAACAACCTTTCCGGCCACATTCTCGGTTTCACTGCATACCCATTTCACAATGAAATTTATAGATTTGAACACCAGAAATGGAGGTATAGTTATCAGTGATATCAGTGGAAATACAATGTTCAAGAACTTGTGAATTAAATCCATCTCTTGTTAAACTCTTTGGTATTCTGATAAGTAGATGGTGGACTTTATCTTCATAAAGTTGTGAATCAAATCCAAACCTTAGTCTATTAATGTTGTGCGCTGCATTTCTGGTATAGAGATGTTAGAAGTTAGGCCGAAGAGAGAGAAATTCAGCCCACCACAACTGCATGGTGAGCACGATTATAAGTCGTGTGAATCAACACTTGTATAAACATGATTCTGTCGCATTACCCAACATTACCCATGCCCGTAAGTATAACGCAGATAACGGGGGTTAAATTCTGATTGCACGATTCTCATCGTGTGACTAGAGTGGACCAACTTCGCAATCCTCGATCCAGACGCCTAATCTTGTGCCTAATCATATGCGTAGAGACTTCTTCAAGAATCAAACAACAACGCTATGCTGACCAAAATTTATTACCAAGTCTTCCATTCCTAAATGATGTAGCACAATTTTTACCATCAAATAAATAGGTCTCATTAATATTCAGTGATGAAAATTATACCACATCACTTGAGATAAAAAATTTGATAAGAAACTTTGTAAATATCACATTACTGATCAAACAAAAGACAAACAGGTTGTCTGTTCCATAAAGGAGATTGTGTGGCCCCAAACTAAAAGCCAAACAAATGAGCTGTAATAGCCTGCAACTTGTGCATTTCAAGGAAAAACAATAGAACTAAAAAACGTTGGGAAAAAACCAAGAGTTTAATGTTTTTTTTAATCGAAACAATAGAAATTTTATTAAGAAGCTAAGTCTGAAAGAAGAGATGATATCAGAAAATCTGGTATCGTCTCTTCCCAAACATCAATATTTCCACCTAATAACATTATAATATATTGGGCATGTTTGGAGTTGGTTTAAAAATTCAGTTTTTTTTTTTTTTTTTTTAGAGAAAAAGAAGGTTGTTATTGGGGGCGACTTTTCCATTAGTTTTTTTTGGGTAAAAACAACTTTTATGAGCAACAAGAAAAAGTTAAAAAATGAGACTTATTTAAGGGCATCAAAGGAAAAATCAACTTTTTCAAAAACACTTCAAATGACTTCAAAAGTATTTGTAACTCTGATTTTTTTATTTCACTTTTCAAACCTCTGTTTCGCATCCAAAAAAGTCAGCTCCAAATGAGTCGATTGTTATTCATAATGGATTGGTGGCAACTACTTGTTGGTAAAATTGTTAATAGAATATGAATGTACTTACTACAAACATCCTAATCTTTTATATAGTATGAGTTCCGAAGTGTATATTGAGTCATGAGAACCGAAGAGTGACAATCTTTGATTGAACTCTCCTCAGTACTAGTTTTGGTGATGGTACTCAAGTCACAGAAGCCGAGGGAAAGTTCTCATCAGCATGCAAGTCAATAAAACCTAAATGTAAGATGTGAAAGTACGAGCTTGAAGTGTCCATAAGCTTGAAACATACAAGGCAGCAAATCATTATTCTATTATGATCTGATCATCACATATTCAAGTCATAGAAACAATTTTTCACCATCACTAAATCCCATAATAACACGAAGCTCGTGTATTGAAACGTATTTCCATTATGAGGAGAAGTTGCACACTGACACCAAGAAAACTTCCATGCCAAATAATAAACATCATTGATTTATTTATGTATACAGAGTAATATTCTAAATGTCAAGAGTGGTCTAAAGACTAACACAAACACTAAGGACTTTTCTTCACAACTTCAACACATGCACACACACACTGCTCTAAACAGTTTAATATTAATCCCCTTTCTGCTCAGAAGGTATCTGGAGTGTCTCTGGGTAAAGTATTTTCTGAGCTCCAGTGAGATCCAGGAGCCGTTTGCTAAGCGCTTCCTCCGGTGAGGCCCCTGGCCTTGGGTTATACAGCAATCGGTATGTCCAGTCAATCACCTCCGGCCAGAAGACCCTCCATAGATAGGTGACCCTAAACCATGCCGGAACTGTCACATATCTATCTCCCCGGCACGCACCATCCACGATAGCCTTGGCACAGTAGTCTGCTGTAGCAACGGGTACTATGCCCACTTGCACCTGGTCAAAAAATAGTTCCAATTGATCAAAGGCAACACATCCTTTTCTTGATTCAAGGCACACATCCACGACCCAACCATACAAAAGCTTAACATGAAATTATTGGGTTAATAGCGCTTAGTAAATGAATCCATTGGAATTCACATAAATCCTGTCAAAACACGGCTTATACATGACACGAATATAACTGCACGATTATAACTTTGTAAAGAATGAGTTGGAATAGTAACGTAAGTGTACAAGCATACAATTTTGTTTGTTACTATGCAAAGCAATGATGGTATTATATGCTTGGTGGATGGACAAATGAATGCAAACTTACATCCCTCATTTCTGGATCAAGTACCAGTTTCCCTCCCTTGGTCAAGTATTTGCCTTGAGTTAATTCGGACTCTACAAGTCCAGGAGTCACTATTGTGATCTTGACGTCGGGCGCAAATTCAACCCTCAGGGTCTCAAAAAATTGCATGACCGCTGCTTTGCTTGCCTACAAGAAACCATGGAACTGTAGATCAGTAGTAGTTCAGATACTACAGAAAGTAGAAAGAGCATATATAACTACTAATTGAATGACTTACATTGTACAAGCTCATCCTCGGCATAGGCAACCATGAAGCAACTGAAGAAAGGGCAATGATCTTACCCTTGCTGTTTCTGAGGTGTGGAGCTGCGAACCGGGTTGTATAAACTGAACCCCAAAAGTTTATATCCTGTGAAGACGACAATGCACGAATCACCTTTGTAAGTAGGATCTAAAGAGACTTCTAAGGTTACTTGCATTTCATTTGCTAACCTAATAGCATTAGCAACCACACCAATTCACCTTCAAAACAGCCTAGATCATGTCTCTATTGGAGCCAGGGATTAGCCAGTACTTTGGACTCAGATCCTTGAACTCTTTTACAATCCCACATGGGTTAGATGTATGTATATGAATTCTTGAGCACCTTTTATCCTTGAACTCTTTTACAATCCATCATGGGTTAGATGTATGTATATGAATTCTTGAGCACCTTTTCTTTGCAAACCGGTTTTCAAAAGTTCTATATAATTTGTTAACCTAATACACCACATTTTTTAGATTGATAGCAGGTTTCCAAAGATTATTAGGACTCGATGTCAATCCAATGACACCGTCGGTGCTTAATTAGGTCAACGAATTCAATCCAAATAGCATTGTGAATGTGAAAACCAAGATCACCTTTGGTTAATGAGGTAAGGCTTCAAATATTTGGTAGCAATCTTTTTTTGATGCATAAAAAGAAAATAGAGAACTTCCTTATTTAAATGATGTCCCTTTGAGTCTGTTTTTGGGTCATAATCAGTATGTAGAAGATATGGTCGAGTGGTTTAAGGCATAGCATTGAAACTGCTATGTAGGCTTACCATAACGGGTCTGTAATCAGTGATATCATCGGCTTCTTCAAGTAGACACACTTGATTGATCCCAGCATTATTTACCAAATGATCCACTGTTAATACAAAAAAGCCATATATCCATCATTTTATGCCTTCCAAGTTCCAAATCACAATTCTAACCCCTTTTTTCAGCTTGGGAAGAAATGTAATAATATGAAAAATACAATCAACTAGAAAGGGTCAGTTTGCAAATAATTAAAACTTACAGCGGCCAAAGCGATCCAAGGTTTCATCAACGAGGAGTTTGCAGTCATTAACGTTGGAAACATCGGCACGAACAGCTATAACATCAGTAGCCCCCAACTCAAGTGCCCTCTCAGCTACATGGCGAAGACGATGCTCTCTCCTCGCACAAATAGACAAACATGCCCCTCTCTTCGCGTACTCATAAGCCAGATGCTGAAAATACAAAACAAAAATTGTAATTTGTATCATGCAATTATTAGAGTAATCTTATTTAGATTTAAAAATTCTAGTCTTTTAATAATTTCTAATTCTCTGGTATGAAGCCACCGTGATCCCGTTTTGACCGAAAAAATTATCTAACCAGTTGAACTGGGGGGATCGGGGATCGGGAGAGAATACCAACAAATAGGAACTGATATAATTTGTTGATTTAATAACATGTATTTATTATAACTAGTAATGCACAATGTGTATTGTCCATAAACACATTCAAATAATATTATTTTTACAAAAAATGTGAATTAAATATGTAATTAAATTAAATAATAAATTATGTGTTGAATAATCTCACACATCAAGCACACACACCAATCTGCGTGCGTGTGTTGTGGGTTTATGATTATTGTTGTTATTTTTTTTGTGTGATGGGACAATCATCACCTAAATCAGCATATTATATAAGATCGGGTATGCTCGATCCAGGGGCGGAGCCAAAAAATTATTTATGTGTGGGCACTGAACATTATAACAAGTTTTAATTTTCTTTTACTTGCAATTAATAAAATTAATATTATACATTTATGATTAATGACATCACGTTTGATATTTAGAAATTACCCAAAAAAAGCCAAAAATCCAAAAGCATGATGTATAAAATCGAAAACAATTAAAAATACTAATTATAAACTTTTACAAACTAGGAGATTAATTAAAGTTATTTACACTTTTCTTTTTGAAGCGAAACTATTTACAATTCATACCAATAAATTTTTATATTTCGGAAAGTGAAGCGTTGAAATCACTATTGCTACTTGTTCTTTCCCCTGTTTCTCTTTTCTCCCTATACTCTGTCCCGAACTGCTGATTGTATGTTTAGCTTCAAAGTTGTTAATAAGATGAATGACAAAAAAAAAAGTGAAAATTGGAAGTGAGTCCCCCTAGATGTACTTGTTTGGAGATGAGTCCGGCAAGGAAATTTATAAGGGGCTAAGTCCATGTTTAAAATTATATGTAATGTCTTAAGTCCACTTTTTTTTTTTATCTCAAAAATACCCTTCCTTGAAAGGAAGTTAAATTAATTTCCTATTTTGAAAATTGTTATCCCTTAATTCAAGGTCAATTAAAATATGCCAATAAAATCTCCATCATAAATTTAAAATTCAAATTCAAAGATTTCTCTCTCTCTCTCTCTCTCTCTCTCTCTCTCTCTCTATATATATATATATATATATATATATATATATATCAAATTCAAAGCTCTCTCTCTCTCTCTCTATATATATATATATATATATATATATATATATATATATATATATATATAAAATCTCCATCATAAATTTAAAATTCAAATTAAAAACTCTCTCTCTCTCTCTCTCTCTCCCTCTCTCTCTCTCTCTCTCTCTCTCTCTATATATATATATATATATATATATAAAATCTCCATCATAAATTTAAAATTCAAATTCAAAGCTCTCTCTCTTTCTCTCTCTATATATATATATCAAATTCAAAACTCTCTCTCTCCCTCTCTCTCTCTCTCTCTATATATATATATCAAATTCATGTTACTATTTTTTTTATTATGTTACTGTTCATGTTACTACTTTTGTTGAGTATGTTACTGTTCATGTTCCTATTATTTTGAGCATGTTACTGTTTTTGTTGAGCATGTTACTACTATTATTTTACTAAATATTAATATTCAATGTTACTATTTGTTTTGTTTTTGAATATTACTATTTTTTGTATTTGAATGGTACTATTTTTTGCGTTTGAATTTGAGAGAAATAATTATTGTTAAGTATGTTACAATTTTTGTTGAACATGTTACTGTTGTTATTTTTTAAAAATATTAATATTGAATGTTTCAATTTTTTTTTTTAATGTTTAAATGTTACTATTTTTTTGTGTTTAAATGTATTATTTTTTGTATCCAAATCATAACTTTTTTTGTATTTGAATGTTACTATTTTTTATTTTTAATGTTACTATATATATATATATATGCACCTAACCTATATATGGATATAGATAAATAAGAGAGAGGCAAAATTTTAATGTTAGTCAAACTCTTAACCTATATATGGATATAGATAGATATGAGAGAGAAAAGATTTTAATGTTAGTCAAACTCCTAAGATTTAGGAGTTTTTAATTTTTAGTTTTATTTCACTTCTAAAGGGAAGGGATAATATGGTAAAATTGACAAAAAACGGACTTCATAACAAATAAGTTTCCTTGACGGACTTAAGTCCAAACAAGTCCATATAGGGGGACCGGCCTCCAAATTTCCCAAAAAAAAAAGGAGTCAAAGTGGTGTGGCCGTGTGGGTCATAGGTGGGCACCATTAGACAATGGGTAAACACAACTAAAACAATATGAAAATTGCGCATAACATATATGGCTGATTTTTTTTTCAGGGTAGGCCAGTGCCACACTTGGGCTAGTGCTGGCTCCGCCCATTAAGAAAGAGAGCTTTTGACCCAACTCATGCACTTTTCAGAAGTTATGCACAAAAGGGGGTCAGTTTGAAAATAATTTTCAAACCCATGTACTTTTAAAAACGTCAGATGGACTGACGTTTTTAAGCCAAAAGACGTCAGTCCATCTGACGTTTTTAAGCAAAAAATTGATCTTAAAAACGTCAGATGGACTGATGCCTTTTGTTAAAAACGTCAATCCATCTGACGTTTTTAACACTACACGGCCTTAAGAGACGTCAGATGGACTGATGCTTCTAAATGCCAAATGCTTGCCTCCCCAGCCACCAATTTTAATGCCTTAATATGAAAGTTCAAGCAAGACATAAGGACATCACTGCACCACCGATAAAGACCAACCACCATATTTAATGCCTGAATATATTTATAAATTAATATTAGTTTGAGTAATTATAATAACTGTCCCCTAAATTTTCTATCGGGTTTTTATTTAGTCCCATAAATTTTAATTGTTTTAATTTAATCCATCAATTTTATTTCAATTAAATCATTTCATTAATTTTCATTGTCAGATCAACTGGAGATTAGTCCAATTTGATTGATTTCAGTATTGATCTAACGATGAAAATAAATTTAAAAACTTAATTGTAACAAAATTAATAGTTGAGGGACTAAAATAAGACAACTGAAAGTTCATGGATAAAATTCAGGACGAACTATGATATTTACCCTAATTTTTTTTTAAATATTATAAATTCATCAAATAAATATAATTTCTAATCAATTTTAATTTCTAATCAATTTTTTTTTTAATCAATTTTGAAATTCATCAAATGAAAATTGTGCATAACATATATGGCTGATTTTTTATTTTTTTTCCCAGGGTAGGCCAGTGCTCTGCCCATGACTCAAGCTCATAAACGTGTGAGTTTATATCTCACCTCGACTAAAAGTAGGTTAACTTAAAAGGGTTTTACCAAGATTACAATGTTTATGCATTAGGTTATTATTTTTACGATCAAAGTAGAATAAAAAAGTTAGGAATACTCTCAACTTGGTAGTCTTACTCATGACCCATCTCATCTTCAATTTATAATTGATGATACCTGAAATGAACAGACGCGAGCTCAGGAAATAAGCTCAGGTCGGGAGCTCAGACAGAAGAAGCAGAGCTCATCCGGCATTGGCCAGAGCTCATCTAGTCAGCGCTAAAGGCTCCCAGCTGAGGACACGAGTTAAGAAATGATGAAAGGACAGCAAGGTAACTACGAATATCACTAAAAAGAAAGTAGAACCATTCCAAGGCATTAGACCCGCAATCAACCACGATCCCCTCCTAAAGCTAAGGAGAATCCCACGAAAGAAGGCAAAGATCTCTCTGTTTGAAGCCAGCCGTAAGGAGTTTAGGTAACTCCGGAATTATGGATGAAGATAGGGCACGATCCCTTCAATATAGGAGGTAATTCCGTGTTAGAGGTAAGCATGAGGCCATAAAAGGGGAGGACAACCTCCATGGCCAGAGGGAGAACAACCAGAAACCCTAAGACTCTGATAATTCTACTGTAACACATTCAATTTCATCAATAAAGACAAGGGAGTAAGAGCCTCCATTAGAGAGTGGACTAGCCGAGCTCACTAGCCGGTGAACCACTATACTTCTACCGTATTTCACACACTATACGTCGTAAAATATAGCATTCATCCACCACTTTATGGGCCTGGTAGCTCAGACACCATATCAAGCCCTATACAGATCACCCAGATAAGATACTTCGATCCCATAGCTCATTCCCGAAGGTTTACACCATCAGTTTGGCGCCGTCTGTGGGAAACGACTGTTCCTTCTACAAATAAGCTGATTTTTCAGTGACTGATGGTAACGACACGAAATATGAGCAGAAGTCAAACAAACCTACCACGAATGCAAGACCCACAGGAAGCTACCAACGGCAGACAACCCGGGAATATTCCCGAGGTTAATTCCCCCATTAATAACGAGTTGGAGGCCCTTCGCCTCGTCAACCAACGATTACTAAAAGAAAACGAAGAGCTATCAAAGCTCGTACAACGCCCACAGGAGGCACGACCGGCCCAAGAAGGCCAGAGTAATCCCCCTTACCGGGAACAGCGACACTGGGACCCCCTCAGAGAGGTCGGCGAAGGAGGAGAAAGCAGCCACACCAGGGGGTATGCTCCTTATATACCCCCTAGGAATGGCCATAACGACGAAGTGCAAAGTCAGAACGACGGGGGGGATAGGGATGATTTTTACCCGTATCCTCAGGACAGGAAAGAGCAGCGTTGGGAACAACGTTTCAAAGACATCCAGCAAGAGCTCAGCCACATGAAGGAGGCTGTTAAAAGCAAGGCACCGGTTACCATGGATATCTTGGTTCAGCAAACTGAGTCCCCATTCACCACGGGAGTGCTACACTTCCCTCTCCCACCGAAGTTCAGAATGCCTCAAGTAGAGGTCTTTGACGGAACGAAAGATCCCGTGGATCACCTCAACACTTACAAGAACCAGATGGAATTGCATGGATACCAGGATCCTGTGCGTTGCCGAGCCTTTGCCATCACACTGAAAGGCTCCGCCCTAAACTGGTTTAACAGGCTCCCACCAGCCTCTATTTCATCCTTTAAAGAGCTCTCCATAGCTTTCGTATCTCACTTTATAGGAGCTCGGACATACCGAAAGCCAAGCTACCACCTACTAAATGTGAAACAGGGGCCCCAAGAAAATCTGAGATCGTACGTCCAAAGGTTTAACTCGGAGACATTGAAAGTAGACATTCCAGATGAAAAATTTGCTATAACGGCTTTCATTGCTGGATTGGGAGTGCAGTCAAAGGACTTGATGTTCTCTATATCGAAGAACCCTCAGGCGAGTATGGCTGAGGTGTTAGCCAAAGCAGAGAAGTATATAAATGGCGAAGAGGCACTCCTTTCTAAGGTGGGAGGTACATCCTCACGAAAGGAGAAGGAAAAAGAAGAAAAGAGAAGGGACCGAAGTCCCAGGAAGGAGAAAGGGCGGGAGAGGTCCCCAAGGAGGGACAGGGACCGCTCACCCAAGAGAAGAGGAAATGTCAGAGATCGTCTGGGTCCCATGCAGCCTGAACTGCAGCCCAGATATGGACCTCAGCGATTTACCTCGCTCACTGCCGCTGTGTCACAAGTATTATACGAGGTCCAAAACGAGAAGTTCTTGAAATGGCCGCCTCGGATGAAGGCAGACCCGGCAAAGAGAGACCCCACAAAATACTGTGATTATCACAGGGATCATGGACATCACACTGATGATTGCATTCAACTAAAGAAGGAAATCGAGTTCTTGATCCAGCGAGGTCAGTTGCGTCGTTTTGTAGCCAACGACAACCAGAATCGAGCTCTTCCACCACCACCACCTCGGCAGCCGGCACCTGCACCACACCAGCAGCCTCTAGGGGAAATCAGGGTGATATCTGGAGGGTTCGCTGGAGGTGGAGAGTCAAGCTCAGCTCGGAAGGCGCACCTCCGGCGGATCAGAGCCGAATAAGCTCTCGAAGTACACGCTGTATCCAAAGCACCACGCTTAGATACAGCTATCACTTTTTCGGATGCTGATTTAGAAGGGTGCCAATACCCCCATGATGATCCATTGGTGGTACGAGCTGTGGTGGCAAATAGAACCGTTCATCGGGTTCTAATTGATAACGGGAGCTCGGCAGATATTATTTTCGCACCTGCGTACGACAAGATGGAAATAGGAAGAGAGAAACTGGAGCCAGTAAGCACTCACTTGCTGGGATTCTCCGGGGAAAGGGTGCTCCCCCTGGGTTCAATCCAGCTAGTGCTCACCCTGGGGGACCCACCCTGCCAAGCCACTACTACTGTCAAATTCCTAGTAGTTGATGCACCATCTGCGTACAACATCTTGCTTGGCAGGCCATCCCTGAATTCTATGAAAGCAATACCGTCTGCCTATCACTTAGTCATAAAGTTCCCTACAGAAAATGGAATTGGAGTGGTCCGAGGAGACCAGCGTGTAGCACGGGAATGCTACATGGCTTCTATAAAAAAGAAGGAGGTTGAGAACATCCAATTGGATGAACTCGACATGAGAGATGAAATGGAGACAAGACCAATGCCATCGGAAGATCTGGAACCAGTTCAGCTTGATGAGAAGCCAGAGCACCTCGTTTATGTGGGCTCCAAACTAAACGCTGAGCTCAAAGGACTCCTCATCCAGTTCCTAAAAGTGAATATAGGAGTGTTTGCTTGGAAGCAAGAAGACATGGAAGGGATTGATCCTTCGGTTATTACTCACAAGCTATGCGTGAGCCCAACTTGCAAACCCATCAAACAAAAGAGGAGGAGCTTTGCTTCCGAAAGGCAAAGGGCAATCAATGAGGAGGTCAGCAAACTCCTCCATGCCAAGGCTATCAGGGAGGTTGATTACCCCACTTGGTTAGCAAATGTAGTTCTTGTGAAGAAAACTAATGGGAAGTGGCGACTGTGCATCGACTTCACTGATCTCAACCGAGCATGCCCCAAGGACAGTTTTCATTTACCTCGGATTGACCTAATAGTGGATGCCACTGCGGGGCACGAGCTCCTCAGTTTCATGGACGCCTTTTCAGGCTACAACCAGATCAGGATGGATCCCAGCGATCAAGAGAAGACCTCCTTTATAACTGAACAGGGAACATATTGTTATCAGGTAATGCCCTTCGGGTTGAAGAACGCTGGAGCCACTTACCAGCGGTTAGTGAATAGGATGTTCCAGAAGCAAATAGGAGCATCCATGGAAGTCTACATTGACGACATGCTAGTGAAGTCACTGAAAGCAGAGCTCCACATCGAGCACTTAGCTGAGTCATTCCAAATTCTAAAGGAGTACAAAATGAAGCTAAACCCTGCGAAGTGCGCATTTGGGGTCTCGGCAGGAAAATTTCTGGGCTTTATAGTCAGCAGCAGAGAGATTGAAGCCAATCCAGAAAAGGTCAGAGCAATGGTGGAAATGCAACCACCATCCAATACGAAAGAGGTGCAACGTTTGACTGGCAGGATAGCTGCACTAAGCCGTTTTGTGTCTAGGTCCAGCGATAAATGCCAGCCGTTTTTTCAGATCTTGAAGAAGGCATTCCACTGGGATACCAAGTGTGCAGAAGCATTCGAAGCCCTAAAGAGATATATGAGCTCTCCTCCTGTTCTGGTGAGCCCTTTAGAAGGGGAAGTCCTCACCCTCTATCTAGCGGTTTCAGATTTTTCAACAAGTGCAGCGCTAGTTAGGGAGCGAGACAGAGCTCAGCAACCAGTTTACTACTGTAGCAGAGCTCTGAGGGGGGCAGAGGAGAGATATCCAAAGATGGAAAAACTCGTTCTAGCTCTGGTTACAACAGCTAGGAGACTTAGACCTTATTTCCAGGCTCATACTATCGAGGTTCCAACAGATCAGCCGATGAAGCAAGTGCTGCACAAGCCAGAATCCTCAGGAAGGTTGGTTAAATGGGCCGTAGAGCTCAGCGAGTTTGATATCAGGTATAAGCCAAGAACTGCCATCAAAGGGCAAATTTTGGCAGATTTTATTGTAGAATTCACAGCAGCAGCGCCTATGGAGACCACAGATTTAATACCGGACCTCCCCATCTGGAAGCTTTCGGTAGATGGAGCTGCTAATGTTCAGGGAAGCGGTGCAGGGATGATCTTGACCTCTCCAGAAGGAATAGATGTCGACTACGCCCTTAGATTTGGGTTCAGAGCTTCAAATAACGAAGCAGAATACGAAGCTGTCATCGCTGGGCTCAATCTTGCCCATTCTATGGAAGCGGAGCAGCTGGAGATCTGCAGTGACTCTCAGCTGGTGGTGAAGCAGATAGAAGAATGTTACGAAGCAAGAGGCGAAAAGATGATCCTTTACCTCAAAAAGGTACGAGAACTAATGAAAAAATTTGTGCAGGTTAAGGTCAGACACGTGCCTAGAACGGAAAACTCAAGAGCAGATGCCCTGGCAAGGTTAGCAACTGCTTCGCAAGAGGATTTGGATAGGCTAATTCCAGTGGAGCACCTCCCAGGGCCTTCAGTAAGCATCAATGAAGAGGACATGCTATCGGTTGAAGCTCAGCCGAGCTGGATGGACCCCATCATCGGATACTTGCAGAATGGGACTCTGCCAAGTGATACAAAGGAGGCATCCAAGCTGAGGACCAGGTCAGCTAGATTTTCCCTACTCCAAGGAAGCCTGTATAAACGAGGATTCTCAACGCCTCTCCTTAAGTGCGTAGGAGATGAAGATGCTAACTATATACTCAGAGAGGTACATGAGGGGATATGTGGCAATCACATAGGAGCTCGGGCCTTGGCAGGAAAAGTACTGAGGCAAGGGTATTATTGGCCCACCATGCTCGAAAACGCCACCGACTTGGTAAGAAAATGCAAAACTTGCCAGGAGCATGCCAATATGTCCCACTGTCCTCCCGAGCTCCTAACCTCGGTGGTAAGCCCATGGCCTTTTCAGCAGTGGGGGTTGGACATTCTGGGACCCCTTCCCACCGGTGTGGGGCAGTGCAAGTTTGCCATCGTAGGAGTGGATTACTTTACTAAATGGGCAGAGGTCGAACCTTTGGCAACGATCACAGAGCAAAAAGTTCAAAACTTCGTTTGGAAGTCGATAGTTTGCAGGTTTGGAGTTCCCAGAGCATTCGTATCTGACAATGGAAAGCAGTTTGATAATTCAAAGTTCAAAAGTTTTTGTGCTGAGCTCGGAATCAAGAACTATTTCTCAGCTCCTGCCCATCCCCAGTCTAATGGGCAGGCAGAGGTCACAATAAGAACCATAAAGTCAGCTTTGAAGACCAAGCTAGAAAACCTGAAAGGCAAATGGGTGGAGTACATTCCGGAGGTATTGTGGGCCTACAGGACCACCGCCAGATCTGCGACTCAGGAAACCCCCTTTGCTTTGGCCTTTGGGACCGAGGCAGTGGCCCTAGTGGAGATAGGGCTCCAGTCACCAAGGGTGGAGTTTGCAGATTCCGAGCACAATGATGAATCTCTCTTGCTAAACCTCGATCTCTTGGATGAAAAGAGGGACAGAGCTCTGCACCGTGTCCGTACTTACCAAAGGAAAACTGCGAGGTATTATGACAGGAGGGTAAGACACAGAAGTTTCAAAGTTGGAGATTTGGTACTTAGGAGGCTTCTGCTTGCAAGAAAGGATCCCACGCATGGGAAATTGGGACCCAATTGGGAAGGGCCCTATATCGTGTCAAGGATAATCAGACCGGGGAATTACGAGTTGCAAACAGAGGAAGGAAAGGTTCTACCTCACTCGTGGAATGCCGAGCACCTTAAGAAGTTTTTTCAGTAAGTGTTACTTGCAATAGAGCTACTTTTAAATAAGAAAGAGCAAGTCTTTTATTCACCCTTCAATGGTCTTCAAAGCTTATAACTGCAAGATGAGCTCTTCAGCTCATAAACAAACGATAAGCTTCAAAGCTTATAAATGCAAGATGAGCTCTTCAGCTCATAAACAAACGATAAGCTTCAAAGCTTATAAATGCAAGATGAGCTCTTCAGCTCATAAACAAACGATAAGCTTCAAAGCTTATAAATGCAAGACGAGCTCTTCAGCTCATAAACAAACGATAAGCTTCAAAGCTTATAAATGCAAGACGAGCTCTTCAGCTCATAAACAAACGATAAGCTTCAAAGCTTATAAATGCAAGACGAGCTCTTCAGCTCATAAACAAACGATAAGCTTCAAAGCTTATAAATGCAAGATGAGCTGTTCAGCTCATAAACAAACGATAAGCTTCAAAGCTTATAAATGCAAGATGAGCTCTTCAGCTCATAAACAAACGATAAGCTTCAAAGCTTATAACTGCAAGATGAGCTCTTCAGCTCATAAACAAACGATAAGCTTCAAAGCTTATAACTACAAGATGAGCTCTTCAGCTCATAAACAAGCGATAAGCTTCAAAGCTTATAAATATAAGATGAGCTCTTCAGCTCATATACAAACGATAAGCTTCCAAGCTTACCAAAAGCAAGAGGAGTTCTACAGCTCCTCGGCGTGTACAAGCTTCTAGGTTCGTGAAATTCAAGACTGGTCCCTTCTTGGAGACACCAACAGTCTTTCCCCCGCGACTAATGGTCCTTATGCACTGCCTACCCCCTCGAAAACCCTAAAACGTCCAGTACGGCAGAGAGCACTCACAAAGTCAGATGGGAAGTGAGGTCAGTACCAACATGATATTCTGTTTTCCATCAACGCTCGTGGTGCGACCAATGGAAACCAGTTGGGAATTGGGGTCAGCACAAACCTGATTTTCTGTTTTCCATCAATGTTTGTGGTCTGATCTCTGGGACTAATCAGGAACTAAGGTCAGTGCAAGCATGATCTTCTGTTTTCCTTCTACGTTCATGTTTCAAACACAAAGAGCTCGTATGTGGGCATGCACACTCAAGAATGAACAAACTAGAATTCAGAATATCCAAGAAAATAAACGTGCGGAAAAGTAAAAAAAAAAGGGGGCATAGTCTGGTATCGTTCAGGAAAAGAAAGAAAGATGCAAGGGAACAAAGATCCTAGTCTTTCTTAAGTTCAGATCTCAGCTCAGCAACCTCTCCCTTCAGGCTAGCATTCTCTTTCTTCAGCTCATCCCTTTCTTGCTCAGCCTTGTGAAGCGAGTCGAGAAGCTTTTGACCAATGGAGGTAAGGAAAATGATGGACAAAGAGTCAGGAGAAGGAGAGTCATCCCTCTTACGCTTCCTTGAACTCATGACGGTGTTTCCGTCCTTGTCAGAATCCCCGTCCTCATCAGAATCAGAGAAAGAGGTCCAGGAAGGGTAAGGAATAGTGGAAAACTCAAACTCAGTAGCCTCAGCCCCAAGCAAATAGAGGTTTGCGCTCGTCATCAGCTCGGAATAAGTCTTAGACTCCACAAGCAGCATCTCGTTGATATTCACCATCCCTGGTAAATCCAGGTCAGGCGGATCTGCACAGCAAGGACATAATAAGAGCATATCTTTAAAAAAAAAAAAAAAGAAGAAAAGTACTCAAAAGAGCTCGGCTCGAGCTTACCAATACGAGAGAAGCTCTTCCAGGACCGAGGAATCCTAGCTTTACGACAGCGATCCTCAGGAGACCTCCAAGACTCTCCAGAGGCGAAGAAGAAACGCCTAAACCACCCTTCAGGATTGGAGGGAAGATCTAGAACCAAAGGGCGTAAATTGAAATCCCTCCAACGGAAGAAACTGAAGCAGGGGGCATCATCTTCCTCAATCTCAAAGAAGTACAGGAACTCAGAGACAAAGGGGAACCTGCCAAGAGCATGCAGGTGGCAGAACAAGAAGAAGTTTACCATAGCAGCCCATCCTCGTGGAGAAAGGCGAGAAGGGCACAGGCCATAATAGGCAAGAACTCGCCCAATGGCCGGATGAATGGGAAGGTGAAGTCCCATGTCCATAGCACCTTCAAAGAAACAGACCTCCCCTCGCGGGAGGTAGTTGCAAGGCTCGTCGGAGGAAGAAACTCGCAAAGGCAAGTCAAGATTAGGGAAAAACCGTTTTTTGATATCCACCAAATCAGAAGATTCAAGTATTGAAGGGGATAAGTAGCGACAATGCCACTTCCATTCGATTCCAAAGGAGGATCTTTCCTGGAACAAAGAAGAAGCAGAGGCAGCCATCGAAAGTGCTGGTAAGGGAAAAGACGAAAGAAATCAAGAAGAAAGTCAAGAATATGTCATACACTTGGGAGCTTTTCAGGAAACAAAGAGCCAAGAAATAGGGAGTCAAGTTGCCTGTTTAATTTCCTAATTAATGAAGGTAGCAGCGGTTATGGAAACTGGCTACGGTTATGGAGAGTAGCAGCGGTTATGGAAAGTGGCTACGGTTATGGAAAGTGGCTACGGTTATGAAAAGTGGTTGCGGTCATGAAAGACGTGGCGGTTATGGGAAGCAGTTGAGAGAGAAACGCGGGAAAAGGAATAGGTACAAAATTGCCCCTTATATTGCATTCAAGACAACGAAGGAACATTCTGACCCCACCAAGCCACATATCCTCCAAATTTTAGCTCAGCCCAGTCAAAAACAAAACACTGGTATAGCAAGTCTTTAAGGCCTGCAATTCTAACAGCCCTGTTCACCTTAAAGAGGAAAAACTCCTAATAGTTTCTTCAGTTCATCAAGGAAACTTGACAGCATGTGAAAGTTCATAGCCTTACTTAAAGAAGGCCTAAAGCACTCCTCAAAGCAAGGCAGGGGGAAAAGAAATGTGAAACGTAGAATAAAGTCTTCTATTATCAGAGAAATGGAGCAGCAGGATTTGTTATCTATTCCAGAAAGAGATCTGTCGAAAAAGCAACGAAGCTCAGAAATAACCTTTAAGGTCAGACAACTGAGCCAAGTAGCTCAGAAAGAGCTCTTAAGATAACAAAAAGAGCTAAAAAGCGCAGTAAGAGCTCTTAGGTTCAGAAAGAAGAGCTGCATAGCTCAGCAAGAATTCATAAGCATGAGCTATACAACCCGGAAGGAGCAAGCCAGTTCAAAATATCAGTCTAAGCAGCTCAAAATGAAGAAGGATAAATAATGGATCCTTAGGGTGCCAACCACTGAGCTTAAAAGGCTTAGGAGAAGCAGTTGAGCATAGCACCAAGTCTCCTGTACTCTTCAAATCTAGTAATTTTGCTTCAAGAAGTGCACAGCACCCCTCAAAGCAAAAGGGGGGAAGGGGAGTATACAAAGTTGAATACATACAGGTGCGCAAATTCAAAGATATATTCAAAAATATATATGTGCTGAAATTCAAAGGGACATATGAATATGATAAACCAACAATGAAAAAACAAAATAACGAACGATCACAAAGTAGCACAAGGCCCTAGCCCAAGTCAAAGTTACATCTCAAAAATTCTTTACAAAGAAATTACAAGTAAGAAGACCTAAGGGGGAGTGGACAGAAGCCCCTGCAGTTCGGTAGACACAGCATCAACAAGAGAAGCAGAACCCTGGGGCTCGGGAGGCAAGGATCCTGATGCTGGAGGAGTGGAATTTTCGGGAACACTGACCCCAGGAGCCTCCGCCGTACCAGGCAATGATGTTTGTTCAAGTGCCCCAGTCACCAGGTCAGCAGATGAGGCCACAGCAAGAACAGTAGAGGGGGAAGCAGAGGCATCTGGGAGGGGAGCTCCAAGAGGAAGAGCTGAGGTGTCTTCCTCACCACTAGAGTCAGATTCTTCCATTTCCTCCTCAGTAGGGATAGGGAAATTGAATTCGAGATCTGGGTAAGCTTTGATAGCTTTACGCCTAAAAGCAACCCATCCAGTAGCCCACAAAGTGGTGGCCTCATCTTTAAGCTCGGCAATCTCCTTACTTTTCTGTGTGACCAAGTTTTTCTGCTCCTCAAGCTCCTCACAGAGCTTGCCATTTGCTTCATTGAGGGCGAGATAGTCTTGCTTGGTCTGGCTGAGCTCTTTCTTGGCGTCAAAAGCCTCTTGGCTGGCCTTGGCCCACGCCTCAACCTTAAGCTGCAGGTCCTCCTTAACCAGCCTCAGTTCGTCCTGAGCTTTCTTCTCCCCTTCCTCAGCTCTGACCATGACGGTCAATGTATGCTTAAGGTCGGAAGCTTGCTTCACCAACTGCTCTTTGAGGTTCTCCACCTGAGCTTTGAGGTCTTCATTCTGAGTTCCAAGGCCTTCGTTCTCAAGAGACAATTCAGAAATTTTGGCCTTATATGTCTTCAGGACCTTAAAGGAGCTCTCTTGAGACTGGACTCGGTGCAGCAGACCTCTCGTATGAAGGGCAGCCTGAGAATATAAAGAAAGAACAGAAAATTACATCAGACCACAAAATGCGAACAAGCAAAGAGGAAAAGGGGCCAGCACTTACAGCAGCCGCCCCCTGAAGAGCTGAAGAGATGGATTCCTCAAGGGGCATGGAAGCAGCCTTCAGGACATCAGATTCAGAAAAAATAGAGGACAGAGCTCCAACAGCAAGGTCCATGTTGTCAAAAAAGGAGTCCTCATCCTCCCCCTTTTTCTCAATCACCTTCCCCGAGGCGCTGTATCCGAAATTTCTGGGTTGGAGGTCGGGAATCAATTTCAAGGCCTTCTCGACCTCGAAGGAGGAAGGGGAAGCCTGCCCCCCCTCTTGAGCAGACGCCAGCTCAGAAGGAGCCACTAGAGGGGAGGAGGGGATTGCGGTTTGTGGAGTCCCAGAGGAGGAGGGCGGAGCCTTGCTTGGAACCTGTTCTTCAGTTATAGAGGGGGGAGAAGACACCTCCAATCTGGGGATTTTAGCCCGGACACCTGGACCACTCCCAGAACTAACCCGAGACTTGCGCTTGCTGGATCTACCACCTTTCATCATTTCATCCACCTTGGCCTTGAGCTCTTCTGGAGTAGACTTCATGGTAGAAGAACCTGGAATGTCTGGGGAGAGTAGGGAGACGTAAGGAGAAGAAGAGGGGAAGGAAGCACAACGAAGAGGAAAAGAAAGAAGGTACCTTCGTCAGCCCCTAAAATCGATAATGGGATCGCCAAGGTCACCACAGGAGGACTTAGACCTATCCGCACCAAATTTCGTGACTCAATAAGGTCAGCGTACCTCTCTGGCTTGATCTTCTCCAACTCCACTAGCACTTTCTTATCCTCAGGGCTGAGCTCAAAACGATCACCTGAAAAGAAGAAAGCGTGCAAGTAAGAAGAAGGCTAAAGGTGTGCAAGTTCCAGATCAGAGCTCAGTTGACTTAAGAAAAGACTCACGCAAGTTGTCTGGTTCAGTCCAAGCTGTAGGGATACCAAGAGTATCCGTCTTATCAGCAGGATTATACTCCCAATTGGTGCCCCCAACAAAGAAGAAGTGTTCTTTCCAGTGCTTATGAGAGGACGTAATATTAGAGATAAGCTGCCTAGCGTTGGCACGCTTAGAGGCATACAAGAAGCCTCCAGAGGTCGGCTTGACGTTGAAGAGCTCTAAAAACAGAGAAATACTAGGAAGCCCAAGTTTATGCTTCCTAAAGATGACCAGAAGACCAATCATGACACCATAGAAGTTGGGGGAAACCTGGGAAGGGCACACATGGAAGTGTTGCAGAACAGCCTTGACGAAGGGGTGCAGAGGAAAGCGAAGACCGTTCTCAAAGGAGGCAAGAAAGAAGCAGACCCTATTGTGTACTTGTTCTACATAGTAGACAGATTTGTCTGAGCACCAGGGTTCGACCCCAGGAGGAAAGCCATACCGAAGCTTATAAACTTTCATTAGCTCAGGGGCCTCTTTGCTGTAGCCCACAGACTCGGCGTGCTTAAAGGCCTGCCCCAAATATGAGGTCTTCCCTTCAACCCCAACTCCACTGACCTTACCTTTGCCTTTGTCTGGCTTAGGAGGCAAGGAGGGGGACGCTGAGGGAGGCTCTTAGGTATTAACCTCAGAATCAACGGTTTCCACCCCAGGGAAGTTATCTATCTCGTCGCCTACCTCCCCTAATTCGGAGTCCTCTTCGGCTGACCTAGACCCTAAAAGTGAAACAGAGGAGCGAGTGGCTCCAGAGGAGGCAGACATGATAGGAAGGGAAAAAGGAAGGTGAAAGGAACGATAAAGCAAAGGAGCACGGGTTAGACACTCTTTGATAACCCTTGGGTCAGCACAGTAACTCCCGACGGCAAGAATGTGAACTATAGAGCTCCAATCGACGAAATAAGGAAGGGGGGCTAAGCAATGGTCGCGATTCCAAAAATAAAAGAACCGAAAAGCCCAAAAATGCAGCAACCACCTCGAATTCGAGGGATCCAGAGTAAAGGAAGGAAGAGGAAGGGGCAAAGGACGTACCTAACTCAGGAATAGCTGTGAACGGTAGCCTGAATCACTATCGGAGGAAGGAGGCGATGCGAATCTTCGAAACGAGGGTAGGGAAGTCGATTTCAAGCAAGAAAACAGAGAGGCTCAAGCAAAATGGTCCGAAATCGCAGAGAGAATGGAGACGAGGAGCAGCGAGGAAGATGAATAGTGTGAAGAGACGGTTCAGGTAGCCGTTTGGGTCTTTAAAGCTTGAGGGACGTGGGTAAAGACATGCGCAGGAATCGAGGAAAGACATGATTGCTGTAAACCGTCAAAAATCCTCAAGCCACATGCGGGTCTAATTCAGTTCGTGTAGGTCAGCCCCTGCCTAGGCTAACCTAAAGCAAGGGCTGGGGGGCAACTGATGATACCTGAAATGAACAGACGCGAGCTCAGGAAATAAGCTCAGGTCGGGAGCTCAGACAGAAGAAGCAGAGCTCATCCGGCATTGGCCAGAGCTCATCTAGTCAGCGCTAAAGGCTCCCAGCTGAGGACACGAGTTAAGAAATGATGAAAGGACAGCAAGGTAACTACGGATATCACTAAAAAGAAAGTAGAACCATTCCAAGGCATTAGACCCGCAATCAACCACGATCCCCTCCTAAAGCTAAGGAGAATCCCACGAAAGAAGGCAAAGATCTCTCTGTTTGAAGCCAGCCGTAAGGAGTTTAGGTAACTCCGGAATTATGGATGAAGATAGGGCACGATCCCTTCAATATAGGAGGTAATTCCGTGTTAGAGGTAAGCATGAGGCCATAAAAGGGGAGGACAACCTCCATGGCCAGAGGGAGAACAACCAGAAACCCTAAGACTCTGATAATTCTACTGTAACACATTCAATTTCATCAATAAAGACAAGGGAGTAAGAGCCTCCATTAGAGAGTGGACTAGCCGAGCTCACTAGCCGGTGAACCACTATACTTCTACCGTATTTCACACACTATACGTCGTAAAATATAGCATTCATCCACCACTTTATGGGCCTGGTAGCTCAGACACCATATCAAGCCCTATACAGATCACCCAGATAAGATACTTCGATCCCATAGCTTATTCCCGAAGGTTTACACCATCAATAATCACTAAATTATTACTGACAGGCTTAAAATGTGTTGGATTCAAATTATTATTAAGTCACAAAATTAAATATTCTCCTTATGGACTCCTAAGTACGTTAATTGTCCATGCATATCATGGCTTGCCCTAGTTTTTAACCTACATTAATGTTTACCTCGCCAATGCCGGAAGAAGCACCGGTGATAAGGACGACCTTGCCGGCGACGTCTTCGTAGAATACGGAGGCTACAAATGAGAGGAACCACTTGAAAAAATACAACGGTGGTACGAAAAACAAGAGGGTGAAGAAGGTCGCAGGAGGCGCTACTAGGTTCAGGAACTGGTGGATCAAATCCATGGCTTCTCTATATCTGTGTGTGTGTGTGTGTGTGTGTGTGTGAGAGAGAGAGAGAGAGAGAGAGAGAATTAAGCTGATGAAGAGACGAAGATGCTTTATGTTATTAAAGAACAAAGTGGCATTTGCACCGAAGAGGCGGAAGAGATGGGGTGGCAACCACCGCATGAGAGAATTCCGACACGTGGTCGAGGCCAAGCGGCGGTGACGTTGCTATGTGTCTCTCAGAGACGGAAGGTATTTTCGAGAAGACTTGTTGACGGTAAGTAGAAAATGGTCTCAAACTATTCATAAGGTTGATTAGATTATGAGACCCCCTGAGAGCAGTGTGTCTATTACCAATCTCCAAACATATATATCATTAGAAATCGATTCAGTAATTAAACTTCATGAATCTATTTATATTTCATTAAAGATAATTAAAATTTTAAGAATAATTCTAGAAATTAGCTGAATTTAAGTAATTTGTAACTCGATTAGAGTAATTTTTGTTCATAAATAGTTTTGATTTTTCCGGAAATCAATCCCTATTCGAAAGATTAACAATCCTAAATTTATATGTCTCATTTTTTTTAATAAATTTCAAAAAAATCTAAACTTCTAGGGTTTGTTTTAATTATATCATTGATTAAGTTCTAGGGTTTAATTTTTTTTTTAAAAATAATAAAATAGAACTTGAACTTGAATGCTCACGAATTTCTGCAATCCAACCTTCAGCAATATTGACGTTGGGGTATAAACACCAATTATATGCAATACTTGCAAGTATATTCTTGCTGGGTTCTTATAGGAACTTATTAAGAGTGTTTATATTTTTAATTAGAAGTCCAATTCCATTATACAATTGAATTCTTCAGAAAAAAAAAATATGTCTTCCACAATGCAATGTGATAAGTGAGATTTCAAGTTTTAAGTTTTACATAGTATTGGTTTTCTTTCCTTTTTTTTTTTTTTTTTTTAACGGTCAGGGATTTTCAAGCCACCTTACATGTAAAGACAGACCATTCATGCTGGTCAAAGACAGACTATCAACGCCGGAACTAAAAAATTCACGAGGAATAAATCTCTCATAACCTGGTCCGAAAGAGTTACTAAGATTTGAACTAAGGACGTTTGAATTTACAATTCATCCTTTTTATCAGTTGAACTTATCTCTTCCTAATATTTCTTAAACAAGGGACTACACTCTGGTGCACCTCCTCGGTTCCTAGGTTCCTCGCGGTCAGAACCAAACTCCTCCGTGGGGTACCAGCAATTTCAACGCTCAATAAAAAGAGTTGTAGATTCGTAAAGCAAGAAGGAAACGATTGTATTGCTTTTTAATTTTTGACTATTTTATTCTTCCTAATGTAGCTTTCCGAAATTGATATCAAGTCAATTTGTAAGTGGGAAATTCCGAGGATTAATTGCAAGAATTTTCTTTTTTTAGTTCAACGATCAGGATGTTCGGATTAACTTATGCACAACTCGACTAATCTCCTCCCCAGTTTGATAAAAAATAAACCATCAATGCCGAGACTAAAATATTCATGAGGGATAAATCACGCATGACTTAATCCTAAAAGATTACCAAGATTTAAACTCAGAATGTCTGAATTTATAGCTTATCTTGAGCTATCTTGGAGTTAAGCTCATACAATTTGACACTTTGGATAAAGAAAGTATAATAAATAAAAAAAAGTAATTTCCAATTTCGTAAAATTTAGTAATTGACATTAACAATTATTGCATCGCATCCAATTTTATTCCAAGTGTTGCATGGCTTTGTAAACCCCACCTTTGTGAAGAAATAGACACGATTGATTAACAAAAGTACGAAAATTTATATACAAAGGTGTTTATGAATTTTTACAAAGCGTAACTATTTGTTAAGAGACTAGAAGAACCACCAAAATGAAGCCAAAGCCAGAAAGAACAAGCAGCATCCACACACAACACAGAAGCAATAGGCATGCCCTTCTTCCTTCTTCCTTCTTCCTTCTTCCTTCTTCAATAGGCCTCATGTTCTCCCTGAGATCAAAAAGCAGCCACACATTAAATAAAATTTTTGTATAAAAAATAAATATTCCCTAGACAAATCAAATTTCGAGATGTTTCTGTGCGTTTCAATTAATATTGTTGCAATAAAATATTTCGAATTTCAAAATGACCGAAAAGATTTTGATCTTTACTTTCATCTTTATTTAAAATAGGAGTGTCAAAATATAACACAATTCATTAATACAACATAAACACGACATTAAATTAAAGAGTGTGAGTCTTCCTTAAACCACCCGTTTAGTAAACGAATGGACCCGATACAACATGATTAATAAACGAATTGGGTATGGATAAAACTAATCAAAAAAAATACATGACACGACTCATTTATATACAAGTTATATATGGTTCATATACAACACAAACCTAATATGACACGATTCCTTAAACGAATCAGTGGAGTATTTTTTTTTATGAACCCACCAAGACTCGACACGAACCTGCTTCAGTCGATACGATTGAAAAGGCTAATTTGAAATTCACAATCCTCATAGTGTGCGTGTTTGTTAAGAATTTTACTAGAAGCATCACTAATATTACTGAGAGAGTATGCAGCTCACTCACTTTCTTGGGGCTGATGGAAGCCACAAACTTGGTCTTGCCCTTGCCATCAGGATACTTATAGTGATTTAGCAATCCATACTTGTTGATTATCTTCTCTCTAACCAACTTCTCATATATGAAAGCTGCCCCTCTGAACTGCGGTAGAACCAGCCATGCCACAAATGCTAGCTTCACAGTGTACCATACTGGTATCCTTCAAACCCCAACAAATAAATAATAAATAAATACCCGAAAATATCATATATTAGCTTCTACTAAGTTGTTTGATTCTCCAAATGAAAACTTGTTAGAAACATAGGACTATACGAGACGCCCGTCATTCTGACATAATTTACTTTTGAGAAAGTCTCCTTACCATTGTAACATAGGTTGGAGTAGCATCTCCATAAGAGTGAGAAATGAATATAAGATCCAATAAGCAAGCCACTGCTCATCGTCCAGTTTAGAAGGGCTCTCTATAGCCATTACTGATGCATATCTTTATCAAACAACATAACAGTGCCACCCACAATGATATAGAGAGAAATTATTTATGAATTTTTCAATATAATTAAAACAGTTAAAAGAAAAAATTAAAAAAATGAATAGAAAATCCAAAAGATGGGGGGGGGGGGGAGGGGGGGTACTTACAAAGGGTATAGCAGCATCAGCACTGGCCTGCATGTAGTTATTGCAAAAGCCAAATAAGATAAAACATGAGAAACTAACAAAATCAAAGAAGTATATCTAACTTTGTCCTTGAACAATCTCAACACACACACACACAAACATTAGAGCTACAAACATGTTGCCTACCCAGCCAGTGCATGAACATAAATGAGAAACGTCCATAAACGCTCCATTTTTTCCTTTCTTTTGGTGCTGTTGGTGTATCGATCAAAAGGGTAACAAGTAACAAGAAGAATATGAACAAGGGCCAGAGGAACAGTGGAGAAAAGTTGAGAGTTTACTATGGTTATGAAGACAAAGTTGGGATAGCCCTTCGATTGTAACAGCATTTTTATACAAGAGAGAGAAAAATGAAGACACTTGGCGAGATGCATGTGCGGGTAGGCATCGGATTCTGGCTTAAACGTGGCGAACTAGGTTTAGTACCAGCCAGATCAGTAGTCATCACCTTTTGTCCGAGGTTTTCATCTTTCTTTTGGTATGACTTTTTTTTTTTTTTTTTTAACTTTTTTCAGTGTGTGGATATATTTATAGGCATCTCGACTACCTCCTCCCCAGTCTGACTCATAATATGACTTTTTCTACCATTCCTAAAAATAATTGTAAGCTATAAATTTTAATTTAAATTAATTTAAAGTGAGATTGGAAAAACTATCGTCCTATTTTTGGTTACCATTGTGTAACATGTTTGTTTATGGCAACTCCGTGAACAATGTTGTCCTTAGTGTTTCCCTTTGATTTACAGCAATTTTATTTTAATAAAAAAATTCGGACCAAAATTAGTGGTCTAAATCATATACCTATATCCCAATAACTAAGATATTGGACATATTTGGAGTTAATTTAAATAAGTAATTTTTAAAAATTTTGGAGTAAAATAAATCAGGTTTGTTTGGATCTTGGCTTTTTTACCAGGTTATACAGCAATTTTTTAGACTCAAAAAAACTTATTTAGACTGATTGAATAAACTAATTTTTTGAGTTTTTTTTTTACTTTTTAGAATTTTATTGCATGTCTCACTTAATTTTTTAGTTTATTATATTTATAAAATATTATTAGTGATGTAAAAATTTTGAAATTCGTATTTTGGTTAGAAAGTCAATCTAAACGGACTTTTTTTTATTTTTTTGAAAGGGCACCCCAAATAATTTTAAAAGATTTTTTTAATTATAACTTTTTAAACCTCAGTTTTCCATCTAAAAAAATTGAGTCCAAATATGACATTATTTAAGGAACAAATTTTAGTTTGACAATTTGATCAGTTTAGTATTTTAATATGATTTAATCCGACAAGCCATATAATGGGTTTGTTCTTTTCGCCATGCACAAGCCACGTGTTTCTGTTTTTGATGCACAAAGTCGACGGGTTGAGAAACAAAGGTAAATCTAGGCAGGTGACTCCTAATGGGCTAATTCAATTTTTATTATGGTCCCTATTCCTACTCGGTGATATGAACTCGACATAAATAATTATAAAATTAACATAATTATTAAATATGTATAATAAAATAATATTAAACATTTAAAATAAACAATTATAAAATTGACACGATTATTAAATACGCATAATAAATAATTTAAACTAATATTTAATATTCAGAACACACTAAATAGATTTTTTTTTTTTGTGGATCTTGACACGAACACGACACGAATAACAATAACACGACATGCAGGTCACACGAACACGACACAATTGACACCCTTAAATTTTTTACCATAAATCAAATCATTCTCATTTGATTTTAGATTAAAGTGGTACGTTGATAAATTATGTTTAAAATAATTGTAAGTAAGTTTATCAATAGATCAGATTTTGATCCTAATCCAAAAAATTAGATATAGTTTAATATTTTTTATCGATAATTTGAATACATTATTATATACTTCACGGATTCAAATTTTAATATATATATATCCGATTCAATTATAATCCGATTCAAAATATGTATATATTTATGTATAAATATTAAAGAAATTACGTGATTATTTGAAGAATTTAGATGTAAATTTTTAATTTTAGTTAAATTAAGTTCATCAGATCAGATTGGATTTTCAGATCGAATTTTGAATTATTAACAAATCTGGATATAGACCATAAAAATAAAACACGTAAAATAATCGAATCAAATTTAGATCACACTTTTAGATTCGAATTTGTAAGTGTTAAAAATACCTAATTCGTGAGTTGACGTAATTTTCCTCCAATAATTGGCATAGTCAAAAGGTAAAAATATTTGATCAAAAAAAAAAAGGTAAAAATATTCTCATAATTTCTTAAAATTGATGAAATTCCTCCTCTCTATACTTGTTTGCTGCTCTCTACACAAATCTCTTATCAACTAAGAACCATCTTGTCGATTAACTATTGAATGTAACGGTGATATTATGTCATTATTGATGATATAATATCACCAATCAATAATAAAATCTTAAGTGCACAGCCACACTTAGACTTACATGAAGAAAGATTGGAGAGTTATTTGCTTAGGTAGAAATTGATTATTAATTTTTGTAGGGTTCATTTGTTTATTTGCTTTAATATTATTGGTAGGTGATACCACATCACATTCATAGGCAGAGGAAGGCATGGGCCAGGGTGGGAAAGTGCCCCCCCCCCCTCAAATTTTTTTTTATTAGTTAGGTATATATCTATATAATAAAATAGTTAGAAAAGTTTGTCTTGAGTTTTTCGCGGCTCAGATTACTTGACGATTCTTGATCCTACGGTCCTCATCATAAATTTTTCTAACACTCATATCTCTCATCTAACTCTTTCCCATTATCTCATACTAACTGATACAAAAGACTCTTATATCTCATCTAACTCTATCTCCATATCACATACTATAATTCTCTCTGTTACTCCATGTCTCACCCATTTTTAAAAATATCCTATCTGTCTCTACCCGAGACTCCTCATCTAACTCTCTCTCATTTTTAAAAACAAATAATCTATCTATCCCTTATCTCAATTGCTATCTCACCCGACACACCTCCAGCAAGTCTATCTCACGATACCCCTCTCTCTCCCCCTTCCTCTCTGTCTCTAACTTGCCCCTGTAACACACACCACACTGGAGACCTCTAGCAAGTCTAACTATCTCACGATACCCCTCTCTCTCCCCCTTCCTCTCTGTCTCTACCTTGCCCCTGCAACACACACCACACCGGAGTAACACCCACTGCAACACAACCACACCGGAGTAACACTCACTGCAACACAACGCCAGGAGTCCAAGTATTCTGGGTTTTTTGTGTGAGTGTGTATTTTGGGTTTTTTTTGTCTTTGTGTTATGGGTTTCTTCAATTCTCTCTCTCTCTCTATCTCGCTCTTTCTTTCTCTATGTTCTGGGTTTTTTTTGTGTGTGTGTGCCTCTGTGTTCATGTGTGTGTGATCGAAATATGTCATGTCTACGATACGTTGGAGGTTCTATTGTGCCTTTCGTGTAGGTTTCTCTTTCATTTTGTGTGTTTGTTGTAAAAATCTATTAACACATTGTAGGTGGATATAGAGTGATCGAATAATTCCTAGAGATGCTACACATGACAGTGGAATCAGATATAGTGTCTGATGTCAATATCTGATTTTGCATTAGGTTTTACGATGTAAAATGCACTTCGATGTGTTCTCTGTGCCCTTAACTAGGTATTAACAAATGACAATTGCAGTCCTGCAAATGGCAGTTTTCATACAAGATAAAGTGGGAAGTGGAAGTCTAAGGTGAACCTAACTTACCATTCTCTTTACTGACATTACTGAAGTATTTGAGTCCTTTATCTTTTGTTTAAACTCTTCTCCCCTCCTTAAAGTTACTTCTTACTTACAATCATAATTTATCTTTGTACTGTAACCTGTATCTGCCTCACAAACCTACCCACTGTAATCTGATGATGCCACAGTTCCATGTCAATAAGATACAACAATATCTAGCATGTCTAAAAAATTTCTGAATGAGCTAGGTAATCCATGAAATTATAGACTGCAGGATAAGATTTGACCTTATTTTATGAGAATAACTTGCCGATGGAGGAGTTGCATCCAAGGAAGAAAAATGGCATTTTGGAATTATGAGAGAGTGCCTATGACAGAGAGGTTTGAAACAGTTATTTTACAACAAGACAACAGAAGACATAAGAAATCAAGGAGAAAAGGAAACAATAGATGCCTTTATGACTACTATGTAACATAGTAATTACATTCTAAACAACTAATATTACGTGCAAGATGATAAGTCCAGTTAGTTGAGGTCCGCCTGAACAGTGATGCAATATAGCATTGTGTGTTTTGGTTTTTTGTTTGTTTGTGTGTGTGTTCATGTCTGTCTTCATGTGTGTGTTCATGTCTGTGTGTTCATGTCTGTCTAATTTTTTATTTTTTTGTGTTCATGTGTGTTTTGGTTTCGGGTTTCTTCTCTCTCTAAATTTTTGATAATTATAAGCACTCACTTTCTTGCTTGCTTCCTTTCTATTGTAATTGAATGTATTTCAATTATGGTGTATGTGATATTTTGACTAATTATTTTTTTCAATTTAATTACTACTTTCTTACAGAGCTACACATTTCCAAAATACGCATTTTCTTCATCACCAGGTAAGTTGTAATGAATTTGTTCTTTTTAATTCATATTAAAAATTTGTTGTGTGATTATCATTAAATATTTGTTCTTTTTAATTAATTTGTGTCTTGGTTTAGTTGTGCATGCTTTGACATGAATTTATCATTATATATTGATTTTAATGTTTAATGTTGGTATTGGTTTAGTTGTGGATGTTTTGACATGAGCTGATTGCTGTTAAATGTTATATGTTACAACTTTATTGTTTATATCTTGATTTAGGTTGGTTTTATTACATTTCTTAATTTACGATTCAACTTTGCATAAATTTGAAAATTTCTATTAAACACACATAAAACACTCAATTTCACTAAGTTCAGTGTTTTTTTTAAGGTTTGCATGTTTAACATTTGACACCAATAACAGTGTACAAATCATCACTTCAACACCAAAACCAATATTCAAATGGACAATGTTACCATTTTTGGACATGTAAGTTATTTATTATATAGAATTTATCAAAATCTTTAGTATAATATTTCAGTAAAAACCATGTCATACTTACTATATAATTTTTCCTTCTTCTTACAGACTGATTCAGATCTAGAGTACACCATAAGTTGATCTTCTTATCATGCATCTTATTACCGGTGCTTCATGTTTACTTCTTACTTCTTTTCGATCAATTCAATTTAAAATGTCTACACATTTCTAGGTCAATTTGCTCTGACAAAATAATGTAGGCGTTGTGATTCGTCATAAGCGTGATCTTAATCACATAATTGAGGTGGTGTCATGTCACATTTTTTGATTTGACGTTACTCAATTTATTATGTGCTCATTCGTATTGTATTCTTAAAGGAGAACAAAAAATCAAAGGCAATGGCAAATGGTAGCAGAAAAGGAAAAGAAAAGGCAAGTTGTTCAAGCAAAGGAAAGGAAAAAACAGAGTATGAAGTGGTATGATTTATTGATTTCCCGTGTAATAAATACGCAATTATTTCATATAATTTAGAACAATATTATTAAATTCAAAATTTAGAAAACCACGGGTTGTGTTATATCAAACCGCCAATTGGCACAACGTGAACGTCGTGAACGTGAGAGGTCATCACATCCACCCATTCAGCCATAATTTTTTCTTTCTGTAACACCGAGCCACCGTCATCAAGCTCAATTAGACCTAGCAACAACTAAAAGAGCTCGCAGTCAAGAAAACTTGGTGTCTTCGAAATTTCCAAATTTGTGCCAGAACAAATAAATGTATCTGGATCATCATCCAGATGTTTGTTATAAATTAGAAATTCTAATGCTTATGCAATTGAACTGTTACAAAAAAAAATATTAAGTACATAATTTTTAACTTAGTCATTTGAATTTGATCTATGTAGTGCTTATGAATTAGAAGAAAGTTCATTTACGAGTTTTGGAGTTGCTTCTCAAACATGTGTATCAGAAGTTCGACATTCACTCGGGAGTATGACGGTAGAATGTTCTCATTGTTCAGCCTTACACTGGAAGGATGAAAAATTAGTCATTTCAACTTCATCACGTGTTTTGTTTGGAACATGTTGTTTGTAAGGAAAGATTAGGTTACCTTCAGTTTTTACACCCCCTTCAGCACTTAAAGAGTTGTATAATGGCAATGATGATAAATCAAAGTCGTTTCGGCAACATGCACGAGAATATAATGCAACTAATGTTTTTACGAGTCTTGGTGCTACACTGGATCCAAGATTACTAAGTGGAAGGGGTCCTACATTATTCACTATCCATGGAGAATTGTGCCATCGAACAGGATCGCTCATACCACAAGGAGGTCATGAACCGATGTATAGTCAATTGTACATTTATGATCCTAATGCAGCTTTAGATTTTCGCAGTAGCAGAAATCCCCAGTTGTAAACGGATGTTTTGAAAATTATTCAAGACTGTTTGTCTCATGTAAATCCATTCCCAGATAAATTTCATCAAGCTTATGAGATTTTAAGTCAATCAGAATTGGCAGGTCAAAGTTTACCTGCTTATCTTCGTTATAATCCAGCACTAGATAGACGACGATATAATCTCCCTACGACAGATGAGCTCGCAGTAATATTATCCGGAGATGGAAGTGAGTCAAGTGGTATGAGAAATACTGTTTTACATCTGAGAGAAAATAATGAATTGATGTAGATCAATGAATGTCACCCGATATATTTACCATTGCATTATGTGCTATTGTTCCCGCACGACGAGGTTGGATGGGAACCTGAGTTGAGGCAGTGGGACCCTTCTCTTGATAGACCCTCAACTAATCGATTGACTTAGTTGCAATATTACTGTTATCGTCTGTTTGAACGTCCAACAAAATATTCAACAATTTTGAGAGGAGAAATTATTCCAAGAGTTTTTTGTAGATGCTTGGGCCTCAACGGAACAAAATCGGTTGACATTCTATAAGCTTAATCAAGAAAAACTCCGTGCAAAACTTTACAAAGGCCTAATAGATGTTTGTGCAGATGAGCTGGGTCCTGAACAAATTGGTCAATGGATGATTTTGCCATCTTCCTTCACTGGAAGCGCAACGCATATGTTTGGAATCTTTCAAGATTCAATGGCTATTACACGGTACAATCAATACCCAGATATCTTTCTCACCATGACCGCAAATCTCAATTGGCCTAAAATTTCTTCAGCTCTATTATCGCATCAAACAGTTTATGACCGTCCTAATTTAGTTGCCCGAGATTTTGAGTTAAAGAGAAAAAATTTTATGAAGGAGATACAAACGAAACAACTATTTGGAAAAAAGGTGGCACATATTTTTACAATCAAATTCAAAAAACGAGGTTTGCCACATATGAATGCATTTTTGTTCCTTCATGGGCCAGACAAAGTACAAACAAGTGCCCACGTAGACAATCTGGTATGCGCTGAATTTCCAAATTTTGACGATAATCCTATTCTTTTTGATACAATCAAGAGTTGCATGATACATGGACCATGTGGTACCCGAAATCCGAATGCATCATGTATGGAAAATGGACATTTTAATTATTCTATTCTTTTTTATACAATCAAGAGTTGCATGTTTATGATCATCAAGAATAATATTGTAGCAACGAATAATAACATGGACATTTTAATTATTCTATTTCTCTTATTGTTGTTGGTGTGTTGTTGTTATTATTCTTACAATATTAGATCACATGTGTTAGTAAAAAAAATATTTTATTGTTGTAATATTGGTTAACTGTTGCTAATTTTATTATTATCAATTTAATTTGTAACTTTCATATTATGTACAGATAACATTGACCGCCCTCCTATCTATGTACGTCGTAGTGTGCGTTTGGCAGTATCAAGCATAGTAGATAAATTTGAAAATGATTCTTTTGAAGATGGAACCCCAATCTCAGAGTTTGGGTTGGAAAAAATTAGATTAGGTTGTATGTTGCAAAACATAAGGAAAAACATAAGTGAAGATTATATTATGCGGAAAATAGCTGAGACTCTTCCCACCACCTGGGATTCTGCAAAGGAAAAAATTTTCAATCACGACCAACCAACCTGTGCAGCACGATTTATACAAATATTAGCGAAAGCGGAGCGCAATATCCATCCATTGTGGATACAGTTTGAGGCAGAGAAAATGGATCCACAATCAAATGTTATTGACCATATAAAAAAGAAAGAATTATTATTTTACGAACTGAAACAAAAAGGTTTCGGTCTGAATAATCCAATTATGTTGTATGTTGTTGTTAGCACGCTTCCATCTTCTTGGTCGATTGACTTCATTCATACGAAGTTCGAGAATGGCTTCCTAGATATGATAGAATTGGAGGATCTGTTAGAGGATATCGAAAATGACTTAATCTGTTTACGAGCATTAGAAGACGTGGAGGCTCAACTGACAAACAATGAACATCAGAACCTATGAAACGATACTTTTCAGGTAAATATGTTTTCTCAATCTTTTTATTATTTGAATGTGGATGAATTGCAAAAAATATTTGTATGTTGTTAGAGAATGGAAAAACATCTAAATATAATTTTTTTTACATGTTGTATTCATTCTTTTGGAAGCTAGTGGAATTTTAAATGGCAAAACTTATTTTTTTGACAACATTTGTGAACTTATTTTTATTATATAGATGATTGCATTTGTGGGCTGTTTTTTGTTTGAGATATTTATTACTTGGGTGGATTGAGTTTATAATTATGTTATGTTATTGAATTGATTTTATTGATTTCGTTTATTGTTTAAATATTGTAAATTTGATTTGGCTCTATCAGTATTTTTTTTTCCTAATGTATTTGTATATGTGGTGTTGCTTTGAAGAATTTTTTGTTCATTTTTACGAGTAACGCAGTGCCTTCAGGCATGGACAATTACTAATATTATATATTTTTATAATATATTATTTGTGCCCACTCAAAACTAAAGATAATGTTAGGCCCACATTATCTATCCAAAAGAATTAAAAAATTAAGCCCATTTAAAACAAAAAAATTTGAGTCCACCACTATCAACCCAAGACTATTAAAAAATCAAATTTTTGACCTATCACAATCCACCCAAACCTATTAAAAAACAAAACTTTTGGTCCACCATTAAAAACAAAACTTTTGGCCCACTTGATGGACATCACCTAACCTATCTTATTTTTCCTTTTTTTCTCTCTCTCTCTCTCACTCACACCCAGGCAGCCAAAAGAAACACAGAGAATCCTTGAGTTTTTTGTCTTCCTTGCACCCACCAAGGCCACCACCGACAGGCGACAAGTACCAAAAGTAAATATTCTCTCTCTCTAGATGAACACACGCACACACGCGCAGACTGCACAAACAAAAAATAAATTAGTTTTTTATTTTTAAAATTTTAAATTAATTAGTCTTGGTAATTTTCTGATTTTTTGTGCATTTTAATTTTTAACCCTAATTTATATTTTTGTGCATTTTGCCCTTATTTGAATTTTTATGCATTTTTCCCTAATTTATTTTTTTGTGCATTTTGCCCTAATTATTTTCTTGATTTGTTATAGCTCAAATTAGTAATTGGGGATGCCTTGAAGACCTTGAGTTGCGGTTATTGAGTCGATAGTAAAAAGTATTTTTTAGTAACTCTCAATTCAAACTTATTTTAATACTTTAAATGATATTGATTGGATTTATTAAAATTATGAATTGGATATTTTTATGCATTTATACTTATATTTGCTTCCCAATACAATATCTTCTTTAGAATGCTGGCGATAAAATTGACAAAATAGTTTGTTTAATCAATTACAAAAGTGGATCTATAAACTCATTTTCTTGAATAATTTTTTAAAACAGTCATGGAGAAGTACTTCAAGAGAAATTCTGAGTCAGAGTTATCACCTCCTCTAAACAGAAGTGGTGATTTTTCAAAGAAAAGTCATGTAGATATTAATTTGGCGGATCTTCCATCAGATCCTGGACTATAGCGTCGGATTATGGATTATAATCCTAATGATCTAGACCAAATTTGTAGAGTTTATCTACAAAAAGGGTCATTGTCAATCCCGCGACCATAATTTTTCACAAAAAGGATTTTGTGCTAAACTACAACGGTTTAACAAAGCTTGGTTTTCTCAGTTTGGTAACTGGCTTGAGTATAGTGTAGCGAAAGATGCAACATTTTGTTTGTGTTGTTATCTTTTTTAAATCAAATATGGGAAAACAATCGGGTGGCGAAACATTTGTTAGCTCAGGCATTTCAAATTGAAAGAGAATAGAGAAGTTTCAAATGCATGTTGGAGGCGTTAATAGTTCTCATAACCAAGCTTGGAGAAAATGTCAAGATTTATTAAATCTAAAGCAAAGTATTGAAGCTATTTTCTTCAAACAGTCAGACCAAGCTCGATGTGAGTACAGAACCCGGTTAATTGCATCCATTGATTGTATTCAATTTCTTCTAAGGCAAGGGCTTGTATTTTGTGGTCACAATGAATCTGAGAATTCAAGTAATCAAGGAAACTTCCTTGAACTTCTTAGATTTCTTGATGATCACAATAAGGATATTAAAGTTGTTGTGTTGAAAAATGCTCCTGAAAATCTCAAGTTGACTTTGCCTGAAAATAAAAAAGACATTGTAAATACATCTTCTGTTGAAACATGTAATGCTATTGTGACCTGTCTCGGTGATGCACTTTTTCTGTTCTTACTGACGAATCACGTGACATATCAACAAAGGAGCAAATGGCTGTTGTGTTGCAATTTGTGGACAAGATGGGGCATGTAGTTGAACACATTTTAGGTTTTGAACATGTTGCTAATAGTAGTGCTCTCTCACTTAAGGCAGTTGTAGAAGATTTATTTGCTAGACATGAGTTAAGATTGTCAAGATTGCGCGGGCAAGGTTACGATGGGGCTAGTAATATGCGATATGAGTTCAATGGTCTCAAGACACTTATAATGAAAGAGAATGCATATGCATATTATGTCCATTGTTTTCCGCATCAATTGCAATTAGCTCTTGTGGTCATTGCAAAGAATCATATTCAAATCGCAATTCTTTTCAACTTGGTTGTTAATATTGTGAATGTTGTGGGAGCCTCATGTAAACGGTGAGATATTCTTAGGGAGAAACAAGCGACTAGAGTTATTGAATTATTCGATAATGATGAGCTTTCAAGTGGGCGAGGCCTAAATCAGGAAACTAATCTTACACGTGCTTGTGATACACGTTGGGTTCACATTATTATTCTTTGATCAGCTTGATTAATATGTTCTCATCAGTGATTGATGTGTTTGATATGATTTCAGAAGATGGTATAAATGCATAACAAAGAGGGGAGCAAATGTTCTTTTGGACTTGCTACAATCTTTTGAGTTTGTATTTAATCTTCATTTGATGAGAAGCATATTGGAAATCACAAATGAGTTGTCGCAGACATTACAAAAGAAAGATCAAGATATCGTGAATGTCATGACATTAGTTCAAGTATCCAAGCAACAAGTTCAAGTATCCAAGCAACAACTTCAAATGATGACGAAAATTGGTTGGAGTTGTTTTCTTGATGATGTCACATCTTTTTTGTGAAAAACATGAGATAGTTGTTCCAGAGATGAACGATATCTTTAAAGCTCAAGGGAGGTCAAGACGTACTCATGAAAAGACAAATTTGCATCACTATCAAGTTGAGTTATTTTATACCGTCATAGATATGCAACTTCAAGAGCTAAATAGTTGTTTTACCGAGTCAAACACTAATTTACTTCTTTGTGTGGCTTGTTTGAATCCTTCTAATTCCTTCTTAGCTTTTGACAACAAGAAATTGGTTTGTCTTGCCTAATTTTATCCAAAAGAATTTTCTTCACTAGAGCTCATGATACTTTCTGATTAGCTGGATAGTTATATTATTGATATGCGCTCTAGTATTGAGTTTTCGATTGAAAATCTTGATCAAAAAATAGTTAAGACAAAAAAACACGTGATATATCTATTGGTCTACTTACTTGTGACATTGGCATTGATCTTGTCAGTTGTGACTGCCACAATAGAGAGAGCATTTTCGGCTATGAAGATTGTGAAGAATCGATTGCGTAATCGAGTGGGCGATCAATGAATGACAAATAACTTGATTGTATACATAGAGAAAGATATTTTCAATTGCATTGATAATGTTATCATGCAACGCTTTCAAAATATGAAATCATGTCGTGGTCAATTATAAAATACTATAGTTAGTCTCATTTTTTGTAAAGGGATCTAATTAGAACCTTGTCTTCTGATTTTTTTTTATTATTGTACCCCATGTATATCGATTTTTGGCTCTTTTGTCAATGAAATTTTAGGTATTATATATGATTTAAAAAATTTATTTGTCTTTAACTTTAATCCTTAAGAAGACAAATTTTTAAACTTATAGTTAGTGCCCCCCCACATATAAATTCCTAGCTCCGCCCCTGATCACATGACCATGTGGTATCACCATTGTAATGAATATTTTCGCCTCCCTATCTTACCTTTTTTTTTTTCATTTCAACGGTCAAAAGTATTCAGGTCAGTTTACGTACATTTTGATTAATCTCTTCCTCGATTTGGTCAAAAGCAGGTTATCCACGCCGAAATTAGGGTATTCATGAGGGTAAATCCTTTATGACTTGACTCAATGAAGTTGCCAAAATTCAACTCAAAACGTTTAAATTTACAACTCTTCTCATCACTTGAGCTAACTACCTCCTTTTCTTACCGTTGGTTGAATGATATAATATGGGTTGAATTTTTGTTTAATTTAACCGAATTGGATTTGATTTTGAGTTGAATGACACAACCAATGATGGAGGCAATGAAGGAGAGAAAGGGGGTGCTACGGGTTGTCAGTTGTGGGTTAGGGGACTAATGTGGGTTGCAAATGATGTGACCGTTCGATGATGTTAAGATGGTTGGGAATTGAATTTTTCCCATGAAATCAGTTTGAACCATATGATGTATCCTCTTAATAAAAACTCAACAATCTCGATTCATACCATTCTAAATATATTTTCACTTCATGGTTGGTCATCCATGATAGATTTAAGTGGGACATCTATAATATAAAATAGGACAAACTTCAATAAGTCTATTTGACAGTCTCAAATAGACTCATCCAACGACCACAAATATTTCTCTCAAAACCATTTACATTGTACTCTACTATCAGGCACGGGTTACCCCTAGTACTACAATATGCAATCTATTATTAAATGAAATTGATTAAAAATGTAATAAATAGAATTTTAATCTCCGTCATTGCTCACTCGCACATGTTGAAATAAGCGTTCGAAAGTTCGAAGAGAGTTTAATACACTTGCTCATATTTTACAACAAGTAGTATATTGGTCCATTTAATTGTACTAGCAATGCATCACGTCCGTTGCACGTAAATAAATTTAAATAATATTATTTTATAAAAAATATGAATTATATGTGTAATTAAATTAAATAATAAATTAGGTGTCAAATAATTAATTCGTATTTTAATTATTACTAAATTTAATTATTGATTTATTTTATAAGTTTTTAAGTAACTAATCTGTCATTTATTTAGATATCTTTTCGACCCCTTTAAGCATTTGCACATCTAATTATATTATAGAATTATTAATTTTTATTTTATTGAATAGATTGATTAGATCGCTTATAATATTACTAGTTATTGTATGTGCTTGAAAGCACAGAGTAATAAAAAAAATTATCAACAATAAACATATTTGTATTCACACCCAAAATCAAATGACAAATATAGACGAGAAAAAAATGAATTTAAGCACCGGTTGTAGTAGGGGTGAGAGGTGGTGGGCGGGAGTGGTGGTTGTAGGAGACGGTAATGGTTGTGGTGGAGGGCAACAACCGTGGTGGAGGTGAATTTTGGGTGACGATGGTGGTAGTGGCAGCCATAGGTGATGACGGTGATGGTGGTGAGTGTGGAAGGTAGTGGACGACAGTGATGGTTGTTGCCACTCGTTGTGGTGCAGTGACAACGGTGGTGGTAGTAGTGGTAGTGGGTAGTGACAATGGTGGTGGTGGATGACGATGGGTACTACTTTGGGCGGCAGTGTAATGGATGGTGGCAAATGGCGGTGGTGGTAGGTGTGGTGGGGGTGGGTGACAGTGGGTGGCGGCAATAATGGGCAATGAAGGGTAGTGGTAGGTGTGGTGAGAGTGGGTGACAGTGGCTGGCGATGATGGTGGGCAACGACGGGTAGTGGTGGGCAATAATATGGTGGTGATGGGTGGAGATGATAGTAGTGGGATGATAGTGGTAGTTATAATAAATATAAGAATGGTGGTGGTGGGCTAGTGGTGGTGGTGGGGGTGGTAGTGGTGATGGTCGTGGGGCGGTGGGGGTGGTGGTGGTAGGGGTGATGGTAGGACGGCAACAATGGTGGTGGGGTGGCAGTAGTAGAGATAGTGGTGGTGAGGGTGGTGGGGTGGCAGTAGTAAGGGTTGTGGTGATGGTGGGGGCGATGGTAATAAGGATGGTGGTGGTGGAACTGTGGGGGGTGGTGGTGGTGGCAGGGTGGCAGTAGTAGGGATAATGGTGGTGAGATGGTGGTGGGGTAGCGATAGTGGTGGTGGTGGTTATTGTGGCAGAGGTGGTGGTGGGATGGCGGCAATGGTGGTGGGGCAGTGAGGGTTGATTCGCACTTTTTTGTGTGTCAGAATTATATTATTATATTACACCCAAGTATAAGTGGTCAAATTGTAGTTTTCTTGGTTTTTGAGTCCAAGTATCGATCCCACAGAGAGTTTTAGTAATTAAAATAAAATAAAATAAATAAAATAAAAATAAAGCAATAAAAAGGTTGTTTGGAGTAGTTTGATGTTTAATCGCTTGTGGTGTGAGCTTAGTCTAATGACGGTGCTAAAAACTTGATTCTAAAATAACAGGTGGAATAAAGGTGCAGAAATAAAATGCGTACGTAAAACAAATGAATGACAGAAATATAAAAGATATCCTTCAGTTCAAGGATCCCACATGTTTTACATCGGTCTTGTTACGGAATTGCTACCTCACATAAGTTAACTTCCATTTTACTGGCAAGCTAACCGGCAGGTCTGATGTATATATATATTATAACACAGCTGCTTCTTAGGCTACACTGGTTATATTTATGTCAAATGATTAACCCAAGCAAACCAGAAGGACAAGCCATTCATGAGGAATACTTGAGTTATTCACTTGATCTCATGATTGCAAATACGTATATATATAATAAACCATAACACAGCTGCTTCTTAGGCTACACCGGTGGTAATATATAGCACAGTTGCTTCTTAGGCTACACTGGGCTTAGATGTTCCAATTGATTAATTCAAGTAAAATCCGCAGGTGGTACAGACTATCTTCCGGTGACTTGTCAGGTCAACCGGTGGTAGTTAATCATAATACAGCTGCTTCTTAGGCTACACTGTATTTAGATATATCACCCAGAAAGTGAAGTTACTCGAACGGCATACTTGAATTATTCAATAGGTTATCTTGTAATATATATATATATATATAGACAGTAGAACTTCCTCAGCGTTCCAGTGTAGGACTAGCCATACTGACAGGATCACCGGGGTCATTCGAGCTGGCCCGTCTTATATATATATAATACTATCAGGCGTCAGTGGAACTTCCTCAGCATTCCAGTGGAGGATTAACCATACCGGTAGGAACGCCGGGGTCATTCTAGCTGGCCCGTCTTGTATATATAATAAACGTATAAATAAAACATCAGCAATTCCAAAAACAGATCAATATTATACATGTGTTCCCCTCGAACCGGAGGATATACGGAACTACTCACGCTCCATTGCTATAGACAAGCAAGGAGAGCTAGCAGTTGTCATTACAACAGAAAGGAAAGTGCGGAATTTAAATGTCTTTCGCAGGGAATGATTGAAACACAACCACTCTTATAATCGGTTAAGATGAAAAAGTGGCGGCAGTTCAATTATTCGAATTGAAAGCTATACAAAAACTATAAAGGTACAGGACTTAGGACTGAAGTATAACACGGACCGGAGTGTATTTTCTCTTCTCTTTTCTTTCTCTCTTTTTCTCTCTTCAGAACTTCAGAACTTCAGAATCTCTCTCAGATCTCTCTGTTTCTCTCTTCTTTTCTGCCTCAGTCCGGCCGTATGAAAGCTGAAGTGGAGAAGGGTATTTGTAGGCGTGGGAAGAGACATGGGCAAGTGGGCAACTTGACTTCTGACAATGGTGACCGTCCGGACGGCAGTCCCACCGTCTGGACGGTGGTGCTTTGCTGGAAACTCCACTTGCATGCATGCTGACTCTTCTCGTTGGTTAATTACACTTTGGCCTTTATTCTTTGCATTTCCTTGACATTGCTCCCTTGGTCTTGTGTTAATTCAGCATTTGTCCTGCAGCTTTCAGATAAAATGTTATAACTAATATCATTCCCGCACAAACCTTAATTCACTCTAAGTACTAATTTTTAGTGTGTTTATTATATTAATTCGAGTTTTTTGATTTTTTAATTTGCATACTAAATAGGTTAATCACACCCCCTAACTTAGACTTTACTAGTCCCTAGTAAAAAGAAAATATAATAAAAATAGAGGTAAAATCATTTTCGTAGATTTTTTCACGATTGCATTTAGCATATGCAATAAGCCGTTAAACCCCTAGGTGATCCCTAGTGGACGAGTTGTGTCTCGTGAAGGTTTCCAGAGAAGCTACCTACAAACTTCAATAATTAGGAATGCATATTTCATATTTTTCACATGTATGATTAGAATGATATTTCTTCTGTCTTGCTAGAATGCTTCCTTTTCTGATCACCTTGAGAGAATCATATGTTGGGTGTAGTATTATCTATATATTTTTATGAAAACTTGTGTGTGTGTGTAGTGATGTTTTTATTTTCAAAAATCACTTGAAAAATATTACCCTCTTTCATGGTAGTCTTGATGTCAATCCTTCCCTGGAATACACTCAGTAAGAATAGCACACAAGTTCTAGTGACTGTTCTCATAATTTTACATGTGATTGGAATATTGATAACAAAACAAATTATTGCACATGTAATAAAAAAGGAGCGGTTATTTTGAATAAACTGGAAATTGACATAATCTCATGAAAGAATATTAACACTGTATTAAATATATTATTAACATTTTCCTTTTTAGATTGTAGAATGGATGCAAATATATGATTTCTGGAATCAAAAAGGACTTTCATTAGGTTGTATTGTGGCCATTGGGTTTAGAGTTTAAGAAACGACGTTTATGGGGTTCAAAAGCTACCTTTTGGCATTCCTCTTAAAACTTTATGTATTCTTTCCATTTTTTTTTTTTTTTTTTTTTCACTTTCTTGGCTCTCTCTTTTTTCATTTTTCACTTTCTCGGCGTTCACTTTCTTGGCTCTCTCTTTTTGTTGAACGGGTGCGTTTTACGCTCCATCCCGTTCTCAATTCATTTTTTTTTTTTTTTTTTTTTGGTGAGTGCATTTTATGCTCCATCTCACTTTTTTGGTATCCTGTTGATTTAAAAGAGGGTGCAAGAAAATTATGTAGCTCAGGTAGGTTTAACATATTTTTATCTGGCTCGGGTCTTTTTTCAGGTTTCATGAAAAGAATTTATACTATTTTAGGCTCAAACATGGTTGACTAATGATATAATTTTGTAAAAGAAATGGTTAAGGCTCAAAATTAATCAAACATGGCCTAAGATCATTTTCCAGAAATCCTATATTTATATTCTTTCTAGATAAATAGTTAAGGGCAATGTACATAATATATTTCAAGACGTGCTAATCAAAGCAAATATAATGAGATTATTCAAAGAAAAGTTACCGCTGAATCGAAGATTCGTAGTTGAGTAGATGTAGCATTTCTCTCCAAGAAAGAATGGCTCTAATTCTGCATTTGGGTTTTTTTTTTTACATCTCCACTATATATAGAAAGAGTGTAGTATTTTGCATGGTTTTCAAAAATAAAGACATCTGTTTGTGCTTCTAAGGTTAAGTTCGAATAAAAATATTGAGATAACGTACAGCTAAAATATGACAGTCTCATGAGATCAGATTGAGAGTATTTTCGCAAGGCATTAGAATATAATCCTAATCTAACTGTGAATTATATGAAATATACTTCCTACTTTAGCAATGTATGCTCTCATTTTAACAAAGACAATTAAAACATACTGAAAATTAAAACATATTAGTTCAAACATATATAAACATATAAGCAAAATTTAACTAAGTTCAAATCACACAAACATAAAAAACATAAAACATAACTTTAAGTTTTAAGTGCAGAAATTGAAAGTGCATAAACTAAAAAGGGTGAGTTTTTTTTTTTTTTTTTTCCAAAAACAAAAAACAGATCAGTCAGTTTAAGAGTTAGAAGATTCTCCTCTGGAATAGTTTTGAAATAACTGCAGCAGCTCATCTTTATATTCATCCATGCGTTGATTGATCTGAATAATACTGGACTCGACTTCTAACAAGACCTGTCTATCAGTCCTATCATCCATGGGGATGTATGACTGATCTTCTTGTGGCTGCTGTTCTTGTGGTATGTACTCTTCAGATACCCAACCTGGTTCTTCAAATGGTTCCTCTTCATGTGATGAAAATATTTCTTGTTGGTTTCCTATTTTTCTTCCATGACTCTTCTTTAACGTAGTTTTATCCACTGGTCCAAGATGCTCCACTGTTTTCCATGTTGGATTAATGATCACGCCTGCATTCCTGCATATCTGTGAAACTATCATTGCATACGGGAGTGTGAGCTTCCTATTATCCACAACAATTATCATTTGGTCTAAGATTAAATTTGGAAGGTCAATTGTGTGCCCCATTCCCAATGCATATAGGAAATAAGCATGGTCAATAAAAATTTGATACTTTAGGGCTCGTGGAAGCAAATTGTACACTGTTATCATATTTAGGATGCGATACTTGTTTGTCAGGCTTCCTTGTTTAATGTAACTATTTGGGCGTCCCCAAATGAATTCTGGATTTCCTGTCAATTCTCTTCCTACTTCAGTCAAACTAGGTAGCTCGGTGTAAGGATATTGTAGTTGGGGTTGTCTTTGCATGGGCCGAAAGAATTCGGCTATAGTGTCTGGTGTAACTTGAAAAACTATTCCCCGAACAAATATACGCAGTAGTCTTTTTCCTTTAATTTCAGCATTACTGTAGAACTCCCGAACTAAACAGTCATATGCAGGAACAGATAACCTAACATATTGTAGCCATCCTCTTTCATGGAGAATTTGTCTTATGTTTTCAAAATCTTCATATATTACTACCCTTTCAGAAATAATATTTTTAGTTAGGTAGTTCGTATCATACCAGATTCGTTGTTCCAAATTTTCAAACATCACCTCATTAAAGTTGTTTCTTGGTTGAGGTTGTTGTGGAGATGTCTCGGATTGCGAAGATTGATTCTCTCGTGCATGGCTTGCAGATCTTCTTGTTTGTGGTCTTTGATTCATCTTTTCGACTGGTTCTTGGTTTGTAATTGCAGGTTATTTCCTTGCTGTTCTACACTGGTGTTCTTTTTCCTGTCAATTCCTGCAATTTACAACATTAAATATAACTTTATTCTACAAAATTTTACTAACCACTCTTTTTTTTTTCTTCAGGACTGTGGTGTTTTCATTTTATTATTTCTTATTTCTTATTTACGGATTTCCTATTTAATCTAATAGCTATTTATATTTATTTATAGCTATACATATATTCCCAAAAAGCTATACATTTCATTGATCATATCTAGTTTGTATCAGAACTATCTGGTTCAGTAACATTAGTGACACGGTTAATTTCAGATCTCACGTATCTGTTTAGCATTGGGCCGGAATAGGATGGCGTCTCAGGGTAATCCTTGCTCTGCCCATCCCTAATCCACCGTAAACGATCTAACGATCGACCAGAAATTGGTTCCGCACACTTATTATACTGTCTTAGATGTTCTGTACGACCACATTTTACACAAGCACAGAGACGATTTGCTCTTCGATGTTTAGCATATGTGCTTTTCCCACATAGGGGTCGTGCTTGGCTTTCAAAGATTTCAAAATTTCGAACAGCTTTAGCTTTTTGCATGATCAATGTATGTATATCTTTTGGAAAGTGACGTAATAAAATTAAACTCAACCAAAATAATTTTTCATCCATTTTTTTTTTTTTTTTTTTTATAAAATATAAAAATGACTCAAAGAAAAATTATTTAAAATTGACTCCCTATCTGGTTCTTTAACGTCTGCCAGTCACAAAGACGAACAAAATTTTTAAATCATAATTATTATTTTAAACTCATAAAGTAAACTCACACGCCTATCTCCCCAATTTAAATTAAATATTATCCTCACTATATAAGATGAAAATAGAAAATTACTAATTAGGTCTTGCAGCGAGAGATATTTATAATATAAAATTCTAATAAAAAAAACAAACAAATAACCTATACAAAAGACATAAAAACACAAAAGAAAGAAAATTTTAACTATTATATACAAGAAGTGCATTAGAGGATAGATCAATCGGGCTTAAGCTCCCAAGTAGAGTTTCTTACATTCCCTGATACTTTCGGCGAAGAATTTAACAAATCAGCACAAAATTGGACATCAGGATTTCCACTATCAATAACAGAATTAATCAAACAGACTTGTAGAGGGTCAGAATAAGAAGAGGTGTTAACTTTTTCCTCTACAATCTTATCAATTTCATCTACCTCACAAATTTCTTCCTCCTCACCTGGGTGCTTTATCACATTAAAGATGTTCAATTCACTAGTCATATTTCCAAATGAAAGCTTCATGACTCCATTCCTACAATTTATCAATGCATTTGATGTAGCTAGGAATGGTCTACCTAGAATGACAGGAATGTATGTGAAAGCATTCAAAACTGGCTGAGTGTCTAAGATAATGAAATCTACTGGAAAATAGAATTGATCAACTTGGACAAGAACATCCTCCACAATTCCTCGTGGAGTTTTTATAGACCGGTCTGCTAATTGTAGTGTAACATTGGTAGGTTTCAATTCACCTAACCCTAGTTGTGTATATACTGAATATGGCATTAAATTAACACTGGCTCCAAGATCTAGTAGAGCTTGTTCAATTTGAAAATTTCCAATAATACATGAGACTGTAGGACTACCCGGATCTTTGTACTTAAGAAGTGTATCATGTTGTATTATATTGACTTGCTCAGTTGCGAATGCTTTCTTTGGTACATTAGTTCTTCTTTTTATTGTGCAAAGATCTTTTAGGAATTTAGCATAAACTGGAACTCTTTTTATTGCATCTAATAATGGAATATTAATCTTTACCTGTTTAAATAGCTCGAGAATATCAGATTGATCTTTTTCAGTTTGAAGTTGCTTGACTCTTTGAGGGAAAGGTAAAGGGATAGGACATGGCAGATCTTTTTCACTTTGTACTCCTGGTTGCTTTTTGATTAAAGGTTCAGATTCAAGTGGTTCGTTTACAGGAATTGACTCACGTATTTTCTTTGAAATCTTAGGTTTGATGGTTTTATCAATTACCTTACCACTTCTTAGTGTTGTAATTGTTTGTACTTGATTTGACGAAGATTCAGAGGATACAGAATTAACATGACTCTGACTTTGTGGAGGTTTAGGTTGAGAAGGAAACTTTCCTTTCTCTGACGTACTCAAGGATTGGGTCAACTTAGCAAGATGACTCTTAATATCTTCAATACTCTGGGAAGTTTGAGCTTTAAAATCATTAAATGCTTGATTTGTTTGAGTATTAAAATTCATTTGACTCTGAATAAATTGATTCATAGTGTCTTCCAGAGTTCTTCTTTGAGGAGGTTGATAAGGTTGGTACTGTTGTTGATTTTGTGGTTGTGGTGGACCTTGTGTTTGATTTGTAGATTGTGTATTTCTCCAACTAAAATTCGGATGATTTCTCCATCCTGGATTGTAAGTTTCAGAATATGGATTTGAATATGGTTTATTATAAGTTGGAATAGCATTTGATTGTTCAATTAAAACTTCTTTAAAGGCAGGTATAGTTGGACATTCCCCAGCAGGATGTCCTGACAATGCACAAATTTCACATATTTGTTCAGCAGTTGTTATAGCAGACACTTGTTTTAGTTTTTTCATTTCTAGGGCTTCTAGTTTTCGAGATAAACTAGCTATTTTAGCTCTTAGGTCATCATCTTCTTTTAATACATATTTTCCTCTTTCGGATGTAGATGGCTTATTTTCTACTATGTTAGACGAAGTCGAGTCCCACATCTGGGAACTCTCTGAAATAGTATCAAAGAATTGGAATGCTTCTTCGGGTCTTTTATTCATGAACTCCCCTTGTGCCATCATTTCAACAAACTGTCGCATTGCAGATGGGAGTGCATCATAAAAAAATCCGACTAAGGTCCAATCTTCGAATGCATGATGTGGACAGGCTTGGAGAAGATCTTTGAATCTTTCCCAGCATTGATAAAAAGTTTCATTTTCTTTTACAGAAAAGTTCATGATTTCTTTTCTTAACGTGTTAGTACGATGTATAGGAAAGAATTTTTTAAAGAACTCAGTCTGTAAAGTTTGCCAATTTGTGATAGAGTTGGTTCTTAAAGTGTGAAGCCATTGTTTTGCTTTATCTTTTAAAGAAAATGAGAATAATTTTAGTTTGACCATTTCAGAGTTATCTTGCAATGTTCCACAGACTTCTTCAAATTCTTTCATATGAATGTAGGGATTTTCAGTTTCTAGACCATGGAATTGGGGTAGTAACTGGATAGTTCCTGATTTAATATTAATGTTTGGAGCGTCTTCTGGAAAAGCAAAACAAGATGGGACATTTGTTCGCGTAGGATGTAGATATTCTCTTAAAGGTCGGATGTTTTGGATGACTTCTTGTTCTCTAGGAGGTTCTTCCCTAGGTACATTTCGAGCCATACTTAATTCAAATGATTCTTGTGTGGATGCAGATGAAGAAGATGAGGAAGATGAAGGAGTTGACTGATTTACAGAACCTACTGATGAATGAACAGACATAAACTATTAAAAACAAACTATAAACATATATAACAAACAAACAAATAAAATTTTTTTTTTTATTTTTTTAATTTTATTTTTTTATTTTATTTAATTACCGTAACTCCCCGGCAACGGCGCCAAAAACTTGATTCGCACTTTTTTGTGTGTCAGAATTATATTATTATATTACACCCAAGTATAAGTGGTCAAATTGTAGTTTTCTTGGTTTTTGAGTCCAAGTATCGATCCCACAGAAAGTTTTAGTAATTAAAATAAAATAAAATAAAATAAAAATAAAATAAAAATAAAGCAATAAAAAGGTTGTTTGGAGTAGTTTGATGTTTAATCGCTTGTGGTGTGAGCTTAGTCTAATGACGGTGCTAAAAACTTGATTCTAAAATAACAGGTGGAATAAAGGTGCAGAAATAAAATGCGTACGTAAAACAAATGAATGACAGAAATATAAAAGATATCCTTCAGTTCAAGGATCCCACATGCTTTACATCGGTCTTGTTACGGAATTGCTACCTCACATAAGTTAACTTCCATTTTACTGGCAAGCTAACCGGCAGGTCTGATGTATATATATATTATAACACAGCTGCTTCTTAGGCTACACTGGTTATATTTATGTCAAATGATTAACCCAAGCAAACCAGAAGGACAAGCCATTCATGAGGAATACTTGAGTTATTCACTTGATCTCATGATTGCAAATACGTATATATATAATAAACCATAACACAGCTGCTTCTTAGGCTACACCGGTGGTAATATATAGCACAGTTGCTTCTTAGGCTACACTGGGCTTAGATGTTCCAATTGATTAATTCAAGTAAAATCCGCAGGTGGTACAGACTATCTTCCGGTGACTTGTCAGGTCAACCGGTGGTAGTTAATCATAATACAGCTGCTTCTTAGGCTACACTGTATTTAGATATATCACCCAGAAAGTGAAGTTACTCGAACGGCATACTTGAATTATTCAATAGGTTATCTTGTAATATATATATATATATATAGACAGTAGAACTTCCTCAGCGTTCCAGTGTAGGACTAGCCATACTGACAGGATCACCGGGGTCATTCTAGCTGGCCCGTCTTATATATATATAATACTATCAGGCGTCAGTGGAACTTCCTCAGCATTCCAGTGGAGGATTAACCATACCGGTAGGAACGCCGGGGTCATTCTAGCTGGCCCGTCTTGTATATATAATAAACGTATAAATAAAACATCAGCAATTCCAAAAACAGATCAATATTATACATGTGTTCCCCTCGAACCGGAGGATATACGGAACTACTCACGCTCCATTGCTATAGACAAGCAAGGAGAGCTAGCAGTTGTCATTACAACAGAAAGGAAAGTGCGGAATTTAAATGTCTTTCGCAGGGAATGATTGAAACACAACCACTCTTATAATCGGTTAAGATGAAAAAGTGGCGGCAGTTCAATTATTCGAATTGAAAGCTATACAAAAACTATAAAGGTACAGGACTTAGGACTGAAGTATAACACGGACCGGAGTGTATTTTCTCTTCTCTTTTCTTTCTCTCTTTTTCTCTCTTCAGAACTTCAGAACTTCAGAATCTCTCTCAGATCTCTCTGTTTCTCTCTTCTTTTCTGCCTCAGTCCGGCCGTATGAAAGCTGAAGTGGAGAAGGGTATTTATAGGCGTGGGAAGAGACAAGGGCAAGTGGGCAACTTGACTTCTGACAATGGTGACCGTCCGGACGGCAGTCCCACCGTCTGGACGGTGGTGCTTTGCTGGAAACTCCACTTGCATGCATGCTGACTCTTCTCGTTGGTTAATTACACTTTGGCCTTTATTCTTTGCATTTCCTTGACATTGCTCCCTTGGTCTTGTGTTAATTCAGCATTTGTCCTGCAGCTTTCAGATAAAATGTTATAACTAATATCATTCCCGCACAAACCTTAATTCACTCTAAGTACTAATTTTTAGTGTGTTTATTATATTAATTCGAGTTTTTTGATTTTTTAATTTACATACTAAATAGGTTAATCAAGGGTAGTGGTGGTGGTGAGGCTAGTTGTGGGGTGGTGGGGGTGGTGATGGTGGTGGTGGTAAGGCGGTGGTGGTGGTAGTGATGGTGGTGGTTGGACAGTTCCAAATACTATTTTTATTTTTTTAAAAGTAGTTATAAGTCCTAGAAGTACTTTTAAAAAGTCATCCCAAAAACACCCTTAGGAGCTTATTTTCCTTATTAAATTTGAGGTGTTACTATTAGCCGTCGGATTAATTTTAAAGTAAAATTTAAAGAGATCTCAACCGCGAAAAACAAAAGTCATTTTATTTATCTTTTGAGATTTGAATTGTATTGTACTTTATTATACAGATTAATCATTACTCATGCCTGAAAGAACTATGTAATAAACAAAAAAATCACAAGTAAAAAAAATTATCCAAAAACATTCATACTAATTCTTCTTTTAAAATAACTTGCCCCCATATTATTAGAATTGTCATAAAAATAAACAAAAAACTCTCCAAAGCAACATCACATATACAATTACTTCATAAAAAAAATATTAACAGAACCAAATCAAATTTACAATCTTTAAGCAATAAATGAAATCAATAAAATCTTTCTCATCTATAAGAATCATGTATTAACTGTCATTACCATCATTCAATTCAATAACAGAACATAATTACAAACTCAATCCACCCATATAATAAATATCTCAAACAAAAAATTGTCCACAAATGCAACCATCTATATAATAAAAATAAATTCACAAATGCTGCCAAAAAATAAATTTTACTATTTGAAATTCCACTAGCTTCCAAAAGAATGAAATCAAATTTACAATTGTAAGAAATGTAATCAAACCAGCCTAAATCAACACATAAACAATATAGTTGTAACATATGACATTTAACAACAGTCATCTAATGTCAAAGCATCTACAACTAAACTAACACGAACATTAAACATTAAAACCAATAAACTCTTGCCAAAGCATACACCACTAACATTTGATGCAATGTATACACCTGTTTACATATATAATCTGGATTAATAAGCATGATGGTAATACCTGACTCATAACATGTACCATTTATTTTTTCAAGCCATATTCATATACAAAATCCCACACCCACATAGCATACATCACAAAGTATGCTTGTTGAATATGTTTACAATTATACACTATTAACCTGCTATAATAATCTCTCATTCAATATAATATACAACCCATCAAATAATTATACAGACACTCAACTTGTATCACTCAACTCATTAAAACTAAATACATAATTAATATACATACAACCTGAGTAATATCACACTAACTTCGCTGGACCACTCTATACTGAACTCAACTCCACGAGACAGTACTCAACCAACTGGACGGTGGATTAATCTGCAACTCCCTCTATAGTACCTAAAAAAAAACTATAGGGGTGTGAGCTAAACCACGCGCTCAGTGAGTATACGTGATGTATATGAAATGGAAATGATAGCAATACACAGAAGTAGTTAGATACACGTATCACACAACAACATCAATCTAATTCCACAGAATTCACAAGCCACAACACATCCATACTATCCCTCATCAGGTAGTCGATCCCACATGGATCTGTGTCTCCCTAACCTCTCGGGAATACCACAGTGCTAGCACACCACTGCACGCCCAGTGATCAGGCATCGACGCTCCTGTCTCAGACAATGCGCCACATTCCATAATACACAATATACAGTACAAGACATCATTCAATCACATAAGCACGTAGCACATAATCCTGGAGAATTGCTATTAAATTCTATCATTTACTATCATCTTATAATAGTATTTTCAAAACATATAAAGATATATACCCACCTCAAGTGTACAGATTTACGGGCCTTCGGACCTACCGATGGATCCCTTCGGTGTTACCGTATCAGTCTCAACACCGACTGTCCTACCTGTTCCACCTAACACATTTGTAATTACAATATCAATATGTATATCACATTTAATAGTTAATCATGCACTAATACATGCAAGATAATTCAACCCAAAGTGCCCCGGTAACCCCGGTTATCGCACTGTCCACTCACACACTGGCACATTAGATTTAGGGATCACATTTTCTCCCCAAATCTCCAAAACCACTCACAGTAATCACAATTAGGGTTAAGTAGGTCAAACACATTGATCGGGGTTCCATTTTCACATATTTCAAAATTCACACATATGATAATAACGTTTGTAAATCAGGGTTTCGGCATTACCGGCACCCATTTACAACCTCTATCGCACTTCTCTTTTAAAACAGCCACACTTGAACTCACACACACACTTGATCATGCAGAACAGCCCCTTAATGGAACCCTTAAACCCTCCATTTCACTCCCACAAATTTCGGTTTCAACCTAGCCCACTAAAAGCATCCCGAGCATCTCAAATGTTTGTGTTTCCACACTTTTCTCACACCCGGTTGAATACCCACTTGAAACCCTTTCTTTACAGCCCTTTCTTTACAGCTCTTTTGAAATCTAAATAAAACAGCCCACACACACACACATGCTTAAAATTAAACACACACACACACACTAAAATGAACACACACACACCCTTATACCTTTCTCTTGCTTTCTTCTTCTTTCCCCACCTTCTTCTTGCCCTCTCTCACTCTCGGTTTGGCATGGAGATTTCCCCCAAGTTCCTCCCTTTTTCTTATTTCTTCTGCCTCTCGGTTTGAACTAGAAGCACCACCAAAAGGTTGGTTTCTCTCTCCCTCCTTGCTCACGGCTCAAGAAGACACACACACATATATTTTCTTCTCTCTCTCTTGCTCTCCCTCACTCACGGTTTTAGGGGAGAAAGAACACACACACACATACTAAATCATGTTTTAAACACACACACTACTACACCTTAAATTACACACACAAATCCACCTAGCATTCTAATTGACTCAGCCACTTCATATTTCGACACATATAAGGATGACTCATTCTAATTTGATAATTACGCTTGCCTCCTCCCAAGTTCTTAAGTGATTTCAAAATCGACCAACTACTATTTTCACACATGCAATTCTATAAATGAGTCTCACTAATACATCACTAACGGGGTCCACATACCCGATGTATGCTCACACACATCATGGCTATGAAGGGTTTACTTTAATTAACCCTTTAATAGTTTCACATAATTGTAATTTAGCCCACCTAATTATGCTAATATGCATGCAATGCATGATCGGGTGTCACACAATTGATTTCATGTATTTTTTTTATATTGGTCGCTTGTTATTTTTTTTTATTGGTAATTGGTTTGACTTTGAATTTTTTTAATTTTTTTGGTGCTTGCAATAGTGATTTATTTTTGGTATAAATAATAGCTTGAAGGTTGTATTTATGGATTGTATATTTATATTTTTGTTTGTGTGGAAGTGGTGATGGTGATTAGATTGGTTTTGAATTTTTTTTCTGTGACTGCAATTGCTCTCAATTGTTTTGTTTTTATTGGTCACTTGTTATTTTTTTATTTTATACTTTTTGTTTGCTTGGAAGAATTGGTAATTAGCTTGGATTTATTTTATTATTTTTTTTTGGTGCAATTGGTATCACTTTTTTTTTTTTATTGGTGATTAACTTGAGCTGTGTTTTTATTTTTTGGGAGAATTTTTTTTGTTTTTATTGGTCACTTGTTTTTTTTATTGGTGATTAGTTTGGGCTTTGGGTTTTTGTTTTTTGGATAATTTTTTTTATTTTTATTAGTCAGTTGTTATTTTTTTTATTTTTTTTGGTGCAATTGGTATCACTTGTTTTTGTTTATTGGTGATTAGCTTGGGTTTTTTTTATTATTATTATTTTGAGAACTATATGTTTGCATATAGTAAATGAGAGATAAGAGTGTTAGAGTTAGGGATAGAGTGTTGTATCAGTTAATATGAAATAGAGAGAGAGTTGTAGTATGGGATAGGAAAATAGAGTTAGATGAGAGATAGAAGTCTTAAAGTTAGGGAGTAAGAGTTGTATCACTTAGTATGAGATAGGGAGAGAGAGTTAAATAAGAGATAAGAGTCTTAGAAAAAATTGGCATGAGGACCATCGGATCAATAATCATCAAGCGATCTGAGCGGCGAAAAGCTAAAGACAAAGAAATCTAGCTATTTTATTATAAATTATTATTTTATTTCATACCAAAAAATAACATATATTTCAGTGTAAAATTCAACCTGCAAACTACATGTGTATAATAATTTAATATTTATAGGACTTTACTTCTTCATACAGATATAGATTATTGTATGTAACTGTATTACTAATAAATGAGTTTGAAAGAATTTAAAAGTCTTTATAAAAGAATTCAAAATAAGTTGAAAGTCAAATAGGTGTAAAAAATAAAAATTAGATGAAAATATATAGTGGGTATAGTTGACTTTATTATAATAATTAGGGATAAAATAGAAAATCAAAAGTTTTTTGCAGATGCTGACATTTATAAGTAAGATAGATAGATTGGCCTAATGTGTATTTCTTGATCATATGGTGAGTCTCCTATCAGTATACAATGAATTATTTATCATTAAATGAAATTAAAAACCCGGATATTAGAGGAGATCCAAGTCCGGGGTGGACAGAAATTTTAGGCATGTCAACCATTGATTTCATATTCCCCCAATTTTGGGGCGGAGTGGTGTCTTTTTTGTCATCCTTTTACCCATTTGACACCCAAGAGATGGTCTTAAAAGTTGAGAAACAGATGAGCTACAACTTCACCTCAATTAGATTTCCTTCCCAAAATCTAAACCACCCTACATTTACTAGATGCATCCCTTTTTCCCAGCACAAGCAACACACACAGTCTCTCTCTCTCTCTCTCTCTCTCTCTCTCTCTCTCTCTCTCTCTCAAACTCATCTAATCTGGGTCAATTACTAATATCTATAATTAAAAACCTACTAAAAGTCATTCTAATAAACAACAGCCTTCAATTGTCTAATGATGGAGAACTCTCCATTTTCTCCCCCACCCAAAAGGGTAGTTGAACTGCCAAAACCTCTATGGCTTCCTCTAATAATCTAATTAATTTCCATCACACATGTTACCAGTTAGATATATACCATTTCTCCTACGACAAGCACATGCTTCATCTCTTCCTTTCAAACAAGTAGCTATACCTGCTAGAATTCGGATTCTCTCTCTCTCTCTCTCTCTCTCTCTCTCTCTCTCTCTAAGAAAGCAATATGATATAGAAGTCACACTCACTTTTCAGTCATAACACCTGAAATTTTATCCATTTTTTTTTCTAGCAATGACAACAATGGCATCGGCAAAAAATTTTACGACACATTTTCTGGAGGATTGGTGCAAGACAGGCCAGAAGAATGAAGCCATGATCACCATGGAGATTCTGAAGATAGGTTTCTGTTCCTCAGCAGGCAATGGTAACGTGCCGAGGAGGCGGTGCCTGAGGGTGAAAGCAAGCACAAGCAGCAATCAAAGTGTGGAGATAATGAATGGGAAAAAAGTAAATGGTATTCATGTTGGTGGGGTTCAATATTTGAGCCAAAGGAGCAGTGAATTGTTGTGTGAGAACAGGACTGAGGAGTCTTATAATCATGCATATCTGCTTGGGAGGTTTGTAGAGAATCGTTTTGTTTATAGGCAGACCTTTGTTATAAGGTCTTATGAGATTGGACCAGACAAGACTGCCTCCATGGAAACCATTATGAATCTCCTCCAGGTTGGTCGTTTCTTTTCTTCTGAACATTTCTGCAATATATTATGGGAAAGCCTAGAGAACACACACACACACACACCCCACACCCACAGATAGAGAAGAAATAGTGGTAAATTCGATACACTTCTCCCCTAATAGTACTTTTGGTCCTTAAAATATGTATTTTTTGTCATTTTAGTCATAATTGTATCAATTTGATTCCTAAAGTGTTCAATTCACAATCCGTCAAATTTTTTTACAGAATTGATCACGTAATTATTTGTGTTAGACGTTATCACGTGTCCAACACGTGATCATTCCGTCAAAAACTTACAAAAATGACACGATTTGAATACCGAATGAATAAGAAATTAACAGTAGGGAATTAATAATTCTTATTCAACCGAGTTGAAACTAGCAAAATATCGGTTATACAGTTGGTAAGAACTGAGGGACAATGGCCCTAACGGCCTACCAGCAAAGCAACTTGTAGTTGATTGGGCGGGGGTGGTTTGATTTTGTGCAACGCCCTCGCAGCAGGAAGAGGCAGTTGTCATTTGAAAGGATTTCTCTCTTTTTTTTTTTTGGCAACATGAAAATGGGTAAAAACTATTGCAAGGAGGAATTCATACAAAACTTTTAGTTGTTTGCAGCCTCTACCACTTTGGTCAATTCTTATTATTTTTTTTATTGGGTGACCATACAAAAATGATCAACTCTTCGGATGCCTTACAAATACTACGTGGTTCTCGAAAATAATCGAAGAGGTTGAATAGGACACATATAGACATCTCATTAGTATACAAAAAATGCTTGGTGGCTTGTATTCTAAATGGAGAAAATGAAAGATAAGTAGTTTCTAAACAAAACACTATTAGCTAGATAATGTTTTTTTCTTTCTATGACTGCAGGAGACAGCCCTTAATCATGTAGCAAGCTCTGGGGTTGCTGGGAATGGCTTTGGTGCAACCCGTGAGATGAGCCTCAGGAAACTTATATGGGTTGTCACCCGCATACACTTACAAGTAGAGAAATATAGCTCCTGGTATTTTCTTCTACTCTTCCTAAAAATTCCTGCAAGGCTCATGCCTTACAATTCTAAATATGACAGCCTTTCTGATATGAAATCGGCACAGAATCAGCGAATTTTTTATTTAATTTTTATAGGTTTGTATGGTATACGGGTGGATCTTGAGTCCCCGTCAATTAAGTGGGTCAACACAAACTTTACCATCGAGAAATAGTTTGACAGAAGAGTTAATGCATCATATGAGCTATTAAATGGCCAAGTAGTATTCCAAAAGTCAGCCAATTGGAGCAACATAAACAATCTAACATGCTAAGGGCAGCTTATAGCCTTATACCTCACCTTGTGTTAATATATACTCAGAGAAAAGTGGTAAATTTTGCTTTTCTTAGAAAATAACTTGCCCTCCCAAAGGGAACACAGCTGGAAATGGCTGCTAATACCACACAGGCCGAGGAGTATAAGGAGGAATCTGTCATAGGCTCGCATTTGATTTGCTAGTTGGTTAGGCAATAGCTTACTAAGGCGATGATCAATCGTTGGCCCTAATTTGTTTTAAGGATTAGGTTCAACCATCAACATGGACTAATGTACTATGTAATTTGACAGGGGAGATGTTGTTGAGATTGACACTTGGGTCGACGCAGCTGGGAAAAATGGAATGCGTCGGGACTGGATAATCAGAGACTACAACACTCAAAAAATCATAACAAGAGCAACAAGGTGCACCCACAATTTGGAAACTGTGCATTCAATATCCATTAACATTCTTGTGCTTTTAACTCCTTTGATGTCTCTGTAGCACATGGGTGATCATGAACAGAGAAACAAGAAGGTTATGTAAAATCCCTGATGAAGTTAGAGAAGAAGTTCAACCCTTCTACCTGAACAGAGTTTCAATTGCAAGGGAAGATGCTGATAGTGAGAAGATTGAGAAACTTAATGATGAAACTGCAGAGATAATCCGATCAGGATTAGCTGTAAGTATACAGAAAAATGTTACACAACTCAAATAAAACTCAAAAACTGTAACCCAAAGGCATATCATTCCTTGGATGAGTGGGTTCCACTGAAAAAGTTGATGAGATCCACTCATTCACGGGGTGATATGTATTTGGATTATAACTTTTTAGGTTTCATCTCGATTGTGTAGTATTACTCAAGTATATATAGCAACTTGGATTGAATCTTCCCCCCCACACCCCACTACCCCACTTTTACCACTTGATAAACTGTGTATTTCCTGATTTATACAGCCAAGATGGAATGACATGGATGCCAACCAACATGTAAATAATGTTAAATACATCGGTTGGATTTTGGAGGTAAGTTTCTAGCCTCAATCTCTTTCTCTGTCTCTCTCTCATACACTCGCACAAAGAAAAAAAGAATTCATACGTTACAGGATGATGTATAATACCCCAATAATAAAAGAAGAGACTATGAGCAATTAAATGCAACATTTTGCACCTTTAGTGGGTGGCTTTAGTTGGTCATCTATTTTGCCACAAACCTCCACCTTCTTTAGGATAGGAGTGGGTACAAATGAAGTGAATCGAGCTAAAATACGAGATTGTTTGAACATGACTCGTTTGTTTGTAAAGAGTGTTCATGATCACTTGTAATCATGAATTAATTATTTTTTTTTGTCTAAACTCAAGTTTGACTCAACTTATCAACTTAAAAGTTAAACAAGTTGAGCTCGTATTCGAGCTTAAACATATTCAAGACTAAGCTGAGTTAGTTAATGTATATATTTGTGTGTGTGTGTGTGTTTTCATAAGCCAGAAAATTCTTTGCTTGGACTTGATTTGTTTATTAAACGTATTTTCAAACAGAAGCTCGGTTCATATGATTAAAGAACGAGCAACTTGAAAAACCCTAAATAGATGTAGCAATAGAAATGAGAAAACATATAGCCTAATACTTCAACACATTTGACTTGCAGAGTGTGCCTATAAATGTACTAGAAGACTATAACCTCACAAGCATGACAATGGAGTACAGACGTGAATGTCGCCAATCCAATGTTCTCGAGTCCTTGACAAGCATGGCAGAAACTATGACTACTGATGATTCAAATGGTGTAAATAACAGCAGCAGGGCCGATCTGGAAAGCACACACTTGCTTCGGATGGAAGCCGATAAGGCCGAGATCGTCCGAGCAAGATCAGTATGGCAATCCAAACAGAAACACCTCATATGATCTCCAATATATAAACACATATATATATGTAAACATATCACCATACAATTCTGTATTTTCTGTTCATGTTTCATTTTATTCTTAATTTTTTTTTCGGTTGTATCTTCCATGAAGAGTTTGATCTCTACAGGGTATGAAACATTTCACAGGTTTCAGTTCTTGTTTGACTGTGCATTAGTTAAAAGGATTTGAGATTGAAAATAGCTGATTTTATACCACAAATATTTAGTATACATTTGCTGTTACTTTAGAAAATTGACAAATATGAACTGATAGTGTCTATAATTTGGAGACCACTAGAGCTGGTGGTCCAGTAGTAAGCTGTATTTGTTCAGAGTCGTGTGATTATTAACTAAGATTTGATTTATGAGAGTAATGCGTTGTTACTTGACTTTGGTGGTGTTGTGATAACGGACTGTCTTTCGAGTTAGTAATTATGGCTCAAACCGAACATTCCACAGTGGGAGACTCTCATGGTCACGTCCAGGGGTTATTACCTACTGGTCGCCCCTCCCCTCATTTTTGTGTTCAAAAAAAAATAATAATTTGAAGACATAATATATTATGATTAGGTCATTTTGATAATATTCAATTAATAGTGGAATTTGTAGGAATTTGTGGAATATGATTTAATAATTTTGACGAATAGGGATCTAGCATTTGAGAGTTGAAAACTCTCTTTGATATGAATATAGTAGACTTGAGATTTTACCTATAATGGGTTCTCTCACAATTGGGTGTTTCTCAATGGTGGTTCTCTCTGAGTGTTATTTATACTTGATGATTAGTCATTCAACTACCTGTTACAACTCACTTAATTAGTCTTCATGTCCATCAATATTTCTTCAACTCTCTGTGGCCAAAAAAGGCTAAAAATACTCCAAGTAGGATTAAATATCTTGACTAATCTTTCACTACTTGATGGGTCTCTCTAGCTAAGTCACTCATGCTAACTAGAAAAGATTCAACTCAAAAATTCAATCATATCAATGTAATATATATAAACTCATGTACCATTATAAAATAATATTTAATACATAATAATTTCATAAAAATACATTTATGATATATGACATGAATAATGCAATATTTAACTAACGAATTGGGGTTTTATATATTCTAAATTTGATCATAAACAATAGCTTAATTATCATCGAGGGATTTTTGTCATATATATTCCATCAAAATTCACTACAAATTCACATCTATGCGAATGCGACATTCGTATACGAAATTAAGGTGAATTAAAGTTAAGAAAATTTAATTTAGTCAGATTAGTGTCTCAACCTTAACGATCATTGCAAAGGTGTCACCAGGCCGACCACAACGGCCCGATAAGATGTTGGGTTTTTGGATCAAGCAATGGGCCGCTCTATTTGTAGATGCTTTATTTTAACTTTAATATTCAAATCCAATGGATCATGAGTTAGAATTTGAGGCCAAAATTTATTTTTTTTTTCTAGGACTTATTGGACATGTCTAATTCCTACTCATATCAATCGGATCAACAGCCCATCCCCCAGCCTTTTTTCATGTTTAATATTTGGGAAAATTGTAAAAAAGTAAACCATAAACTACTTATTTGTGAGAAAATACCTTAATATAAATATTTTGCGTATAAGCCCTTTTTTGTATAAATATTTTGTGAACAGATACACTTTAACTTTTTTTAAATAATTTATTTACGTAAAAGACTTTTTTCCTTTATTCGTCAAAGATAAGTTAGGCAGTTAATTGTGGAATTTAGTTTTCCTATTTTATTGGAACAATTTTCTTATTTTTTTGATTCTATTTTAATGGTTAAGTGGTTTCCAAAATTAAAGGATAATTAACGGTTTGAATTTTGAAAATATTTCATTAGTTTTAAAAAGATTTCTTATTCTCTACATATCTGAAGTTTTAAAAAGATTTTCTATTCTCTATCTATATCTGACGTTCACCATTAATATTTCTCTCTCCCTATTTTATCTCTTTTTCTCGCTCCCATCGTTACTCTCTTCTCCCTATTCTCTCCCCCTCTTTTATTTTCTCTCTCTATTTACACAATGTTACATTTAAGTCATATTGTGTGATAATTTAGGGGTGTCCATGGGCCGGATTACCCACGGGTCCCGTTATCCGGCCCATAAAAATAGGCCCGAAGCCCGATAGGCCCGATAGTTGGCCCGCCCGAGCCCAATATCCTTTAAGAAAGGGCTTGGGTTTACCCCTAAACCCACTACCCGGCCCAATAGCCCGCTCACAAACCCAAAGCCCGAAGCCCGCCCAAAGCCCACATACCATATATATATATACATATCTATACTAATAATAAAAGTACACTATTAAGAAAAAATTTTGATTGACTACTTTAACTCTAAAACAATATATAAAAACAATACTAGTCTTATTTAATTTAGAACTCATATTAATAAGACTAGATTGATGTTAAACTTTTAATTGGACAACTTGACTCTCACAATACTAACATTATTAATATGGAATTATATTAATAAAACTTCATTAATATTACACATAGTCAAGCCTTTCATATTCTTTCTTTTAAAAGATAAAAATGAATTGTTAAAATAATTAAATTTACTATTATTTATTTCTATCTATTTTCATTAATTGATGACAAGTTTCTGAATTTTCAACTGAAATTGCATAAATGCACTAGAGTCTTATTTAATATAAGATTTATTTCAATATAATTTGGATAATATTATCAAACCCATACTTTTCATTTTCTTTTTTTTTTATGTTTTAATTTTAATAAATTCTCTTTAGTTATGTTTATTGGTAATACTAGAAGCCATTTTATTTGTATCGATTATCAATGTTACGAATATGTTCAATGTTACATTAAATTACTTATTACAACTTAACTTTTTAAATTTGCTCAACCAATTTTTATAATTAAATGACCACCATAACTTAAAATAGTTCGTTTCCAAAAGGCCGAACAAAGCCCGCCCAGTCAGGCCCGCCCAGAAAGCCCGCCCAATAGGTGACGGGCTGGGCTGCGGGTAGCTTACCCCTACCCGAGCCCGGCCCGGCCGGGCCCGCCACTTGCCAGAGTACGGGCTTGGGCCTACACTACCCAAGCCCGGCCCGAAAAAAAATTTCACGGGCCAAGCCCGGCCCGGCCCATGGACAGCCCTATGTGATATGATGTTTCTTTTGTAGTGTGACATTGAAGTCACACTTTTGATGCACACACCATGAAAAAATAATGCATATGATATGTAGTTACATTGTGACATTAGATTCACAATGTGATACTCACCATTTGGTTTTGATTTTTATGTGAGTTACAGTGTGATACCATCTATGTGCAATATGGTGTCTATATGTAGTATGACATTAATGTCACATTTGTGATGTCCACAGTGTGACCCACAAGCAATGTGACATTGGCGTCACAGTGTATGTGTCACAATTTTTTTATCACAATATATATATATATATATATATATATATATATATATATATAGAGAGAGAGAGAGAGAGAGAGAGAGAAAAAAAAATAGTCCTTATCTTAGAAAGTATTTAAAATTAAAGAATTTTTATTTTGTGTTAGTTTTATTTTGGTCACAATTATATATATCTATATAATAAAGTAGAGCAAAGTTTGAATCCAAAAGACAAAGAGAGGTCTAGATCGTTTTGAGACAAAATATAAACACATCTAACGGACAATGTAATCCCAACATAAAAGACGGTTCAGATCACCTCAAAAATTATGATCTAACGATCTACGATGATTACTAAAAAAAAAAAATTTCCCGCCCATCTGAGCCCTATCTCTAGACGGCTCTCTCTCTCACATCTCTCCCTCTCACTTCTGCCTCTCCCTCTCTCTCACAGTCTCACGACTCTCTCTCTCTCTCACGCCTCTCTCTCCCAATATATCACGCCTCTCTCACTCTCTCCCTTATCTCTTTCTACCTCACCCGACACCTCTCTCTCTCTCACATCGGAGTAACACCCCTCTACCAACCAACACCCAGCCAGCCACTGTCACTTTGCGCCTACAAAACACATGCACTGTAACCTTCCAGCAACACCGCCAGCAAGGAGTCCAGGTATCACCCTGTGGATCTCTTTTTTTTTTTTTTTTGTCTGTTCATGTGTGTTTCTGGGTTTCTTCCGTTCTCTCTCTCAACTGTGCGTGAGCATATTTTCATGGCACAGTCTATCTTTGCTGATTTTATATATTGTGGAATAGTTGCATTGTGCTTCTTTATAGAGCAATGGCTAATGGGGTTTCTAAATTGATGTTCCCTGACATTTCCCTGATGTTCATTTTTTCCTCCTTGCACTTATCTACATTTGTTTGTATTTTTTTCTTCTTATGGGGATATATTGTGTTTCAATTTGAGGGGTGGAACTGCAATCCACTTTTCTGGGTGATGTTTCTCTGCAAAATTAATAAAATCACAGACCCAAGTGCGGTATGTTTCATTTGTTTTCTGAATCGATGAAGCTTTTATGCTTGCTTTGGAGTATCAACTTAGTTAATGTTCAATTAAAAGGAATGTTATAAAAGCAATTAATACTGTGGAGAACGGGTAAGCAAATGCACTGCCCATCAGTTGGTTAGCTAAAGAACAACTACATATTTTTGACTTTTTCTTTGTAATGAATTTTTTGCACCACCGGTTGGGTAGCCCCAAAAAAATTGTGACGAATTTTTGACCCCATCACGTGTTTGATAAAATTTCTCAAAGAACTGTTGTGAACAATCACAACAATCACTATAGCCCTACAGACAAAACCCAAATTTAGTGATGAATTTGGTCCGAAATCCTTGCTCTCTTTAGCACGATGTATGTTGCAGAACCCATCTGTTGTTGCGGCAAAGACCAGTAGTTGTGAAGTGTATGTATTTGACTCTACCAAACAGCCAGTGAATCACGAAGGGGGTTCTTGTGATCCTGATTTGAGATTGAGGGGACATGATAAAGAAGGGTATGGATTGTCATGGAGCCCATTCAAAGAGGGGTACATTTTAAGTGCTTCAAATGATTGCAAAATTTGTTTGTGGGATATCTCTGCAACCCCTCAAGATAAAGTGCTTGAGGCAAAGCATGTTTATGAGGTAAATTTGGTGCTTTGTTCGAATTTTCTTGGTCACAAATATTATTTCTGCAGTTACATTTGCAGATAAGAAAGAGTTGTTATTTTCAGCTTGGTTCAGTTGCTTATCATAACACTTCTGATAATGTTGATTTAGGATCATCAAAGTGTGGTTGAGGATGTCTCTTGGCATTTGAAGAATGAAAATTTATTTGGGTCTATAGGAGATGATTGCCGATTAATTATTTCGGACTTGCGTACAAACAAGCCCCAACACTCTGTCGTAGTGCATGAGAAAGAGGTGATGCAATACTTTTAAGTGCTTCGTTATTGTTTCTCCTTGAGATCTTGCTCTCTTTAACTTTTTTAAAGGTAACGGGTGAGAAAGTTAATGGGTTTATACTATTAGACATGTTTAGTTTTGATATGGGTTAGACGTGTTTAGTTTTGGTATGATTTTATAACAAATCATAATGCTCAAGTTAAATAATGTACTTATTAATTTTTTTATTTGCAATCCAGGCTAGCTCAAACCAAAGACTAATTTAATGACCTTCAGCTTGGACAATATGGATGAGAGAGCTTGACTCTTATTTCCCTTTCATGGTGAGAGCTGGCAGATAGAGAATAAGGGAGATCATCCCTTTGCTAAATAAACTGAGAACTCCGATGTTTTAGTTATAAATTTACTTTGTTTCCTAAATATTGTTTTTTTCCAGCTCTTTTAGGCATCAGTGGATGAGTTTCATGTGGTGTATGTTTTTGTGATGTTGATAGCTAAAGCTTTTTTTTTTTTGGTTTGTCTTAAATGTGTTCTCAAGTGATAATTTTTTTTTTTAAGTTTTACTTACAATTTTCATCATTGTGTTTTCCAGTTCACTATGTACCCATGTTACTTGATGGATCCAAGTTTACTTCGACAAGGAACGGAGATGAACCTTGCACTTTCAAGCTTTGCCATGGTCAGTGAATTATCATTGGATTATGCATTACATTAACATTGACCTGGTTAATTATGTATAGTGAATTATCATTGAATTATCAGAATGGTTCATATTTTATGTATAGTGAATTATCATTGGATTATGCATTACATTAACATTAACATTACATTACATTAATTTAATGAACGATATCATCTTAGCACTGGATTATGCATTACATTAACATTGTAACTGGTTGCTTCCTCTTAAGATTGTTTGATGCTCCATTGAATATTTTTTTTCGGAAAGTAATGCTCCATTGAATATTGTTGTTAATGGTAATAGTTATTTGCTACGGTAGTGGTCATGTGAATTTGGTGAATTTGGTTTGACTATGTGTGTATGTGAGTGTGTGCATGTAATTCAATTAATTTCTAGAGATATGCGGTATATTAATTCAAGGCCCAAACAAATCATTTCAATTAATTCTGATTGTAATTCAATTCTTTTTTACTACAATTAGGGTCATTTTGATCACGATAATTTTTGTTGTTATTTATTTTACTGATTTGTTTGATGATGTAAGGTGATTAGTGAGTTTGAGTCAATTTGTTGCGATGTAATGATGTCGATAGTTATGCGGTTGAGAAATTGAGCAATTTTGATCTTAAGTTCTGTTTTGGCAAGTCACAAAAATACATATATATATACATGTTTTTGTTATGGATAACATCGTCTGAGGGCATGTATACAAGAGATCTTGGTATAAGGGCATTACTGTTGGTTGAATATTTTGATGTGAATGCGTGGTTTTGAATTACACTTGAGGCACTTTACGTGATATGCACTTAAGTCGAGAACCTTTTTTTAAACTAACTTTTTGAAAATCAAGTGGTGTGATCGATGCGGAGGGTCATGGAAAATGAAAAGGGAATAGGTATGTCAATTGAATTGTTTGCATTTGAAATTCTATATTAGGTGCGACTTTTTATGTCTAATTTATTTACAACAATTCCGTGCTTATTATGAGAAAAATGTTTTTTGACAGACATTTGTCAATTTGCCTTATTGAATTAATCACAAATTGAAATTAGAAGCTTATATTAGTTGCAGGTATGTTTAGATGATTTTTTTTTTTTTTTTTTTGACATCTTCCAAGTACCTTGTATTGTATGGATGAAATTCTATAAACAATAAGAAAACAAAACATGAGCTCATGATTCTTTTGTCATTGCTCATAAATCTTTGGTATGTACCTACGCTTTGTTAGTTCTATGTCAATAGTGGGTTAGTTCACCCATTAACCCCCCAAAACCATGATGAAATTCTTGGAGGAAGACACATTCGAGTTGAGAAATATGCTTTGGGTTTAAGCTTCAAGTTTGGACGCATTGATATCTTAAACTTCATGACTAAGGTTTTGTGTCAAACAACCCACTTACCCAACCCAATCGAAGCTAGACCCAACCCAAAACTAAAGTAAGGTTGCTTTGGAGAATTTTTTGTTCATTTTTTACAAGTAACACAGTGCCTTCAGGCACGGGCAATTACTAGTATATATATATGAGAGAGAGAGAGAGAGAGAGAGAGACGAAATAGTTCTAATATAAGAAAATAAAATTTAAAAATTTTAGAAAGAATTGGGAAAATTTTCAAATTAAGAAATTTAAAATATATTTAAGTTTTAAATTTAGTTATGTATATGTGTATATCTATATAATAAAATAAAGCTAAGTTTAAATTTTGGAGACAAATAGAAGTCCAGATCATTTTGAGACAAAACATAAACACATTCAACAGATAACGTAATTCTAACATAAAAAACAGTTCAGATCATCTCAAAAATTTTGATCTAACGGTCTACAGTGAGTACCAAATTTTATTTTTCCGCCCAAGAACATTTCCTGACTCACTCTCTCTCTCTCTCCCAATCTCTCGCGCCTCATCTCTCTCTCCCAATTTCATCCCATATATAGACTTTTATTGCTTATGTACCTCTCTCACTCATACGATGTCTCTATCTCTCTCTCTCTCCCTCCCTCCCTCCTTCCCTCAGTCTCCTCTCTCAGTCATGCCTATTCTTTTCTTTCTCTCTCTCTCTCCCTCCGATTGCAGCAATGGCTGCTCTACAACAAACTCCGATCACATTTCAATCCCGATCACCACCATCAACCCAAATTATAGCCAGAAGAACAACAAACCTCTCATTTTCTGGAGGTTTCAAGTCACTCAAACTCCCAAAAATCACCGTCAAGGTCGCCAGAAAAGCCCGCCATCACGGTGCCAGAATGGCCGACTCTGCCGCAGGAAGCTACGCCAACGCCCTTGCTGAGGTGGCGAATTCCAATGGAACCCTAGAAGCCACCTCGGTTGCATCGAAAAGGTGGAGAAATTCTTCTCCGACCCTGAAGTCTTCTACTTCTTCTCAAATCCCACTGTCGACATCGCCAAAAAACGTGAGGTCCTCGACGAAATCACCAGTTCCTCAAATCTTCAACCTCATACCACAAATTTCCAAAATATTTTAGTAGATATGAAGAGAATCGACCTTATTAGCGACATTCTGAAAGAATTTGAGATTGTTTATAACAAATTGACGGATACGGAGCTGGTGATAGTTACGTCAGTGGTGCAATTGGAGTCGCAACACTTAGCACAGATAGCAAAAGTTCACAAACTTACTGGATCAAAGAATGTGAGGATTAAGACTGTGATTGATGAGACGCTGGTTGCTGGATTCACGATTAGGTATGGAAATGGGGCTTCAAAGTTGATTGATATGAGTGTGAAGAAACAGCTTGAAGAGATTGATGCTCAGCTTGATCTAGGTGATGTTCAACTCACTGTATAAGATTGTTTTAATTTCAAGCTTCTTGGATTTTCTTTTTTTCCCCAATTTGATGTTAGCAATTATATAATTTTGTCCTGGCAATTTCTATATTGTATTGTATTGAACCTTCACGCCAGTAATGTCTTTTTTTTTTTCCTCGATAAGTAATTAAATTTCACTTTTGGGAAATTGATCATGCAAGTTTGGGACATGCTCCAGAAGGGGGTCAAAATATGACCCAATCAGGTTTGAATAACATTTGAATGCCCTTTCTTTTTTGGCTTTTTAATTTTTATTTGTGTCTTCCTTTACTGCTGTATTGAACACTGAATGTTGAAGCCAATGAATTCTCAACTTCTATCTCTATTTAGAAAATAATTGCCCCCTCTTTTGTCTAAAAGTTCTACTCATATGTTCAAACAGGGTTTGCTCAGTATGATCAACTAACAACCAGAACTCCATTACATCATGTTGAATGTCTCTTGCCCATGTTCATTTTAATAGCTTTTTTTTTTAGGGGACCAAATATATAGGGAGGTTAATTGAGGTTGTCGAGTTTGAATAGGCTCAAGCTTGAGTCAAACTTAGAGTTTTTTTAAAACTATGTTCGATTGAAGTTTGCGAGCATTTGAGCTCAATTTATTTATATTATGTTTCGAATTCAATTTGATTGTGTTTAGTGTTTTTTGTTATTGCATTTGAATTTATTTTTCATGGGAATAAAATTGTATACAACCTGAATTTTTTTTTTTTTTTTTGAGTTCTACTGTTAGAGGAAATCCTATTGTTTTTTTTTTTTTTGACTTCATTGGGCACAAAATTTATTAGGTTAGCTGGATGCATTATGTGATCCGCTTTCCTTTTGCTAATAATCATTTACAAAAGTGGGGAGCTCCTCAAATTCCTTTGTAGGCTTACATGGTAGATCACGAGTACCAATTTCAGTTTTCCTATTTAAAAATAAAAGTGTTAGTAACCAATGAAAAAACAGTTTTAATAGTACACATAGGTGTGCTCAAAATCCATGAAGTAAAAGGTATAGAAAATTTGAAGTGACATGGGAGATGACTTGACTTAAAGCATGGGTGATGTGAAGAAAGCAATACAGCAATATTGTCTTTATATGTGTTTAATTCAATTGACATGGAACTATCACTACAACAAATTTGTTTTTCAGCGACGAGTTTCGGCGACGAACAATAAAATTTGTTGTTAAAAAATGATTTTCGGCGACAATTTCAAATGTTTCTCGCGATAAATTTTTTTATAACATTTTTGGCGACCATTTTTTTTAGTCTTTGCCAATTGTCTTCGCAAAAACGTTCCCTCCAAAAAAAAATTGGCGCCAACGTTGGCGCTAAATGCTAATTTTATGGGCGACAAAAAAATTTGTCGCCAAAATTATTTTTCGGTCGCAAAATTTTTGTCAAATAATGAAAAATAAAAAATAAATAAATAATATTTAACGACAATAAATGTTTGTCGCAGAAAAAAAAAAGTTAAAATTATTTTTGTTTGGCGACAAATGATATTTGGTCGCAGAATATGTTAAATGAATTGTGAACTCTGGTGGATTAAAACGACGTCGTTTTGAAATGAATAGATTAGAACTCTTGGTTCCAAAACGACGTCGTTTTGGAACCCTAAATAAATCCCTTGTCTTCTTCTTCGACAAAGGTATCGAGTTGCCCCCACGTTGTGGCCTCTCTGCTCCCTCTCTGCTGTGCCGAAAGTTTGTGAGTCTCTCTCTCTCTCTCTCTCTCTCTCTCTCTCTCTATATATATATATATATATATATATATTCTCTCTCTCTGTATCGCTCTGTGTACTTTTGTGTATCGCTGTGTGTATCTCTGTATCGCTGTGTGTGTACTTTTGTGTATCGTTGTGTGTATCGCTGTGTGTATCTATCTATATATAAAAGATTATATCGCTGTGTGTATTTCGACAAACTTTATTTGTTTCTGCTTCCTCTCTGCTATGCCGAATTCCTGGAAATACAAACTTCATTTTTGTGTGCTCTCTTTCTGCTGTGCCAAATTCCTATAGTCCAGAACTTGGCTGTGTGTGTGAATATTTGTTTTGAGTACTTTTTGATAATTATTGACTGACTTGCCCATGAGTACCTCACGAACATTGACAAACATGAGCTGGGTAAGTGAATTTCTATGGTTTTTGTTGTCTTTTGAATTTGTGAAGTTTCGTTATTATGTACACTCTTATTATAGGTTGAATGATTGAGGTTGCATATATATTGAAAGCTCCATGGAGACCCACATTGCAACTCATAGTTTCTGAGATTATTTATTTAATTTTTTAAAGCTCCATGGAGCACATTGCAACTCCATGGAAACATTTTTTAGTTTCTGGGTGGAAGCAGGGGAGTCTCTCTTGCAACCATCTCCTCCTTGGCCAACATTTTTTAGTTTTTGATAATTATGTTTGTAGAGAACATAATTTTCCATTAAATAAATGAGACGAATGTTTGATTAAATAAACGAGACGAGGTAAGGATACGAGCACAATAAATGTTTGCTTCCATCTGCACCAAAGAGGATCTCCTAGTGAAGTTTGATTACTTTGGGAGATTTTTCTTTACTTGTGTTAAAAGGGATGTCAGAACAATTGGTTACCATCACATAGTAGGGCCAAATATTTCTGAATATATTTTTTGTGGATATTCATTTTTATTATTTTATGATTCCAAACAATTATATAATGTTTGTCTGTATATGTTTCTCCTTTTCTCCCTTTCTCCCTTTTTTCCTATTCCCTTCCTCTAAAATGCAGCTTCATGACCAGCTGGTGTCTTTTCATTTGTTATGTTTGAGTATTCATTAGATTGCTTGAAACTGTTTTGTGTCTCTTTTCACTTCTTCTGGGCATCATCTTAAAGAGGAGTGGCTCCTTCATGACCAGCTGGTGTCTTTTCATTTGTTATGTTTGAGTATTCATTAGATTGCTTGAAACTGTTTTGTGTCTCTTTTCACTTCTTCTGGGCATCATTTTAAGGAGGAGTGGCAGCTTCATGACCAGCTGGTGTCTTTTCATTTGTTATGTTTGAGTATTCATTAGATTGCTTGAAACTGTTTTGTGTCTCTTTTCACTTCTTCTGGGCATCATCTTAAGGAGGAGTGGCAGCTTCATGACCAGCTGGTGTCTTTTCATTTGTTATGTTTGAGTATTCATTAGATTGCTTGAAACTGTTTTGTGTCTCTTTTCACTTCTTCTGGGCATCATCTTAAGGAGGAGTGGCAGCTTTGCACGATTCGTATTTTTTATCTAGCTGATTGTTCTTGTTAGTTTTCTGGTTGTGGATAATATTTTCGTATATATGTATATATATATATATATATATACATATATATATACCACCTGCTGGTTGTTATCTTGTGAAAAATGGATGGTTGTATGCCACCTGCTGCCCACTGTAGTATGCTCATGCAGGCCTAGTGAAATAAATGGAAAATTTAATAGCAAAATGACCCATCTTTTATAGTTTTTTTTCATGGGTTTTGTCATTAGGAAAATCTTTGACCTTGGTCATGCCAAGAATGGATTAATTTGTCTTTTCACTAGTAAGAGTGCTCATTAATGGTCATGCCAAGGATGCCATTGTGGCTAAAACAGCACATAAATCACTTTCTTTTAAGTATAAAGGTAGGGACTTGACAGTTAGACTGTCATTCAACTAGAGCCTCTTCTACTATATAGTTATCAACAAAGGGACATAGGATTATTCTTATTCATGCTATCCACATAATTGTGAATTTACAAGACCACCCACATCCCTATTTATAATTGTGAATCTTAGCTCATCATTCAGCTACTTCGGAGTTTTGTTATGTGCTTAGCATCTTAAAATTCAGAGTACCCGAAACTAAATATGAGATTATGTGATTGTTTTTGCAGGTAGTGTTTTACAAGAGAATAAACCGGGTTTTCTTCGTGGATGCAATTCCAAAAGTACCTGCCTTGTGTCCTTTCTGGTAATTACAGTTGCTGCCCAAGCTCAATACTTGCACTCTCAAGAGCCTCTCTCTCTTTATTAACTATTGTCTATTAAAAAAAAAAAAAACATGTTTATAAAATTAATTTTAGAATAACATAATTGTTGTAAGAAATGATTTATTGAAAAAACTGACAATGTCTTGTATTTTTAGTTTTTTTTGAAGGAAAAGACTGATGGGGCTGCAGGTAATTAATGTAATTTTCTCGTGGTGAACCCATATATTTGTAAGATAAGGGGGAGGTTAATACATTTACTATGTCTCCTTCATGTTTGGGACCATTTTGGGATATTGTTCGGTTTTAATGTAATTAAGTTTCTTTGGTGGGAGGAAAGTGATTAAGTGGTAAACTGTTGTTCTGGAAATAGTGGGCAGATTCTGGACTTGGGAAATACATTATTTACTTTCCCACAACACATTATGTACTTTATCACACCAGGAACATTGGAGTTTCCATCCGGACAACTTGAGTGATACAAAAAATTGGTTTAGAAGGGGAACAAAAATCTTCCTAATCAATATGGTGAAAATTATGAGTAATTGTTGAGTCCTCACTCTAGCAATTCCTGTGTATTTAGACTTCTAGCAACACACAAACACACACAGTCACGCACACGCACACATAATTTATACATGACACTAATCTAATTATATTTAGATATAATATGAATATACTCACTCGGTTATTAGTACTAGCGTGTACTACATATATGCCTATAAGATGAATTGATTTAATAATGATGGAGTAACAGAGTACATTTGAGTTTTGATTAACATAGCCTTTTATAGCGTTGGTGGACCCTAATGATGATGCAACAAATGACAGATGTGAGGTTAGCAGTGCAGCGTGGTGGGGATATTGGGGAGCCGAGCAATTCAACTAATGTTTCTTAGTAAGCGATTTTAACTGTGGACTTATGTTTTTTTTTGCTATTATCATATACTTAGTTAAATATTAATTTATTAACCTATAAACTCAAAATTTATATATTTTTTCTTTTACTTCTTATCTATAATGTGTTAATGAGTTTTTTGTGTTTGTCACAGATTGACGATGGATTGTAAAAAGCTCTTTTTGGATATCCAGACATCTTTTCTTTCAAATATTTGAGATATTTTTTTGTTGGGATTTTAGATGTTGGGATATTGGATGTTGAAAATTTTGGATATTGTTAGGAGTTTTGGATATTGTTTGATGCTATTGAAAATTTTTGGATGTTATTTTATATTTTGAGCAATGTATGAATGTTTTAGTAATTGTGATGTGTTTTTATGGATTTTCTATTGTCATGGGTGCATGATTGAAATTGGTCGGAATGTGTTTGAGTTGTTATAAGTGTTTTTAAATTGTTATAGGGTCAAATGAGATTTAATCATGTTTATTTTTTGGGCGACGAAAACAAGTCGTCGCTAAAACATTGTTCATCATTTTTGGCGACGAAAAAAAGTCCTTGCTAAAATGGTGATTGTCTTTTTGGGCGACAAATATATTTGTCGCCAATATTTTGTGTACTTATTTTTAGCAATGAAATAGAGACGGTCGCTGAAATTTTCACATTTTGCGACGAATATAATCGTTGCTAAAGATTTTATGTGGTTAAAATAATTTATTTTTTGGCAACGAACAAAACATTGGCGACGAAATACGAACATGTTTAGCAACAAAATTATGGTCGCCTATTATGCATTTTTGGCAACGAAATTTTTGTTGTCGCTGAAAACTTTCCCAGACGAGCCTAAAGCGACAAAATGGCGACGAAATGAGTTTGTCGCCGAAAATTTTTTGCGACGAAATTTATACATTTTGCGACGAGTCAATCCGTCGCTAAAAAGCAAATTTGTTGTAGTGTATGGGTGTTCATTTGTAATTTGTGACCAACTTTGTTTGGTTTTAGCTTCTTTATCTTTTTAAGCAATGTCTATTTATTCATTTGAGTGTTGGTGTATGACCAATTGTGTTTAACTTCTTCACATGGAATTATTTGAAGAAAGTCCAGTTGAAGGTTTGCACTATTCTATTGTGAAATTTATCCGACACTTTTTGTTCTACTTCAATTTAATTGGGGTTTTAAATTTTTTAAGTGATATTTTGTGTTACCAAGTGTCTTCGGCTAGGGGCTTATTGCACCTACCAATAGACTTACATTGACGGTCAAATTTTCTCAATTTCTTAGGTGTGTTTTTTTGCGTGATAATGTGCGTCTACAATGGACGGTTTCTTGCGATTTTTAGGTTTGTTCTAACGTGCCTTCAGTACCACTTTTAATGTGCCTCAAGTAGTTAGAAAATTTTGTCTTGAGTTTTTTACGGCTCAGATCATTTTCAAACTTTTGATCTGACGTTGATACAACACTTTTTTTTTTTTTTTCAGTACCATAAACAACTTCTACCCCATTAACACAGGAAAAACCATAATTCAGCCCTAGGGTAGTCCTCTCACTGTGTCACCTGATTTTGACAAGACGGACTTTGTCTAACCCAAACTTCTTATTTGAACTATATTTTCTATCTTTTTTTCTTTTTTAGCTAATTCCATCTCCTATTCTTACAAACTATCTTTCACTCCATAAAAACATTTTAATCATTCCACATATTTCTAAAAACTAAATAATCAACATGGTTGTTGAATATGGGACTATTTATACATCTTTCATTAGTTAGTTTTTTTTTTTTGCAAGTTGAAAGAAATATAGCACAATTTTTTTCTTGATGGGTAGTTCATGTAATAATAAGGACGAACTGTAAATTCAGACGTCATGAGTTTGAATTTTAGAATTTTTTTGGGGTCAGACCATAAAATATTTATCTTTCATGAATTCTCTAGTACATATACATGAGATATAAAGAGAGAGAAAGAAAGAGTTCTAATATAAGAAAACTCTAAAATTTAAGAGTTTTAGTTTTCAAATTAATTAATTTCTTTATCTGGATTTTTCAATAGTGATATGATGATGGTTAGGGGTACTTTAGTCATTCTTCTCTAAAGTATATTTTTTGCCAAATATTTGTAAACTTTATATTTAAAATCAAATAAGTTATAAAAAATATACCCACTTCCAAAAAATCCTTAATATTTTCAGTTTATGTAATAAAAGAATGTGGCCCAACAGTTGTAGCCTTATGACACAAGACAAGACAAGGTGTGTGGATTGGTTTAGAATGTAAGAATTCAAATTTGTTGATGCATGAGTTCGAGTTTTCAAAATTACAATAGTTTGACGGAATTAAATATACTTTTCAACACCCAGAATATGTGATGAGACCGTAGCTTCAGTAGATATCTATGTAATATTGAGTCACCACACTTTCCCCAAAAGGCTCTGGCTCGAAGCGAAGGGATGATATGTTGGTAATGATACTACGGTACCCTCCAAAGCAGTGCCCTAGGCCATTCGATGAAGGGTAGAACTATGGTATCGACTTGGTACGATAATTTTGTTAATTTTAGTCATTAATTTTGAATCTAATCATTTATAATTATAATTAAGGGAGAATTATATTTAGATCTCCTGAAGTTTATCACTTAATTTTTTAGACTCCCTAATATTTGAAATATTACACACAGATCCTCTAAAGTTTGTACGCGCGTAACACTTAAACCTCTATAGTTTAGAATATGTTAGTAAATTACATTCATACTCTCTGAAGTTTGAATGCGTGTAATATTTAGAACTCTCAAGTTTAAAATGTTATACTTAGATAAAAAAAAAAATCCTCCAATCAAAGATAAAATATTAAATATTTTAAATTTTATAACCAAAATTCATGTTATATTATGTCATTTATTGATAGAAAATCAAAAATAAATGTCTAATTTTTTAAAAAAAAATCATAATTAGTATACAATAATACTATCTATTCGAATAAAACTAAAAAATTAAATAAGGAGTCAAACTGTAATGAACACAATAGCTTATATATCCAGGTGTGTCCATGGGCCGGGTTATCCACGGGTCCCATTACCCGGCCCAAAAAAATAGGCATGAAACCCGATATGCCCGATAGTTGGCCTGCCCCAGTTCGAGCTCAATATCCTTAAAAAGAGGACTTGGATTTGCCCCCAAACCCTTTACTCGGCCCGAAGCCCGGCCCAAAAGCCCGCCTGAAAAAACCCGGCCCAAGAGTCCGCTTGCCAAGCCTAGCCCGCCATCCTTCCTTGAAAAAATTTATACTTTTAGACCATTAAATTTGAAACTTTGAAATAAATCTCCCGATGTCGGAATTTAAAGTTTTAAAAATTTAGATACTATAAATAATGTATTATTTTCTTTGTATTAAGCATACAAGTTTTAAAGGGTAGAGTAATGCAAATTATAGATAAGTCAATATGTGTCAACCTAATTAAAATGTATTCATTCTATTGGATCTAGTTCATCCCTTAATCAAAAATAAAATTATTCATTATTTTATTTTTATCTATTTTGACTCTACTTTTAATTCAAAAATATAATTTACACAAATATTCAGTTATAAAAATATTTATTATTTTTAAATGAAATTGTATATAAAAAAATCCGTAAGCAGGCCCGTCCAGCAAGCCTGCCCAATAGGCTCGTGAGTTGGGCTGCAAATAGCCTACTCCCAACCCGAAGCCCGGCCTGGCTTGCCCGATGACTCACTTGGATAAAGACTTGAGCCTAAACTACCTAGCTCAGCCCGAAAAAAATTTCACGGGTCAGGCCATGGACACCCCTACTTATATCTTTAATTGTGATAGTTTGATCGTTTAATAAATAGTATATTGTATACTAATTATTATTTTTTTTAAAAAAATTTAGATTTTTTTTTTTGATTTTATTTCGATAAATGACAAAATAGAACATGAATTTTGGTTATAAAATTTAAAATATTTGATATTTTATCTTTTATTGGATTATGTTTGGTATAAGTATAACATTTTAAACTTGAGTGATCTAATTATTACAGACCTATAAACATTACGGGTTTGAGTATAATTTATTAACGGATATTCTAACGGACATTAACGACAGGAGTCTAAATGTTACGCGCATACAAACATCAGGTGATTTGTGTGTAATATTTTAAATGTTAGGAGTCTAAGAAATTAAGTGGTAAACCTTAGGAAATATGGCTGTAATTCTCCCTATAATTAAAAATTGCACATATATACATATTTAGTGGTTAAAAAAATGTATAATATTCAAAGGTGTTTTTTCGATATTATACTATATGGAGAAGTCTATGGTACCAATAAAAAAAAAATGGGTACTATACCGTCATTATAATTTTTGTTGTAACATCATAAAAAAGTGATAAAAATATAAAAACAGTCATAAATATCCACAAAAGTGATAAAAATATTTTCAAAAATTGTAAACATATCCACAAAAGTTATAAATTTTTTATTATAAAAATTAAAAGTAAAGTACCGATTTTTTTTCTCCTTTTCGATATCGATAGTCTTCTCCTATATTAATACTACATATGCCTGAAAGCACGTACAACGTAAGTGAAAAGTGATAAATTTGAGAGAAGAAAAATTCAATGTGAATGGTTTTGAGAACAATGTTAGTGACCGTTGAATGAGTTTATTTGAGACTATCAAATAAATTTATTAAAGTTTGTCCTATTTTATATTGAAAAATATTATGTAACCCAAATTTATAACCCAAATGAATGAGGATCATTGGATGAGTGGGTCCTATCAATTTTTTTAAATGGGAACCACTAATCCAATGATCTCCCTTCATTTGGGATACAAATTTGAGTTACAGATTTGATTTACATAGCATTACTCTTTTATATTATAAATTTTTAGGAGGCGATATTTTTTGACCTGTTCCCCAATGCACATCATAGGGTGCACATTTTCCCATTTTCCCTATTTTGGGGAAAATCAAAGGAAAAGAAAGTAAAGGTTTTTATTGGGTTTAGAGCACGGGTGGGATAGAAAGCTTGACTAAAGGAAGTTGTACGGTTCTGAACTGATCCTCATTATACTCGTCTCATGCTATTAAACCGGCAAAGAGGAGAACAGGGGTCTCTTTAATTATTTTGAGCGGAGAACGACAATTTCTCAAAGAAAAATCTCTTGACAAAAGTATCCTCAACACTCTTTCTGTCCATTGATGGAGTTTGAAATTATAAACAAATTTATTCATTAACTTTAAAAATTATAATTTTTAATAGGATTAATTATAAAATGCCCTCTTGTAGTTCATGTTACACTTGATCAATTCTCTCTGAATTTAGTCTCAACTAATTATCCTCTCAAAATTTGAAAATTTATAAATTAAGTCAAGCCGCTAATTTTGACAATGAAAAATGACAAAAATTATTCATTTGCAAATCACATGATCTAAAATTCTAAAAAGAGATAAGATTACCATTCACATCATTTTGTCTCGAGAAGAACAATGAGCAATTGTTTGACTACAGAAAAAAAATTTCGAATTCTGGATAATTTTCTCTTCTCAATAAATCTGAAATCATGTGAATTAATTTTTATTATTTTTCATTATCGAAACTAACAATTTGAGTTAATTGAAAAATATACAAACTTTAAGGGGGTAATTTATTGAAATTCAAAAGTAGAGGGAGTTAATTGCACTTTTATTTAAACTTAAAGAGAGTTTTTTTTAATTAAATCTTTTTAATATTTTAGAATTAATTATATTTTTTAATTTTTAATTTGTATTTTAAAAATCGATAAAATGCAAAAAGACACCAAAAACATGAAATTTGGAGATAGGGTCAGGAATCAGGACTGCTAAATTTGCAGTGTCAGACGAATTTAGTGGAGGATTCAGATTTCAGACAAATGTGGCAGGGAATAATTCCAATTCTAATTCCAATGGGCCATGGTCAATTTTTTTTTTGAACAGCATGGTCAATTGATCATGGCAATAATACTAATAAATTGCTAGATTTTTTCTTTTTCAGGGCTGACAGTATTCAGATCAGTTTATATATATTTCGATTAATTTTTTTCTTAGTTCTTTCAAAAATAGGTCATCTACGCCAAAAATTATGATATTTATGTGAGATAAATCTCTCCTAGTCTAGTTTCAAGAAGTTACCAAAATTCGAACTTAAGATATCTAAATTTATAATTTATCTCTGTTGCTACTTGAACTATCCCTTGAAGTTAAATTGTCGGAACAAAACTATAAATAAAAAACCCTAGAGTTCACCTTTGTTTTTGTTAATTATATCAATAGTCCTAACCAAATCCTACAATAATCCACCAATCAATCGTATTGAGTAAAGAAAAAACTATTATTTAGAGTTAATATGTGGACTTAATTTCGAGATACTTTCAATCACCATTGTTAGATTGAAAGTATGTTTCATCTAACCTTGAAATTCAAAATTAATCTAAATGCTAGCTCTTATACAACATGCCCATTCTTAGCTCTTATTATAACAACTCAAACCATATTATTCTAACTATCCTCATGGACTTTTGGATTAACAAGTTGGTAGACTGAAAAGCGAACTATAAACTATGGGCTCTAATCTAACTATATGGTTTTAACTGTTTATAGGTCTAAGGTATCTAAGGTAAAACCTAAGGTAGGTTATGGGGATGTTTTGGAGTATAACCTAAGGTAGGTTATGGGGGATTTTAAAGGTTATGGGGGATTTTAAATATATGGTTTTAACTATTTATAGGTCTAAGGTAGGTTATGGGGATGTTTTTTTTTTTAGTCTAATGGTTAGGGATTTTCGGTCAGTTTATGCGCACTTCGACTAATACTCTTCCCGGACCGATTAAAGGTAGATCATCCACGCCGGAACTAGGGTATTCATGAGGATAAATCATTCATGACCTGACCATTTGAATAAAGATATCTGAATTTATAACTTATTTCGATTATCACTTAAACTATCCTTAGAATTTTTATGAGGATGTTTTGGGATTTTCTAAACCTCATAAGAATTAAGGTAAGATGCGAGAGTTCATTGGTTCGAGACCCATAAAAAACTAATTTTATAGGTCTCGGTTACCAAAAAACCAATTTTTTAAATAAAAATTTAACATGTGTAAAGATAATTTATTATTTTTATAATTAATAGTCAAAGATGAATAAAAAATAAATAAAAAGTACAAAAATTATTTGACACTATAGTAATGAAAAAAAAAAAAGTTTTTTTGTATTATAGTGCTATCCATTTCTCTCTCTTTTTTTTTTTTTGTGTGTGTATAAAATAAATATATAGATAAACCACTCTAGATATTTGACAAAGAATATTGTCTCTCAATAATACAAAACTATCTGCACGAAACTCTATTGCACTTATGTCAGAGCCAAAATTAAAGTCTTAACGTATATTTTGGACGCTAAAGAGTAAGATTAAACTGATTCAACAATCTTAAATGTAAAAAAAAATACAATACAATTCAAATGAAATCCAAAAATTAAAATTAAAATATATATTATTCATTGAATGAGTGTGGAAATAGTGGATCATACTAAAAAAATTACTAAGACCCGTTCATATAAGGGATTATATGCATTTGAGTTATAATTTTTTAGGTTTTATTTGAGTTTTGTAACATTGCTCAAATATAAATAGATAATGTTAAACTTAACAAATTTTCTTATTAAATTTTCATTCTAAATGATGTAACATAATTTTCACTATCAGATAAATATATATTTTTAATATTTAATGATAGGGATTAATTTGATAAGAAAATTTAATAAATATAGCATTTTCAAATGTAAATATGAAGTGAGCAGTTGATAAATTAGAGAAAATAGTCCAAATTTCGATGCTCTTTTGCCTCAACAGCATTAAATTGTGTCAGGCCAATGTGTACGGTAAAGTGGCCCTTCAAGGCAATTTAGGGCTAAAAGACCAAGGCCCTCGTATCCCAATGTCATATTTTTGGGGCATGTCAAAATTACCCTTTAATCCCCATCCACATTTCTTTTTATTTTAAGCAGCAAGATAGAAAATAATAATATCAATTAACAAGAGTATATTAGTAGTTTTGAAAATTAAACCAAATCCCCTTCTAGTTTAATTCTGTGTTCATAAAATATCTTTTTGTTAAGGAAAAATTACTAATAAATATTATTTTTTTCCCTAAACTCTATTGAGTCTTGACAAATATTTACATTACATTAGTTTGTTTTTATTCATACATATTCTGACTTCTTGTGTTTTAAACTATATATTATATACCTGTTAGTTTTATAAAGAAAATGATTATTAATATTTTTTAGAATTACCATTATGGGATGTAACAAAGGGCTTTGAACCCTATATATTGTCGATGGAGAAGAGTTTTACGGCGAGAATTCTAGTACTTTGTGTTTTTAGAATCGCGATTGAAGGGAATATTATTATACCTAAACAAAAATTGAGCAATCATGAGTCTGTAACTAGCGATGGCAGTGGACCGAAGCGAGGGTAGGGGGTGTAGTCTCCATCCCCGTACCCGTTTAAAAAAATTTCGTCCATCTTTGGTCTACCCCCATTGACTGGTATAGTTTTCATCCACATCCCCATCTGCGGGTAAATTTATAATCCCCGCTCCAGCCTCGTCCCCTGCCTTCAACTTCGCCCCCACTCCCGTCCACCTTACCCGTCCAAACCTAAGCTCAAGCCAATATAATCCAAAATTTTAAATAAATCTAATATTTTAAATAATCCAACATAATTATAGAATATCATAACATAATTAACAATTTGTCATTTACAACATAATATAATTAAAACCTTATCTACAACATAATCCAACATAATATAATTAAAAGTTTGTCTTCCTTGTAAATTCAACACAATATCATGTAACAGAACATAATGTAACATAATATAATATAATCCAACATAAAATAATATAAAAACACAAAGATCCACACCTTTACAAGCTAAAACCATGAAAAAAAATCAAAAACAAAACAATTTTCAAAAGAAAAAATCATTCAATAATATGTAAATTTGTATTCACAACAAACATGTATATATATATATATAAAAAAAAAATAATAATAATAATAACGGGTAAAGCGGGGCGGGGGTAAGTGTCAGTCCATCCCGGCACGGGTTTATACGGGTATCCTCTATGTCCACCGTCCAATACGTATGGTCCATCTCCGGTCTAAATTGGGCAAGTTTGGACGAATACTCATTTTTACCCGATCTACTGCCATCCCTATCCGTAACAGTAGATGCAATTAAAAATTAACATTATTTCTTAAAAAATAAATAAATTAACTCATATAAAAAAGGGATAACTCATCCACTCTAAAAAAAATATAAAATTAAATTAAATAACAATTGATATACAATAATGATGTATTTATTAGCTCTAGAAGTTTTTCAAAGAGCGAAAAGTGAGAACAAAAGCATTAAAAAAAATTTTCAATTCATAATCTTCAACCAAAAAACACATCACCGTTGAGCAAGGGGAACAAAAAGTAATTGAAAATCCCCTCTGGAATTGACCCGTCAGAATTGTGGCATATGAGAAAGAATGAAAGGATTTTGTAAGAGTGCAACTTGGGCCGGTCAACTCGAATTTAACTTAAACCTAACTCGAAAAAAATAAGATTTGAGTTAGAATTTTTAATACTTGGATTGGGCCTGGGCAAAAAAACTCCAATTCGAATTGAATTTAGACAAGCCTCGAGTTAAGGCCTCGAATTGTCGGGTTCAACCTGAATATTAAAATCGGGTTGAACCCGAATATACATAAATATATAAATATATTTAACTAAGATTAATATTTATCTTCACTCTTTAGAGTCCAGATTTTCACTTCACTTCAACTCTTCACCGCTACGCCTCCATCACTCTCAGATCCCTCTCTCACTCGTCACTCCTCCCTCTCTCAAACGTCACTCGTTTGAGTTGTCTCAGACTCTCTGGCTTCCTCTCTCACTCGTCACTCCTCCTTCTCTCACTCACTCTCTCTTCATCTGTGTCTCGCCCTTCATCTCAGATCACTTGAAAAAATCAGATCTATACTTTAAAAAATCAAATCTACACTTTAAAAAATCAATCCGAATTAAGTAACTCTCAACATGATTTCCAACCCGAATTAAGTAACTTGAATTCAACCCGAACCCGCCCGAATTAAACTCAAGTTGAGGTAGGATTAGGGTTGACAATTATATACTTAAAATTGGGCTAGGGTTGACCTCTCAACCCGCCCAACCCGCCCTAGTTGCACCCCTAGGATTTTGATAACTAAAAGTAAAGGCTAAAATTATAATATAATGACATTAAAACTTCATTGAAATAAAACATTAAAAACATAACTTTACTGTTATAAAAAAAATGATACGACTTAATGGATATTTGTAGAAAAGAAAATACTTATCGATAATTTTTCCATTTGTTAATGGTACAATAACAAACCAAATTTACTATCAAACGTTTATTTCTTTGACAGTTATCCAAATTAGTAGTAGCCTTCATTTATACCCAAGTACTTGGTATCCAACATTATGATTTAATTGAAATTTGGATGAAAGTTTCCGGGCCAAATATGTTAATATTTGTCCACAAACATACCTGCGGGGAGAGAGAGAGAGAGAGAGAGAGAGAGAGAGAGAGTAATGCAGCAGGCGTGCAGGAGTAAAACATGGGAGGTAAAGAGAGCCCATCCTTTTTCCCTTCACGAGTTAACAAATGCAACTTTGAATGATCACTTTCTACTAATCCACAAAAATGGTTTCATCATTCCCAGCAAACTGTATATATAGATAGAAATAAGACAGTGACTTTTCTACATGTTTCTGAACCAGCATGGCCACCACTCTTCCATGTTCTTCAATAATGTCTACACCAGCAAACCAAATCCCACCATATTCAATTTTTTTTTTTCATATAAGAGAGAAACAAGTTAGATAGGTTAAAGAGGAGAACTCGAACTCAAAAAAAAAAAAAATTATCAACTCAGTTTCAACTTAAAACCCGGGTACCGTCTCTTCTTAAAATTTTAAACTCAAGTTATAAAAATAGGTACGAAATAGAAGTTTAATTTTGAGATTGAAATAAGCTTAGATTCTAGAGTTACCCAACTCCGACCAAAATAGTATTGTAATTTCAATTGGGTACCGTAAACTTAATACTCTTAAGTCTTAACCTAAATATTATCTAAATTTTAATTAGATTTGGAGTTTTTATTCAAGCTCAACCTGAGTATGAAAAATGTTTGTCGGCATATTTCGAGAGGTTGAAGAAGTAAATTCAATCCCCACATACTACTTATAACAACTCTCATCACATTCATCTATATGAAAGTGAACTTTATTATTCTTTAGAATGTATAAAGGGATACCATAATGCATGTGGTGGGTCTCAATAAAAAGTTAGCCACAAAACTTGTGTGTAGTTTTGTGACCTCATCAAACTCAAAAAAGATCACCCTTATGTATGAGGGGAAGTATACAACTTGTGGCAATGAAGTTGTACTAAAAAAGGGTGTGTTTTCTTTTAGGTATTAACAAAAAGGAATTGAAAAAAATAATGTCTGGCCCACCTTATTCAACTTACACTTATGTTTGAATACATATTTTTGGCTCGATATTATCACCTATAAATAATCCAAGGCTAGGATGAATAACGATTTATAACCACATACACCTTTTTAAATAAACCCACTTATTTGATGGGTTTAAATAATTCAGTTGGGATGTGTTTGGGCAAAATATATTTTTACCTTTATGAATCTTTAGGATGTAAATATCACTTTTTATCTTACGGGTTTTTTAGTAATTTAATGTTTATACTCTATCCAAACAAAGTATTGAATGAAGTAAATGTGGGTCCACTACTTCTTAATACCTGAACCAAACATGTATTAAGAAAGATAAATTTTAAATTTGTTTTTCTTTTCTAGCTGGATGGTTATGGAGTGGATGTAATTGTCCAACCCAATCCAATCCATGTTAATACCCAATCCAAACACACCCCAAAAGTTTTGAAGGGGAATCCAATTCATGATCCAATTTGAAAGCAAATTATTGACTGTTGAATCAGACAGGCATGACAATGGACTTGCAGCCTTCAACATGCACTTTGTAAAGGCAATGCATGACCTGACCTAGCCATCTTAGAGAGAGAGAGAGAGAGAATGTTATTCTTGATGTTATAAATGGGCAATTTTACCAAGCTGATCTTGATCATAGCTTGACATTTTGTATTATATCTCTGGATACTAATTAGCTTATCAAGTTGAGCTCGTACTAAGCTCAAAAACTCGACAATCTTAAGCATGTACTCGAACTTGATTCATTCATCAGATGAACCAATTATAAAACAAATTGATTTCGAGCCTAGTTTAAATAGCTCGGTTTGTTTATCGCCCCTAGTTCTCCGTAGGCATCAATCCACTCCATGCTGTCACATCCCTTGGTGGGTGGACATGCCAAACTTTTCTCTCTCAGAGCAATTTCTCTAACCAATATTGGGGTTACAATTTCATGTTCAACTATAGTACTAAAAAAATATTTTTTGATACTATACCTTATTTTTTCATCCATGAGAATGCGACATTTATAAAGTTTCTTATGTTATTATTTCTCTTTATTATTTTCATGATCAATAATTTATTCCAACCGAAGATTATAATTACGAATTATTTTTCAATATAGTAGCAAGAAGTTTTGTCGATACCCAAGACTAATCCAAAAACCCAACATAATTTTCATATTTCTATCATCTCTCTTTGTCCCCCACTGATGAGAACATGTAATGTGGATCCATGTGACTAGGCATGTGAATTGGAAAGACCTGATGACACTACCATTGTTGAAAATCAAAGGTTCATACTACTATTCAACAGTCCAATTTCTATTGCAAGGCCAACATACTTTACTATTATGGTTGATAAGCCATCACCAAAAGTAGGTTTAAAGGGTTGGGGGTAACTTTTTGGAACATGAAATTGCATTATCAAAAGATTTGAGAAGTGGAGAGTAGTGGTAGCCAATTCATCAATGGGATGATTAGACCAAACAATAACCCACATGAAAGTGAGCCAAACAATAGCCCTAGGCTTGGTTACATTTTTACTGTGTAGGTTTTATTGTTTTATGTCTAAATTTGTTAAATATATGCCACTTGAGTTGGTGGTCTAGTGGTAAGTTGTACCTGTTTAGAATCGTTCTTCACTCTCGTATAATTATCAAGCAAAGTTTGATCCATGGGAATAATGCGATTTGCTGCTTGACTTTGGTAGGTCTGTGGTGATGGACTGCACTTTTTGGGTTAATAACTATGGCTTAAATTGGATATTCCACAGTGGGGGAGACCTTCATGGTCACGTCTAAAGAGGATTCCTACCTACTAGTCGTCCCTTCCTCCCTTTTTGGATCAAATTTTTTTTTCTTGAAAATCAGAAATTCTATTTGAAAATATTATCCGACACAAAAAAAATAAAATGAAATAAGTTGATTTTTTACAAATTGTATCTAAATTATATATATTTATATCGGAATCGAATTAAAATTAGGTCGGACATTAGTGTATCCAAAATTCAAACCAATGAATTGTTATATGATGGATGCGGGTTGTAAATATTGGCCAAAAATATTAATTTATATCCGATTAATCAAATTTATATTTAGATTAAATTCAAATCAAAGTCTGATATACTAACCCCCCATCCTCCATGCAAGATATTGACTTTGTTGTCCTCTTAGTGACATATTAGGTATTGTATTCTAAATTCCTCTCTCAATCCCCACCTAATCCTATTGCAGTTAGTTCAGTTAGGATTAGAATTCAGCCAAGAAAATAGAAGGTAGGACCAACCACCATTGATGTGACCATCAAACAGGAAAATGATATATTTCCTTTCACCTTCTCACAATTCCCTGCCAAATCTACTAAGAAATTCACTGAGGCCATAAAAATTCTCTCTCCAAACTTTTCACCTACCAACCACTGTCTTGGTGGATTTCTTTGTCCTCTATAAAATTGTAACCTTTTTCATCATTGAATTCCATATCCAATCACTCCTTTCTCTGTCCTCTATCAAATTTACCAAACAGACACCCTCACTTGCTTTTTTTTTTTTTGGTCAGGAAATAAAATTGTATTAGAAAACTAAACTGAAGGTCATCACAAGGATGTATTACATCAAGACACTCATCCTATCCCTACTTTTGCCTCCCTGCTCAAGACTTTCATGATCTGAGGTGGTAGCTCTTCCACCCAACTGTTAGGTAGTTTCCCAACTCTTGCCTGTGTAGCTGCACCCCCACTTGCTGAAACAGTTTCACAGGAGACATTTCCACCATCCCAACATAAAAATATTCAACCAATTCTAAACATTGCACCTCAGAACTTGGAATTTTAAAATCCAAAGTGAGCTTATGTTATTTACACCTATGATAAAATTGAGAGTTTAGTTGATCAAATTGAATTAATATCAAGATATAATTTTCTAGACTTGGTCTTAAGAATTGTCAAAATCTAATCCCTCTGATAATCGGATTGGATTATTTCGAATCGAATTCAAATCCAATGTTAAATGGATCCTTTGATAGGCCTAAACAGAACAACAATATGTACAACATTTTAAGCATTTGTATATACCCTTATTGCACTGTTGTTTATAGTATGTGACAGAGATTATAATAAATAAGACCAAAAAAGTACAAAAACCTCACAAAATTACACAGCTTTCCCTGGAGACATACACCTAGAGCCCCAAACATAGCCACATGCAGAGCACAACAAAGGCCTGAAGAAGAAAACAGCCATGGACATTACCCATGTGCCACCACCACCCCCCCCCCCCCCCCCCCCCCCAAATTCCCCGTTGTACCCCTAAGATTCCTCAAAATTTACATAACTGAGCATGCATTAGGGTTTTCATCACTGAAGATTTGAGGGTGGTATGCATTAGGGTTTTCATCAATGTAGATCTGAGGAGGAGGAGGAGGGTATGCATAATATTCTTGGGTAAAACCTTGATGATAGAGCTGGAAGTTGTGTGGGTCGAAGTAGTTGTGATATTCATTCTTTTTTAGCTCAATTTTGGGCTCTTCTTGTTCTTCTCCCTCTGCTGGTGCTGCTTTTGCAGCTTCTTCAATGGCTTCCTCCTTCTTCTCTTTGCTCTCTTCAACTTTCTTGTCATCCTTTTCTTCTCCTTTTTTCTCTTCTTTGGCTTTATCTTCTTCCACTTTCTTCTCTGGGTCTACCTTCACAATCACTGCCTGCTTCCCTGTTCTCTTGTATATGTATTCCACCAGATTTTGTGGCTCCAACGCCCCTTTCACTGTCACTTGTGAGCTCTTTAGATCTGGCTCTGCACTCTCAACACCTGAATGAAAAAAATAATATGACAGAACCTAAAGTTAATCTAAAATCTAAACTCTTGATACCATCAATTACTAGTAAAAATTGAACTCAAAGACGTCTGAATTTATGTTACTCTATAGTCTCAAGTCTTAAACTTTAGCCTTCTCTACCACCCATCTGGGTTCAAACATCAATTTTTTGGAATTGGGTATTGATGGGAGTGTAATATTTTAAGTAATCTGGCATTAAATTGAAATTAAAGAAGACTGAATTGACTTGAATTTGACAGAGTCCAGCAGAATCTAAAGACTTCAATATTTTATCACACACCAAGACAGAGTTCAAAAAAAAAATTCATTTTATTCCACTTAAAGAATGTAAAGATTGTGAAAGATTGGGAAAATAGTATCAAAAAACTCTATTATTTTAGAGATTCAAACAGAAAAGAGAAAAGTTGGGCGTTTGGGACTGCAAATACAGCTAAAAAGGTTTGCAAGAGAAATTTTTTTTTTTTTTTCAATGGTCAAAGTGTTCGGACGAATACACCGAGATTAGAGTATTCATGAGGATAAATCCTCGCAATCTTCTGTTACCACTTTAGTTAAGAGAAATTGTTTAAACCCAATTGAAACCAATAGATTACTGAGCATATGAAGAATCTCGTGAATAAAAAAATAAAGGAAAAAAACAAATTTTTTTTTACCTTTCATTCTTTCTATACGTTTCTTGATTACTTGAGAACAAGCCTCACAATGCATGTGGACTTTCAAAACCGCCGTAATCACCTGAGGCTGAAACACAACAAATCCATGACCTCAACAACCCCACCAACAAACAAATTCATAAGAAAACCCCCCAGAAATTTTTAAAAAAAATTCCCAAATAAATACACAAGAAATTACAAAAACCTCCTCTGTTTTTTGTTCGGGTTTGGCAATTTCTTTCGCTTCAACTTTCTTGGGTTCGTCGGCCGGCGGTTTCGGGATCGGAGTGAGAAGCTCAACCTGTCGGTGACTCTTTTTCTGTACTCTCTCGAGTACCTTCAATGGATCTGCCTTTTCTCCCTTCACAACGACCTTGTGCGTCTTGCAATCCGTCTTAACATCCTCAACTCCTGAAACCCAAAAATGGTTGAGAGAGAGAGAGAGAGGCCATAGACAAAAATATTGCAGAACAGAGTTCAAACCTTCAAAGCCTTTGAGGCATCGACGGACTTTTCTGGCGCAACCTTCGCAATGCATGAAGACCCTGAGAACAATCTCTTGAGGAGGAGGAGGAGGAGGAGGGGGTGGTGGTGGGTCTTTGGAATCTTTTCCATCCTTGGGTTCCTCTGCTTTTTTCTCTTCTCCCTTTCCGTCGCTTGGTTTTTCGGATTTTGGGTCTTCTTTTTTCTCTTCCCCTGGTTTTTTCCCTTCCTCTGGTTTCTTTTCCTCTGGATTTTTTTCCTCTGGTTTCTTCTGTTCCTGAAAACACCACCAAACATCACCATGTCAGTACATAGAAACAAGAAAGAGAAACAAAAAATGGTTGAATTTGAGTGAAGATTTGGAGTTTATGACCTCCCCCATTTGGTTTCTCTGGTGGCAAAATGAGAGAACCGAGTTGAAAGTAGCTGATAAGCTTGCACAAAACCTCTCTCTCTCTCTCTCTCTCTCTCTCTCTCTCTCTCTGAGTAAAGTTCGTAGCTTGGAATTGTGTACCACCACTACCGTAATGGGCTTCTCTTGGCCATCATCTTCTGATCTATATGAATACTGATTTTCATCATCATGTAACTGACGTGGTAATTATATAGGCACCACGTGCAAGTAAGGACATATTTGGCAGATGCCACTCTTGGCTCTGTTCGGAGTTATTCTATTACTACTCTACTGTTATATAGTTTGTACTCCGTATAAGTGAAAAAAATTTATACGAAAAAAGGCAGGAATTAATATTATACCAAAAATTATAATTTTTTAAACTGTAAGTCATCACTTGCAAAAAACCATAATCGACCCTAAAATATTAGAATCAATCATAAAAAAAAGTTATAACTTTTAAATATTAAATTACAACTCATAAAAAAAAATTATAAAGAGAAAATCTTATGATCAATCATAATATTCATAATCAGACATGAACTTCTTTCAATTAGATGAAACTTTATCTTCTTTTTTTTATCACACATTATTACAGACGATAGAACGATGAAATTCGAATCTTGTACTTTAAGGTTTAAAAATATAATCTTATCATGTACAACTGTTGGTGTGTAGGGTGTGTCATACCAAGATGATTGTTTTCTAGATTAGTATCAACTTGCTTCTTACTATTTTTAGGTACATTTGTTTTAGGTATTAAGAAAGAAGAATTGAAAAATATAATGTTGGGTCCACCTTATCCTTTTTATACCCATTATGTATATATATTTTGAGATTGGTATTATCATCTAGACATAATATTGGCTTGGATGAATAATAAATTTAATACCACCTACAGCCTTTTAAATAAACTCAAATTTTTTGGTGAGTTTAAATCATCCGGTTAGAATATATTTGGACAAAATACATTTTTACCCTGAAGAATCTGCAAGATATAAATATCACTCTTTATTTGAAGGGTTTTTTTTAGTAATTTAATGTTTATACCATCATTCAATACTTCATCCAACATAGTATTTAATAGGATAAATGTAGGTTATATTACTTCTTAATACTTGAACCAAATGTGAGATGATGAGACATTATCAATATACTTAGTCCAAAAGCCAAATGAATAGGTATGAAATGGACAAATTTGTTTGTATTCTCTTTATAACTATAAACACCCAATTGACTCATTTTATGTGATTCTTTTATTCGAGCTATCAAGTAATAAATGTTATATATTTTTCTTTTATCGATTTTTTTTCTTTTAGTCTTTTTTGTTTTTACTTTGTGTATCAATAAATTTTTTTCAAATTATTTTAATTGTAAATGAAGAGATAAGATAAATATATTCGTTTTTAGACATTGTAAATGATATTGTATCAATGAAGTTGTCAACATGTATTAATATTGGAGTTTTGGGGAAAAAAAAGAATAATGTTGTTTTTATATATCAGCATAACATGAACATTCAAAATTTTTGCAAAGATAGAGAGATTTGTATAATATATTTTAGATTAATTTGTTATTTAAATACAGAAAGATATTACGATAATTTGTATATTTAAATACAAAAATACATGTTAGCTTTTATAATTTTTTATAAGAGTAAAATAGTAAATCAAAATTTTTTTATGTTAATATACTTTTATTAGTAGTATAGATAAAATCAAAATTCTATAAGAAAAAATCTCCCAACTAATCTGATTTATATAATATAGATCAAATATAATAGTACTAAATCGAACTCTTTATTCATTACCCTCTATTGTATTTTTTTCAAGTCTCAACTAAAATCCACCATCAAAGGTTATGAAACACTAAAAAGTCCAAAGAGTTTACGCGGCATGGATTCGTCGATTGACAAATTAGATCTTGGATCGCTGTCTCGCCGACGAACCAATCTCGCTGTTTTTTTTGTCCATCTTGCTCCGCGTCGCTTACAAATTCAATTGCAGATATCTAAGCATCTTATCATAGAAAATCAATTAAAAAACCATCAAATTTTACAACTCATCATGAAACTTGAACGAGAAATAAAATAGATTAAAAAAATTAACATATTATAAACAGTTGTACTATATGATATTGTTGATATAATATAACCGTTACACTCAATATTTTATCGTATCATAAATGAAACACATTCCTATGGTGGTACTATTATTCATTACTCCTACTTGGGTGTGACAGGCAAGTTAGGAAAATTAATTATAAATGCAAATAATCATGCATGCACTATATATTTGATGCAGCCCATATTTTCATTGCCAAACGGGATTAGGCACATTTAATTCATGTTTATGAGATTCCTACTAGTAATTATGGGTTAGGATCATTGAACCGAAAACTGCGACTTTTAATGGTTCCACTCTTTTTTACTTAAAGTCAATGGTTACATATTTTGATTCATATCATGTCTATTTTTTTAGGAATTGACTATGATACCGTATCTCCAAAATTAATAAAATGAGTGTTTTTATCTCTGTTGTGGTAATAATTTTTACCACTTTTTTGTATACAAAAAAAATTATCACTTTTGTGGGTGATTTACCACATTTTTATGGGTGTTTTTATCACTATTGTGATAGTAAAAATACTCACAACAGTGATAAAAATGCCCACAAATATGATAAATATAAATACGGTATCAATTTTTTTTTTTTACTATTTAATCAGAAAAGTATATGGAAAACTATTATCATTGATAAAAGAGTAAACTTATCATAAAATAAGATTTAATTGAGTATGATTAGCTTGTATTAGAAAACTTCGTATCGTTTTAGCGTCGAATTGATGGGTCATGCTATAAATGGCCAGCTCTACTTGGAATGTCCAAAAAATAAAAAATAAAGAAACACGTAGAATGACATATCTAAATTTGACAAAATTTATGAAAAATCCATTCAAGTGTGTCCCTTTTCTAACCTATCATGCATTCAATTGGAAGAAACGTCAACCATTAAAATTCCTGTGATGTTTCTAGAAACCACAACCATCATAGGATTTGGTAAATACACCTGATGATAGTGACAAGAATAAGAATAAAGTTAATTGTTTTTTCTGATCGAAAAAACCATGTTAGGTAATAGACCTATCATGAATTAAGGTCTTCAACATCATAATTCACAGACAGAAATTAAAGATCAGTTCCAGCAGCTCTACCCAACTCCACCTGTGCATCTTATGATGCCATGTTACTCAAGCATGGCTGTTGGTGGGCAAGAAAAGAGTAGATTCAACATGAAATGAAAATAAAGGAGACAATGAAGGATTTATCTACTGTAGTTTAAAGTAATGATTTTTTATTTTATTCTTTAATCAACGAGATCCCCTTAATTAAGTGTTCTTTAATTATACTCATTGTTGCAACATAAACTTCGAATATATACAATTACCTACAAATCACACGTCTTTATTCAACTCCGGGTTTCATGCCATCAGTGAAACTTGAACTTTTTGACAACGGGTTTATGACTCGTTTCATATTCAAACATTGAACCATTTTTGTTTTGTTTTTTGAGTAAAACCAACACGTAAAAAATGTACCTACACAAAAACAGTATGTTAAAGCAACATCAAGATCCGAAAAAATTCAAAGGGTGGGCAATATTGTTGACTCCAGGGAAATAAAATCATGCAAAGTGGGACTAGAAAGCCTTATAGGAGTGACATTGTTGGTTCTGATTCATGTAAGATAAGTGATTGTTTTTTTGTGAAAATGACTTTGAACTGACATATATATGAATAATGATTGACATTAGCATAGTTTTTATTTTTATTCTGGATGGATTAGTTCATGACAAACCTAGTTCTTTCAAGCTCTAAGATTGGAGGATATGGAATCTAATTGTTTGATTCAGAAGAAACAAACAACCACCCTTATTTTAAAGTGATAGACACAGTTTATTTAAGTGATTGTTATTTTGTGAAATGACTTTGAACTGACATATATGACATTAGCATAGTTTTCATTTTGTTCTGGATGGATTAGTTCATGATAAACCTAGTTCTTTCAAGCTTTAAGATTGGAGGATATGGAATCTAATTGTTTGATTCAGAAGAAAAAAAACAAACACCTTTAAGGCCCCATCTTAGGAAAATTGTTGAATTTCAGGTGTAGTAGATCTCTTAAATAAACTGTGTTTGATCCGATCATTTGGAGTAGATATTTACTTAAATTTTGACATGACTGGTATCTGACCTAAGACGAGCCATTAACAACCCCGATATTAGATACTTACGAGGCGAATTACGAAAGTGAGAATAGGTAGCTTGAATATGAAGTACTAAAAAATTAAGAAAATTGTTAATAGGTCTTAATTTTTTGTACAAAGAACTATTGCTCTGTATCATATCTCTATTACGACAATTACGTCGTATTTTTGACAATTTATTCGCAAGAAGTCGTAAAATAGTAAAATCCTATTTTGTTCTCATTTTACCCTTCCCATGAAACATTAGTTTTCATGAGTTATATTCAATTTTTATTTAGTTAAGAATAAATTCTTGTGTATCTTTAGAGAAGTGAACAATTGCATAATATATAAAGCAAATGCAGCAGCCAAAACTTATAATAAAAGGTATAAGCATTGTCATAATAATAATATAATTGATGCTTTCAAGAAAATTCTAGAAGATATAATTTTAACTAAATTAAAATTAATTTATATATATATAAAAAAAAAAGATATTGTGGGTGGGGAGTCTGCATCCAGCGAAGTCCTAGTTACAGCTAAAAAACTGTTGTCTCCTTATTGGGATATGACACATTAACAATTGTCCCACATATCCTTGAACATATTCTTTGAGTGCTGATCTTAGCGTAGTGGGTTTTTTTTTTTTGTAACTTAAACGTCGTGAATTCGAATAATGAAAATAGTCTCTCCACGTACGGAGTAAAGCTACATACATATGACCTTTTTCAAAGTTTTTTTGCGACAAAAGATTCATATACTATACTACCTAGGTTAGCCCACTGCACAACTAAACTCAAAACTTGCAAATTAGACAAGAATTTGTCTCTCTACCCCTAGGGTTATGCTATTTTGTTTCATTGTGCTTTGAACTTTGACGACAAGTGAACATTTTTCGTCCAAAATATAATGAACATTTGGTTATGTGACAATATGAAACTCATTCAAATAGTTGAGGGGATAATGTGAGATCAGAGCTATAATCAAGAGGGTCAAAGTGTAGTTTACCCTTACAAATAATAATGTTGACTGCAGACATTTCTGTCATTATTAGAATGACAAGAACATAATGAAAGAGAAACAAATCTTGGAGGTTCCCAAGCATGAAAAAGCATGGCCCCCCTCTCCCATTAAGGCCTAGTCAAAAAAAAGGACCCTTTTCACTTTTGCCCCTTCACACATCCTAATATGAGATTTACCACATTTTTTTCCCCACAATTTGAAGTCTCTTGAGTTCTAAAGAGACCATACCAAAGCCTTCAATGGTTTTGGAATATGCCATGTAACAATGATATGTCATGTCCCACTCCAAGATTACTACACATGTCAAAAATGAACAAGGTAAATACGACACATCAGCACGTCATCGACATGTAAAACTTGGCTAAACTTTGTAATATGATTCAAACTTTTATGAATTATAAAATCAAATCCGATTTTTGTATAAAATTCATACATGTGACACATTTAAAATGGGCTAGCTCCGACTAACCGATGAATGAATCATACTAGGTTGAATCACTACCTTTAATCATGGTGGTGCTCCCCTTAATTTGAAAGGAGATTACATGAACTATCTAGAGAAAATCTACACAAAACTTTGGGGCCAAACTATAGGCAACTGGATAATCACACTCCATTCAGAATGATGCATCACTACATGTTACAACGTCCTACACATGTGGTGTGTATGTGGTGTAGTTAACCTTTCTAGTAACTTTTATTTTTCGACATTTTTTCATGTCGAAAAAGGTAGGAAGGAACAATTTGTGGTGGATGATCTTATTATAGTAATATCTTTCAAAGAGAATTGATCAGAAAAAATTTTAAAGATAAGAATTTTACAGACTCTCTCAAGTCGATTGAAATATAGTCCGACTTCAGTCCCATCAAAGACTTGTAACACTCAAGTAAAAATAGGATTCTTATGATACGAAAATCGTATCGAATCTTAGGGTCTTCCACCCATTATTCTTTTGTCACCACATCACAACCTCTTGAGATTAATTTTGTATTATCTCGATACTGTTTTGGAATCCTAGATGAGAATGCAAAGTTGTGCTTAATATGATTTCTTTTTGAAAAATATGCTTTGAAGCCATGTTGGCTATAGTGCAATCCAATCTAAAAGGCATACAAAAGGTTTGCAGCCTAAGTGGGTTAGGCCATGGATAAGTTTTACCTTTCATCAAGATTGTTATCCAAGTATTACATCAATCCACAATAATGCCAAAATATATTGTTTAGTTTCATCATAATAGATTAATTTCTTTATATATAATTGGGAATTGTCTAAATCATGTACAAGTATCTAACAATGATGCTCGTCATAAAAACTAAGATTGAGCTAAAAGTTGATAACTTTAAGATTTTTTGTCCGAACTACTTGGCTTTTGGAAATAATGCAAATTGTTTAATCTTCTTTCTTTAAATCTATTTTTGGATAAATTAGTTATTATCCTTAAAAATCTCATCCGTCAGAGATGTCCTAGAAAAGCAAAACATATCATGGTAAGATTATTTGATTGGCCATGCATGTGATAATGCTTTTTTGGGCCCATTTGAAAGCATAGTTGTACAATCATATACCAAACAATCACCCACCAAGGGCCAAGAGACCCACATGATTTTAGAGGCCCATGTAGGAATGAATATACACCCATTCTCTCTCATATGTCTCTCAAACACTCGATCACAAGAAAGACTAAATAGAAAGATGTGATAGATGCATGCATTGCCACCAATGGTTTGGAAAGCAAAGCACATACTTTGCGGGGACAAAACAATGTGAGGGACTAAAGTATTTGATTAGGAAATGAAACAGAATTCAGCACAAAGTCTTTAGGCTGAATGGTGGTTGGTAGTCTGGGTCAGTTACAGTACCAAAGTATTATTTTTTGGTATTGAATTTTTAATATTTTTTATCCAATAAAAATCCATAGCGTGTAAAGTTTTTCTTTCTTGTATTTGTTTATGATGTTATTACTTTTCAATAATAGCCGTAAATCATCCAAACCAATTTGGATAGGTTACTGGATTGATAGTGTAGCCATTTCCTTTTCAAGAAGACATATTCACGGGTTCGATGGAAAGTAAGTAGATTAAGATTGACTAATATTTAGGATGATTTAATTGATATGTCTCGTGAAATAACTGGGATGAAAGAATTAAAGATTTACTAACTGAGGCCTCAAGTTTGACCATCTTGAAATTTATGATTTTTTTTTGATTGCATGGTTTACAAGTATACATAAATAGAAAATGTTTTTTTTTTTTTGCTAATTAAAAAAAGGACAAGAGCAAAGGAGAGCGCTCAGAGACCACCTCAATAAGTCATCACTAGTAAGATCATGAGCAGAGATGGAAATATGAGGAGACCTAGTGGGGCCATGGCTCCCCCTCAAATTTTAAAAATTTCCATTGTCCCCCTATATTTTTAGAAAGTTTTATTATTATTCTCTAACTTTTCAAAACATTCAATGTGTAAGTATCTTACTTAATGTATTCAAAAATATCAATGACTTAATATGTAGTTACCATTTAAGATTAGATTTAATCACATGAATTTTTTTAAAAAACGTGTATTGATGAAGACACTTGTTAGATTATTTTGATGATGTAAAGTAAAAATAAGTGACTTTTTTTAAAAAAAAAAAAATAGGGATACAAATATGATTTATATCAAAAACAGTTTATTGACTTATAATTCATTTTTTTTATAAAACTACTAGTTATTTCCTGTGCTTGAAGACACGGAGTAATAAAAAAATTTGTCAACATATTTGTATTCACACCCAAAATCAAATCACAAACATAGATGAGAGATAAAAAAATTTAAGCACCGATTATAGTGGAAATAAACGGTGGTAGTGGTGATGGTGGGAGACAGTGATGGTTGTGGTGAGTAAGGCGACGACCATGGTGGTGATAGCAGCCGTGGGTGGCAATGGTGATGGTGGTGGTGGGTTTTGAGTGACGATTATAGTAGTGGAGGTCGTGGATGGTAACGGTGATGTAATGGGTGTGGGTGGAGGACGGTGATGGTGGTTGACAGTGGTGGTGGTGGGATGATGACGGTTGTGGTGGGCGGTGATGATGATGCTGGTAGACAACGATGGATGCTTCTAGGCGACAGTGTGATGGGTGGTGGCAACTGGTGGCGGTGGTAAGTGTGGTGGGGGTAGGTGACAGTGGGTGGTTGCAGTGGTGGACGATGACAAGTAGTGGTGGTAGGTGTGCTGGGATAGGTGACAGTGGCTGGTGGCGATGGTGGGCGACGATGGGTGGTGGTGGGTGCTGATGATTGGCGACGGTGGTAGTGGGATGATGGTGGTAATGATAATAAATATAAGAATAAGATGATGATGGTGGTGGTGGTGGACATGGACGACGATGGTAGCAATCGGTGGTGGGTGGCGATGGTGGTGGTGGTGGTGGTGGTGGCGGCAGTGGGGCAGTGAGGGTGGGGTGGGGGTGGAGGTGTGGCAGTGGCGATGGTGGAGGTGGTAGGGGTGATGGTGGGACAATAGCGGTGGTGAGAATGTGCGACAGCGATGGTGATAATGGTAGGGTGCGACAGCGGTGGTGGTGATGGGGCGCTGGAAGTGGTGGTGGTGGTGGGATGGTGGTGACGGTGGTTATAGTGGTAGTGATGATGGTGTGGTGGTGGTGGTAGTGGTGGGCAGTGGTGGTGGGGCAATGGAAGTGATGATGGTGGTGATAAGGTGGTGGGTGACGATAGTGATGGTGGCGACAACGGCAGCGGTGGTGGTGGGGGTGGTGGTAGAGGTGGTGATGGGGCGATTTCAAACACAATTTTATTTTTTTCGAATACTTCTGAGAAATAATTCTATAAGTACTTTTAAAAAATCACTCCAAACACATCCTTAGTGGCCTATTTTTCCTATTAAATTTAGGGTATTAATATTAACCATTAGATTAACTTTAAATTAAAATTTAAAGCGATCTCAACCGCGAATAACAAAAATGATTTTGTTTATCTTTTGAGATTTGAATTGTATTGTACTTTATTATATAGATTATTTACGACCTTGATTTATTTATAGACATAAAGTTACATTATAAACAAGAAAAAAATAGGACGATAATATTATCACAAATGAATTTTTATGATGGCATGACCCAATTTTTGAGTTTTGTACTTAAAAATAATTTTTTCAATGTGATTGTATAAAAATTAAATTTAATAGGTTCTTTATAAATAAAAATTTATCGTTGACAATGACCGTTGAATAACCCCATTGTATTAAATTTTTGTCTCTGTCATTGTTGTATCCCCTCAAGATAAAATGCTGGTTCTGTCCCTGATCATGAGACCCATGACCGCACTAGTTACTCCTCTCCAAAATGAACTTAGTTACGCTGTGGACGTAATTCAACAAAATTATTAGATTAAAAGTGAACTACATCTAACATTGTAACTTTCAACTAATCCAATGACTACATTGAATTAGATCGTCAAATTAAGTCCTAGAAGCATTGCTCATACATAATTAAGATAGTTCTCTACTATCCAAAAACATATATAATTCGCAGATAAAGCTACGATATTGACGTCGGTATCGTATCGTAATCAACCTCCGTTATTGATTTTGAATTAGATGATTTGTAATCATTAATTAAAAATATTAAAATAAATAAATAAATAAAATATAAAAACTTTTACATGTGAAATATTTTTATTGGATAAAAAATAAATGTACGATACCGAAAAGTGGTATTTTGGTACGATAAGTGGACTCATATTTCACCAAGAAATTTCTGCTACATAATTTGGTTCCCTTGTAAAATTCCACCTCGAATGATTTTGGGGATCAAACAAAACATTGCCGAAAGTTATACCAATCAAACGAAAATCATTCATTAATTTTTGTTCAAGACAAGTAAGTGGGCCATTTTTACATGTAGGTCCTACAGCAACATGTCCATCCATGATTGATTAGTTCTTCATCGTACTGTTCAAATATTCTTTGTGTTGGAGATGTAGACCTTCATTGATTCTACACCCGAGGTTTAGATTTTAGTCTTCTGAGATTGCTGGACTGAGTATTGGATTGATTATGTGGTCATTCCATTGCAATTATTATCTATATATCTATCTATTATCCCCTTGAAAATTATTATATTCTCAAACTTCGAAAAAAAATCGAGAATTGGTTTGGATGATTAGAAATCATCAACCTTTTTAAGAGTTCAAGTGTTCGAGATAGAACAAGACAGAGTTTTACGATATGAAAGACTTGAATTTGATTTTCAAATACCTCGATCAGACGACTCCCAACTCCCTTGTGAATAAATTTAGTCTATCTTGGTGCATTTAGACAATATGGAAAGAAGCTAAACCTATGGAATTTGTTCAGTAGTTGAGGGATTGATGAGATAGTGTGAACATCAAAAGTTCATGAATTGTGTGTGCGTGCTCATGAATCTACTTGTATTGGGTACTAACAGGATATGCATGTATATTCTTATTATCAATTGAGTTCTTAGTTTTTTTTTTCAAACAACCACAAAGAGAGAGAGAGAGAGAGAGAGAGAGAGAGAGAGAGAGAGAGAGAGGTTAATGCCAATAGATCTTGGGCTTCTGCGAACAGAAGGTAGAGTAATAAAGGACAAAGACACAGATGATGGATAAGCACAGATTTGGGTTACAGGCTTAGGCTCCAAAATGCCCCAGACTTAGCAAGAATGAAAGACTTCTTAGCAGATCAACATGGACCTCCAAAGCCCAAGCCCACAATACCTTTACCCCAATAACTCACAAGAGCTCACATACAAACCTAGCACAGATGACCTTGAAACTACGGAAGCCTAGAAAAGTCAAATGAACAACTACCCAAAGCCGAGCCTACCTAGCCACCTAACCCAAGAAACAACCCGAAATCACAGTGCAGCTAACAAACCCCTTATCCTCCTCCTCCCTTACTCTTGATACCCAATCCCACCTAAGCTCCTTGCCATCATCGACAATGGAATAGCGAAAATCTTCAACAAATTATCCTTCAAGAGAACCAGATTTGAAAACAAAACTACTCAAAGACCAATCAGGTTCCAAAAACAAGAAGATGAACTTAGAAATTCTACCCATATCAGCTTGCAGTTCACGCCACTTACCAGAAGAGGAAACACTAAAACACCCAACTTCCACATCACCAACCCAAAACCAGATGAGGAACCTAGAATCCAAAACCAAATGGATAATAGCTCTCCCAATAGATCAACATCAGACATCTCTCCAACCAGAAAACCAGTTCACAGATTTAGTTCCAAGGTTAGAAAAATCGATGTGGAATGGACTGATCAAACTAACAAGGCTGAGGAGGCAGGCCAAGCCATGCCCCCTCTCCCATGTTAGGATACATTTGGAACTGTCGGGGGTTGGCCCATGCCTCGACGGTTCAACATCTAAGGGCCCAAATAAGGGAATACAACCTAGATTTTATTTTCCTTTCAAAAACCAAAATTAGCAAAGAAAAAGTTGAAAAAACTCTATGCCAACTGAGTTATTATGATTTCGAAGTGCAGTCATCAAGCGGTAAATCATGAGGCATTTGTTTGGGATGGAAGAAAGGGGTGGACCTAAAGATTATTCTTTCATCAAAATCCATCATCTCTGTCATTTTCCACCCAAACTAGTCGGAGGCAAGGTGGCTTCTAAACTGTGTTTTCCATCATCAAACACTTGCTAACAATTGAATCAGACCACTCCCCCTCCTGCAAAACACATGGGGAGTTAACCAAAATCACCCCAAATCGTTCAAATTTGAGAAAATGTGGACCAGAGACGCCTCAAGTCATCTAATCATCAAAAACTCACAGAGGCCAAAGCAAAAGGGTTAACTAGCTTTCAAATTCTGTTGCAAACTTCAGGCCACAAAAACAACACTCAAGAAATGGAATAAGGATAAGTTCGGAAACTGCATACAGCAAGCAAAGGCTCTAAAGAACCACATTGATTTTTTGCAGCAGTCTGATCCCAATCTGGATAATCTGCTGGAAGAGAAACTACTGAAACACCATCTTGCAAAACAACACAAACGAGAAGAAACCCTCTAGAAACAACGTTTAAGGATCCAATGGATCAAAGAAGTAGACGCCTACACAAAATTTTTCCACGGTACTATGGTTATTAGAAGAAGGAGAAACTCCATAGGTTGCTTAAAAAAATAGGATGGCGTGTGGACTGCAAAGAAAAGTGAGATAGGTAATCAACTCATTTCTTACTTCCAAACCTTATTTACCACTCAACATCCACAATTACCTGATGAGATCACTTCATGCATCCCAATTGAGCAAAATCCAGCATAATGTGATATCCTATCACCCGAGGAAATCAAAGCGATCTTGTTTTCTATGCCCTCTCCTAAAGGACCAGACCCCAATGGTATATCTGTATTTTTTTATAAAACTTATTGGTATATTGTTGGAAAATATGTAATAGATGTGGTCAAAAGCTTCTTTGCAGGGAGACATATGCTAAGAGAGATCAACATCACAAACATTTGCCTTATCCCCAAATACCCCAACTCAAACTCAATAACCCAGTTTCGCCCTATAAGCCTTCGCAACATAGTTTACAAAATCATCTCCAAAATTTTGACCAACAAATTGAGACCATTTCTTGAAAATCTAATTTCCCCCACACAAACCGCATTCATCCCAGGAAAGAAACATTGCTGAGAATAGGATCTTGACATAGGAAGTACCTTGTAGAGAAAAATAGGAAAAATGGGTATTGATGGCTATAAAAATAGACATGTCTAAGGCATTTGATAAGATAGAATTGTGACGCCCCAAAAATCGGGGGTCATTTGTTAACCCGTTGATCACCCATCAACCCGCAGAATACCCGTGGATACCGTGTAACTCGATATCACGCCATTATGCCCCATTTACCGGGATCTATAATTTAACAAAATTCAGGGCAGAGTCTCCTTTGTACGGGGAGCTTTACCCAAAACACAACATGTGCAATCACACAATCACATGACCCATTCGAGGTCCAATATACAACATTGACCACACCGGGTCTATTCATCCATACTCATATAACAACATTTAATCACATAACCCATCCGAAGTCTAATATACATCAAACATAGTTAATACAAGTTCAAATTACAATTCTTTTACATACATTACATACCCAAAAACTAACTTTGCAAATGTTTTACAAAAATTGATTAAAAGCCACAAGTCGGCTTTTCTTCAATATTTAGGCTACGATTGAGAGCCTTCCACCGGCGTGAACCCCGCACCTGAAATGTTTTTCCATATAGGGTGAGCCACGCTCAATAGGGTAACTCCTAAAAAGACTACTCCCCAACCTAAATGCATATGAAATGTCACATGCAACATTCAACAAGCAACAAGCATCCCAAACAAGAATATGCAATTCAATGTTGGAATTCTACCATGTCATGCCATGAAATGAGATGAGATGAGACTCACTCATGCACTTTAACCCGAACCCTCACCGGTTCCCATAACACAATACAATGCAAATGTGTAATAAACCCGCCATTGATGTTATGCATCCGATGACATTTTTGTATGAAACAAAACCACGTGTCTTTGTTGGGTAGCGGAGTTTTGGTGTCGCACTGCCGGTTCCGCACACGGATACACTTTTTTGGACTTGCACCGACGGAAGTGTATAAACTAGTAACCGGGTCTTGCACCCGAGAGAGTATCTAGCCCTTCTTGCTATACCCGACACATGTTTTTTTCATGCAACCCATGCGACTCTGTTGAACCTTGGTCCAACTAGACCGAGTCCATTTGCCAACCACCAAGGATGGTGTTTGACCTAACAACAAGTACACACACACACACTCATGCCTCATGCCTCATGCCTCATGCCCATGAATGTGATGTCTCCATGCATATGCAATGTAATGAGCAATTGCAACATCAATATCATATTCATATGTAATGAATGTCATATGGATTATTTCTACCACATTTCAACACATGTCATGGATAATTACATCCTAAGCAAATAATTTTCATAATTCACCCCAATGCCAATATATCATAAGCACATATCAACATTTGCACACTACAAGAATTAAGGCATTTAAGGCGAATTTTTTGTGACAGTAAGATTTGCCGCCACAAAAAAATCATTTTTTGCGGCATCTTTTTCACAGCAGTTGGATTGCCGTCACAAGTGATAAATTTTGCATTACCCTTTTTTGGTAATGGGCTATGCCCTGTCGCAAATATTGTAACAAGATAATGATGGTGTTTTTTTTAAAATTTATTTTTTTGGCATTTTTTTTACTTGTTTTTCCCCCAATAAATAAAACTACCTATTTTTATATTTCCTAATCATTTTTTCCCCTTTGCAGTTATTAGCTCTGTTTTATAAAAAATATCAAGCTTAAGATAATTTCAGACAAAAATTAAAGAGTTCATAAAAAAAACCAAAAAAGGCAAATAAAGTCATCAAGAAAGACTCCTAACAATTAAAACTATCAAGACACACTCCTAATTTATAAATAACACCAATTCTATAAGGGCTATATCTCATTTTTTTTTTTTTTTGTGATAGAATTGAACTCTAAATGGAATAGAATATTAGCTAGGTTAAACCCAATGTTAAAATTCGAGTCGATTTGAGCTCTACTCGAGTTGCTAGCGTCGATTAAAATTCGCTTTCGAGTCTATCAAAATTTATATTTTTTTATTTATTAAAATTTGTGTCAATTTAAATTCGATTCGTTAAAATTTGAGTCAATTAAATTTTATATTTTTTTATGTATTAAAATTTGGGTCAATTAAAATTCAATGCGAGTTGATTAAAATTTGATTTGAATTGATTAAAATGATTTTTAATTGGCTCAAATAGAATTTTAATCGGCTCAAATTTCAATATGTAAAAAAAAATAATTTTTAATCGACTCAAATTTAATACGTAAAAAATAAATTTTAATTAGTTTGAATCGAATTTTAATCAACCCAAATTTTAATACGTAAAAAAATTAGAAAAGATAGGGGGTCTCATTGAAGATATGTTTATCTAATGGGGGTGGATGAAGTTTGTCCTCAAATATATTATGAGCAATTTAGTATTCTAATTAATATTTTTAATCTTACAGGGGTTGTTAGTGAAGATGTAGAAAATAGAGAGGTTATTTTTGAAGGTATGGTAAACTAGAGGGGGTGTGATTGAAATTTTTCCAAAACCATATTCCCCATAATCGTCTGTTTCTTCGGCTGGCCTCCGCTTCTCTCGAGTACTGGATGCCTGAAGTTCCCAAAACCATATTCACTTTGTCGATCGAAGTTCAACAGTCATCGTTGAAGATCTGCTGCGACGCTCGACCACCATCGTTGAAGATCTGTTTCACTCACTGAGACGTGGACTCTGCATTGTGATTTCATTCGTTCACTTGACCCAGTAAGTACATCCCTCTCTCTCTCTCTCTTTGCACTTTAGGAAGGTGAATGATGCTCCATTATGAGATTAGGACAAACATTAAAAAATTCTTCAATATCTAGCAGATTATGTTTGCTTCGAATTTGTGGATAAGTCATCTTTTTCGATTTACTTTGATCTTGAATTATGATTGAAGTTTGTGCTACTTGATGATCTTCTGTGTATATTTTTTTGTGGGTTTTTGTGCTTACTTCTTTTTTCCCGGTTAGTCATGATTTTACTTATTGTTTGTTATGACTAATTTGTAGATAAGTTGTCTTTTCCGATTTACTTGTTGTTTGTTGATGATCCTTCATTGTCTGTTGTTTGTTATTGATGATTTCCCGGTGTTAAATAGTGCCCAGATGGATCAATACATACATAAGTACATATATACATACAAACATGAAGAAATCAGGTCAAAAGGAAAAAAGCAACTAAGACAATGATGACTAGGTCACCAACCAAGAGAGATTCCAAATTTCCCTGCAGCATTTGGGAAGAGGCCAAGGTTAACTATCCCAAAAGATAAATTTCTTTTTGAGTATATGTAATGAAAAAGAAAAAAAAAACAAGAATGCAACATAAACTTTATAGTTGATACGAGTAACAAGTTAAGCAACACAGGATTGCATTGGAGCGCTAATGCATCTTGAGGCATAATATAATACTCACTTAATTGAGAGTTCAGGGAAACACGAACTGGTGCACACACAAGTAGACGCAGACAAAGCAAGAAATTCTACCTGTCAAACTTGATTGTGTTAGTAATCCAGAACAAGAACAACAAAAGCTGAAACAGTCAAATCTATAATAATTTTTTTAATGTTTTAAATCTATAATTATTGACTATCTCAAATTATAGGCTGAATTTGATGCGCAACTTTCTCAATATGATGAGTCAGACCGTACACCAGCTCTTCGAGATCAAATTTTTCATAAGTTGTTCGGAGAAGATGGACATGGATACTGCAAGACCTACGGTACTGGTGTGCCTCGAAGTTTAGTGTACCAAAAAGACACAAGCTCATCCGATGCACCTAATCCTGCTTTCATTGAGAAAATATGTCATGTTGTGTGTGAAAAATTAGAGCCGCAAATTAAAGCTGAATTTGACAAGATTCATGCAAAGATTGGTTTGTTGGAATCACAAGCTGATAGTGTAGATGGATCTAGGGTTAATGTCAATCAGGTGGTGTATAAGAAATGTTATATTTTTATTTAATCAACTTTAAACTCTATGTATGTAATATTTTAATACGTGGTATAACATGTCTTATAGGTTCCAGACACATCTAGTGCACATCAACTGTTGAGGGAGTCGAATAAAGAAATACCTCCACGGTCAATTGGGAAGTCGTCCATACCATCTCCATCTCCCTTGCCTTCTGATGAGGTGAAATTTATTTGAATTTTTTGTATTTGATATTTGATTAATTTGTTAGGTCTGAGTGTATTATTAAAGGTATAAATAATAATTTTAGCTTTGAGTGTGTAGTAAATGGCTTCATTAATGGATGAAGGGTGTAAAGTTTCAACTTTGGGTAAAAGGGCTATGTTTTTTTTTTTTTTGGGAATTGAAATAAGCGAGTTTGTGAGCAATTGAATGCACTTTATATGATATTTGTTATATCATTCTTTCCAATGCATTTCACAAGTTTCCGCTAGTGAAAGACTTATCTAATATTGTGAAAATGTTATACAGATGCACACTGCTAAAAATAACAAAAAAAAGGAGGTTCTTGAAGAAGTTAGCCTACAGGTATATTTATTTTGTATACCGAATGACGTCTTTCAATTGTTATGAATAACCATGCATTAAACATTTTAAATAACGATTGTTGCTTTGATTGCATTGTGCATATTATTGTAGGTTGGAACTAAAGTAGGTTTGTTAAGTTCCAAAATTCCAAAGTGCATATTAGCAGAGGGTATTCTTGTTAGTACAGACTCATTGGCCGAAGTGAACGGAATATGCTTGGGATCAAATTTTTGGAAAGTATTTATTGAAAAGACAATTGAGAGTAATGCATGTTTGACGAGACCTCATCAAGGAGTCAAAACAGTTTGGAATGTTGTTCAACGAAATGTTGCTTGGCCATCTATTGATGTATGTTCAACTTCTTTTAATTCTTTAATGCATATATCCATGTTTTTTTTTTCCTATGTTGTAGTGGTATTATCATAACAAAAGTTTTATTTGTTTTTTTAGGTACTATTGAAATGGTAGGTGATTTGCAGAAGAGTTATGGAAGACCTTAGGATTTTTTTTTTACATTTTTATTATAAGCATATGTGGATACAACATTGAGCCTTTTGCTTTAATTTTATCTTTTTTTTCTGTACTTGGGCAATTAACATTATACTTGGTAGATTTTAAACTGTTTTGTCTAATTGATGATTTGTTTATGTATATATATGAACATATTTTTACTTGGTGTTTAGATTTATATATGAATGGAATTGTATGTTGAATTATTTGACTGTGATAAATCTTTTTTATTTGTGTGATGTATTTGTATGTACAGGGTAGAAATTGATAATATAAAAAAAAATTAAAAAAATTGGCATTTTTTTGCGGCGGCATTGTTGCTGTCACAATTGTATTTTGTCAACAAATACATAACATTTGTGACAGCAAAGTCTCTGTCACAAATGTTATGCAAAATTGCGACACCATTTATTTGCGTCAGACAATTTCTGCTACTAATATTTTTTTGCGACGGCATAATGCCGCCTAAAATACTTTTTCCGGCACTGCCTATTATGGCTACTAAATGCCGCGCAAAAAGTATTTGTGACAACAAATATACTTTTTGCAGCAGCCTTTCGCCGTCACAAAAAATATATTTTCTTGTAGTGGCATTTCCAATTGTAATTCATATCATAAGCGTATGATTTCACTTTACCACATCATCCAATCATCTTATCACATAATCTCATGCAATTAACACACTTTATTTCACATAGGCATTTTATCAAACACCTTCAATGCACCAAATCATGTAATTACATAAAATGCCCAAATTTATCACATAACTCAAAAAAAAATAAGACTAGGTGATTTCCACATACCCAGTTATCAAAACTTCCAAGAAATCACAAACTAGCATTTTCTAATTACCAATTCACATTAGAATTGAGTCTACTCATTTCCATTAAACCAACTACAATAGGCAAGTGTCAAGATATACAAAACAGTCCACCCATTTCTTATATTCATCCTAGGTTGGAAATAAACCTAGTTAGAATGAAAACCCTACCTCTTGAAGCGTAAAAGAACGTTGGGAAGCTCCAATAATACACCCCCAAGCTAAAACCTTGATTTCTCCAAAATTTCGTCTCGGAAACTTTGGTGAAATTCGCTCTTTTTGGTACATAGGAGTAGCCCTCGTCGAGGTGATCGACTTTAATTCTTGGCTCGAGTTGATTCGAGTGACGGAACTCCGTAGATCATAACGAGAAGCCTTGAAATCTTTCTTTTTTTTCTCTCATTTTCATCTATTCTTCCTCACACGTTTACACACTGGAATATAGCAAAGAATTCTGTCCAAAAAATCAGATTTTTGTTCCTATTTATACCCTTTAACGCTTGATCCATGTCACGCCACACGTCCCCCCATTCCCAGGTCCGTTTTCGCCCCTAAACAATTAAATTTCGTACTGGTTTAAGCTCAAAATATTTTATCTGAACTTTATTTAAATTATTTTTCAAATTCCAAAGTTTTATTAAAAATGTTGTTTTTGGGTCACCCGAGATCCAACTGCCTCGTAAAACGCAAAAAATCCGACTATCTCGGAATCCGACGAAATTTGTCTGGGTAACTAGATTTCGCAAGACGAATCCAACAGTGAGGTCCGTTTCATCATCCGAGCTCTAGATAAATACGGGTTTTCAACTCACACTGTAGTGACAAATTTACCGTTTTGCCCTTTTTCATAAAAAGTTCAAATTTACCCGGTTTTTACAAGAATGGCCCTTCTTGGTGAAAATTCTGACTCTTGTTGGTTTTTTCACTCACTTCATACACTTTATACACCAATGTATCTCAACTCCAGCATTCTCTGTCCTTATCAATAGTGCTCCAGTTGGAAATTTCACAGCTCAAAGGGGTCTTTGGCAAGAAGATTCCCTCTCGCCATTTCTATCATCATTTTCACAGAAGTTCTATCTAGATTGCTGACAAAAGAGACCGATAATAGTAACTCGAAAGGTGTTAAAATAGCTAGGAACTGTAAACCCCTCACCCATCTTATGTTTGCAAATGACTTGTTGATTTTTGGACGAGCAAATAAAGAGGAAGCTAAAGTAATATCATAATGTATATCCACATATGAGCAGTGGTCTGGCTAACAAATAAATAGAGGAAAATTTGTGGTCTTTTACAGCAAGAATGCAAATAGAAACATCACCAGAGGAGTCAAAACAATTTTGCAGTTGAAGCAAGGCCCCAACGACACTAAGTACCTAGGACTACCTTTGAAAATAGGTAGAGCTAGGAACAAAGCTTTCCAACCAATCCTGAAAAAATTGGATAGCAAGCTGCAAGGATGGAAGGCCAAGTTGTTCTCGTACGTTGGAAGAACTACCCTAATCAAGTCTATAGCCCTAGCCATGCCAACATATGTCATGCAATCTTTTCTTCTCCCCATCACCACTTGTCAGCAAATTGATAGAAAAATCAAATCTTTTTGGTGGGGACAATCAAATGACAAGAAACCATTATGCCTCAAAGCATGGGATTTTATCTGCAGGCCAAGGAAGGTGGGGGCATTAGGATTCAGGAAAACTCATGATACAAATATGGTTGTAATGGCTAAACTAGGATGGTAGTTAACCTCACAATCCCCCAACTTTGGTCCTCCCAGCCCTCAAGCAAATATTGTTCAAGACATTCCTTCCCACATGAGTCAAAACAATCCTCAAACTCGCCCTCAGACTCACCCAGATCACTCATTGAACAAGGGGCATACTACATAGTTGGATCTAGACAAAAAATAAACATTTGGACTGACCCTTGGATTCTTAACATCTCCTCCTTCAAGCCTCAAATAATGCATGAAATTGATCCACTCCCGCCATTGGTTGAAGAGCTTATTGATCAACAATCTAGAACTTGGAAGAGGAACATCATGTCATCTTGCTCTGATGAACAGACAACACAAGCAATCCTCAAGAAAAAGCTACCTATTTTCCACACTGAAGACAAAATAGCCTGGATTCTCTCTAATTCAGGATTGTTCACCACAAAATCAGCCTACATCTCAGACAGAGCAAATCTGGATATAACTAGCTAGTAGCTTAGCACCCCTGATTGGATCAAACTGTGGAAATCGCCCTTACATAAGAGATTAAAAGATAGGAATTTGGAGAGCCTTGACTGAAGAACCTACCTACCAAAACCACCCAAGCCAACAGATTTCCAATTCAAGACACCTTATGCCCATTATGTCAACAAGCACCATAATTTGAGGTACACTTGTTCTTCCAATGCCACTTGTCCAAGACAATATGGTTCCATAAATGAGGATTTCGCGCAAAACTTTTTCTCTCACCTCACGTTCCAAGACTGGGTCCATAACCTCCTTAACCCTAGACTAATTTTCAACATATGCAAACTTTTTTATAATCAATTCATTATCTTTGCTGGAGTTATGATTGTTACAATTTGGAAATGGAGAAATAAAATCATCTTTGGGAACAAAACACCTCAGCACATGCTCATAATGCAAGCGATTAATCATCTCTTTGATGAATTTGTGGCGCAATCAAAGATCTCTAAACCAGCTAGTACTCATCAACTACCACCAGAGTGCCAAAGAATAAGCACATGGATCCCTACCAAATGAAGTAGAAATAAAAATCAACGTGGATGCAACAATTGGGAAAGGGAAAGCTTGATTGGTAGCAATTGCAAGAGATGAGAGGGGGTCAAGTAATACAATCACTTATCACAAAAGAAGAATATGATGATGATCCCCTTGTTGTAGAATCCCTGGCTGCAAGAAGAGCAGCTTTCTAGGTACAATAAAAAAATTGAAACTATGCCATCGTCAAGGGGGATTCACAGATTATCACTCATACAGCCATGCTCCCCCGCATTAATCCACATTGGTCCATCAGATGCATTATCCAAGATCTCAAACACCTTCTAGAGCAGCACACAAATTGAAGGATGATTCATGCATTCAGATAGGCAAACAAAGCTGCACAAGAACTGGCGCAATGGGGCTGAGGAACAATTATCAGGGACCCTCAGTGCTGAAAACCTCCCCCCCCCCCCCCCCCCCTTGGTAATGAGGTAAGTAATCATAAATAGGGACAGTGGTCATGGCTCACACCAGTGAGTAGAAGTAGGATTCGGAGTAGGAGTAGAATGTAAATGTAGATGTTTAATTTTATAGCACTCTCTCCCAGTACCTCGTCATTTCTCAACAACAACAACAACAAAAAATTCGAGTTCAATCAAAATTGTTCATCATCTAGGAATGTATTTTCAGTATTTTTTTTTCTTGACCAAAAAAGTTTCAACTCAAAATTCAGACAGTAATCCAATTGGGTTCCCAAATACTGCACCGTGTAAAAATACAACATTTGAAATCTCGAAATTGGATTTTGGACAAAAAAATAAACAAAAACTCTCGAAACTGGACAAGGAGAAGCTTGGCCCCGTTGATCCCTACTTCCAGAAGCTTGGGGATGCTATGGTCACAATTTCAAGAAGCTTTGATTTCTCCCTCTTATTCAACATATTATCATTATGAAGTGTTGATGAGATGCCTCAAGAAACACACTTGTTTATATTCGTGTTTGTTGATATATCATATTTTGTTTCGATTTTGTACCTATTTAAATTTAAAAGTTGATGTTTTTAACACGATTGAGCAGTGATGTGAATATAAAGTGCACTGAACAATTGAATTTGGTTCAGTCTGAGCTCCAAGGCTCTTGGAAAGAGGATTTGGGAATAAGTGGGTAATCACATAGAGTGTTTATAGTGGTTCACCAGCTCAGAAGCTCGGCTAATCCACTCTCAAGGGAGTCTCTTGCTCCTGAATGTATTAATTACTTGTGAAGTTTGCAGAAAGTATCTTGGTGAGGCTACAATGGCTTGTTCTTCCTTTCGAGGGATTTTTCTCTTATTTATAGTTATCTCTGGGTCTAGCTTGATCTGAGGCGAGATCCTCGCCCCTCCCTTGTAACAGTCGCCCTTATTGTGCAACAATTGTAGTGGATGTTGGGGCGGTTATGAGACTTGCGCCTACTGAGTAACTGTTGCTACAAAGGGGGTACTTAATGGGATCCAGCTGTCCTCTGCACAGCCTCCCTCGAGATGTGCACACAGGTAGTTGAGGTCTGAAGTCGAGGTCTGCAAATCATAAATGAGTTGAGCTCTCGACCTGAGTGGTATGACCTACGTTACCGAGCTCAACCTTGGGTATTTTCGTGGTACCATCAAAAGTCAATAGATTTTACTTGCCAGTCCATAGAGTGGAGATCGATAGTACTTCGAAAATCTAGTGTGTATTTTTAAAAACTTAATTGAAACAAGGTTATTTGGTTTCTATAGATATTCTAACTTCGCGATAATTGAACTAATCAATTCGTTTGCCTTTTGTTTCAAAAATCTAGTGAAACTTTATCGGCCTTTTGTGTATACTGTACTTCCTGTTTGTAGGTATTGTGTAGAACAACTCATGCCTATCACTCATTAAAATACCAATAATGCTGCACTGACTAAATTTTGAAACTAAATTTGAAGCTCAAATGACATGGTAGTTGACTTGGACTTCTTTATTTAGTGTCATGTCATTTGGACCCCAATAAAGATTCTAAATGACATGTTATCATGTCATTTGGACTCTAAATTTGATCCCAAAATTTGATCAGTATTACTCTTAAAATACTGGTGATAGAGATATGCCATACTTAGTAATAACGACATGGCTTGTAAATATCAACGTCACCCACACAGGGCCACACTGGTAGAACACATGAGCAAGAGCAATTCTTGATAAAAGGGCTTAGAATCTACTTCCAATCAAATGCTTGACATGTTACACCAGAGATCTTGAAATGAAATATTGTATACAAGTGTGTTCACAAAATCTTCAATGCAATACATCAGAGAGAGAGAGAGAGAGTTTATGTTGGGACTAGAATCACCTCATCTTGATCTACATACCCACCATTACACCTGATAGAGACAATGGCTAGAGTAAATGCTATCAAAACTATAGCAAACCAACCCATAGTAACCATCCACCTGCCACCACTAGCACCACCCTCACCGCAGTCATTTCTCTTCTCTTCCACTCCGACCACCACCTTTTCTCCTCCACCGACCACCTCTTTCTTTCTCATCTCCACCCTCTCATCAGACACAGAAGAGCCTGAGCAACAATAACAACAACAATAACAACCAGAAGTTAATCCTTCCTTCCTTCCACAATCTCCATTATCATGATGAGAACCATAAGAAGAACAAACTGAACTCATTTCACTTTCTTGATTCTCTTGAATCAAACCTAGCCAATCACTACAAATCTCTTCTCCCCCTTCAAAACCCACCCCAGTTGCACCCTCAAAATCCTCAAAAAGCCTTCTTCCTTTCAACTTACCACTTTCTATGGCCGCCCATCTCTCTCTGAGTATTTCTTGAACCACCATATCATTGTTCCTCACCTTCCAAAACCCTTCTGAAGGAGGAGACCTTCTAAGCTGCAGAGAAGCCATGAGTTCTGATGGAGAGTAGTTGTTCATCAGTTGAAGAGTATCAACAATAATGGTTCTTGAGTCTGTTGAACATTGGCGTAGAACTCTTGTGTTTTTCGATTGATGTTTACAGCTCTCCCATTCTTTTTGAAGGTTCTTGAATTTTTGGTGCAGTGTTTCTTGATCAAGATCACTTTCTTTGGCTCCAAGTTGCGATCTTTTTGAGGTGGGGTCTGTGCTTTTTCTCACTCCATCAATGGCTTTGGGCATGGTGGTGTTTAAATGGCGTAAACCGAGGTTGATGTGATCGGCTTGAAGTTGAAGGTGGTGTATTGTATGAGATTATAGCGGGATATGAGGAACACACGTTTTGATGGTTAATTTTTTGAAATTTGATTTTCCGGGTCTTGGAGATTAGTACGATTCTCTCTCCTCATCTTCTAAAATTAAAAACCACCTAAGCACAATTACTAAACCCAAAGAGTATCATAAACCTTATAAATTTTCAAATTGGGTTTTCCAATTTCGATTCAAGGTCGCGATATGAGTTATCAATTTGGAGATCTCTGACATACATAAGTTGTAACACGGTATTTGGCGATACGACCTAAAAGAAAATGTTGTACATGACAAAATATTCAAGTTATACCGCAGTATCGCAGAATCTTATCGGCCGATTCGGTGACGACAACTCGACGACTAGAAATTAACTCAGATACAAGTTAGACGAATCAATCGAGTCGTGTGAGACTCGGAATTTATACGTATTGTGTAAAAGTAATGTTACATGAACTTAAAAACTAGACTTTATAATTACAACCATTGATTTCACTGTAAGTTCCAGTATGTATTGGGACCTATTACATATTCAATAGTTGGGATTATCAAGTCTAATTTTTAAGTTTATCTAGCATTACTCATTATGTAACGATATCGTCTCAACAGGTATCAAGTCAAATACAACTCAGTCGTCTCATATCAATATCGACCGATATTTTGAATCATGTTCCGAATATAACAATTCTAATTAAAACCCACATTGAATAAGCAGTTATATTGTTTCACAATGATAAGGGTGTTATGAGTTCTTATTACAAAAATAATCTCTCTGAGATAAAACTGCATGTATGTAATACTTTTCGAGCACTATCGTAACAAAAATTTCGTACAATAAACTACTCTTTCTAACAACAATGAAACCGTAGGATCAACATTAAATTGATGGGATCTCATATTAATACCTTGAGATTTAAACTCGGATCAACCTCTGGCAACCCCTAAAACATTGAGTGCTAACAAGGTCATCAGTTCTTCCTAGGATCTCATTCCTTCTTTTTACTTTTGCTTCATTTTTCACGAGTGGGTGAAAATGATTGTGTTTCTTCTTTTGCCAGCCTTAACAGTCATTCCACATTATGCTGGTCAATCCTTGCGAATTCATTTTGAACAAATTTACAACATTCCAAGTAATTTCAAACAAATATCCTCGCGATTTTTTATATGACTCTTTAACACTCTTTGTTAGGGGTGTTCACCCTACTCTACGGTAGAAAATATGGTCTTTTATTTTTCTACCTGATACTTTACGGAAGAAATTTTTCTTGACCTACCCTACCAGATCAAGTGTAGTATTCTTACTCGAATTCCATCAAAATTAATCGGGTAAGAAGTCGGGTAGGAAATCAGGTGAACATGATTTATAGTTATTCATTTTTGAATCATTTTAACAATTCATAACTTGTACCAATTTAACAACACAATAAACCAATAACATTAAAATATAAAACAATTACAATAACAATTTAGAAATCATATTCTATAATTTAGATTCTTAGAAAATTATATACAAAATCTTAGAGTTTTTAGTTTATATATATATGGGTAGGGTAGGGTAGGAATACGAAAATTTGATGGGTATTCCGCATTCCTGCCCAATGTAATCGAACGACCAAAAACTCTTCCGCATTTCTAACCGATTTTTTCGGTTAACCGATCAATAGAATCGGGTAGTGTAGGAAATTACGGGTAATCGAAAATTTGAACACCCCTACTCCTTGTGGAGTTATGTCCCTCTTTTGCCTTTTAGAAGTTTACAACTCCGATAATAGTTCAAGCAGACGTCCAAAGTTTAAATCTTGACAACTCTTTGGAGTCAGATCATGAGAAATTTATCTCTCAAGAATATCCTAGTTCCAGTATGAATGACTTGTTTTTTACCAGACCTGGGAGAAAATTAGTCAAGATATGTGTAAATAAACTCGAACACCCCTAACCATTTAACTAAAAAAAATATAAGCTTATGAATGTTAAGAGTTGAAACCGAATACATTTTTTTGCAGTTTTATAGCGATGGTTGCATGGGGTCTCTGGAACAGTAGGAATGATTTGGTTTGGCGCAACCGTAGAGTTCATGAAGGTCAAGTGGTTATCTCGGCATCTTTATTGCATGAGCAGTGGATGAACGCCCAGGGTGTTACCAGACATAGTGAGGTACCGGCTGTTGATGCTATTTCGAAATGGAGGAAGCCCGTTACTGGTACCTATAAGTGCAACGTTGATGCAGCTCTCTTTGGTCCTTCTAATTGCATTGGCTATGGGAGTGTGATAAGGAACGCTGAAGGATCTATGTTGGCAGCCAAGAATGGTATAGTTGCTGGTCCGTTGGATGCTACGATTGCTGAAGCTATTGGTGTTCGTGAGGCGTTGAGTTGGTTGAAGATACTGGGACTCAATAACGTGATCTTGGAATCTGATGCACAGACTGTGATTCAAGCTATTACAGGTTCTCAGGCTGATTTATCTTATTTTGGTTTAATAATTGATGAGTGTAAATCCCTTGCCAGGGATATTGGTAGTTGTCAATTTGTGTTTGTGAGAAGATCAGCGAACCAGGTGGCGCATGTTCTTGCACGAGCAGCCGGTTCTATGTCTGATCAGGAGGTTTGGGGCCCATCTCCTCCCTCTTTTATTGTTGATGCTTTGGCCTTTGATTTACGTTAATAAAGTATAATCTTTTCAAAAAAAAAAAATGTTTTTAAAACTCTATTAAAAAAGAAAGGGAGAGAGAAGCGGACATGATTTAGAACTACATCAAAAAGGGATTATTCAAAAAAAACAAAAGTTATTTATAAATAGGAATCTATTTGTGGTAAGTTATATTTAGTGATGTTAAAATATGACGCGACTCATTAATACGACACGAAATTAGAGATTTTAGATTTTCTTTAAATCACCCATTTTGTAAACGAATAAACCTAACACAACATGATTAATAAACAAATCGAATATATGTGAAACCAATCAAAAGAAAATATAAGACATGACTTATATATATACCAGTTACACATAATTTATACACAATACGAATCTGATATGACAACGATTCATCATACACGAATTAATAAACGAATCGGATATAAATAAAACACAACACGAATCCGATATGACAACGATTCATCAAACACGAATTAATAAACGAATCGAGTATGAGTAAAATATCTTTTGACATGACCCCACTAAACGAGCCAATTCAAGTACCTAGAACTCCATTTATACCATCCATTAACAATTTCCAAATACTCCCGAAAAAGGGAACAAAACAACTTTGTGAACATTTCTCATAATCACAGCCAAAAGTTCAAAGCACATTAAACATGAACACAGGACCAAAGCAGGGAGAAAATATTCATTACAACAATGATACCACATGGCAATGTTAATGTGGTATCACCAACCAATACAGTCAACCTAACCCTCCATGCAATGAAATCCACATAAAAAAGGTTAGGCTTCGCTAGAAACATAACTTTCCTGGAGGGGAGTTGTAATTATTCAACCCCTCTAGTTAAACTCCTGAATTCTAAAAGCAATTTAAAATTCTCTGACCACCTCTGCCTAGCCTCAGCTGCTGGTGTTTGATATGTCCTCTATTATGCCCTTCCCATCCATAGCATCGAAAAAGAAGAAATTTTTTAGGGGATCTCCCTTGCCTGATATCACTTTAATAACTTCCTACAGATCAAAATGTTCGATGAAGTAATAAAAGTGAAGACACATTTCGAAAATAAATAATCAATTGAGAAGAAGGGGCATCGATATTATCACCTGCCCAAGAATTCCTCCAACGATGGCACAAACAGGAGGGAATTCTCTAGTACCCGCCAACAATCTTTCTAAAAGGGAATCAGGAATCTGAGACTCGCTCAGTGACTGAAAGGATAGAAGGGAGCTTACATAACAAGATGCCTGATGTAATTATATAACTAGATCTACAAAGTCTAAGTTAACATACATGTGCCTCACAAAGGTCCTTCCTCAACTTGAGGACATTAGGAAGGTCTGCAGTAGAGGTTTCTCCAGGTTTACGCCCTTCAGCCTCTTCGAACCGTTCTATCACTGCAAACATTATCCACAAGAAGGTTCATTCAATAAATTCAATAACCATAGGTGCAAGTGAAATACAGAGTCAAAGCATGTAGTAAATTACTACATCGCAAGTACATAATCTGGCATACAATTGATTAGGAGAAAGAAATATCAGCTAGATAAACATATTTATTTCTCTGATTTCTGGAACTAGTGGAACATTGCGTTTTTCCCAACCTAACTAGAGTTTCAAGCTTCCCCTTGAGCACAAGAAATTAGTCGTCTACTATTGGAAAGCAAGAAGGGTGCCAACCAGACTGGCGTGCCTGATTACACTAACTAACCAATAATATAGCACCATTTGGAAGGTTTTGCCAGCAAAATACACATGTACTTGGTCTCCAGCATGGTAGTTGTACCTATGTTGATCAGCGGCATATGGGCAATTGCATGGTATACTTCTTCAATCAGCAACAACAGAAATGTTGGTAATAATAAAATTCAGTACGGCAATTCAATGATATACTACAGCTATCTCACCTGTGATCACATTGTTTATTTGATATTGCAATTATGCCCCTACATTATTCCATTTCATTTTTTGATAAACAAAGTGCTCCTCAATAATGTCTAGGAATATAAATCATACAATATGACCCTTGCTTCTTTTCAGATTTGCAAGTTAGTGGAGGAGGATCATTTACCATGTTCTCCTTACATGAGCACGAATAAAACAAGAAAAATGTTTCTTGCCTCATAACAGGCTTTAAGGACGCTAAATATTCTCTGTGTTGGTTTTCCAACTGCTTTTGCAGAGGGTCAATCATGCATTGTCATCATATGGGTCCAAGTCAAACTCAAACTCTGAAGAACTATTCACATTATAAACATTTTGGACCTGCCAATGGCAAATGGTTTGGCACTAAGACATAAGTACAAAGGCAAATGGTTTGACAGGCTGAGTTCCTAGCCAATCGCCAACACATCTCATCTGGAAGAACTTGGGAAATGCCATTAATCAGGGATTTTTGCAGCTTCTTGTATTTCAGCTTTCAGCTGCAACTGCTTTCCATTACCTATTGTACTCCTACCCATTGGACTCTTTGCTTCCATTCAACCACAATGCCCCACTCCAAGAATAAATATGAATGAAATAGCTGATTAACTTGGAATACCTCTCATAGCAAAGTAAAGCTTTGATGACACCCTCTTAGGAAGAGATCTCCATGGTATTGCAATTGCATCCTGCAAGAAAAGCAACAGTGCAATTGTCACAAGCAAAAAGAACCTAAAATTCCAACAAAAACCTTCGAAAGCATTCAATGACTGGCAATTTGCTTAATTAATCTTTTTACATGAGGTAAAACTTTATTTCTCCAATGAAATTGACACCTTGCACCCGAAAGGAAGAAGTAATTGTCTAGCTCCATTAGCCAGCATTACTTCAGAGATTTATCACACAGCATATGGATTGATAGATTTAAACATCAGTTGCATAATGTTGAACTTGGAATCCATCGCCATTGGGCAAACAATTATATTTTGCATATCTATGCTTCACAAAATATACATTTACGGAAGAAGAATGACTACATAAGAAGAGTTGTCATCGAGAATGCCCATCGACAGCCCAGTCAATGAAAATAGTATAGCATGTGAACATTACTAACCAAAAAAGTGAAAAAAGGGTATCTTCCAGATCTGGATAAGATAGTGTTAAATCAAACTCAATCAACATAGTTGACTGAAATTTGGCAGTCCATACCTCAAAACTGGGATACTGTAGTATGCATTCAATTGTTTCTTCAAGTTTTTTCTGTCAAGGGAGCAAAAATATAAAACATTAACCAATTGTTAATACACATCAATTTATTTATTTTTTTAGCAGTAATACACATCAAATTAAAAAGTATAATTCTGTGGTAAGATTTTTGAGCGTCAACTTTTCATCTATAGACTCCAAACAAAAAATATCTAAACAAAAACATTGCAGAAACAATAAGATAGGCTAGTAAGACAATCCAGTGCACCAACAAAATCAAGAATCTAGGGGAGGTACTGCCATGCAAAAAAAAAGTTTCCATTTTCCAATAACATTAAAAATTAAGAAGTATTTGCAAAAAAATATTATTGGAGACATGTCACAGTAATTTACATTACGACTTACCCCACATGTAGGAAGGGGATGTATGAAAAAACTCCTATTTCTCTTTCTTCTTTTTTTTTTTTTTTTTTGCACCGCCGGAAGGGGGCAGTTATACGATGTCTGGGCAGTCATCTACAAATGAATAAACCCTTCCCACGCGTACTCATTTTCTAAGTATGTGCCACAGCCAATTCCCAATTATTTTAACCATCAATGTATCAAACGAGCTTACGTTAATACGTTATCTAACATTGGTCTCCATGCATAACATGGGATCAATTTCAAGCAACTTTAAAAAACCACAGAAAGTGTGCTGTAAACATACAAGTGTATCTTGACATATTCCCACTCAAGCACATACAAAATACAGAATGAAACAAAACAACCATGAAAATCACATAAAATGCCAATCACCACAACAAAGAGGAAAAGAGTAGGATGATAACCTTAGAATAAATATAATCCTGTAAATCAACAAAAATTTCACCACAGGAGTCTCTACAGTCTACTGTATAAAATGCAACACGCTTAGAGAACTTGCGGCATTTCTCATTAACCAATTTCTGCAGCACAACCAACGAGTAAGAGAAAGGTAAACAAAACATCACAAGAAATGGTAAGGTAGAGTTAGTGTTGTACTTTTGTAGTCAGGGAGCAACAACTGACAACTACAACATTGAATTTGTCAAAGAAGTCTACATCAAAGCTTGAGACATCACCTGTAAGAACAAAAGACAGTCTTGAAAGATGTTCACAAAGAAGAGAATGAAAGCAAGTGAACGAATTCTAATAAGTCACTAACACTGTGCCCTAAATAAGGAAATACACTCATCATAAGCATTACGTGTCAGATTTGCAAGATGGGTTTTATACGTTCGAACATAATTAATGTCATCAAGTTATGTTTCCGGGGAGAGAGCAAATCCACAAATCACAAGCTCGAATTGACCGAAACCAATAAAGGCAGGCAACAGACAACTCAATTGTAGGTACAAATTTCCACCTAAAGAGGCTAAGTAGTACCATCAGCAAAGAAAATTAAACATAACAAGAGATCAAATTATCACAGAGGACCAGACCTTTTTGAACAGAAACACGAACCATAGGATTGAAATCTTTCAAAGAATCACAACAAAGCTCAGCGACGGATTTCCCACCATACATATTCTCATCGGGAGGAACCAAAAAATTTGCTGACAGCAGTTCATCGGTCACTGGGCGGTCATCATTTAAAGTCAAACTACCTACTCCTGCTAGAACAACGTTCTTGCAAAACTGCACCAACATCATATTATCCAAATCTTACATTCGCCAAGAAATGGGCTAACAAGTTCATGGTATTTATTGATTTAAAATAGATAATGAAATGAACTACCTCAACAACAGTGCCTTTAAGACCACTAACTAGTATGTGAGATTTGCTCAGCCTAAACAAAACAACCAAAGTTCATAAGCCAAAGCATAAACGAATTTTATTACCGGGTATACCTATATATATACACACACACACACACGCACAGAGAGAGAGAGAGAGAGAAGTACCGTCGTTGAGCATCGACGCCCCAAACCCTAATTTGGCGATCATACAATGCGGTTTCTTGCTCAGTCAATTCCTCCCCGTCCATTCCTAAATTGAACCTGTGTGTGCGTGTGTGTGTGTGTGTGTGTGTGTGTGTGTGCTCGAGAGAGAGAGAGAGAGAGATCAGACCAAATGGAACGAGCTCTACACGTATTGAACTGTAGTCGAACGAAAGAGTAAAGTGAAGACTATGGTGAGAAGGGAATTAGAATATTTCTTTAGGGGCAATTTAGGTAATGATCAGAATTTATTCTCACGGGAAAATCTCCGATTTGTTCCGACAGAAACGTACTTATATCGCTCATACTCATGAGTCTGAATACAACCGCAGACAAATCCCGAATGCATGAAATGGTCTCTCAACTTATAAACTAGTTAAATTAGGACTCCAGTTTTAATGAGAATTCAAACTCACACCAAAAACTTGGATTCGATTCGTCCAAATAATTGAAGTCCGTTAATGGGTGGCAAGTTAGGTTAATGTTTGAGTTTCTATAACTATGATATCAATGGAGTTAAACATATTCTTCAAATGAAAGTTTTTTATTTAGGAGTGGGTGTCAAAGTTCGAATATCACCATTGGGAGTCGTACTAAGGGGTGGAGTTAAATTTGTGAAGGATTTTGGATTGATGGACAACACCTTTTTGATAGAATCAAATTCTAAAATGTTGGTTGATATTGGTTAGCAAGAAGATTGGGATGAATTAAAATCTATGATACATATGGGATGAGATATCAAATCTTCTTAGAGGAATTAAATTTCAACTCAATCATATCTTTAGGGAAGCAAATTATGTGTCGAATTTCTTGGCTAACAAAGGAGTTATAGATACTTAGCCGAAGATTTACACGAATCTTAAGGATTTTTCAATCTAAGGAAGACTTCTACAACTAAATGACCAACTACATGGCACTCAAAGGTGATTTCTCACAAGATTTAGAAGATCTTCTTTTCAAAATTTGAAGAAATTCCATACATCTACATCCAAGCTTGAAGTAACGTTTTTACATACCTTTATAGCTTTTTTTTACTCTTTATGCACTTGAGGGGTAAGGCTTATTACGTCCCCCGACTAGCTGTAATTTTTTTATTTCATATTTAATAAAATTATGCACTTGTACCGTCGAGGTTAAAAAAAGAAGAATATCACCGTTGATGTAATGTGCGATAAGACTTAATTCAAGAAGATATCATTGCTAACGATTATAAAAAATCCATTAATCAATGGTGTGATTGGCACTCTAAAGGCAATGAAATTCGGGCAATAATACAGTAAGTTACTACATTTTCTACCCAAGAAAAAAGAACATAAAGGTATTGAAATTGTGCCCGTCAGATTTTTTGCCATATTAAAACAATTAGACGTAGAAATATGAACTTTTTGAGCTTTGCCCTCGTTGCCTCTCGTACTCGCCCCCTTCCCACTATCGCTGCTTTTGGTGCTGTTAGTTCCGCCCATTCAACCGGTCGGATCTACTAAATTAACAGAGTCGACTAGATCGAGATCAACATTATATTCCCTTTAACGATCAAAAAATGAATAATTCTTCATTTTTCGCTTCACAAAATTATAAAGGATAAGAAATAACATACCTAAGGAACATTGGACGGAGCAGCTGATGCCTTGATATGATATGCTGCGTTTGTACTTCTTCAACGAGGTACAGTAGTGCCTTTAAGCCTGCAAAACTATAGATTAATAACTATTCAAAATGACCAAGAAACACAATCAGACAATAAAAAAAATTCTTTCAAACCCCCCTGATTAATAGTAGAATTGTATGGTTAGAAACTTGATCGAGAATTACAAAGAACGTTAACATTGGAGTCTGTTAATGATAAAATATTTTTAGTAGGAACGAGTTAAAATAGTTCGGATGACAAGATTTTAGAAAACTACTACTTTGAGTTCTTAAGTTTGAGTCATGTAAGAGACATCCTAACTAATCCGATATGCATGATTTATTGGTAATAGAGTACATCCCGAGTTTACGCTTAATCTAAAAAATGAGTAGTTGGACGGTTCTCATTTATCAATTTGAAAAGGAAAAGATAAAAAAAACTCATATGCCATGCCAAAATGTAAATCGAAACTCACCCCGACTTTGATGGTTAGCTTGATTCAGATTTCTTATCATGATTATCGATTTCACACAGTCTGTTAAAAGATTAGAACGTCTTGAGTTCTTCCCCAGCACTTGGTTTATTGTTCATCCCATCACCAATTATACATGGGAAAAGCTTAAGAGCACATAAGAATTGAATAGGTGTATAGACATGTACACAGCACTTAGACTACAACTCAGATGAACCCTAATAAGTAGTCATAACTAATTCGGCGATAAATGCATGGTATCTTGACTCTTCGTATGGTTCCAAAGTATCCGTCAAGTCCTATTTTATTGTGTCTCATTTTTCGTTTCATGTCGTTTATTAATAAATTTTTACTTAATTCAGGACGGTATCAAATTTGATAATAACCCAAACTTGTTTATAGATTATACTATGTTTGGGTCGATATGCAGTACTCATGAACCAAAAAACGGGACAAGGAGTCCTTTTCTATCCAATACGAACGCTAGAAAAATCAAGTAAAAATATTCTCTAAAATATTAGTTACATAGATTTACCCTAGACAAGGTTTATTTATATTTGACGTTGATCCAACTTGTTTATTGATCATTTTAGCAAACCGTCTTGTTCTTGAGTTTGTATCAAAAACTAACCACACAAAAGTCAATAGTCTGGCACATCTGCCATTACTCAAAAGAGCTCACAAACGGGCCACCACATGACCCGTTAGGCGGGCCATGAGCCGTTAAGCGGTGGTGCTTTCAAGCTAGAGGCTCAAGGCCTGATTGCCCAGCCTTATTTTTTTTTGTTGGATAAACAAGAGATCGGTACACAATATAAGACTTAATAGGAAAAAGTATATTTTTTAAAAACATTTGTAAAGAAGTTCACCCACTATAACTAAAGTCTAAAATAACTTTTTTTTAAGTTAAAGAGTTTCCTTCCCTGACTAAAGAAACCAGCGTAAAGATAGCCAAGAGATAACAAATGCTCTGTCTTCTCAACCATTGGCGCTAGAGTTTATATGATTTGAGAATATAAGTTTGAAATTTAAACGGTGTTCACATTATCTACCCCAAACTCTATTCTTCCATCACTACCACATTACAAAGAAGGTTATCAAAGAAATTCATTATTCTTGAGGCTTTCACCATAAAGAACATACATTGTTGGCATCGTTGGATTCACTGGGAAGAAAACAAGGGTTTCACTGTGAAGAAAATGAAGGTTTCATCTCACTGTGAATAAATTAAAGGATTTCACTGTGAAGAACATACAGCCACTTATTTGTTTTAATATATATTTTTCATCGTGTCCATAACTAACCAATTGTTAATAATTGACGAGTCCAGATTTAGACCAGGCCTGGGTCCAGTTCATGGGTTGAGCCTAAATCATCAAAAGACAAGTCAAACTCAGCTCATGGGTTCAGCTCAGTCTAGAAGTCTAAGAGATCTAGGAGGATCAACGCACGTGGGGAGTAATTACCGAGATAACTACTACTCGGAGATCGAGACTATCTTTAATTGTTTTTATCCTTAGCTGTAACTATTCTCCCCAAAGGACTAGTAACATATCATTTATGTCACTGCCTCAACTAAGACTTTGTGCCTATAAATTGTAAGTCCTTTCTACACATAAGGGAGATACCTCTACATCTCACACAGAGATACCTCACCTCACTTTGAGCGTACATTTGTTCCTTCTCTCTCTCCCACCTGCTACTTTATCAATAAAGTTCTTTAGCCACCGTTGCCTCCTTCAAAATGGAGTAGGTCACCCTAACCGAATTACTCTATATTTGTGTTGCTTGTGTTGATCTCATCGTTATATTTACTGCATTTATTACCTATATTAATCACTCGACAGATGGTGCATAAATTCACTTTTGTGCATCATCAATAATGACAAAAAATTTATGTAGAATTAGTGTGACATTATCACTATTGTTAGTGATAATGTCACACTGTAATAGTTATAATGTCACATTACATAGTTATAATATCTAATACACAGCAATAATTGTAATGTCATACTGTATAGTGATAACGTCTAATTATATTATAAAATGATATGTGACGTCCACAAAAAAAATAGGAAATTGAATCGCAAGTGATATTGTGGGATAACTACAAGAAGATATAGTTCAAAATTCAAACGTGTTGTTCTAAAAAAAATAGAAAACTGAATCCCACAATTCAATGCCTAAAAAAATCATCCATGATTAGTGAAAAATGGCAATTATGTAAATAAAATATTTAGAAAATAGTCAATGTGTATCTACTCACACAACATTTTCCTAAAAAAAAGAACTTATATACAAAAGAGAATTTTTATGGTACTTCCCTACAAATAAGTAGTATATAGTGTACCTATCCACAATTTTTTCTTCTTTTTTTTTGGCTACAAGATATCTAAATTTGTGTCGATTACTCCCTCGAGTTCGGATACTGGCCACAACGTAACCCAGCTTTATTTTTGAATTGTGTCCATTATGTTGAGTAAATAGTCAAACAATCCCAAGTGACAAGTTGTAAATTCAGACGTCCTGAGTTAAAATTTTGGCAATTTCTTGGGACTAAACCATGAGAGATATCCATCATGAATATCCTAGTCCTAACGTGAATGATCTGTCTTTGATCAGATCAAAAAAGATATTAGTTTAGATGCGCGTAAGTTAGTTCGAACACTTTGATCGTTGAAAAAAAAAAAAAGTCAATGTTGAAACTAAAAATTTCAACAAATGTGTAGCACCGTCCATTTGCTTTGTCTTATGGATCAATTCTTGTGTTTTGTACTTCATTTGCTTAGTCAGTAAAGTTGAAGGGGACAAACATCCTGTTGTCCTTTTCTTTTCTTTTTTCTTTATCAACTTGTACCTTCCCACACAAAACCTTATGAATAAGAGTTTTTTTACTGAATTATCGTAGTTTCTAATATATTTAGTACTTTTTACCTTATTTCTCAATCCCCGTTCTATGAAAAAAAAAATGATTTAAGCAGATGTTTTTGAATAAAAACGATTTTGCAAAACACGTTTAAGTAAAAGCATATTTGCTATGGAAATGTCGCTTTTTATGAAAATGGCTATAGTTTAATAAATATATAAAAGAGAAAAGTATTGTGCAAAAACAATTAAAAAAATAAATATAATTTCATCACTAATTCTTAGAAGAAAAGAAAAAGTACGTGCTTTATATGTAATACTGTTTATGGTAAAAGAAGAAAATAATCGAAGCAAAGAAAAAGTTTATTCTCACCCAAAAAGAAACGAAGAGAATTTTTTTTTATTTTCACAGCTCTTCTTCTTTGATTCACACATCCAAAAAGAAATAATAGGGAGAAAATAATATATTTGTTCTTCTCTTTTATTTTATTTTATTTTCTTTTCTTTTCTTTTCCTTCTTCATTCTTATCCTTCCTCCTGATGGGACCCAAACCAATGATACGAGAAAATAGAATGAAATCTCTACTAATATATGTTTTTTTAATTTTCTTTCAAAAGGATCATTTAAAAGAATTATAAAAAAAGTATATTAAAGAGGATATGAATACAATCTCTTCCTCTTCTCTCTCGCCCCCTAGTCTCCGCCATGCTCTCTCTCAAAAAACACAAAGTGATTAGGGTTGATAATTGAGTCGGGTTACTCGTGTTCAGTTTGGATATGATTCTATTAGAGGGTCAACTCGTGTTTTTAAATGAGCCGAGCTCGAATAATTTTTTAGACTCGTTTAAAAAACGTGCCTAAAAGACCCGGCTCAAACTCACAAAATTCGACTAGTTTATATGTAAAAAAATCGAACTACTCGGGCTCGACTTGTTTTGGACTCAACTTGAACTCGGCTCATTTTCTAAATGAATCGAACTTGAATAACTTTTTAAACTCGTTTAAAAAACGAACTCAACAAACTAAACTCGAGTTCGCAAAACTCGACTCGATTATTAGCTCTAACAATAATATTATCTTTGTTGGTTATTTATTTACCCTTAATACTATCTTTGTTGTTAAACCTTAAAATCCCATATTCAAACTTTGTGCTCTCGCTCCTTATAAGGAAAAAAAAAAAAAACAAACCCCTCTTTACTGCTTCCTTCCTATTTAAATGGAGCCCATGTCCGGGAATGAATGGCTCAAAAGCTCAAAGCAGTCTTCTTCTCCAGCACTTGTCTGTGAGTATTCTCTCTCTATCTCTCTCTCGCGCACACACAAACACAATTTTTTTTCGAAAGTTAGCATACAAATTTGTAATCTTTTCTTATTGGCTACTAGTTTTTCTGGGTTAATATCTTCAATTTTACCTCTTTTCTGTGTATTTCATTAGTTCCTTTTGTGCTTTTATCGGAAATTGGACAGTTTGAAGCTACCCAATACCTGTTTATCTATTAGGCTTTCATCTGGGATACAATGCCCAAATTTTGCTTGCTAATTTGGGTGTGAACAGTATTCCTGGTTGTTTCGATGCATTTGGAAATTAGCTCATATTTTTGGGTGGTACGAGTGGGTGAAAGTGAATCAACCAAGTTAGGTGTTTTAAGGTGTGGAATGTAGAAAGGAGGAGGAGGAGGAGGAGGGTAGGGGGAGGTGAGGAAGAAGAAGTATAGAAAGGGATAGATATTATGGACTGGGGTTGGAAGACACCTTCATGTGATATACCCGAATTTGAACAGGAAACCATTTCCACTGGCGATGCAATGAGTGGGTCGATTAGCCTTGGAAATCAGGGAATTAAGGGAGAATTTTCAATCGATTTGAAGCTTGGTCAGGTGGTGGATTCAGGCAGTGGGTTAGTAGATAATTTGAAGGTTCAAAGTGTTTCCAAAATGGAAATGTCACCATCAGGGTCATTGAAGAGGCCTCGTGGAATTGGTAATGGAATTCAGACTGCATCTTGCCTTGTGGATGGATGCAATGCAGACCTTAGCAACTGTAAGGAGTACCACAGGCGCCATAAGGTCTGTGAGCACCACACTAAGACTCCACAGGTTAAAATCCGCGGTCAGAAACAGCGGTTCTGCCAGCAGTGCAGCAGGTACAAGTTATAAAATCAGTCTTCTGATGCACTCATGATCACCCCTATGTGTTATGTTTATAGTTAATCAGGGTTTTCTGTTATTTGAATTCTGCTTGACAAAGCGCCTTATATCTGTAGAAAGACTAGTAGTTGTTTTCAAGTATGCATTTTGAACTACATTGCTTTGTCTTTGCTACTTAGTTTTTTCTTGTTCAATTCAGCATATGCAATTGTTCAACCATTCCTTATCGTCAGCATGATATTTAACAAGATACTTGGAGAGGGTTTCAATGGTTTTAGCTTAAGCTATGAGACTGATATAACTGAAATGAGATTTATTTTTCTTCACTTTACTCTATTTTCTTCACACTTCTATATTTTATCAAGGAATTGAACGCAGTCAAGTGTCTATTGCTCAATAATATGGGGATTTTTGCTGAAGAACATGTTTCACTTTGTTGTTTGCATGCATATTAGCAATTATCATTTAGGTTTACTAATTGGATTGACTTATGTCAGATTCCAACATGGAAAAGAAGAGTCATCTAGTACAAATCCTGAACGGAAGGTCACTCTTAGAAGTTAGAACATGGAGCTATTTTGGAAGCTAATGAAGAGTTCATTTCGTATTGGCTTCAATCCAATGTTCCCTATTTGATATTGCTGATGAGGGTGGGAAAGGGATTTCGTTTAGGGAGGGGTTGAAGTATTTTTATAGAGTCAATGAATAAAGAAATCCAGACTGCAGATTGTCCTACTTACTTCTTGGTGCTTACTTGATGCCATGAGGGGTATCGGATTGAATATTAATGACACCTTTTCTGAAGTTTTGCTTACTGTCATAGTTTACCAACATCTCTCCCCTCCACCTCCTCCTCCCCCTCCCCCTCCCCCTCCCCCTCCCCCTCCTTCCCCTTCCAGCACTTACAGCATTTCAGTAACCTTATCCATAATACAGGGTTAGTTAACAGCCCATGGTGACGGGAATATAGGTTTCTCCCCACCTAGGGGATCATTCATGGCAGAAAAGTCAAATTCAACCACTGCCATCCCATACAATTTTTAAGCAATTTATTCTTATCTTCTAAATTTTTAAAGAAATTTTGGAATGATTACCATAAGATGGCTAACCTCTGCTGGGTTTAAAAATTCGAATTTCCATAAAAGTTATGCCTTTTTCCTTTATTCACATTTTCTTCTCATCTTGACGACTTAGTACTGTGTTTGTATAGACTACATTCTTGTAGTTTCATAATTTTGAAGAATAGTTTTGATTTTCTGCAGTATTGACAACTGATTGTGAAAGTATAATTCAAAACCATTATTTTGTTAACTTTAACACTTCTCCTGTATTTTGTACTATAAGATGTATTGCAGGCTCCTTCCTGGATAGAAAATCTGGTGCAGCGAAACCTAAATTAACAAGGACAGTGACTCCATGACCCTGGTTATATTATAGATCTAATGCAGGACTATCCAAGTAGTAATGAGCTGTTTCTAGTCCTGCTTTGGCCCCTTTACATCTGTGGCTGGATTTTTGAAAAGCTCAAAGGTCATCAGCTGTTTTGTTACTCTTTTTGCAGATTCCATTCGCTAGATGAATTTGATGAGGAAAAGAGAAGCTGCAGGAAGCGTCTTGATGGACACAACCGTCGACGACGGAAGCCACAGCCAGAACCCCTATCACATCTCGGTAGTTTAATGTCCAATTACCAAGTTAACATTGTGATTTTGAAAACTTCTACATTGAGACGATTTTTATTGTTGTCATTATACCTTAGACCTCGTTATCAGGCTGAAATAATTGCTAGATGGATAGAGTGAATTCCTTTTCACTTGTGACTTGTGAAGCTGTTAAGAATATATGTCCTGTTGCCCACTATCCATACACTTGCTCAAACACAGTCTGGAATTTTTTCTAAGTTGAACTGTCAAGTCATCATAGTGGTTCACTAAATTGCATGGTTGATGTTCAAGCTACCTACCGAAAGATCTCTTCAAGGTCTTTTCAGGAATGTTTTGTGTGTTCTCCCTATTGCTTATTTAGGGCCATAGACTAACTAGGACGGGTCAACGGACATGTATCCATACGTAGGAGAAAGTAAAGGTGAAAACCACTCTAGTGAGCCAGAAGAGTGATTTCTGCTTGCCTCAAATCTTTTAAATGTCTCAAAAGAAGAAGTTGGATCATTAAAGACATGAGTGAATTTGGAAATTCAATAGAACACTTCTCCTTCATCATGTACGATGGCTGCTTTGAACAACTTCGAACTGGTTGGTATTAGTCTGTCACTTGCTTTATGAAATCATTGATGAACTTCAGATCATTGCAGTGGACGTGATCTGCAAATATGTATGGTGTACACCGACAATGCCTTGTAGTTGATTCTTCATTTCCTGTTTATTATGGTTTCCAGGTAATAGAATTGATCTTAAGTTTTTCTAATTTGTTGTATTCACACCTTTCAGGCACCAGATATTTGTCGTTCTCCAGTTCACAGGTATTTCCAATGACTGCTGCATCGAATACAATATGGTCTGGAGTCGAAAAAGCTGAGCTACATGCTAAGCTCCACAACGAGCACGCACAATTGCACCTGCCCAGCAAACAAAATCTATTTCCTGGACCCTCCTCTAGCAGCAACACAGAAGGATGGAAGCCTCCTAGTTTCTTGCACATGACTAACCTCTCACTCAGCAACCAAACAGCTTCCGAAGCTTCCATCTGCCAATCAGTTCTCAAGACCATTGCTTCATCAGAAAGTGATGCTGGTAGCCACCAAATGCCCTGTGATGGATTGTCAACTCAAGTTCTCCATTCTGATCGTGCTCTCTCTCTTCTGTCATCATCTCCAACCCAGACATCCGGAATTTGTTTGAGCCACTCAACCCCCATGGCACATCCCTTACACCCAGGCCTACATTACAATAGTCTGGAGGCCATGAATTCAATTCTGATTCCCAATGCTGGTGAAGCTAGTGTCCATTGCCAAGGAATGTTTCAGTCAGGGCCTGATGAACCCTCTGATAATGAAGCTCCACAAACACTTCCCTTCTATTGGGAATAGTCAAGATAGTCCCTATTCTCCTCTGTTGCAGAATAAATCTGGGATTTGGTTTGAATAATTTTGAAGGAACTCATTCATTATGAGAATGAAGTTTGTGTTTACGATGTAAAATGTTCATTTTTCTAGAACTAAGTTGGCTTCTTTGCTATCATCTTGTCATCATTTTAGTTTCATGTTGCTTCTTCCCAATATGTTTGGAGTGATGCCCTTTAATTGAATTTGATGTATAGGGTCTTTGAAAGTGAGGTAATTTTCTTTCCTTCTGGATGTAAAGTCTTTCAAAGACTAGCTTAATGCTTCAAGGGATTTTTCTTGCAACAATTAATAAATCATGCCATGAGATTTTAGAGTATATGTACAAACACACACACATATTTTGTTCGAATCCATTATAGAAGTTAACTTGACCAAGTTTAAGGAAAACGCTATTTGTACTTTATTTGGAGATCCAAATTAATTACAAATGTTGAATTACAAGTGACTCCAACTAACAATAGAACTCACAACTAATCTAATGACTATAATGAATTGGGTTTCTGATAAGATCCTCAAATGAGATCCTTATAGCATAGTTTTTGTAGAAAAAGTTGGCGTTTTTGTGGCAGAAACGGATCTAGATTCCCTTCAATACAATTTCTTCATAAGTGGGTCCTTCTCCTTCACTTGTAAATGTTAGATAATGTACCACTAAAAAAAATAGAGAATAAGTGTATTAGATGATATCGCACCCAGCTAAAAGAACTGATCTTCTAGTTTTGAAGGGAGAAGCAACTTTGAAGTCACTGTGGGCTCCCTTGAAATTAGATATATGCTGTCTGATACATAATGCTGGCCCTCCAGAAAATGGGTTGGAGTAGTTGACATTGCTCATACATAATACTGTTTCTGCCCAAGGCTGATTCGATTTTGAAAGGTCACAACTCACAATTATAAAACTCCCTTTCCATGGCCAGCACTCTCTCACAATTATAAAACACCCTTTCCCAGCACACTCTCACAATTATAAATCTCTCTCTCTCTCTCTCTCTCTCTCTCTCTCTCTCTCTCTCTTGTGCACATAATCAGAAAGAGGAATGAACATAAAAGTTAATGCACCCATTGAAGTTCTGCTAATTCAAAACTTATATAATGTATCACAAAATGAATGAATACGGTCTCATTCTAGATGGACTATGCATACACACTGACTTTGCTTTCTTTTCCAGTGATAATGACAATGAAGAAACAGAAGGTGGCAGTTATATATCATGATGAGCAAATGATACAATACCTAATGTTGAATGAGGAGTGCATTACTCATCAACTTCACAAACTATTGAGCATAATAGACTATTAACCTATGGTAACAATTAATTCCAATCTTCCAGATGCCAAATCCTATAGTTCATCCTAATATATATTTGGGTCTTCCTCCTCCTCCTTTTGTGAGGAGGTAATTGTACAGGAGTTATTGCACAAGAAATTAAAAAGGTTCGGAGAGATAAATGACAAGGAGCTTTATCATCGATCGTTTTGGACTAGTTGATAGCCAAACTCCAACCCACTTAGAACAGATGAGCACTTCCCTTTACTTATTTTATAAGAAATAAATGCATAATATCACCTTTGCATATAAAGAAATTCAGATTTGTTGGGGAAAAAACTAGTAAAGGATTAATTGCAGAAGATGCTGTCTATATATAAGAAAATGCATAAAATCACTGCATCACTAACAAAATTTAAGGAAAATTGCTAGATTGCTTTCATTGGAAGCATAGAGTAGTTTTGCAAGTTTTCTGCTACAACTGTTGACACCCTTTTCAATCCCTTAAGGAGTTCCTCCATGAATTAGCCTACACCAATCATGTTAAGCCATACTCTCTCATGAATGATTGCCAAACTATCGTAAGATAAACCCTATATCCTAACTTGAAAAAGTAAACCCTAAAAGCCATTAAAGTTTCACAAACCCTTACAAAAATGATTAGTAAAAAATTGGACAATAGAAGAAAGCTCATCACTGAATGATATTCAAGACTTTAGGAAGAAAATTTTGAATTTCTCCCACCCGAACCAATCAACATAGAGTGTCTGATATTGGCACGGCTCAATCAAATAAAAACACCCAACCCAACCATTGGGAGATTTGATTTGATTGAGCCATCCCAACATCATCGCGTTACAACGAAGGAAACTTGTACAAATTATATAAAGGATCTACAACATACCTTCACCATACATATCCTTCAGATGAATAAAGTGCTCATAGATAATCAAGCAGTTCATGACATGACTCAGAAAAAAAGTTCAAAAAAAAAAACTGTATTAGCAACAATGTGTGGCTATGGTGGTAATGTGAGGGATAGCTGAGAGAATTTATGTATGAAAGAGAGAGAGAAGAAAGTGGAGAACTAGAGCCTAGAGGGGTCTGCAAGAAAGAAAAATGGTTAAGATGTCCAAGTCTTTGGTTCATCATTCATCTGGAAAAGTGATAATATATATACAAATCTTGCCATTAGGTCTTCCATGACACAAAAGTAGTGGTTGATGACACTAACACAATTAACAGGAAGTCATTTTCTTCTATAGTGTTTCCATTTTTTTCATTTCAAACAAAGCTTTCTTACTGATTTGCCAACCAGATTTATTTGTTATATGACAATTATTATTATCATCATTATGTCATCATTCATGGCTTTTGATTCAAAAGCTCAAAAGAATCAATATTTAAAAAATAAAATTGGTAAGAAATATATAAAAATTTAAAGTGGTAGGACAGAAATTGTTTTTAAGAAGTACAAAAATTATTGGACAAAAGGTTTTGGACATTGGAACATGTTGTATTATAAAGTTTTTTGTGGGTAACCATTTATGAAAAATAATATTCGAGCAAAACATTATTTCAAATCTTCTTTGTTTATATTTGTAAACTGACCAGACAAGTTTATTAATGCAAAGTTTTGGTTTTTAATCAAAAATTCAGCTTACTAAATCATTTAATACATTAATTAATAGTGATAAGATTAGAAATTATCCCTTTGGGGACATCCAATAAAATTGGAACGATATAGAAAAGATTAGCATGACCCCGACGTCAAGGATGACACGTACAAATCGAGAAATATTAGTCTATAAGATTAGAAATTCTACTATATTTTCTTTATTTTGGAATATTGGAAGTAGGTAACATGTCAAAAGCCATAAAATCAACAATTTGCAATAGAGGTATTAGATCCAACAGAAGATATGTGTGTGTGAGAGAGAGAGAGAGAGAACTTGAAGCAGTCCATAGTTCTTTGCCTAGTGGTGTGGTGTTCTTGTGGGCGAATTAAGTGCCATGATTCTGAGGAAAACAGCATAAATAATAATATCTGGTTCGGCAGATAATATTGAAAATGAAGATAATTAGCTCTCCACTAAGGAATAGTTCTCTCAGAAAAAGAATGTATAAACTAACTGCTATCCAGCATTGTAGAGTTCATGCTCTATTGTTTAATCTTTGGTGTGGCAACATAAATAACCTATGTTTTGGTGGATGTCTAAATCATGTAAGTTATGTTGTATTCAATTTGATTTTATTCACATGAATTATTTATTGAGTGGGTTGAGTAGGTCAACCTGATCATGGCCCAAACTTGTCGAAGTTAAATTCCCATCCAAGCAACCCGATTTTCAATTCAAATCGCACTCAAATTGTGTAATCCAAGTTCAATCCTAGTGTAAAAATCTTATCATGTATAGTATGTACGCAGGTTAAAGGGTTGGTGTTAAAGCTCAATTCGAGTTGAGCTTGAGTCAAGGGTTTAACAACTTGAGTTGTTTCAGAATTGACCTCTCACCATACATAACCCGTCCTACTTGCACGCCCATAGGATTAAGAATTCTTGTATCACGTCGTTTCAAAATTAGTTCAATCATACATGAACTATTTATTAAACGGGTTATGACCCAAATTTGTTAGTCCTAAAATGACTCTACTTGCATGGGATGGAGATGGTATGACAACCAAACAATAGAATTCTCCTCCGGGGTTGTTAAAAAGTTTTTGGTAAAACTAATTGAGTTATTCTAGTTAACCACCTTTGATTCTAGGTCCTAGAAGTCAAGATGGTAAGAATTGATTTCTCTTAGTAAATTATTATCCAATTATTAGATCGGGTCGATCAATCATTTTGTAACTATTGGATTTTCCGATTGAGGAAGGTTCCTCCGAATGGTTCTTCATCTGGGCACAAACGACACAGAGAAAACCATAGATTCCCAAACCTTTACCATTTGATTAACATATATACCTAATTCCTTGTCCCATTAATCAGCTCCATGGCTTACAGCTTAGTTCCTTAAAGAATCTATGCCTTCTTATATATGCCAAAGGCTACGGTACCTCCGATAATACCATACCGAAAATTATAATTTTTTAATATTAAAGTATAATTTTTTTGAGGTGTAATTTATAATTTTAAAGGGCATGATTAATCATGAAAGGTTGTGATCGATACTGAGATTTTCATAATCGATCATAGGTGTCTGTAATCGATCATGATCTTCTTTTGAATAGTTGTAACTTCTCCTTTCAAAATTGTAAATTTACCCATAAAAATAATAATCAGTGATATGATACCCAAATTTTTTTTTTTTTTTGGTACCATAGAATTTCTCCACATATATAATATATACATATAAGCGAGTGTGTGTGAGGAAATGAGTCAATTGGTCCCTTAGATTCGCAAGCAGTTAACTAGGTTCCAATGGCACAACTGCAGGCAGTACAAAGACTGGCTAGCAGGCATTTATTCTCATTCAAGCACTTATTCTCATAATGATAATTCTGACTGAACATTCCCAATGATGCATACTTCAAATTATTTGATAAATATATAATCTTATTTAAATGGTTTTGCATTACATAAGGTATAAAAAAAGTCGTATCTAGTACACAAAACTCTCATTTATAATAGTTTAAAAAAATTAATTGATAGATGATTTTATTTTTATTCTGAGAAGACCGATTCCCAAACTTAAACTTGTTCGTCACTCAACGAATAAAAGTTACTCTAATGATAACATTCTGATCTTCCCCAAGAGTTCACATCGATTAGAAGGTTTTACATCTCAATGTCGACTCTTCGCCACCTAGAACTGTAGTACGTTCTAAAGGTTGAGTTGTTCGTTTATTAAAGCGGTATATTTTGTCGCTTGGACAGCTGATTTCTTGATATTGATTCAAATTCATTCTCTAAGTTTTCTATGGAAAGATAGGGCTTTACTTCTTAATATTCTAAGGTATCTTCCCGAAACAAGAAGGTAATTACTAACATAATAGGACATAATAGGACATAAAAGCAGTGAGAAAAAAATGGTATCTACCAACTTATTATTATGAGTTTGTCCCCGCTAAAAGCCACTTGATAAGTACTATTTCCTTTTTTCCACTCATGAAACTAGAGAGAAAAGGACATGAGGACTCAAGAGGGTAATACCATTTGAAAAAATATGTTCTGATCGAATTTATTGTTGTCGTTGAATTAATAGTTACGGTGTACTTAAACAAACAGTTTTATTTAAGGAGTATTATTGGGGTTGAAAATGGAGTGGTTATTTTAATGAAGAAATTGATATTTGGTACAACTACCACCTTGGTCGTTTGTGAACAGCATACATTATAGCATAATAATGATGTTTTAACACACCCACGAGTTATTATCTTATAATTGAGGAGCTTGCTGAAGCTTGGTTGGTGCTCCAGATTTGCAGCAAGAGAAGTAGAATATTTCTGCTCTACGATATAAATCTTACACGATATGATATTAGAGGGTTTGAATCTTCATTAAGTCACTCATTTCGTAAACGAGTGGACCCGACATGATACAATTAAAAAATGAATCGAATATGGGTGAAGTCAATCAAAAGAAATACACGATACGACTCGTTTGTATACCATACGATACGAATTCGATATGACGCGACTTGATAGATACAAATTAATAAATGAATCTGGTATGGGTGGAGTGCTTTTCAACACGAACTCATCTCACCCGACACTAATCCGTCTTACCCGACATGATTGACAAGCCTACCTACAATGCAGTATACTAGGACCGTCAATATGTAGTGTGGTGTTGTGTCCTATTAGTAAGTCATATCAAATATTTATTTAAGTCATATTCAACTTATTCATACTTGCATATAATCAAGTTTGTGTTGAGTTGGATGTATGTCGTATATAAGTCACTAGTTATTGTCCGTGCTTGAAGGCACGGAGTAATAAAAAAAAATGATCCACAATAAACATATTTGTATTCACACCCAAAATCAAATCACAAACATATAGGAAAGAGAAAGGAATTTAAGCACCAATTGTAGTGGGGGTGAACGGTGGGTGGCAGCGGTGATGAAGGTGGTGGGTTTTGGGTGACGATGGTGAAAGTGGCAGCTATGGGTGACGGTAATGGTGTTGGTGGGCGACGATGATGGTGATTGGTAGTGTTGGTGGTGGAGCGACGACGGTGGTGGTGGTGGTGGTGGTGGGTTGTGATGGTGGCAGTGGGCGACGACAAATACTTCTAGGGGACAGTGTGATGGGTGGTGGCGAATGGCGGTGATGGTGATGGTGGTGACGATGGGGGTGGGTGATAGTGGGTGGCGACAGTGGTGGGCGATGACAGGTGGTGGTGGAGGTAGGTGTGGTGGGGGTGAGTGACAATGGCTGACAACAATGATGGGCGAGAACGGGGTGATGATGGGTTGTGGTAGTGGTTGGCGGTAGGTGGTGGTGGGCAACAATGGGAGTAGTGGGTGCTGACGGTGGGCGACGGTGGTAGTGGGATAATAGTGGTAGTGGTAATAAATATAAGAATAAGATAACGATGGTAGTGAGTGGTGGTTTGGACGACGGTGGTAGCAATCGGTAGTGGGTGGCGATGGTAATGGTGGTGGGGGTGCTAGTGGGGTGGCGACGACGGTTGTGGTGGGGGTAGTGGTGATGGTCGTGGTCGTGGTCGTGGTCGTGGGGGTGGGGGTGGTGGTGGTAGGAGTGATGATGGGACAGTAGCGGTGGTTGTTATGACAAAGGTGTTGAGGTGGCGGCGTTGGTGGTGGTGGTAGTGGTGATGCGGTGGGGCGATGGTGGGGCGGTAGGTGTTGTGGTGGTGGTGGGATGACGACAACGGTAGTTGTGGTTGGGGTGATTGTGGGACGGTGGGGGTGGGGGTGGGGGTGGGGGTGGGGGTGGTAGTTGTGGTGATGGGGCAGTTTAAAACACTAATATTTTTTTTTTTAAGTACTTATCATAAGTTATAAGTCCTAGAAGTACTTTTAAAAATGCATCCCAAACACACTAGGGGTCTATTTTCCCTATTAAATTTAAAGTGTTAATATTAGTTGTCAGATTAACTTTAAAGTAAAATTTAAAAAGATCTCAATCATCAAAAGTAAAAGTCATTTTGTTTATTTTTTGAGATTTGAATTTTATTGTACTTTATTATATAGATATTTAGTTGGACTAGTAATGCATACGTGCGTTGCACGTGAAAAAAATTTTGATCATAAAATTTTGATTATAATTTTTAGAAATTCAAAGTGTATGAAGATGACGAAGAAAAAGACTATATGCATTCAATGGCTTCTTGAATCCAATAACACTTTTTTGGCATTACAATGCAAGACCAAGAAAACACCTGAATATAATTTATTAATCTAAAACTATTCCACCACCACATGAATTCAAGAAGTCTGGTAACAAAACTAATTTTACTCATAATATAATAACAACTCTTAAAACACTACAAACCAGCTAATAATAAACAATTAAATATTAGGAGATTAGTTTAATCTCCAACGCAAATTAAACTCTTCATTCCATGAAGAGTACTGTTTTTTGGCGTTCATTATTACTTTGATGGGAACAGCAATTCAATCGAATACAAACTAATTTTAGTTCCAATTCCAAAAACTATTGTAAAGTAAACAGAGCATTTATGCAATGACCATACCCAAACAAATGGAAAACAAAGTAAAGAAAATACCATACTAGCAATAGGCATGTTCTGACGACACCAAGCACCGCCGACCCACCAATCTTCACAGCCACAATTTGCTTAACGTCAAGAGGATAGAGATGCAAGGCCACTAATTTTAATGGATGTTGAAGAAAATTTTTATTGCAGATATATAAGACCAAATACGTTAATGGAGTTACTAGAGAGATAGGAATCTATTTACCTATATATACTTCTAATAAAGGAATTCAAAATATTTTGAAAGTCTAACAGGTATGAAAGAAAGAAAAATATATGGTTTGGCTCTTTACACTTCTAATATTTTATTACTAGTTATTCCCCGTGCCTGAAGGCACGGAATAATAAAAAAAATTTGTCAACAATAAATATAGTTGTATTCACACCCAAATCAAATCACAAACATAAAAGAGAGATAAATAAATTTAAACACCAATTGTAGTGGGGGTGAACGGTGGTAGTGGTGGTGGGCGGCAGTGGTGATGGTGGAAGACGGTGATGGTTGTTGTAGGTGGCAACGACCATGGTGATGTGGTAGTCATGGGTGGCAACGGTGATGGTGGTGGTGGGTTTTGAGTGACGATGATGGTAGTGACAGCTGTGGGTGACGACTGTGGTGGACGACGGTGATGGTGGTTGGTAATGGTGGTGGTGGGACGACGACGGTTATGGTGGGCGGTGACGATGGTGGTGGTAGGCGACGATGGATGCTTCTAGGCGACAGTGTGATAGGTGGTGGATAATGGCAGCGGTGGTAAGGTGCGACAGCGGTGATGTGCGACAGTAAGGTAAGTGTGGTGGGGGGGTGGGTGACAGTGGCTGGTGGCTATAGTGGGCAACAACGGGTGGTGGTGGGTTGTTATAGTGGGTGACGGTGGGCAATAATGGTGGTGGTGGGTGCTGACGGTGGGCAATGGTGATAGTGGGATGATGATGATAATGGTAATAAATATAAGAATAAGATGACGATGACGGTGGATGGTGGTGGGTGGTGGCGGTGGACGACGATGGTAGCAATCAGTGGTAGGTGGCGATGGTGGTGGTAGTTGTGATGATGGTGGCGGCAGTAGGGGTGATAGTGGGAAAGTGGCAGTGGTGGTAAAGTGCGACAGCGGTGATGTGCGACAGTAAGGTACGGTAGCAGTGGTGGTGGTGGTGGTGGTGGTGGTGATGGTGATGGTGGTAGTGGGGATTGTGGTGGTGAGGCGCTGGTGGTAGTGGTAGTGGTAGTGATGGTGGTGGGGCGGTGGTTGTAATGGTGATGGTGGTTGTAGGGCGATGGAGGTGGTGGGGTGGTTGTGGGTAGTGGTGGTGATAGTGGTGGTGGTATGGTGGTGGCAACGGTGATGGTGGGGTAAGGTGGCGATAATGGTGGTGGTGGCGACGGTGGTGGTAAAGGTGGGGGTGGTGGTGGCAGTGGTGGAGCGGTGGAGGTGGTGGTGGTAGAGGTAGTAGTGGGACGATTCCAAACACTATTTTTTTTAAGTACTTATGAGAAATAATTTCTAAAAGCACTTTTAAAAAGTCACTTCAAACACACCCTTAGGGACCTATTTTATTAGCCATCAGATTAACTTTAAAGTAAAATTTAAAGAGATCTCAACCGCGAATAGCAAAAGTCATTTTGTTTATCTTTTGAGATTTGAATTGTATTGTACTTTATTATATAGATATACCAATGAATAATGAATTTTCAATGGTTGTGTTTATCACCTAAAAAATAGCAAATTTTTTTCCGAGGGTATTAGAATTCTAGTTGAGTTTGCCGAATTGGATGGAAAAGAATAGTATATTGGCAAGTCATAGTGATAAAGTTTATCTATCAAAAATTTTGGAAGTCATAGAGATAAAATTTATCTAGTTAATATATAGTTATAAAGTTTATCTAGCAAAAATTTTGAAATATTAGTGATAAAGTTTATCTAGTAAAAATTTTGGAATATTAGTGATAAAGTTTATCTAACAAAAAATTTGGAAGTCATAGAGATAAAGTTTATCTAGCTAATATTTTGTGGGCATAATTGCCTTTAAGGTAATAATTATGAGTGAAATAGGAAATCAAAAGTTTTATCATAATAATTAGGGATAACATGTGTATAATAATTTAATATATATATATTTTTTACTTCTTCATATAGATATACTAGTCATTGCCCGTGTCTGAAGGCACTATGTAATACAAAAAAAATTGTAACTAGTTGCCTAGATTTAAAAAGAATGGCTAAAAAACATTCATTCTAATTTTTCTTTAATGACTTAAAATATATTGTCGACTGTATCCTCCATATTAATGGAACTATCATAAAAATATACAAAAAAATCACCAAAATAAAATCACATATACAAATACCTCAAAACAACATCACATGTAATTTATTACCACTATCACCATTCAACTCAATAATACAACATAAATATAAACTCAATTACTAAATTTTCAACTCGCTAAAAAAATAACGCATTACTCAATAAAAAACATGTGAGTTGAAAGAAAAATGAATAAAAACACACGACTTCCATCTTTCTATCTTTCAAAGAGAAAAATGTAGCCTAATAGCACAACATTTAGGAATCCAAAGACCGACAACCTCTCAAAATTTGTCAGCTTGTCACAAATAAATAAATAAAAATAATACTATGAAGCATGAATTTGTACCAAAAAATGAGTAGAACTACAATGCGCACATCATACTCAAGAGAAAATTTCTCCTATGAAACAACAAATAAAAGGAAACCCTTGTAAAGTAGTTTTTGCAAGAAAACAAAAGAGGTCAAAAATTATTGTTCATACAATTCATCTCAAGCCTTGATACCAATTGATTTACAATTATTCCAGCGGGCATATCACCATCATACAACACCACGAAGGTAGTAACCATCAAAATAAACACCGCAACTCAGAGTTTCACCCTAAACTAAAATACCAACATCACAAAAATAATTATGACATTTAAATTTAATCCCCTAAGCATAATTGATATCAAATACACCATTTAATTTCAATGATAGCAAACTTTGAAATAAGAGTTACACGCATCATGTAATTTCAATTGAAATATAATTAAATTGATTTAATACAACTTAAGAAATTGATCCCAAATTAATAGAGCCCTAAGACAATTCGAATAAAAATCAGCATTTGATAAAACCTAAAACATAGTTTGACTAAAAAAAAAATAACGATTTAATTTCGATAGAAACAAACTTAGTTATGAGATAGAAAAATCACCAAAAAACTATGGATGAATATCATGATAGCGCAAATGGTTAATTAAAGACAACCTGCAAAATCAAACAAAATTTGAACGCAGTAGACAAATAATAGTAGATAGCATGGCTTAGAGAAATAGTAATAGACACCATGAATTAGACAAATGGAACACGTAAGACACCATGAGCTATAGAAATAGTAGTATGATGTAGACACCATGACTTAGACAAATTGAACACATTAGACACCATGAAGAGAAGTTATCTCAATAGAGAGAGATCCTACCTCCTCCAAAATTTATTGCCTAGTTGATTTTATTCATCAATTTAGCCCTTGTCAAAGGATAGTCATCAACATAATTTGAATTCTCTATTTATTTTCTTTAAGTTATGCACATAACATAGAGAAAATCCACGCCGCTAGTTATCCATGCTTTCTATTTCTAGAAAGTTAGCACCAAAAAATTATACATTCAACACACTTTTTTATCAGAAATGCATACGGACAAAAGTGGGTGGACCTTCTATCCAAAGTTAGAGATGCAACACAATTCTTCCCCCTAGTGCTGAAACCCACAAACAAAATTCAACCTTTTTTTTTTCCAAAATTACACAATGAACACAAAAAGGCATAAAGTATTTCAACAATCTCAGTTCCAAGCTCTTGCTCAATCCTCTACTATCAGAAATGGCATAAAGTATGCTTGAATCACTTCAACAAATCCAAGCAAACTCATAGTACTTAATAGTACTCCACTTTAACCAATTAGTCGATACCAAAATCAATGAAAACAATCAAATGAATAAAGCAAGAAATTCCCTATCAAACCCTCAATGAATAAAGAAAGTAAAAAAGCAAGAGGAATTCTTACTATTATACAATTGGAAGCAATCCAAACATCAACACATTCGTTATCCACTATATTTAGTACCTCTACTTGCAGCAAAATGTAATTGTAATTACAACTGTTCAATTTAAAAAGTGAATACATGCTCGCATAAAAATTAGAAGAAGAGAGAAAAAAAAGTAAAAAATGGTCTAAGATGCTACTTAAAGCGGTTTAGTTTGCTAGAATCAAATCAACACTAAGTTTCTCTTCCTTTATCTTATTGAACTAATAAAAACCCATCAATTGTGTATGGACTATGAGTTTATACAAATCATATGACAATTAAAAGTGAAACCATGGAGGACATGTTTCCATCAAGTTTGTAAATAGTGTGCCTAATTAAGGTATACACAAATTCAATACCACAAAGAATATTAACCACCCACTTAGACAGTGCAAGGCAAGAACCCAAAGTTTTCCAATTAACGAAACCCTTACCTTCTAAAACTATCTGAGTAGGAGCATCAGTCTTTTCCTGATGCATAACTGAGCATCCTATTTTGCCAATATTTCTCTTTTCTCTAACAGATGTCTATATGGTTTTATGAATTAGAATTAGTAATTGAATATTGATATAAATGTGTAATTAGAATAAAAAGAAATATTTTTCTGTAATGACATAGTTCATATAAAAACAAGTATTCACCTGTAATGTGTCGCGTTTAAGAAATGAGCTTAGCTTGGCTTGGTACGCCTCTATTGATCACAAAAGCAAATTCAATCAAGGTACAACAACAACATAAGATAAAGTAAAACCATGAAACAAATAGAAGAGACCTGTTTTCGCTCTCTCGACTTAGTTGTTTTGTGACTGGAGTTCTATTTCCACAAAAGAAATGGAAGCATAAAAAAATGTCTTATCTAAAAACCTAAATCTAACACCTATGTCATTAGAATTAGAATTACAGACTAACCAACACTAACAACTACTTGTAGAATTGCGGATTGACAACATCAAAATTAAAAAATCAAGAACACCAAATCAGAGGCAAATTCAATCCATGTGTTAGGTCCCAGTCAAAGCTCAGTCACAATAGCTTATGGAATTTTGTATTCTCTTCGGGTGAGAATGTACCACAATAGTTGGAATAACTTTTTTGCTGCCTTTATTCATAGTTTCTGGCTTCTTAAATAGGCTAAAGCCTAACAAAGGAAAAGCAACAGAATGTAAAACAGACTCCTAAACTAACTCTAACAGCTAGTTGACTGGGCAACTTGCTTCTGACTAATTAAACAAATAATGGAAACAACAGAATGTAAAACAGACTCCTAAACTAGCTCTAACAGCTAGTTGACTGGGCAAATTGCATTTAGCTCCTTCAGTCCTTCAGTCCCCCTGCAATCTTCATCCCTGATACTTGGGGTTCGGTTTTGTCCTCCTACCCGATCTACGCGGCTTATCAATACTTCCCCCATCAAGTGGATCCTTGTCCTCAAGGTCCACGCTTGGAAACCTTTCCAGCAGCATCTTTGTCGGCTCCCATGTTGCCTCCTCGAGTGGTAGATGTTTCCATTGCACCAAACTTTCCTCAATGAGTTGGTCTCCTTGTTTAATCCAGCGACTGTCTAGAATAGCCTGAGGTTCCAAAACAATTACCCCATCGTCTGTAAATGGTGGCAATTCTACACTCCATGCCTTAGCATTTCCTCCCTGACATTCATATCGCTTGAGCAACGACACATGGAAAACTGGGTGGATGCACGCCCCCTCCGGTAACTGTAACTTGTAGGCAACGGGGCCAATTTTTTCCAGAATTTGGTAAGGCCCATAGAAACGGCTAGCCAATTTCTGGTGGACTCGCTTGAAGGCTATTTGCTGACGGTATGGGTGGAGCTTCAAAAGGACCATGTCGCCAATGTTGAATGACATATCCCTCCGATTTTGATCCGCCAATTGCTTCATCCGATTGACTGATTTTTCCAGATTGGCTTTGAGTTGTTGAAGCAATTCATCTCGAGTCAAGAGGTGATGGTCAACTTCGTGTACTGGTGATAGGCCATCGTGATATAATGGAATGGAGGGTGGAAGTCGACCATAAAGTGCCTAGAAGGGGGTCATCCCTGTGGAAATATGGTATGTTGTGTTGTACCAGTATTCAGCCCAAGGCAAGTAGCAGCTCCATTTGCTCGGCCATTGGTGGACGAAGCACCGAAGATACTGTTCGACACAGCGGTTGACGACTTATGTCTGTCCGTCGGTCTGCGGGTGGTAGGCGGAGCTGAGCTATAGTTGGGTGCCTGACATCTTGAAAAATTCTTGCCAGAATTTGCTGATGAAGATCGGGTCTCGGTCGCTAACGATGGACTTGGGCATCCCGTGGAGTTTGATGACCCCTTCCACAAACTTTTCAGCCACAGTCTTAGCAGTGAAGGGATGGATTAAAGTAAGAAAATGAGCTGACTTACTCAACCTGTCTACGACCACCAGGATGGTATCCTTGCTATATGAGGTTGGTAATCCCTCAATGAAGTCCATGGTGATGTCGTCCCATACTTGACATGGAATTGGCAATGGTTGTAGGAGCCCTGCTGGAGTTAAAGTTTCTGCATTTGCCTTTTGACAGACCTCGCATCCTTTGACATATTCTTGGACAGCTTTGTGCATCGCAGGCCAATAAAATTGCTGGCCCAATTTCTTAAGTGTGCGTAGCACTCCTAAGTGGCCGCCCACTTTGGTGTCATGCATTTCATGTAGCAACTTGGCCCGTAATGATGTACTGGCAGGTATGATGGCCCTACCTTTGTAGAGAAGTAGCCCATTACGCCATGCATATGGCCCTTCGGGTTGGTCCGCTGCCTCACGACCCCTTGACTGGATATATGGGTCCTATTTTGTAGCTTGCTTGATCTCTTCCCATAAATTAATCTGTGGAATAAAAATATGGTGAAGAATGGGACTACCTTGCTTTCGTGAGAGAGCATCGGCTGCAGAGTTTTCACTGCCTGGCCTGTATATGATCTCGTAGTCATAGCCTAAAAGCTTGGTTACCCATTTTTGTTGCTCTGATGTGGCCACTCGTTGCTCCAAAAAATACTTGAGGCTACGCTGATCGGTTTGAATATAAAATTTTCTACCTAGTAGATAGGGCCGCCATAAGCGTATTGCCTCCACGATAGCCAACATCTCCTTGGCGTATGTAGACCAAGATTTCTTGGCCACTCCAAGGCCCGACTCATGAACGCCACTGGTTTGTCTTGTTGAGACAACACCGCACCAATTCCTTCCCCAGATGCATTTGTTTCAATAGTAAAAAAATCGTTGAAATTTGGCATTGCCAAGGTGGGCGTGGTTGTCATGGCTTGCTTGAGAGCTAGGAAGGTCGTCTCAGCTTCATCATGCCATCTGAATTGGCCTTTCTTGAGAAGGTTGGTGAGAGGCCGAGCTATAAGGCCATAATTTTGGACAAACTTCCTGTAATAGCCTGTCAATCCTAAAAATCCACGTAGCTCAGAAATGTTAGTAGGCTGTGGCCATGCTACCATGGCTGCAATTTTGCTATCGTCCACCTTTACTCCTTTATTAGTAACAATATGTCCCAAGTACTCTAATTCTTGTTGTCCAAAGGCACATTTGCTAGTCTTGACAAAGAATTGGTGTCACCGTAATATCTCCAAAGTCTGCCTGACATGCGTCAAATGCTCGTCCCAAGTGGGACTATAAACTAATATGTCATAAAAGAAAACTATTGTAAATTTGCTAAGATGAGGGCGGAATATGGTGTTCATGATGTCTTGAAATGTAGACGGTGCATTACAGAGGCCAAATGGCATAACCAGGTATTCATAATGTCTGTTATGTGTGCAGAATGCAGTTTTAGGGATATCAGGAGGATTTATTCTCACCTGATGATACCCGGCTCTCAAATCCAGCTTGGTAAAGTAAGAAGCACCGTAGAGCTCGTCGAGCATATCATCAACCGTGGGGATCAGGAAGCGGTCCTTGATGGTGGCAGCGTTGAGTGCGCGGTAGTCCGTGCAAAAATGCCAATTTCCATCCTTCTTCTTCACTAATAGTACCGGTGATGAGAAAGGACTAGTGCTGAGTCGAATGAGTCCGGAGTTCAGCATATCTTGGACCTGCTTTTCAATCTCCGCCTTCTGATAGTATGCATATCGGTACAGTCAGACATTAATTGGCTCAGTTCCCTCCCTAAGGGAAATGCAGTGATCAACCTCCCTTGTGGGTGGCAGGCTCGAAGGCTCCTTGAACACGGCAGAGAACTCCTGCAATAACTTCTGCATGCTAGGATGTATGTTTTCTTGTGTCTCCGTCTCGATGGCCTGTAGGTACACTGCAAATATCATATGGCCTTGGCGAGCTTCTTTGGTCAGCTCCTTGAGCGACGCCACTTGGATAGTTTGGCCATCAACCCCTTGTAATCGTCGGGCCTGGTTCTCCCACAAAAATTCCATGGTTAACTGTTTCCAGTTGCAAACCACGGAGCCCAGCATCTCGAGCCATTGGATTCCCAAAACTAGGTCCAATCCTGTAAGCGGAAGAGCATAAAGAGTTAGGAAGAAAGCAGTGCCTTGTAAGTCCACCCGTACCTCCTCAAACCGTCCTTGGCACTTTAGTTTCTCCCCATTAGCTACACGAACAGTGAAAGCCTTGGTCGGCACTGCTGGTAACCGCAGCATGTTGGCCACACGCTCACTAATAAAATTGTGAGTTGACCCACTGTCGATCAACACGATGACGTCATGGGAACCGATCTTGGCAGCTACACGCATGGCCTTGGGCGCGGTCCATCTTGTTAACGCATGCAGAGTAATTTCTGGTTCGGGTAGCTCTTCCTGGTCCTCCTTGGTAGGTTGCTCTTTAGTAACATCTTCATAGATAATGTTACCGCCGCTAGCGTGTCCTTCCAGCAGGAGTAACTGTGGCCCTTGGCATCGATGGCCTGCGGTAAAACGCTCATTACAGTGGAAACATAGGCCTTGAGCTCGCCTCTGTTGCATTTCATCCCAGCTCAGTCGCCGAACAGGAGCTGCAGAGGTAGCTGGTGCTGTTCGCACTGTCGGAGGAAGAGCTAGAGGGGATCTTGCAGGTAGTGGAGGACGTACAAACCTCCTCTGTCTTGATAGTTGGTCATCCTTCATTCGCACTAGGCTTATAGCGTCCTTTAATGTTTGGGGCTTAAACATTCGAATGCCATCTGAAATTTCCGCCTGTAGGCCACCCATAAAAGTCCCAACCAGAGCCTTTTGAGTCCATCCCCGTACTCGATTGCCCAGGCGTTCGAACTCTCGTTGGTAATCACGCAGAGAGCCCGTTTTCCTGATTCTTGAAAGAGCTTCATCAAAGTCTTCGCACTCTGAAGGCCCAAAGCGAGCCTAGAGTTCGTCTTCAAAATTCTCCCACAAGAGAGTGCGTCCTTCTTCGCGAAATGTCATGCGGATCCACTGCCACCACTGGTTGGCCTCTCCTTCCAAGTGGTAGGAGGCCATGGAAACCTTCTGGGCTTCGGCAGTACCTTGGTAATCAAAAAATTGATTCACACGATTGAACCACTCCGTCGGGTCATCTCCGGAGAACCGGGGAAACTCAAGCCTTGCTGTTTTGGAGGAAAAGGCCTGCCGTTCTCCTTCGTTTTGCCCCTTGAAATGGCTGTGTCCTTCTCGATTGTGATCACCGTGGCTTGAGGACTCTCTATTCGTGAGCATGATATCAGAGAAGCGGTTAAGAGTTTCCTCCAAGTGATGAAGCTTGTCTGTCATGTCGAGCTCCATCCGCTGTAACCCATCCTGAACTGCGCCAAGCCCTGTCTCCAAATTCTCAATTCGCTCCTTGTTGGTTCCCATTTTGGCCTGGCTCTGATACCAATGTTAGGTCCCAGTCAAAGCTCAGTCACAATAGCTTATGGAATTTTGTATTCTCTTCGGGTGAGAATTACCACAATAGTTGGAATAACTTTTTTGCTGCCTTTATTCATAGTTTCTGGCTTCTGAAATAGGCTAAAGCCTAACAAAGGAAAAGCAACAGAATGTAAAACAGACTCCTAAACTAGCTCTAACAGCTAGTTGACTGGGCAAGCTGCTTCTGACTAATTAAACAAATAATGGAAACAACAGAATGTAAAACAGACTCCTAAACTAGCTCTAACAGCTAGTTGACTGGACAAATTGCATTTAGCTCCTTCAGTCCTTCAATCCTTCAGTCCCCCTGCAATCTTCATCCCTGATACTTGGAGTTCGGTTTTGTCCTCCTACCCGATCTACGCGGCTTATCACCATGGCAACGTCAAATTCACTTCACACATTTAATAGATTGTAAGAAATCAATAATTGTAAAAACAATTTTCATATGTTTTTACCAGTTTTTATGATTGACAGTAGTGTTTTAGGAGGTCATCATCGTCATTGGAGTTGTGCCATCAGTAGCCGATGGAGCTGCGCCGTCGCTAATCGTTGGAGATACAATGTCGATGGCCGCTACCCTGTCGCAAAATTCAACCCAAAAATATAAAGGTTGGCGTCAAACAAAGTTCACAAAAAAAAAAAAAAAAAAAAAAAAAAAAATCAAAGGTGAACATTAGCCAACTCATTGAAGCAATAATATAAACATTGTTCGGTAGGCTGTCGTGGGTTTCATTGGCAGTGTGTGTGTTTTGGGGGGGGGGGGGGGGGGGGGGAGGCGTTGGTTGGCTAGGAGGTTTCGATGGGACTGGTGGAAGGATAGTGGGTGGAGGTGTTCATTGGTTTGGGGTAAAGGGTTTGGCTTTGGATTTGTGGGGTGTTCGGGGGGCTGTGGTGGGTTTCGGTAGCAGTGGAAGGAGGGGTGTAAGGGATGGTTTCGATAGTTTTCTCTAAGTGTGTGTGTGAGAGAGAGAGGATGCCAAACAAAGAGTGAGAGGCCGAACAGGGATACGGAGGGAAGGAGAGGAGCAGAGTAGGGGGTTTTTTGGGTTGGGGGTTTCGGGAGGGGGGTTCTAGGTTGGAGAGAGAGAGAGAGAGAAATAGAGAACAAAAAAAACAGAGAGAGAGTAAGAAAATCGAACCTAGTAGCAGGGGTGGATGGCAGCGTCGCTGAGAGGGAGAAACGTCTTCAAAGAGTCCTGAAATAAGCGTAATAGAGATAGAGGCGTGAAATTGGGAGAGAGAGACAGAAGTGAGATCGAGATGGATTCCATGAGAGAGATTTTTGGGATGAGTTTGGAAGGCAGGGATAGAGGCGTGAGAGATTGGGAGAGAGAGGCAGAAGTGAGATTGGAGAAGATTTGAGAGATTTCGGAGAAGAGAGAGAGAGATGTGAGTTATGAAATGTTGTTGGGCGGGAAAACAAAATTCAGTACTCAATGTAGATCGTCGGATCAGTACTTATGAGATGATCTGAACCGTCTTTTATGTTAGAATTACATTATCCTTGGATGTGTTTATGTTTTGTCTCAAAGCAATCTAGACCTCTCTTTGTCTCTAAAATTCAAACTCAACTCTACTTTATTATATAGATATAATTCTATGTAATTGTACTATTAATAAATGAGTTCAAAAGAATTTAGAAGTCCTTATAAAAGAATCCAAAACAAGTTGAAAGTCAAATAGCAGTAAAAAACAAAATTTAGATGAAAGTACATAGGTGGGTATAATTGATTTTATCATAATAATTAAGGATAAAATAGAAAATCAAAAAATTTCGCAAATGCTGATATTTATAAATAGTATAAATAAATATAAATATATATATAAATTTATGTCGTGTTAAGCTGGGTTTATGGCGGCCCAATTTGTTTAACCAGTGTGATGGATTCACTTTTTTATCACCGGACAAACTTTGCATAGATCCTTAACAAATTTGGTGAATCCTGTCTAGCATTATCAGGCTTACCAGAAAAAGAGTTAGGGGATCCCAAGGAAAGGGATGAAATTAGAGACATTTCTGATGTAACATTTAACCATGTAAAAACATAAATTCTATCCCTGGAAAAAACTGAAATGCCCAAGTAACAAATCCTAAATGAACCTCTAAAATGGAACAAACAATGCTTCTTGAACTACCAATTGTCTCAATTTGATCCTTAAATTACACAAATCATAGCCCTTACGATGCGTTTGGTACACAAAAATATTTTTATACTGGAATGAAATGAACATGAGAATGAAATTACATTACCATTCTAATGTTTAATAATTACTTGGGATCAAGTCCTGGAATGAGATGCACATTCCATAGCAGAAAGTGATTGGGAGAGGACAAGTAGAGGGGTGGACTGCCATGACTATTATGCTCCGTTTGGTATGATAGAAAAATAGAAGGATGGAAAATTGGAAGGATGAAAAGTGGATGGATTAACTTTCCTTTCAACTCACAAAAATCAATCCCTCCAAAATTGGAAGGAAAGTGGATGGAAAGTTAATTATTTATGAATGGAAAGTTAATTATAATGATAAAATATGTATTTATATATATATTGAAGGGGGTGGCTCCCCTTATTACACGTGTCATGTCATTAAATGATCTCACGTGAGGTTGACAGGATAGGGCACGTGACGAAGACGTTAGCTGCTCAAACGAATGAACCTAGCCGAACTGACTAATGAGTACGGTAAAATACCAAAAGAGCTCGGCTTGTACCAAACCGAGTTGATCAACTACTTCGGCAAACATTAAAGGAGTCCGTCCATAATTATAGCCGAGCTGTTTGAAAAAATATACAGAATGATAGATATTCGTCTAAAGCTTCGGCATTCAGATAAGCGGATCAGCGAAATTGTTGAGATTAGAAGGAATTGCTGAAGAAAGATCAGCAACTTCCCAAACTGAATCACTAAATTAAAGGAAGGTGTGCCACCTTGAACCAAAAACCTCGGAAACCCTAATGAGGTAACGATCTATAAGAGGCAGAAAGGACTAAGGGAAAAGGTACGCTGAACTATCACAGTCTTCTTGCATCTATTCAATTCCATTACTGACTTAAGCATCGGAGTACCTTCGATCGAAGCACTTCGATCTTGGACAGTTTGTTCGTTTTGTAGGAATGAGATTGGGAAGCCAAGTTCAGAAGACACTATCAGAATTATCGATTTATCATTTCAGGATGAGGTATTCTCAATTTTTACCTCTTACATATATCTTTTAAAAAATTTAAAAATAAAATTTAAAATTTAAAAATTTAAAAATTTAAATTTAAAAAAATATTTTTCCATCTTAGCTAAGGGTGAAAATTTTCGACTCAACACGATAACACGACTCGAACTCGACACGAACTTGATTATAACTCGATACGAACCCGTAATGACGCAACACGAATCTGATACGACACGACTCGATTGTCACCCCTAATCTTAGCGAGCATAAAAAAAAATTAATTATTTTTATTTTCCATCCATCCAATCAAACACAGGAATGAAAGTGTATCATTCCTACTTTTCTTCCTTGAAGGATAAAAAATGTATCTCTCCTACTGTCCATCCCTCCTACTTTCTATTATTCCTACCAAACGAAACATTAGTGAGGAAAAAAAGAAGATATGAAGAAGAAGGAATCGGATCTGACCATTGCAACGACGTCAGTAGTGAGAGACCGACGATCGGGAACAAAAAGGAGAGATTGGGTGCTTTGTTCGTGGATGGGGGGTGTTCTGTCGGTGAAAATAGAATAGGAAATACCATGATATATTTGGTAATGCCTAATCCAATGATTTGTGAGATTAATTATTTCTAAGAAATAGGAATGAATTTTAATTCCTGCCAACTAAACATCATAATAAGCATTACTAAGAAATGCATATTCCATTCCTAATCTTAATCCCACGTACCAAACACAACATTAGTCCGCCGTTAACTATTTCGTTAAAACAAACGAAAAAAACATCCATAATACACATTCCAATTTCACTTCTGAACTCCTATATCAGCTGATTGCTTCAATTTAGACAGCTTAGAGACTGGACTTAATTGAATTCACAACCAGTTCCTGCGCTGGCTATTTCAATAACATACGAAACAAGGAACTCAAAAGCTTCACATGTAAATCTTGAAGCTCAATTATTTTCCTCCAAGGTAACCAAACAACCGATACATGGAAACACAAAACCGAAAATCTTCAAATCGAGATCCCCAAGGTTTTCTTCATCTTCTCAACCTCCAAATATACAGTTGAATACGGTAGGAACTCCGAAAAATAACTCTTGCTGAGATCATTAATTGCAACAGAAAGTTTTGGGATCTCTAATGTCTCCTCGTGGGTCAGCGTCCTCACAAACCTCGCTGGATTTCCAGACCAAAGCTCACCAGTTGGGATCCTCCTCCCCGGGGGCACCACAGACCCTGCTTCTAGGATGGAGTGGGTCTCCACCAATGAACCTTCCATGAGTATGGAATGCTGTCCAATGATGCACTCTGGCTCAATTGTACACGAACGCAAGAGACTATATGCACCAATAGTTACATACCTCTCAACTGATGTCTCTGCTGGCATCCCTGAAATATGGAAAGATGACAAACAATGTAAACTGAAATTCCAACACTACATTCATTTGTAATTTTTTTTTCTTTTACCTTTTACTTAGAGAAGAGGGAGGTATGATAAGAATTAAGAATGAAATGAAATGAAATGAAGAGCATATTTGTGCTTCATGATGATTTCTACGTAAGGTCTAGAAGACAAGTACCATATACAAGGATGTAGGAATCAACAAACAAGAATTCTACAGACTTTGAATTACCTCCAGAAAGCACTTGAAGCTTCACATTTTCTTTTGAGTTCTAATACATTAATCGATTCAACAATTGGTTACTCTATATACAAGGATGTAGGAATCAGCAAATAAGAATTCTACAGACTTTGAATTACCTCCAGAAAGCACTTGAAGCTTCACATTTTCTTTTAGTTCTAATGCATTAGTCAATTCAACAATTGGTTACTCTCATTTTTCCTATATAAACTATGCTCCTTGTGAAGTTTCACACCAACACACTCACAGAAAGGCAGAATAATGAGATTCATACTTATAGCAAGCAAAATGATTCTTTGCAGTTTTTTAATAATAATCAACCTAAATTTGGAAGACAGTTACCAGCAACACAAAACTCCCGTGCACTAAAAATTCAATTAGCTTCTGGCAGTACATAGAACAGGAGTAAATGCTTAAAGTGATGACTTGAAAGTGAAGTTCCCGAATAGATTGAATTGACTTTTTTAAAAGGTCCCTTTGTGGGTTTCAATACATGCTCCAAACAAGCAAGTAAAAAAAAAGATGATGCAAAAATCTAAAAGTTCTAACAAAGAAACTGGAAAAAAAATGAGTTTTTGAACTTGAAAAAAGAGACTAAAAATTAAATACTAAATGTTGAATTTTAAGTGCCGAATGCTAAATTTTTTTATCTGCAAAATATTTAGTATCTATTGAAATTTCAATACTAAATTGGATCAAATAGTTTAATCAATACAAGTAACTAAAGTCTGGAAATTATTACTTTTCTAATTTTGTCCTTCCCCTCTACCATCTTTACCACTACCATTACCATTGCTTCACAATCATCGCCACCATCTTGTACACATTATTACCGTCACCATCACCGCATCACCTCCTACACCGTCCACCTCCCCACCCTCGTCATTGTCATTACCTCCAATTCTTACACCATCACCCATTGCCACCTAATCTACTAGTAAGGGATAAAGGTGATAGGATGGTTGGTGGCAGGGGTGGTTGTGGCGGAGTGGTAATAATGGGGAAGCAGTAATAGAGAATAATAGTGGCAATGATTGTGGTGGGATAGGGTCGTGGTGATGATGGGGTTGCTAGTTGTAGTGGGAAGGTGGCACTAGGATAATGGAAGTCGAGGCACTAGTGGTGGTGGTTGAGTGGTGGCAGCGAAGTAATGGTAGTCATGGCAGTGGTGTTGGTGTTGGTGTTGGTGTTGGTGTTGGTGTTGGTGTTGGTGGGTTGTTGGGAAATGGTAGTGAGGTTGTGATGGTGGTGGGGGTGGTAGTTAGGGATGTTTAAGGCAATAATAGAGGTGGGTTGGTGGTGGTGGGTGGCCAAGAGTGTGGTGATGGTGATGGTGACTGCAGAGTGGCGGTGGCAGTGGTGATGGAAGTGGGGGCGACGGTGGCAGTGGTGATTGCAAAAAGCTAAGTATAAAATAGATTGAGATCAAAATATTTATAGGCAAATTTTGTCTATTATGAGAAGTTCATAAAATCTTAATAACTATAACTTTCAGCATTAATCGACAAGTAGTTAGCTTGCTACTTAAAATATTAGACTATTATTTTTAAGAGAGTTAAAATTTAAAGTGAAATGAATTTTGGTTATCAAAGTTCTTACAAAATACTGAATGTTTTTAGGTTTAAGTGCTGAGTTGAGTTTTATCTAGCATTTTAGCTGCAATGTCTATAAACCAAGCACATTTAAAAGGTCACTGCAGTGCCCAACATACAGCAAACTTCCAGAATAATTTGAATTCCATTTTTAATAGTCACTTGAAGTGCTCAATAAATGATCTAAAAACTCTAGTTTCTTGCTTGGAAAAGTTTGGTCTGCCCTTTCCTTATTTGTAACAAAAGGGAAATAAGAAAGAAACTCGAAAAAAAAGAGAGATTTTATACTTAAAACAAGAGACAACCTAGACTTTTATCTAGCATTTCAATTAAAAATGTCAATATACCAAGCATCCATGACATGCAGAAATTGTTATCTGGAACCACTGTTCATGTTCTATGTCCAACACGTCACGTGATACAAAGGCTTGATAGCCTCACCAATAAAAAAACTGCAGCTAGTCAATGATCTGTTTAAGTGTATCCATGGCAGTGAAAAATGTTTGTCATTACAAAGTACAACAAGAACTTATTCATTATCAGTCATAAATGGTAATACATAACTAATCATTCTCCTACAACTCAAAGTTGGGGTAGACTGCCCCCCTAGTGGGCACTCGGCAACTAACTCAAGGGGCCTGATATCGCAGAGTTGCTATCAACAATCTTCTTTACAACACACAACATAACTAAATGCACAAGGTAAAACTGAAACCCCTTTCGTCTCCATTCGCATAAATAACCCCTTCAGACATTCAAGATCCCTTAGCAAGAACACAAAGAAGGGAAAGAAAAGAAAAGCGAAAAAAAAAAGGAAATGTGGATCAAAATTAGCTTACTACCCTTCGACAAAAAATTCCCAATCACAAATCGATCAACAATAGGTTCCACAGGAAGATGATTTCACCGGACATGAACAAGGGTACAACTAGGGAAATAAGGTCATTCTTCCTGCATTTTAGGTAAGTCACTGAGTTTTCTATATTTAGGGACATTTCCAACAGACTAAAGCAAAATTGTTGCATAGTTTATTGTCGGTTTTGGCACATCATCAAAAACATATGAACCAGCATAAAATCTGATGATCATCAAATAGCCATAATAATCATCACATAGAAGAATATCATCATCTGCAGTTGAAAACTGCAATTCATCACTTTGCCCAAGTCTAATGTAGGTTTCTCCCACTCTGTTATCCTAAACAAAATGATCAAAAGTCTCTCTGTCTTATGCCTCACTTTCTAGAACATACACACGTAATCAACTTCCCAGATCTCATCGTAAAACTCATCTACCATAATTATCCAAGTTCAAAAGGTTAAGGGGCTTCATGCAGCAACTCCATGAGTACCATTGAAAACTTCAATCACTGCCTTTACTTAAGAAGCTTTGCATTAAGTTTAAATAATGAAGCGTAGTTATCCAAGAAACCCATCCGTAATAGACATTCTTCCACAAAAATCTGAGACACCCTACGCATTGTTCGAGGAACAATGCAAGCTAGCATACTGTCAATGTTCACCTTGCTGTCAATTATCTATATTATAACAGCATAATGGGCAGCTTACATAGACAATGCAACAAGATAATGGAATAGGCATGCTTGTTCAAAATGATAAGCAATCACCACTATTATACGCTATTGTCAAAAAACAAAGTAGACAATTTTATCATGGTTGTATAATTCACCATGGTTTCTATTTGAGTGGACAGAAAACGAGGAATGAAAGAAAGTTGAGAACTCAAAAGGTGAACTCTGAGGTGTTTGTAACTTGAGGCAGAAGATATTAGTATGCCAATGACTAAATGGTAAGAGATTCATCAAAAATTATGATGAAGCATAATGAGATTATTCATGCTTCATTATTAGGACTTCATTTAGGGCATATCAGCGTTTGATGTAGGGAGCTGATTTTAGGGATCACTAAGATTTGAGGAGCTGATTGCTGGATAAATAGTATCAACTAGGGAGTTGGCTGGCCTTATACTAAATTGGTGCATTATTGTTTCCAATATGAAAGCTAGAGTTTCCTCGAATTAACCCAATTTTCTTTCCCTGCTTACATTCTGCATGTACATTATTTTTTCAGTTTACCAACTCACATAGAAGAGTCATATTACATACCTCGCGTGTGGACTCAATACTTTGTCCCAAACCCAATAGGCATGAACGATTACTCCTCTTCATCTACACTAAATTTTTGGAGCTACATTTGGATGCTATAGCCACTTTAGATCCCAATAAATAGACAGGAAATAGATCTCTCCAGAATTCAGAAAGATAACACATGTACTTAATTGATTTCAAAACCCCTTTTCTGCATGTATATGGACAGACCAAGTTTGAGACTGACGACACCCTCATTGAACAGGAAAGATAGTCATAACTAGCCTAGCTTGAAAGATAGAACTTCGTAGAGCCCTGGAGTAGCATTTTCTGAAAAGAATTAACAGTAAAAACTCTGCCTTTCATTCTAGCTGAGATATATCAATCCACGTCATTCTTTCAAGTTAATTAACACATTATTGTGGGAGTTCTCTAGGTCCTCTCTAGGGCTTTCCTGGGTCCATCTCAGATTCTGGCCTTCTGGTCTGATTTACTTTCTTTGTGAAGTGGGGTGATTTGTTCTTTTCTCTCTTTGAGAAGTGGGTTTCTTCTCTGATTTCTGGTCTTCTGGTCTGTTTACTCTTTGTTCTCTGGGTATTTTGAAGGTTTTGGAAGTGAATGGTGTCCTATCTAGGGAATTTCCTTAATGTTCGATCGCCTTTTTGTATGTGTCTCAAGTTGGCCTGCTCGTCTTTTTTGATTTCACAGGGAATATGATAAGGCCGATTAGTGGGTTCCAATGTGATTCACATTTTCAGAAGTTCATGGTTGTTTTCGTGTCAAATTTCCATGTTCTCTTCGCTAATTTCCTTTTGTTTCTATTCTTCGTCCAGCTGATAGTTACTTTTCCTCTATCCGTCTAATTTTCTTTCTGGTTATTCTGTTCACCTCCTCTCAAATTCATATTCTGTCTTGTTTTCTTGTCCTGTGTTAATATGTCGAGTGAAGCAGAGTTTGAATCCCAACCACCTTATCATCCTCGTATCTCTCTTTCCACTAACCCAGAAACTTCAAAGGGTGTTCAACAAGTTTGTATGGTGGGGAGAATATTTTCGGAAACTGTTCTCAATAAGCAAGGAGTTTCAAATGTTTTGCAGGGCTCGTGGAAGACGATACAGGGTTTCTCTATGACATATTGGGAAAAAAATACCTTCTTGTTTAGGTTTAAGGATGAGGAGGATAGAGACAAAATATATGGAGAGGGTCCGTGGTCGGTTATGGGTGCATTGCTCGTGTTGAAGAAGTATATCCCTCAGAGCTCTTTGAGCGACTATGATTTCTATAAAAGGGAGTTCTGGGTCCAGATTTGGGGGTTGCCGATTGATATGATGACCAGAGATAATTCTTGGAAGATTGGCAAGATTGTTGGGGAGCCAACTTGTTTAGAGGAGTCTGAAGTTGATCTTATGCTGCATCGGAATTTTTTGAGGGTGAAATGTGAAGTTGACCTCAGTGAGCCACTGAAGAAGGAATTTTTGTTAGCTCGTGAGAAATATGACGATTTGTGGATTACTTTTAAATACGAGCGACTGTCTGAATTTTGTTATGGGTGTGGGCGAATTGGCCATACTCAGAACCAATGTCCTAGGAGAAGGATGGGTAGTCAAGGTGATTTTGGACCTGAGATGCGAGCCCAGAATTCACAGACTGGTGTGTTCTTTAGAGAAAATTGGTCTAAAGATGTGCAAAAATCAAAGGAACAACAATGGAGAAGAGGTCAAAAAAAGAATGCAGTTGGAGAAGAAGGCAGAACTTTGGTGCGTGAGGAAGTCCCAGTTCCAAAAGGGTGGCGTGATAAAGAAGGTAAGGGAGCTACAACTCTTGTAGTGTGTCAAGGTATGGCTTTAGCTGCAGTTATGATAAATGTTGAGGGGGTTTTGTCACGTGGAAACGCAACAACCAGCCAGATACAAGAGGGTTTTCCTACTCCTGATCAAGACTGCATCCCCATATCTGCTATGGAGAGAGGTTCGGACCTTGCTGTCTATAAGAATTTAGAAGTCCAGTTAAAGGGGAAAGTGGGTGATAGATATTGTCCAATTGATAATGGGCTTTCTATTGACATGACAGCCAATGGAGACCAGTTGGAGGAAAAAGGCCAAGGGGGTAGTAGTTATTTTGTGATTGAACCTGAAGAGAGCCCAGAAACTAATGAAGACCCAAGTGTGGATAAAGCCCAATCCAATGGGGCGGGTGGAGTATGGACTCAATTACTTAGATTGGGTGCTGATGTGCTGATTGCCGAGGAGAAGTTGCAGAGAAAATTCCAATCACTTGCATTAAAAAGAAAAGAACACCCAGTAGAGGAGTATTGTGGAGACTCGGGTCCAAGTAAAAAGCAGAAAGGAGAAGACAATATTATGCTTGAGCATAGGGTTAATCTTGCTTTCCAGATCCAGAAAGATCCTCAGCCTGATCAAGTCCAGAATGTACGAAGATTAAAGCAGAGATGTAACAGAAATGTTCGGTGCCCTAAGGAGGGAAAAGGAAGAAGGAAAAAGCAACTGGCCCATCCCAAAACAGCTTTCTCTTCCTCAGCAGAACAAGGAGATCAAAGATTTGTAGAAATTCAGGAGGAACAAGGTGAGAATAATCTTGAGGTTTGCTTTTCACAATGGCATACTAAAACCCCGAATTGTTTTATTGAATATGCCAAAGATGCAATGGATTCTGCAAAGGCGGTGGTGGCTGGCCTCAAACAGCCACAGTCTCCATGTTAATTCATTCCTGGAACTGTAAGGGAGTGGGACGACCCCGGACAGTTCGGAATTTGAGAGGGTTGGTTGACACCCATCGTCCCACATTGGTCTTCCTCATGGAGACTAAAAATGGTTCTCAGAAATTGGAAAGGTTGAGGAGGAGTCTGAATTTTCAATTCAGTGATTACGTGGAACCTCGGGGTCTGTCTGGGGGTCTGGCTTTATGGTGGAAGGAAGATGTTCAGTTGAGTATTGTTAGTAAGAATAAGAATTTTTTTAATGTTGTGGGTAGAAGGCAGAATCAATCTCAGGAATGGCAATGTACATTTCTCTATGCTGACCATGATTTCGATAGAAGGCAGAGAATCTGACAAGATTTGAAAAATATTGCCTCCGTGTCTTATGGGGCGTGGTTGGTTTCAGGCGATTTCAATGTGATTGGTTCTTTACTGGAGAAGGAAGGAGGGAGATCATGTCGAGCAAAAAAGATGGAAGAACTGCAGGGGCTTATTTCCGAATGTAACTTGATGGATACGCATTTTAAAGGGCCAAAATTTACATGGTCTAATAACAGGCCAGGTGATGGTAATGTGCAAGAAAGATTGGATAGAGTCTTGGTTAATCCGGAATGGAGTATGTGTTTCCCCATATGCAAGTCATTCATGAGGCAAGGGTGGGTTCGGATCATTGCCCTATCATCATAATTCTGGAGCCTTTCATAAAACGGAGAATCTTTTCTTTTAAATTTGAAACTATGTGGATGGAAGACGATATGTGTGAAGAAATTATTAAAAAGAGTTGGGAGGCAGAGAGGCCGGGTTCCGTGATGTTTAGCATGTCAAAGAAGCTGGATTTTTGCGGCAAGGAACTTAAAGCTTGGAGTAAACAGAGGTTTGGCAACGAGAAAAGGAATTTGAAGGAGTTAAATGATCAGTTGCTAAAGCTACAAATGCTCGAGCCCTCGGAGGTTAATTTAAGAAAGGGATTGGAGATTATGAATGAGATGGATGACATTAGGGAAAGGGAGGAACTTTTTTGGAAACAAAGATCGAGAATTAATTGGTTGAAGGCCGGGGATCAGAATACAAAATTTTTTCATCTGTCAACTATTCAGAGAAGGCAACGCAACAAAATTTTAAGGCTGAAGACATAAGAGGCTGAATGGATTGCTGACGAGGAGGAGCTGAATGATCACATTAAATGTTATTTTCAAGATTTGTTCTCTACAGTGGGGCAAAGAGATTTTGACGAGGTTTTGGGGTCAGTGGATAGGAAAGTTTCAGAGGAGATGAATGTTTTGCTGCTCCAGCCAATCCAGGAAGAAGAGGTCAATCCAGGAAGAAGAGGTCAGGAAGGCGGTTATGCAGTTAGGAGCTCTCAAGGCCCCTGGACCAGATGGTTTTCCTGGTATGTTTTATCACTCTTTTTGGCATATTGTGGGGGATGATGTGGTTAGGGTTGTTAAGAGTTTTTTTGATGGAGGATACATGCTAAAGGACTTAAATAAGACTAAAATTGTCCTCATTCCAAAGGAGGAGTCGCCTGAAAAAATTTCTCAGTTTCGTCCTATTGCGTTATGCAATTTCCTTTATAAGGTGATCTCAAATGTTTTGGCCAATAGAATGAAAGGTGTGATGGCTTCCATTGTTTCTCCTCAGCAGGCTGCTTTTGTTCCTAACCGGCAAATTCAAGATAGCATCATCATTGCAAATGAGCTTCTCCATTTTATGAGGCTTAAAAAGAAAGGTAAAGTTCCAGATTTGGCAATCAAAATGGATATT